>CM035161.1:63983227-65298592 GCA_020205615.1 Panax quinquefolius
AAATTCATAATAATTAATTGATAGTCTATTATTTTTATCATGCTAGAAGGCGACTGTGACGCCCCCAAAATAGGTATACATCACCCATCTTGGGTCGCCAAATACATGGTACTGAATACAAATACAAACTTAATTATACAACATGAGCTGTGTGTTTTAATACAAATATTGTCTTCTAGATAGTATTCAAACTCAAAATAAGTCCTCATTTATTATCACACTATTTCATAAAATAGTGAGGACTACTAATGCAAATATCAGGACCGTTACTCCATTCCCCGACTTGTCCCAACTATATTCTCATTTCATGAAGAGGACAATGAAGAAAAGGGGTGAGCTCAACTAGCCCAGTAAGAAATATTATGACTAAGATAATGCAGAATAAATTATCCTTAGCCTTCAACAGTATAACAACTGATCGAATATAATAGACAACAAGTTTTAGATCAACAATTGTAGCGAAACAAGTAATCCATTAGAAGAGTCAAGTAGAGCATGATATCTACTATCTTCTATGATTTAAAAAGTTTTTTCTTCAACTTTATCGCTGAGACTTAGCTTAATAAATAAACCACGTCATCAAATCATCCTTCCACTACGGGCCAAGGATATTCATGTAATCACCAATGGTCATGATTATACCGAATAATCCCGGTCATAATCATACCAACAACTGTCCATCAATGCACTACGGGTCAATGAGGACTTTTACCACATCATTTGTAACATTACGGGTCATGACTATACCGAATGATCCCTGGTCATAATCATACCAATCAACAGTCCATCTATGCACATAAGCTAAAGATGACTTTCATCACAATATAAGCATGAGGATGATGACAATGATATAAGAATTCAATTAAAAGAAACAAAGGATAAATTTTAAAGATTTATAATTTAATTTTTCCATAATTCAATAACGTTCGAATTGCCAACACGATATTGCTTTGTGGAGTAAAATCCATGAATGATATTGTATCAAAAATAATTTGGACAAAAAATAAATCAATTTTTGTCATGAATAGTACTCTGGGTAAATAGTACCCGGGTGAATAGTACCCCGTGAATAGTACTTCGGGAATAGTACCCCGTGAATAGTACATTATGAATAGTACTTTGTGAATAGTACTTTATGAATAACACCTGTGAATAGTACTTTCGTGAATAGAACCGTATAAATTAATAGTACTCCTGAACAGTACTCCGGCATAAAAAGCTTAAAATTTAACAAGAATATGTAGAAAATATCCTTGTGAAACGATACTAGATGAAGTACAAATTTCAAGGATATTCTACAAATTTCATAGAGTATAAAAGCCAAAACTTTAACAAAATGAGTATAGAATTCGAAATCTGAAACGAAATAATATTACTTACTTACTATAGAGTATGGAAGAAAACATTATTTCAAGCGAATATTGAAAAAAAATAACATCCCTTGATCAAAAATAATATTCCAACAAATATTTAACGAAGATAATATTCCTATGAATATTGAACGAAGATAATATTCTTTATGAATATTGAACGAAAATAATATTCATACGAATACGAGAAATAATATCTCTTCAGAATATGAATAAATAATACCCCGAACCTCAGAAGAAGACTGGATACTGGAGTAGTGAAGTAGCAGACTACTCTTCTTCTTTCTCCCTATAGCTTCTCTCTCTATAATTGCTCTTGTGAGTCTCAGTGAATTGGTGAGAATGAAGGAAGAATGAGCTTCTATTTATAGGAAAATATAGCTCCGATAATTGCACGTTTTGGGGCTCAAAATATTACATTATAATACCTTCATCTTTTCTTTCATTTTTAATTTAGTCCTGCAAGTATTATCAAACATGCACCACCTTCCTAATAGTATATCATGTGAATTAATAGTACAATCATGTGAATCAATAGTTCTATACATGTGAAAATAATAATTATAGTATGGTACCTTCATCTATACCTCCATTTTTAATTTAGTCATGCAAGTATTATCAATCTTGCACCACCTCCCCTAATAGTACATACATGTGAATCAATTGTACACATATGTGAACACATAGTTATAAGCATATGAATTAATAGCAATTAATTGCTTATTTATCCGATTAATTACCCGATTAGTCAATATAACCTCCAGACATCAATTATTATCGGAATAGATGTCGATTTCCACTAACACTAATAATCCCAACACAATGGAACTATCAATTTCATCTTTAATCAATACGAACTTATTCATCATTAATATTATAACTCACAATATTTAACAATCAGGTCATTTCCAGGAAAGAATGGGCTTTCCGATAAGGATTTCTTCTTATTGGCGCACAATTAGGTGACCAAACCTCTCCTTGACAGAACTTCTAGATATTGTCAATATTGCAAATAATAATATGAATAACTTTGTTGTCTGAATTATTGATTTAATAATATAAAATATTATGTAGATGATACTGTGACAATAATTGAATCAATAATATGAGAGATATGATGCAGCAATTACTGTAGAAATAATTGAGTATAACTGAGTGACTTCTTACGTAAGCATCAATAATCAATACCGTGTGATATTATGCAACCACGCCAGACATCTTGTACTTTTACTACTAAGGGTAGTTCAATAGTTTAATGGTAAAACTTTTGCCAAGTTATATTTATAAAAGATAATTACGCCAGCTTTTCTAACTACGACAATACTTCCGTTGTGGGGTCCACCAATGATTGTGTCATCGTATGACTATTCCCTGTTAAAATGAATATTCCCCGACCAATCGAATATTTCTCGACACAACGAATATTTTATATCAACTTGCTTACTTTGCAAAATTTTCAAATATCACCCTTAACTTTAACCTTTTATCAATTTAACCATTTACTAAATAGAATAATAATTATAGGAAAATTGAATACTTTTATTTCATAAAATTCGGGGTCTTACAATCTCCCCTCCTTATGAAATTTTGCCCTCAAAATTTACGTCGCATTACTGTATCGCCAAGAGGTGAGGATACCTCGTCAGATTCTAACTCTTGAGATATAACCATTGAGTGTAGAATATGATCCTTCTTATTCAAAATTTTAATACGTATCTCCTCATTCGTTAAATCTTCTGCTATCTCATCTAGTTCCAATTCAATAATGTGGTTCGGGTCGTCTACATATTTATGTAGTATCGATACGTGAAAAATGTTATGAACACGTAACATACTTGGCGGTAAAACGAGTCTATAGGCCACAGTTCCTACTCGATCAAGGATTTCAAATAGACCAATAAAATCAAGGGTTGAGATTTCCTCTCTTCATCGACTCTTGCTTCTACAATAACGCCTTCTTAAACCTTCTTCTTTGTACTTATCAGTTTCGTGTCTGTAGCTTGAGCGGCCTTTAACTTTATCGATTAAAGTAGATTCTACTTGTATATTTGATATCACCACGTGGGTCCTTAGAGTCTTTAACTCTATCTTCATCATTTGTAAGTTATACAAAATGGGTCTTTGTGTTAACAACGTCGCACTCGTAAACGCATACGATCTTCTACTTAACGTGTCAGCTACCACGTTCGCTTTTTCCATGATGGTATTGAGTGGTATTATTGTAATCTTTAACAGCTCGAGCCAACGTCTTTGGCACATTATACATTCATTTTGGGTGAAGAAATACTTGAGGGTTTTAGAAATGGGTTTTGTACTGGGGTAAATACAAAATTCAATTTAACGCTCTGGGGGTAGGCTAAGAATTCTTCAGGAATACGTCAAGAAATTTATTAATGATAGAAAAAAAAACTATGACTCTCATCCCAAGACTTGGATAACATGTCACATTGATATCTATCAACTTGCCATAATCATTCACGGCATCGCCTACGGAAAGTCTAGCTTCGGTGCATTCCATATAAGGAAGTCGCCAACGAAAGGCTCAGGGCTCTTTACTTATGGCTTAATATAACAGTGATTGACTTTAGTGGTTTGGTTGCTTGAATTCGCATAACAGGTTGGTTAGGAATATGAAAGCTAACAACCTTACAAAAATAATCAAGTTTGGCATGATGAGTAGTTAACCAATCGATTCCTAAAATCACATCAAGGGCAAGTATTTTCAAAGAGATAAGATCGACAGGTAACGTGAAAGTGTCGATTTGAATCAACAAGATTTATGAACAGTGGAGGTAACGAAGGTTTCTACTAACAAAGTTTCAACCAATAAGTCAAAGCCTAACTTCTTTGGGATCAAATTTAAACGTTGAGCGCAAGCAAGAGAGATAAAAGAATGGGTAGAACCGGTATCTAATTAGGTATAGACTTCACAAGAATTTATAATTAACTAACTCGTGCTAATGTTGTTCGGGTTACTCGCTTTTTGAGAAGTAATGAAAAATACTCTTCCTGAAACCACCGACTTTGTTTTGTCCGTATCCGCATTTGGTGCCACCGTCCTAGCTAGATTTTATTTCGCTACAGGACAAAATTGAGCTCTGTGACCGTCTTTTCCACAACTAAAACATACCTTGGAAGGCTGTGAACAGTTTGGACTTATGTGTCCCTCCTCTCCGTATTCTGTATTCATCTAACCAAGCGTCATTCTCCTCCCTAGAATTTGTTGCTAAGCGTTGGTCTTTCTTCTTGTTGTCTTCCCATCATCGTTAAATCTTCTCTTCTTGAATTTTCCACTTGAATCATTTCTTCTTTTATCTTGGCCATGATTACCACCGAAGTGGTTACCATTTCTTGCCTAATAATTTCCTTCACGATGGTTATCGTTGTTCCGATGGTTGTTGCCACCGGTACGATTATTATCGTGTTGTTGGTCATTATCTTTTTGTTGGGCTGGCTCATTATTGCGCTCTAATAACTGAGCCCTATTCACAACATCTGAATATAAAAAAGTTTGTGAGAAATGAAGTATTGACGTATCTCAGGTTTAAAACCACTTAGAAACATCTGCATCATTCTTTCCTCATTATTAACCAAGTGGGATGCAAACCAGGATAACTCGGTAAACTTAGCTTCGTACTGCGACACGGTCATATTGTTTTGCTCCAGCTTGATGAACTCTACCTCCTTCATGTGACGAATACTTTCGTGAAAGTACTTGTCATTGAATAGTTCTTAGAACTTCTCCCAAGACATCTTCAGTGTTGCAGGCTGAGTACGTTTTACTGATTCCCACCAGTAATCTGCCTCTCCTTGCAACATGAAGGTTGAAAAGGGAACCTTTTGCTCCTCGGAGCATCCCAAGACATCAAATATCTTGGTGATCTACTTTATCCACGTCTCCGCCTTAAGTGGTTCTGCCTTTCCCAAAAACACCAGTGGTCCCAGCTCTTTAAACTGCTTAGCAGTGACCATCCGAGAGTTTCCAGTGTTTCCACCTGAATTTTGAACAGGAGTCTCTCTCGCCTGATGTTGCATGAATTGCATAAAGCCTCTGAACATCTCATCATTCATCATTTGATCGGTGTTGTTGTTTACCTGAGGAATATTGTCTTCCTGTTGCACATTATCCTGGTTATTGATCTATGGTGACTCAACAGTCTCCTGTGCTCCATTGCTAGTCTCAACATTCTCAGATGTCATTTTCAAATACTGCCACAAAACAAGGGTTAATTGACATGTCACATATTATCCCTATACTCTGACCGACCAATTAAATACCAAATAAACTTAGGTAGGTCATACTAGCAAAGGAATTCCCCGTCTTTCCCCTCCTAGTTCTAGTCTAACATCTCAGCCAAGGATCATATCCCTAAGCTTTGAAACCAACTGTGACGCCCCCAAAATAGGTATACATCACCCATCTTGGGTCGCCAAATACATGGTACTAAATACAAATACAAACTTAATTATACAACATGAGCTGTGAGTTTTAATACAAATATTGTCTTCTAGACAGTATTCAAACTCAAAATAAGTCCTCATTTATTATCACACTATTTCACAGAATAGTGAGGACTACTAATGCAAACATCTGGACCGTCACTCCATTCCCCGACTCGTCCCAACTATAATCTCATTTCCTGAAGAGAACAATGAAGAAAAGGGTTGAGCTCAACTAGCCCAGTAAGAAATATTATGACTAAGATAATGCCGAATAAATTATCCTTAGCCTTCAACATTATAATAACTGATAGAATATAATAGACAACAAATTTTAGATCAACAATTGCAGTGGAACAAACAATCCATTAGAAGAGTCAAGTAGAGCATGATATCTACTATCTTCTATGATTTAAAAAGTTTTTTCATCAACTTTATCGCTGAGACTCAGCTTAATAAATAAACCACATCATCGAATCATCCTTGCACTACGGGCCAAGGATATTCATGTAATCACCAATGGTCATAATTATACCGAATAATCCCTAGTCATATTCATACCAACAGCTGTCCATCAATGAACTACGGGCCAATGAGGACTTTTACCACATCATTTGTAACATTACGGGACATGACTATACCGAATGATCCCTGGTCATAATCATACCAATCAACAGTCCATCTATGCACGTAAGTCAAAGATGACTTTCATTACAATATAAGCATGAGGATGATGACAATGATATAAGAATTCAATTAAAAGAAACAAAGGATAAATTTTAAAGATTTATAATTTAATTTATCCAGAATTTAATAACGTTCAAATTGCCAACATGATACTGATTTGTGGAGTAAAATTCATGAATGATATTGTATCAAAAATGAGTTGGACCGAAAATAAATCAATTTTTATCATGAATAGTACTCCGGGTGAATAGTACCCAGGTGAATAGCACCCCGTGAATAGTACTTCGAGAATAGTACCCCATGAATAGTACTTTGTGAATAGTATTTGTGAATAGTACTTCATGAATAGTACTTTATGAATAGTACTTTTGTGAATAGTACTGTATAAATGAATAGTACTCCTGAACAGTACTTCGACATGAAAAGCTTAATATTTAACAAGAATATGTAGAAAATATCCTTGTGGAATGATACTAGATGAAGCGCAAATTTCAAGGATATTCTACTAATTTCATGGAATATAGAAGCCAAAAATTTAACAAAATGAGTATAGAATTCGAAATCTGAAACGAAATAATATTACTTACATACTACAGAATATGGAAGAAAATATTATTTCAAGCGAATATTGAACAAAAATAACATCCCTTGAACGAAAATAATATTCCAACGAATATTTAACGAAGATAATATTCCAACGAATATTGAACGAAGATAATATTCTTTATGAATATTGAACAAAAATAATATTCATACGAATAAGAAAAATTATATCTCTTCAGAATATGAAATAAATAATACCCCTTACCTTAGAAGAAGACTGGATACTGGAGTAGTGAAGTAGCAGACTACTCTTCTTCTTTCTCCCTATAGCTTCTCTCTCTATAGCTTCTCTCTCTATAATTGCTCTTGTGAGTCTTAGTGAATTGGTGAGAATGAAGGAAGAATGAGCTTCTATTTATAGGAAAATATAGTTTCGATAATTGCACGTTTTAGGGCTCAAAATATTACAATATAATACCTTCATCTTTTCTTTCATTTTTAATTTAGTCCTGCAAGTATTATCAAACATGCACCACCTTCACTAATAGTATATCATGTGAATTAATAGTACAATCATGTGAATCAATAGTTCTATACATGTGAAAATAATAATTACAGTATAGTACCTTCATCTATACCTCCATTTTTAATTTAGTCATACAAGTATTATCAATCTTGCACCACCTCCCCAAATAGTACATACATGTGAATCAATAGTACACACATGTGAACACATAGTTATAAACATGTGAATTAATAGCAATTAATTGCTCATTTATCCGATTAATTACCGGATTGGTCAATATAACCTCCAGACATCAATTATTATCGGAATAGATGTCGATTTCTACTAACACTAATAATCCCAACACAATGGAACTATCAATTTCATCTTTAATCAATACGAACTTATTCATCATTAATATTATAACTCACAATATTTAATAATCAGGTCGTTCCCAGGAAAGAGGGGGCTTTTTGATAAGGATTTCTCCTTATTGGCGTGCAATTAAGTGACCAAACCTCTCCTTGACAGAACTTCAAGACATCGTCAATATTGCAGATAATAATATGAATAACTTTGTCGTCTCAATTATTGATTTAATAATATAAAATATTATGTAGATGATACTGTGACAATAATTGAATCAATAATATGAGAGATATGATGCAGCAATTCTCTGTAGCAATAATTGAGTATAATGAGTGACTTCTTCCGTAAAGCATCAATAATCAATATCGGTGTGCTACTACTTATCTGACCACGCCAGTATTCTTGTACTTTTACTACTAAGGGTAGTTCAACGGTAAAACTTTTCGTATTATTTTATAAAAGATAATTTTGTCATTTTCTAACTACGACAATACTTCCATTGTGGGGTCCACCAATGATTGTGTCGTCGTACGAATATTCCCTGTTAAAACGAATATTCCCCGACCAATCGAATATTTCTCAGCACAACGAATATTTTATATCAACTTGTTTACTTTGCAAAATTTTCAAATATCACCATTAACTTTAACCTTTTATCAATTTAACCATTTACTAAATAGAATAATAATTATAGGAAAATTGAATACTTTCATTTCATAAAATTCGGGGTCTTACAGCGACGTTTGATATTCCAAATATCTTTGAACGCTTAGTGTAAGTCCCCAACTTTTATGAATAAAGATTTAATTTTCTTGAAATATTATTTTTGAATAATAAGGTGTGGATTTGATATAATGTTATAGTTGTGGGTAATATTTACAAATTTTGCAAAGTAAGTAAGTTGTCATAAAATATTCGTTTTGTTGGAGAATATTCATTTTATCAGGGAATATTCATACGACGACACAATCATAGGTGGACCCATAACATAATTACTGTCAGAGTTAGAAAACGATAGAAATAACTTTTTATAAAAATAATGGCAAAAGTTTTACCGTTAACTATTGAAATACCTAGTGATAAAAGTACAGTAATACGCATGGTAGCACAGTAGCACACGGTATTGTAAAGTATCTTTGATTATTGATTCTTACGTGAGAAGTCACTCAATTTTATTCAATTATTCTCACATTATTTGTTGCATAGTATCTCACATTATTGATTCAATTATTGTCACAATATTTTATATTATTAAATCAATAATTGAGACGACAAAATTATTCATATTATTATTTGCATTATTGACAATGTCTAGAAAGTTCTGTCGAGGAAAGGGGTTTGGTCACCTAATTGCGCGCCAATAAGGAGAAGTCCTTATCGGAAAGCCCCGTCTTTCCTTGAGAATGATCTGGTTGTTAATATTGTGAGTTATAATATTAACGATGAATGTTATTAAAAATGTGTTTTGTGAAGTCAAGCGATTTGAGATAAATAAAGGTGATTTTTATAAAGTATTTATAGTAAATTTTGCTTATTATATGGGCCCCCGCTTACACATTTTTCAAAATAGTCGGGAGAAAGTTGTCTCAATTTTGTTATATATATATATATATATATATATATATATATATATATATATATATATATATAAAGTCAACCGGGGAGGGGGGAAATGTATCACGGGGTAATTATTATTATTATATATATATTATAAGTTTTGTTTTATTATTATTATAATAGTAATAAAACGAAAAACTTTTATATAAAAAAAATACTTTTTATAAAGTTATTCATTTTATTAGATTATAAATAGAATATATTATATTTTATTTAAAGTTTTTATTTTTTTAGAATATTTTACTGCATAGTGATGCATAGTAAAATCAAATTTTTCAACGAAATCAGCCGAAGATTTCACCTATGACTTTTCCTTCACTGTGCATCCAAATAGTGCCCAGCCATTCTCGTATAAATTGGATGCTCAGTTCAGAAAAGAAAATCACACCAGAATAAGAGAATTCTTCTTCTATAATATTGAGCGTATTTCTTTTGAGTTTAAGGAAGCTTTGAGTGTAGAAAATAATGAAATTTTTCTTCAAGAATATATATTTGCTATACCATTCAGAAGTATTCTCCTTTTAAGGTAAGGGGTATTATTTATTTTATATTCACTTACGATATTATTTTTAGTATTCGTAAGGAATTTTATTTTCGTTCAATATTCCTAAAGAATGTTATTTTCATTCAATATTCGTAAGAAATATTATCTTCGTTTAATATTCGTAAGGAATATTATTTTCGTTCAACAGTCGTAAGGGATATTATTTTTATTCAATATTCGGAAGAAATAATATTTTTTTTTCATATTTTGTAGTATGTAAGTAATATTATTTCGTTTCAGAGTCCAAATTCTACACTTATTTTGTTAAGTTTTTACTTCTATACTCCTTGAAATTAGTAGAATATCCTTGAAATTTGTGCTTCATCTAGTATCGTTTCACAAGTATATTTTTCTAAATATTCTTGTTAAATTTTAAGCTTTTCATGCCCGAGTACTATTCATGGGTACTATCCATACGTACGACACTATTCATACGTACGATACTATTCACGAAGCACTATTCATGGGGTACTATTCATGAAGTACTATTCACGGGGTACTATTCACTTTCAAAGGTACTATTCAATTCACCGAGTACTTATTCATGATGTAAATTGATTTCTTTTACATCCCAAATTATTTTTGATACAATATTATTCTTGAATTTTACTTCACAAAGCAGTTATCATGTTGACAATTTGAACATTTTTAAACTCTTGATGAATTTAAAGTCTTTAATATTTATCCTCGATTTCGTTTGATTGATGCTTATATCATTTTCATCATCCTCATGCTTATATTGTGATGAAAGTCATCTTTGGCCCGTAATGCATAGATGGACTGTTGATTGGTATGATTATGACCAGGAATTATGTATCGATATAATCATGATCTGTAATGCTACAAATGATATGGTAAAAGTCCTCATTGGCCCATAGTGCATTGATGGACATTTGTTGGTATGATCATGACCATGTGTTCTCTTCAGCCAAGGGTGCAAATATGAATTGTTGTTTGGCATGATCATGACCATTGGTGATAATAACGAATATCCTTGTCCCATAGTGCATGGATGATTCGTGGATGTGATAATAATGAATATCCTTGGCCCGTAGTGCATAGAAAATTCAGTGATGTGGATTATTTATTAAGCTGAGTCTCAGCGATAAAATTGATGATAAACTTTTAAATAATAGAAGATAGTAGATATCATGCTCTACTTGACTCTTCTAATGGATTGTTTGTTCCGTTGTAGTTAAACTTGTTGTCTATTGTATTCTATCAGTGGTTATAATATTGAAGACTAATGATAATTTATTCTACATTATCTTAGTCATAATATTCTTTACTAGGCTAGTTGAGCTCACCCTTTTCTTTCATTGTTCTCTTCAGGAAATGAGAATATAGCTGGGACTAGTCGGGGAATGGAGTGATGGTATAGATGGTTGCTTTAATAGTCCTCACTATTCTGTGAAATAATATGATAATAATTTTAATAAAGACTCCATTTGAGTTTGGATACTATCTAAAAGACAATATTTGTGTTAAAACTCTCAGCTTATGTTACACGACAGTTGCATAATTAATTTTGTATTTGTATTCTGTACCATGTATTTGGTGACTCAGAATGAGTGATGTATACCTATTTTGGGGGAGTCACAGTTGGTATCAAAGCTTAGGGATATGATCCTTAGCTGAGATGTGAGGCTAGAACTAGGAGGGGTGAGACGGGTAAATCCTTCGCTAGTATGACCTACCTAAGCTTATTTGTTATTTAATTGGTCAGTCAGAATATAGGGATAATATGTGGCATGTCAATTAACCCTTGTTTTACGGCAGTGTTTGAAAATGGCATCTAAAATTATTGAGATAAGGAATGGAGCACATGAGACCGTTGAGTCACCGCCAATCAATAACCAGGATAATGTGCATCAGGAAGGCAATAATCCTCATGTAAATAATACCGACCAAATGGAAAACGATGGTATGTTTAGGAGTTTTCTAGAATTTATGCAAAACCAAACAAGAGAGACTCCTGTTCAAAATGCAGGTGGAAACACTGGCAACTCATGGCTGGTCACCGCTAAGCAATTCAAGGAGCTGGGACCACCAGAGTTTTTGGGAAAGCCAGAACCACTTAAGGTAGAGATGTGGATTAAGCAGATCACCAAGATATTTGATATTTTGGAATGCTTAGAGGAGCAAAAGGTTCCCTCTGCCACCTTCATATTGCGAGGAGAGGAAAATTATTGGTGGAAATCTGTAAAGCAAACTCATCTTTTCGCACTAAAGATGTCTTGGGAGAAGTTCCAAGAGTTATTCAACGACAAGTACTTTCCTGAAAGTATTCGTCATATAAAGGAGGTGAAATTCATTAAGCTGAAGCAAAATAATATGATTGCATCGCAATACGAGGCTAAGTTTGCGGAGTTATCCCGGTTTGTATCCCATTTGGTTTATAATGAGGAGCGAATGACGCGAATGTTTCTGCGAGGTTTGAAACCCGAAATATGTCAATACCTCATTTCTCACAAACTTTGTTTATATTCAGATGTTGTGAATAGGGCTCAGTTATTAGAGCACGATAATGAGTCAACCCAACCAAAAGACAACGACCAACAACTCGATAATAATCGTACCATTGGCAACGGCCATCGGAAAAATGATAACTATTGTGGAGAAAATTATCATGCCAGAAATGGTAACCACTTCGGTAGTAATCATGGCCAAGATAATAGGAAAGGTGAACTAAGTGAGAACAACTTCAAGAAGAGAAGGTTCAATAATGAGGGAAAGGCAGCAGCAGCAGCACCAGCACCCATTTTCAAGGAAGGAGAACGACCACCGGTCGTTTGTTTCAAATGCAAAAAGGAGGGACACATCTGTTCAAATTGTATGCAGCAACCCAAAGTGTGTTTTAATTGCGAAAGAGAAGGTCATTTAGCTCAATTTTTTTGTATAGAGAAGTCAAGTCCAGTTAGGATGATGACACCAAAGGCTGTCTCAGACAAGTCAAAGCCGATAGTTTAAGTGAGAGCGTTTGTCGAGGAACCCGAACGAAGTTATCACAGGTAAGTTAATCATACACTCTTACATATTTTATATCTTATTCGATACCGGTTCTACCCACTCTTTTATTTCACCTAGTTGTGTTCAACGTTTGAACTTGACCCATGAGAAATTAGACTTTGATTTATCTGTTAAAACTCTGTTACGAGAAACCTTCGTTAAATCCATTGTTTATAAATCTTGTTTGATTCAAATCGGCACCCTCACGTTACCTGTCGATCTTATCTCTTTGAAAATACTTGCCTTTGATGTGATTTTAGGAATTGACTGGTTAACTATTCATCATGCTAAAATTAATTATTTTCATAAGGTTGTTAGTTTTCAAATTCCTAATCAACCTGTTATGCGAATTCAAGCAACCAAACTACTAAAGTTAATCACTGTCATATCAAGCCATAAGTAAAGAGCCCCGAGCCTTTCACTGGTAACTTCCAAGTCTTGGAATGCACCGAAGCCAGACTTTCCGTAGGGGACGCCGTGAATAACGGTGGCAAGTTGATAGATATCAATGTGAGCTGTTATCCAAGTCTTGGATGAGAGTCACAGTTTTGAATAATATTTCTATTGTTAATAAATTTCCTGACGTATTCCCCGAAGAACTTCTTGGCCTACCCCAGAGCGTGAAATCGAATTTTGTATTGACCTTGAACCCGATACAAAACCCTTAAATATTTTTTCACCCAAAATGAACGTAACATGCGCCAAAACGTTGGCTCGAGTTGTTAAAAGATTATGGCTATACCATTCAATACCATCCTGGAAAAGAGAACGTGGTAGCTGACGCGTTGAGTAGAAGATTGTATGCGGTTACGAGTGCGATGTTGTTAACACAAAGACCCATTTCGTATGACTTACAAAAGATGGAGATAGAGTTAAAGACTCTAAGAACCTACATGAAGATAGCCATTATACGATTAGAACCGACTTTAATCGATAAAGTTAAAGCCACTCAAGCTACGGACTCAGAGCTGATGAATGTGAAGAAGAAGGTGCAAGAAGTCGTTATTCCAAAAGCGAGAATCGACGAAGTGAGGAAAGCTCAATGTCGACGTGAGGATGTTTATTGTCCCTTTTCTATTCTTGTCTTTTGGTGTTCTCATGTTAGGTGAGATTTGTTTGAAAAAAAAAAGTTGTGAAAAGGTCCGACATGTATATGTCGACGATTAGACTGTAAGAGTCGCCAGTTGGTATTTTTAAATGGTTGCACCAACTCAATCGAAAAAAAGTTTGAACATTGACCTAGTGATGTAACATTGCTTAACAGGTCTGTGAAACCGAGATTCGTTAGGGTCCAGGGGCTTGATTATACGGAGGGAAGGTGTTCGGAAACCCCCGACATCCATGTTACTACGGTGACCGCCGTTTTTCAATTAAACTGTTATATGAATGTGTGTGTGTAGGTCAATGTGCAATTATCTGGAAGTAGTGTTATGTCTCGTTTGTACCTATATACAAAGGGTTTGAATTTTGTATAAAAGTTCAGTTTTAACAAGATATAGAAATGATGTTTTATAAAAGAGGTTTTTCAAACCCTTATGCTCAATAGTAATTAAGGCCTTTGATACTTCCATTTTATTATGTGTTCGGCTTGATTACTTTTATTTTCTAAATGCGAGACATCTTCGAGAAAATAAGATGCATAGCAATGCTGAAGTCCTTGTGGACATGAGAGCCATCTAAAGAAATTTAAACATCATGAATAATTTATAAGCTGAATACAGCTGAAAATGTTCATCACAGGAACCAAATCTAGATTCAGAAGACTGAATATGTGATCACATAAACTATATATATATGTATATATATATATGAATGATCAACCACCACGGAGTAAACTCCATTGGGGATTGGAAATATAAATATATAAAAACTGTAAATATATATATAGAGAGACGATCAACCGCCACGAAGTAAACTCCAGGCGGGACTAAATGTAAATATATAAAAGCGGTATATATATATATAGACGATCAACCGCCAAGAAGTAAACTCCAGGCGGGACTGAATGTAAATAAAGCAATAAAAGGCCATGAAATAAACTCCAAGCCTGACAAAAGTGTAAATATATATATATAAGCAGTAAACGCACCGAATATTATATCCAGGCTCAATCAAACTGAGTTTGATGGTAATAATATATACATAAGTATTTTTATATATATACGTATATATACAAAAGAAATAATAAGTCGCGGACCGAAGTCCGGGCATACGCACACAACCTGACTCTCAACGTGAATAATTGTGTGTGCAGAAAGTGGAGAAAGGTTTTAAGAAATGTAAGAAGTCTTATAGTGGGCTGCCAAGAAGACTTCAAATGGCTTTAATTGAATGAACACTCGATTTTCACTGGTAAAATATAGCAAAGTATAAGCTCACAAGTGTTTAAAATGAGAAAGCACTCAGTTTATTGTGCGTACAGAGCAAAATGGACAGGGCTTCCTCGTCTTTTCTCTTTTAAAATGGCCAGCCCAAGCCCTCTATTTATAGAGAGGGGAGCCGAATGTGTATATATGGCTACCCGGGGTGCCCCCAGGCTCTGTGGGCCCCGTCATCTCGAAGTACGTGCATGCATGCAACACGTTATCCGCTTGAACCTTCATAACTTTTAATTCGGGCATCCGATTAAGGTGTATAATACCTTTCCAAAATGTTTTTGTCGAGAGCTACACAATGACATGGGGTAAGAGGTTGTACGAAGTCAGGAAGATAGGTTCATGCCTAGATCTTCAGGTCTTCAAATTCGACCCGGTGTGCTATCTTGTGTAGTAGTCACTCGGGATTTGAGCTATGGTTCTTGCAGGACACTCCTGTGTAGTATGTATGTTTAAATGTTGTTGAGATGGTGTAATGTGGGATCGAGGTGGCAAAATGATGATTTTGCCCCTCATCGGGGTTATCTCCGGTTTGGGCTGATGTAGCAGTCGTTGCTCAGGGTTATCTCTAAGATTGGGCTGCTATAAGTGCTAAATGTCCTTAGCGTTGTCTCGGGATTATCTCCGAGGTTGAAGCTGACTGCTAGAGGTTTAAACATGCATTTTTGGGGTTATCTCCAGAACTTTAAGTGCATTCCTCGGGGTTGTCTCTGAGTTTGAAACTAAAACTCCCGGGGTTGTCTCCGGGACTTGAACTGAGTATCTCGGGGTTATCTCCGAGATGGAATTTACTCCTCCGGTGTTATCTCCAAAACTAAAACTGCACTCCTCAGGGTTTTCTTTGAGGTTGAAACTGAAACTCCCAGGGTTGTCTCCAGTATTGAGCTAATTTGTCCTCCAGGGTTATCTTTGAAAGTTGTTTTTGCCCTCCTGCAATGTTAGTAACAGGAATGCAAAATTTTGAGTGTCTATAGATGCCCCTCTTTATCATATTCATGCAATGTAATAGCATAGATAGGATAAAGAATACTAGACACTTGAAATGTGACAAGATAATCATGATGCAATGTACTGCAGCATGATGCAAATGCATGATGAATGTGGTTTGTTGGACCATTTTCCAACGGGATGTGATGACTATTTGTTTCCATGACTTCTGATGGATACTGGAGTTACCACTGATGACCCTGACGAATTGCTTGGATGTGTACTCCAAAGCTCTCTGGAACTTCCAGGATGTTGGCGTTAGGGTTATTATCAAAGTCCTTAATCTTGGGTACAGAGTTTCCACTGATGATGTATCTCTCATGTATAAGAGAATCTGGGGATGTGTGCTTTGTCTGATTAAGATATGTATAACATATTCCATCATCGGTCCTTGTTGGGTAAAATCTATATACGCACAACACGCAAGTATACGTGGTCAACAAGTAATAAAGTGATAAGTCAAGTATCGTTCCCACAGAGAATTAGTTAATAAAAATCACCAAGTACTAACCCGTTACCAACTCAATCTTATTTAAACGAATGAATTTCAAATTATATAAATTAAACTACTATTAAATTCCACTAATTAAATTAAGACTATGGAGATTTAAGATCACAACTTCACTTATTGCTTCATTTAAGTTAACACACTTCTCATCAATTATTCTCTATCCCGAATTGTTAATCAAGAACACGAACGTAGTATTAACCACCTCTCGATGCACTAATACCGTATGAATGTCAATCCACAATCAAGATAGAAATCCGTTAAACACCTTAATCAACTAACCCACTATATCTCTATGTGAATTACAATTGAAGAAAGTTGAAGAATAAGTTCTCTATCTGATTACATGTGGCGTCAAGCATATCTCTACCTTAACACGAATCAAGTTTAAGCTACTAACAAAATCCTGAACACATGCTATATCAACTAGGTCTAGATTTGAATATCCTATCTCGATTCCATCCAACTCCATAAAGAATTGTTGATCAGGCAATTCATAGATTAAAGCTCAAATCAATATAGACAATCCTCACAATAGAACATAATAATTGATAGCGAAGCATATTAAAATAAACTACACAATAAGATCCATTGTAATCTCAAACAAAGAATTAGTTCATTGAATTAAAACTAAGAATCCACACTTGAAAACACATTAAAAGATAAGAATAAGAGTAAAGTAAAGATTAAATCTGTTGTCAACAAATCTTCATCTTCCACAAGCTCCTGCTCTTGATCTTCAATGGTCTCCAAGTTGCTTCAATCTCCAAAACTATTTAGAACTAGTGTTTTAATCTAATTTACTCTAATCTAATCTAATGGAATGCTCTCTCTCCTCTAATCTACTAATATATCCCTCTAATCCTTGTTATTCCCCTCCTTTTATAAGCCTTTTTACATGTCTTTAAGTCCTCTTGGAAGTCCTTGAGTCAATTGGATCGAAACAATCCTTCCCGAACTCAAATTTAGCCAAAAAACGTCTTCTTAACGCGTACCCCCTCGCCTGACGGGTTTAGGCTACAGACAGGGGCCTGCCCGTGGGGGTCCTTACCGCTAACAGTGCTATGCCCTTGGCGGGCAATTTGTTAAAGGAAAGCCCGCCCGGGAAATGCATTTTATCACAAACGTCCTCTGGTAAAAACAGCCCATAACATTTAATCCGGGAGGAGTTACGGGGCATGCCACCTATCAAATCGAAGATATCGACGAGATCTATAACTTTAATTCTTTGACGATTGAGAAATTATGTCTGGATGAAGGTTGAAATTGATCTAGAAGTGACTGCTATAAAAATGACCACCCAAAACAATGACATTCGACGTCCGTTGGTACAACGATCATAACTCTTGCATCCGAACTATGATTGGAATGATTCAAAATGTTCCGAAAAGCTAAGATGATGCTCTACAATGTAAGCTAAGTTCCAAACCAAGAACATGAAGTAAACATGAAAGCCCAAATGATGTCCGGTTTGCTTTTCTTTGCGTTTTCTTTGCTTTTCCTTACCAATTGTCGCTCACACCGCTCCCAAATGTATAACCTACAAAATAAACACAAAATGCATGAAAAATAACTAATATAAGCAACTAATTCAAGTAAAAGATACCGGATAAGTGTATATAAAATCCACTTATCAGTCCTCCCCGATGAGGATGTTCTTCCTAGTTTGCATCGTCAGGCCCTTCCACTATTTTATTTGAGTTACAGCCAATAGTTTATGTTGTCAGGGCTGCCTGACCCTCGCTAAAATGTACATCAATGGATGAGATCCCTGTTGGGGGGATAACATCAAGGCTGCTTAACCTTTGTTGATGTGTGCATTAATGGATGAGATCATCAGATACCTTTCGATGCTTTGCTGGATTTACTTGCCAATAACTGAATGTCGTCAAGGTTTCTCGACCTTCGTTAACATGTGCATCAACGGATGAATTGGATAAAGTTTCCACCAGGGGGATGTGTTTTGGAGTTGTAACCCGGACTGATGGCATAGGACCTTCGTGAGGTATTGCCGAGTGTAGTTTGCAATAGTTGTGATCATCGATATAGTAAACCCTATGTCTGGGCGAATACCAATGAGTGATATGCAGCCCCACAATTTAGTCTCTAAAAACCAGTATTTCAGGCTTTTCCGCTAAATCGCGTAGCATCTTTTTTCCTGATTTGACTTTTTCAACTTATTAGACCTCCTTTGCAACTCAAATGGGACCGAGCCGGAGGGGTGGGCCCCACCCAGGGGAGCCGCAGATACACCTAGAGCCAGCCATGGGTGGCTTTAAGGCACTCGTTACTTTCATAAGTCATTTTCAAGTTGCGCCACACAGAGAATCTGAGAGCTCTTCTTCAGATTTGCTGAGTTCGGGCGGCTTTCTGCAAAATCTATCACCGTACAAGTGTTCTACACTATCCTGGTAACGTATGCATGTCTTCTTTTCCAGTTTTTATCCGTTGAAAAATGAGTTATCACATGAAATGCTTTTATACAAATAGTAGTGAATATGCATGCTCATATGACTTGATAAAAAATATTCAACATAGTAAATGTTAGTATTTAATCATGCTGAACATAATGATGTGAAAAAATTTAACTTTTGAAACAGTCAAATTGACACCTTTTTCTACTATTTCTTATCTTATTTGAGGACAAATGAGCAAAGGTTGCAAAGCAAAGTAATCCTGGTAATTAGACTACCCTTACGGATTATGACTTTAATAATGTTATGCATATAAGATGTTTATGACTGTGGGTAGGTGCGCTACTAAATGACCACCTAGTCATGCCTATGTGCATATGGATAGTCCTGTTTACAAAGGAGACTCTGGCAAAATTTTCCAAAATATAGGCATTGGGTAGTCATGCATTTTAACTCTACTGTAGGCGTATGTTAAAGTGATGCATGCATGCATATAGTCATAAAATGCTTTTAAAAAGCTCCAACTTAGAGTTTACCATGCTCTTTCTGAGATGATTTGGAGACTTTTCTCCAGCTATATGGATCCGAATCAACCGAGTAGTTCCCGAGACCACTTCAAAAATGCGAGAGGAGGGCTTGATGTGCCTCAACCCGCTGCTTCAGCTAAAAATGACCTCGTCGTTTGGCGGAGGCGGTGATCCGTTCTATCCGGGTTGATGTACTAGATGTTGAGGATGAAGAGGAGGATGTACGGGTTACGAACCCCACTTCTGCTGCTCATGTTCCCCGTACGGATTTCCTAGGCATTTAGGTGATGATCCCAGAGCTTCTGGGTGATTTGAGTCGACACCCCTCGATTTACTTGCATGCAAACGAGGTACAAGCTGGATTTGATCTTCCTTTTTTCCTATTGACGAGGAGTTAAGATTCTGATATTAATTTGCTTTGTGATGTAGGTTCCCGGCTTTACGTAGCCTCAAGGGAACTGGTTCAGCATTCACTCTGTATATCAGGCTCTGCATCCTGATTATCGAGCAATTGTGTATGGCTGGAGCTTCAACGCGTTCTTTTCCATCCTCCCCCGTCTTTATCCCTGGGGTTATCTCAGGGCGTTGGAGAGTATGACTGGGGTTCCTATAACTTTGCCTATTTCCTCAAGGGCATGCGCATGCGTCCGCAGGGCTTGACGGAGGCTTGGCTAGGATTTTACCCCTTTTTATTGGTGAGTATTTCTCTTGTGATTTCCTATGTACATGTTAAGAGTGTTGACTGACAGCAGATGTTTGCCTTTGTGTTGGAAGTTTTGGGCCTATGAGAGGCTCTTATGCTTTTGTCCTATGAGTGTGTTAGGTTTAGATACCTATCCACGAGGATGGCGATGGCATCACTCCATATTGGCGGAGGTTCTTGTAGCTGAGGGTTTCACCCATTATCGTCTACAGTTGGAGTTGTTGATAGCTGATGCCATCACTTGGATTCCCTATTCTGGGGAACATTTGACCGTTGGGTTTGAGGATGGGTACCCAACTGGTGTCGAGTACATGATATCCACACATAGGATTCCTCTCTTCACAGATGGAGGATGGGAGCTCTATTTGGGAGAGCGTGCTATTAAGAGCGCCAGAGGGGAGATTTGTGTACTGATCTTGCCTCCTTCTAGGCATTATTGGCCTGTGTCATAGTCACCTGTCTGTGATATCCCATTGATGGGCATTGACAGCTTTACATTGTTAGAGGGTCCGTATACTCAGGATATGTTCCATCGCTAATGGTCCCCTCGTACCATCGGAGCCCAGACCCGCACCACTTAGTTCATGGGGGATGTGGTTCCTAGATCCGTGATGATGACTGATTGGATGGCCTGTGTCCGAGATCCGACTCATTTGCATAGATTGACAGTTTGACCTGGCATATTTTTTTATCCGGCATTTGGGTAGAGATCCTTCAGAGGCAAATACTTTTGATCCTTCCAACTCTAGGGATGGCCCTTCAGGTGACCTATATGGTTTTACCGGTACAGATCCTATATTTTATAGGCCTGACATCCCTCTTGACAAAGATCTAGTGACTTAGGAGGAGTTACATCAGGTGGACAGGATTGATGATGTAGACATTGACACCATTGTCTTCTTCTAATGTGTATTCTCGCTATATTTCTTGATAGGCATTTGTTAGATACTGGGTGGCTGTGCCCCATTCTCGCTATATCTTTTGATAGGTATTTGTTAGTTGTTGGGCGTCTGTGCCCCATTTCCCTATATTTTTAGCTATACAGAGATGATGTATTAGATGATGATGTACTTAGGAATGTATGTATTGTTTTACATTCCCTACATCATATTGCCATCTATTGTTGATCATGCATGTATAATGATACAGCCCATATAGATGTTTGGCCTCTAGAGGTGATCCACCAAGGAAGAAGAATTTTCAAGAAGAAGGGGTATTGGCTCAAACCCTAGTTTTTCCTATCTGTATAGAAAAAGGGCGTACTCTCCAACTAATTGGAATTATTACGTATATGTAAAAGTCAACAACCACATCACCCATAATAAGACTCCTCTTATTTATAGATGTGGGCAACCCACCTTAACAATTAAGGAATTGGGATTTATTAAATTAATTAAATTCTTTTAATTAATTAAGCTCTCTAATCTTATTAGGGATAATTAATTAAACTCCTTTAACTAATTTTCCTTCCTAATCCAATTAGGAATAAATGAGAGTACTTATATTAAATTAATTCCTAAACTCTTTTACAAATTAAAATAATAATAATTGTAATAATATTAATAAGACTCCTCTTATTAATTTATATTTAATATTTCTAAAATATTAAATAATAAATATTAAGCTATTTAATTTATTCTATCACCATAGATTAAATTAAATATACTTAACATATTATTACGATTATGCCATTAACTTCTTAAATAATTATTCTTCCTTTTATGGTGTGACCCTTTAGGTTCTCCATATTAAACCGGTTGTGAATAAATCAATTAGAACAATTAATTTATTTAAATAAATAATATTTATTCTACAATAGGGATAAGCCTCCCTAGCGATCAACGACTTTCCAGATAATATAGATTTCAACATTAATCATTAAAGAACCTTTGAGTAAATAGTTACTGTATAATTCAATCCTTCCACTATACAATGTCCCAATTAAATATAAGACATGGAATTCTTTGTCAAGTCTTATTTTATTTAATTATATGTATTTCGATCCTCAAATGCACAACTCTCAAATAATGCAAATTAGAAACTCCTTTCTAATTTCATTACGCCTTAACCAAGGACTACTTTGGGTTGTCATTTATCGAATCACATAGGACATTTCTCTTCTTTATTAGAAGTGGTAGATTCTTTATTGATCATACATTATCTCCATGTACAACTTATTATACCCAAGCTTACCCTTTGATATACCCTAAGGGTCTTAAGGAATAAGTCAAAGTATAACTCATCATACACAAGATACTATGATTATCTCAAGTCCAAGGATCACTTGTACTACTATCACTACTGAGAATTCCTATTGACAGTAAGTAAAACTCCATTAGGTATTCCTTAGCGAGCCAATGTTCGATGAACTTATTCTCTAATAAGCACCTACATACTTGCTTTAGTGTCTCCACACAAATGATCATGAGATCAATCATCCTCATCCAATGAGCAAGCAACGTATGTACCAATCTATCCGGATTCACTAATCCCCAATTTAGTAATCTAATGATTGGGAACTATTTTAGTTTTAAGCTTTCTAAGAATTTAGATCTCATTAGAATGATCATCATCATTATTCTAAAAGCATTGCTTAAAACTATGGGTTTATCACATATTATAAAACAGCATCATGTAGATAATTAAAAGCCTTTAATAAATTAATACTTTTTTATTAATAAATGAATAAGATTGTTACAAAGTATATGCTTTATCATCAAACAAGATTGGCTTGCATGCATATTACTTTCAATCTCCCACTTGCACTAAAGCCAATCGCCATTGTATCTTA
Organism: Panax quinquefolius; assembly: GCA_020205615.1. Lineage (NCBI taxonomy): Eukaryota > Viridiplantae > Streptophyta > Magnoliopsida > Apiales > Araliaceae > Panax > Panax quinquefolius. The sequence continues at coordinate 64,006,617 of CM035161.1, forward strand.
TACTCTTCTTCTCTAAGTGACGATTATCCTGCTGTTGGATAAACTTTAGTTAATGGATATGTATTGTTGTTCTTGAGAGTCCACCATCTCTATAGTGATTTCCCATCTTTCAATGATTCTTATAATCAAATGAAAGTGCCACAACACATGTTTAGATTCAAGATGAGACTTAGGAACTATTCCTAGTTCTGTAATGAACTTTTATCCAAACAATCAACTTGCAGCTTCATTTATAGCTACTTACTTTGTCTTTATCACTAAATCGACAACTCTTTCTTTGTTTGGAACCTTTCCAATTCAACGTACCCTTTGTTCAAGGTAACACTTTACCTTAAAGTGGATTTTCCGTCGTCGTCTTGGTCTGCATCGAAAAAACTTGAGTCTCATTAAGCCCTCTAGTTTTAATTTAGACCCACCATGAATATGATCACATCCTTAGTGCTTGGTTAAGCTTTAAGATGTTTTTCACTGACTCATAGTGAACTTCTCCTGAATATGACTGATCAACATCAGGTCTCGTATATTTCATTGCATACATGATAATTACTCATGTGATCTCTCTTTTGGAGTCTTTGGGGACTATTAAGAGAGATACACTCCATAACTCATCGACATGAGACATCTCTTGGAGTTTGCCATGCTAAACGACTTTAGCATCAAATGAATATAAGTTCCTTGGGTTAAGTCGAGCATCCTCTTAAATCTATCTATATAGATTTATATCCCCAATTAAGATACTCTTCCAAATCATTCATGGAAGATTAATTAGACAACTTTATCTTTACTGATTGTAGCATTGGTATGTAATTCCTCATCCGTAGTATATCGACATATAATACTAGAAATTTCACGACGCTCCCACTGACCCTTTTGTACACACTAGAAGTCTTACCTCATCGAATGTAACTCTGGATCATCATCTTCTATGATGTGTACCTCATCATCATCATCCATGATGAATCCATACCTCCTAGGTATCTTTGGTACTATTCCAGATTTACGATTCGGTTGTGGTACAATAGATCTATCTACAGGTTCCTCTTATTTGACTTATAGTATTTTGTGGTTCTTGAACTCTTCAAGATCTATTATCCTCCCACTAGCCCTTTCAATGATAAACACCTTTATCTTAGAAGGAAGCGTGTTTCGCAATAAACACCTTTTGCTAAGTAGGATCATAGAACATTTACCCTAAACTTACTTTAGGATGTCCCACAAATCTGTATTTGTCAAATCTTGTCCCAAGCTTATCCTTTGAAACCTTTTTCACATAAGTTGGACAACCCCTTATCTTAACATACTTAAGATTAGGAATCCTCCACATCCATAACTTTTATAGAGTCTTGGAATTTGGATTTTGAGGTTACCTTTTCATAGATATCTCGTACCATTTCTAGGACATGATCCTGAAGGATCTTTGGAATGTCGGTAAAATTATTTTGGACCGTACCATATCCAACAAGGTATGATTTTTCCTTTTCAGATACATCAATCAATTATTGCGTATCAGGAGGCGTCCATTGTGAAAAACCATTTGAGATGATCTAAAACTTATTGCACAAGTATTTATTCCTTGATCTAATCAAAGAATCTTAATACCTTGCCAATTTGTTTCACTTCAAATTCTTTGAACCTTTCAAATAATTCACACTTGTATTCAACAAATACATACATTCAACTCCTTGAATGATCATCTCATTTTCTTATACTAATTTGTTCAATATGCAAAATTATTTTCATGTAAGTCAAGTATACAAAATTTATTAAGTAATATTCCAGTTCTATATAAAACATTATTATTATAAATAGAACAACAATTGTTCTTAATTATAATACCAAAGTTTTCATTGTCCAACAATAAAATGGAAATAATATTTTTAACAAGAACTGGAATACAATAACAACTTATTGACTTAATAGATTTGCCCGTAGGCAGTGCTAAACTATAAGTTTCTATAGCTAATGCAACAACCTTTGCTTCATTTTCCACACATAGATCTACTTATATTTGTTTAGCTTTCTACTTCTGCTTGGTCCCTTCATAAATCTATATTTATGATAACCAAAGTCGGTATCCAATACCCAAGTAGAACCTTGACTTAAAGAAAAATTTATTTCAATCATGAACAAAATTGTATTGTAACCGAAACTTCACTAAGCTTCTTTGGTTAGCCTCTGCAAGATGCTTCTCGCAGTTTCTTTCCAGTGTCCAGGCTTATTGCAATGGAAGCAAACTCCTTTGCTATCCAAATCAATTTTGTTCTTATTATCCTTTGTTTACGCCTTTCTGTTTACCTTCTTTGAATCGTTCTTCTTTTCAGAAGATCCTTTGGCCCCTACCAGTAAGACTTGATCTTTCTTGGTTGGAAAGTGACTCTCAACCTTTTTCAATATGTTAAGCGAATCAGCGAGGCTGATATATAGCTTGTTCATATAAAAAATTCACAACAATTGTGAAAGGAGTCCGGGAGTGAGTGCAAGATCAAATCATAGCTCAACTCTCCATCCATGACAAAACCAGTTGTCCTAATTGATCAATCAAATTGATTATGTTAAGGACTTTTATGCATCTTATAGTGCCATTAGTCATTCTAGATCGGAAGAGTTCCTTAGATATATCGATATCTATCGGTCCCCACTTTCCTCACCATCAACTACTTGATGTGCAGGAATATAGTAGGAGCATCCATAGTTTCATGCTGACGCTGAAGCTCGTTACTCATGGATGCGAGCATGATGCATTGAGCCAACTGTGCATCATCTTGCCACTTTCTAAAAGTAGCAATCTCTTCCTCAGAGGCATTGTCTGCAACCATTGCAGGGATAGGCGTATTAAGGACATAAGATAACTTTTCAGCCATGAGAACTATTCTCAATTCCTTAACCAATCCGTTAAATTTGGTCCGGTTAATTTAGCATCTAATATGCTTCGCAGTGATAGTAATTTTAGACATTGTAAAATTCTGTAAATGAATTTGTAATTAACAACATTTTAACATACATTCTTTTATTAATTACCAAAATAATTTAGGTCTTATTTTAAATTGGTATCTCCCACTATTTTCTTCAAACTATATTACCCTCAATATATATAGTTAAATAAAAAAATCTAATTAAAGATCTGCTAGTGAGAGTAAGGATCCCATTTCAAATGTATATAGCCTTGTGGTGACAAAACAAACTATATATAAATAAATAGGTAGACAACTTTTGTCAATTACATCAACTATCTGACTCCTTTTCTTTTGCCTCTTAGATTATTTTGATCAAGTGGTGGCACATCCGAATCAAAATTATCCAAGTTAAGTCCGACCTAGCACTCCATATATTCAAAAAAGAAAAATATCATCCTTGTGGTGACACAACAAAACAATATTGTTCAATTTTATTTATAAGCATCAAATGTGATAAATTAACATCTTAAATACTTAATACTTGCCTTGTGGTGACACAACAAACTCATATTAAATATTTAATACTCTATTAATTTTATCATGCTGAAAGCGACGTTCGATATTCCAAATATCTTTGAGCGCTTAGGACTTAATATAAAAATTTGAGGGTTTTGTTATTAATTTGTCTCATCTTGTTTAGCGCATTATGCACGTATATATATATAAAATACGCCATTCGTATTAATGAACATGCGAAGCATGTTTGCATAATATATAATATATATAGTATAAGCATGCACATATAGAATACTATATTCTACACCGGATTGATTATGGACTTTTATTCTAGTTTGGTTCACTAGAGCCACCAAGTGAACCAAAAGGTCAAACCCTAGGGGTGCAAGAAATTATATTTAAATATAACTATTACATTTAAACCCTAGCTCCATAACAAAGCGGGTCTTCACGCTCCTTGCTCCTTTGATCTCTAATTTTCTAAAATTAATTCTAACTATTCCTATTACAATACTATTTAAAATAAATAGAAACCTTGATCGTGATCGAGGGAAGTACATAGGAGGAGATAGAATTTACATTAAGAAAAATTAGAGAAGGCGAATCTGTGAGACCCCATTTAATAAAACCCATACATTCATGCATCCAACTAAAATAAAATCCAATCATATTGGTCAATAGTCCATAATCAATCCCATTTATTATCATACACATCACCATATGCATCAATAAATAACATTCATCTCATGAATAATAAACATTTAATATATATATTGATATCATTTAATGGGCAAATTTAGTTAGTATAAAATCTATTTTTGAATCAAAATAAACTCCTTTATTTTAATCCAAATTTAAATCAAAATAAAACTATTTTATTTTAATTTATCCTATTTTGAATAAAATAAACTATTTTATTTTAATCAAAATTTTAATCAAAATAAACTCCTTTATTTTAATTAATTATGGAATCCAATTCCATATATATATATATATAAAAAAAATCTTTAATTAAAATAAACTCTTTTATTTTAATTAATTATGGAATCCAATTCCATGTAAAAAAAAAAAATCTTTTATTAAAGGAAACACGAGATATTCTTTCCTATTCACAAATAAACTCCTTTATTTTGAATAATATGAAATCTATTTCATATCTAAATAAACTCCTTTATTTAAGGAAATTAGGATTCTCTTTCCTATTCACAAATAAACTCTTTTATTTTGAATAATATGAAATCTATTTCATATCTAAATAAACTCCTTTATTTAAGGAAAGATCAATTTCAACTCCAATTAGTTATCATGGAATCCAATTCCAACTCTAATTAGTTAGCATGAAATTTAATTTTAAAATTAAAATAAACCTTTTATTTTAATATTAAAATAAACTTTTATTTTAAAATTAAAATAAACTTTTATTTTAATTATAAAATAATTAATATATATATATATATTATATTAACCGTATAATAATTATAATATATATATATACGGTTAACCTGATTAAAGATTTTTCATCCTGCCATGCGTTCCTTTTCAAAAAAAATAAACCGTGCACTTGAGCTCCTTTATTTTATGTAAGCACGTGGCCATTTGATTACCTGTTGCATGTGTCATACCAAAAAGGAGAATCCGTGCAACCACGTTTTTTTTTTATTTATTTATTTAAATTTTATACAATTAAATTATGCCCAATTAAATTGTTCTAAACACATATCAATATACATACCAAATTAAAACAATTAATAATTCGCATAAAGGTTTGGCTCTGATGCCACTGTTGGGTTTGTATTATTCATGAGCGCAATCAAATTGCATAAAATTAGCGGAAGCGTGGTAAAATCATGAGTTTAAAAATTTTACAAACCATATACCCGGATCACCCTTTATGCATAATTATTAATTAAACGAAAAAATAAAGAATAAAATCATACCCTTGAAGATCGAGCTTCCTCAGGTACAAGTTCACCTCCAAATCCTTTCGCGTTCAATCTTGAATCCACCAGGTTTGGTTCTTTCCTTTGATCAACGTTAGCCACCCAAATGTTTGGCCTCTAGAGGTGATCCACCAAGGAAGAAGAAAATTCAAGAAGAAGGGTGGTTGGCTAAACCCAAGTTTTTCTATCTCTATAGAAAGGGTGTACTCTCCCAACAATTGGAATTATTACGTATGTTGAAAAAATCAACAACCCATACCACCCATAATAAGACTCCTCTTATTTATAGATGTGGGCAACCCATCTTAACAATTAAGGAATTGGGTTTTATTTAATTAATTAAATTCTTTTAATTAATTAAGCTCCCTAATCATATTAGGGATAATTAATTAAACTCCTTTAATTAATTTTCCTTCCTAATCCAATTAGGAATAAATGAGAGTACTTATATTAAATTAATTCCTAAACTCTTTTAGAAATTAAAATAATAATAATTGTAATAATATTAATAAGACTCCTCTTATTAATTTATATTTAATATTTCTAAAATATTAAATAATAAATATTAAGCTATTTAATTTATTCTATCACCATAGATTAAATTAAATATACTTAACATATTATTACGATTATGCCATTAACTTCTTAAATAATTATTCTTCCTTTTATGGTGTGACCCTTTAGGTTCTCCATATTAAACCGGTTGTGAATAAATCAATTAGAACAATTCTAATCTTATTTAAATAAATAAATTAAACAATTAATTTATTTAAATAAATAATATTTATTCTACAATAAGGATAAGCCTCCCTAGCGATCAACGACTTTCCAGATAATATAGATTTCAACATTAATCATTAAAGAACCTTTGAGTAAATAGTTACCGTCTGAATTCAATCCTTCCACCATACTGATGTCCCAATTAAATATAAGACATGGAATTACTGTCAAGTCTTATTTTATTTAATTATATGTATTTCGATCCTCAAATGCACAACTCCAAATAATGCAAATTAGAAACTCCTTTCTAATTTCATTCTGCCTTGGCCAAGGACTACTGGGTTGTCATTTATCGAATCACATAGGACATTTCTCTTCTTTTATTAGAAGTGGTAGATTCTTTATTGATCATACATTATCTCCATGTACAATTTATTATACCCAAGCATACCCTTTGATATACCCTAAGGGTCTTAAGGAATAAGTCAAAGTATAACTCATCATACACAAGATACTATGATGATCTCAAGTCCAAGGATCACTTGTACTACTATCACTGAGAATTCCTTTTGGCGACAGCAAGTAAAACTCCATTAGGTATTCCTTAGCGAGCCACGTTCGATGAACTTATTCTCTAATAAGCACCTACATACTTGCTTTAGTGTCTCCACACAAATGATCATGAGATCAATCATCCTCATCCAATGAGCAAGCACTTGGTATGTATTTAATCTATCCGGATTCACTAATCCCCAATTTAGTAATCCAATGATTGGGAACTATTTTAGTTTTAAGCTTTCTAAGAATTTAGATCTCATTAGAATGATCATCATCATTATTCTAAAAGCATTGCTTAAAACTATGGGTTTATCACATATTATAAAACAGCATCATGTAGATAATTAAAAGCCTTTAATAAATTAATACCTTTTATTAATAAATGAATAAGATTGTTACAAAGTATATGCTTTATCATCAAACATGATTGGCTTGTATGCATATTACTTTCAATTATTTCTTGTCCGATTACATTATGCAAGTTTTCTAACTCTATACTTTTGTTCAGCTAGTTCTATGGTTATTATTGTACAAGTTTACTTATCCTATCTCAATTATAATTACGCAAGTTTCTTGTATCTAGTTTGTTTATGATGATGCAAGTTTTCTAAACATTATTTTTATATTGAGCAAGTTATTCTCGTATTTAATTTGTTATTTAGCGTGCAAGTTTATATATTCTGATATACTAATATTGAACAGTTTCATCGTTCAATTTACTATTTGTTATGCATGCTTAGTACTCAATTCTAAATAACCTTGGCTTAATATTGTTCAAGCAAGGTATGTTATAATTATTCAAAGTTTATGCTCTTAGATTATTCCTAAAGCATGACCTTAGTATACAATGTTGATTCCGTTATGAATTATTTCATAACATAAAGTTATTACCTTTTTATTCAACTACTCCGTAGTTCATGTTCGTTGAATTCCAAATTACCTTGAAACTTATCCAAACCAAACTTACTTTAGTGCAGACTCGTAATCTAAATGTTGAGATGAACAACCCTATTATTAGGGGATAATTTACGCATAGCGTTGAAATGTTTGTGCACAATACATTGTACGAAGGGCTGATCCCCCTAAGTACGTGGAGTCCCTATAGTCTTATAACTATTAAAGTTTAAGTTGAAAGATTACTTACAACTATGGACATAGTTCGTGGTCTTAGGACCCTCAGTTATATATTTCAAAATGTTGATAAAACATATTGTTCAGTTCTATTGAGTATATTCTTTGGCAATTGTTGTAAAATTTATTCATTATTATTTCAAGTGAGCTTTGTTTGCTCACTCTTGCTTATATAAACCTTATAGCTAAAGTTGAGAAGGTCGATGTACCTAGCACTAGGAAGGGAAAAGGAAAAATGAAAAAATATTGAAGACTTGTAATCATGTTGATATTTTATTATCAGACTTTAGTTTGAATGATTGTAATGAAGTTTATTTATTTTCCGCATTTGAATGATTGTATTTAAATGTTAGACAACCTGGGAGATTTTTATTTATGTAATCCTTTCTGGGAAGGTTTATTATTCAATTTTATTTTGATTAGGTAGTTAGATATGAATGTTTTGATTAAGTGAACACCAAATCTTAAGAGAATGAAGTACTCAAATTTGGGGGTGTCACGGGTTGGTATCAAAGCTTTAGGTTATGAACCTTAGGTGGGGAAAAGCCTTAGGAAGTGACCTTTGAAAAGATAGTGGTGATAAACTCTTATCGGGTTTTAGGGAAGAGGTAACAAAACACTTATGTGCTTATGTGATTACAACTTATGTGCTCATGAGTGTCGAGTAGTAATGATTAGTAATTAAAACTTAAAATTTTGTTGTCAGGATGGCTAATGTAGGAGAATCCAGTCAGGATAGGGAGGAAGGGCCCCAGATGCCTAGAAAGGAGGAGCCTTGAGATATTCAGGTGGTTTGGGAACAACTATTGCCACAAGAATCGTCTCTTTGTTGATCACAGTAGTTGAGCAGGAGGGGTTACCTGATGAGGATGATGAGATAGAGATGGACGAGGAAGACCCTGAGGAGTTGCCACAGTCGAATGAGGATGAGGATGACGAGGAGGAAGAGATTACACTTAACTCGATCGCTGCCCATATGTACGATGAAGTATACGACTAAAATGTAGAACTTCAGGATAGCGTCGAGGAGTTGAGAGAGATAGTAGCTGAACAATAGATCTCAATGGCACAGAAGGATGACGAGATCCAGGATCGAGAGGAACGTCTGAATAATGTTGAAGAGAAGCTGGTCCAAAATGAAGAAGAGAATGAACAAATGACAGCGGAGATTGCAGAGTTAAAGAACAAGTTGAAAAAGGAATCTACTAAGAGGGAAAGAGCCGAAGATGTATACGAGGAAGCTTATCAAGGAGCCAGAATAGCAGAGAGAGACGCACAAGCAAAGAGGATGAAGATGGAGGAGATTGATAAAGTATTTAATACCGTGATTAATCGAGCTCAGGATCGGGTCATGGGTTATCCGATTCAGTTCGAGTCGTTGCCATCGTTTATATTAGACCGCAGAACAATGTTCCAAATCATAGAGGAAGAGCGTCGTAAGGCTACGCAGTATCTTAGTAGGACATCATAGGGAATGTACCTGATATGCGATTAATAAAATGTTAAATAATATGTAAATCCCTAGTGATATGTAATCGATGGGATATGATGATGTTGTTGTCCTGAAACTTTAGTAGTTCAGGAAAGTAATGTAAATAGCAGTGATGTTATTGTTCTTATATTTTCAGAAAGATTATGAGTGAATAAAAGTTATTATTTTATTTTATTCAAAGTGTTATGTGTTATATGATGATTTCTTTTATGGAGTGCAAGTTAAGTAGAAAATACTTAAAGGAGTTGAGTAAGAATCTAATTAGTGTATTTTAACAGAAAATGCCTCCAAGACATCAACCACGACAAAGAACCACTGAGGGAACTACCAATAATGATAATGTTGAGGCTAACCCAGTTCAGCAGCTAGTGACGTTACTAACGGGTGCATTGCAGAATCAACCGCAGAATCAAGCTAAAACTTTTAAGGATTTCAAGGCAGTTGGACCACCAGAGTTTCATGGGTCCATGAATTCAGTTGAGGCACAGACCTGGATCATGGAGATAGAGAAAGGGTTCGATGTTGCGAGAGTATGGGAGAGTCAGAAGACTGCTTTTGCAACATTCATGTTGAAAACAGAGGCAAGTTATTGGTGGCAGGCCAATAAAACTCGAGGAGGACAAGGGGTGATGACATGGGATAGGTTTAAGGAGATATTCTTTGAGACCTATTTCTTAGAGAGTTCGAAGAATCAGATAGAGGTACGGTTTCTGGAACTGAAGCAGAGATCAATGTCGGTATCGGAGTATACAACAAAATTTAACGAGTTGGCGAGGTTTGCGCCATATCAAGTCAACACAGATGAGCGTAAGGAGAGGAGATTTGAATAAGGACTGAAACCCTCGTTGTACAGTAGGGTCTCCCTGTTCCAGCTGAAGACATTCACAGCGTGCTTGAGAAGGCAATTCTCGCTGAGAGTGGAGGCGAGGCTCTAACAAAGAACAACCAAGAACAGAGAAAGAAGAAGAATGAGGGCAAAGTTAAGAATGGTGGTGGTAATAGTGGAAATGGTAGCAATAACCTGAAGAGGAAATGGAATGGAAATGTGGGTTCAGGAAACCAGCAGGGTAATCAGCAGCAGAAGAAGTTTAAAGCATGTGCTACGTGCGCGAAGTTTCACATGGGTGTGTGCTTAAAGGGGAAGCATGTATGCTTTAACTATGGCCAGGAGGGTCACATTGCCCCAAATTATAATCAACCCAAGAAGAATGTTTGCTACACATGCGGGTCAAATGATCATTTTGCTCGTGAGTGCCCAAAGAAGAAAGCTGAAGAGACATCGGGAAACAAGGGAGGTAGCAGTGGAGGTACCTTGACCATTGCGGGACCAATGTTATCCAACAGACCCATAGCCAGAACCTTCAATATGACGGTGCAAGATGCAGTGCGATCAAAAGATGTGGTGTCAGGTATTATCCCAATCAATGATATTGATGCTTATTTATTATTTGATTCGGGTGCTACTTGCTCATTTATATCTGATGAATTTGCTAAGAGGTTAGGATTACCTAGTGAAGAATTGAATTTCCCTTTAAACATAGAAATTGCGAAAAGGGAAGTGATTCCTGTTAGGTTCGTGTACAAGAATTGTAGGGTGAATATAAAGGGAAATGTTATGAAAGTAGATTTAATCCCGATAAAACTTGGAGAGTTTGATGTTATATTGGGAATGGATTGGCTATTCAATTATAGAGCGATAATTGATTGCCAAAAGAAGTGTGTAAACCTTATGACTTCGTCAAAGGTAGTTTTCCATGGTAGCAAATCGCCTAGACAAATAAGGTGTCTAACAGTTATGCAGACCAAGAAGTTGTTGAGTCAAGGCTGTGTGGGTTATTTAGCTTACATAGTCGATACTCAGAGGAAGGGGTGAAAATGGAAGAGATACCAGTGGTTAGGGAATTCGTGGACGTGTTTCCAAAAGATTTGCCAGGACTTTTGCCTGATCGAGAGATTGAGTTTGTGATCGACCTAGCGCCAGGAACCGCTCCAATATCGAAGGCCCCGTACAGGATGGCTCCGGTAGAAATGAAGGAACTGATGGTATAATTGCAAGAGCTGTTAGATAAGAAGTATATTTAACCGAGCGTATCACCGTGTGGAGCACCGATGTTATTCGTGAAAAAGAAGGATGGGTCAATGCATCTTTGCATTGATTATAGGGAATTAAACAAAGTCATTATAAAGAATAAATATACATTGCCAAGAATAGATGACTTGTTTGATCAATTGAAGGGTGCTAGATATTTCTCGAAAATAGATTTGAGAAGTAGGTATCATCAACTGAAAGTAAGGAAGGAGGATGTGCCGAAGACGGCATTCCAAACTCGGTATGGACATTACGAATTTTTGGTGATGTCTTTTGGTTTGACAAACGCCCCTGCAGCGTTCATGGATTTGATGAACGGGGTGTTTAAACCATTCCTAGATAAGTTTGTGGTGGTATTCATTGATGTAATTTTGGTGTATTCAAAATCTCAAGAAGAACACGTGGAACATTTACGTTTGACGTTGGAGACGCTAAGAAAGGAAAAATTGTACACAAAATTCTCTAAGTGTGAGTTTTGGCTAGAACGTGTACAATTCCTTGGACATGTGATTGACAAAGATGGGATCTCAATGGATCTATCAAAAGTTGAAGCCGTAATCAATTGGGAACAACCAAGAACACCTTCAGAGGTGAGGAGTTTCTTGGGACTAGCCGGTTATTATAAACGGTTTATCTAGGATTTTTCCAAGATTGCCACTCCGTTAACAAATTTGACAAGAAAAGCTGTAAAATTTGTTTGGACCGAGAAGTGTGAAGAAAGTTTTCAAGAATTAAAAAAGAAGTTACGTGTGGCACTTGTGTTGTCATTACCAGATAATACAGGAAATTTTGTGGTGTATAGTGATGCCTCACATAAAGGGTTGGGTTGTGTTCTTATGTGGAATGGAAAAGTTATTACTTATGCATCAAGACAATTAAAGGACTACGAGAAAGGATATCCGACTCATGATTTAGAGTTGACTGCAGTGGTATTTGCTCTAAAAATATGGAGACATTATCTCTATAGAGAAAAGTGTGAGATATACACAGACCATAAGAGTCTAAAGTATATTTTCACTCAGAAGAACCTGAACATGCGTCAAAGAAGATGGATGGAATTGATAAAAGATTACGATTGTGAGATCTTTTATCATCCAGGCAAAGCAAACGTGGTTGCAGATGCCTTGAGTAGGAAGGGTCGTGAGAAGTTGATGTTGTTAACCAACCAGGAGGAGCTCATTTCAGCAATGGCAAGACTAGAGTTAGAAATCAAATTTTCAAAATAAATCGATGAAAGATTGTTCCAGATGGAAGCTAGTTCAACTTTGGTTGACAAGGTGGAGAATGCTCAACTACAAGATGAAGAATGTGGAAATATCAAAGGAAAAGTGGTTGAGGGTAGTTAAGTGAAATACAAGATCGATACTGAAGGGTTAATAAGATTCGAGGGAAGAATATGGGTTCCAGCAGTACCAGATATTAAAGAAGAAATCTTGACTGAAGCTCATAACTTAACATATTCGATACACCCGGGAAGTATGAAGATGTATCAAGATTTACGACGACACTTTTGGTTGCCAAACATGAAAAGAGATGTCGCAGAATGTGTTGCAAAATGCTTGACATGTCAAAGAGTCAAGGTCGAGCATCAAAGACCAAGCGAATTACTTCAACCATTGGAAATATCGGAATGGAAGTGGGAACACGTCATAATGGATTTTGTGGTGGGTCTTCCAATTACTCAGAAAGGAGACGATGTGATTTGGGTGATAGTGGATAGGTTAACGAAATCAGCACACTTTTTGCTAATAAAGATTAGATTCAATCTTGATCAGTTGGCAAAGTTGTACGTTAAAGAGATCGTTTCGAGACATGGAGTTCCAGTGTTAAATGTGTCAGATAGAGATCCACGATTCACATCAAACTTCTAGAAGAGACTACAAGAATCCATGGGAGCACAGTTGAGAATGAGTATGGCATATCATCCGCAAACAGATGGCCAAAGCAAATGAACAATCCAGATGTTGGAAGATATGCTAAGAGCATGCATCATGGATTTTAAAGGGAGCTGGGATGAACACTTACCGTTGGTGGAATTTGCCTACAACAAAAGTCACCATGCAAGCATCGGCATGCTGCCTTACGAAGCATTATATGGCAGGAAATGCAGAACTCCACTGTGTTGGGATGAAGTCGATGAACGTCAACTGTTAGGACCGGAACTGGTACAACAAATTGCTGAGGTTGTCAAACTAATTAGGACAAGATTGGTAGCTGCTCAAGACAGACAGGAAAAGTATGCTGATCAACACAGACAAGATCGTGCATTCGACGTAGGAAATCTCGTGTTCTTAAAAATTTCTCCTTGGAAGGGGAAAATTCATTTTGGTAAAAAGGGAAAACTGAGCCCTTGATTTATTGGACCCTTCGAAGTGTTACGAAGAGTAGGAGAAGTGGCTTACGAGGTAGCTCTACCCCCAGAGTTGGAAAACGTTCACAATGTTTTTCATGTTTCGGTGTTACGACCGTATAAACCCGATTACAAGCACGTGATCGAGTACGAACCATTGCAGTTTGATAAAGAATAATTACCCTCAGTTATTTATTTAATATGTGTCTTTGATTCTTGGGACAGAATCTTTGTAAGTAGGGAAGAATGTGAAGAATGATTTATTTGAGTTGTGATTCTGGGGACATAATCCTCGTAAGGAGGGAAGGATGTAACAATCCAGAATTTTAATTTATAATTTTAAAATATTTATTGAATTATATAAATATTTAGTAGATGTGTGTAGGGATTCGGCACATAAAACGCAGCGGAAATAGAACAATTCAAAGCAATTTTTGAAACCCAAAAACAAGATCCATACTGAAGCGAAATTAATCCGATGGGTTTAGAAATTATCTGGAATTATTTTGGTTGAATCGATGAGGTCGAATCTCCAATGCAATTCAAGCGATTTGCAACTCTACGGTATCCACAGCAACTCACTTGCAGAATCGTCCCTACGATCTGCAGAAGAAGGAATTACGATACTAGCCACCAAAAGGAATGGATTTTTATTTTCTTTTAGTCTCTCTCTCTAGAATGGCTAGGTTTTTTTGTTTTGATTATGATGTCACCCTAAGTAGGCACTATATATCATATATATAGTAGTTAAAAGGAATTAATCAAATCAAAACCTAATTTCATAAAATCCAATTTTATATATATATATATATATATATATATATATATATTAATTAAGTCTTACTTAATTAATATACATATATATATATATATAAATTATCCTTTTAATTTAAATTAGTGATTTAAATAATATTAATCATATTAATATATTTAAATCCTCATAATTTAAATTAATTCCCTTTAATAACGTTACATGTGTGTGACCACATATAGTTATTATTACGTTGGAAATACTTTTAAAATCATATTATAAAATTATAAGCGATGGCGACATCTAGTAATCACTGCTACCCAAGTAATAATAAGATCGATGATTCGATGCAACCTTTTTGTGACCAATGTTTCAATGTAATTTAATCCTTTTAACCTTAATATCCTAGATTAAACTCGAGTCATAGAATGTGTCATACTCTTCATAATTTAATCTGAGTTTTCTTGATCAATGAGTAGACTATATGACACAAATCACTATTTGAGTATGGCCATGCATTTCATAATCCTACTCAATCAAGAGGCCTATGGATATCACCCCTAATAAATAGGAGGGTTAAATTCCATCTAGATCACTCATATTCCTCACACGATTCATGATGTACTCAATAATCACCTTTATAGTCCACCCTATTAAAGGTGACATTTGATGATATCAAAGTACATAAATTCTCGTGTAGTAATATAGTGATTTCAAGTCGGAGAACCACTACATCATTGTCACTATGAGAATTTCTAATGACACTTCGCATAATGCTCCACATAGAATTCTCATGGTGGGTTTGTCCAGTACATTGTTCTCTAACATGTATCTATGCATTGACTTAATATCTCATATATTTATGACCAATGAGATTTGGTCATCAGTCAATCCACATACTAGTCTCAATGCATCATTGTTGTCCCATCAACAATGATACTCAACTAGGGACATTTAAGAACAATGATACTAATTATAATTATATAATCTCATGTTCAAGTCACAATCTTGAAACTATATAATTTGTATCACTATTCTAAGGATTTTTTATTATGTTAACATTTATATAACGCAATAAATAAAACTATAATAAAATCATTCATTTATTCAATCAAATATAATATCAAAATGTTAAGGAATTATATCAAATAATTGGCCTCTAGGGCATAAACTCTAACAATGTGTTTATTGTTGAATAAATAATTGTTAAAATTTGATTCGATTTGGTTAATTATTTGTTAAGTATATAATTAAGAAAATTAATTATTATGAGATAGTATTCTAATTTAATTTAATAATTAAGTTAGAGAGTTTGTAATGATTAAATGAATTATTATAATAATATTTTAATTTGAATTTGTAATTAAAATGATGTGTTAGTTGATTAAATAAAATTACAATTATAAAGAAAATTATAATTATCTTTGTATTGATTTATGGGGTGAATTAATCTAATAAATTGTTATTAGAATGAATTAAATTAATTATGAAAACTTAAGTAAATAAAGTGTGACAAATAACTATACTATAAAGGAGTTATTAAAATAAATTAAAGGAGTTTAATTTAGTTTTGCCACACAAGGCTTAAATATATTAAGTCGTTAATTTTTAAAGAGTTTTGCCAAACGAAACCTTATGTCTTTTGGATTTCTTTTGAATTTTGAATTATAATAATATAAATTAAATAAACAAAATATAAATAATATATAATAATTTCTGGTAACCGATAATTTATTAAGGGCAATTAGTAGACGTCGATTTTTAGACGTTTTAAAATCGTACGTTGGTTTGATTTTTATTTTATGTATTGTGTAATTGGTTTAAGTCTAAGAAAAGAAAAGAAGAAAAGATCGTCAGAGGTTTGAAAGAGAGTTTGAGAGAGAAAAGCAAGAGAAAGTTTCGAGTTCTTCAAGCTATTCTCAGTGATTAACAAGGATTGTCTGAGCAAATTAAAGGTATGTTACATAATCTTAACATATATGTTTTATAGTATAATTCCTTATTCTTTGTGTTCTTGTTTTGGAGGTTCATTGTGTTTATAGTATAATCTTTGTAATTCATATTTTTGTAGTTGATTATGAAATTATGTGTATATGTAATGTTATAACTAATATATATATATATATATATATATATATATATATATATATATAGTGATTGTATGATGAGCATATACATGTATATGATTGTATAAATTACGATCAAAAAGGAAGAAATTGGTTTTTACGGATATATATATATATATATATATATATATATATATATATATATATGTGTGTGTGTATTTTAACGGCGTGAGTTTCAATTTTATGTTATATGAATTCTATTTTTCGAATTTTGTTTTACAACTGAATTATTGCAATTAGAAGTAGTTGTAATGCTAGAAGTTTATGTTTAGACAAAGAATTGTATGTTAATTTCGTTTAAAAGAAAGGGAAACTATTTTTCAGTGTATGTTCTTATACATGGCTTATGACAGTAACAAATTTGATGGTTAAAGTGTATACGAATTATAAAAATTAAACTGTGAATTGTTAATTGGGTATGAAATAAAGAGAACTTAGTTCAAAGGAATCAAATTGGTGTATCATTATGATTACAGTGTTCACTGTGTCAAGAAATATCAAAAAAATGGAGTTTTGTTGGTTTAAAAACAGTGCTTTCAAGGATTTAAGTTTTCTAAAATTTTGTTTAATTGTTTTAAATTGGTATATTTATGTTTGGAAATATTTATGTGTACTTTACATGGATTACGCATGTTAATTGGTGTTAGAAATTAAGACACGGTAGCTTTGTTCTTTTCTTCGTTTGTGTTCTGTAAGCTTGGAGCCTCGGTATTAAGTTCAACGCCTCATTAAAATTCATGCCATTGTGTGCCAAAGATAACGCCATGACGACTATCTCAGCCATGGCGCCACTTCCTGGCGTAGTCTTCGTGCGGAAATGTAAATGTGTCGAATGTCCGTTGACCCATAGTACAAATCCCGTGGCGCCACATGATTGCCGGTTCTGAAAAAGTCCCAAAATGACTTTTGTCTTGCACAAAGTCTGTAGTTGTTAATGGAATGCAATATGATGATTGTTTAACATGTAAATTTGTTATTATGATATTATAGTACTATTAATGAGCATACAATTAACACTTAACTAGTGTTGTTATTATTTTAATCGATGTAACTTGATTATGTGATTAAACATCAAACCATACATGAAAATAGATATGTATTATGAGTAGTGGCTAATTGTGTCCTAAGGGCATATGATTAAGATATTGTGAATTGAATTGTTACGGTTTAGCCTACAAGCAAGGCAAGTTTTCTATCTCCACACTTTCGTTGAGTTAGTTTATTTAGGATTTTGCAAGTTCTCTGAATCTATTGTTACATTGTGATAGCTTACACTTTCGTTGAGCTAGTTTGTTTATATTGAGCAAGTTATTGTTTCTTGTCCGATTACATTATGCAAGTTTTCTAACTCTACACTTTCGTTCAGCTAGTTCTATGGTTATTATTGTACAATTTTACTTATCCTATCTCAATTATAATTACGCAAGTTTCTTGTATCTAGTTTGTTTATGATGATGCAAGTTTTCTAAACTTTATTTTTATATTGAGCAAGTTATTCTCGTATTTAACTTGTTATTTAGCGTGCAAGTTTATATATTCTGATATACTAATGTTGAACAGTTTCATCGTTCAATTTACTATTTGTTATGCATGCTTAGTACTCAATTCTAATAATCTTGGCTTAATATTGTTCAAGCAAGGTATGTTATAATTATTCAATGTTTATGCTCTTAGATTATTGCTAAAGCATGACCTTAGTATAAAATGTTGATTCCGTTATGATTTATTTCATAACATAAAGTTATTACCTTTTTATTTTTTCTACTCCGTAGTTGATGTTCGTTGAATTCCAAATTACCTTGAAACTTATCCAAACCAAACTTACTTTGGTGCGGACTCGTGATCTAAATGTTGAGATGAACAACCCTATTATTAGGGGATAATTTACGCATAGCGTTGAAATATTTGTGCACAATACATTATACAAAGGGTTGATTCCCTTAAGTACGTGGAGTCCCTATAGTCTTATGACTGTTAAAGTTTAAGTTGAAAGATTACTTACAACTATGGACATATTTCGTGGTCTTAGGACCCTCAGTTATATATTTCAAAATGTTGATAAAAGATATTGTTCAGTTCTGTTGAGTATATTATTTTGCAATTGTTGTAAAGTTTATTCATTATTATTTCAAGTGAGCTTTGTTTGCTCACTCTTGCTTATATAAACCTTACAGCTAAAGTTGAGAAGGTCGATGTACCTAGCACAAGTAAGGAAAAGGGAAAGATGAACAAATATTGAAGACTTGTAATCATGTTGATATTTTATTATCAGACTTTAGTTTGAATGATTGTAATGAAGTTTATTTATTTTCCGCATTTGAATGATTGTATTTAAAGGTTAGACAACCTGGGAGATTTTTATTTATGTAATCCTTTCTGGAAAGGTTTATTATTCAATTTTATTTTGATTGGATAGTTAGATATGAATGTTTTGATTAAGTAACACAAAATCTTGAGAGAATGAAGTAATCGAATTTGGGTGGTCACAGTATCAAACATTCAAAATATACCAATTAAAAATAATATTACTATTCATACATCTCAAATTCAAATTATACCAATTACAAAAAATATTAATACCATACAATACGTTTACATCCCAATAATACCAAACTATCCATACATCTCAAATTCACTTTTCAATATAATTACTACTATATTGAATTGTGAATTTGACTACATCCACAAAATATATCAAACTATCCATAAAATTAAACTACTACCTAATTAAACTATCCATAAAATATGTCTTGTATTCTGCTTGCGCCTACAAAGAATAATAGGAGAGATTAAGAACATTGTACTGGACAAAATAGAAAAGTTAGCAATTTAATGAATTGTCATTAAATACAAACATGTATCTACTTGAACTTGATTTAGACTCATGTAACAATTGAAACAATCAAACCATTGACAATCATCACAAGATTTGCAGGGCAACAATGACAGCAACCTTAGATAGTAGAAGTATAACATAGAGAAAGAAATGATTTGTCCCATTTCAGCAATAAGAAAACATTTACGTTTATAATAATTTAGAAGAAGTTTATAAGAAATTTATAGCAAGGTCATATTTACGTTTCAGCTTCCCTTGGCACTTATTCAGAAAACATTCAGCAGTTGCAGTGCTAAATCGGCATCTCATGAAATTGCGGCATCAACAGCAAAACCTGGAAGTATATCCACATTAGACGAAAGACTTCAGCATCCATGTAACTGGTGAGACCATATACCTAAAAAAGGTAACGATAAAAAGTGTGACTCTTTAAAACAATTATCACATGTTCAGCCTTTTGGTAATTTTCACATCCACTCCCAACCATGACCATTTTAACGGATCCTGCTTGGATTATATTTTTATCAGCTTTCCCTTTAGACTTGGTGACAGAAACTTTAGCTGATGAGATTTTGTGGAAATATCAACATCGGCCTATCAGATAAGTAGAAATTATTAGGCTTCTACTACCAATCAGATATTCAGATTGCAAATAGGAACGCAAAACTGTAATAAGAACAAGCACATGCAAATCAAAGGTGCAAGAGACGAGCCAAAAAAAAAACCTTGATTGTGACAGGTCTTGCAGCTCCAGAACAAGTGTCTTCTTTTAATCGCACACTATTATAGTGCTCCTCATCATGATAAGACCTGAAAAACTAACCAGCAAGTTATATTCAGAATATAAAGCTTCCCAAACCGCAGAAAGTAAGAAACTAATATAATAATCAGGTTATACAAGTAAAATAGTTATCAACAAATAGAAATGGAACCAAATACAACAATGTTAAAACTAGAAGCTTGATTCCAGCTGAAAAGACAGATATAAGTGATGAATATATCTTGAATAAGCAAGTATAGTTTATGAATGATATACAAACCACATCTGCACCCATGAAAACAGGGCCAAATAAACTTTTGAGATAGACCACAATTTACTTTGCATATTCTATCCCCATTTCTATTATTCTCACATAATAATGCATTAACGGCACTATAATATACCTTATGTGTCATTTTCTTGGAAATTTATTTCTCAAAAGTTCCACATCAATGCCATAATAAACTATTGGTCCAGATGAAAATCTTAGTGTACTTACAAATGAATCATCTGAGCTTCACGGTTATCAAAATTCTGTATGTACCAGCGAGGTGACATTTTCTGTTAGATAAGAATAAAATGTAAATATAATGTCTAGAAAATAAACCATAGAGCATAAAACATATTTTTCATAGTGCAAAACTAATTGAGGTTCTTTCAGAACCTTACATTGTGAATAGCCATTGCAATCATGGAATTATGGTCAAAGTGCTGAAATGAGGAACACATGAATGGAGGCGGATAAAAGGACGGACTTGGTGTATGCATATATTACTATGAGTAACAAGGGAAGCAGCTTGTATCTCCATATGTCCTGCCCATGTGCCATCCTTTTCCATGGATTGACAGTACTCATCAAATGGTACTTCATTCTCAATAAAAGGCTCGTAAGTTTCACGATTCTTCTGTTAAATAAAGATCCAGTAATAATTTACTTAATAGGTTCACAGTAAAGATCTTGTGGAGTTAAAAAAGGTAGTATATAAACTAATATAGCAGAAATAGGAAATCACTCAGGTACTATTCACCCGGGGTACTATTCATGACAGAAATTGATTTCTTTTCTATCCAAATTATTTTTGATACAATATTATTCTTGAATTTTACTCCACAAAGCAGTTATCATGTTGACAATTTAGACATTTTTAAACTCTGGATGAATTTAAATCTTTAATATTTATCATTGATTTCGTTTGATTGATGCTTATATCATTGTCATCATTCTCGTGCTTATATTGTCATGAAAGTCATCCTCGGCCCGTATTGCATAGATAGACTGTTGATTGGTATGATTATGACCAGGAATTATGTATCAGTATAATCATGACCTGTAATATTACAAATGATGTGGTAAAAGTCCTCATTGGCACGTAGTGCATTGATGGATAGTTGTTGGTATGATCATGACCATGCGTTCTCTTCGGCCAAGGGTGCAAAGATGAATTATTGTTTTGCATGATCATGACCATTGGTGATAATATCGAATATCCTTGGCCCGTAGTGCATCGATGATTCGTGGATGTGATAATAATGAATATCATTGGCCCGTAGTGCATGGATAATTCAGTGATGTAGATTATTTATTAAGCTGAGTCTCAACGATAAAATTGATGATAAACTTTTAAATAATAGAAGAGACTAGATATCATGCTCTACTTGACTCTTCTAATGGATTGTTTGTTCTGCTGCAGTTAAACTTGTTGTCAATTATATTTTATTTGTGGTTATACTGTTGAAGACTAAAGATAATTTATTCTACATTATCTTAGTCATAATATTCTTTACTAGGCTAATTTAGCTCACCCTTTTTTTTCATTGTTCTCTTTAGGAAATGAGAATATAGCTCGGACTAGTCTGAGAAAGGAATGATGGTCCAGATGGTTGCTTTAGTAGTCCACACTATTCTGTGAAATAGTGTGATAATAATTGTAATGAGGACTCCATTTGAGTTTGGATATTGTCTAGAAGACAATATTCGTGTTAAAACTCTCAGCTTATGTTACATGACAGTTTCATAATTAAGTTTGTATTTGTATTCTGTACCATGTATTTGGCGACTCAGAATGGGTGATGTATACCTATTTTGAGGACGTCGCACTTAGGACTTAATATAAAATCTTTGAAGGGTTTGTTATTATTTTCTCTCATCTTGTTTAGCGTGCATGAACACACACACACACACACACACACATATATATATATATATGCGTCATATTAATTAACATGCGAAGCATGTTAATTAATATATAATATATATAGTATAAGCATGCACATATAGAATACTATATTCTACCCGGATTGATTATGGGCTTTATTCTAATTTGGTTCACTAGAGCCACCAAGTGAACCAGAAGGTCAAACCTAGGGTGCAAGAATTAAATTTAAATATAACTATTACATTTAAACCCGGGCTCCATTACAAACGGGTCTTCAAGCGCTCCTTGCTCTTTGATCTCCAACTCTTCAAAATTAATTCTAACTATTCCTATTACAAAACTATTTAAATAAATAGAAACATTGATCAACAGTCAAGGAAAAGTACATAGGAAGGAGATAGAATATATTTTAAGAAAAATTAGAGAAGACGAGGTACGCAGACCCTATTTAATAAAACTCATACATTCATACATCCAACTAAAATAAAATACAATCACATTGGTCAATAATCCATAATCAATCCCATTTATTATCATACACATCATCATATGCAACAATAAATAACATTCATCTAATGAATAATAAACATTCAATATATACGTTGATATCGATTTAATGGGCAATTTTAATTAGTATAAAATCCAATTTTGAAATAAAATAAACTCCTTTATTTTTAATCAAAATCATAATAAATTTCTTTATTTTATTTTATCCAATTTTGAATAAAAATAAACTCCTTTATTTTTAATCAAATTCCCAATCAAAATAAACTCTTTTATTTTAATTTAAAAGCTGCTGGAAAAATAAAATATATTAAATTTTTATTTAAAAAAAATATTTTATTTTAAAACATATTAATTGGACTTTGTCATTTATTTGGGTCAAACTAGTCATTTATTTTGGGCTAATAAATATTAATAAGTGTTGGGTAAATTAATTGGTAAAATTGGACTTTAAAATTAAGTGGGTCAAATTTATATTTGTGTATTTTTTGTTTAATTCTATTAAAATTAGGAGAGTTAGTAAAACAAAATAATAATAATAAATATCTAAAACCTAATTTGTTCACCACTACGCCTAACACAAATCGATTGAAGGAAAAGGAAGGAGAAAAGGCGCGTGAGTAGTGCAGTAAGTAATTTTTTTTGTGATTGATATAATTATGTGTTGCAATTGGAATGGAAGAATGATCAGAATACAAACAAAACTATAGAGGCTAGTTAATAACATAATGCTCACGTGGTGGAAGTATAAAATAATGTTGCTAGTTTGGGCATCCATCATCATAGATATATGTAAATTGTGTCTTAACAAAGATATGATGCCATTGATGTATTAATAAAGTGAATATGGATGACAAGTAATATATTCTTTGTTACATATGATATAATACCTATATATATTTATAGATTCATAAAACTCGTGTTGTCAACAATTGTCATATTAATATGAAAATTGATTTCTTTAAAGTAATTATTTTATTTCTTACGTATGAAACTTACGGGACTTTTAAAAGCGTCGATGTTGTTATGCATATATATATATATATATATATATATATATATAAGAAATATTGTATAGACTAATTAAAAATAGTATATATAAATTCTAATTAATTAATTTGTTGATAAAATTATAAAAGTTACTTAATAATAGATTTAACGATTGTGATGTTAGTAATGGTTAGATTTATAATAAAATTTTATTTTATTTTATTGTATTAGATCGAGATTTGAGGAAGTATTTTTGGAATTTAAATTTTTGGGTATTACATTGCTTACTCTAGGTACGGATTCCGTACTCCTTCAGTGATAATCCTTTTAATTTTGATTTGTTCATTTTATTGTTGTTTAGAAGTTAGTTATTGTTTCGTATATCTGTTCCTTCTCAAATCCTTGTGATAGTTTCGTTTTGGGACATTGATATTTAGAACTCATATTTGTACTCTTTGAACTAGGTTATCATGTTAATATTTATTTCAATTTTCGTAGTGATGTACATGTTAGTATATTTTTGAAGACTTGTGTTGATGATTCGTTCGATTTAATATGTACACGTTAGAACCCCTTTGTGTTGATATTGTGTCGCATGTGTTGTGACATGGTATTGTTATTAGAATGTACCGTAGGGTATACTTGAGCTATAACCACATGTGGGGGTACCACATGCATGTCCTCTTGGCATCGAGGCATGACACCTTCCGTGGCGGTGTGATCAGTCCACGACGTCTCCGTTTTGTGCTCCGGTGGGAGTTGGCCATTTGGTGTTTTATTGTGGGCGGCGTATGGGTCGACCCTAGTTTTCTGTTCTGTTCTGTTCTGCGGATTGGTGGTGTTTGTGCCAAACACACCTTTCGATTTTACATGCATTGGATTCGCGGTCCAATGTGTTTGACTTGCCTGTGTGGCATTATTTGACTTGCCTGTGTGGCAAGGTATATTTTTGTTTTGTTCTGAGCTCGGTATGAAATAACACCCAGCCATTTGATTCAGCCTATTATTTCGTTGTGTTAGTTTTGTTCGTTTCGTTTCAGTTCGTTCGTTTCATTTCATTTAATTGAGTTAGTTATTTCGGTTCATTATTTATATTCTATATCCGTACTAGGCATTTGGCTCATGCTGTGTTTTTCTTCCGGCAGGTAATCAAGGGGATCAAGGGCAAGTGTGATGAGAGCTCCATTCATTCCAATGACTTAGAGATATTTTGTTTAGTCTTGATGTGTCAGTTTACTTGGAATTGTAATAATTTTTTTCGATTGTGTTTTGAGACAGTTTGAGATTTATTATGGTTAACTTGTGGTATTTATCAGTTATTAAGACTATTCTTTTGTGGCTTTGAGCCTTGCTATTAAATTCACCAGTTTTGTTATGTTTTGAGTAACCTCTCTTTCTATTTCGAAAAGGGGGTGTTACAAAGTTGGTTGGAGCAGGTTGCATTTTTGGGCCACGTTGTTTCTGCTGAAGGCATTAAGGTGGACCCTTCAAAGGTTGAGGCTATCAGTAAATGGCCAAGACCTACTACAGTGACAGAGATTAGGAGTTTCTTGGGTTTAGCAGGGTATTATAGGCGGTTTGTGGAAGGGTTTTCCCTGCTTGCCTTACCATTGACCCAGTTGATGAGAAAGGGGACAAAGTTTTTGTAGAATGAGGAGCGTGAGAAGAGTTTCGAAGAGTTGAAGAAACAACTTATGACAGCTCCAATACTTGCATTACCGTCGGGGACAGGAGTTTATCAGATTTATAGTGATGCTTCTAAGAAGGGCTTGAGGTGTGTTTTTATGCAACACGGTAAGGTGATTGCTTATGCTTCTAGGTAGCTTAAACCTTACGAGGTGAACTACCCACTCATGATTTGGAGTTGGCAACGGTGATCTTTGCCCTAAAGATTTGGAGGCACTATTTGTATGGAGAGACTTGTGATATCTTCACCGATCACAAAAGTCTTAAATACATCTTCACTTAGAAAGAGCTCAACATGAGGTAGAGGCGTTGGTTGGAGCTTCTAAAGGATTATGATGCTAGGATTCAATATCACCTAGGGAAGGCAAATGTGGTTGCAGATGCTCTTAGTCGAAAGAGTTCAAGGAGTGTAGCAGCCCTTATTACGCAACCTCAACTTATTTCAGATATGGAGCGGCTAGAGTTGGAGTTGTATGTGCAAGGTTCAGATGGACACGTGGCTGGTATGAGAGTGGAGCCCTCTCTTATCTCGCGGGTCAAAGAAGCTCAAAAAGAAGATGGGGAGTTGTGGAGTATGGCGCAGAATTTAGAGGAGGGCAAGCAGTCCGAGTTTCGTATTGATGACCATGGTGTGATTTGGTTGGGTGAGCGGTTGTGTGTACCGTCAGATCCAATCATTCGAGAGGTTGTGCTGGCTGAGGCTCATAGTTCGCCATTTTTAATTCATCCAGGTTCTACGAAGATGTATAGGGATTTGAAGAAGAATTTTTGGTGGAATGGGATGAAACGAGACGTGGCTGAATATGTTGGGAAGTGCCTCACTTGTCAACAAGTGAAGATAGAACATCAACGAGCTAGTGGGTTATTGCAAAAGTTAGACATTCCAGTGTAGAAGTGGGAGGATATCACGATGGATTTTGTGACTGGTTTGCCGAAGACTTTCAGGAAGAATGATGCCATATGGGTAGTGGTGGACCGATTGACCAAATCGGCACACTTTTTGGCTATCCATGAGGGTTACTCGGTGGATAGATTGATACATATCTTTCAGCAGGCGATTGTTAGACTTCATGGTACTCTAGCGTCTATTGTTTCAGATAGGGACCCACGATTTACTTCAAGGTTTTGGAAAGGATTTCAACGAGCTTGGGGTACTCGGCTTAACTTCAGTACTTCTTTTCATCTGTAAACTGATGGGCAATCCGAACGGACTATTCAGACATTAGAGGACATGTTGAGGTCTTGTGCACTTGAGTGGTCGGGTAATTGGGATGATTACTTGAGCCTAGTTGAGTTTGCTTACAACAACAGCTGGCATGCAAGTATTGGAATGGCTCCGTTTGAGGCATTGTATGGTAGGAAATGTCGGGCACTAACTTGTTGGGATGAGGTTGGCGAAAGGGCTATAGAAGGGCCTGAGTTAGTCCAAATCACTACGGAAAAGGTAGCGGTGGCTAAGGAGAAATTGAAGACGGCTCGATCACGACAAAAGTGTTATGCTGATAAGCATAGGAGGACTTTAGAGTTTGAACCTGGTGAACATGTGTTTCTAAAAGTTTCTCCTTGGAAGGGCATTCGGCGATTTGGGTTGAAAAGGAAACTTAGTCCGCGTTATATTGGACCATTTGAGATTCTGGAGAGGGTTGGTGAAGTTGCATATCGGTTAGCTTTGCCTCCGCAGCTAGCTCAGGTGCACAATGTGTTCCATGTGTCGGTGTTGAGGAGTAATCATTATCATCCGTTGCACGTGGTGCAATATCCATTCGATAAGATTCGAGAGGATCTTACTTGTGATGAGCAAGCTAAGGCGATTTTAGATAGTCAAGAGCGGATTATAAGGAGGAAGACTATTCCGTTTGTTATGGTTTTGTGGAGAAATCATTCGGAGCGGGAGGCTACATGGGAGATGGAGGAGTCTATTCGAGCGGAGTATCCGCATCTCTTTGAAAATTAGTTGCGTTCAATTATTATTATTCCGGGGACGGAATCCTTTTAAGGGGTAGGTGATGTAATACCCGAAAAATAAAATATATTAAATTTTTATTTAAAAAAAAATATTTTGTTTTAAAACATATTAATTGGACTTTGTCATTTATTTGGGTCAAACTAGTCATTTATTTTGAGCTAATAAATATTAATAAGTGTTGGGTAAATTAATTGGTAAAATTGGACTTTAAAATTAAGTGGGTCAAATTTATACTTGTGTATTTTTTTTAATTCTATTAAAATTAGGAGAGTTAGTAAAACAAAATAATAATACTAAATATCTAAAACCTAATTTGTTCACCACTACGTCTAACACAAATTGACTTAAGGGAAAAGGAAGGAGAAAAGGGGCGGCGGTAGTCTGGTAAGTAAATTTTTTTGTGATTGATATAATTATGTGTTGCAATTGGAATGGAAGAATGATCAGAATACAAACAAAACTATAGAGGCTAGTTAATAACATAATGCTCACGTGGTGGAAGTATAACATTATGTTGCTATTTTGGGCATCCATCATCATAAATATATGTAAATTGTGTCTTAACAGTATATGATGCCATTGATGTATTAATAAAGTGAATATGGATGACAAGTAATATATTCTTTGTTACATATGATATAATACCTATATATATTTATAGATTCATAAAACTCCGTGTTGTTGTCAACAATTGTCATATTAATATGAGAAATTGATTTCTTTAAAGTAATTATTTTATTTCTTACGTATTTAAACTTACGGGACTTTTAAAAGCGTCAATGTTATGCATATATATATATATATATATATATATATATATATATAAAGAAATATTGTATAGGACTTTAATTAAAAATAGTATATATAAATTCTAATTAATTAATTTGTTGATAAAATTATAAAAGTTACTTAATAATAGATTTAACGATGTGATGTTAGTAATGGTTAGATTTATAATAAAATTTTATTTTATTTTATTGTATTAGATCGCATTTTAGGGAAGTATTTTTGGAATTTAAATTTTGGGTATTACATTGCTTACTCCGTACACGGATTCCGCATTCTTCAAAGGATATAATCCTTTTAATTTTGATTTGTTCGTTTTATTGTTGTTTAGAAGTTAGTTATTGTTTCATATATCCGCTCCTTCTCAAATCCATCCGATAGTTTCGTTTTGGGACATTGATATTTAGAACTCATATTTGTACTCTTTGAACTCGGTTATCATGTTAATATTTATTTCAATTTTCGTAGTGATGTACATGTTAGTATATTTTTGAAGACTTGTGTTGATGATTCGTTCGATTTAACATGTACACGTTAGAACCCCTTTGTGTTGATATTGTGTCGCATGTGTTGTGACATGGTATTGTTATTAGAATGTACCGTAGGGTATACCTGAGCTATAACCACATGTGGGGGTACCACATGCATTTCCTCTTGGCACCGAGGCATGACACCTTCCGTGGCGGTGTGATCAGTCCACGACGTCTCCGTTTTGTGCTCCGGTGGGAGTTGGCCATTTGGTGTTTTATTGTGGAAGGCGTATGGGTCGACCCTAGTTTTCTGTTCTGCGGATTGGTGATGTTTGTGCCAAACACACCTTTCGATTTTACATGCATTGGATTCGCGGTCCAATGTGTTTGACTTGACTGTGTGGCATTATTTGACTTGCCTATGTGGCAAGGTATATTTTTGTTTTATTCTGAGCTCGGTATGAAATAACACCCAGCCATTTGATTCAGCCTATTATTTCGTTGTGTTAGTTTTGTTCGTTTCGTTTCAGTTCGTTCATTTCATTTCATTTAATTGAGTTAGTTATTTCGGTTCATTATTTATATTCTATATCCGTACTGGGCATTTGGCTCATGCTGTGTTTTTCTTCCGGCAAGTAATCAAGGGGATCAAGGGCAAGTGTGATGAGAGCTCCATTCATTCCAATGAGTTAGAGATATTCTGTTTAGTCTTGATGTGTCAGTTTACTTAGAATTATAATAATTATTTTAGATTGCGGTTTGAGACAGTTTGAGATTTATTATGGTTGACTTGTGGTATTTATCAGTTATTAAGACTATTCTTTTGTGGCTTTGAGCCTTGCTATTAAATTCATCAGTTTTGTTATGTTTTGAGTAACCTCTCTTTCTATTTCGAAAAGGGGGTGTTACACTTATTTTATTTAATTATATGTAGTTTGATTCTTAAGTGAACAACACCAAATAATGCAAATTAGAAACTTCTTTCTAATTTCATTCTGCCTTGGCCAAGGACTACTGGGTTGTCATTTATCGAATCACATAAGATATTTCTCTTCTTTTACTAGAAGCGGTAGATTCTTTATTGATCATACAATATCTCCATATATAACTTATTGTACCCAAGCATACCCTTTGATATACCTTGAGGGTCTTAAGAAATAAGTCAAAGTATAAATCATTATATACAAGATACTATGATGATCTCAAGTCTAAGGATTACTTGTACTACTATCACTATAGGAATTCCTATTGACAGACAAGTAAAACTCCATTAGGTATTCCTTAGTGAGTCACGTTCAGTGAATTTTTCTCTTCAATAAACATCTACATACTTGCTTTAGTGTCTCCACACAAATGATCATGAGATAAATCATTCTCATCCAATGAGCAAGCAACGTATGTACCAATCTATCCGGATTCACTAATCCCCAATTTAGTAATCCAACGATTGGGAATTATTTTAGTTTTAAGCTTTCTAAGAATTTAGATCTCATTAGAATGATCATCATTATTATTCTAAAAGCATTGCTTAAAAATATGTTTTTATCACATATTGTAACAAAGCATCATGTAGATAATTAAAAGCCTTTAATAAATTAATACTTTTTATTAATAAATGAATAAGATTGTTACAAAGTATATGTTTTATCATCAAATATGATTGGCTTGTGTGCATACTACTTTCAGAACATTAGGCTATATACTATAGAAAGTTAAAAATATAGTGGTGATAAAACTTCTATCAAGTTCTACGGAATGAATTAAGGAAATTTATTGAGGATAAATAATAAAATGATTTATTTGCGTAATTGTTAATAAACTTATGTCTTTGCGAGTAGTATCGAGTAGTAATTAAAATTAAAAAAAAAATTGGTGTCAGAATGACTAATATAGGAGGACCTAGCCAGGCTAGGGAGGAGGAGTCCCAAGACATCCATACAGTCTGGGAGGAGTTAGTACCGAGGGAGCCATCCCCATTAATTATTGTGGTAGGTTCGGACCATATGCTTGAGTTTGATCCAGAGGATGAAGAAGAGGAGAAGGAGGAGGAGGATCCTGAAGAGATACCACTCAACTTTATTAGGTAGAGATGTTTGATGAGGTGTATGATCATAATATAGAGTTATAGGATAGGGTTGAGGAGTTAGAGGATCAAGCCGTGGAGCGTCAAGTCCCGCTAGCGCAAAAAGATGCCACGATTTAAGATATCACTGCACGAACTATAGAGCTGGAGCAGAAGCTGGCACACTCAAAGTATCAAGTAGGACCGTTGTTAGTTAAGAATGAGATTGCACAGGATGAATTAAGAGAGGAGTCAGCTAAGCGAGCGAGAGATGAAGATGCGTGGTTGAAGGCTTCTAGATGCGTAGATCATGTTGAAGACGAGGTTCGATCAAAGAAGGCCAAGATGGATGAGATGGAGTACGCTTTCCATACAGTGATTAATAGATCTCATGCTCAAGTTTTCTATTATTCGGTGCAATTCGAGGAATGCCTATGGTACGTGATGGACGATGATTCATATCATGGAGCATGAGCGCAATGAAGCTGTGCGACGTTGAATGTCCTACTAGGTTCTAAGAAAAGCAATAATATATATAATATAATAAATAAGTATGAGTTTTATAATAACATGTAAATCCCAAATGTTGATATAAATAATGGGATATGATGATAATGTAATCCTAAAATTTTGCTATTATAGGATAGATGATGTAAATAATGGTTATGGTTATGTAAATAATATATATATTTTGTCATATATATATATATGAGTTTATTGGTTATGCTATGTGTTATCTACCAGTGTTTAAGATAATCTTAAATGTTTCAATACGTGAATGGATAATGATCTAATAACGCAATTTTAAACAGTAGGATGTCACCTCAAAGAAGACAACAATGTCAACAAACCCCTGAGGGATCTACGAACAATAATGAAGCTGACGCTACTCCAGTTCAGCAGTTGGTGAATTTTCTAGTGGGAGCACTTGCGAATCAACCTCAGGCCCATGTCCCGACTTTTAAGGACTTTAAGGCAGTAGGACTTCCAAAACTTTTAGGGTCTATGAATTTGGTTGAAGCTCAAACCTGGATAATAGAGATGGAAAAAGAGTTCGATGTAGCTAGGGTTGGTGAAGACCAGAAGACTGCTTTCGCAACTTTCATGTTGAAGGCAGAGGCAAGTTATTGGTGGTAGGCGAACAAGTGCAGAGGTTGTCAGGGAATAATTCCGTGGGAAAGGTTTAAGGAAGTGTTTTTCGAAACGTATTTCGCGCCTAGTTCGCAGAATCAGATGGAGGTTCAGTTTCTGAAACTAAAGCAAGGAACAAAGACGATGCCCTAATATGCCGCTAAATTTAATGAATTGGGTAGGTTTTCACCTTATTAGGTTAACATTGATGAGGGGAAGGCGAGAAGAATTGAACAGGGATTGAAACCCTGGCTGTATAGTCGAGTCTCAATGTTTCAGCTGAACTCGTTCGTAGCAGTGCTAGAAAAGATGACTATCACATAAAGGGGAAGTAATGCGTTGACAAAATATAATCAGGAGTAAAAGAAGAAGAAGAGTGAAAGTGAGAATAAGGCAGGAGGTAGCTATATTGGCAGTGCTCAGAAAAGAAAGTGGAAAGACAGTATCATTGCGAGAAATTAGAAAAAGAAGGTCGAGGCATGTCCCAATTATGGAAAGAACCATGTAGGTGTTTATTTGAAGGGGAAAAGGGTATGCTTTAATTGTGATTTAGAGGGCCACATCGCAACAATTGTCCTAACCCAAAGAAGGGAGCATATTTTACTTGCGGGTCAAAGGATCATTTGGCTCATAATTGATCGAAGAAAGCAGTAGGAGAGGCGAGTGGAGGTAGAGGAAATAACATCAGTAGTGGCAAACTGACCATCACTGGGCCAACACTGCCAAGCCGACCAACTTCTCGTACATTGAATATGACAGTGCAGGATGCAGTGTAATCCAAGGTTGTGGTGTCAGGTATCATTTCGAACAATGATTTAAATGCCTATATATTATTTGATTGGGTGCTACTTGTTCATTTATATCCGAAAAATTTGCTAGAAAGTTAGACCTGCATTCAAAAGAGTTAGACTATCCCGTATAAACATAGAAATTGTGAATAGGGAAGTGGTTCCTGTAAGGTTTGTACATAGAAATTATCGTGTAAATATTAATGGTCATGTGATGTCAGTAGATTTAATTCCAATTCGACTTGGGGAATTTGATGTTATCCTAGGAATGGATTAGTTGTTTAATCATGGTACAATAATTGATTGTCAAAGAAAGTGTGTAAACCTTATGACTCCAAAGAACTCAAAGGTAGTATTTTTCGGTAGCAGGTTGCCTAGACAATAGAGTTGTTTGACGATGATGCAGACCAGGAAGTTGTTAAGACAAAGGTGTGTGGGATATTTAGCCTACATATTCGATACTCGAAAGGTGGGTGCGAAGCTGGAGGAAATACTGGTTGTTAGAGATTTTGCGGACGTGTTTCTGGATGATTTTCCAAGACTTTCGCCATGTGACGCCCCCAAAATAGGTATAGACAATCCATTATGAGTCGCCAAATATATGGTACATAATTTAAATACAAATTTCATTTATACAATACAACAAAACGTAGCTGAGAGTTTTAACACAAATATTGTCTTGTAGACAATATCCAAACTCAAATGAAGTCCTCATTACATTTATTATCACACTATTTCATAGAATAGTGAGGACTACTATAGCCACCAGCTTGGACCATCAGTCCATTTCATAAAACCAGTCTTTATGCCATCCTTTGTTGGTGGATGATGCACCCATAAGAGAAAGCTTCTCAATCTTTTGGTTCGACTTCAGTGTTTGTTTGCCTAGAACTCTAAATCCTGGTTCTCGAGATCGGGCGAGTTGGAATAAGGATAGTAAAAAGTCGATTGTGGGTGGAACACCGACCTCTTGGCAAAAGGCTATGAGCGCGATGATGTTAATGTATGAGTTTGGTACTAGTTGGCTGAAGTCGACCCCTAGGAACCCTAGCAGGTTAATAACGAAGGCGTGTAATGGTAGTCTAACTCCTTTTTCTAGAAGAGTGAGAGGCATGGCGGTTCAACCATTTGGGCAGTGGTACATTCGGTTAGTTATGGATGGGGCTCGTAGGTGGTAGGTATCTAGAATGTGGTAGTGTTTTCGGATAGTGACTAGATCAGCTTTTATGATCTAGGATGGGGTGTTGGCAGTTGGGAATTTGCTTTCATCGGAGTATTCTTGAATCATTTTTTGAAACTCTGTTTCTGCCTTGGATAAGCTATATGTATGGGTGGCAGATCTGGTGGTGGTGATGGTGGTGGTTGTGGAGTTGGTTGTTACGGAGCTAACCGTGGGAGTTGCATTGTTAGTGGTGGTAGAGGCGATGGAGATGGGTATGGAAGGGATTGATGAGAGGGTGATGGCCCGGATGGGCTCATCGCTGGTGGTGGTGGAGGAGGATAGAGTCTGGGAAGTTGCCATTGTTGAAGACTCTAAATTGTTCTCAGTAGAAATCGTTGCAGTGAGAAAAGATGGGAGTCTGAGGATTTGAATGATATGATGGGGGTTTGTATGATTTGGAAAGGTGGGTTTTTAAGTGAAATGACTTTTCAATTTTGCGCGCTTCTTGGAGGTGGTCAATTAATGTTTTGTCATCATTGCAAAAATGGGAGAAGTTGAGGGGATGGACTCCTTACTTGTTGGGCTGAGTTTTTTAGGAGGCTGTTGGGCTTCGCTGCATTTATTACCAATTATTGGGCCTTGTTTGAAATACTCTTCAATTAAATGTTCCATTAAACTGAAGACTAGGGGCAATATTGGGCCATGATTGTTTGGGTCCGGTTTGTATGGCGGGTTGCAGTCCACATGAGATTGTTTAAACCCATGTGGGATTCTGTTTTGGTAGTTGGAGTATTTCAAGGAGTTAAGGATTCCTAATTATATTTGGTTTCTGATCCTTAATGAAAGTGTCAAGTGTTAAACCAACTTTCTTTCCTTAAGGGAATTCTATTTTTTCCCATTAAGGTATCTTACTTAATGAGGAACACTAATCCAATACGGTGAAGGATTCTATGGAATTAAGCCTCCATTGTTAACCTTATTCAGCCTGTACTTATTCTCACACCGGAGCTATCCCCAGGCGGCCCAAGTCGTCAAGCTTTCAGTATTTACCCATTTCTGTGCAGAATTGAACACACTTTGGTGATTGGAGCGCGTAAACGGATATTGGCATTAACACTTTCAAATTCTTTCTAATTTTGTATTGTATGATTTCATGGGGACCCATACTTTATTTCTAACATACTCCAGTAAACAATTCTTGTAGTTTAACTGAATTTACAGTACATATGCAAAAGTTATATATCAAGTCATCAACTTTCAACTATATATATAACTGAATTTACAGTACATGTGTAAAAGTTTACGGTACATGTCCAAAAGTGAAAGTGGGATATACAAGGATATATAATAAGTATATCCTATAGGCTTAGTATGTCCATTTTTAAATTTTTTAGATAAATTTAATCGTATAAATTTAAAAAATATACAAAAATATTTGAACATGTGAATTTTCTTATAATTTGATGATATTTATTATCGAATTTATAGTAATGAAAGTTTAATTAATTTTAGTCATCAAAAATATACTTATTTTACAATTTATAATAATAGTGCTACACATCTTTAAATTGAATAAAATTTAACTTTACTCGTATTTTTACATGATATTTCCATGCGTCGTATGGTATATTACGATATATACATTAGAGGGTATCTCCTTTAAGCTCATAATTAAAAGTAGAAATTTGATTTTGTTATAAAATTATAATATATGGATGTCTAGATTTATTTCTCCCATCTTTATTGTTATAATCTTTGATCTTTTGAAACTCTCATGTCTTTTAAGTTTTGAAACTCATGACCTTTAAGTTTTGAAACCTCCAAATATTGATGTTCATGTACCTATATATAAATAGATATATTGTAAAGAGAATGATATATATAAAAATACAATGAGAATGCTCTCTTTTTCTCTAATTATCTTTGTTTTTAATATTAGTATTCTTTTATAATACGTTATCAGCACAAATTGCTCCTTATTTTTGTCTTCAAGTAGATAATTATATCTAGTTTGTTGATAAGAAGCAAAAAGGTATAATTTCTAAATTTGTACAACATTTTTAGAAATAAAATTGAATTTGTTTCAGCTCTCTGTCGCATGTACAAATACTCTTAATCTGAATACAGTTAGTGTCATCCCTTTTAGTTTATTATGCAATATTTTGTCAGACTACACTTCTCATTTTTACTTACAGCATCTTTTTGTGTTCATATGTGAATGGTTTTTTTTTCTTTTCTGTATTTTTTGTCTCACCTCTACCTGCTCATTTTATTGCACTAGTTTACATTTAGCTATTCTCCTTGAATTGTTGCATGTTCTTTATTTCACAGCTAGACACAGGTTTTTAGGTTTTTTAATTTGTAAAGCACATTGTTGCTGTAGTTGTTATTTTTTAAACAGTTTAGCACTACTGTTGTTGACTTTCGACTTTTTTTACTATTATTATTATTCCCATCCCACCACTCTCTTTGTCCCAAATTTAAAGGTTCATCACAAAACTAGTATTCTCTCATTCACACTGCAAGACCCCGAAATTTTTTTAAATAAAAAGGAATTTCCTTTATTTATTATTTTGAAATAGTAAGGGTTGATTTGATTAATGTGGATAGTTAAGGGTTAAATACGCAAATATTTCAAAATAAGCAAGTGGTTATAAAATATTCATTTTTGTCGGGGAATATTCGTTTGGTCGTGGAATATTCGTACTGTCGGGGAATATTCGTTTGGTCGTGGAATATTCGTACTGTCGGGGAATATTCGTACGACGGCGCAGCCATGTGTGGGCCCCATAACAGAAAGCGATTGGATGAGGAAAACGATAAAGTTTGGGTGGTTATAAATAACAGCGTAGTTGTTACCGTTAAGACTGTTGGAATACCCGGTGGTTAAAATACGATGTCTACGCGTGGTTGCACAAGAGTAGCACCAGTATTACACAAGATTGTTGAATTATTGATTCGCAATGCGTAAGATGGCACTACTCAATAATTTTCACGAGTGAGTTACCGCTTCAATATTTTATTTTATTGATTCAATAATTGATGCGTTGATATTTTATATTATTGTTGTTCAATAATTGTCATCGCAAGATTTCCCATTATCGGATCAATAATTCATATTATTTGAATAATATTATTAGATAACATTATTGGCAATGTCTAGAAAGTTACATCTAAGGAGAGGTTTGGTCACCTAATTGCGCGCAAGAAGAAGAAATTCTTATTGAAAGCCCCTCTTTCTGAGGAACGACTGGTTGTCATAAATGTGATTACGTAATATTATTTGTGAATAATTATTGATTCATATGATAAGGAAATATTTATTTTATGTGGATATAAATGATGGATTTATTTATGTGGTTATAAATGAAGAAATTATTGTTGAGGTGTTTTATCGATATTTTATCGGATTGGAGGTGTTAAAAATCAAATCGGGGTTTTGAGATATATTGCATGGGGTTATAATTTTTAATCCGATAGATCTGGATTGGATTGTGTAAATTTTTGGATATGTTATACATATATAAGTTGAGTATATGTCCATAAATTTTGAACCGTTAAAAAATGAACGAAGGATTTGTTATGAATTTTAAGAGGTGATGATTCTAAATTAGGGTTATAATTGATTTTGGTGGAAAATTCTAGAATTGAGTGGGCCCCACTTGTGGTTGGTGAAAAAATGTGCTGAATTTTATTTCAAATGTGGTGGGTGGAAATAGTAGCGAGTAAAGCCATCGGTGGCAGTCAAGTCTCGCCTTGGTAGGCTAACATTTTCCTATAAATAGAGGGCTAAGTTAGAATTGAAAATCACACCGAAAAAAAAGTTCTCTCTTTCTCTCTATATATTATTGAGCGTATTTTGTGAGTATTTAGATACTTTGAGAGTTCTTTGTTCAAATAAGTTTCATTCAAAGATCACTTCCGACCTTCCTTCCGGCTCTCGATTCTTTGAGGTAAGGATGTTATTTTCTTCTCAAATGATATTAATTCTTCAATATCATTATCTTTGAAATATTGGTTGGTACTTTTTATCAAATTTGGAACTTTTTCATGTCGGGTTACTATTCATGAGTTACTATTCATGAGTTACTATTCACGAGTTACTATTCACGAGTACTATTCATGAAGCGTGAAAATGTTTTTTTGTGGAATTTCTATCTTTTGGTGTCGAGTTACTATTCACGTATCGGCCTTTATTCACGTATACTGACTATTCACGAATCACGGCACTATTCAATAGAAAAATGAAAATTTTTCTTTTCGTCTAAAATATCTATTCGGATACTAGCTTTGATTGTATCCATGTTTTGATCATTCTTGAATTTTACTTCACTATGATTATTTATGAAGTATTTTTGAACTCCTGATTGTTTAAAGTACGAATCCATAATATTTGTCATTTTGTTTCACTGGATTCGTTCTTTAAAAGTATTTTTCATCATCCTCAGTCTTAAATGATGATAGTATTGAATATCTTTGGCCTGTAGTGCAAAGATGAATGATTTCTGAAGAATATCTTTGGCCTGTAGTGCAAAGATGAACAGGTGTTTAAATGAACATGACCGACTGATGAATATCTTTGGCCTTTAGTGCAAAGATGAACATGTGTTTAAATGAACATGACCGACTGATGAATATCTTTGGCCTTTAGTGCAAAGATGAACAGGTGTTGAGATGAACATGATCGATTGATGAATATCTTTGGCCTGTAGTGCAAAGATGAATATTTGATTTGAGATGAATATTGATTGATGTTACGGGGATAAAATATTGATGATGGATCGTTAAATTCATAGATTATAGTAGATTTCATTCTCTATGTAATTCTTCTATGAATTATTATTTCATTGCGAATATTGATCTGAAACTTGTTGTCTATTGTATTCTATCGATTTTTCCTGTTGGAGACTAACGATAATTTGTTGTATATTATCTTAGTCATAACATTCTTTACTGGGCTAGTTGAGCTCACCCTTTTCCTTGTTGTTCCATTTTTCTTCTCAGGAGGCGAGAATGTAGCGAGTACTAGTCGGGGTATGGAATGAAGGTTCTAGAGAGAGTTGTTTAGTAGTCCTCATCATTATTGTAAAATAATGTATCAATAAATGTGATGAGGATTTATTTGAGTATAAATATTGTCTAGAAGATAATATTTGTATTTAAACTCACAGTATATATTGTCGTATTTCACACGACATTTGTATTATTGAAGTTGTAGTTTGCTTCTTGTACCATGTATTTGGCGACTCGTAATGGGTGTTGTGTATACCTATTTTGGGGCGCCACGGTTAATATCGAGCTTAGGGATATGATCTCATGGCGGAGATCGGGGAATAGAACTAGGAGGGAGAGACGAGTAAATCCTTTGCTAGTGTGTCCTACCTAAGCTTATTTGTTAGTTGGTCAAGATATAGGGATATTATGTGATTGATTTCCTTAATTAACCCTTGTTTTATGGCGATATTTGAGAATGTCGATGAGAATATTAATAGTGGTGTAAATGAGACCGTGGAGATGCTGTATACTTAACAACGAGGAGAACGCATGCAACAGTCGGCAATGTACCTCCCGTGAATAACACCAATGAAAGCGATGATGATGAACGAGGGGATGTTTAGAAGCTTTTTGCGCTCATGCAAAATCGACGAGGGAGACTCGTGTTCAAAATACGAGAGGAGATGATAGCAATTCACGGGTGGTCACAAATGCACAAGCTTCAAAGAGTTGGGACCACCGCACTGCAGGGAAAGCCGGATCCGATTAAAGGCGAGACGTGGGTAAAACAAATTACCAAGATATTCGATGTCTTGGGATGCACGAAGGAAAGAAAGTTCCATTCGCTACTTTTATGTTCCGTGGCGAGGCGATTCATCGGTGGGAATCGTGAAGCGTACCCATCCAACCGCACTCGGCATGTCATGGGAGACGTTTGAGAAATGTTCAATGACAAGTACTTCCCCGAAAGTATTCGTCGTATGAAGGAAGTGGAGTTTATTAGATTGGAGCGAAATAACATGACGGTGTCCCAAAGACGAGGCGAAGTTTGCGGAGTTATCCGGTTTGCACCTCATTTGGTGGAGAATGAGGAACGATGACGCGGATGTTTCGAGAGGTTTGAAACCCGGCATACGTCGAGATCTCATTTCTCATAAATTTTCTCTCTATTCGGATGTTGTAAATGTGGCTCGATTGTTAGAGCGAGATAACGAGTACGTTCAACCGAGGGACCATAACCAGATCATACCAAAGATAGCGATCATCGAAATAACGATAACCAAAGGGAGAAAGAAGAATACGGACAAAGGCGGTTACCACTCTGTGGTAATCGTGGCCATGAAAATAGAAGAAGCGAGTGGAGGAGATTTTAAAGAGGAGATTCAACAACGACCATGTGAAGACGTCCAGCCAAGAGAGCAAATGGTTCCAAGGAGGAGAAAGACCATCGGTCGTATGTTACAAATGCGGAAAGAGGACATATCATTAACCGCCCACAACAGCTTTAAGGTATGTTATAATTGTGGAAAAGAAGACATATCGCTTCGAGATTGTACTATATCGAAACCAGTCCAATGAAATGGTGACTCAAAAGGATGTCCAAGAAAAGTCAAAGTCAACGATTCTCGGAAGAGCGTTTGTCGTGACCGGTAATAAAATCGAGGAACCCGAACGGTTAGCACGGGTTAGTTAATTATAAATTCTTGCGAAGTATATACCTTACTAGATATTAGTTCTACCCATTCTTTTATCTCTCTTACTTACGCTCAACGTTTGAACTTGACTATGGAGAAATTAAACTTTGACCTATCTGTGGAGACTCCATTAGGAGAAACTTTCATTACATCTGTTGTTTAAAAATCTTGTTTGATTCAAGTTGGCACTATCACATTACCTGTTAACCTTATTTCTATAGAGATATTTGCTTTTGATGTGAATTTAAGGTTAACTACTCATCATGCCAAATTGATTGCTTTTGTAAGGTTGTTAGTTTTCATATTCCTAAGCAACTTTGTTATTCAATTCAAGCAATCAAACCATTGTAATCAAACATTTTCATATCAAGCCATGAAGTCATTCGTTTATTACGGATGTCAAGTTTTCTTAGTCCATGTTATGGATTTGAATAAAGACACGTCGATTTGAATAATATTCTTGTTGTTATTGATTTTTCCCGACGTATTTCTCAAAGAATTTCTTGGTTTACTCCTCAAAGCTCGATATTAAATTTTGTATCGACTTTGAACCCAGACAAAACTCATTTCTAAAATCTCATATCGAATGGCTCCTATTGAACTTCGTGAGTTAAAATTCAACTATAGAATTTGGTACTGAGCCTTTATCTTGTGACTTCCTTTGTGGAATTCACCTAAGCGAACTCTCTATAGGGGCGCCATATTCGATGCGATAGTAAACCGATAGGTGTCATTGTGATGTGCTATCCAAGGTTGGGATATGAGTCACAATTGAGAACAACCTAAGTCGATAATCGAAATGCGTAGCTTTCAGGCTTAGTTGGTTATTATCGGAGATTCGTTGAAGGATATTCTCGAATCGCTATTCCATTAACGTAGCTGACTCATAGAGATACAAAATTCAAATGGAGCAAGGAATGTGGGAAGAGCTTCAAGAACTCAAGAGGAGACTCATTTCAAAGATATGTTCACGACCATGCCATCCTCGAAAAGCTTAACGTGGTAGGCGACGTGTTGAGTAGAAGATCGTATACAAGTACGAGTATGATATTGTCAAAGACTCATTTCGTATAATATACAAATAATAGAGATGGAGATGAAAACTCTAGGTACCCACGTGATGATATACGAGTACGTGATGATATACGAGTATAATCGACTTTAATCGATAAAGTTAAAGCTGTTCAAGCTACACACCGGAGCTGATGAATTTGAAGAAGGAGGTGCAAGAAGTTGTTATTTTAAAAGCGAGAATCGGTGAGGTGAGGAAAGCTCAAACCTTCGATTTATTAATCCATTTGAAATTCTTGACCGAGTAGGAAATGTAGCCTATAGACTCGTTTTACCACCAAGTATGACGCGTGTTCATAACGTTTTTCACGTATCGATGTTACGTAAATATGTGGACGACCCGAAACACGTCATTGAGTTAGAACCGGACGAGATAGTCAAGACTTAACGTCACGAGGAGGTACCACAAGATCTTGGATAGGAAGGAGCATGTCCTACGCTAGAAAGGTCATACCACAAGTTAATGTTTTGTGGAGGAATCATGCTATAGAGGAAATGACACGGGAATTGGAAACGGAAATGAAAGCGAGGTATCCTCACCTTTTCAAAACACCAGTATATAAATCGCCAATTTCGAGGACGAAATTTCATAAGGAGGGAGGTTGTAAGACCCCCGAAATTTTTTAAATAAAAGGAATTTCCTTTATTTATTATTTTGAAATAGTAAGGGTTGATTTGATTAATGTGGATAGTTAAGGGTTAAATACGCAAATATTTCAAAATAAGCAAGTGGTTATAAAATATTCATTTTGTCGGGGAATATTCGTTTGGTCGTGGAATATTCGTGATTTGTCGGGAATATTCGTTTGGTCGTGGAATATTAGATCGTCTTGTGAATATTCGCATATTACGCCAGCAGCCCACAATGTGGGCCCCCATAACGGAAAAGCGATTGGATGAGGAAAACGACAAAGTTTGGGTGGTTATAAATAACGGCGTAGTTGTTACCAAGTAAGATCGTTGGAATACCCGGTTGGTTAAAATACGATGTCTGCTGTGGTCGCATTTTAGCAGAGAAGACACCAGATTAAGACAAGATTGTTGAATTATTGATTCGTGCGTAAGATGGAACTACTCAATAATTTTCACACGGTGAGTTACCGCTTCAATATTTTATTTTATTGATTCAATAATTGTTTGCGTTGATATTTTATATTATTGTTGTTCAATAATTGTCATTTGACAAGATTTCCCATTATCGGATCAATAATTCATATTATTTGAATAATATTATTAGATAACATTATTGGCAATGTCTAGAAAGTTCTGTCTAAGGAGAGGTTTGGTCACCTAATTGCGCGCCAAGAAGAAGAAGAAATTCTTATTGAAAGCCCCTCTTTCTGAGGGAACGATCCGGTTGTCATAAATGTGATTACGTAATATTATTTGTGAATAATTATTGATTCATATGATAAGGAAATATTTATTTTATGTGGATATAAATGATGGATTTATTTATGTGGTTATAAATGAAGAAATTATTGTTGAGGTGTTTTATCGAAGATTTTATCTGATTGGAGGTGTTAAAAATCAAATCGGGGTTTTAAGATATATTGCGGGGGTTATAATTTTTAATCCGACCGTTGGATTGTGGTAATTTTTGGATATGTTATACATATATAAGTTGAGTATATGTCCATAAATTTTGAACCGTTAAAAATGAACGAAGGATTTGTTATGAATTTTAAGAGGTGACTGATTCGGAAATTAGGGTTATAATTGATTTTGGTGGAAAATTCTAGAATTGAGTGGGCCCCACTTGTGGTTGGTGAAAAAATGTGCTGAATTTTATTTCAAATGTGGTGGGTGGCAATAGTAGCAGGTAAAGCCATCAGGTAGCAGGTCAAGTCTGCTTCGGCGGGCTAACATTTTCCTATAAATAGAGGGCTAAGTTAGAATTGAAAATCACACCAGAAACAAAGTTTTCTCTCTTTCTCTCTATATTATTGAGCGTATTTTGTGAGTATTTAGATACTTTGAGAGTTCTTTGTTCAAGACAAGTTTCATTCAAAGATCACTTGAGACCTTTCCTTCAAATCTCGATTCTTTGAGGTAAGGGATGTTATTTTCTTCTCAAATGATATTAATTCTTCAATATCATTATCTTTGAAATATTGGTTGGTACTTTTATCAAATTTGGAACTTTTTCATGTCGGGTTACTATTCATGAGTTACTATTCATGAGAGTTACTATTCATGAGTTACTATTCACGAGTTACTATTCACGAGTACTATTCATGAAGCGTGAAAATGTTTTTTGTGGAATTTCTATCTTTTGGTGTCGAGTTACTATTCACGATACTCGGACTATTCACGATACTGACTATTCACGAATCACTGGACTATTCACCTAAAATGAAAATTTTTCTTTTCGTCTAAAATATCTATTCTGGATACTAGCTTTGATTGTATCCATGTTTTGATCATTCTTGAATTTTACTTCACTATGATTATTTATGAAGTATTTTTGAACTCGGATTGTTTAAAGTACGAATCCATAATATTTGTCATTTTGTTTCACTGGATTCGTTCTTTAAAAGTATTTTTCATCATCCTCAGTCTTAAATGATGATAGTATTGAATATCTTTGGCCTGTAGTGCAAAGATGAATGATTTCTGAAGAATATCTTTGGCCTGTAGTGCAAAGATGAACAGGTGTTTAAATGAACATGACCGACTGATGAATATCTTTGGCCTTTAGTGCAAAGATGAACATGTGTTTAAATGAACATGACCGACTGATGAATATCTTTGGCCTTTAGTGCAAAGATGAACAGGTGTTGAGATGAACATGACCGATTGATGAATATCTTTGGCCTGTAGTGCAAAGATGAATATTTGATTTGAGATGAATATTGATTGATGTTACAGGGATAAAATATTGATGATGGACTGTTAAATTCATAGATTATAGTAGATTTCATTCTCTATGTAACTCTTCTATGAATTATTATTTCCATTGCGAATATTGATCCGAAAACTTGTTGTCTATTGTATTCTATCGATTTTTCCTCGTTGGAGACTAACGATAATTTGTTGTATATTATCTTAGTCATAACATTCTTTATCCGGGCTAGTTGAGCTCACCCTTTTCCTTGTTGTTCCATTTTTCTTCTCGGAGGCGCGAGAATGTAGCGAGTACTAGTGGGTATGGAATGAAGGTTCTAGAGAGAGTTGTTTAGTAGTCCTCATCATTATTGTAAAATAATGTATCAATAAATGTGATGAGGATTTATTTGAGTATAAATATT
The DNA here is from genome assembly GCA_020205615.1 of Panax quinquefolius. NCBI lineage: Eukaryota > Viridiplantae > Streptophyta > Magnoliopsida > Apiales > Araliaceae > Panax > Panax quinquefolius. Next base: position 64,051,492 of record CM035161.1, read on the forward strand.
GTCTAGAAGATAATATTTGTATTTAAACTCACAGTATATATTGTCGTATTTCACACGACATTTGTATTATTGAAGTTGTAGTTTGCTTCTTGTACCATGTATTTGGCGACTCAGAATGGGTGTTGTGTATACCTATTTTGGGGGCGTCACACACACTCACGGGGACGCACGCAAACCAACCCCACCATCATTTCTCTCATCTAATTTAGTCATATAGATTTAGATGAGCATTTAGTCATAGCTTATTTATAGATGTGATTTTTTTTAATATTAAAAATATGCTATTATTTTTTAGTGAACAAACTTAATCATTGGATAACAAAGATGTTTGTCAAATTAATATTTTAAAATTATGTATTAAATTTGACCAAATGTTTATTTAATATTTATTATAATAAACCAAATTTCTAATGATTTTTTTGATATTTTTAATGAAGATACAATGACAAATCTTGTCAAATTTGAGTTCGTGGCACTTGATATTACGAATAAGAATTATTTGTTATGGATCCTTGATGCCGAAATTCATCTTGATGCCATTGGTCTTGGAGACGCCATTAAAGATAGCAATGAAACACCTAGCCAAAACAAGGCAAAGGGCATGATATTCTTTCGCCATCATCTCCATGAGGAGTTAAAGTTAGTGTCTCACAATAAAAGATCCTCTTATTCTTTGGAAAAATTTGAAAGAGAGATATGACCATCAAAAGATAGTTATTCTCACAAAAGCTTGTTATGATTGGATACATTTACGACTGCATGATTTTAAATCAGTAAGTGAATATAATTCTGCAATGTTTAAAATCATTTCTAAATTGAAATTATGTGGAGATAATATCACTAATGAAGATATGTTAGAAAAAATATTCTCTACTTTTCATGCCTCGAATGTGTTCCTCAGAATATTGTGGCGCCCCCAAATTCGTGTACTTGAAACTGAACTCCTTGCTTCACGATACCATTTCTTTAATTTTAATAATAATAATATAAATCTCAAGCTTAATTTACATAATCAGAGTTTTCTAAATCCCAGGTTCACAACCTTTAATACATTACTTTACTTGATAATTAATAAATATCATTATCTTAATAGAGTCTAATTATTACATAGAATACCATAAAATTTATCCTGCTAGCTTTCCTTTCCCTTTGTTCTTGGCAGAACCTTCAGGTTGATCACGATTAGCTAAAAACATTTACATTCAAAGCAAGAATGAGCATTTGATTGCCCAGCAAGTAATAGCAAACATTAAATATTAGCTGAAAGAAGTAAATGCTTTCTTTGAATGACACTTCTACAATAAATCAACAGTTGTGAAGTAAAGTGAAGCAACACTAAACAACATATCAATTCTATTTCAAATTTTGAAACTATGTACTGACTATAATTGGTGAGCAGTCGACAGACTATGAACTTTGTTTTTAATTTTCAAAATGGTTTAACATAACTTCATCTGCAAACCGTCATAACTTACCAGCACGGGGGTGATCAGCCCGTTATTGATCAATATTACGTGTTCGAACAATATTTTCATCCAGCATATCCGCCTTAGGCGCACAAACATTTTTCATGTTCGGAATATTCATACTTAGTCTGGAATCCAAACCAAAACAATTTAGTTGGATAGCAATAAGGTTCTATCATGTTCAATAATATTTTTAAATCTGTGTCTAGCCGAGTCAAATAGCTTAGATGACTTTTATTTAAGGTATACATACCGAAAATTAATAAGTATGTATCAACATGTACAATAATTATCCAAGCGAGGACACTTGTATAACCAATCTTAGAAATTAATGAACAGAATATATATCTGGATTATATAATAATACTGTATTGATAAACAATGATCGGATAGAATTCAAGAATTGGCATGTCTACAAAGTATAGATACATGAATAATAATAATAGAGTTAATAAACTGGCACAATAACGATATAATTCTGAATCTGGCTTACACATGTCCATTGAATAAAGTAAATGCAAAGGGTAGGATACTTGCCTGGTCTACTACTTACAGTACACGACTTAGTTCTATCTTTAATACAATGACCTATCATTTATAAGATTATACTTTCGATTACAATAACATATCGTAATACATAGTACTGCTATTTGCAGTCAACACATAACCTAATCACATTGTCACATATGTTTATCAGTCATTAGGACACAAACATACACTTATACAGTCAACCTATATAGGTTTGGATCAATTTTGGACTTAATTCGGTGTACCGGCGGCTTTATCGGGTAATTATCGAGTTTATTGTTAATAAAACTCTATTCTGAATCTTAAACATTATTCTGGATAATTTAAATATCAGTCATATTATTTTTAAATAACTTATAATAATTTGTAAATAATTATTATAATTTATTATGATTTTTCAAATATTGGAATCATTATTAAATGATATAATATTAAATAATTCTATTATCATTAATATTTAAAAATATTAAAATATTAATGAAAACATTGCCAAAATATTAAAGTTATTTATAATAACTCAAAATATTTTTAAAGTATTAATATTACCCTTAAATGATTTTTAAAATATTTAAAATTATTTTTAAATAATTACCATTAATATTTAAGTATTAAGGTATTATTCACTAAAATATTAAAAGTCATTTACAATAACTTAAAATATTTTTAAACCATTTATATCCTTCTTAAATGATTTTAAATCAATAAAACCATTTTTAACTATTTATTTAATATATTTATTAAATAAATATAATATCATTAATATTAAATTATTAATGAAATTTACCTTAAAATATTAAAAGTTATATTTTACAACTTAAAATATTTTTAAACTATTTATTTTCATTTAAAATAATTTTTATATTATTAAAATCATTTTTAAATAATTTATTTAATATAATTATTAAATAAATCTAATATCATTAACTTTAAATAATTAATGAAATTTGCCTTAAAATATTAAAAGTTATATTTTATAACTTAAAATATTTTAAATACCTTATTATCATTTAAAATGATTTTAATATAATAAAATCATTTTTAATTAATTTATTTAATGCATTTATTAAATAAATTAAATATCAATAATATTCAAATAAATACTAATATTTATGAAAAATATGTCAAATTATTAAAAGTTATTTTTTTATAACTTAAAATAATTTTTAAAATAATTTTTATAATTTTTAGAAATTAATTTCTATTTTTAAATTATTTTTAGAAATTAATATAATTAAAATTAATAAGTCTGTCGCTAAAGCCTTTAGCGAAAGAAAATGTCGCCTTAGGTGTTCTTAAACACCAAGAACATTTATATGCAGTTTCGAGTGGCCTACTTTGACCAACAATATTTGTCAGATCTTGATGTTTCTGGGCAAGTTATGACTTTGATCTTATAGTATTGATGTAATACTACAAGTATCAAACAAGTTCTGGGTCAGATTACAACACACAAGCAAGATATGGAGCTCAAACTATCTGTCAGAGCTGTTCTTCATTTTTTTGGGTTACCTAGAAAATAAGAACATTTCGACTGATCACTTTTGGGCTTCCACAACTTGCTTTTTGTGCAATGTTTTGGTGTTCTAATGGTTCTAGATTGTAGTCAGCATGCAATTAAACAGATTCATTACATAAAATACATATAACAACAACACAATGAGCAGATCTATGTTGGTCAAAGTATGTCAGAGATCATGTTCATCAGTTTTGTAGGTTACCCAGAAAACAGAAAACGTGATCGTTTCACCTACTTTGACCAGCCACTACCTTCACCCAGTTTGACGTTTATGTATTATAAAAGCATAAACATGTAGTCCATATAACAGACTATAACCTAGATACAACAGCTATAACAAATCAACAAAAACCTGCAAGATCTAAGGTCATAAAGTCATTGTCAAAACTTTCTAGGTGTTAACACCAAGATCTTCTCCAACGTCCCAATCACGTAAGACGCCCTGATCCTGCACAGTAAACACGATAAACACCACAAGCTTGACGGCTGGACCGTCGGGGGATAGCTCAGGCGTGAGAGTCAGTATACATGTTCACAAGGTTAACAATGGAGGATGTAATGTCTAGTGTATTGAGAGTGATAATAATTCTCAGTTGTGTGTATGTATGAATGTGAACGTACCTGTTTGTGAAGACTTAGTTGATAGGTTGTACTCTCTTTGCCCGGTTTACCGTGCCACCCACTACCTCTGACACAGCCCCCTGATATGATGGATTCTGCCGACTGAGTGCTGTATACCCACTACTTTTGGATACTGTTTATGCCGCCGGCCGGCTATAATCCCATCCACATTAATGCATGGCAGGTGTCTTAGTCAACTGTCATGCTTTTTCATCATTACAAGTCAAAGTAATAGATATTAAAAGATCCAATGGGTTAGTCCAATGAACCGACCCGGTTTCATAGGATTAAATAGAAGTAATATGGTGACTAGGCCCAGTGGCTTTCAAGGTTCAATAATGAAGGCCCAATAGATTAATTAAATAAGTAAGCCCAATTTGCTCGGCCCAAAGAGGGAAATATCATGACCCAACATTGCCCCCTAGTTTTTTGTTGAACAGAATGTTTAATAGAAAACTATAAATTAATGGTCCATGATATTTTACTAAAAGTCCATAATGAGAAGTAATCGAAAGGTACCCGGTTATGGTTCATGAGATGAAATGAGAGGAGACCGGAGGCCCAAATCAGAAAGGCCCTGTCTGATAAATATCTGGACCCGGAACCGGACGCTTCCCATTCAAATTCTAAATCATTACTAACATTTAATGTGCCTACCTTTGTACAATCGTAAAAACCGCCAAAGATAAAAGATAAACTTTACCAATTTTGACAGTTTTACCTGCCAATTTGAATTTTGAACCTTTGAGCTTTCTCCTTCTCTCCAGAACTTCTTTCCCTCTCTCTGTGAAATCTCAAAAATGGTGGTCCTGAATACCAATCAGAGTTCTCCTCTCTTAGTGACTCCCATTAACACCGTTTCCTCCAATCCAAACCCTGATCAAGAGGGTTCGAGTTCAAATCCCCAGTCCACAGCAACCATGGGGAAGAATCCGCCCTCGATACCCTTTCTGCCACATACTGACTTCTTTAAGGATGGGGAATAGTTTCCTCATGCCAATACCCCCTCTACTGTTATGGAAGTTGAGATACGTATCCTCCGGACTCGCTATCAGATTCCGGATATGTACGCAACAAGGGCTTCTACTCCCGAAGAATGCATGTACCATCGACCGGATGGTTGGGTCGCCATGCCAGTTACTTTTCTCGAAAAGGGAATTCGCCTTCCCCTCCATGTCTTCGTCATTACCCTCCTAGGGTTTATAGGAGTGGGATTTACCCAATTGGTTCCTAATTCCTATATGCACATTCTGGCATTCATTGCCTTCTGTCACGAACTAGGGATTCCTCCATTTGTCGACATCTTCTTCACCCTCTTCTCAGCCGGTAGATCCCGAGAACGAGGTTTCAAAATGTTGAGCAAACAGTCTCCTCGACCCAACGCCAGATTTGAGAAGAGACCCCTGATGGATACCCCTTCAAGCAACAAGGGTTGGCACGAAAAATGGTTTTTTGTTACAGGACCCAAAATCTCTTCTCTTCCTGATTGGACTATCTCTGATCGGATCTCTGCTGACTTTGGAGATATCCCCGAAGAGCGTGTGAAGGAAATGGCAGATTTTTTTTTGAAAGATTCCTCCAAGGAATGGAGTTTTGCACTTCTGACTAAGCAAGCCTGGTTATATGACCATAAATGTAAGTTTTGAACAACTTTGTAACACAGTTTTTTGAGATATTTAAGTGACATGGGTTCTGATACATGGTTATTTGCAGTGTCTTTGATCAAACCAACTTCTTCAGAAGTAAAAGAGTTGGAAGACTTTTTGGCAGGGGAGATTATGGATGCAAGTGAAGAGCCTCCGACTGAAGAATCTCCCCGAGCTGATCCCCCCGTCACCGATCCACCCACTGTTTCTCCTCGGTAAAAATCAATAGGGTATCAAGCACTCAATTCAAATGTCCAGTTAAACTGGGATAGCCAAAATAGGCTATTTTTCCAGTTCCAGTCATAGGAATCCTCATAAGCACAAGCAGATTCCTCAATCTTCTGTCACACGACAATTTTCTCCACCTGTAACTCATGAGCCGATACAGTCTCCGGTAAAGGTGCCAGCCCATGTTATGTCTATGTTGTTTCCCAAACCAGTACCGTTTAAAGCAAAAGAGGTGTTGATTCCTTATCCCGAAATGGAAGAAAGGGAACAGAAACGTAAACACGACATCGTCCTAATGATGTCAGGAATATGCATCATTGTCCATGATGAACATACAAACAGATACACCCCAGACGATGATTGCCCAGATGTTATGGTTATCATTTGGGAGAAGGATGACGATGACAACCCCTTCATCACTGCAGTCCATCAAGACTTTACCCTCGACAATTAAAGCAGCACTCCATGCATTGGTCGACGAGGGTAAAATGGGCAGAAAATCCCTCTGCCCTGTAGATAACTTTAATTGCTTACTTTTCTGTACAGTATTACCAGTTATTTTATTAGTACATGCTAACACTTTTGTATAATTAAACAGTTTCATATATTAAGTGAAAGCATATTTTATTTCAGGACTCTAAATTTAGATGTGCCTGTACTTGCTAATGAGGTGTCTTTTCTCCACAAGGACTGTAACTTTGATGAAAAAGTTTGACTCAGACTTCATGGAAATCCAAGATGACATTGAGACACCTCAAGAGATTAAGGAATGGGTCAAAGACAAACCTAAACCCAACCTTGACCAAACCACTTCTTTCAATCTTGGAACCTTAGAAAGCCCTAAGCTAATCCAGATTGGTTCAGACCTCACCCCAAACCAATGGAATGACATGGTTGCGCTATTAACCCAATTACATGATGTATTTGCATGGTCTCACGAAGACATGGTGGGTTTTTCCACTGATATTGTCCTTCATCGCCTTCCCATTAAGGAGGGATTTAAGCCAGTCAGGGAGAAGCTCAGGCGATTGAAACCTGAGTGGAGTTTAAAGGTGAAAGAAGAAATTGTGAAATAATTTCAAGTTGGCATTATCATGGTGTCCACATATCCGGAATGGATATCCAACATTTTTCTCGTGCCTAAACCAGGAAGAAAGGTGTGAGTTTACGTGGATTACTGGGATTTGAACAAAGCTTGCCTTAAAGATAGCTTTCTCGTGCCCTTTATCCACATTCTTATTGACAATACTGCTCAATACGGCATGTACTCCTTTGCAAATTGCTTCGAGGGGTATCATCAGATTATGGTCGTTGTGGAGGATCGTGATAAAACTGCTTTCATCACGCCTTGAGGAACCTTCTGTTACAGACGGTTGTCATTCGACCTCATCAATGTCGGGGCAACCTATCAGTGAGTTATGATGGCTCTTTTCTATGATTTAATGCATAAGGAGATAGAGATCTACGTAGATGACATCATTGTCAAGTCCCGAAGGGAGGAAGACCACTTAGACCATCTCAAAAAGCTATTCAATAGGTTACGTAAGTACAACTTGAAGTTGAATCCAGCCAAATGCGCCTTTGGTGTTAAATTATGTAAGTTGCTAGGTTTCCTAGTCAGCCACAAAGGGATTGAGCTGGATCCCACCAAAATCCAGGCCATCAAAGAAATGCCCATTCCTCAGACAGAGAAGGAAATACAGGGATTTTTAGGAAGAATCAACTTCATTAGCAGGTTTATTTCTCAACTCACAGCAACCAGTGAGCCCATATTCAAGCTGTTAAGGAAGAACTGCTCCTCCATGAAATGGAATGATGAGTGTCAGAAAGCTTTCCTTACAATCAAAGAACAGTTAGCTAATGCTCCTGTTTTGGTACCTCCCAAGGATGGTGTTCCCCTGTTTATGTACCTGTCCATTAATGACAATGTTATGGGCTGCAGGCTGGGGCAGAAAGACGATAGAGGCCAAGAACGAGCTATCTATTACCTCAGCAAAAGATTCAGCAGCAGTGAACACAAGTACACTCTGATTGAGAAGACTTGTTGTGCTTTAGCATGGGCTTCTATGAGGTTACAACATTACCTCCATGGTCATATCCCATGTGGATCCTCTCAAATATGTGTTCAGTAAGCCCATAGTAAATTATCGGTTGTCCAGATGGCAGTTGATCCTACAATAATTTGACATCGTCTACGTGACGCAAAAGTCTGTTAAAGGTCAAGGAATTGCGGATCAATCGGCGCCACTTTTACGGCAGGGATTTCAAACCCTTGGAAACATACTTCCTCGATGAAGGGGTAATGGCAGTTCAGCAACACCATCAGTATGATGCATGCTATACGTGGAAAATATATTTTGATGGAGTTGTTAACATGGAAGGCTCTGGAGCTGGAGTAGTTCTAGTGTCCGGTACGGGGGAGCAGTATCTTGTCGTCATCAAATTGCAGTTTATCATCACCAACAACACAGTGGAGTATAAAGGCTGTATCATGGGGTTAAAACTTGCCCGTTCAATGGGCATTAGGCGGTTAACTGTCTTTTGGGATTCAGAGTTGGTAATCAAACAATCCACAGGAATCTATCAAACCAAAGAACTACATTTGCTTATTTACCATCGGCAAGTTTTACATATGGCTTTGGAGTTCAAAGAAATCTCCTTTCTACACATTCCTCGTAATAGGAATGATTTTGCGGATGCACTACAAACATTGGCCTCCTTGATTCACATACCTGACAGGGAAAACATGTCAAGCATCATATTTGCCTTGCAAAAGGCCCCAACTTATGGGAACTATGTTGGAGAAGTATCGGATGAACTACCTCCCATCCACAACCCATGGTATCAACATGTCAAGGAGTATCTGCGAGATGGATCTACACCCGCTAAGGCGAGCCTGACTGAAAAGAGGCGGATCCATAGACTTGTTATGAAATTTTACCTGAGCGGAGATGCACTCTACAAGAGAGATGCAGGATTAGGTCTCCTCAGATGTCTAGACAAAGACCAAGCTCAAAGACTCATGGATGAGATCCATGGTGGAGTATGTGGCCCACACATGAGCGGCCCCCTACTTGTTAAGAAAATCCTTAGAACAGGGTATTATTGGCTTACGCTCAAAGTTGACTGTGATGATCATGTCAAGAGGTGCTATCAATGCCAAATTCATGGGAATTCGATCCACGCCCCTCCAAGGGAACTCCACAACATGAGTTCGCCATGGCCCTTCTCAATATGGGGAATGGACGTGATTGGGCCCATCGAGCCCAAAGCCAGTAATGGACATCGGTTTATCTTCACCATGATTGACTACTTCACCAAGTGGGTAGAAGCAGCCTCCTTCCCTAGGGTTACCAAAGAAGTCATCATTGCTTTCATCAGAAACAATGTCATCTGTTGATATAGACAACCAGAGGTCATTGTGTCAGACAATGCTAATAACCTCAACAACGAAATGATGGAGGAGTTGTGCAGTAAATTCCACATCAAACACCTTAACTTTGTCATCTACCGTCCAAAGATGAATGGTGTTATTGAAGCGACTAATAAAAACGTCAAGAATATCATGCAGAAGATGTCCGCTAATCACAAAGGATGGCCTGACCTTTTGTCTCTGACTTTATTAGCCTATAGAACTTCAATGCGTACTTCTATTGGGGCAACACCCTACTCATTAGCCTATGGGATGGAAGCAGTGCTCCCCATAGAGGTGGAAATGGAATCCCTCAAAGTGTTAATGGATGCTCAGTTGGATGAAGACCAATGGGTATAAGACAAGTATCACCAATTATCTCTAATAGACGAAAGGCGAACCACGACTATCATCCATGGTCAGTTATATCAGCAAAGGATCTCACGATCCTACAACAGGAAAGTCTGGCTACGGCAGTTCAAACAACATGACTTGGTTTTGAAGAAGATCATTGACAACCAAGATCAATCTAGGGAAAATTCACTCCTAATTGGGAAGGCCAGTTTGTTGTCAAGGAGGTATTAACAAGAGGCGCTCTCAGACTACAGGAAATGGATGGAGATGAATTTCCACAACTCATCAACTCGGACACTCTGAAATGGTACTATGTCTGAGGATATCATCAAGCAAACATCCTGGTTTTTTTATCACCAAATCACCAGTCATTCTGATTTTTAACCCTTTTTACATACTCTTCTTCCCCTCAAGGAAACATACACTTCAAACCAGCAGCCTGGTTTCACCTCATTTCATACCTTTCATACAAATTCGGTTATTCTGAAGAAGGGATTGAACCTTTCACACCTGCAATTTATCTTAAAGACGGGATTAAACTTTTCTACGCTTGCAATTTGTCCTGAAGACAGGATCAAACTTTTTCACACCTGCAGTTTGTCCTAATCATGGGATCAAACTTTCTTCTCCCCGCAGTATAGCCTGCACATGGGATTCATACTTCTCTTTGGCTGCAATTTGTCCTGAGGGGCGAACTACGTCGACCTGATCTCCCTGATACCTGGGAATACATAGGCAACCATAGTTTATATGGCCCGGTTGCAATAAAAAAACAACAAAAACATTTCTGCCCCTTTCTCTACATAAACAAAAACCACAAAAAAACACTTCTACACCCTTCTTCATCAATAAACCTTCTACACGCATCTGCCTTTCACATTCAGCGTTGAACCTCTTACACCAGGTTCGAACTACACAGACCTGATCTCCTCTTCGATAGGAGTACGTAGACATCCATTTATGGTTCGGTCTAACCCCTAACAAAACACAAATACTTGTCACACAGTACTGGGATCAAACTTTAATCCACCACATTTCATCGGCTTCAGACCAAAGGGATGGAACTACCTAACCTCTCCTCACAAATAGGAAATTCGACGACCATCTATGCTACGATTGTGCCTCAAAGAGAAACATCAATCCATAAGAGATGGAATTAACTAGGCTTCTCACAAATAGGAGTATTGGCGACCATCTGTGGTACGGTCAATCTCAGAGAGGAAAAGCCACACTCCTCTCCACATTTCCATACAGAAACCAGTCCCAAGACACCAAAGATGGTAGGGATACACACAAATCAATGATCAGTTCTGAAAAATCTTGCGACGTCTCAATGCCCACACATCAAGGATGAGTTTAGAATGCATCAAGATCACAAGTCCTGAAGAAACAGGCAAATATCAAGCAAGTATCAAGGCACAACTGAAAGATAAGTAAATCAAAATATATTTCTCTACCATATATAATACTGTTTGATATATACATATGTGTTGTACATGACAAAATGGCTAAGCTAGTATGTGCAGGAAAACGCAAGTCTATCTACGGATCTGTATGTATGCAGACTATCAGATCTAACATAGCATCCCTCTCCAAAGAAGAAGGTAACGCTGCAAGCTCCTGCCCAATGGTATCTACACGAGCTAGCAGATCTGAGGCTAACTGCATGGTGGCATGATGCTCATCAATGTATGCACTCATATCGGCAAGGATGCCAGTCGTAAGGGATCTCACTGAAGAACTGTCTGTGATGGCTACATCCCGGGCAGATACGACATCATCCCGCTCTATAATCAATGCATCTCTGGCTGATCTGTCCTCATCTCTCTCTAATAGAGCTACGTCTCTCTCATCAAGAGTTGTCAACATCAAGGTCCTAGCCTGATCTCTCTTAAAGGTCATCAGATGTAGACTTTGCTCCAAATATTGTGATGAATGCTGGATGATAGTAGCACTCGTAGTGGGAGAATCCATCACCAATGCTATTAACTCAGTAGTCAAATCCTCCTCAATGGGAATATCAGTCTCCTCCATAGGCTCCTCATCATCGGAATCAATCTCATGCACTATGGATACTGCCATAGTCAATGTCGTCTCTGTCTCCATCCATGCGAAATACTCTGCAGAACAACCCGGATGACTTACAGAAAAATCAGCTAGCTCACGCTGATCCCAACAGACATATAACCTGGATCTATCATCTACTAATAAGTGGTGTGAAGTGAAGCGCTGACTCAATGCCCCCTCGAAAGGATGGAAATCCTAAAACTGGTCAAACTGACACATCACGGCCAGTGGGTGGTAAGTAATCATGCCCCTCAAGCCAACCAAAGGAAGATAATCCATGCCCGGAGCATGAGTGATGAAGTTGTAGGGTGAGCTTAGCCCTGTACACTGCAATATATCAAATGGATCTTTGATCCCTACCAGGAAAGCTGACCAAGATGCATCATCTGTACACTCCGCAGGCTGAAAGGAGTATGACATGGCTATATCATGGGTGAAGCAATACTCATGCCGTCCAAAGGTGCCAATCGGTATCAAGTGTGACATAAACCACACGTACAGCATGACCGAGCTTCTTGTAAACACTCCTGTCGGATAAGTGCAGCAGTATGTGGCTGACCTCAAATTCTCTGCTATGATCATCGGTATGATGTTGTGACCCTCCCTGAGAGCTCTCACTGTCATAATGACTCCTATGTCCAACTCATCCATATACCGTGGCATGTAGACATACGGCAGTACGTACAGTAGCAGTACATCCACTCTGCCCAAACGCCAATGATCCTCCGGTGTTGTGAAGTCCCCGGAATGTCGAGCATAACTATCCTCAAAGCTAAATCTGTCAAACAGAAAACGCTGGGATATAACGTGGCCAGAGGTGAGCTCATCCTGCACCACCCTACGCCTCAATCCAGTGAGGGTCATGAACTGCCTATTCATGTCTCCAATCGCCATATTCACGCAAGGTCTGTCCAATGGCAGCATCGTCAAACGTGCATACTACTCCAGAGTAGGAGTTAACTCATTGGTCCCACACCTCCGGCTCAGTTCTGTTCGAGTTGCAAAGGAGGTCTCACAAGCTAAAAAGGCCAAATCAGGAATAAAAATGCTACACGATTGAGCGGAATAGCCTGGAATCCTGGTTTTCACGGGCCAAACTATGGCTCCTTACATCACTCATTGGTATTCGCCTGAATGCAAGGTATACTATATCGATGAGCTCAGCTTTTGAAAATCATGCTCGGCAATGCCTCACACAGGTCCGACGCCGCCAAACACAGGTTCGTAATCCTAAAAAACGTGTTCCCCGGCGGGGGTCACAACGCCGAAGTCAAACATTGATAAAGTATCCCCGGCGGGGGTCACAACGCTGAAGTCAAACATTTGTAAAGTATCCCCGGCGGGGGTCACAACGCAAACTTTTAATCATCCACATATCCCCGACGGGGGTTACAACGCATTATCATCCAAGGACATGATTCCCCGGCGGGGGTTACAATGCGTTCTCAACCATTGATACACACATCAATGAAGGTCAAGTAGCCTTGACAATTTTCCCAGTAGGGATCTATCTGGTGATACACACATCAGCGAAGGTCAGGCAGCCTTGACAATACATACTGTTGGCAGTAACTCCAACAGGATTATGGTATATGTTATACACATCCTCAAACAAACAAAGCTTTATCCCCACAGATCTCTTTCACACAAGAGGCACATCTTCGGAATAAAATCAGTATCAAGGATCCAGGACTTTGGTGATAACCCCAACGTTAACATCATGGAAGACTTGGATCGCATGTCCAAGACATCTGTGACAACCCGATAATTTAGAAAAATTTTAAAATCTTAATTTATTGGTTTAAGGTTCAAAATTAGAACCTAGATAGAAAATAAGTTTATGCGTTTGACAATTTTGGGAAAGAATTTTGAAGATTTCAAAATTCTGTGAAGGATTTATGTGAATTATTCAGGATTAAGTGTATATGTGAATATGTTCTATGTATAAGGTTATGTATGTGTTCAGAATGTGGTTAAGGGTCAAGGGTTAACCAGATAAATTTTGTCAGTGCCAAACCCTAGTATTATATTAAGAACGTCAACGTTCAGTTAGAAAATCCTAACGTCTGATAAGAAACCCTAGAAAATGGTTCTGAAACCCTATTTTCAAAATTTTAAACCCTAATTGTTCCGTCAGAAACCCTAATGTACAATTGTGGTTTTAATTGCTAAATTAGCAATATTAATTAGGAAATATTAATCCTAATTAGCAAACTTGAATTATGATAAAGGAATCTTTATATAATTAGCGAATCTTAATTATAATTTAGAAGTGCTAATTTTCTATTTTGAAAACCGGAATTTGGAAATCCTAGAAAATGACTTTTGAAAACCTTAGGTTTTAACCCTAAGGGTTAAAACCTAAGGGTTTGCATCAAATGACATGTGATGCCCCCAAAATAGGTATACATCACCTATTCTGAGTCGCCAAATACATGGTACAAAAAACAAATACAATCTTTAATATACAACAAGAAAGTTGTGAGTTTTAATACAAATATTGTCTTCTGGACAATATCTACTCTCAGAATAAGTCCTTATTACATTTATTGTCACACTATTTAACAGAATAGTGAGGACTACTAATACTATCATCTGGACCATCACTCCGTTCCCCGACTAGTCCCGACTATGTTCTCATTTTCTGAAGAGAACAGTGAAAGAAAAGGTGAGCTCAACTAGCCCAGTAAGAAATATTATGACTAAGATAATGCAGAATAAATTATCATTAGTCTTCAACAATGTTAAACTGATAAAATATAATAGACATCAAGTTTAACTGCAGCGGAACAAGCAATCCATTAAAAGAGTCAAGTAGAGAATAAGTATCACAACCACAAATTATCAATGCACTACGGGCCAAGGATATTCGTGTATTCATCAATGGTCATGATCATGCCAACAACTGTCCATCAATGCACTACAGGCCAATGAGGACATTTACCACATCATTTGTAACATTACGGTCATGATTATACCGAATAATCCCTGGTCATAATCATACCAAGTCCATCTATGCACTACAAGCCACAGATGACTTTCAATAAAATATAAACATGAGGATGATGACAATGATATAAGAATTCAATAAAACAAGTTCAAGAATTAATTTATCCAGGAACTAAAAATGTCCAAATTGTCAACATGGTACTTCTTTGTAGAGTAAAATTCAAGAATGCTCAGAAGAATATTTCCATGAAAAGATACTGGATGAAGCGCAAATATCAAGCATATTCCACTAATTTCATGGAGTATTGAAGTCAAAACTTTAACCAACTGAGTATAATAAAGAATGGAATAACAAAAGAAATCACCATGCATGCGGTACTTCGCATAGACAAGTTATTCCAATAGAATAATAAATAACGGAACCAGGTCAGGCGTAATACGCACCGACAGGATATTCCAATAGAATAATAAAGAATGGAATAACAACAGAAATCACCATGCATGCGGTATCAGATGAGCGTGTTATTCCAATGAATAATAAATAACGGAATCAATCCCAGCATAAAAGCATGCATGACGGATATTCCAATAGAATAATAAAGACTTTAACCAGTCCAAATAGAAAAGCGGAAAAGCGTGGATATTCTAATGAATAATAAAAAAGAATGGAATAACAATGTAAATCACCAAGTATAGGGTAGGCCAGCGTATATACAAAGTTATTCCAATGTAATAATAAAGAATGGAATAACAGAAGTTCTCTTCATGAATATGAAAAAAATAATACCCCTTACCTTATAAAGAAGAGTAATCTGACGGTAGGGCATGGATATACTTGAAGAAACTTGCACTATGCTCAAAGCTTTCTTAAACGCTAAAGAAATACGCTCAAGATAGAAGAATAATTCTCTCTACAGTTTCTCTCTATAGAGTTTCAGTGAATTTGTAAGAAATAATTAAGGAATGAGCTTCTATTTATAGAAGAATGGACTGAATAGTAACCAATCCATGAACGGTCCAGATCGATTTACTTTAAACGGACGGTCCGGATTGGTTTACAATAAAATATAATATATTCTATTTATAATCTAATAAAACGAATAACTTTTAAAAAGATTTTACTATGCAAACACTATGCAGCACTATGCAAAAAACTATGCATAATAAAATATAATATATTCTAATTATTGTCTAATAAAACGAATAACTTTATAAAAGTATTCTGTTTTATATAAAAAAAATTTACTATTAGCCTAATAAAACGAATAACTTTATAAAAGTATTTTGTTTTATATAAAAAGCTTTTCTGTTTTATTACATTAACAATACTAATAAAACAAAACTTCATCATCATTATTATTATTCACACTATTAATCGAACAGGTCGTTCCTAGGAAAGAGGGGGCTTCCCAATAAGGATTTCTCCCTATTGGCGCGCAATTAGGTGACAGAACCTCTTCTTGGCAGAACTTCTAGACATCATTAATAATGCAAATAATAATATTAATAACTTCGTCATCTCAATTATAAAATATCAACAATAATTGAATCAATTAACGTGAGATACTATGCAACAATTACTGAAGCAATAATTGAACAAAACTGAGTGACTTCTCACGTAAGCATCAATAATCAGTACCGTGTGCTACTATGCAACCACGCGTATTCCTATAATTTTAACACCGGGTGTTTCAACAGTTAACGGTAAAACTTTCGTTGTTATTTTCATAAAAATATTTTTGTCATTTTCTCAATCCGACAATAATTCCGTTGTGGGGTCCACCAATGATTGTGCCATCTTACGAATATTCCCTATTAAAATGAATATTCCCTGACCAATCGAATATTATATAACTACGTGCGTACCTTGTAAAATTTATAAATATTACCCACAACTATAACATTATATCAAATTTATTCCATAATATTCAAAAATGATATTTATAGAAAATATATTTTTATTAATAAAAGTTGGGGTCTTACAATCTCCCCTTCTTATGAAATTTCGCCCTCGAAATTAGGGTACATACCTGGTATGTCGAAGTGGTAAGGATACCTTGATTTCATTTCAGATTCTAACTCCCAGGTCATTTTCTCAACATCGTGGTTCCTCCATAAAACTCTGACTTGAGGTATAACCTTGGAGCGTAGAATATGTTCCTTCTTATCCAAGATTTGAACAGGAACCTCTTCATACGTTAAATCTTCCGCTATTTCGTCTGGTTCTAACTCAATAATGTGGTTCGGGTCTTTCACATATTTACGTAACATGGATATATGAAAAACGTTATGAACACGAGACATACTTGGCGGTAAAGCGAGTCTATAGGCTATAGTCCCTACTCGATCGAGGATTAAAAATGGGCCAATGAATCGAGGATTGAGCTTTCCTCTCTTTCCAAATCTCGTAACTCCTTTCCATGGAGCAACACGTAACAACACATAATCTCCAATATCGAATTCCACGTTCTTTCGATGAAGATCAGCATAAATCTTTTGTCGGTCTTGTGAGGTTTTTATATGTTGTCGGATCATTTGAATCTTTTCCGTAGTCATACGTACTAACTTCGGTCCCAACAACGTTGTTTCACCCACCTCATCCCAGCATACTGGAGAACGACACTTTCTTCCATACAACGCTTCGAATGGAGCCATGCCAATACTTGCTTGATAACTGTTGCTGTAGGAAAACTCCACCAATGGTAAGAACTTATCCCAACTTCACTTGAAGTCAAGGACACAGAGTCTTAATAAATCTTCAAGAGTTTAAATAGTCCTCTCTGATTGTCCGTCCGTTTGAGGATGATATACCGAACTAAATCGTAAATCCGTGCCCATAGCTTTTTGCAAACTAACCCAAAATCGTGAAGTAAATCTTGGGTCTGGATCAGAAACTATGGATATTGGCATACCATGCAATCTTACAACCTCGTTTATATACATACGAGCAAGACGTTCAAGTGTATAAGTTTCTCGAATAGGTAAGAAATGAGCAGACTTGGTCAATCTATCAACAATGACCCAAATTACATCTATACCCTAAGAAACCTTGGGAAGACGAGTAACGAAATCTATGGTAATGTGCTCCCACTTCCATTCTGGAATTTCAAGTGGTTGCAATGGACCTTTTGGTACCTGATGCTCCGCCTTGACTCGTTGACACGTTAGACACCTTGAGATAAACAGCGCTATCTCTCTCTTCATATTGCCCCACCAAAATGTATGTCAAAGATCATGATACATTTTAGTACTCCTATGATGGATTGCAAACGGTGTGTTTTGCACCTCCATCATGATTTTATACTTTAACTCAGGGTCGTTAGGAACACAAAGTCTGGAGTTGACTCAAAGTATTCCTTCTTCATCGATTCTTACTTCTGGCATAGCACCTTCTTGTACTTTCTTCCTCATATGCATCAACTCCAGTCCAGCTTGAGCAAATTTTAACTTTATCGATTAAAGTCGGTTCTACTCGTATATTCTCCATCATCACGTGGGTCCCTTGAGTTTTTATCTCTATCTCCATCCTTTGCAAGTCATACAAAATGGGCCTTTACGTTGACATTATCGCACTCGTACCCGCATATGATCTTCTACTCAATGCGTCAGCTACCACGTTCGCTTTTCCAGGATGATATTGGATGGTATGATCATAATCTTTCAACAGTTCAAGCCAACGTCATTGTCGCATGTTGAGTTCCTTTTGAGTGAAGAAATATTTGAGGCTTTTATGATCCGTAAAGATCTCCACTTTCTCCCATACAAGTAATGCCTCCAAATTTTAAGTGTGAAGACAACAGCTGTCAACTCTAGATCATGAGTAGGATAATTCCTCTCATATTCTTTGAGTTGTCGAGAGGCATAGGCTATGACTTTCCCATGTTGCATGAGAACACATCCTAACCCTTTGCCTGAAGCATCACTGTAGAGGACAAATCCCTCCGAGCCAGATGGTATTATCAAAACAGGTGCTGAAATGAGTCTTCTCTTAAGTTCTTGAAAACTCTTCTCATATTCCTCACTCCAACCGAATTTTGTATCTTTCCGAGTCAGCTGAGTTAATGGAGTAGCGATTCGAGAAAACCCTTCTACGAATCTCCGATAATAACCAGCTAAGCCGAGAAAGCTACGTACTTCGATCACTGATTTAGGTTGCTCCCAGCTTTGAGTAGCTTCAATCTTTGTTGGGTCAACAGATATTCCATGACTTGATACCATGTGCCCAAGGAATGCTACTTCCTCGCCCGAACTCGTGCATTTCTTCAACTTGGCATAAAGCTTATATTCACGAAGCTTTTGGAGTATCGACCTCAAGTGTTTCTCATGATCTTCACGACTTTTGGAATAAATAAGGATGTCATCAATAAAGGCGACCACAAAGTGATCCAAATATTCCTTGAATACTCGGTTCATCATATCCATGAAGGCAGCGGAGCATTAGTCAATCCAAAAGACATGACTAGGAATTCATAATGCCCGTACCGAGTTCTAAAAGCCGTCTTTGGAATGTCATCGGTTCTAATCTTCAATTGGTGATATCCGAACGAATATCAATTTTTGAAAAGAATTTGGCGCCTTTGCAACCGGGTCAAACAGTCATCAATACGTGGCAATGGGTACCTATTTTTGATGGTGACATGATTCAACTCCAGATAATCAATACAAAGTCGATACTCCCATCTTTCTTCTTCACGAATAGAACAGAGCACCCCAAGGAGAAGTACTAGGACGAATAAAGCCAATGTCTAACAATTCCTGCGCGTTGGGTCTTTAACTCCACGAAGTTCAATAGAGCCATTCGATATGGGGCTTTGGAAATGGGTTTTGTACCGGGTTCAAGGTCGATACAAAATTCAATTTCACGTTCTGGGTGTAGGCCAGGAAGTTCTTCAGGGAATACGTTAGGAAATTCATTAACAATAGAAATATCATTCAAAACTGACGTATTTTTGCTTAGATCCGTGACATGAGCTAATAAAGCTTGACATCCGTTTTTCAATAAACGAATAGCTTTATGGCTTAAGATGACAGTGATTGATTTTAATGGTTTGGTTGCTTGAATTTGCATAATAGGTTGGTTAGGAATATGAAAGCTAACAACCTTACGAAAACAATCAATTTTTGCATGATGAGTAGTTAACCAATCAATCCCTAGAATTACGTCAAATGCAAGTATTTTCAATGAAATAAGATCGACAGGTAATGTGAGGGTACCGATTTGAACCAAACAAGACTTATAAACAGTGGATGTAATGAAGGTTTCTCCCAACGGAGTTTCAACAGATAAGTCAAAGTCCAATTTCTCCGGAGTCAAATTTAAACGTTGAGCGCAAGTAGGAGAAATAAAGGAATGGGTAGAATAGGTATCAGATAAGGTATATACTTCACTAGAGTTTATGATAAGCTTACCCGTGATGACCTCATTCGGGTTCCTTGCTTTCTGGGAGGTCACGACAAATGCTCTCCCTTGCACTACTGGCTTTGACTTTTCTAGGGCGTCCTTTGGTGCCTCCATCCTAGCTGAACTTGTCTTCGGTGAACGACAAAATCGGGCTAGGTGACCTTCTCATCCAAAATTATAACATGCTTTGGATGGCATCACACAGTTTGGACTGATGTGTCCCTCCCCTCCGCATTTGAAGCATTTGATAGGTGGTCGTTCTCCATCCTTAACAACAGGTACTGATGCTGACGTCTTTCCATCATTGTTGAATCTCCTCTTCTTGAAATGTCCATTCTTATTGCTTTGGCCATGATTACCATCGAAGTGGTTACCATTTCTGGCATGTTGATTCCTTCCACGCTTATTGTCACCGCTTCGATGAATGTTATCACTGGTATTATCATTTTACCGGATGCTCTCTTTTGGTTGGGTTGACTCATTATCGCGCTCCAATAACTGAGCCCTATTAACAACATCTAAATACAAACATAGTTTATGAGAGATAAGATATTGATGTATCTCGAGTTTCAAACCTCTTAGAATCATTTGTGTCATTCTCTCCTCATTATCAACCAAATGGGACGCAAATCGGGACAGCTCGGCAAACTTGGCTTCATACTATGACACGGTCATGTTGTTTAGCTCCAGTTTAATGAACTCTACCTCTTTCATGTGATGAATACTTTCAGGAAAGTACTTGTCGTTGAATAGTTCTTAAAACTTTTCCCAAGACATCTTCGATGCAAGGCAGTTGTTGGTATGCTTTTACTGATTCCCACCAAGAATCGCCTCCTCGCATAACATGAAGGTGGCAAAGGGAACCTTTTGCTCCTCGGAGAAACCCAAGACATCAAATATCTTGTTGATCTGTTTTATCCACGTCTCCGCCTTAAGTGGTTATGGCTCTCCAAAAAAGTCCGGTGGTCCCAGCTCCTTGAACTGTTTGGCGGTGACCGTCCAAGAGTTGCCAGTGTTTCCACCACATTTTGGACAGGAGCTTCTCTCGCCTGATGTTGCATGAATTGCATGAAGCCTTGGAACATTCCATCGTTCATCATTTGGTAAGTGTTGTTGTTTGCATGAGGATTGTCGCCTTCCTGATGCACATTGTCCTGGTTATTGATTTGTGTAGACTCAACGGTCTCCTGTGCTCCATTGATGTTCTCAACATTCTCGGATGCCATTTTTAAACACTGGCACAAAACAAGGGTTAATTAACATATCACATATTATCCCTATACTCTAACCGACCAATTAAATATCAAATAAACTTAGGTAGGTCATACTAGCGAAGGAATTCCCCGTCTCTCCCCTCCTAGTTCTTGTCTCACATCTTAGCCAGGGATCATATCACTAAGCTCTGATACCAACTGTGACGCCCCTAAAATAGGTATACATCACCTATTCTGTGTTGCCAAATACATGGTACAGAATACAAATAAAATCTTTAATATAGAACAAGAAAGCTGTGAGTTTTAATACAAATATTGTCTTCTAGACAATATCCACTCTCAGAATAAGTCCTCATTACATTTATTGTCATAATATTTAACAGAATAGTGAGGACTACTAATACTATCATCTAGACCGTCACTTCGTTCCCCGACTAGTCCTGGCTACGTTCTCATTTCCTGAAGAGAACAGTGAAAGAAAGGGTGAGCTCAACTAGCCCAAGAAGAAATATTATGACTAAGATAATGCGAATAAATTATCATTAGTCTTCAACAATGTTAAACCGATAAAATATAATAGACATCAAGTTTAATCTGCAATGAACAAAGCAATCCATTAAAAGAGTCAAGTAGAGAATAAAATCTACTATCTTTTATGATTTAAAAGGTTTTTCATCACTTTTATCGTTGGGACTCAGCTTAATAAATAATCCACCTCATCACTGCACTACGACCAAGGATATTCATAAGTATCACAACCACAAATTATCAATGCACTACGGGCCAAGGATATTCGTGTATTCATCAATGGTCATGATCATGCCAACAACTGTCCATCAATGCACTACGGGCCAATGAGGACTTTTACCACATCATTTGTAACATTACTAATCATGATTATACCGAATAATCCACTGGTTATAATCATACCAAGTCCATCTATGCACTACAGGCCACAGATGACTTTCAATAAAATATAAACATGAGGATGATGACAATGATATAAGAATTCAATAAAACAAGTTCAAGAATTAATTTATCCAGGAACTAATAACGTCTAAATTGTCAACATGGTACTTCTTTATAGAGTAAAATTCAAGAATGCTCGTAAGAATATTTCCATGAAAAGATATCTTTGGATGAAGCGAAATATCAAGGATATTCCACTAATTTCATGGAGTATAGAAGTCAAAACTTTAACCAACCGAGTATAATAAAGAATGGAATAACAAAAGAAATCACCATGCATGTGGTACTTCAGATAGATAGGTTATTCCAACGGAATAATAAATAATGAGAACGAAGTCAGCGTAATACGCACCGAAGCGGATATTCCAATAGAATAATAAAGAATAGAATAACAATGAAATCACCATGCATCGGTATTGCTTAGATAGACAAAGTTATTCCAATGTAATAATAAATAACGGAATTAGGTCCGGTGTAAAATGCATGAATGTGATATTCCAATGAATAATAAAGAGAATTTAACCGTGTCCCATAGTAAAAGCATTATACATGATATTCAAATGTAATAAAAAAGAATGGAATAACAAATGTAAATCACCAAGTATAGGGTAGGCAGATCGTATCACAAAGTTATTCCAACAGATAATAAAGAATGGAATAATGTAAGTTCTCTTCATGAATATGAAAAAATAATACCCTTACCTTATAAAGAAGAGTACTCACGGTAGGGCGGGGATATACTTGAAGAAACTTGCACTACGCTCAAAGCTTTCTTAAACGCTAAAGAAATACGCTTTCAGATAGAAGAATAATTCTCTCTACGCTTTCTCTCTCTAGAGTTTCAAAGAAATTCGTAAGAAATAATGAAGGAATGAGCTTCTATTTATAGAAGAATGGATCTAATAAGTAACCAATCCATGAAACGGTCCGGATCGATTTACTTTAAACGAGACGGTCCGATTGGTTTACAATAAAATATAATATATTCTATTTATAATCTAATAAAACGAATAACTTTTAAAAAGATTTTACTATCAAAACACTATGCGAGGCACTATGTAAACACTATGCATAATAAAATATAATATATTCTAAGTATTGTCTAATAAAATGAATAACTTTATAAAAGTATTCTATTTTATATAAACAGATTTTACTATTAGCCTAATAAAACGAATAACTTTATAAAAGTATTCTATTTTATATAAAAAAGCTTTTCTGTTTTATTACATTAATAATACTAATAAAACAAAACTTCATCATCATTATTAATATTCACACTATTAATCGAACAGGTCGTTCCCAGGAAAGAGGAGGCTTTCCAATAAGGATTTCTCCCTATTGGCACGCAATTAGGTGACCAAACCTCTCCTTGCTATAACTTCTAGACATCGTTAATAATGCAAATAATAATATTAATAACTTCGTCATCTCAATTATAAAATATCAACAATAATTGAATCAATTAACATGAGATACTATGCAACAATTACTGAAGCAATAATTGAACAAAACTGAGTGACTTCTCACGTAAGCATCAATAATCAATACCGTGTGCTACTATGCAACCACGTGTATTCCTGTACTTTTAACACTGGGTGTTTCAACAGTTAACGATAAAACTTCCGTCGTTATTTTTATAAAAATATTTTTGTCATTTTCTCAATCCGACAATAATTCTGTTGTGGGGTCCACCAATGATTGTGCCGTCGTACGAATATTCCCCGACCAATCGAATATTATATAACAACTTGCGTACTTTACAAAATTTATAAATATTACCCACAACTATAACATTATATCAAATTTATTCCATAATATTCAAAAATGATATTTATAGAAAATACATTTTTATTCATAAAAGTTCAGGTCTTACATGACAAATCTAGAAATAAAATGGTATGGAAATGACTTTAATGCCCTTTTATATTTTTTATGAAGTTGGTATGTAGGTTTTGACTCTAGGTGAGTTGTTCACCAAACCTAGCTATAGCATGTGACTTATATCACATTATATCAACCATTTAGCTTATCCAAGTTCATTGCATCAAAGAGATATTAAGGATTAAGTGAGAGAAAGCTCACTTTAGTTTTCAAAATAGCCAAGTCCCTTCTCTCTCTATATTTTCGGATCTTAGAGTGAGAAAGTGTGAGAAACAAAGCCAAGATCATGTAATAACAAGCCAAGATCAGATCATCAAGGATCAGTTTTTGAATCAAAGCCTAAAAGGTATAAAAACCCTAACTTAGAAATCCTTAGATCTGATGTTTGATGTTGTAATTTGTTGGCTAGATATGTGTTAGAGGGTGTCATTTGATGATTTGGGTTGCTAAAACTTAGATCCATATCATTTTGATGCTCGAAATTGAAGATTTCTTAATTTTGGAAAAGTTAGAAATTTTTGTCTGACAAGCAAATGTCAGGCTTCACAGATCGGGGTCTGGTAATGGTTTTAGTGTTTTAAATGTTTGTATTGGTAGTATGTTATGTGGTATTTACTCTGCAACTCAAATCTGGGTCAGTTCATGTTTGGATTAAGAGTTATTATTGGTCAAAATCCTTTGACCGTTCATGTTGTGGTTTAATTATTGGGCCAAGTTGTTGTATTGATGTTGTTGTCTGTCATATGGAATGCATATATAAGCTTTTAGATCACCCAAATGAGTAACATAATCAAAGATATACTAGGTCAAACCATCGTTGACCGACTGGCTAGATGAAGATTCTGGAAAACCCAGAATCTTCAAGAACAAGTCCCTGACAGGTAGTTTGACCGGCTTTGATCTCTCTATTTTGATGTTGTTAAGTTGATGTAAGGTTACATAAATGTACTCTTACATGTACTCTACAAGATTCAACCATTGGATCACATAAACAAGACAGAGAATGTAAACTATAAGGATTCAAAGTAGGTATCTCGTTTGTTCTTCAATTTCTGGAAAACCCAGAAATTGAAGAACAGCGTCTGTCAGGTTTTTGGAGACTTAGATCTCTATGCTCTGATGTTGTATGGCCATGGAACAAGTTGGTAATCCTAGTATTACATTAGTACTTCAGTTCTAATCAAATTAGAAGCCCAGAAACGTAATAAACATGAATCTAGAACCAGTCAAACCAAGCCCCTCGATAACTGAAATGGTTTTCTAGGCAAGCTTAAGAATACTCAAGAACACCATTAGCGACGGTTTTGTCGCATATGGTACCTTTAGCGACATTTAATTACTGAAAATTATTAATTAATTAAATAAATAGATAAAAATGGTTTTTAATTATTAAAAATACATAATAAATTATGAAAATTAATTTTAAAGCCTGAAAAATAGTTTTTTATCATTTTGAGTATATTTCAAAAATATTTAATATTTTTGGAATATAAAAGGTATTTATTTATTTAATTATAATATTAAATAAATTATTTAAAAATGGTTTTAATTCTTGAAAAATCATGAAAAATTATATTATGATATTAGAAAATATTTTAAGTTATTTTTTGATGACTTTTAATATTTTGTGATGAATTTCATTAATAATTTATTATTAATGGTAATTAATTTATTTAATAAATATATTAAATAAATTATGGAAAAATAAAATTAATTATTTAAAAATCATATAAAAATGATTTAAGTGTTATAAAAATATTTTAAGTTATAAAATATAACTTTTGATATTTTGTCATGAAAATATTAATATTTTAATATTAAAAGAAATTATTTGATAATGGATTTAAGTGTTTAAAAATCATATAAATATGATTTTTAAAGTATTAAAATACTTTGTGATATTATAAATATATTATAATATTATATTATAATTTTCATTAATATTTAATATGAAATAAATATTAATGATTAAGGAATTATGTTGTATTTAATTCATTTAAATATGATATTAATGATTGGAAAATCCTGATAAATGGTAATAATTATCTGAAAATTATTACAAGCCTTTGAAAAATATTTTGTCTGATAATAAAATTATTAAGATAGTGTTAAGTGTTTAGGCAGAGTTTAATTGAACTTAAACTCGTGAATTGTCCGACTAGACCGTCGGGATGATAGAATTATGTCGGGATCAACTCAGACTACAATAGTTTGACTTGATACCGAGTCTTATGTGTGTTATAGACTGATAGGGTTATGTGTTAAGGTTATTCTATGTATATATATATATATATTATTCTAATATTGGAGATATATATTACTAATATTAGGTCTTCAGATAAATCAATATAAATTGTGTAGCGGTAATCGTTAGTAATAAAGTTTTGCCAGAATTCACACGATTAGATGATAATCGTCGAATTTGTGAAATTCTCGGAATGGAAGTCGGATTTTGTGTTTGAACTCAAAAACATTAGTTTTCGATGGAGACAAGTCATATTTGGCATTATAAAGTTGCGAACTAAAAAATGATCGGATTCTGACTTAGAACGAAGAAACGAGCGTTGAACGTTCACAAATGTTTATCGTTTTCGTTAAAAATGAACCGATAGGTGAATTTTGAGTAAACGAAGTCAAATAGATAAAATTCTTAAATGAACGCGTAGAGTGTGTATTTTATGAACCGTAGGCTCTTGTATGAGCCAATTCGGACTTATAACGAAGAAGTTACGAGCCCAGAAATCTCACAAAGTTAAAAATCTGTCAAAGTTATCTAGTGCACAGAGTTGGCCATGGCTGAACCCATAGATAATGGTGGCTATTGCATTGTCATATGCAAGATCTGCAGATATATCGCAGAAGTCACGTCTTGCAAGCAACACCACCAAGGCCTTCTCGCTCACTATCGCTAACCCACACCACAAATGTGAGTTGAAGGGTGTTGGCCGTGTGCATGACACCAGTCTTAGGGATTGGATAATGAAGAAGGTGTATAAGTATAGTAAGAAGGATAGTTAATTAACAATGAAGTAAGATTTAATTATAACAGTGTTAAGTCATTGTTAGACACTTAATGTATGATGACTAAAGGTTAAAGATAATCAATCAAACATTAACGTAAGAACAATGTGAACTATATCGGCAAGACGAAACCAATAGTAATAAATCTAAGTCATGATTAGATTAAGAAGAAGGGTAAGATATATTAATACACATACTTGATTATATATGACCTAATTTGGTATGTTATGTTATCATGTATTGTATAGACTTAAAGACTTAACGTGGAAAGTAATTAAAACAGTAGCAGACGCTAAAGGCAAGTATTCTAACCCTTGTTTCAGTTAAATCTGGACAAGCTTTGTAATTCATGTATCCTTACGCATGAAGTATTGTATGATGAAGTCAAAGCCAACTCTTTCGGATAGACTTATATTATGTTTTTATCAAAGCATGGTCAATGTTGTACCAAGTTATATTGGTGTAGTTTTCAAACGAAGATTGAGTATGCTAAAAATGTTTTATAGTCAAACGACAAGCACGTGAGGATGCCACAACTTAAATGTACATACGTTTAATGAATGTAGTGTTGATCAACATAGAGTAGTATAGGCTGATCACCTAGACGTGCTCGTAAGAAATGTCGGACTTACGAACTTTGTGTCGGGATGTCCTTTTCAAATAAAGTATGAAAGGCTCAAGGTCTTAGACCGGAATTGATGTTTTACTGTATATTATTATTGTAAAATGTTTTGAATGAAAAGAAGTGCTATTTTGAATTATCGATAGTACTTCGTAACTATTGTTCAGTTATTGAAGATATATGGTTCCTATGTCTCAAGCATGCTATTTATTGGAATTGTTGTACTTGCTGAGCTAGTCATGCTCACTCTTGCTTGAATCATATGAACACAGCTAAGATCGAACGGACCGAAGACTCTGGCAAGGATAAGGTCAAGGAGAAGACAAACATATAGAATACTTATGTAATAGTATAGGGTGAATGATTGTAATATATTTGATATTATGACAAGAACAAATGTCATGGTTATAAAGAACCTGGGGAAAATATTAATATTATTTTGAATATATATAAGACATATTCGTTCTATTGAGGCTTTTCAATTGAATGTATGTGTGAATGGTAGTACCGTGTAGCACCATCTGTCGGGTTGGAAGATACCCTGATTTGGGAGCGTCACATCCAATCTTAGAGATAACCTTGAGCAACGTCTACTTTATCAGTCAAAACTGGAGATAACCCCGATGAAGGGCAAAATCATCAAATTGCCACCTCAACCCCACATAGCGTCGTCTCAACAAACAACAGTCAACATACATTCTACACAACAATGTCCTTGTAACAATCCAGAATTTTATTTATAATTTCAAATAAATATTTTTAATTGATGTGTTTGTTGTTTAGTATATATTTGTTAGATTATTTATTAGTAAGTAAATAATTCATGAGTTATAGAAATTAACTTAATTAAGATAAAAGAGTGATGAATTAAATTTATGAGATAATATTCTAATTTAACTAAATAACTAAATTAGAGGGTTATTAAAGATTATATGGTTTGTTATAATGTTATTTAATTTGATTTTGTAATTAAAGTGATGTGTTAATTTATTAAATAAAATTATAATTATAATCAAAATTATAATTTTATTGTATTAGTTTATGTGGTAAATGAATTTAATAAATTGTAATTAAATTTAATTTAATTTGAATATGAGAATTTATTTAAATAAAGTGTGACAATAAATATGACTTATGAAAATAGATTAAAAGAATTTTAATTTGGTGTTACCAAACAAAGCCTTAGAGCTTTTTAAATTCTTATTTTAATCTTGTTTTGCCAAACAAGGCTTAAGGAATGATTAAGTCATTATTTTAATTGGTTTTGCCAAACAAAGCCTTATGGCTTTTGAATTAAAAAAAAATTAATAATAAAATATAATATAATAAATATTACATAATTAGTATATTTATTATTATGACTGTTTTATACGTTTTATGTTTATTCTTGCGTTTGTTTTATTTTACGTAAGAAGTTTTGGCTTAAGCCTAAGAAGGGAGGAAGAACACAGAAGAGAGAAATAGAGAAAGGGAGAGAATTCTTTGTAAGTTAAAGAAAGAAAGTTGGAGAATCAAGGAAGAAAAGAAGGATTAGTCAAGCCATTTTTATCCTCTGTCAAGGTTAAAGAAGATTCAAAGTAAGAATCAATTCTAAAACCTCAAACCTCTATTATTGAGTTTTCTATAGAAGTTATTTAGTTGTATGATTTCATAAATTGTTGAATAAATATGTTTATGGTTTGGTATAACCTATTTTATAACATCTAAAAGTGGTTTTTAGGGTGATCAAGTTCATGAAAGTATGATTAAATAAGAAGAAATTGAGTTGTATAGATATTTGTACATTAGGGTGTGTTTTGGAATCAAAAATTGATGATGAATTCATGATATAATCTGAAATTGATTATATATGTTGTTAGTATGATGAAAAACGAAAAACAACCCAAGTTGAACGAGACAAAACAGATGTAAAACGAATTCATAGTGAATGAATTCGCTAAATATGTGTAAAACATAAAAAATTAGCATGAACACTGAATTGGAACCCTTAAAATGAATTTTTAATATTCTTGAAGTGTTAGAATTATTCTTTAGATGAGTAGTTCAGTGTTTCATGAGTACATATAGTCGAAAACCAACTAATTCGGACTTAAAATGAGAAAGTTATGATCAAAACAATGTTCTGTGTGAAGCCTTGAAAGTAGTATGCACACAAGCCAATTATGTTTGATGATAAAGCATATACTTTGTAACAATCTTATTCATTTATTAATAAAAAGTATTAATTTATTAAAGGCTTTTAATTATCTACATGATGCTGTTTTATAATATGTGATAAACCCATAGTTTTAAGCAATGCTTTTAGAATAATGATGATGATCATTCTAATGAGATCTAAATTCTTAGAAAGCTTAAAACTAA
This sequence comes from Panax quinquefolius, assembly GCA_020205615.1. Classification (NCBI taxonomy): domain Eukaryota; kingdom Viridiplantae; phylum Streptophyta; class Magnoliopsida; order Apiales; family Araliaceae; genus Panax; species Panax quinquefolius. The sequence goes on from CM035161.1 coordinate 64,081,751, forward strand.
AATAGTTCCCAATCATTAGATTACTAAATTGGGGATTAGTGAATCCGGATAGATTGGTACATACGTTGCTTGCTTATTGGATGAGAATGATTGATCTCATGATCATTTGTGTGGAGACACTAAAGCAAGTATGTAGGTGCTTATTAGAGAATAAGTTCACTGAACGTGGCTCGCTAAGGAATACCTAATGGAGTTTTATTTGCATCATCAATAGGAATTCCTCAGTAGTGATAGTAGTACAAGTGATCCTTGGACTTGAGATCATCATAGTATCTTGTGTATGATGAGTTATACTTTGACTTATTCCTTAAGACCCTTAGGGTATATCAAATGGTATGCTTGGGTATAATAAGTTATGCATGGAGATAATGTATGATCAATAAAGAATCTACCACTTCTAATAAAAGAAGAAAAAATGTCCTATGTGATTTGATAAATGACAACCCAAAGAGTCCTTGGCGGCGGGAATGAAATTAGAAAGGAGTTTCTAATTTGCATTATTTTGAGTTGTGCATTTAAGGATCGAAATACATATAATTAAATAAAATAAGACTTGACAGTAATTCCATGTCTTATATTTAATTGGGACATTGTATGGTGGAAGGATTGAATTGTACGGTAACTATTTACTCAAAGGTTCTTTAATGATTAATGTTGAAATCTATATTATCTGGAAAGTCGTTGATCGCTAGGGAGGCTTATCTCTATTGTAGAATAAATATTATTTAAATAAATTAATTGTTTAATTTATTTATTTAAATAAGATTAGAATTGTTCTAATTGATTTATTCACAACCGGTTTAATATGGAGAACCTAAAGGGTCACACCATAAAAGGAAGAATAATTATTTAAGAAGTTAATGGCATAATCGTAATAATATATTACGTATTATATTTAATTTAATCTATGGTGATAGAATAAATTAAATAGCTTAATATTTATTATTTAATATTTTAGAAATATTAAATATAAATTAATAAGAGGAGTCTTATTAATATTATTACAATTATTATTATTTTAATTTCTAAAAGAGTTTAGGAATTAATTTAATATATGTACTCTCATTTATTCCTAATTGGATTAGGAAGGAAAATTAGTTAAAGGAGTTTAATTAATTATCCCTAATAAGATTAGGGCTTAATTAATTAATTAAAAGAATTTAATTAATTAAATAAAACCCAATTCCTTAATTGTTAAGATGGGTTGCCTACATCTATAAATAAGAGGAGTCTTATTATGGGTGGTGGGGGTTGTTGACTTTTTCAACATACGTAGTAATTCCAATTGTTGGGAGAGTACACCCTTTCTATAGAGATAGAAAAACTAGGGTTTAGCCAACCAACCCTTCTTCTTGAATTTTCTTCTTCCTTAGTGGATCACCTTTAGAGGCCAAACATTTGGGTGGCTAACGTTGATCAAAGGAAGGAACCAAACCCGGTGGATTCAAGATTGAACGCGAAAGGATTTGGAGGTGAACTTGTACCTGAGGAAGCTCGATCTTCAAGGGTATGATTTATTCTTTATCTTTTCGTTTAATTAATAATTATGCATAAAGGGTGATCCGGGTATATGGTTTGTAAATTTTTAAACTCTGATTTTTCCACGCTTCCGCATTAATTTTGCAATTTGATTGCTTTCATGAATATTACAAACCTAACAGTGGCATCAGAGCCAAACTTTTATGCGAATTATTAATTGCTTTAATTTAATATCTATATTGATATGTGTTTAGAACAATTTAATTGGGCATAATTTTATTGTATAAAATATTAAAAAAAAAATAAAAAAAAATAAAAACGTGAACAGTTTTTTTTTTCCACATGGCTATGTACGGATGTCACGAAAATCTGTTGGAAATGGCCATGTGTGTGACGACCCCAAAATAGGTATACATCACCTATTCTGAGTTGTCAATACATGGTACAGAAACAACTACAACTTTATTATTACAACAAGAAAAGCTGTGAGTTTGAATACAAATATTATCTTCTGTACAATATCTATACTCAAATAAATCCTCATCACATTTATTGATACATTATTTTACAAAAATGGTGAGGACTACTAAACAATCCTTTCTAAAACCTTCATTCCATACCCCGATTAAACTCGCTATATTCTAAGCCTCACGAGAAAAATGGAACAAAAAGGAAAAGGGTGAGCTCAACTAGCTCGAAAAGAATATTATGACTAAGATAATATACAACAAATTACCGTTAGTCTTCAACAGGAAAAAATTTAATAGAATCTGATAGACAACAAATTTTAAATCAATATTCGCAATGAAGTAATAATTCATTAGAAGAGTTAAGTAGAGAATGCAAACTACTATCTTCTATGTATGAATTTAATAGTTCATCGCTCTATCTTTTATCCCCAGTAACATCAATCCATAAACATCCGGAATCAAATATTCATCTTTGCACTCAGGTAAAAGATATTCATCGATTAGTCATGTATTCATTTAAACACATGTTCATCTTTGCACTACTGACCAAAGATATTCTTGAAATCATTCATCTTTGCACTACAGGCCAAAGATATTCAATAATATCATCATTTAAGACCGAGGATGATGAAAATATTTTTTAAAGAAACGAATCCAAAGAAACAAAATGACAAGGATTAAGGATTAAGGATTAGTACTTTGTTTTATCCATATTCAAAATACCTCAAAAATAATCGCGATGGTGTAAAATTCAAGAATGATCAAAACATGGATACAATCAAAGCTAGTATCCGAATAGATATTTTGGACAAAAAGAAGAAATTTTATTTTTCTATTGAATAGTCTTGGATATCGTGAATAGTCTTAGTATACATGAATAAGAACTCAAACACCAAAAGATAGAAATTCCACAAAAACATCTTTACGCTTCATGAATAGTACTCGTGAATAGTAACTCGTGAATAGTAACTCATGAATAGTAACTCGTGAATAGTAACTCATGAATAGTAACCCCGACATGAAAAAGTTCCAAATTTGATAAAAAGTTCCAACCAATATTTCAGCATAATGATATTGAAGAAATAATATCATTTAAGAAGAAAATAACATTCCTTACCTCAAAGAATCAGTACTTCGGAATGAAAGGTCAGAAGTGATGCTGAATAAAACTTGTACTGAACAGCAACTCTCAAAGTATCTAAATACTCACAAAATACGCTCAATAATATAGAGAGAGAAAGAGAGAAAGCTTATGTTTCTGGTGTGATTTTCAATTCTAACTTAGTCCTCTATTTATAGGAAAATGTTAGCCCATAAAGGCACTTGACACTGCACCGATGGCTTTACTCGCTACTATTGCCACCCACCACATTTGAAATAAAATTCAGCACATTTCTTCACCAACCACAAGTGGGGCCCACTCAATTCTAGAATTTTCCACCAAAATCAATTATAAACCTAATTTCCTAATCGAGACACCTCTTAAAATTCACAACAAATCATTCGTGCATTTTTAACGGTTCAAAATTTGTGGACATATACTCAACTTATGTATGTATAACATACCCAAAAATTACCACAATCCAACGGTTTGATTTAAAATTATAACCCCATAATATATCTCAAAACCCCGATTTGATTTTTAATACCTCTAATCCGATAAAATACTTGATAAAACACCTCAACATTAATTTCTTCATTTATAACCACATAAATAAATCCATCATTTATATCCACATAAAATAAATATTTCTTTATCATATGAATCAATAATTAATTATTCACAAATAATATTACGTAATCACAATTATGACAACCGTGCCGTTCCTGGAAAGAGGGGGCTTTCGATAAGGATTTCTCCTCATCGGGCGCAAATTAGGTGACCAAACCTCTCCTCGATGTAACTTTCTAGACATTGCCAATAATGCTATCTAATAATATTATTCAAATAATATGAATTATTGATCCGATAATGGAGATAATGTGCGTTGACAATTATTGAACAACAATAATATAAAATATCAACGCAAAGAATTATTGAATCAATAAAATAAAATATTGAACAAGAAACTCATCGTGAAAATTATTGAGTAAAGCCTTCTTACGTAAGGATCAATAATTCAACAATCTTTATAAATACCGTGTCTGCTATTTGTGCAACCACGCCAGATTCATTTTTAACCACCGGGTATTCCAACAATCTTAACGAATAACAATAACTACGCCATTATTTTTAACCAACTTATATTTGTCGTTTTTTCATCCAATCGCTTTTCGTTATGGGGCCCATATATATGGTCATACTGTCGTCACGAATATTCCCCGACAAGATTTAATATTCCACGACCAAACGAATATTCCCCACAACAATGAATATTTTATAACCACTTGCTTATTTTGAAGTATTTGCGTATTTTACCCTTAACTATCCACATTAATCAAATCAACCCTTACTATTTCAAAATAATAAATAGAGAAAATTAAATTTCATTAATAATAAGTTGGGGTCTTACAATGTGTGAGTCACGGATTACAAATAAAAAAAAAAAAAAAATGGGGTACATGCGTCATTTTTTCAAAAGGATTCCAACGTGAAAGTAGATGGGTGGCCATGATTAATGGCAGCAGCTTATTTTTTTTTTAAAAGCAACTTTCCTGGTGGCTTTTCATCCCAGCAACTTTCCTGGTGGCTTTTCATCCCAGCAACTTTCCTGGTGGCTTTTTAGCATAGTAAACGGAAAAATTATATATATATATATATAATATATTACGAATATATATATATATATAAATATATATATATTCTTAATTATTATATAATTAAAATAAAAGTTTATTTTAATTTTAAAATAAAAGGTTTATTTTAATATTAAAATATAAAGTTTTATTTTAATCTTTATAATTTTATAATTAAAATAAAAGTTTATTTTAATTTTAAAATAAAAGGTTTATTTTAATATTAAAATAAAAGAGTTTATTTTAATTTTAAAATTAAATTTCATGCTAACTAATTAGAGTTGGAATTGGATTCCATGATAACTAATTAGAGTTGAAAATGGATTTTATTTTTCTTAAATAAAGGAGTTTATTTAGATATGAAATAGATTTCATATTATTCAAAATAAAAGAGTTTATTTGTGAATAAAAAAAAAATCCATGTTTCCTTTAAATAAAGGAGTTTATTTAAATATGAAATAAGATTTCATATTATTCAAAATAAAGGAGTTTATTTGTGAATAGGAAAAGAAAATCCGTGTTTCCTTAAATAAAGGAGTTTATTTAAATATGAAATAAGATTTCATATTATTCAAAATAAAGGAGTTTATTTGTGAATATGAAAAGATAATCCGTGTTTCCTTTAATATTTTTTTTACTTGGAATTGGATTCCATAATTAATTAAAATAAAGGAGTTTATTTTGATTAAAGATTTTGATTAAAATAAAATAGTTTATTTTATTCAAAATTGGATAAATTAAAATAAAATAGTTTTATTTTGATTTAAATTTGGATTAAAATAAAGGAGTTTATTTTGATTCAAAAATATATTTTATACTAACTAAATTTGCCCATTAAATGATATCAATATATATATATTAAATGTTTATTATTCATATGATGAATGTTATTTATTGATGCATATGGTGATGTGTATGATAATAAATGGGATTGATTATGGACTATTGACCAATATGATTGGATTTTATTTTAGTTGGATGCATGAATGTATGGGTTTTAATAAATGGGTCTCACAGATTTCTCGCCTTCTCTAATTTTTCTTAATGTAAATTCTATCTCCTCCTATGTACTTCCCTCGATCACGATCAAGGTTTCTATTTATTTTAAATAGTTTTGTAATAGGAATATTTAGAATTAATTTTGAAGAATTAGAGATCAAGGGACAAGAAGCGCTTGAAGACCCGTTTGTAATAGAGCCCGGGTTTAAATGTAATAGTTATATTTAAATATTATTTCTTGCACCCTAGGGTTTGACCTTTTGGTTCACTTGGTGGCTCTAGTGAACCAAACTAGAATAAAAGTCCATAATCAATCCAGGTAGAATATAGTATTCTATATGTGCATGCTTATACTATATATATTATATATTATGCAAATATGCTTCGCATGTTCATTAATATGACGCCAGTATTTATATATATATGTAAATGCCGCTAAACAAGATGAGACAAATTAATAACAAACCCCTCAAATTTTTATATTAAGTCCTAAGCGTTCAAAGATATTTGGAATATCGAACGTCAGCTTTCTAGCATGATAAAATTAATAGAGTATTAAATATTTAATATGAGTTTGTTGTGTCACCACAAGGCAAGTATTAAGTATTTAAGATGTTAATTTATCACATTTGATGCTTATAAAGAAAATTGAACAATATTGTTTTGTTGTGTCACCACAAGGATGATATTTTTCTTTTTGAATATATGGAGTGCTAGGTTGGACTTAACTTGGATAATTTTGATTCGGATGTGCCACCACTTGATCAAAATAATCTAAGAGGCAAAATACAAGGAGTCGCATAGTTGATGTAATTGACAAAAGTTGTCTACCTATTTATTTATATATAGTTTGTTGTGTCACCACAAGGCTATATACATTTGAAATGGGATCCTTATTCTCACTAGCAGATCTTTAATTAGATTTTGCCGAACTATATAAGTGAGGGTAATATAGTTTGAAGAAAATAGTGGGAGATACCAATTTAAAACAAGACCTAAATTATTTTGGTAATTAATAAAAGAATGTATGTTAAAATGTTGTTAATTACAAATTCATTTATGTAATTTTACAATGTCTAAAATTACTATCATCATGCGAAGCATATTAGATGCTAAATTAACTGCATCAATTAAATGGATTGGTTAAGGAATTTGAGAATAGTTCTCATGGTCGAAAGCTATCTTATGTCCTTAATATACCTATCCTTGCAATGGTTGCAGACAATGCCTCTGAGGAAGAGATTGCTACTTTTAGAAAGTGGCAAGATGATGCAAAGTTGGCTCAATGCACCATGCTCGCATCTATGAGTAACGAGCTTCAGCGTCATCATGAAACTATGGATGCTCTTACTATATTCCTGCACATCAAGTAGTTGATGGTGAGGAAAGTAGGACCGATAGATATCGACATATCTAAGGAGCTCTTCCGATCTAGAATGGCCAATGGCACTATAGTAAGACAGAACAAAAGTTCTTAACATAATCAATTTGATTGATCAATTAGGACAACCGGTTTTGTCATGGATGGAGAGTTGAGCCAAGATTTGATCTTGCACTCACTCCCTAACTCCTTTCACAATTGTTGTGAATTTTCATATGAACAAGCTAGATATCATTTCATTGATTTGCTTAACATATTGAAAAATGTTGAGAGTCACTTTCCAACCAAGAAAGATCAAGTCTTACTGGTAGGGGCCAAAGGATCTTCTGAAAAGAAGAACGATTCAAAGAAGGTATATAGAAAGGCATAAACAAAGGATAATAAGAACAAAACTGATACGGATAGCAAAGGAGTTTGCTTCCACTGCATTAAGCATGGACACTGGAAAGAAACTGTGAGAAGCATCTTGCAGAGGCTAACCAAAGAAGCTTAGTGAAGTTTTGGTTACAAATACAATTTAGTTCATGATTGAAATAAATTTTTCTTTAAGTCAAGGTTCTACTTGGGTATTGGATACCGACTTTGGTTATCATAAATATAGATTTATGAAGGACCAAATAGTAGTAAAAGCTAAACAAGTATAAGTAATCCTATGTGTGGGAAATGAAGCAAAGGTTGCAACATTAGCCATAGAAACTTATAGTTTAGCACCGCTTTCTACGGGCAAATCTATTAAGTCAATAAGTTGTTATTGTATTTTAGTTCTCGTTGAAAACATTATTTCCATTTTATTGTTGGACAATGAAATCTTTGGTATTATAATTAAGAACAATTGTTGTTCTATTTATAATAATAATGTTTTGTATAGAACTCGAATATTACTTAATAAATTTTGTATACTTGACTTACATGAAAATAATTTTGCATATTGAACAAATTAGTATAAGAAAAGGAGATGATCATTCAAAGAGTTGAATATATGTATTTGTTGAAATACAAGTGTAAATTATTTGAAAGGTTCAAAGAATTCAAAAGTGAAACAAATTGGCAAAGTATTAAGATTCTTTGATTAGATCAAGGAATAAATACTTGTGCAATAATTGATTGATGTATCTGAAAGGAAAAATCATACCTTGTTGGACATGGTACTGTCCATAATGATTTTACCGACATTCCAGTATCCTTCTAGGATCATGTCCTAGAAATGGCTGCATATCTACGAAATGGTAACCTCAAAATCCGGCCTCAAGACTCCATAAAAGTTATGGACAGGGAGGATTCCTAATCTTAAGTATGTTAAGATAAGGGGTTGTCCAACTTATGTGAAATGGTTTCAAAGGATAAGCTTGGGACAAGATTTGACATGTACAGATTTGTGGGACATCCTAAAGTAAGTTTAGGGTATATGTTCTATAATTCTACTTAGCAAAAGGTGTTTGTTGCGAAACACGCTTCCTTCTAAGATAAAGGTGTTTATCATTAAAAGGGGCTAGTGGGAGGATAATAGATCTTGAAAAGTTCAAGAACCACAAAACACTATAAGTCAAATAAGATGAACCTGTAGATAGACCTATTGTACCATAAATCCTAATCATAAATCGAATAGTACCAAAGATACCTAGGAGGTATGGATTCATCATGGATGATGATGATGAGGTACACATCATAGAAGATGATGATCCAGAGTTACATTCGATGAGGTAAGACTTCTAGTGTGTACAAAAGGGTCAGTGGGAGCGTCGTGAAATTTCTAGTGTTATATGTTGATATACTATGGATGAGGAATAACATACCAATGCTACAATCAGTAAAGATAAAGTTGTCTAAACATTCCTCCACGAATGATTTGGGAAGAGTATCTTAATTGGGGATATAAATCTATATAGATAGATTTAAGATGATGCTCGACTTAACCCAAGGAACGATATTCATTTGATGCTAAAGTCGCTTTAGCATGGCAAACTCCAAGAGATGTCTCATGTTGATGAGCTATGGAGTGTATCTCTTTATAGTCCCCACAGACTCACGAGAAGAGATCGCATGAGTGACAATCATGTATGCAATGAAATATACGAGACCGATGTTGATCGGTCATATTCGGAGAAGATCACTATAAGACAAAGAAAAACATCTTAAAGTTCTTAACCCAAGACCGAGGATGTGAGCAAACATGGTGGGTCTAAATTAAAACTAGAGGGCTTAACAGACTCAAGTTTTTCAGATAGACCAAGATGACAGAAAATCCATTTTAAGGTAAAGCGTTATCTTGAAAAGTGGTGCAGTGAATTAGAAAGGTTCCAAACAAAGAAAGAGTTCTTTGGTTTAGTGATAAAGACAAAGTATATAGCTATAAATGAAGTCGCAAGTTGATTGTTTGGATTAAAAGTTCATTACAGAACTAGGAATAGTTCCTAAGTCTCATCTTGGATCTAAACATGTGTTGTGGCACTTTCATTTGATTATAAGAATCATTGAAAGATGGGAAATCACTATAGAGATGGTGGACTCTCAAGAACAACATTACATATCCATTAACTAAAGTTTATCCAATAGCAGGATAATCGTCACTTAGAGAAGAAGAGTATAAGATACCATGACGATTGGCTTTAGTGCAAGTGGGAGATTGAAAGTAGTATGCACACAAGCCAATCATGTTTGATGATAAAGCATATACTTTGTAACAATCTTATTCATTTATTAATAAAAAGTATTAATTTATTAAAAGCTTTTAATTATCTACATGATCTTCGTTTTATAATATGTGATAAACCCATAGTTTTAAGCAATGCTTTTAGAATAATGATGATGATCATTCTAATGAGATCTAAATTCTTAGAAAGCTTAAAACTAAAATAGTTTCCAATCATTGGATTACTAAATTGGGGATTAGTGAATCCGGATAGATTGGTACATACGTTGCTTGCTCATTGGATGAGAATGATTGATCTCATGATCATTTGTGTGGAGACACTAAAGCAAGTATGTAGGTGCTTATTAGAGAATAAGTTCACTGAACGTGGCTCGCTAAGGAATACCTAATGGAGTTTTATTTGCCTGTCAATAGGAATTCCTGTAGTGATAGTAATATAAGTGATCCTTGGACTTGAGATCATCATAGTATCTTGTGTATGATGAGTTATACTTTGACTTATTCCTTAAGACCCTTAGGGTATATCAAAGGGTATGCTTAGGTATAATAAGTTGTACATGGAGATAATGTATGATCAATAAAGAATCTACCACTTCTAATAAAAGAAGAGAAATGTCCTATGTGATTCGATAAATGACAACCCAAAGAGTCCTTGGCAAAGCGGTAATGAAATTAGAAAGGAGTTTCTAATTTGCATTATTTGAGTTGTGCATTTAAGGATCGAAATACATATAATTAAATAAAATAAGACTTGACATAGAATTCCATGTCTTATATTTAATTGGGACATTGTATGGTGGAAGGATTGAATTGTCTGAGAACTATTTACTCAAAGGTTCTTTAATGATTAATGTTGAAATCTATATTATCCGGAAGGTCGCCGATCGCTAGGGAGGCTTATCCCTATTGTAGAATAAATATTATTTAAATAAATTAATTGTTTAATTTATTTATTTAAATAAGATTAGAATTGTTCTAATTGATTTATTCACAACCTGGTTTAATATGGAGAACCTAAAGGGTCACACCATAAAAGGAAGAATAATTATTTAAGAAGTTAATGGCATAATCGTAATAATATAGTAAAGTATATATTTAATTTAATCTATGGTGATAGAATAAATTAAATAGCTTAATATTTATTATTTAATATTTTAGAAATATTAAATATAAATTAATAAGAGGAGTCTTATTAATATTATTACAATTATTATTATTTTAATTTCTAAAAGAGTTTAGGAATTAATTTAATATAAGTACTCTCATTTATTCCTAATTGGATTAGGAAGGAAAATTAGTTAAAGGAGTTTAATTAATTATCCCTAATAAGATTAGGGAGCTTAATTAATTAAAAGAATTTAATTAATTAAATAAAACCCAATTCCTTAATTGTTAAGATGGGTTGCCTACATCTATAAATAAGAGGAGTCTTATTATGGGTGGTGGGGTTGTTGACTTTTTCAACATAATGTAATAATTCCAATTGTTGGGAGAGTACACCTTTCTATAGAGATAGAAAACTAGGGTTTAGCCAACCAACCCTTCTTCTTGAATTTTCTTCTTCCTTGGTGGATCACCTCTAGAGGCCAAACATTTGGGTGGCTAACGTTGATCAAAGGAAGGAACCAAACCCGGTGGATTCAAGATTGAACGCGAAAGGATTTGGAGGTGAACTTATACCTGAGGAAGCTCGATCTTCAAGGGTATGATTTATTCTTTATCTTTTCGTTTAATTAATAATTATGCATAAAGGGTGATCCGTGTATATGGTTTGTAAATTTTTAAACTCTGATTTTACACGCTTCCGCAATTTTTATGCAATTTGATTGCGCACATGAATATTACAATCCTAACAAGCCTCACGCGAGCACACTGCCCGTGCGTGCGGGCGCGCATCTAAGGCTGGGCAATGGCGCAGGCCCGTGGTATTTGTGAGGAAAAGGGGCGCGGTCGTGCCCCATGTGTGCTGGATGTGACTGCTTTGACCTGTTTTGGTAAAATGGTCATAACGTTTTTATACGAACTCTGATTGAGGTGATTGAAGATGATCCGGAACGAGGACGAATAGACCTACAACTTTTGTTCTTTACATTTTTTAATTTGAGGTTGTTAGGACGTCGATCTTTGTGACTGTTACGTAATAGGAGGCGATCGGAGGACGTCGAACGAGCACATACGCAAGTATAGTGCTTCGGACGATGGATTATGTTATAATAAGTAATAAACCATGAATATGCATGATAATAGACATGCCATATGGCTAAGATTACTTTACTTATAATGGGATGCTTAAGCATGACTTAGTATGTGTTTTAAAAAGAAACTTGAAGATTTTGAAAACAAACCTTGACAAACTTTAAGTCACTTGAGTTATGACTTTGTAGTGAGCATATGGTGGAGTCATGCGAGCATAAAATTTGATCTTAAGTTACCTTGTATAAGATAACTTATATAGCTTGGATAATATGTGTTTTTAAAGAGAAATTTAAAAGTTTTAGAAACTAACTTTGATGAGCATTTTACTTGCATTATGACCTTATAAGCAAGCATGATAGAGTTATTTATGCCTTTGAACATGAATGATATGTGCATTCAACTAGTCAAGCATGACATAAGTTATTTAAGTACGTTTTAAAAGTATGAACTATGCTATGTCTATGTAAATGAGATAGATACATGTGAACATGCGTATTAAAGGTTGTTAGTACCAATATAAGGTTTAAAAGCTTATAAACCTTAAACCTTCATTAAAAGAAGTTGTTAAGCCTTATTGATGTAAATAATTCAACATGGAACTATGTAATTCAAAACTAAATGATTTGAAATGTGAACTGGAAGAAATATCAGAACCTACTTGATGTATGTTTATAGTATATATCAGAATGCATAGTAGGTTAGGACTAAACTGAGCAATGAAAAGCTCAAGTCTGGTTTTGGCTGGGATTAGCGGCGGTACGCCACTCCTCCTGAGTTTAAATGCAGCTGTGGCCATGTGGCTCTCAAGTAGTGACCAAGAGCAGTTTGTTAACTGCATGGTCTTAAGTTATGGTTATATATTGTCTTTAAGAACTACAAGATATGAAACAAGATTGTTTAGATAAACATGATAATAGAACGAACTAGTCTCATGGTTATCCTAAGTTCAAGTAAAATGAAACAAAGTTAGGAAATAATATTTGTTTTTATATTAAGAGCGTATAAAATATATGACTAATGGATGTGAATCCATGATTATATAACTGTGTTAAGAATACACGAAGTGCGGATAAGTGTTAAACAGTTAAGTCATAGTTCATAAACTACGAATCAGGCAAGTCTTTCAGTTCCTATTTGTTATGTGAACTTGATGATTAACTGTTTTAAATCTTTATTGCAAAGAGAGTGATGTGTTATATATATGTTGAACGTATGAAATGTTAAAGTCAATTTATGACTATGTTGATTGATTAAAGCATGTTGATTGAGTAAGGACTCAATCTTTATACATGTTGTATGAACTGTAGCATGTATGTTATATGTTGAGCATGTTTTTATGTGCTATGTGATGCATGAAAACTGTTAGATTTTGCTGGGCTGTCGAGCTCAACCTTGCAAATAACCACTTTTGCAGGTTCAAGATTCAAGGGAAAGTTATGTGTTACTTGAAAGACATGAATCAGATGTGAAACTTGAAGATTTATACACTTTGGTTGTGTTATTATTATTTGAACCATGTTTAAGGTTCCGAATAATGTATTAATGTTGAATTGTATTATTATTTTGTGATGTAAAATATTATAGTATTAAAATGATTTTGAGATATCTAGATGTAAAGGTTGAAGGTTTTGGGAACGAGGATAGTTTGTAATAGAAAATTTTAATTATTCCGCAAATTTCAATGGTTGTATTATCAATTATTGATGTAAAATTAGAGGTTGAATGTATTATTAACGACCGAAGTCGAGAATTAAATTGTATGAATTTTGGGGTCAAATTATGGTTTGGTATCAAGTCATGGGTTATAAAACTTAGGTAGGAGTACCCTAGGCTATAACCTTAGAGAATAAAGGAGAAAATGATAAAGAAGTGGAGAAAAAAAAAGTTATATTTAAGCATGGTATAATTGTACTCTTTAATGGTTGATGTATGGTATCTGGGCTAAACGATTCCTTCATAGAGCGGAGGTATATACGAACTAACAACTTGGAACCTAGTTTGTTGGTTGTTTGTCGGAAACCACTCAGCGTACCATATTGAAACTATTAGAGGCTCGATGTGTACCAAATATAGAAAGTGGATACGAATGATGAAAATGTGGAACTCGAATGAAATGTTGAGCAATGTAAAATATGTGACACCCCCGAATACGGGTCCTCTGACCCCGGTTCGGTCATCACGATAAACTACATACATCCACCTCGAAACAACATACGATAACTAAAATGCGGAATATAATAAACGTACGTCGTTCATTCAAAAGGTATTACTAGTCCCAAGATACGATAACCTTAATATCATCTTACAATCATACCCTAAATCCGGGTATTAGGGTTCATATTACATAATAGTAATTTAAACTAGGCATAACGAAAAGTCTGCCCCTTGTCACTATTCTACATCTTCCCTTTACCCTTGTCCTTCCCTGAGGTCTCGGGCTTAGCTGCAATATAATTCATGATATAGCAAGGATGAGCAACATGTTTGCCAAGCAACTTTAAATACAACAATAAGGATATATCATGAGGAATGAGAAAAATAACTAACAATGGATTCAAATATATGAATATCTGAAGGATTCAACAATATGAATATCATAAGCAAAGATAATGATTGCTTTTAGAATAACTGCTAGTCGAATAGACTTTGAACTATAAAACTCCAATGGAATCAATAGCTAATTTACCCTTTGGTTACTGGCTACAGAATAAGTACTTGAGGGGATCAGCCTCACGTACACTATGTATATGCATAACATTTAAATCTGTTCATTGTATCTTTATTAAATACCTGCACTCCCCTATCATAGAAAGGGATGTTCTTTCAGTCTAAGAATCCTTACCATCAATTGGTTTGGATAGTTTTTAAAACATCATACGCTTGTTTGACCGAACAAAGGTTCAGACTCTATCTAACACAGTTCAAGAATTATTGAACTTTAAATGATGTACAAGTCCAAGACTATACGAACTCAAGTGCATTAAGTGCGAATATCAATAATATCGATGTGGAATAATTGTAATGTAATTAAACCACTTAATAGCATGCTTGGAAATAAGACTCAAGCTTAATGAATAACTTTCAATTCAATAATAACCTACTCAATACAATGTGAGAAGGATAAGAAACTTTCACAACAAACAAAGTTGTGTAAGCTAGGAAACTTACAACACAATAATATAGTGTTCGGATACTTGCTCAATATAAATTTGAGTAAGTTTAGGAAACTTGCAATACGATCAAGTAGTGTTCGGATACTTGCTCAATATAAATGAATAAGAATAAAGAAACTTGCACAATCAAAGAGCGAAGTTCACAGAAACTTGCCTGATTGCTCAACTACAATATAATACTAGCTTTAACTAACTCGCGTTGAAATGACCTAACATTATCAAGTCGATCATTTCAATTAGTATGTGTAAACTAATACGAGTCTACACTTACAAGAATCACGTCATTCACATAGCATGCTTCTCAACACATTACATGGCACATTGGTCACATATTACAAGACAAAATAAATAATATAAGAATGCCTTAATACTTCAGACCAAAAACAGATCATCTTGGCAAGATTGCAGAACGGCACAACTGTGCCTGGTCTAAGCTTAGGGATGGCACAGCTGCGCTGTCCCCTGGCCAGACCAGGTTTAGCCTTGCACTTTCTTACTTCAGTCCAACTCTAACATGCTAATTACACACCTATTTTAACATACATACATGCTAGAGTTTCATATATAGCTCATGACCATACTTGAATTCATTACTTCAAGTTTAACTTATAATTTATATGTCATTAAAACGTAAAAGGTCATGTAATTATCATGCTTAATACATATGAATCATGTTTAGGAGTAATATAGCTACAACATGACATCTTACTACTTTAGTATCTAAGTACTCACATAATATGCAACTTATATTTGAAAACATGCTCAAGGTTATCTTTAAAATCATTTCAGCACGAATAATGAAAGATAACACATATAAGACAACTTCAAAACTCTTATCATAAGGAGTTAAGTCATGATAACCTCCTTTCAAGATCAGAATCTAGATCTTTTAGCATTCATGTTAATTAGCCTTAATGTACTTAAGCTTTTCTTTTCAAACTAAGTTCTAGCACAAGGTTAACAAGTTTAAATCATGATAAAGACACTATACATCATATATCATGCTCACTTAGGTTCCACATCAGTCATGTATATGGCCTCATAAGTTCAGAACTTGTAAGACATATATTACTTCAAAATTTATTCTCTAAACTTTAAGTTTTCATTACAAATCTCTTACTAAAATGTGTTGATCACTTAATACTACACAAGAAAACCTTACACAACATGCTATACTCCTTTATAGGTATATATTTAGGTCATGATACCAAGTTAACAACACCTATCACAAACAAAACACGAAAATGCAGTGCAATTGCTACACTTAAGATATAAATAAATAAGTATCATGCCATGCTAGAAACGAATCGATTTTTTTTGAGTTACAGGTCTGGCTGCACCTTATTATAAATAGGGTGCAATCTGCGCCCGCCTGCACTGTGCAGCGAAAATAGATGACTCTATTTTGCAGAGCCTTAACCATCTTGGTTTTACTTGCTCCAAACATGTTCCAATCCATCATTTGAGAGTTTAAACATGTAAACATACTTCAGAAACATATCATGGCATGTTAATTCACTTTGATTAACAAAGAATTTCAAATAATTTCAAGAAATTGACAAAAACCCATTTCAAGAATACAAGTTAAGATTTTATACCTCTTGGCTTGAATTGACTTCCTTATACACTAAGTATGCTCCTAAACTTTCTCAGCAAATTAGAACTCTCAATATCAAACTTAAACAAACAGCAAACTGAATTTGGAGCTAGTATTTATAGAGGGAACTTGGACTAGATAATAACATTGCACTAAGGTTGAAGCTCATGGTGCAAAGGAAGAACACATTGGTTGCTAAGAAGTGGTTCAACAACTCCCCATAGGCCATTGGCCTTGAAATCATTGTCTAAGTTCTAGCCACATGGAAAAATACGTAAACTAGCCTTTAGTTCACTGTTCATGTACTAATATGATACTCATTTTAGGACAAGGAAATAATTCTCAGCATTTGCACAATGAAATGCAACAATGTAATGCAACACTTGGTTAAAACCATATATACACATAATATAAACTTTGGTTATCAATTTATGTATGCAAAATTCATTTCACATAACATAGGTTATAATGATTTAAAGGCATACAATGTAATTCTCAATTACAAGGTATCAAGTAGTGCACATACAAATAATTCATGTACATTTTCAATTACCATGACTGTTATTATCATAATAACTTAATGAAATCATTATTAATTTAACAATTGATATGATTATATGTTAATAGGGTATACCCGAATGTTTACCCACACACTTTATATCATATAACAATATTATAATCCAACTCACATGAATGCAAATAACTCTTACTATACGGTTTATATATATATAATATATAAACATATTAATGTACCTTGTCTTATATAAAATATATAGATAACTACCACATGATAAAGGTTTACTATATTGCACAAATAAATCAAGTAAACATATAATCATTTTATAAATTATTAATCTTTTACATATTAATTATTATTTATTCATAATAATTACTAATTAACACATTATCAATCAATATGTTCAACTCTTTTACTATATTCAAATAAATTGAATATTTAATAATCCTATCAATTTCTTTATATCAAACTCTTAGGGTTAGTCCACTAATTTAAATAAGCTATTAGTGACTCCCTTTAATCAATTCATAAATTCACATAACCACATAAGGTTTAAATAAACTCACAAAACTAACTCATTAAAATTAAATCACATATTTAATTAATAAGGAGTTTAAAATTTGTGGACGTTACATCCCTCCCCCCTTATAAAAATTTTGTCCTCGAAATTGTAAAAATAAGGTTACTCAATTAAAAACGGATAATTCGCTCTCATTTTCTCTTCTAGCTCCCATGTAGCTTCTTCGATTGCGTGATTCCTCCAGAGAATCTTAACGGAATGGATAATCTTATTCCTTAACTTTTGTTCCTTCCTATCTAGTATCTGGATAGGAACTTCCTCGTACGATAAGTCTTTCTCGAATTGAATTGATTCATAGGAGATAACGTGCTTATTGTCCGGTTTATATGGCCGCAACACCGACACATGAAACACGTTGTGAATGTGCTCAAGTTCAGGAGGTAATGCTACCTCGTACGCCACTTCATCTACTCGTCTCAGAATCTCGAATGGTCCTATAAACCTAGGACTCAACTTGCCCTTCTTCCCAAAATGAATCTTCCCTTTCCAAGGAGAAACTTTCAGAAATGCATATCTTCCTACTTCAAAATCTCTCTTCTTGCGATGTAAAATCGCATACTTCTTCTGGCGATCTTGAGCTGCTACCAATCATGCTCTTATTACCCTGACGATTTCCACTATCTGTTGTACCAATTCTGGTCCCAACAGTCGACGTTCTCCAACTTCATCCCAGCATAAGGGCGTTCTACATTTCCTCCCATACAGTGCTTCGTACGGTGGCATTCCAATACTGGCGTGATAACTATTCTTATACGTGAACTCTACTAATGGAAGGTGATCCTCCCAACTACCCTTGAAGTCCATCACACAAGCTCAGAGCATGTCTTCAAGTGTCTGAATCATCCTCTCACTTTGCCCATCGGTCTACGGATGATACGCAGTACTCATCCGTAATTGTGTCCCCATTCTTTCTTGAAGACTCTTCTAAAAGTTTGATGTGAATTGCAGATCTCTATATGATACAATAGATACCGGCACTCCATGCCTCAAGATAATTTCCTTAACATATAATTTAGCTAACTGATCCAAACTATACTTAATACTAATCGGCAAAAAGTGAGCTAACTTAGTAAGATAATCTTCAATTACCCATATAGCATCGTGCCCTTTCTGCATTGCCGGAAGTCCCACCACAAAGTCCATTGTGATGTGCTCCCATTTCCATTCTGGAATCTCTAATTATTGTAATAACCCGCTTGGTCGTTGGTGCTCTGCCTTGACTCTCTAACAAGTTAGGCATCTACTCACGCATTCTGCAACCTCTCTCTTCATGTTTAGCCACCAGAAGTGGTGACACAAATCTTGGTACATCTTCGTGCTTTCTAGGTGTATCAAATATCTCGTACTGTGCAATTCTTGCAAAATCTCCTCTCTCAATTCTGGTACTAACGGTACCCAAATTCGTCCTTCAAATCGTAGCAGTCCAGTGCTATTAATCTTAAATTTCAATTCATCACCTTCAGTCAATCGCTTCTTGATGTTAATGCAATCTTCTTCCTTTTCTTGTGCTTCTTTAACCTTATCCAATAAAGTCGGACTCGCTATCACTGTAAATAATTGTTCGTTGGTCTCCATTGGATATTTAATCTCCAAGTCTAGTCATTCGAAATCTTTCACCAATTCTTCTTGAATGGTCAACTTCAATAACTTCTCTCTTCCTTTTCTTCTCAAGGCATCTGCCACTACATTTGCTTTGCCTAGATGGTACAGAATCTCACAATCATAATCTTTGATCAATTCTAGCCATCGACGCTGCCTCATATTTAACTTTCTCTGCGTGAAGATATACTTCAGACTCTTATGGTCCGTATATATCTCACACTTCTCGCCATATAAATAATGCCTCCAAATCTTCAAGGCAAAAACTACCGCTGCTAACTCAAGTTCATGAGTCAGATATCCCTTCTCATAATCTTTTAGCTGACGTAAAGTGTACGCAATGACCCAGCCATATTGCATCAGTACACATCCAAGACCCTTGTGTGACGCATCACTATACACTATAAACCCCCGTGTTGTCCGGTAAGGCCAACACAGGTTCTTGACTAAGCCTCTTCTTCAATTCTAGGAAACTTTCTTCACACTTCTCCGTCCAAACGAACTTAACTATTGTTCTAGTAAGATTGGTCAACGGTGATGCTAATTTTGAAAAATCTCAAATGAATCTTCGATAGTATCCCACCAATCCTAAGAAACTCCTGATTTCTGTCGGCGTCTTCGGCTGCTCCCATTTGATAATCGCTTCTACCTTTGTTGGATCCACCAAAACACCATTCTTGTCGATAACGTGCCCTAAAAACTGCACTCTTTGCAACCAAAACTCACACTTGGAAAATTTTTCATATAACTTCTCCCTCCTTAATGTCTTCAACACTATCCGAAGATGTTCGGCGTGTTCATCCTCCATTTCTGAATATACTAGAATGTCATCGATGAATACGACAACAAACTTATCCAAATACTGTTTGAACACTCTGTTCATCAAGTCCATAAATGTTGCTGGTGCATTCGTCAATCCAAATGACATTACCAAAAACTCAAAGTGTCCATACCGAGTTCTAAATGTCGTCTTTGGAATATCCTCCGGCCTCACTTTCAGTTGGTGATAACCGGTCCTTAAGTCAATCTTTGAAACGTACTTTTCCCCCTTCAACTGATCAAACAAATCGTCTATTCTGGGCAACGGGTACTTGTTCTTAATGGTGACCTTGTTCAACTCTGTCGATACAAAGTCTTAGTGACCCATCTTTCTTCTTTACGAATAAGACTGGTGCTCCCCACAGTGATACGCTCGGTCGAATGTATCCCTTATCTAACAACTCTTGTAATTGAGCCATCAGTTCTTTCATCTCTACTGGTGCCATACAATACGGCTCTTTGTATACCGGTGTTGTCCCTGGTGCCAAATCAATGACAAACTCAATCTCTCTCCTCCGCAAATGATCCCGGAATCTAAATGCAGGAAGACATCAACGAAATCCCTTACAATAGGTATCTGACTCAGTTCACCCTCGACTCGTCGAGTATCAACCACGTGAGCTAAATAACCTATACAACCCTTCCTAAGCAATCTTTGCGCTTGCACCATCGTCAGATAATGAGATTGTCTCGGTGATTTACTACCATAAAATACCACCTTTGACTTATTCGGAGTCTTAAGGTGTACACACTTCTTTTTACAGTCTATAACTGCTCCGTGAACCGATAACCAATCCATTCCAAGGATTACATCAAACTCCCCCAAATGAATCGGTATCAAATCCACCTTGAGCTTAAATCCTCGCAATTCGGTATAATAATTCCTATGAATGTATTCTACGGGGATAATTTCCTTGCTTGCTACTTCTACGTTCATAGGGTGTTCTAATCTCTCACCGGTTAAGTCTAACTGTTTAGCAAATTCTTCAGAAACAAAAGAGCAGGTAGCACCCGAATCAAATAACATGTATGCATCTATATCATTAATCAGAATGATACCTGACACCACGTCCTTAGACTCCACCGCATCCTCGCATGGCCATGTTGAGCGTTGAACGTTAAATGCCATTGGTGCATTGGCTTGACTGACTGACCCTCCAATGTTCAGTCCATTGTTATTGTTGTGGTTGCCGCTAGCTGCATCGCCCTTTATTGGCTTTCCACCAATAGTTAGCTTCGCCCTTCATCATGAAAGTGGCAAAACTCGTCTTCTGTGTTTCGGCCACTCGTGCGACCTCAAACACCTTCTCTATCTCTTTTATCCATGTTTGGGCTTCAATTGGGTCCAGGGTTCCTCGGAACTCCGGTGGTCCTACCAATTTAAAGTCCTTAAAGCTAGCCAAGTGTTGTTCTGGCTGCCCTGCTACTGGTGGGGGTCTGTTTTGCATTGCCTCTGTTAACAGGTTAACGAAGTTCTACATTGGATCAAAATTTGCCCCTCCACCATTGTTAACGGATCCTTCCTCCCTCTGATTTTGCGGAATTCTTCTAGGCGACATGATCTGAGGAAAGGAAGAAAATTATTAGGCTTTATGTGATATGCTATCCATGTTAGCGTTAAGAAGTTTAAGACGTCTATTAATCATTCTTGATTTAAATAAACAACTTCAGTATCACAATAAAACTCGATGGATTTCCCCAACCCATCACTTACATACTCTACTTGAGTTTTCTACAAAGGTTATAACCTAGGTTTCGCATTCCTTAGGATTTAACCTGGATCTGATACCAACTTGTGACACCCACGAATCCGGGTCCTCTAACCCCGGTTCGGTCATCACGATAAACTACATATATCCACCTCAAAACAACATACAATAACTAAAATACGGAATATAATAAACGTACGTCGTTCATTCAAAAGGTGTTACTAGTCCCAAGATACGATAACCTTAATATCATCTTATAATCATACCCTAAATCCAGGTATTAGGGTTCATATTACATAATAGTAATTTAAACTAGGCATAAGGAAAAGTCTGCCCCTTGTCACTATTCTACATCTTCCCTTTACCCTTGTCCTTCCCTGAGGTCTCGGACTTAGCTGCAATATAATTTATGATATAGCAAGGATGAGCAACAAGTTTTCCCAGCAACTTTAAATACAACAATAAGGATATATCATGATGAATGGGAAAAATAACTAACAATGGATTCAACAATATGAATATCTGAATGATTCAACAATATGAATATCATAAGCAAAGATAATGATTGCTTTTAGAATAACTGCTAGTCAAATAAACTTTGAACTATAACACTCCAATGGAATCAATAGCTAATTGACCCTTTGGTTACTAGCTACAGAATAAGTACTTGAGGGGATCAGCCTCACATACATTATGTATATGCATAACATTTAAATCTGTTCATTGTATCTTTATTAGATACCTGCACTCCCCTATTATAGAAAGGGATGTTCTTTCAGTCTAAGAATCCTTACCATCAATTAGTTTGGATAGCTTTTAAAACATCATACGCTTATCTGACCGAACAAAGGTTCAGACTCTATCTAACACAGTTTAAGAATTATTGAACTTTAAATGATGTACAAGTCCAAGACTGTACAAACTCAAGTGCACTAAGTGCGAATATCAATAATATCGATGTGGAATAATTGTAAAGTAATTAAACCACTTAATAGCATGCTTGGAAATAAGACTCAAGCTTAATGAATAAATTTCAATTCAATAATAACCTACTTAATACAATGTGAGAAGGATAAGAAACTTTCACAACAGACAAAGTTGTGTAAGCTAGGAAACTTACAATACAATAATATAGTGTTCGGATACTTGCTCAATATAAATTTGAGTAAGTTTGGGAAACTTGCAATACGATCAAGTAGTGTTCGGATACTTGCTCAATATAAGAGTGAAGTTCACAGAAACTTGCCTGATTGCTCAGCTACAATATAATACTAGCTTTAACTAACTCGCGTTGAAATGACCTAACATTATCAAGTCGATCATTTCAATTGGTATGTGTAAACTAATACGAGTCTACACTTACAAGAATCATGTCATTCACATAGCATGCTTCTCAACACATTATATGGAAAATTGGTCACATATTACAAGACAAAGAAATCATATAAGCATGCCTTAATACTTCAGACCAAAAATAGATCATCTTGGCAAGACTACGAGCAGCACAATTGCGCTGGGTCAGACTTAAGGGCAGCCCAGATTATTACATCCCCCTGTCCGCACTGTGTTTAGCCTTGCAATTCCTGACTTTAGTCCAACTCTAAGATGCTAATTACACACCTATGTTAACATACATACACGCTAGAGTTTCATATATAGCTCATGACCATACTTGAATTCATTACTTCAAGTTTAACTTACAATTTATATGTCATTAAAATGTAAAAGGTCATGTAATTATCATGCTTAATACATATGAATCAAGTTTAGGAGTAGTATAGCTACAACATGACATCTTACTACTTTAGTATCTAAGTACTCACACAATATACAACTTATATTTGAAAACATGCTCAAGGTTATCATTAAAATCATTTTAGCATGAATAATGAAAGATAACACATATAAGACATCTTCAAAACTGTTATCATAAGGAGTTAAGTCATGATAACCTCCTTTCGAGATCAGAATCTAGATCTTTTAGCATTCATGTTCATTAGCCTTATTGTACTTAAGCTTTTCTTTTCAAACTAAGTTCTAGCACAAGGTTAACAAGTTTAAATCATGATAAAGACACTATACATCATATATCATGCTCACTTAGGTTCCACATCAGTCATGTATATGGCCTCATAAGTTCAGAACTTGTAAGACATATATTACTTCAAAATTTATTCTCTAAACTTTAAGTTTTCATTACAAATCTCTTACTAAAATGTGTTGATCACTTCATACTACACAAGAAAACCTTACACAACATGCTATACTCCTTTATAGGTATGTATTTAGGTCATGATACCAAGTTAACAACACCTATCACAAACAAAACCAGAAACTAACCACAAGTATGCAGTATCAAGACTTGCACCTTAGTACAATAGGGCGAAGTCACTATGACATGATGAGACAGAATTGATTTTGGAGTTACTGACACAATTTGAATCGCACCTAATACAAATAGAGCGCAATTGCCATGCCTCGCACTAAAGCGAAAATGACTTTGTTTTGCAGAGCCTTAACCACCTTAGTTTTACTTGCTCCAAACATGTTCCAATCCATCATTTGAGAGTTTAAACATGTAAACATACTTCAGAAACATATCATGGCATGTTAATTCACTTTGATTAAAAAAGAATTTCAAATAATTTCACGAAATTGACAAAAACTCATTTCAAGAACACAAGTTAAGATTTTATACCTCTTGGCTTGAATTGACTTCCTTATACACTAAGTATGCTCCCAAACTTTCTCAGCAACTTAGAACTCTCAATATCAAACTTAAACAAATAACAAACTGAATTTGGAGTTAGTATTTATAGAGGGAACTTGGACTAGATAATCGCATTGCACTAAGGTTGAAGCTCATGGTGCAAAGGAAGAACACATTGGTTGCTAAGAAGTGGTTCAACAACTCCCCATAGGCCATTGGCCTTGAAATCATTGCCTAAGTTCTAGCCACTTGGAAAAATACGTAAACTAGCCTTTAGTTCATTGTTCATGTACTAATATGACACTCATTTTGGGACAAGGAAATAATTCTCAGCATTTACACAATGAAATGCAACAATGTAATGCAACACTTGGTTAAAACCATATATACACATAATATAAACTTTGGTTATCAATTTATGTATTAAAAATTCATTTCACATAACATAGGTTATAATGATTTAAAGGCATACAATGTAATTCTCAATTACAAGGTATCAAGTAGTGCACATACATATAATTCATGTACATTTTCAATTACCATGACTGTTATTATCATAATAACTTAATGAAATCGTTATTAATTTAACAATTGATATGATTATATGTCAATAGGGTATACCCGAATGTTTACCCACACACTTTATATCATATAACAATATTATAATACAACTCACATGAATGCAAATAACTCTTACTATTTAGTCTATATATAATATATATTGACATATTAATGTGACACCTTGTACTATATAAAATATATAGATAACTACCACATGATAAAGGTTTACTATATTGCACAAATCAATCAATATGTTCAACTCTTGCTACTATATTCAAATAAATTGAATATTTAATAATCCTATCAATTTCTTGATATCAAACTCTTAGGGTTAGTCCACTAATTTAAATAAGCTATTAGTGACTCCCTTTAATCAATTCATAAATTCACATAACCACATAAGGTTTAAATAAACTCACAAAAATAACTCATTAAAATTAAATCACATATTTAATTAATAAGGAGTTTAAAATTTGTGGACGTTACAAATGAGGTTAGAAATTCTTAAGGGAAGAAGTGTTATATAAACAAAAAAATTCAGAGAAGAATCTTGAAGAGATATAGAGATAAGAATTGGGAGTTGCCTAACTCCAATAGCCAAGATAACGAATAATGATGCATAGACAAAGCCTGTAAGATTAAAAGCATAAATGAAATCGTAAATGATGAAAAAGGAAAAGAAAGAGGATCATTAAACAAAACGGTCACGAGCTAAGAAAAGAATTTTAAGGGAGATTATTATAGAATAAGATCACGACGTGATATGTTTAAGTTATAAAAGAAAGATGGTTTGTAATGTTTGAATAATTACAACTTGATGCTATGAAGATAGTGTACTATAAAATAGTACAAGATAAACTCACGAGAAGTTATAGATAATGTGATACAAAGAATTCGTATTGAGCAAGTTAAGAGAAAGTTATGAGTAGGACTGAGTTAGGTCGGATTTTAATTGAGGACTCATGTGATGGCTGAGTTGTACAAATCTTTGTATGGGCGAGGGTTTTGTGCTTGCACTCAGTTTATCAAATTGATAATCATTGGAATGTTGGTGTCGCGCTATCAATGTATATGTGGTGAAAAGGTGATTCTTTTCCCATGTGTATATTTGATAGTTAGAAACTATTTAGATTAGTCAGATATTATTAGGATTAGGTGCGATTCTTAAAACTAATGCATATGGTAAGTTCGTGACTCACAATAATATGGTATGTTTTGAACCCCTCGGCGAATGGACGCCTATGGTATGACTAGGATAAGTTCTTAAACTCATATTATTATGGCAAGTTCTTGAACTTCCAATGTGCGGTAAGTTTGATGAACTATCTTGGGTAGAAAATTGTTATAGTATAGAGAGCATTGATGAAGTTGAAGATTGATAGAATGGTTAAGTAATGAAGTAATGGAGTAATGATTGAAGTTGATGGATGCCTTGATATTCTAAATCTACTAGCTATGCTAGACTTTCGAAATTTATTGACTTTGTGCTGATGTTTCCACTTCTATTTTCTTGAAAAACATTGGATCAAATGATGAAACCAATGAGTTTTAAAAATAATACCGTTATTCGTATGTCTAGGCTAATTGCTTCGGCTAGACAAAAAAATGATTTGAAATATATCAAAATGTATTTTTTTAATATCATCAATGCATCATGGAACCTGGTGCAGAAATGATAAAAACGATGGAGTCATCAATGTAGTATTACTTAGTGTTGGATGTGATCTAAAGATCGTCAGCCCACTATGGTATGATGTAGTATGATAAAATCACCAAATGACGGAATCCTCAAACGAACTGTAAATACAGTGTGGTATCATGACGTCATAAAAAGATTTTGAGATTTCTTTAAGATATGAGAATATATATATATATATATATATATATGTTATTTCGATTGATGTCCGAATTGTTGTAGAAGTCTATGTTATTTGATTCAGCTAGACGAATATTGAAAGATGTTCATGGAATTCAAGCGTTCTTTGTCAAACTATGACAAACCGAATTGTTTTGGTGCGGATTCAGATGTTGAAAAGCTGAGATGAACAACCCTTTTATAGGGGATTACGCGGAGACGTTTAGATGTTTGTGCACAATACATTGTACGAAGGGCTGATCATCCTAAGTACGATGAGTCCCTATAGTCTTATGACTGTTAAAGTTTAAGTTGAAAGATTACTTATAACTATGGATATACGCATAGCGTTTAAATGTTTGTGCACAATATATCGTACGAAGGGCTTAACACCCTAAGTACGGGAGTCCCTATAGTCTAATGACTGTTAAGGTTTAAGTTGAAAGAGTACTTATAACCGTGGACATAGTTCAAGGTCTTATGACCCTCAGCATAATTTGGAATCTTTTAAATTCCCGTTATTCATATCGCTTCCCAATTATTGAGCAATTGTGGAAGATTCTTGTTATTCTAAAAGGTGAATGTGGTAAGGATGATATTCCTTAGAAAGAAGTAAATCGTAGAATGCGACACTGAATGATGAATATATTGAATAAGTGAGAAAAGAAATTTTTAAATGAGAAGGAGATGAGTTATCAAAGAATAATGTAAAACTTTTAATAGAAAAGTTTAATAATTGTAGAAAGATCTTTGTGGAAAGAAGTGGTTATAGAACCCAATGAATGAATAAAGTATTAACACAAAATCTATTTTTATAGATTAAATGAATGAAGATTAATAAATAAAATTTCGAGGACGAAATTCTTAGAAGAATAGGTGAATGTAATATCCCGAGTGTTTATGATATCCATCCTTAGAAAAGGAAATGAATGGGTTAAAGAATATATAATACTCAAAATATAATTGAGTTCAAGTGAAAGTTATGAAATAAAACTTACAAGAATTTATTATGAAGAATGGTGGGAGTAGGAAATATAAAACCTATATTAAGGTAATGTGTTGAAGTTATTCAACGAAGAGATTTGGTGAGAAACTTGAGGAAGGTAGGGTTTCAGTGATTCCGAGGACGGAATCCTTATAAGGTGGGAAGAATGTAATAATCCAGAATTTTATTTATAATTTCAAATAAATATTTTTAATTGATGTGTTTGTTGTTCAGTAGATATTTGTTAGATTATTTACTAGTAAGTAAATAATTCATGAGTTATAGAAATTAACTTAATTAAGATAAAAGAGTGATGAATTAAATTTATGAGATAATATTCTAATTTAACTCAATAACTAAATTATAGAGTTATTAAGGATTACATGGTTTGTTATAATGTTATTTAAATTGATTTTTTTAATTAAAGTGATGTGTTAATTTATTAAATAAAATTATAATTATAATCAAAATTATAATTTTATTGTATTAGTTTATGTGGTAAATGAATTTAATAAATTGTTATTAGATTTAATTTAATTTGAATATGAGAATTTATTTAAATAAAGTGTGACAATAAATATGACTTATGAAAATAGATTAAAAGAATTTTAATTTGGTGTTACCAAACAAAGCCTTAGAGCTTTTTAAATTCTTATTTTAATCTTGTTTTGCCAAACAAGGCTTAAGGAATGATTAAGTCATTATTTTAATTGGTTTTGCCAAACAAAGCCTTATGGATTTTGAATTAAAAAAATAATAATAAAATATAATATAATAAATATTACATAATTAGTATATTTATTAGTATGACTGTTTTATACGTTTTATGTTTATTCTTGCGTCTGTTTTATTTTACGTAAGAAGTTTTGGCTTAAGCTTGAGAAGGGAGGAAGAACACAGAATAGAGAAATAGAGAAAGGGAGAGAATTGTCTGTAAGTTAGAGAAAGAAAGTTGGAGAATCAAGGAAGAAAAGAAGGATTAGTCAAGCCATTTTTATCCTCTGTCAAGGTTAAAGAAGATTCAAAGTAAGAATCAATTCTAAAACCTCAAACCTCTATTCTTGAGTTTTCTATAGAAGTTATTTAGTTGTATGATTTGATAAATTGTTGAATAAATATGTTTATGGGTTGGTATAACCTATTTTATAACATCTAAAAGTGGTTTTTAGGGTGATCAAGTTCATGAAAGTATGATTAAACAAGAAGAAATTGAGTTTTATAGATATTTGTACATTAGGGCTTGTTTTGGAATCAAAAATTGATGATGAATTCATGATATAATCTGAAATTCATTATATGTGTTGTTAGTATGATGAAAAACAAAAAACAACCAAAGTTGAACGAGACAAAACGGATGTAAAACGAATTCGTAGTGAATGAATTCGCTAAATATGTGTAAAACATAAAAAATTGGCATGAACATTGAATTGGAACCCTTAAAATGAATTGTTAATATTCTTGAAGTGTTAGAATTATTCTTTAGATGAGTAGTTCAGTGTTTCACGAGTTCATAAAGTCAAAAACCAACTAATTCGGACATAAAATGAGAAAGTTATGATCAAAACTGTGTTCTGTGTGAAGCCTCGCGCAGGCGCGCTGCCCATGCGTGCGGGCACACATCTGGGGCTGGGAAATGGCACAGGCGCGCGGTATTTATGAGGAAAAGGGGTGCAGCCATGCCCCATGTGTGCTGAATGTGACTGCTTTGACCTGTTTTGGAAAACGGTCATAATGTTTTCATACAACTCCGATTGAGGTGATTCAAGATGATCCAGAACGAGGACGAATTGACCTACAACTTTGGTTCTTTAAGTTATTTAATCTGAGGTTGTTAGGAAGGGTTAAAATAGACATCTTTGTGACTGTTACGTAATAGGAGGCGATCGGAGGACGTCGAACGAGCACATACGCAAGTATAGTGCTCCGGATGATGGATTATGTTATTCTAAGTAATAAAACTTGAATATGCATGATAATAGACATGTTGTATGGCTAAGATTACTTTACTCATAACGGGATGCTTAAGCATGACTTAGTATGTGTTTTAAAAAGAAACTTGAAGATTTTGAAAACAAACCTTGACGAACTTTAAGTCACTTGAGTTCTGTCTTTGTAGTGAGCATATGGTGGAGTCATGCGAGCATAAAATGTGATCTTAAGTTACCTCGTATAAGATAACTTGTATAGCTTGGATAATATGTGTTTTCAAAGAGAAATTTAAAAGTTGTAGAAACTAACTTTGATGAGCATTTTACTTGCATTATGACCTTATAAGCAAGCATGATAGAGTTATTTATGCCTTTGAACATGAATGATATGTGCACTCAACTAATCAAGCATGACATAAGTTATTTAAGCACGTTTTAAAAGTATGAACTATGCTATGTCTATTTAAATGAGATAGATACATGTAAACATGCGTATTAAAGGTTGTTAGTACCAATATAAGGTTTAAAAGCTTATAAACCTTGAACCTTCATTAAAAGAAGTTGTTAAGCCTTGTTTATGTAAATAATTCAACATAGAATTATGTAATTCAAAATTAAATGATTTGAAATGTGAACTGGAAGAAATATCAGAACCTACTTGATGTATGTTTATAGTATATATCAGAATGCATAGTAGGTTAGGACTAAACTGAGCAATGAAAAGCTCAAGTCTGGTTTTGGCTGGGAGTAGCGTGGCCGCGCCACTCCCAAGCTTAAATGCAGCGCAGCCGCGCCGTTCTGCAGAGTGACCAAGAGGAGTTTGTTAACTGCATAGTCTTAAGTTATGGTTATATATTGTCTTTAAGAACTACAAGATATGAAACAAG
The DNA here is from genome assembly GCA_020205615.1 of Panax quinquefolius. Lineage (NCBI taxonomy): Eukaryota > Viridiplantae > Streptophyta > Magnoliopsida > Apiales > Araliaceae > Panax > Panax quinquefolius. The sequence continues at coordinate 64,112,582 of CM035161.1, forward strand.
ATTGTTTAGATAAATATGATAATAGAATGAACTAGTCTCATGGTTATCCTAAGTTCAAGTAAAATGAAACCAAGTTAGGAAATAATATTTGTTTTTATATTAAGAGCGTATGATACATATGACTAATGGATGTGAATCCATGATTATATAACTGTGTAGGAATACACGAAGTGCAGATAAGCGTTAAGCAGTTAAGTCATAGTTCATAAACTACGAATCAAGCAAGTCTTTCAGTTACTATTTGCTATGTGAACTTGATGATTAACTGTTTTAAATCTTTATTGCAAAGAGCGTGATGTGTTTATAATATGTTGAAAGTATGAAATGTTAAAGTCAATTTATGACTATGTTGATTGATTAAAGCATGCTGATTGAGTAAGGACTCAATCTTTATACCTGTTGTATGAACTTTAGCATGTATGTTATATGTTGATCATGTTATTATGTGTTATGTGATGCATGAAAACTGTTAGATTTTGCTGGGCTGTCGAGCTCAACCTTGAAAATAACCACTTTTGCAGGTTCAAGATTCAAGGTAAAGTTATGTGTTACTTGAAAGAAATGAATCAGATGTAATACTTGAAGATTTATACACTTTGGTTATGTTATTATTATTTGAACCATGTTTAAGGTTCTGAATAATGTATTAATGTTGAATTGTATTATCGTTTTGTGATATAAAATATTGTAGTATTAAAATGATTTTGAGATATCTAGATGTAAAGGTTGTAGGTTTTGGGAACGAGGATAGTTTGTAATAGAAAATTTTAATTATTCCGCAAATTTCAATGGTTGTATTATCAATTAATGATGTAAAATTAGAGGTTGAATGTATTATTAACGACTGTTGATCGATTTCACAATCAATGAATACGTGCAAGTATACACGGTCAACAAGTAATAAAGTCAAAGTAGAGTATCGTTCCCACAAGGAATTATTTAATAAAAATCACCAAGTACTAATTCTTAACCAAACTAATTTTATTTAAACAACTGTAAATTATGATTTTTCTAATTAAGAAAACTAAATTAACTAATTAAACTGAATTGCTTTATAAATGAACTCAAATAAATAAAGCTTAAGACTACAATATCCCCAATTATGAACTATATACTAATTATCCAATTATCCCAATTATTATGCCTAATGAATTGTTAACAGGAATTTTCAAATGCCAAAAGTCCTTTTCCAAGTGATCATATTACTTCTATTTAATCCAGATTAATCTTGCTATATTCCTATGCAAAATAATTGAATTAAACTACTTCAGTGCCAATTCCTTATGTGTTACATGCAGTGAATAGAAATTTCCATTCAATTCACAAACCTAATTATTCACCATGCAAATAACTAAGTCACGTGTCATCATGCCCAGTTCTAACCCTAGAATTCTACTTTCAATTCCTTCTAGAGTAACAAGGTAATTATTGGCCAAATAATTAAGTAATAAGCACAAGGAAAGATAAACAATTTACTTCGACACAAATAATTGGAATAAATCAAATAACTAATTTATAGCCATAAAAGGTTCAATTGAAATCTTAATAAAAGAGTTAGTTCATAATTACTGAATTAAAACCAAGAATCCACAACTGAATAGACATTAAAAGATAAAAGTATGGTTAGAGAAGAGAATAGAATCTGTTGTCAGCAAATCTAATGCTCCCCTCTTGCTCTTGCTCTTGCTCTTGCTCTTGCTCTTACTCTTGATCTTCAGTGTTCTTCAATTTGCTTCAATCTCCAATGGCTAATTAAGAACTAGGGTTTATATTCTAATCTAATGGAGCATTTTATTTAAGCTAATCTATGTAATCTCCCTTTATTTTATGCCTTACATCATGTATTTATAGGTTACAAGTCTAATTTTTAGCTTAGGAACAAACCCAATCCAATTTGGAGTCAAAAAGGTGTCAAAATTCGTCCCAAAATGCGTCCAAGCCTAACTAGACCCTTCCCCAGCGCCCCAGCACTAAGCACAGCACTGCAAGACTGCTCCCCAGTTCCCCGACGCTGGGAATAGGCCTGAAATGCGAGCCCCGGCGCTGGCCACTTTCTGGAAATTTTCTGCTCTGACATCTTTTGGGAAAATGGCCATAACTTCTTTGTCCGAACTCCAATTTTGATGATTCAAGATGTTCCGGAAAGAGAAAACATAGATCTACAACTTTAATTCTTTAAGATTTTCGAAATAAGATCCAGAGAAATACTCAAATTGGCTCTGAAGTGACTAGTGTGTAAATGTCAAGCCGAAAACGCAAATCTAGCCACCCCGAAAGTCGATCCAAGTAACTTTTGTCCTAATTCCCACAAAACAATGTAAAACATGCATGAATAGAAACAAACTCTTAAAATCAACCAAAAGATTAAGCTCAAACGCACTCAATTATGAGTATAAAACTCACTCATCAACGACCAAAGTCGAGAATTAAATTGTATGAATTTTGGGGTCGTTGCAGTCCCTCAAGAACCAAGGAGTTGCAATCCTGAGTGACTACTACGCAAGGTAGAACACCGGATAGAATTTGATGCTTGAAGACATAGGACATGGTTCCATCTTCCTGAATTCTAACAACCTCTAATCCCATGTCATTGCGTAGCTCTCGACAATGGCAGTCCAAAACAGGTCTTATACACCTCAATCGGATGCTCGGATTGAAGTTCTGCAAGTTCGAGCAGATATCACGTTGCACGCGTATACGTACATCGAGACAGTAGGACCCACGGAACCCAGGGCACCCCTGGCAGCCGCAGGTGCATCTGCGACTGCCGCAGGTACACCTGCGGCTCCCTCCTCTATAAATAGAGGGCTTGGGGTTGTCATAATCAAGAGAAGAAAGGCAAGGAAGCCTTGTCCAATTTGCTCTATACACACCATATATTGAGTGCTTTCTCATTTTAAACACTTGTGAGCTCACATATGGCTATATTTTTACCGGCGGAAGCCGAGTGTTCATCCACTTAAAGCTATAGAGATCTTCTTTGACAGTCCACTGTAAGCCTTCTTACACACTTTAAAGCCTTTCTCTTCATCTTTGCACACACTCTTCTTCACATTGAGAATCGTGTTGTGTGTGTATGCCCAGACTTCGGTCCGTGGTTTTCATTTTTATTTGTATACATATATATATATATGGACTAACATTATCGAGTTATGCCTCTATTGAGCCTGGACTCACGTCCGAAGCATTTGTTTGCTTTTATATATATATATATATAAATTGTTGTCGAAATCTGTTCGCTGAGCCTGGGTTTTATATCCGGTGCGTTTACTGCTTTTATATATATATAGCGATAAATCGTTGAAATGATAAACTGAGCTCGGATCAATATATATCTTGTGCGTTTACCGCTTTTATATATATATATATATATATATATATATATATATATATATATATATATATATATTTTCTATCGCCCGAGTTTACTTCGTGGCCTTTTACTGCTTTATTTACATTTTGTCCTGCCTAGAGTTTACTTCGTGGCGATTGATCTTTTTTACTGCTTTCCTTACATTTTGTCCCGCCTGGAGTTTACTTCGTGGCGGTTGATCGCATTTATTGCTTTATTTACATTTTTTATCCCCCATGGAGGTGCTTCGTGGTGGTTGATCATGTTTCTATATATATCTATTTACCGCTTTTATATATTTACATTTTTGATCCCCCGTGGAGGTGTTTTGTGGTGGTTGATCATGACTGAATATATATATTTACAGCTTTTATATATATATAGCTGCTTACTGCTTTTCATATAAACTGTGGCATCATGTGAGCCTAGGAATCATGTGATCACAAATTCAGTCTACTGGATCTAGATTCGATTCCCATGATGGACATTTTAAGCTGTAAGCAGCTTGTAAATTATTCACGGTGTTTGAATTTCCTTAGATGGCTTTCATGCCCATGAGGAGTTCAGCACTGCTATATATTATTATTTTGAAGATTCTTTGCAACTCGAAAATAAAAGCAACCAAGCTGAACATTTAATAATAAAATGGAAGTATCAAAGGCCTCAATTACTATTGAGCACAGGGTTTGAAAAACCTCTTTTACAAAACCTAATTGCTATATCTTTTTAAAACTGAATTTTTGTATAAATTCAAACCCAATGTATATAGGTGCGAACGAGGCATTGCACTACTTCCAAATAACAGCACATTGACCCACACACACATACACACATACATTCATATAACAGTTTCTTAAATAGTGGCGGTCACCGTGGTAACACGGATGTCAGGGGGTGCCTAACACCTTCCCTCCGCATAATCAAGCCCCCGAACCCAAATAAATCTCGGTTCACAAACCCGTTTATCAGTGTCACATCACTGGGTCAATGTGCAAACCTTTTCTAAGTTGTGTTGGTGCAACCAGTTAAAAACACCAACTGGTGACTCTTACAGTCAAATCGTCAACATATACATGTCGGACCTTTTTCACTTATTTTTTCAAACAAATCTCACATAACATGAGAACACCAAAGAACAAGAACAGAAAAGGGATAAATAAAAATCCCGATGTCGACAGGTGGAGACTCTGTTGGGGACTCCAATAAGAGGGTTTAAGCTGTGACGCCCCCAAAATAGGTATACATCACCTATTTTGAGTCGCCAAATACATGGTAAAGAATACAAATACAACCTTAAATATACAACATGAGCCGTGATTTTTAATACAAATATTGTCTTCTAGATAGTATTCAAACTCAAAATAAGTCTTTAATACATTTATTATCATGCTATTTCATAGAATAGTGAGGACTACTAATGCTATCATCTGGACCGTCACTCCATTCCCCGACTAGTCCCTGCTACGTTCTAATTTCTTGAAGAGAACAATGAAAGCAAAAGGGTGAGCTCAACTAGCTCAGTAAGAAATATTATGACTAAGATAAGGCAGAATAAATTATAATTAGCCTTCAACAGTGTTAAACTGATACAATATAATTAACATCAAGTTTAACTGCAGTGGAACAAGCAATCCATTAGAAGAGTCAAGTAGAGAATAAAATCTACTATCTTCTATGATTTAAAAGGTTTTTCATCACTTTTATCGCTGAGACTCAGCTTAATAAATAATCCACATCATCAAATCATCCTTGCACTATAGGCCAATGATATTATTTAGTATCACGACCACGAATTATCCATGCACTACGAGCCAAAGATAATCGTGTTTTCATCAACGGTCCTGATCATACCATAAAATAATTCATCTTTGCACCCTTGGCTGAAGAGAATCCATAACCATAATTATACCAAAAATTGTCCATCAATGCACTACGGGCCAATGAGGACCTTTTCCACATCATTTGTAACATTACGGTCATGATTATACCGAATAATTTCTGGTCATAATCATACCAAGTCCATCTATACATCATACCAAGACTTTTCAACATCTATAAGCACTATGATGACAATTTAATAAAATAAGTTTAAGAATAAATTTTAAATATTTATAAGTTAATTTATCATGAACTCAATAACATCCAAATTGTCAACATGATACTGCTTTGTGGAGTAAAATTCAAGAATGCTCAGAAAAATATTTCCATGAAAAGATACTGGATGAAGCGAAAATATACAGGATATTCTACTAATTTTATGGAGTATAGAAACCAAAACTTTAACCAACCGAGTATAATAGAATATATGAAACTATGAATAGATTTTCGCTTGCCATGCAAAGAATCCACGTAAATGATCATTTCCATAATTTAATAAGGAATGAATACAAAGGATCATTCACCATGCATGTGGTAATCCACATAGATAGGTTATTCCAATGTAATAATAAAGAATGGAATAATGTAAGAATTCACCATGCATGCGATAGGCCGTAAAATGCATGCATGTTATTCCCAATGTAATAATAAAGAATGGAACCAGTGTCATGTAATCCGCACGCATGTGATATTCCAACAGAATATTAAAGAATGGAATAACAATGAATTCACCGTGCATGCGATAGAATCATGCATAAAGTTATTCCAACAGAATAATAAATAATGGAATAACAAAAGAATTTCACCATGTATGCAGTATTTCGCATAGACAGGTTATTCCAACATAATAATAAAGAATAGAATAACAACCCTTACGAGTATTGAAAGAAAATAACTCTCTTCATGAATACGAAAAAATAATACCCCTTATCTTAAGAAGAAGAGTATTCCGACGGGTAGGGCGGGGATATACTTGAAGAAAACTTGTACTATTTTCTACACTCAAGATTATTGAAGAAGAATTTTTTGAATTCTGGTATGATTTTCAATTCTAACTAAGCATCATATTTATAGGAGAATGGAAAGGATACTATGCAATAACATATAATATATTCTATTTATAATTATATAATAAAACAAAATTTATAAAAATATATATATATATATATTATTTAAAATCTAATAAAATAAATAACTTTATAAAAGTATTCTGCTTTTATATAAAAAGATTTTACTATGCAAACACTATGCATAATAAAATATAATATATTCTATTTATAATCAAATAAAACAAAATTTTATAAAAAGTATTTTGTTTTATAGAAAAAGTTTTCTGTTTTATTACATATTATTATAATAATAAAATAAAATTTATATACATAATATATATATATATATATAACACATAGGATATATATATATATAATATACTCATCCCCGTGAACAAATAATCCCACCCCCCAAAAGTCATTATTCTTCCATCATGTGGGCCCCGCATATGGGCCCCCACCTTTATTATACCAAACAACTTTCTACCGATTATTTTAAAAAAATAGGTAAATGAGGGTCCATAAATAAGCAACATTTACGACAAATACTTCATAAAAATCCCCTCAATATTTTTAACAACATATATCATCATTATTATAATTCGCAATATTTAACAACCAGGTAGTTCCCAGGAAAGAGGGGGCTTTCCAATAAGGATTTTTCTTTATTGGCGCGCAATTAGGTGACCAAACCTCTCCTTGACATAACTTCTAGACATCGTCAATATTGCAAATAATAATATAAATAACTTGTCATCTCAATTATTGATTTAATAATATATAAAATATTGACAATAATTGAATGAAATAACGTGAGATACTATGCAGCAATTACTATAGCAATAATTGAACAAAACTGAGTGACTTCTCACGTAAGCATCAATAATCAATACCGTGTGCTACTATGCAACCACGCGTATCACTATACTTTTAACACCATGTGTTTTAACAGTTAACGGTAAAACTTCCGCCGTTATTTTTATAAAAAGATAATTCTGTCGTTTTCTCATTCCGATAATAATTTCATTGTGGGGTCCACCAATGATTGTGTCATTGTACGAATATTCTCCGACACAAAGAATATTCCCCGACCAATCGAATATAATATAACAACTTGCATACTTTGCAAAATTTATAAATATTACCCACAACTATAACATTATAACAAATCCACACCTTAATATTTAAAAAAATATTTCGAGAAAAATTAAATCTTTATTTATAAAATTTGGGGTCTCACAATCTCCCCCTCCTTATGAAATTTTGCCCTCGAAATTTACGTATGTACCTGATATGCCGAGCAGATGAGGATACCTCGTCAGATTCTAAATAACCTTTGAGCATATAATATGTTCCTTCTTATCCAAGCTTTTAACAGGTATCTCCTCATACGTTTAATCTTCTATTATCTCATCCGATTTTAAATCAATAATGTGGTTCGAGTCATCCACATATTTACGTAACATCGATACGTGAAAAACGTTATGAACACGCGACATACTTGGCTGTAAAGCAAGTCTATAGACCACAGTTCCTACTCGATCGAGGATTTAAAATGGGCCAATTAAATCGAGGGTTGAGATTTCCTCTCTTCCTCGACTCTTGCTTCTAGAATAACGCCTTCTTGAACCTTCTTCTTCACATTTATCAACTCCGGGTGTGTAGCTTGAGCGGTGTTTAACTTTATCGATTAAAGTCAGTTCTAATCATATATTCACTATCTTTACGTAGGTTCTTATATTCGCACTCATAAATGCATATGATCTTCTACTCAACGCGTCAGCTACCACGTTCGCTTTTCCCACGATGGTATTGAATGGTATTATCATAATCTTCAACAGCTCGAGCCAATGTCTTTGGCACGTGATACGTTCATTTTGGGTGAAGAAATACTTGAGGGTTTTAGAAATGGGTTTTGGTACTAGGGTAAATACAAATTCGTTTTCACGCTCTAGGGTACGTCAAGAAATTTTCAGGGAAAACGTCAAAAAATTTATTAACAATAGAAATATCATTTAAAAACTGTGACTCTCATCCATTACTTGGATAGCACATGAAATGAAGGTTTCTCCTAACAGAGTTTCAACAGATAAGTTAAAGTCTAATTTCTTCGAAGTCAAATTTAAACGTTGAGCGCAAGTAAGAGAGATAAAAGAATGGGTAGAACTGGTATCTAATAAGGTATAGACTTCGCAAGAATTTATAATTAACTAACCCGTGCTAACTACGTTCGGGTTCCTCGACAAACACTCTCACTTAAACTACCGGCTTTGACTTGTCTGGGACATCCTTTGGCGTCATCATCCCAGCTGGACTTGACTTCACCATACGAAAAAATTGAGCTAGGTGACCTTCTCTTCTGCAATTGAAACACGCTTTGGGTTGTTGCGTACAGTTTGGACGGATGTGTCCCTCTTGTCCGCATTTAAAATATACGAACGGTAGTCATTCTTCCTCCTTGGAAATGGGTGTTGGTGTTGCTGTCTTTCCATCGTTGTTGAACCTTCTCTTCTTAAAATTTCTACTCCTATTATCTTGGCCATGATTACCACTGAAGTGGTTACCATTCTTGGCATGATAATTTCCCCAACGATGGTTATCATTGTTCTGATGGCTGTTGCCACCGGTATGATTATTATCGTGTTGTTGGTCATTACCTTTTGGTTGTGCTGACTCATTATCGCACTCCAATAACTGAGCCCTATTCACGACATCTGAATATAAATAAAGTTTGTGAGAAATGAGGTATTGACGTATATTGGGTTTCAAACTTCTTCAAAACATTCGCATTATTCGCTCCTCATTATCGACCAAATGGGATGCAAACCGGGACAACTCCGCAAACTTAGCCTTGTACTGCGACACGGTCATATTGTTTTGCTCCAGCTTAATGAATTCCACCTCCTTCATGTGACGAATACTTTCGAGAAAGTACTTGTCGTTGAACAATTCTTGGAACTTCTCCCAAGACATCTTGAGTGCGTCAGTCTGGGTACGTTTTACAGATTCCCACCAATGATTTGCTTCTTCACGCAACATAAAGGTGGCGAATGGAATCTTTTTCTCCTCTAAGCATTCCAAGACATCAAATATCTTGGTAATTTGCTTTATCCATGTCTCCGCCTTAAGTGGTTCTGGCTTTCCCAAAAACTCTAGTGGTCCCAAATCCTTGAACTGCTTAGCGGTGACCAACCGTGGGGTGCCATTGTTTCCACCTGCATTATGAACAGGAGTCTCTCTCGTTTGGTGTTGCATGAATTCTAAAAAGCTCCTAAACTTATCATCGTTCGTCATTTGATCAGTGTTGTTGTTTACACGAGGATTATTGCCTTACTGATGCACATTATCCTAATTATTGATCTGTGGAGACTCAACGGTCTCCTGTGCTCCATTGCTATTCTCAACATTCTCGGATGTCATTTTCAAATACTGCCACAAAACAAGGGTTAATTAACATATCACATATTATCCCTATACTCTGACCGACCAATTAAATACCAAATAAACTTAGGTAGGTCATACTAGGGAAGGGATTCCCCGTCTCTCCCCTCCTAGTTCTTGTCTCACATCTCAGCCAGGGATCATATCCCTAAGCTTTGATACTAACCGCCGCCCCAAAATAGGTATACATCACCTATTCTGAGTCACCAAATACATGGTACAGAATACAAATACAACCTTAAATATACAACATGAGCCGTGAGTTTTAATACAAATATTGTCTTCTAGACAGTATTCAAACTCAAAATAAGTCCTCAATACATTTATTATCACAATATTTCATAGAATAGTGAGGACTACTAATGCTATCATCCGACCGTCACACTCGCTCCCCGACTAGTCCCTGCTACGTTCTCATTTCCTGAAGAGAACAATGAAATCAAAAGGGTGAGCTCAACTAGCCCAGTAAGAAATATTATGACTAAGATAATGAAGAATAAATTATCACTAGCCTTCAATAGTGTTAAACTAATACAATATAACAAACATCAAGTTTAACTGCAGCGGAACAAGCAATCCATTATAAGAGTCAAGTAGAGAATAAAATCTACTATCTTCTATGATTTAAAAGTTTTTCATCACTTTTATCACGAGACTCAAATTTTAATAAATAATCCATATCATCAAATCATCCCTGCACTACAGGCCAAGGATATTATTTAGTATCACGACCACGAATTATCCATGCACTATGGGACAAAGATAATCGTGTTTTCATCAACGGTCCTGATCATGCCATAAAACAATTCATCGTTGCACCCTTGGCCAAAGAGAATCCATAGCCATAATCATACCAAAAACTGTCCATCAATGGACTACGGGCCAATGAGGACCTTTTCCATATTATTTGTAACATTACGGTCATGATTATACCGAATAATCCCTAGTCATAATTATACCAAATCCATCTATGCACTACAGGCCACATATGACTTTCAACATAATATAAGCATGAGGATGATGACAATTCAATAAAACAAGTTTAAGAATAAATTTTAAAGATTTATAAGTTAATTTATCCTGAACTCAATAACGTCCAAATTGTCAACATGATACTGCTTTGTGGAGTAAAATTCAAGAATGCTCAGAAGAATATTTCCATGAAAAGATACTGGATGAAGCGCAAATATCTAGGATATTCTACTAATTTCATGGAGTATAGAAGCCAAAACTTTAACCAACTGAGTATAATAGAATATATGAAACTGCAAATGGATTTTTGCCCGTCATGCGGTAATCCACATAGACAGATCATTTCTATAATTTAATAAGAAATGAATACAAAGGCTCATTCACCATGCATGTGGTAATCCACATAGATAGGTTATTCCAACAAAATAATAAAGAATGGAATAATAGAAGAATTCACCATGCATGCAATAGACCGCACAGACAGCTTATTCCCAATAGAATAATAAAGAATGGAACCAGTCATTAAATAATCAAGACAGAGATAGGATATTCCAATGTAATATTAAAGAATGAAATAACAACAGAATTCACCGTGCATGCGATAGACCCAAGATGACATGTGTTATTCCAATGTAATAATAAAGAATGGAATAACAAAAGAATTTCACCATGTATGCGGTACTTCGCATAGACAGGTTATTCCAACATAATAATAAAGAATGGAATAACAACCCTTACGAGTATTGAAAGAAAATAACTCTCTTCATGAATACGAAAGAATAATACCCGTTACCTTAAGAAGAAGATCATTCCGATGGGTAGGGCGGGGATATACTTGAAGAAAACTTGCACTATTTTCTACGCTCAAAGCTTTCTTAAACTCTAAAGAAATACGCTCAAGATTATAGAAGAAGAATTTTCTAAATTCTGGTGTGAATTTCAATTCTAACTAAGCATCATATTTATAGGAGAATGGAAAGAATACTATGCAATAACATATAATATATTCTATTTATAGTTATATAATAAAACAAAATTTATATATATTATTTAAAATCTAATAAAACAAATAACTTTATAAAAGTATTCTATTTTATATAAAAAAAATTTACTATACAAAACACTATATGCGAGCACTATGCAAATACTATGCATAATAAAATATAATATATTTTATTTATAATCAAATAAAATAAAACTTTATAAAAAATAATCTGTTTTATATAAAAAGTTTTCTATTTTATTACATATTATTATAATAATAAAACAAAATTTATATAATATATATATATATAACATATGATATATATATATATATATATATACTCATCCCCGTGAACAAATAATCCCACCCCCCAAAAGTCATTATTCTTCCAACATGTGGGCCCCGCATGTGGGCCCCCACCTTTATTATACTGAACAACTTTCTACCGATTATTTTAAAAAAATAGGTAAATGGGGGTCCATAAAATAAGCAACATTTACGATAAATACTTTATAAAAATCCCCTCAATATTTTTAACAACATATATCATCATTATTATAATTCGCAATATTTAACAACCAGATCGTTCCCAGGAAAGAGGGGGCTTTCCAATAAGGATTTATCTTTATTGGCGAGCAATTAGGTGACCAAACCTCTTCTTGACAGAACTTCTAGACATCGTCAATATTGCAAATAATAATATGAATAACTTGTCATCTCAATTATTAATTTAATAATATATAAAATATCGACAATAATTGAATCAAATAACGTGAGATACTATGCAGCAATTACTGTAGCAATAATTGAACAAAACTGAGTGACTTCTCACGTAGCATCAATAATCAATACCGCAGCTACTATGCAACCACGCGTATCACTATACTTTTAACACCATGTGTTTTAACAGTTAACGGTAAAACTTCCGCCGTTATTTTTATAAAAAGATAATTCTGTCGTTTTCTCATTCCGACAATAATTTTATTGTGGGGTCCACCAATGATTGTGTCATTGTACGAATATTCTCCAACATAAAGAATATTCCCCGACCAATCGAATATAATATAACAACTTGCATACTTTGCAAAATTTATAAATATTACCCACAACTATAACATTATAACAAATCCACACCTTAATATTTAAAAAAATATTTCGAGAAAAATTAAATATTTATTCATAAAATTTGGGGTCTCACATAAGCCGCTACTACAAGCTTTTCAAAACTGTTATATGCTTGTGTGTGAATGTTGAATTTACATTTTTTGATGAATGTGTACGAATGCATTTTACTTACTGCACTATAATATATCTATCTGTGATATTAGTGCTTCATCATCATTTTCATAAACGGTGAGACACGTTGTATTTGAATGTATGTTGTGTGGTTCCTCCACTAGGAGGCTATCCTGTCGGTGTTTCATTACTGGACTCGTAGAAAGACTAATTCCAACGAGGCTCAGGAAAGGCACCACCTAGATTCTTTCCAGTTGAAAGACCGGATTAATGTCCCGTCAAGTAGATTGCGATGATCTGAGAACCTTCATGTCAAAAAGCCGCGAGAGTAACCTAAGATAGTTCAGCCTCTGATAAACCAAACGTAGAGGAAAGTCTCTTCATGCTTTCCATTTTTCAATTACTTGTAAAAATAATTACTTGTAATTTTATTCCATGTTCATCTCTATATAATGGAAAATATGAAGAATATTTGCACATGCATATTAAAGCTTGACATGCTATCAAATGACACCCATTTTGCATGATAATATTCCTAAAATGGACACATTTTGATAGCATATAAAAATTTATACATTCCCTAAGACTAAACTACATAAGTTTTTGTAGGAAAACAATTGGGCATGTTACCCGCTCAAAATCGAAAAAGGCCACGAGCCTACAGCCAATCATGTCTTCATCTGAATAGTCTAATCATGCTCCTATCTCTCGAGAAGAGTTTGACGGATTAAGCAAGAAAATTACAGATTTGGCTGTTCTGTTTAAAGAACTACATCAATCTACTCAGGGTTCGCTAATACCCTTACATACAGAATCCTCTGCACAAGGAGGAGCACAAGGTTCAGATAAAACAATTCCTGAACTTCAGTTGGATACAACTGACAAAAACCATAAAAACACCCATCTCAAAAAAGATCCAGACACCGGTGATATCAGGAAGAAAGTCCTTCAAATGGAGGAAACCCTCCGTTCTATCAAAGGAATTGGAGCACACGGGAGTGTTTCCTATGCTGACCTTTGTATATTCCATAATGCTCATTATCTAGAGAAGTTCAAAACTCCTGACTTTGAAAAGTATGATGGGTTAGGGGATCCTTATACACATTTAAAGGTGTTCATTGGAGAACTTGGATCTTATGCAGAGGACGAGAAGCTTCGAAATTTAGCTGCTTCGTAAGAGTCCTACATTTGAGAAGCTTATACATGGTATACCAGATTAGATAACTCAAGGAATCATAGTTAGGAGGAACTATTTCATGCCTTCCTCACTCAATACTGTAAGACCCCAAATTTTATGAAATGAAAGTATTCAATTTACTTATAATTATTATTTTATTTAGTAAATGGTTAAATTGATAAAATGATTAAAGTTAAGGGTGATATGTGAAAAAAAATTTAAAGTAAAGCAAGTTGTAATAAAATATTCGTTTGGTCGGGAAATATTTTTTTTATCGGGGAGTATTCGTATGACGACACAATCATTGGTGGACCCCATAACAGAATTATTGTCAGATTTAGAAAACGACAAAATTATCTTTTTACAAAAATAGCGGTAAAAGTTTTACCGTTAACTGTTGAAATACCCGGTAATAAAAGTACAGTAATATGCGTGGTTGCATAGTAACACACTGTATTGATTATTGATGCTTACGTAAGAAGTCACTCAGTTATACTCAATTATCGCTATAGTAATTACTGCATAGTATTTCACGTTATTGATTAAATTATTATCACAATATCATTTTCACAATATTTTATATTATTAAATCAATAATTGAGACGATAAAGTTATTCATATTATTATTTATATTATTGACGGTGTCTAGAAAGTTCTATCGAGGAAAAGGGTTTGGTCACCTAATTGTGTGCCAATAAGGAGAAGTCTTTATCCAAAAGCTCCCTCTTTCCTAGGAATGATCTAGTTGTTAATATTGTGAGTTATAATATTACTGATGAATAATTGTTGAAAGATTAAGAAAATGTGTTGATTGAAGATAAAATGATTTGTAGTAAATATTTATTCAATCTTTGATATAAATAAGAAGTCTGTTATGAGAAGTTTGTTATAAATTTGGTTTATTCTATGGGGCCCATATGTCATCATTTAAGAGTCACTTTCGCCAATAGTACTTGCCTTTACCAGACGTCGAACCACTTGTTGTTTCACATTACATGTGTCGAACCACTTGTCATTTCACATTACAGGCGTCGAACCACTTGTCATTTCACATTACAGGCGTCGAACCTCTTGTCATTTCACATTACAGGCGTCGAACCACTTGTCGTTTTACATTACAGGCGTCGAACCACTTGTTGTTTCACATAAAGGCGTCAAACCACTTTTCTTTTCACATCACCAGTCGTCAAGCCACTTGCCTCTTCCCATTGCAAGGGCTAAGCTAGAAATATTCTATAAATAGAAGCTTATTTCTTTTTTCATTCTCACTAATTCACTACGACTCATAAGAGAATTCTATAGAGAGAGAATCAGATAGAAAGAAGAAGAGTATCCTGTTGCTACACTATTGCAGTATCCAATCTCCTACTAAGGTAAGGGGTATTATTTCTTTCTTATTCATGAAGAGAGTTATTTCTTTCAATACTCGTAAGGGTTGTTATTCCATTCTTTATTATTCTATTGGAATAACCTGTCTATGCGGACTACCGTATGTATGGTGAAATCCTTTTGTTATTCCATTCTTTATTATTATGTGGGAATAACTTATCTACGCGGACTACCGCATGCCTGGTGAATAACCCTTCGTATTCATTTGTTATTAAATTATGGAAATGATCTATCTACGCGGACTACCGCATGACAGTTGAAAATCCATTTGCAGTTTTGTATATTGTTCATTTTAGATTCCTAACTCTAAACTTACTATGGTAATTATTGTGACACCCCCAAATCCGGGTACTTCCATTTTCGCATGATTTGGTGTTCACTGTACAAATATCCTCTATCTATCTACCCATAAATAAATGCAAACCATGCAATAGATAGAAATAATAAATAAATCTTCCCCGTATGGGGTTACACCATCTGCATAATAAATACAATCCCAGGTCACTCTAACCTTAAACATCTGTGCGGAATCATAAACAAATAACAACTCTTAAACAACATCAAGCATGAATATAAATACATAATAACAACAAGTCTCCTTCATTTGTTAACCTTGCCCTTGCCTTTACTAGTAGAAGGCTCGTCAGATCTTTTGTTCTTAACTGCAATGTTATTATTATGCAAGAGTGAGCACGATTTCCCACAAGTATAACAATATAACAAATGAATAATAACATGCGAATAAATCAAAGACTTCTGAAATAGAAAAACTCAGCTTTAGAATCAAGAATGAATAACAAGAAACAAAAGAACTTCTGAGGGTCATAAGACCTTGAACTATGTCCTAGGTTGTCAAGTGTTTATACTTGAAACCTTTAACAGTCATAAGACTATGGACTCTTTTTCTCGTACTTAGGGGGATCAGCCCTTAGTGCCATATTGTGCACAATATCTTAACGCTAAGCATAAGTAATTCCCTATACAGGGTTGTTCATCTCAGTTTGACATTAGAGTCCACACCAAAGGAAGTTTGGTTTGGATAATTCAACAGGGGTTCTGAAATTTAGAACGCTCATCAACTATGAACTAGTCGAATCATTAAGGGTTCGCTAGTCTAACAAGATTCAACAATAACTGATATTTAAATCAAATAGCAATCTCAAGAGGTATACAATAGAATAAATATTGTATAACAGAATCATACTTTGAAGGATTAATATACTTTAATATAACAAAATGGACTTGATCAATAATAACGAGAATTTGCTCGATGTAAAGAGATAAACTTATAAACTTATCAACTCAAATAATGATAACGAGTAGGGTTAGGAAACTTGCCTCGTTCGTAGATTACACGTTAATTTATACACGTTCCTTGATTTAATCCTACATACCATTTACATTCACAATACCAATCAATTATAACGTAACTAGTCATCACAAGTTCATTCTCTTTGTCTAACTTTGATTATAACCATACTTAGTCAAATTACTACATTCATTGATACATAAATTACACTTTATGAACATTAAGCTAACTATGTGTTCAATAATTCAATTCGCACATAATTGTGTTATTAATATGTTAAGAATTTATCTTAATGTCTCATTATGCGTCTAATATAATTTTATGATCCTTAGATTTGGTTACTATCACGTTTCTAGACTTTAACACTTAAAAATTTTTATTTTTGGACAATCTCGCTATGTGGTATTGCTATTTACCTGTCGAACTTAATCTCAATATGGCTGCTTGGCTGGTGGCGACTATGACTTGGGCTTTGGCGACGTGGCACGGAAAAATAAGGCGAGTAGTTAGGCGCCATGATGCGAAACTCCGCCAGCTTCTGCATTCGCAAAAAAATGCAAAACATGGCCAAAACCTCCAATTAATTTATTTTTACACGAAATTAGACATACCCAAACATTGTAATACACAAATAACTACTACCCAACCCTTCTAGCATGATTTTAACAAGTTGAAACACATAATTACATAATCAAAACATGTAATTCCACTGTTCTTGATGTTCTTGAAAGTTTTGAACACAAAACATAAAAATTAACACCACGGTTTCGTTATAACACCAAATTTGTCCGTTTGAAGTTTGTTTTCTTCGTTTTAACATGCATAAATATATACGAGTGTGCAATTTATGAGATAATATATATTTGACATATTAAATTTACGTGTAAGGGTCATATGGCCATATTTTTATACTCTGTAATTTTGAAAAAATAACATACGTTATGATATTATGAAACTGATGATATGGAACCATACAATATATAGTAAAACACATTATAACAACATCTTATCACATATATACACATAATTATTACTCTTTCCAATTACATGGATTTTAACAGAAAAATTAAAAGTCATTTTCATGAAATCTTAATGACGTAAAATAGAAATTGGGTTGAAGAGAATTACCCAGAGCGTAGAGTGTAGATTAGTAGAAGATGAATTTCGTCTCAAATTCTTCTTTAATCACACCACTCACAATTTTCTCAATATTTCTCTGAATTCTCTCTGAACTCTCAAGTTGAACTCTTAATTGAGAATACGTAAAAGAACCAGATTGATCATTTATGCGCCCAGTTGAGGTCAGTTAATCCATACGTGGTTTAACTGCCCCCAACTCCTCATAAGGCCTCGTTTGGCTTGAAACATAAGTAACCCTTCTAATTATTTTAATCAATCTCCTATATATACTATAGTTTAATAATGTCACACCCAATTAAATAATAAATCAAATATCTTGTTTAATTTAATTAAAATATAATAATTTCTCATTTAATTCATATAGTCACATAATTAAATTTCTCATTTATCAATTATGTCAAATTTATTAATTCTCTAATTAATTATTAAATTAATTAAAATAACATTAGGCTTATTAAATATTTCTTGTAATTCAATAAGCTCACATAAATACATACTTGAATAATAAAATTCTTCACATTAATTTAATAAATATAACACATATAATTAAATTAATCTACCACAACTTCATCAATTAATTATTTAATCTAATAATTAATTCATCGAAAATATTTATTTAATCCAATAAATATTAAAATTAAATTACAAAATCTCGGTTGTCATAATTATTGCTTCTATAAATCCTGAAATGATCAGAAATTCTTTGATATTTACGCTTCATCCAATATCTTTTCATGGAAATATTATTCTGAGCATTCTTGATACATTTTAACCTTTTCATGCCGGAGTACTATTCATAGGGTACTATTCTTGAAGTAATATTCATGGGGTACTATTCACTAAGGTATTATTCACCCATGATACTATTCATGATAAAAATTGATTTCTTTTATGTTCAAATCATTTTTAATACAATATTATTCTTGAATTTTACTCCACAAAGTGGTATCATGTTAAAAATTTGGACTTTATTGAATTCTGGATAAATTAAATTATAAATCTTTAAAATTTATCCTTTGCTTTCATTTAATTGAATTCTTATATCATTGTCATCATCCTCATGTTTATATTGTTATGAAAGTCATCTTTGGCCCGTAGTGCATAGATAGACTATTGATCGGTATGATTATGACCATGAATTATTCGGTATAATCATGACTGTAATGTTACAAATGATGTGGTTAAAGTCCTCATTGGTCCGTAGTGCATTGATGGACAGTTATTGAGATGAACATGACCATTGGTGATAATAATGAATATCCTTGGCCCGTAGTGCATGGATAATTCAGTGATGTGGATTATTTATTAAGCTGAGTCTCGGCGATAAAATTGATGATAAACCTTTTAAATCATAGAAGATAGTAGATATCATGCTCTACTTGACTCTTCTAATGGATTGCTTGTTCCGCTGCAGTTAAACTTGATGTTTATTATATTTTATTAGTTTAACACTGTTGAAGGCTAACGATAATTTATTCTGCATTATCTTGGTCATAATATTTCTTAATGGGCTAGTTGAGCTCACCCCTTTGCTTTCATTTTTCTCTTCAGAAAATTAGAATATAGCTGGGACTAGTCGGGGAATGGAGTGACGGTCCAGAAGTTTGCATTAGTAGTCCTCATTATTCTGTGAAATAGTGTGATAATAAATGTATTGAGAACTTATTTTGAGTTTGAATACTGTCTAGAAGATAATATTTGTATTAAAACTCACATCTCATGTTGTATATTTAAGTTTGTATTTGTATTCTGTACCATGTATTTGGCGACTCAGAATGGGTGATGTATACCTATTTTGGGGGCGTCACAGTTGGTATCAAAACTTAGGGATATGATCCCTGGCTAAGATGTGAGACTAGAACTAGGAGGGGAGAGGCGAGTAATTCCTTCGCTAGTATGACCTACATAAGTTTATTTGTTATTTAATTGGTCATTAGGAATATATGGATAATATGTGGCATGTCAATTAACCCTTGTTTTGTTGCAGTGTTTGAAAATGATGGCTAAAAATGTTAATAATGGAGGGAATTAGACAATTGAGACACCTCTAATCACCAACCAGGATAATGTGATGTCAGGTGAAGAAGAAATTAGAGATATCCATTGTAGGACCCCGAATTTTATGAAATAAAAGTATTCAATTTTTCTTATAATTATTATTCAGTAAATGGTTAAATTGATAAAAGTTTAAAGTTAAGGGTGATATATATAAAATTTTCAAAATACGCAAGTGGTTATAAAATACTCATTTCTGTTGGGGAATATTCGTTTGGTCGTGGAATATTCATGTTGTCGGGGAATATTCGTACGACGGTGCAGCCATTCGTGGGCCCCATAACAGAATAACTGTCGGATGAAGAAAACGACAAGTTTGAGTTTTTATAAGTAACAACGTAATTGTTACCGTTAACATTATTGGAATACCTGGTGGTTAAAATACAGTAATACGCGTGGTTGCATTGTAGCACACGGTATTGCACATTATTTTTGAATTATTGATTCTTACGTAAGAAGGCACTACTCGATAATTGTTATAGTAGTTACTGTTCAATATTTTATTTTATTGATTCAATAATTGTTGCGTTGATAGTTTATATTATTATTGTTGCAATAATTGTCACTGCACAGTATTTTCCATTATCATATCAATAATTCATATTATTTAAATAATATTATTAGATAACATTATTGGTAATGTCTAGAAAGTTCTGTCAAGGAGAGATTTGGTCACCTAATTACGCGCCAGTAAGGAGAAATCCTTATTGGAAGCCCCCTCTTTCCTGGGAACCACCTGGTTGTCATAATTGTGATTCTGTAATATTATTTGTGAATAATTAATTATTGATTTATATGATAAGGAAATATTTATTTGATGCGGATATAAATGATGGATTTATTTATGTGGTTATAAATGAAGGAATTAATGTTGAGGTATTTTATCAGTATTTTGTCGGATTGGAGGTATTATAAGATCAAATCGGTGTTCTTAAAGCTCTATTGCATGAGTTATAATTTTAATCCGACCGTTGGATCGTTGTGATTTTTGGATATGTTATACATATATAAGTTGAGTATATATCCACAAATTTTGAACCGTTAAAAATGAACGTATGATTTGTTATGAATTTTAAGAGGTGTTGAAAATCATCCGTTTATGTGTTTCGGATATTTTCTGTCTGGAATTTGGAAAAACTTAAAGCTACAAAGTTGTAGAGAATTCGATTTCGTGTGGAATGGACATAAAATTCTTATTTTTCCGATAAACGGGCTATTTTCTGTGAATTACTGAAGTTTTGGAAAATAAAATAATTTTTATTGGGTGGGACCCACTTTTTTGTTGGTGTTGAATGCACATGGGCTGCTATATTTTTCAGAAATGAGGGCTGGTCTTGGTCTTTGAAGCATGCATAGATTTGATAAATAAATATATTATTTTATTATTTTAGTCTCATTTGGTGTTTTGGCATTTTCTTATAAATAGGTGCTTATGTTAGAATTGAAAATCACACCAGAAACATAAGTTTTCTCTCTCTATATTATCGAGTGTATTTTTGTGAGTATTTAAATACTTTGAGAGTTTCTAATCAGTGCAAGTTTCTTTCAGCGTTATATCCCATATTCCAGTCAGAAATACTGCTCTTTTGAGGTAAGGAATTTTTAAGGGTTATTAAGTTTTTCAGTTTCGTACTTTTTTCGGACCTTCAAAAATTCTGGAAAAATTTGAAATAATAATTTGATGAGTTTTCTTGATTGTGTCCAAAAATGACGATTTTTGGATGTATAGATTAGGAGTTATGGATTTTATGAGAAAAAGCTATTTTAAAAGTAAACCCTTATAACTCCTTGTGGTTAACTCCAAAATTGATGAAATTTTTATTGGGAGTACATGTATATAACAGAAGTATACTCTGTAAATTTCAGAATTTTTGGACAAAAGTACAATTTTTGATAAATGTCTAATTATTCGGCAGTTTTGGCCATATTAAAAATAATAAATGAATTTTAAAAATTCTGAGAAAAATATATGTTCAATATGGGACTATATTCTGCTAAATCTCAGAAAAGAAATATTTTTGGGACTGATTTGGTATTTTTCATGAAAATGAACTAGTTATGAGTAAATGAATTAAATATGTTATGTGAAATAAGAAAATTGAAAAATAGAATTTTATGGCTTAAAAATCCTATATAAGGTATATGCAGATTTTTGATGACGGTTTTGGTTATTGGTGATGAAATTTTATGAGGTTGGCATTTTAGGATGATTAAATATATTAATTAGTAAAGTGTAAACAATTAAAATAAATTATTTATAAGTTTAAGAAATGATTAAAATATTGTGGTAATATTAATAATATTAGATTATGAGATTGTTAAGTGATTTATAATATTTGGATTAAGGTGTTATGAAATCATTGATTTATGAATCTTACTCTTGAAATTAAATGCAGTTGTTGATCATATTATTTTTATTATCATATATAACATTTTTATAATCCCGGTGATGAAATTTCTCTTTGACTTAAGTGTAAAGATGGGTGGATTATTGGTGTGATCATGACTATGAATTCTCTTTGGCCAGTAGTGCAAAGATGAATTGTTGACTAGTATGATCATGACCATTGAATTTACAATTGAATATTTTTAGCTTAAGTGCAAAGGTGAATTGATCAACATGGTTATAATTATTGTTTATATAAATTCTAAAATGATTATATATTTCTTTGAGATATTAATATCTTTGGCCTGTAGTGCAAAGATGACATGTTGTTGAATATCTTTGGCCTGTAGTGCAAAGATGAATTGTTGATGAATATCTTTGGTCCGTAGTGCAAAGATGACTTGTTGCTGAATATCTTTGGCATGTAGTGCAAAGATGAACTGTTAATGAATATCTTTGGCCCGTAGTGCAAAGATGAACTTATTAGTATGATTATGAATAGGAACTGTGATTTGGTATGACCATGATCTTTGATGTTTCAGGTAAAGACAGATGATGTAAATTATCTTAGTCCTGGATGAGAAGAGGAATTTAGAACCACCATTATGGTTATGAGTTATTCACATGATTGTGGATAGGAACTGTTTATTTATGTTACAGGAATAAAACATTGTTGGTGGACTTTTAATATGGAGAAGATAATATACTTTATGGTCTATTTGACTCTTCTAATGGATTGCTCGTTCCGCTTCAAGTATGGTTGAAAAGTTTTATCATCTACCATATGTTCTAAATCTCTGATTTATTATTGATGAAGGCTATTGATAATTTAATTATCTTTAGTCATAATATTCTTTACAGAGCTAGTTGTGCTCACCCTTTTGCTTCACAATTTCTTTCAGGTAATAAGAGTGTAGCTGGGTCGAACGGGGATAACAAGGGAATAAAACGGTGGTCTATAGCTGTTGAGGTTCTCCCTAAATAGTATGGAAATAATTTTATTAAGAACTTTAGATAAGTGTGTCGTATTGTATACGTCATTTGATATTTAATTTTGGTGAATAACAATAGGGTGAGGTGAACCCAACTTTTGAAGGGTGTTCTGTCAATATCATACAAGATGTCTAATGACATACAACCTCGTGTCATCATAAGACAGGGTTGTGCACATCCACTTGCTAAGTATTTCACTTTTTGGACAGCAATTGGGAGAATCCAACATCGAGTTTGGAATTACCCTGTACAGAGCGGTCAACTCCAATTCGATATGGATCGGAGAGTAATGATTCAAATCATAGATCAGGAATGCGACGAAGCAATTAAGGGTGGAATGTCCTTTATAGCAAAGTTAAGTCCAGCTGGGATGGTGACGCTAAAAGATGTCCCAGATAATTCAAAATCGGTAGTTTAAGAGAGCATTTTTCGTGACGAGGAACCCGAACGAAGTTATCACGGGTAAGCTAATCATAAACTCTTGCGAAGTTTATACCTTATTTGGCACCGATTCTACCCATTCTTTTATTTCTCCTACTTGTGTTCAACGTTTAAATTTGACTCCGGAGAAATTAGACTTTGATTTATCTGTTGAAATTCCATTGGGAGAAACCTTCATTACATCCACTATTTATAAGTCTGGTTTGGTTCAAATCGGTACCCTCACATTACATGTCGATGTTATTTCCTTAAAAATACTTACATTTGATGTGATTTTAGGAATCTACTGGTTAACTACTCATCATGATAAAATTGATTATTTCGTAAGGTTGTTAGCTTTCATATTCCTAACCAACCTATTATGAGAATTCAAGCAACCATACCACTAAAGTCAATCATTGTCATATCAAGTCATAGAGCCATTCGTGTATTGAAAAATGGATGTCAAGCTTTCTTAGCTCATATAACATATTTAAACAAAAATACGTCATATTTGAATGATATTTTTATTGTTAATAAATTTCCTGACGTATTCCCTGAAGAATTTCCTAGCCTACCCCAGAGCGCAAAATCGAATTTTGTATTGAACTTGAACCTTATACAAAACCCTTAAATATTTTTTTCACCTAAAATGAACTTGTTATGCGCCAAAGACATTGGCTCGAGCTGTTGAAAGATTACGTACGACCATACCATTCAATACCATCCTAGAAAAGCGAACGTAGTAGCTGACGCATTGAGTAGAAGATTATATGCGGGTACGAGTGCGATATTGTCAACGCAAAGGCCCATTTTGTATGACTTGCAAAGGATGGAGATAGAGATAAAGACTCCAGGGACCCAAGTGATGATGGCAAATATACGAGTAAAACCGACTTTAATCGATAAAGTTAAAGCCGCTCAAGCTTCAGACTCAGAGTTGATGAATGTGAAGAAGAAGGTTCAAAAGGGCGTTATTCTAGAAGCAAGAATCGACGAAGAGAGGAAATCTCAGCCCTCAATTTTATTGGCCTATTTGAAATCCTCAATCAAGTAGAAACTATACCCTATAGACTCGCTTTACCGCCAAGTATGTCGCGTGTTCATAACATTTTTCATATATCTATGTTACGTAAATATGTGAAAGACCTGAACCACATTATTAAGTTAGAACCGAATGAAATAGCGGAAGATTTAACGTATGAGGAGATACCTATTAAAATCTTAGATAAGAAGGAACATATTCTACGCTCCAAGGTTATACCTCAAGTTAAAGTTTTGTGGAGAAACCACGATGTTGAGGAAATGACCTAGGAGTTAGAAACTGAAATGTAATCAAGGTATCCTCACCGATTCGACAACCAGGTACGTACCCCAATTTCGAGGGCGAAATTTCATAAGGAGGGGAGATTGTAAGACCCCGAATTTTATGAAATGAAAGTATTCAATTTTCTTATAATTATTATTTTATTTAGTAAATGGTTAAATTGATAAAAGGATTAAAGTTAAGGGTGATATGTGAAAATTTTGCAAAGTAAAGCAAGTTTTTATAAAATATTCGTTTGGTCGGGGAATATTCTTTTTGTCGGGGAATATTCGTACGACAACACAATCATTGGTGGACCACGCAACAGAATTATTGTCAGAGTTAGAAAATGACAAAATTATCTTTTTATAAAAATAACGGCGAAAGTTTTATCGTTAACTGTTGAAATACCCGGTTATAAAAGTATAGTAATACGTGTGGTTGCATAGTAGCACACAGTATTGATTATTGATGCTTACGTAAGAAGTCACTCAGTTATACTCAATTATTGCTATAATAATTGATGCATAGTATTTCACGTTATTGATTCAATTATTGTCACAATATCATCTGCATAATATTTTATATTATTAAATTAATAATTGAGACGATAAAGTTATTCATATTATTATTTATATTATTGACGATGTCTAGAAAGTTCTGTCGAGGAAAGGGGTTTGGTCACCTAATTGCGCCCCAATAAGGAGAAGTCTTTATCGGAAAGCCCCCTCTTTCCTGTGAATGATCTGGTTGTCAATATTGTGAGTTATACTATTAATGATGAATAATTGTTTAAAGATTAAGAAAATGTGTTAATTGAAGATAAAATGATTTGTAGTAAATATTTATTCAATCTTTGATATAAATAAGAAGTCTGTTATGAGACGTTTGTTATAAGTTTGGTTTATTCTATGGGGCCCATATGTCATCATCTAGGAGTCACTTTTGCCAATATTACTTGCATTTACCAGATGTCGAACCACTTGTTGTTTCACATTACAGGCGTCGAACCACTTGTCGTTTCACATTACAAAGTCCGAACCGTTGTTTCACATTCTGTCATTTCACATTTCATTCTCAAGGCGTCGAACCTCTTGTCGTTTCACATTACAGGCGTCAAACCACTTGTCGTTTCACATTACAGGCGTCGAACCACTTGTTGTTTCACATTACAGGCGTCAAACCACTTTTCTTTTCACATCACCAATCGTCAAGCCATTTGCCTCTTCCCATTGCAAGGTCTAAGCTAGAAATCTTCTATAAATAGAAGTTTAATTCTTCTTTCATTCTCACCAATTCACTATGACTCACAAGAGAATTCTATAGAGAGAGAATCAGATAGAAAGAAGAAGAGTATTCTGTTACTACACTATTGCAGTATCCAATCTCCTACTAAGGTAAGGGGTATTATTTCTTTTATATTCATGAAGAGAATTATTTCTTTTAATACTCGTAAGGGTTGTTATTCCATTCTTTATTATTCTGTTGGAATAACCTGTCTATGCGGACTACCGCATGCATGGTGAAATCCTTTTGTTATTCCATTTTTTTTATTATTCTATGGGAATAACCTGTCTATCGCGGACAACCACATGCCTGGTGAATAATCCTTCATATTCATTTGTTATTAAATTATGGAAATGATATGTCTACACGGACTACCGCATGACAGTTGAAAATCCATTTGCAGTTTCGTATATTGTTCATTTCAGATTCCTAACTCTAAACTTACTATGGTAAGTATTGCTTCTATAATTCCTGAAATGATCAGAAATTCTTTGATATTTGCGTTTCATCCAATATCTTTTCATGGAAGTATTATTCTGAGCATTCTTGATAAGTTTTAACCTTTTCATGTCGGAGTACTATTCACGGGGTACTATTCTTGAAGTACTATTCACGGGGTACTATTCACTCGGGTACTATTCACCCAGGGTACTATTTATGACAAAAATTGATATCTTTTATGTCCAAATCATTTTTGATACAATGTTATTCTTGAATTATACTCCACAAAGCAGTATCATGTTGACAATTTGGACTTTATTGAATTCTGGATAAATTAAATTATAAATCTTTAAAATTTATCCTTTGCTTTCATTTAATTGAATTCTTATATCATTATCATCATCCTCATGTTTATATTGTTATAAAAGTCATCTTTGGCCCATAGTGCATAGATGGACTGTTGATTAGTATGATTATGACTAGGAATTATTCGGTATAATCATGATCGTAATGTTACAAATGAAGAGGTAAAATTCCTCATTGGTTCGTAGTGCATTGATGGACAATTATTGAGATGAACATGACCATTGGTGATAATAATGAATATTCTTGGCCCATAGTGCATGGATAATTCAGTGATGTGGATTATTTATTAAGCTGAGTCTCAGCGATAAAATTGATGATAAACCTTTTAAATCATAAAAGATAATAGATATCATGCTCTACTTGACTCTTCTAATTGATTGCTTGTTCCGCTGCAGTTAAACTTGATGTTTATTATATTTTATCAGTTTAACACTGTTGAAGGCTAACGATAATTTATTCTGCATTATCTTAGTCATAATATTTCTTACTGGGCTAGTTGAGCTCACCCCTTTGCTTTCATTGTTCTCTTCAGGAAATGAGAATATAGTTGGGACTAGTCGGGGAACGGAGTGACGGTCCAGATGTTTGCATTAGTAGTCCTCACTATTCTGTGAAATAGTGTGATAATAAATGTATTGAGGACTTATTTTGAGTTTGAATACTGTCTAGAAGACAATATTTGTACTAAAACTCACAGCTCATGTTGTATATTTAAGTTTGTATTTGTATTCTGTACCATGTATTTGGCAACTTAGAATGGGTGATGTATACCTATTTTGGGGGCGTCACAAATACAGTTTCCAATCTCAGATGGCTCCTGATCGGTACCAGATTACCAAGGTCGAGAAATAATCTACTGAGTCTTTCAGAGAGTATGCACAAAGGTGGAGGCGCCTTGCTGCTCAAGTTATTCCTTCCATGACGGAATCAGATATGGTCATTACCTTTATAGACATACAAGAAGCTCCTTTCTATGAAAGAGTCGTAGCTAGCATTGGCAAGTCATTTTCTGAAATGATCAAACACGGAGAGATGGCTGAGATGGGATTGAAGTCAGGAAAGATTCATGACCTAGTCGCTCTTAAAGTAGTTGCTGAGCACATCCAGTCTGGAACTTATGGAAACAACCCCCAGAGGGTCCATAAAAAGAAAGAAGAAGATGTTTCCTTGATACTACAAGGTTAACAAGGCAGTTAGAACATGCCTATCCAGAGGAGAAACTACTCACCCTTGCAAGTACAATCTTCAAACCCTCCATTGCCTAAGCTAGAGAAGTCAGACGCCCTCGAGTGTTCACACCCTTAGGGGACTCGCTCGAGAATATCCTTACTCTTCGAACTACTCAGAAGAAAATTACACATCTTCTTCCACCAGCCAACCCAAATGGGAAGGGTTTCAATGCTACTCGGAAGTGTGCTTATCATGTTGGGGCACCGAGACATGACACTCAGGATTGTTGGGCCTTGAAACATAAGATCCAAGACTTAATCGACAATGGGAAGATTGTCGTGACTAAACCCGACCAACCTCATGTATAAGACAATCCTCTTCCTCAACACAAAGAAGGAGAGGTCAATATGATTAATTGGAGTAGTGGAAAAAGTTCCAATTACATTGTTGAATCTTCCTAGACCAGCAAAGACGGTGCTGACCAATGGGATTATGCACAGTTCCAGTTTATGATAGAGCAAAAAATTAAAGCTCTTTGCAAACAAGTAGATCAATTGGCAGAACTGGTGATCCATCAACACCAAGTCACACGCCAATTAATCAGTTAAGAGCATGCTAGTCTCCTTCCTTTCATCATGAATATTCGATCCTCGCCTTTAGAAAGTGAAACAATGGAGGATAAAGTTGCAAAAAGAGTAAGTACCAAAGCCCATCGGGATTTTGCCAACAAACGGGAATTTACATATCTTGGCCAACATATGGAGGAGATATTTCAAATGTTGATCAATGAAGGAAGAATTACATCCCTTCTACCTCCAATCAATCCCCGTTCCAAACAGTTTAATTCTGAGGGAGTATGTCAATACCACTCCCACTCTCGCGGTCATAGCACAGAAGAGTGTTGGGCACTACGCCACCTTATTCAAAATTTAATTGACAGTGGTATCCTGTAAATGGCAGATGATGACACTTTGCTACTCGAGAAGGGTAACACATGTCCTACAAAATGGAAGGATGGCATAGCAGTTATATCCGCTGAGGATGATGAAGCTGCTAAACCACCCACAATCCAAGCAATTCAACTCAAAGGAGCTGACAATCCTTTGAAAGTGGCTGCACCAGAGCCAATTAACTTACCATTCAGACCATATTATCCTATTGTCAGCCTACACAAAGTCCCATGGAATTATGGGCAGGCTGAAGGATCTACATCACATACAGCTGTTGCAGTGTCGAAGGAGAATCCACTGTATCTTCCACATCGGGTGATGAAGCCCACCACCAAATCAAATGGAAAAGTTCCCGTGGAGAAGATTGAAGAATTCCTCCGTACCATGGGCCATAATGAAGCCAAGGTGGTTTTAAGATTGAGAGAAGCTCCACATCAAATTTCCATACTAGACTTGGTTTTTTCTTCTGAAGATCACAGGAAGATATTGCTAAGGGTCTTGGAAGAAGCCCATTAACCAAAATCAGTGGATGTGGAAAAATTCTAACATCTGGTTGATCACATTTTCAACAATAATGTGATATCTTTCACTGATGATGACATACCCGCTGAAGGGGCCGGTCATTGACGCTCCTATTTTGGTACCTCCTAGGGATGATGTTCCCCTATTCATGTACCTTTCCATCAACGACAATGCCATGTGCTACATGCTGGGACAGAAAGATGATAGAGGCCAAGAGCGAGCTATCTACTACCTCAGCAAAAAAATCAGCAGTAGTGAACACAAGTACACTCTAATTGAGAAGACTTGTTGTGCTTTAGCATGGGCTTCCATGAGGTTACAGCATTACCTTCATGGTCACACAACCCATCTCATATCCCGCGTGGATCCTCTCAAATACGTGTTCAGTAAGCCCATACTGAATTTTTGGTTGTCCAGATGGCAGTTGATTCTGCAACAATTTGACATCGTCTACGTGACGCAAAAGTCCATTAAAGGACAAGGAATTGTGGATCAACTAGCCGCCGCACCTGCAGGGGATTACAAACCCTTAGAAACATACTTCCGGATGAAGGGGTCATCACAATTCAGCAACACCATCAGTACGATGCATGTCGTACGTGGAAAATGTATTTTGGTGGAGTTGTTAACATGGAAGGTTCTGGAGCTGGAGAAGTTCTAGTGTTCGGTACGGGGAGCAGTATCCTGTCGCCGTCAAATTATAGTTTGTCAAAAAACTATCTTTGGGGATTCGGAGTTGGTAATCAAATAAACCACGGGAATCTATCAAACCAAAGAGCTACATTTGCTGCCTTACCATCGACAAGTTTTATAGATGGCTTCGGAGTTCGAAGAAGTAAACTTCCTCCACATTCCTCGGAATAAGAATGATTTTACGGATGCGCTAGCAACTTTGGCCTCCTTGATCAATATACATGACAAGGAAAACATGCCAAGCATCCCATTTTCCCTATAAAAGGCTCCAACCTATGGGAATTACGTTGGAGAAGTATCGGATGAGCTTGATATCAGCATATTAAGGAGTATCTATGGGATGGATCTACACCCGCTAAGGCGAGCCCGACTAAAAAAAGGCGGATTCATCGATTGGCTATGAAATTCTACCTGAGCTGAGATGCACTCTACAAAAGAGATGCAGGATTAGGACTCCTTAGATGTCTGGATAAAGACCAAGCTCATAGGCTCATGGATGAAATCCATGGTGGAGTATGTGCCCACACATGAGCGGACCCTTACTTGTTAAGAAAATCCTCAGAACAGGGCATTACTGGTTTACTCTCAAAGTTGACTGTGATGATCACGTCAAGAGGTGTTATCAATGCCAAATTCATGGGAATTCTATCCACGCCCCTCCAAGGGAACTCCACAATATGAGTTCGCCCTAGCCCTTCTCAATGTGGGGAATGGACGTGATCGGGCCCATCAAGTCCAAAGCCAGTAATGGACATTAGTTTATCTTCACCATGATCGACTACTTCACCAAGTGGGTAGAAGTAGCCTCCTTCCCCAGGGTTACCAAAGAAGTCATCATTTTTTTCATAAAAAATAATGTCATTTGTCAATATGGACAACCAGAGGTAATTGTGTCAGACAATGCTAAGAACCTCAATAACAAAATGATGGAGGAGTTATGTAGTAAATTCCACATCAAACACCTTAACTCCGTCATCTACCGTCCAAAGATGAATGGTGCTGTTGAAGCGGCTAATAAAAACATCAAGAAGATCATGTAGAAGATGTCTGCCAATCACAAAGGATGGTCTGACCTCTTGCCTCTAACTTTATTAGTCTACAAAACTTCAATGCGTACTTCCACTGGGGCAACCCCCTACTCATTAGCCTATGGGATGGAAGCAGTACTTCCCATAGAGGTGGAAATGGAATCCCTCAGGGTGTTGATGGATGCTCAACTGGATGAAGGCCAATGGGTACAAGACATATATCACCAATTGTCTCTAATAGACGAAAGGCAAATCACGGCTATCTTCCATAGTCAGTTATATCAACAAAGGATTGCCAGATCCTACAACAGAAAAGTCCAATTATGGGAATTTAAACAACATGACTTGGTTTTGAAGAAGATCATTGACAACCAAGATCAATCTAAACTGGGAAGACCCATTTGTTGTCAAGGGGGTATTGACAGGAGGCACTCTCAAACTACAAGAAATGGACGACGATGAATTTCCACAACTCATCAACTCAAACACCGTGAAAAGGTACTATGTCTGAGGTTACTATCAAACAAACATCCTGGTTTTGGATCATCAGATCACCAGTCATTCAGGTTTTCTAACCCTTTCTTACATACAAAATCTTCTTCATACCCTTCAGCCCCTCAGGGAAACATACTCTTCAAGCCAGCAGCCTTGTTTCACCTCCTTTCAAACTTTTCATACAATTTCGGTTATCCCACCAGGGATTGAACTATTCACACGTACAGTTTGTCTTGAACATATGATCAAACTTTTTCACCCTTGCAGTTTGTCCTGAACTTAGGATTAAACTTTTCACACCTGTAGTTTGTCCCAAACATGGGATCAAACTTTCTTTCCCCCGCAGTTTAGCCTGCATATGAGATTCAAACTTTTCTTTGGCTGCAAATCGTCCTGAGGGGCGAACTACGTCGACCTGATCTCCCTGATACCCGAGAGTACGTAGGCAACCATATTCTATATGGCCCGGTCGCAATAAAAAAAAACAAAAACAAAAACATTTTTGCCCTTCTCTACTAAAACAAAAACAACAAAAACACTTCTGCCCTTTCTCTACAAAACAAAAAAAACAACAACAACAAAAACATTTCTACACCTTTCTACCCTTACACCATTCAGCGTTGAACCTCTTACACCAGGTTCGAACTACGCAGACCTGATCTCCTCTTCAATAGGAGTATGTAGGCAGCCATTAACGATTCGGTCTAACCCCCTACCAAAACACAAAGACTTATCATCTGGTACTGGGATTAAACTTCAATCCACCTCATTTCATCAGCTTCAGACCAAAGGGATGGAACTACCTGACCTCTCCTCAGAAATAGGAGATCCGGCGACCATCTAAGATGCGGTTGTGCCTCAAAGAGAAACACTAATCCATAAGAGATGGAATTAACCAGGCTCCTCTCAAATAGGAGTACTGGCTACCATTTGTGGTGCATTCAATCTTAGAGAGGAAAAGCTACACTTCTCTCCACATTTCCATACAGAAATCAATCCCAAGACACCAAAGATTGTAGGGATACACACAGATCAATGATCCGTTCTGAAAGATCCTGCGATGTCTCAATTTCCACACATCAAGGATGAGTTCAGAATGCATCAAGATCACAAGCCCTAAAGAAATAGGCAAATATCAAGCAAGTATTAAGGCACAACTAAAAGGGAAGTGAATCAAAATATATTTCCCTGCCATATATAATGTTATTTGATATATACAAATATGATGTACATGACAAAATGGATAAGCTAGTCTGTGCAGGAAAATACAAGTCTATCTACGGATCTGTATGTATGCGTACTATCTGATCTAACATAGCATCCCTCTCTAAAGAAGGAGGTAACGCTGCAAGCTCCTGCCCAATGGTATCTACATGAGCTAGCAGATCCGAGGCCAACTGCATGGTGGCATGATGCTCATCAATATATGCACTCATATCGGCAAGGATGCCAGTCGTAAGGGATCTCACTGAAGTACTATCTGTGACGGCCACATCCCGAGCATATAGGGAAACATCCCGCTCTACAATCAATGCATCTCAAGCTAATATGGCCTCGTCTCTCTCCAATAGAGCAGCGTCTCTCCCATCAAGAGCTGTCAACATCAAGGCCCTAGCCTGATCTCTGTCAAAGGTCATCAGATGTAGACTCTGCTCCAGATACTGTGCTGAATGCTGAATCACAATAGAACTCGTACTGGGAGAATCCATCACAACTTCTGGCAACCCAATAGTCAAATCCTCCTCGGTGGGAATATAAGTCTCCTCCATAGGCTCCCCATCGTCAGAATCAATCCCCTACACTGTGGATACTACCATAGTTAATGTCGTCTCTGTCACCATGCATCCATGCAGAATACTCTACAGAACAACCTGAATGGCTAACGAAAGACTTAGCTAGCTCACGCTGATCCCAACATACATACAACCTGGATCTATCCTCTGCTGATAAGTGGTGAGAAGCTAAACGCTGACTCAATGCCCCCTCAAAAGGATGGAATTCCTAGAACTGGTCAAACTAACACATCAAGGCCAGTGGGTGGTAAGTAGTTATGCCCCTCAAACCAGCTAGAGTGAGATAATCCATGCCCAGAGCATGAGTGATGAAGCTGTAGGGTGAGTTGAGCCCTATACACGATAATATATCAAACGGATCTCCGATCCCTGCCAGGAAAACGGACCAAGATGCAGGATCTATACACTCCGCAGGCTGAAAGGAGTACAACATAGCTATCTTATGGGTGAAACAATACTCGTGCCATCTAAAAGTGTCAATCGGTCTCAAGTGCGACATAAACCACACGTACAACATGACCGAACTGTCTGTGAATACCCTGCAGGGTAAGTGCTGCAATATGTAGCTTACCTCAGTGTCTCTGCTATGATCATCGGTACAATGGTGTGACCTTCCCTGAGAGCTCTCACTGCCATGATAATGCTAATATCTAGCTCATCCATGTATCGTGGCATGTATACATACAACAATACGCATAGTAGCAAGACATCTACTCTGACTAAGTGTCAATGATCCTCCGGTATGGTGAAATCCCTGGAGTGTCGTGTATAACTATCCTCATAGCCAAATCTATCCATTAAAAAATGTTGGGATATAACGTGACCGGATGTGATCTCATCTTGCACAACTCTACGCCTCAGCCCGATGAGAGTCATAAACTATCGGCTCATGTCGCCAATGGCCATCCGCGCGCAAGGTCTGTCCAATGGAAGCTCCGTCAACCGTGCGTACTCCTCTAGAGTAGGAGTCAACTCATGGATGCCAAACTGGAAGACCTGTCTCTCCGGTATCCAATGCTCCAGCATACCCTCTATGAAGCCTACGGGAACCTAAAACATCAAGAGAGTCATAGTATGTTGTAATAACTGATCTACAGTCACCCTGTCTGAAGGTGATATACAATCATACCACGATCTCAAACGGGATGCCACCAATACTGGTGGGGTATGATCAATACGTCTAACTATCGAAGAAGACATCTGTACGAGCCGTGTCATAAGACCATCCAGGGGTCAATGTTGAATATCTCTAGACATACATACATATGCATAACATAATATATGCATGATAAAGAATAGATGACAATATGATATAGGGAATGGAAGATTGTACATACATTCCTAAGTATATCATCATCTAATACATATTTGTATAGCTAGAAATACAGGGAAATGGGGCACAGACACCCTACATTTAACAGAGGCCTATTAAAAGATATAACGAAAATGTGGGAAAGCCACCCAGTGTCTAACAGAGGACTATCAAAAGAGATAACAAGAATATACATCAGAAGAAGACAATGGTGTCAATGTCTACATCATTAATCATGTCCACCTGATGTAACTCCTCCTGAGTTACTGGATCTTTATCCACAGGGATGTCAGGCCTATACAAGGGAGGATCTGCGCCGGCAAAGCCATATGGGTCACCTGAGGGCCAGCACCAGAGCTGGAAGGATAAAAAGTATCTGCCTCTGAAGGATCTCTGCCCAAGTGCCGGATAAAGAAATGTGCCTGGTTCAATTGCCGGGTCAAATTGTTAATCTGTGTCAAATGAGTCAGATCTCGGACACAGGCTAGTTAATCCGTCGTCATCACGGATCCAGGAACCATATCCCCCATGAACTGAGTGGCGCGAGTCTGGGCTCCAATGGTATGAGGGAACCACCAATGCTGGAATATCTCCTGAGTGCAGGGACCCTTTGATAATGTAAACTGTCAACACCTAAAAATGGGATATCAATGACGGGTGACTATGAAACAGGCCAATAACGCCTGGCAGGTGGCAAGATCGATATACGAATCTCTCCTGTGGTGCTCCTAATAGCACGCTCTCCTAAATAGAGCTCCCATCCTCCATCTGTGAAGAGAGGAATCCTACGGGTGGAAATCACGTACTCAACACCAGTCAAATACCCATCCTCAAATCCAATGCTCAAATGCTCCCCTGAGTGAAACCCTCAACTATAAGGACCTCCGCCAGTATGGAATGATGTCATCGTCATCCTCATGGGTAAGTATCTAATCCTAACACACTCACTGGATGTAAGCATGGGAGCCACTCATAGGCCCAAAACTGCCAACATAAAGATAAACATATACTGTCAGTCAACACTCTTAACCTATACATGGGAAATTACAAGAGAAATACTCACCAGCAGAAATGGGTAAAATCCTAGCCAAGCCTCTATCAAGCCCTGCGAATGCATGCGCATTCCCCTGAGGAAATAGGAAAAGGTGTAGGAACACCAATCATACTCTCCAATATGGTCCACGTGTCGTATGGCGCTGATCAAAGCAAATGACAACGTAGAAGAGTTATCAGCTATAAAGCAGCCCCTAATGATCATCAGGAACAATCATCGAAGAATGTGATCCCTGACTCTGACATCAGCGGGTATGGGCTCACTTAACAGTCCATTCATAGCATCTACGCTCAAAGGACCTGTACGAATAGTCCTGCCCTTGAGCGCCTCTGCTGGAACTCCTAGCAAGGATCTGACAACAATTGGGGTACTATCTGTCGTACAAGGCACTAGTGCCCCTCCAAACTCCATACCTGTGATAAACCGCTAATCCATCGGCGTCATCATCACCTCACAGTCCAAAAATGGAGTGACTGAGTCTGGTGAAACCAGCGCTCATATAATGCCCTGAGGTAACCCCAGGGACAACGGCGGGGAAGGATAGAAAAGAATGCTCTAAATCCCCAGTCATGCACGATCACTCTATAGTTAGGATGCAAAGCCTGGTACATAGAGTAAATGTTGAACTAGTTCCCTCTAGGCTATGTAAAGCTAGGAACCTACATCACAAAGCAGATCAACATCAGAATCCATTATTCCTCATCAATAGGGAAAAGGGAAGATCAAAATCTAGCTTTGTACCTCATTCGCATGCAAGTAAACCGAGGGATGTCTACTCAAATCGCCCAACAACTCTGGGTTTACCACCTGAATACTCGAGAGGTCCCTACGGGGAACATGTGCAGCAGGAGCGGGAGCCTCAACCGGTACATCCTCCTCTTCGTCCTCCACATCTGGTACATCAACCTGGACAGGACGTATCATCGCCTCCGCCAAACGACGAGGCTGTCTAACGGAATGGGGTCGAGGCTCTTCAGAAGCCCTCCTTCACACACCAGAAGTGGTCTTGCGGGAACTACTCAACTGATCCAGATCCATATATCTGGACAATAAGTCTCTAAATCACCTCAGTAAGGGTGTAGTAAATTCTTATCTGGAGCTTTTATTAATGTAGTTTTATGACTACATGCATGCATGCATTATTTGAGCATACATCTACAGTAGAGTTAAAAATGCATGACTACCCAATGCCTACATTTTGGAAAAAATTTTCCATAGTCCCCTTTGTAAATAGGACTATCCACATGCACATAGGCATGACTAGGTGGCCATTTAGTAGCACACCTACCCACAGTCATAAACATCCTATATGCATTAATACATCAAAGTAAAAAATCCGTAAGGGTAGCTTAATTACTAGGATTATTTTGCCTTTTCACCTTTGCTCATTTGTCCTCAAATAGGATAAGAAATAGCATAAAAAGGTGTCAATTTGACTGTTTTAAAAGTCAAATTTTTTCACATCATTATGATCAACATGGTTTAATAATAACATTTACTATGTTGAATATTTTTTATCAAGTCATTTTAGCATGCATAATCACTACTATGTGTTTAGATGCATTTCATATGATAAGTAATTTTCCAACGAATAAAAACTGGAAAAGAAGACATGCATACATTATCAGGACAATGTAGAACACTTGTACGGTGATAGAATTTGTAGAAAGTCGTCCGAACTCAACATATCAGAAGAAGAGCTCTCAGATTTCCTTCGCGACGCATCTTGAAAATGACTTGGAAAAGTAACCGACCCATTTAAGGGCAGTCACGGTTGGCGGTAGGTCCACTTGCGGTAGCTGTAGGTGTACCTGCGGCACCCTTATATGGGTCCCACCCCTTTGTCCCGGTCCAGTTCAAGTTGTAAAGGAGTTCTCACAAGCTGAAAAGGTCAAATCAGGAATAAAAATGTTACGCGATTGAGCAGAATAGCCTGAAATCCTAGTTTTCACAGGTCAAACTGTGGCTTTACATAACACTCATTGGTCTTTTCTCAAACACAGGGTACACTATACCGATGATCTCAGCTGTTGCAAACTACATTCGACAATACCTCGCGAAGGTCTGATGCCATCAGTTCAAGGTCGTATCCCTAAAACCTTTTCCCCGGCGAGGCGTCACATATTTCCATACATTGATGTTCAAGTTCCCCGGCGGGGGCATCACGCATTTTCATCCATTGATGTACAAATCCCCGGTGGGGGTGTCACACATTTTCAACCATTGATACACATGTCAACAAAGGTCAAGCAGCCTTAACATTATCCCCATTTGGGATCTCATCCATTGATGCACATGTCAATGAAGGTCAGGCAACCCTGACAACACTGAATGTTGGCAATAACTCCAACAGAGTAGCAGAAAGACCTGGCGATACAAACCAGGGAAGGACATCCTCATGGGGGAGGACCGATGATGGAATATGTTATACACATCCTCAACAGACAAAGCTCTATCCCCACAGAATCTCTTGTACATAAAAGATGCATCTTCAGGATAAAGTATGTATCAAGGATTCAAGACTTTGGTGATAACCCCAACGTCAACAATCCTAGAGATTCCTGGAAGCTGTGGATCACACGTCCATGACAGTTCATCAGGCTGCTTATGTAGTGTTATCCCAGTAGAAGCAACAAGGAGCCGGCAATCTTCATATCATGTTGGAGAACAATCAAACAAACCATATACATTTGCATCATGATGTTATGCATTGCATCGCCATCATCTTGTTGCATTTCAAGTGTCTAGTATTCTTTATCCTATACATGCCATTGCATTGCATGAATATGATAAAGACGTGCATCTATAGACACTCGAAATTTTCTGCTTACCTGTTGCTAACATTGCAGGAAGTGCAGAATCTTCTTTCAGAGATAACCCTGGAAGACAACTCAGCTTAATCCCGTAAATACCATCGTAAGTTCAGTTTCAAACTCAGAAAACACACCGGGAGTATCATTTCCCACCTTAGAGATAACCACGGGGAAAGCAGTGCAAATACCAAAAATTCCACCAGAGAAGGCTGATTCATCTTGGAGATAACCTCAAGATATTCAGTCTCAGTCCCGAAAACAACACCGGGAAAGACAATGTCAACCTTGGAGATAACCCCAAGGAGTGAAGTTGCAGTTCCGGAGATGACCCTAGAGATGCTCGTTTTAACCCATGCAGTCAGCTTCAACCTCGGGACTCACACCGAGGCATTTAAATCCCAAACCCAGAGATAACCCCAGGAGGACAGGGACACCTCAGAGATAACCCTGAGGGTATTCAACACTTGCAGTAGCCCAATCTCAGAGATAACCCTGAGCAACGTCTGCTTTATCAACCAAAATCAGAGATAACCCCGGTGAAGGGCAAAATTATCAAATTGTCACCTCAACACCACATGGCACCGTCTCAACAAACAACAGTAAACATACATTCTACACAATAATGTCCCACAAGAACCAAGGAGTTGCAATCTCGAGTGACTACTACGCAAGGCAGAACACCAGATAGAATTTGAAGCTTGAAGACATAGGACATGGTTCCATCTTCCTGACTTCGTACAACCTCTAATCCCATGTCATTATGTAGCTCTTGACAACGGCAGTCCGAAACAGGTCTTATACACCTCAATCGGATGCTCAGATTGAAGTTCTGCAAGTTCGAGCAGACATCACGTTGCATGCGTGCACGTACTTTGAGACGACATGACCCATGAGCAGAGCCACCCGGCACCCTTGATAATCAAGAAGTGCATATCTGGTACCAGCAGTACACTGTGGCTCCCCTTTATAAATAGAGAGCTTGGGGTGGCCATATTCAAAAGAAGAAAGGCGATGAAGCCCTATCCAATTTGCTTTATACACACCCTATATATAGTACTTTCTCATTTTAAACACTTGTGAGCTCACATATAGCTATATTTTTACCAGCGGGAGCCTAGTGTTCATCCACTTAAAGCTATAGAAGTCTTCTTTAGCAGTCCACTGTAAGCCTTCTTACACACTTTAAAGCCTTTCTCTTCATCTTTGCACACACTCTTCTTCACATCGAGAGTATGTATATATATACATACAACATGGCCTAACTCATCAACATCAGCAAGATCAAAGGCTTGCAATATCTTGTCAGACCCTTTCTAGGTTTCTGGGTTGCCCAAAAATCCAGTTTCCATGGTCGGTCAACTAGGTTTAACTACTTATAACTTGAGATCTAGACATGGTATGGACTTGATTACACTTCCATTCTACTCTCCTCATGACATAGAACAAATCTATAACATAAAACAAACCTAACCATTAATAGGTAAAGATCTATGGGCCCTGACATATGGTTGTCCGGCTATATTTTAGGGTTCTTGGTCAGTCTTTAAAAACCTAATTTCTTGCATATAGATGTTATTGATCCTTGATGTAACATCTTAGATCACTATATAACATCCTCTAACATAAATCTAACCAACAAATAACAACATATAACAAGAATCATAAAGATTTCCAAGTTTAGGGTTTATACCTCTTTAGAGCTTTTGATCTTGAATATGATCTTTTGATTCTGATCCTTGAGAGCTAAGATATGATATTAGCTTATATTATCACTCCCTTTCACTCTAAATCCTGAAAATCTAGAGAGAAAATGGTATTGGTTATCTTGAAAAGTAAAGTGAGTTACTTTTCTTTCTTTTTAACTTTTAATCTAGGGTTCAATGAATTTGTATGATGCAAGGTGGCAAGATAGCTGATATTTTTGAGATATAAGGCACATGGAAAATATTTAGTTGGTGAGCAACTAAATATTTTGGCAAGATCTATACTCCACTTACTAAAGAATGTGAAAACTGGCATTTTAGTCTTTTTGGTCACTATTTTAATGGCATATAAGTAATATAACATAACCCTTAGGTTTTAACCCTTAGAGTTTAACCATTAGGGTTTAACCTTTAGGATTTGCAAATTAATTTCTAGAATTTCCAATTAGGGTTTTAAATAGAAAATTAAGCTTTCTAACTTTATAATTAGGATTTCCTAATTATATTAAGTTTCATAATCACATTCGAGCTCACTAATTAGGATTAATGTTTCCTAATTATCATTAAATTTTGTAATTTAATAATTAGGTTTTCCTTAATTGAACATTCGGGTTTCAACTTAACAATTAGGGTTTTCTAACTGATTGTTTGTTTTCCCTAATTAAATATAAACAATAATACATAAGCTTTTATACACAGCTTTTAAGCTCTCAAATTAGGGTTTTAAGATTTTGAATTGAGGTTTCGGATTCTGAGAACTAAAATTAGGGTTTCTAGAGCCGGTATTAGGGTTTCTTATCAATCGTTAGAGTTTTCTAACTGAATGTCTATATTCTTAACAAAACATTATGGTTTGCTAATGTTACTGCTTATCTGATCAATCCTTGACTGTTAACCACAAACTGTATACATACATGATCATAAACACAAAATATATACACTTATACACTTAACCCTATAAGTCTTCATCAAAAAATTTTAAATCCACCAAAATCCTTCACAAAAATGTCAAATCCATACACTTATTTTCTGTCTAGGTCTATTATATAACCTTTATTCTATCTTTTAAGATTTTATTAAATTATCTAAATTCTCGGGTTTTCACAGTTTTGTGTGCGCCAATTATGAATATCTAGGTTATGTGCACAAGATGTGTACATCTAATATGTGGCTTTATGTGTATGATTAGTATAGGATACATGAAGTAAAGCTAAGACATAAACTATAAATGTAGCTTACAAGAAAGGCAAGTATATTATTCCTTTGCAATTATTTTACGCAAATGATCTTTTGAAAAGTAAATGTTTCAAAACTATGTTGCTTATTGAGAAGCAGTTTATTGATTTAATGTATACTTATTGAACTACAGTATGCATAAATAGTTTAAAGACAATCTATGTCTTTTGTTTTGGCTAGACATAGATTAAATATTTTAATTCTTTTATGATTAATTCTTGAAATATATTTGTGATATGAGTTAAGCTGTCCAGCTACTTGAATATAGTTTGGATTCCAGTCTGAGAATGAACAGTCCCCAAAATTGAGAAATTTTTATAATACGCTCTAGGAGCGGTGACATGGAACACAAATGTTGTTCGGAACAAGATAGTATTGATCAATACAAGGCATAAATGTGTTGATCACCCACCGTGCCCGTAAGACCAGACAGTTCACAGATGAATTTTTGATAGAACCTTTTCAAGAAATGAGAAAAAATGTTCATGGTATATAACCTCTTAGTTATTCAAATTTTGATATGTTGTTACAAGGATATGAATGGTTCAAGATTTATTCTAAATTGCTTTACAGTTTAGTTTCACTGTAAGAGCATGCTTCAAAGAAAACATTTATTTATTGTCAAGATATTTGGGCGTTATAATATTTACTGAGCAATTGAATGCTCATTCCTGCTTTGTTATAAATGTTTTTAGCTAACTAGGATCCTATACAAGGATCTGGTAAGGATAAGGGCAACGAAAAAGCTGTGGAATAGCTGAAATGTGATGTAATAGATAGTTTTTATGTTGTAAATACCTAACTATCATGTAATAAGTACTTAAAGGTCTATGTATCTGGAATTAGTAGAACTCTGATGTAATAAATTTACTTAAGTTTGGTATCATAATGTGTTGAATGATGATTATCATGAAGAACTGAATACGGGTTTCAAGTACACGAATTTGGGGGCGTCAC
This sequence comes from Panax quinquefolius, assembly GCA_020205615.1. Lineage (NCBI taxonomy): Eukaryota > Viridiplantae > Streptophyta > Magnoliopsida > Apiales > Araliaceae > Panax > Panax quinquefolius. Next base: position 64,155,490 of record CM035161.1, read on the forward strand.
AGTTCATTTTTCTAGTCTCTTAGCATTTCCTCATCATTCATCTCTTCACTCTGATACATCTTCACCATGGACCTTAGATTTCCCCAAATACTGAATCACCAAATCTTACGTCTGGAAAATCTAAGGTTGGTCCTCATTCCTCTCCAAAACGATCAAATCTATCAATTCCCATAAATATTCCCTCCACCTCTCAAAATGACTTCTTTGATCTTCTTCTCGTGCTGATAAATTTATCCCAAGGTCCTCAACCTATTCCAAAGGTCATCCCTACTCAAGTCATGGAACATCTCAACTTCCTCACTCAACTTACTACTAAGATGTCCCATGACATTATGATAAGCTTACACAGAATAATGCTGACCTTCAAGATCATATAGATAAAATCACTACTATTGTAAGTGGTTTACCTAGCGTTAGTACGGGAAAAGAAATTCACAAACAGCTTCAGCAAATGAGCACTGACACGTCCAATCATCTTCATGAGTTAGATCGAATCTTTTTCGATACTTTAGCTGATGACAAATGAGTCATTGTAGCTCTTCAAGACAAGCATGAGTCCTCCCTCAAGTTCGTCACGGACAAGCTATTTGCACTCAGTGGCACACTATCAGAATTCATGCGCCATATGGAAGCTCAAGCATTCAACAATCAAGCTTATGTAGTTCAACAACATAAACATGCCACTACTCATCAAAATGAACTTCGAGCTGATATTACAATGACGAATACTCAGCTGCAAGAACTTGTTGATGTTGTGCAACATCAGTCCGGTTTTCTGACGCCAAAAAGGGAGAGAAAGAGAAACAACAAGAAGAGGGGAGTAAGTCAGTCTCAGGGGAAGAAGAGAACACGAAATCAAAATCAAATATCCATTACACCTCTGATTTTTAGATCAAGATCACCTCCTCATCTTCCATCAGCTATTCCTCTATAACAAGGGAGATTCTTTTCACGACAAGAATCTTCGAGTAGAGTACCTCCTATTGGCATCCAGATTCCTACCGTTGATCCTACATATCTTAAAAGAAATCTTTGAGGAACGCACATCGTAGGAGAAGAGACAATACATGCATCACACCTTGGTCCCAGAGATTTTGCTAAAGAAATAAGAAGAAAAGCTAACGAAGACAGAATCAGAGCTGATCGTAGAAGAGAATCGGAAAAGAAATGGCTCTTAAAGGAAAAGGGATCAAGTTGGTAAAACTGAAACTGCTCAAAATCTGTCTGTCATATAATAGCTGAAATCTTTATTAATCATTATCATACATTTTGTTAAGATCAATACAGAAGCTCACTGTATTCTAAGGCATATTTACTTTCAAGTTACTGCATTTTAGTTCTTAATGAATATTATAGAACTACTAGTTTTTGTCATCATCAAATAGGGGGAGATTGTTAGAGTTTGCATATTTTAATTTGATGTGAATGAGCTTAATGTATATTTGTACCAATTTGATTTGTGTAATCCTTATAAAATATTGATCACTTGTACAAGGATTTAGAATAAAAAGATCATATAATGTTCGGTTGATCTTAAAAGAAGTTGAATTGATGTATACTTGATAGGATATTGTAAGATCGTAAGGTTACTCTGCTACTTGAAAAGTAAAAGATCGTAGAGAAAGCACAAGAGGACAATTACATCAAGAGGATCGCTGAACTACTTGGAGTAATCAAAACTTTCTGAATCGTAAAGTCACTTCAGACCGTTAAGTGAACAAGTGATTCCCAACCAACTAAACAATCGTTGATAAAGACTCAATCGTAGAACAGTTAAGTCTGACAAATTGACTGACAGTGGAATGCTGCAAGGTGAAGGTACCAATGCCTCTCAAAATATCCTTGGTGAAAATCAAATATCAGATTATATGTCTACTAGCTAGTTGGTGACAGTGACACGTCAAAGGTGTTAGGTGAAAAAGCAGGCTGATGTGATAGGAAAGAAAAAATGAACTGTCTCCAAGGTTTAAAATGTCAACATCAAGTATCCTAGTACAACTGAGCATTAATTGCATAAACAGACATTTTGCAACGGGAAGATTTCTTAGCATAGTATAAAGGGCTACAAATATTCAACCTTGAGAGTGTTGAACATTGATTAAAAAGCCAAGAACTCTGGTATAAGTCAAGGAACGAACTCAACGATCCAATATTCAAAGTTCGAGCTGATAAGTACCTGAGAAGAAAAAAAAGCTTAACACAAACTTAGCAGCACCTCACAACAAACATCAATCATCAGAGCATCTGAGGGCTAGATGTCCTTGTCTTTGTAACTAAATATCCAAGTCTGCGAGGTTTGAAGAGGGCAAGAGTGTCCTAGTCGTTGTGACTAAATATCCAAGTCTGTTGAGCTTGAAAAGGGCAATGTGTCCATATATGTGTGACTAAATTCTAATAGATTTCCTACTCAAAGAATAAAAAAGTAGAGTAGGAGTTATTCAGTCTTCGAACCATTTAAAATTTCATGTCTTTACTTACTGCTCTTATCATTTAATTGCTTGATTATTATTCTTTACTGCTTAAATCTAAAACCAATATTTATTTTAGATCTTAAAGAAATTTTTCAAAAAAACATATTTCACTGTGCTTATAACAATAAGTTTATTAATCATTTGATAAAAAGAAACTTTTAAAAGATCTATTTAATCCCCTTCTAGATATATAAATACCTTTTAACAAATTGAGATGAAAAAAGGAATTATAAACCTAAACTCTAAGTATTCCTTTCTACAAAATCTTTTCACAATATATATCATCTTCTCAACTGTGTTTCATTTCAAATAATGACCTTAAATAAGACAAATTTGAAGACATGTTAGTAGGGTTTGTGATGCCCCAAAATTCAGGTATCTTCTAACCCGACATATGGTGTTACACTGTACTCATAACCCTACAATCATTCCATTGAAATACAATAAAATGAATGTAATTACTATCTTCTTATTACAATCAAAGTATAATCCTTCCCAGGTTCAAAAACCAATTACATCGTTTGTTGTTCATAATGTATAATACATACAAACATACTAATCTATTACACGATGGCTAGGCATCCATCTTAGCTTTGCCCTTATCTCTCTTAGCATGCTCAGTATGTTCATCCTTAACTGCAGTCATATAATTCATGCAAGAAGTGAGCATAACAAGCTCGGCAAGTTTTAACAAAGGATAACAGTAATACCACATTCGTGAATTATATAACAATTCATACATAACTGAACAAATAGTTATGAAGTATTACCAAACAATAATATTGTAACAGTTCATAACATCAATTCCCAAGGTATAGAGTAGATTAGGAATTTCTGAACCGGTCGATAGACCATGAACAATAACTTTCTGTTTTCATACTTGAAAAGGATATCACAGCACTAAGGCTGTACATCCGCATTACTTACGAGCACTTCTAGGTGATCAGCCTATAGTACTCTATGTTGATCAACACTCATTCATTAAACGTATTTACGTTTAATATTTGGCAAACTCGCGTGCCCATCGAATAATCGATAAAAAATACTTTTGTTTGTTCATAGACAAACCTTACCTTCACATCCGTACCAATTACTTGGCATAGGATAAATGTTAACATTTCTATATAGAAAGATATGAATATCAATCAATCTATATACTACGAGTAGTCTAGCCGAGTTAAATCTGGCATTGACCCTTTCTTTAAAACAAGTCGTGCAATTCGGTACAATGAATCACATAAAACTTGGCTAACTTGAAAGTTAGACGAGCGTTAAGAAAACTTGCCTTTCAGCGTCTTCAAATAACTTAATCGACTGACCACAGCCTTTATATAATATACATGATATATTCACATAACACACTATAATTAGCTATTAAACAAATGTTCACATTGTTTCTACCAACTTCTTTCTCTTCTATGTCTTAGTTAACTTAATATTAATAATAAAGTCAACTCGACTTACTACCCTTCATCTCGTCTTATTAACCAACAGACATTATTAATCGAACTCGAACATCGTTGATAAAGTACCAACTTTGTTCATCATTCCTAACTTATTAACATGCATTCAATTCCTAAGTTCAATACCATATACTCTAATATAGGTAGTATAGAAATAGTTTTAATACACTTATGAAGTGTACAAACATTACTTCTTTAGGTCTCTGAACAATCGAAGTTCAAAACCTAAGTCACTATCAACAACCTTGCATTCGCGCCATGGCAGGGGCTTTACTATTACTAGTGAATATTTGCCCGCTAGCATTAGCGAGTAACCAGTCCTGTCTCAAATTGCCAAGACGAGACTTTACTTATCGGTGGTGCTATGCATGCCATTTAGCAGTATGCAACTACATTGTGTATTGACTGCCATATGGCATTTAACACTCTACGTCTGGCGTCATGCGCGCGACCTCGCCTCTCATAATTCTAACGGTTCTTTGAAAATTTTAGTAAGATTCCCGAAGGCATAACTTCTTCGTTATATGCCCGATTTGGTATGTTCAAAAGCCTACATGTCATAAATGACATACTCTACGCGTTCATATAAGAATTCAACACTTTCAAATCCGTTAACTCAAAATTCACTATTAAGTTCATTTTTTAAGCGTTCGTAAACGTTAATGAGCGTTCAATGCTCGTTTTCTTCGTTTTAAGTCAGAATCTGACGATTCTCGAACCCACAACTCTTAAATACCCTATCTCACGTGTTGACGTTGAAAAACAACGTTTTCAAGTCTCATGGCAACTTTCGACCTCCAATCTGAAATTTCAACGTTTTCGACGTTTAATGTCTATTTTTGTGAAATTCGCCATAACTTCGTTACTAATGTTCTCTAAGCCAAATCACATGGAATACTCCATGGATTTCATAACTACATCCTAACCAAGCAAGATGCATATATTAATGTATTGATGGAGTTCAATCATTTATCAACAATCGATTTCTACAATCAATATTTTTATGGTTTGAAACTATATCGAACCTCATAATTCTTATGATCACATGACTTATAGAGATTGAATCTATATTAAGTCATCTTTAATCCACTATACAAGACACATACCACCTATTTATGATTCTCCATGATAAAAGAAAATCAAAAGAGATGAAAATGAGAAACAATGAGTATTACCTCAAGAACTCTTATGAAATCTCTTGGAAAACTATAAGTCAAAGCTTCCAAAGTGTATGATTTGTGAGTCTAGCTCTCTTTCTCTCTCAAATAATCTAAGTTGGGCAATTGAAACACTCTCAAATGACCAAACCTAGCTTCCTATTTATAGAAAGTGAAATGAAGGGCAATCTAGACAATAAACAACCCACCTCCTTACTATTCACACTTGGTCACCAAGTAAAATACTTGGTGACCAAGCATCAATCTTGCCTTGCACACCAAGGGCCGGCCCACCCTTGCCCATGGGTCATCCCCATGGGTTGCCCCATGGGTTTTACCCATTCGATAACCCACCAGTTCGATCCACGGTTCAGTTTTCATGCATTGGGCTTAAACCATCTAACATTGGGCCTTGACTTGGGCTTAACCTATTAATCCCTTGGGCTTGTTCATTCAATTAAGTGGACTAATTATAACCCAACCCAAAAGAATTAACATTAAGTCTTAACTTAATTATATAATGCGAATCGTATCCTGTGACGAATGAATTGTTTGATTTATGATTCTGAGGACAGAATCCTTGTAAGGAGGGAATGATGTAACATTCCAAAATTTTTATTTTATAATAAATAATTTATTGAATTATTTATGTATTTAATGGATGTGTTTGTTGTTGAATAAATAATTGTTCAAATTTGATTTGATGTGGTTAATTATTTGTTAAATAAATAATTAAGGAATTAATTATTATTTGCTAATTTAATTTAATTATTAAGTTAGAGAATTTTGATTAATTCAATTACTATTCTTTTTATTGGAATTTGTAATTAAAAAGGATGTGTTGGTTGAGTAAATAAAGTTATAATTATATAGAAATTATAATTTTGGTGGTATTGATTTATGTGATGAAGTGATTTAATAAATTATTATTATGATTAATTTAATTAAATTAATGTGTGACAAATAACCTTTTATAAAGTAGTTATTAAAATAACTTAAAGGAGTTTTAATTCCGTTTTGCCAAACAAGGCCTAATGTCTATTAAGTCTTTAATCTATTTAAGTTTTACCAAACAGGGTGTTAGGATTAATGGGTTATTTTTTTTAGTTAGTAACCAAACAAGCCTTATGGCTTTTGATTTTTAAAACTCATATAACTGATATCAGTTATATATTTTGTATTTATATTCTATAATCAATATATATTATATTCTATATACGTTATTTGTTAAGTACGTTAGATAGAGAGAGAGAAGAAAAGAAAACTCAGAGGAAGAAGAAGAAGGGAAGAAGAAGAAGAAGAAGAGAAGAGATGAAGAAAGGCTAGAGAGTGGGAAGAAGGAGCTTGAGAATAGAAAGGATAGTCATCATATTCTTCAAGGTATTACCCTATTCTTTTTAAGTTTTAAAAGTTTTAGTTTCTCTTCTCCTATTTCTCTGTAAAATTCTTGTGATAGGATAATTATTGATTTTATGTGTGTTCATATGATAAACTAGTTTTGTAAAGTTATTTTCATAGGTTATATATGATTATAATCAATGTATTGTTGTTATGTATGAAGTTTGTGAAGAAAACCTTTTACGTAGAGAGTTTTGGTGATTATATATTGTTTAGTTAAAATAGAAATTGAGGTTAATTAGTTGTTTAGTTGATAAATTGATCGTTTAATTTGTTAGAGTATGTATAATCATTGACAAAGAAACTTTTAATTAGTGGTTTTGGTTGAAAAAACAAAAGTTACAGTGTTGATTTTCATTGAAATATAAAAAATGAGTTTTAGCCAAAAACAGTGAATTTGGGTGTGTTAATTTTGTTGTTTATGTTGTTGTATGGGTAGAATCATGTTTAGAGTTTTTGAAATATGTTTACATGAAGTTTTTGTATGAATTACATGTTAATTAGTCTGTTAGAAACGAGCTTGTAGGCCAAAATTGGCTTTTTCTTGTACTTCATCGCCAAGCCACGAGATTGCGATTGCGATTTTAGCAATGGCGGGTATTATTGTGATGCGTTTGTGGCGCCGTAGCGCCATCGCCACATAGCAGTGACGGCAACTTCGTGAAGTTTAATTATCGAGTCATGACACCATCCTCACAGCCATAGTAGCGACCATGATGTAAAGCGTAGAATCTGGTAGCAAGCGCCGAAGTTAGCGAGTAATGGTCTCATAAAGTGTTGATTTTGTACTTGAAATTTTAAGAAAAGTTATGTGATGATAGTAGGACTGCTAAATGTTGATTTTAATATTTCTATACTATGAATAAGTATGTTATTAACAATTAACTTGTGTTATAACTCGATTATGTAATTAAAAATCCAATTTTAAATGATGAACGTACTTAGTTATGATTGTAAGATGGTAATGACTAATTATGTCATGATGACATATGTTTATAGGATATTATGATTCGTATTGATTTGGTTTAGCCTACGAGCAAGGCAAGTTCTCTAACTCTACTTTTGTAATTGGAATCAATTATTGTTCCCAATATAGTAATGCAAGTTTTCTAATTCTTTATCCTGTTGAACTATTTACTCAATTCTATTACTTTATAAATGATGCAAGCTTCCTAAACTTTGGTTTGATGTTGACAAGTTATTCTTGTATTTAACTTGTTGTTTAGCATGCACAACTATTTATACTAATGTCGAGCAATTTTATCGTTCAAACTGTTATGCATGCTTAGTATTCAATTCTAATTAACCTTGACTTAATATTGTTCAAGCAAGGCATGTTATAGTTATTCAAAGTATATGCTATTAGATTATTCCTAAAGCATGATTTTGATTTACCATGTTGATTCAATTATGATTATTCTGTAATATGATGTTTTTAATTCAACTTGTCCTCTAGTTGATGATCGTTGAACTTCAAATTTCCCTTGAAAGCTTATTCAAACCAAACTCTCTTTGGTGCGAACTTGTACTCCAAATACTGAGATGAACAATCCTATTATTATTATTAAGGGTTAACTTACGCGTAGCGTTAAATGTTTGTGCACAATACATGGTACAAAGGGTTGATCCCCCTAAGTACGAGGAGTCCTTATAGTCTTATGACTGTTAAAGTTGGAGTTGAAAGATTACTTTCATGATCGTGGACATAGTTCATGGTCTTATGACCCTCAGTTATATTTATTCCACATTTTGGATGTCAGTTTCTGATTATAGATGATAGAGTACTATTCATTGTTGATGAGCCTATTATTGGCAGTTATTATTACTATACTCCTGTTGATTTCATATTGTATCCAGTGAGCAATTGTTTTGCTCACTCTTGCATATTTTAAAACTCATTGCAGCTAAAGAAGAGAAGGTAGATGAACCTTCGTTTAGCAAAGGAACGGGAAAAACGTGCAAGTGATGAAGACTTGCAATTTTTACTTTAGACTTTTATTATGATGATCTTAGACTTGAATTTAATGAAATTTATTTAATTTTTGCATATGAATGATTGTATTTAAAGGTTAGATAACCTGAGAGATTTTATTATGTAACCCTTTAATGGGAAAGGTTTTATTTATCCAGTTTTATTATGATTGGGTAGTTAGCTATTGATGTTTGATTAAGTGAGCACCAGATCCTGTGGGAATGAAGTACCTGGATTTGGGGGTGTCACAGGTTGGTATCAAAGCTTTAGGTTATGAACCTTATGAAAGTAGTATGCACACAAGCCAATCATGTTTGATGATAAAGCATATACTTTGTAACAATCTTATTCATTTATTAATAAAAAGTATTAATTTATTAAAGGCTTTTAATTATCTACATGATGCTGTTTTATTATATGTGATAAACCCATAGTTTTAAGCAATGCTTTTAGAATAATGATGATGATCATTCTAATGAGATCTAAATTCTTGGAAAGCTTAAAACTAAAATAGTTCCCAATCATTGGATTACTAAATTGGGGATTAGTGAATCCGGATAGATTGGTACATACGTTGCTTGCTCATTGGATGAGGATGATTGATCTCATGATCATTTGTGTGGAGACACTAAACCAAGTATGTAGGTGCTTATTAGAGAATAAGTTCACTGAACGTGGCTCGCTAAGGAATACCTAATGGAGTTTTACTTGTCATCAATAGGAATTCTCAGTAGTGATAGTAGTCTAGTGATCCTTGGACTTGAGATCATCATAGTATCTTGTGTATGATGAGTTATACTTTGACTTATTCCTTAAGACCCTTAGGGTATATCAAAGGGTATGCTTGGGTATAATAAGTTGTACATGGAGATAATGTATGATCAATAAAGAATCTACCACTTAATAATAAAGAAGAGAAATGTCCTATGTGATTCGATAAATGACAACCCAGTGAGTCCTTGGCAAGGCGAATGAAATTAGAAAGGAGTTTCTAATTTGCATTAATTTTGTGTTGTGCATTTAAGAGTCGAAATACATATAATTAAATAAAATAAGACTTGATAAGTAATTTCATGTCTTATATTTAATTGGGACATTGTATGGTGGAAGGATTGAATTGTCATGCGGTAACTATTTACTCAAAGGTTCTTTTATGATTAATGTTGAAATCTATATTATCCGGAAAGTCGTTAATCGCTAGGAGGCTTATCCTATTGTAGAATAAATATTATTTATTTAAATAAATTAATTATTTAATTTATTTATTTAAATAAGATTAGAATTGTTCTAATTGATTTATTCACAACCGGTTTAATATGGAGAACCTAAAGGGTCACACCATAAAAGGAAGAATAATTATTTAAGAAGTTAATGGCATAATCGTAATAATATATTATGTATATTTAATTTAATCTATGGTGATAGAATAAATTAAATAGCTTAATATTTATTATTTAATATTTTAGAAATATTAAATATAAATTAATAAGAGGAGTCTTATTAATATTATTACAATTATTATTATTTTAATTTCTAAAAGAGTTTAGGAATTAATTTAATATAAGTACTCTCATTTATTCCTAATTGGATTAGGAAGGAAAATTAGTTTAAGGAGTTTAATTAATTATCCCTAATAAGATTAGGGAGCTTAATTAATTAAAAGAATTTAATTAATTAAATAAATCCCAATTCCTTAATTGTTAAGGTGGGTTGCCCACATCTATAAATAAGAGGAGTCTTATTATGGGTGAGGTGGTTGTTGACTTTTACAACATACGTAATTCCAAAAGTTGGAGAGTACGCCCCCTTTTTCTATACAGATAGGAAAAACTAGGGTTTGAGCCAATACCCCTTCTTCTTGAAAATTCTTTTTCCTTGATGGATCACCTCTAGAGGCCAAACACTTGGGTGGCTGACATTGATCAAAGGAAGGAACCAAACCCGGTGGATTCAAGTTGAACGCGAAAAGGATTGGAGGTGAACTTGTACCTGAGGAAGCTCGTATCTTCAAGGGTATGGTTTCTTATTCATCTTTTTTGTTTAATTAATAATTGTGCATAAAGGGTGATTCGGGTATATGGTTTGTAAAAATTTTAAACTCTGATTTTTACACGTTTCCGCTAATTTTTGCAATTTAATTGCGTTCTTTAATATTACAAACCCAACAGTGGTATCAGAGCCAAACCTTTATGCGAATTATTAATTATTTTAATTTGATATGTATATTGCTATGTGTTTAGAACAATTTAATTGGGCATAATTTATTGTATAAAATTAAAAAAAAATTTTAAAAAAAAAGGCCGATTTTTTTTTTGAAAGCTGTTATTCGAGCTGCCTATTTTTTTTTCCGGCTATCTCCATCAAATGGGACGCGACCCAAGCTTATGATTCATCTGTATTGTGAGGCAAATCAATGAAGGAACGGATTATATATACGATATATGAATATAACAGTGTATTATATATATATATGATATATAAAACCTAACAAGGCTACGGTTATCAAAAGTTGTGACCCTTTAGGTAATATATGGACGGTTAGTATATATTATATATATGATATATAATATATACATATCTACTAATATATATATATATATATATATATATATATATATATATATATATTATTCTCAATTATTTTATAATTAAAATAAAAGTTTATTTTAATTTTAAAATTAAATTTCATGCTAACTAATTAGAGTTGGAATTAGATTCCATGATAACTAATTGGAGTTGAAATTGGACTCTGTGTTTCCTTAAATAAATGAGTTTATTTAGATATGAAATAAGATTTCATATTATTCAAAATAAAAGAGTTTATTTGTGAATAGGAAAAAGAATCATCTTTCCTTAAGTAAAGGAGTTTATTTAGATATGGAATATGATTTCATATTATTCAAAATAAAGGAGTTTATTTGTGAATAGGAAAGAAAATCCGTGTTTCCTTTAATAAAGAATTTTTTACATGGAATTGGATTACATAATTAATTAAAATAAAGGAGTTTATTTTTATTAAAGATTTTGATTAAAATAAAATAGTTTATTTTATTCAAAATAGGATAAATTAAAATAAAATAGTTTTATTTTGATTTAAATTTGGATTTAAATAAAGGAGTTTATTTTATTCAAAAAAAAATTTGATTTTATACTAACTAAAGTTGCCCATTAAATGATATCAATATATATATTAAATGTTTATTATTCATAAGATGAATGTTATTTATTGATGTATGATGATGTGTGTATGATAATAAATGGGATTGATTATGGACTATTGACCAATGTGATTGGATTTTATTTTAGTTGGATGCATGAATGTATGGGTTTTATTAAATGGGGTCTGCGTACCTCGTCTTCTCTAATTTTTTCTTAATGTAAATTCTATCTCTCTCCTATGTACTTCCCCTTGACTGCTGATCAAGGTTTCTATTTATATTAAATAGTTTTGTAATAGGAATAGTTAGAATTAATTTTGAAAAATTGGAGATCAAGGAGCAAGGAGCGCTTGAAGACCCGTTTGTAATGAAGCCCGGGTTTAAATGTAATAGTTATATTTAAATATTATTTCTTGCACCCCTAGGGTTTGACCTTTTGGTTCACTTGGTGGCTCTAGTGAACCAAACTAGAATAAAAGTCCATAATCAATTCGGGTAGAATATAGTATTCTATATGTGCATGCTTATACTATATATTATATATTATGCAAACATGCTTCGCATGTTAATTAATATGACGCGTATTTTATATATATATGTGCATGCGCGCTAAACAAGATGAGACATTTTAATAACAAACCCCTCAAATTTTTATATTAAGTCCTAAGCGTTCTAAGATATTTGGAATATCGAACGTCGCCTTCTAGCATGATAAAATTAATAGAGTATTAAATATTTAATATGAGTTTGTTGTGTCACCACAAGGCAAGTATTAAGTATTTAAGATGTTAATTTATCACATTTGATGCTTATAAAGAAAATTGAACAATATTGTTTTGTTGTGTCACCACAAGGATGATATTTTTCTTTTTTGAATATATGGAGTGCTAGGTCGGACTTAACTTGGATAATTTTGATTCGGATGTGCCACCACTTGATCAAAATAATCTAAGAGGCAAAAGAAAAGGAGTTGCATAGTTGATGTAATTGACAAAAGTTGTCTACCTATTTATTTATATATAGTTTGTTGTCACCACAAGGCTATATACATTTGAAATGGGATCCTTATTCTCACTAGCAAATCTTTAATTAGATTTTGCCGAACTATACAAGTGAGGGTAATATAGTTTGAAGAAAATAGTGGGAGATACCAATTTAAAACAAGACCTAAATTATTTTGGTAATTAATAAAAGTATGTATGTTAAAATGTTGTTAATTACAAATTCATTTACAGAATTTTACAATGTCTAAATTACTATCACTGCGTAGCATATTAGATGCTAAATTAACCAGACCGAATTAAACGGATTGGTTAAGGAATTTGAGAATTGTTCTCATAGTTGAAAAGCTATCTTATGTCCTTAATACGCCTATCCCTGCAATGGTTGTAGACAATGCCTCTGAGGAAGAGATTGCTACTTTTAGAAAGTGGCAAGATGATGCACAGTTGGTTCAATGCATCATGCTCGCATCCATGAGTAACGAGCTTCAGCGTCAGCATGAAACTATGGATGCTCCTACTATATTCCTGCATATCAAGTAGTTGATGGTGAGGAAAGTAGGACTGATAGATATCAGATATCTAAGGAGCTCTTCCGATCTAGAATGGCCAATGGCACTATAATACAGACAAAAAGTTCTTAACATAATCAATTTGATTGATCAATTAGGACAACTGGTTTTGTCATGGATGGAGAGTTGAGCCAAGATTTGATCTTGCACTCACTCCCGGACTCCTTTCAAAATTGTTGTGAATTTTTCATATGAACAAGCTAGATACCAGCCTCGCTGATTTGCTTATCATGTTGAAAAATGTTGAGAGTCACTTTCCAACCAAGAAAGACCGAGTCTTACTGGTAGGGGCCAAAGGATCTTCTGAAAAGAAGAACGATTCAAATAAGGTAAATAGAAAGGCGTAAACAAAGGATAATAAGAACAAAACTGATACGAATAGCAAAGGAGTTTGCTTCCACTGTAATAAGCCTGGACACTGGAAAGGAACTGCGAGAAGCATCTTGCAGAGGCTAACCAAAGAAGCTTAGTGAAGTTTCGGTTACAATACAGTTTTTGTTCATGATTGAAATAAATTTTTCTTTAAGTCAAGGTTCTACTTGGGTATTGGATACCGACTTTGGTTATCATAAATATAGATTTATGAAGGGACCAAGCAGAAGTAGAAAGCTAAACAAATATAAATAATCCTATGTGCGGGAAATGTAACAAAGATTGCTACATTAGCCATAGAAACTTATAGTTTAGCAATGCCTACGGGCAAATCTATTAAGTCAATAAGTTGTTATTGTATTCTAGTTCTTGTTAAAAATATTATTTCCATTTTATTATTGGACAATGAAATCTTTGGTATTATAATTAAGAATAATTGTTGGTCTATTTATAATAATAATGTTTTGTATAGAACTGGAATATTACTTAATTAATTTTGTATACTTGACTTACATGAAAATAATTTTGCATATTGAACAAATTAGTATAAGAAAAGGAGATGATCATTCAAAGAGTTGAATATATGTATTTGCTGAAATACAAGTGTGAATTATTTGAAAGGTTCAAAGAATTCAGAAGTGAAATAAATTGGCAAAGTATTAAGATTCTTTTATTAGATCAAGGAATAAATATTTGTTCAATAAGTTTCTAGATCATCTCAAATGGTTTTCTCATAATGGACACATCCTGATACGCAATAATTGATTGATGTATCTAAAAGGAAAAATCATACCTTGTTGGACATGGTGCGGTCCATAATGATTTTACTGACATTCCAGTATCCTTCTGGGATAATGTCCTAGAAATGGCTGCATATCTACGAAAATGGTAACCTCAAAATCCGGCCCCAAGACTCCATAAAAGTTATGGACAGGGAGGATTCCTAATCTTAAGTATGTTAAGATAAGGGGTTGTCCAACTTATGTGAAAAGGTTTCAAAGGATAAGCTTGGGACAAGATTTGACAAGTGTCAATTTGTGGGACATCCTAAAGTAAGTTTAGGGTATATGTTCTATAATCCTGCTTAGCAAAAGGTGTTTATTGTGAAACACGCTGCCTTCTAAGATAAATGTGTTTATCATTGAAGGGGCTAGTGGGAGGATAATAGATCTTGAAGAGTTCAAGAACCACAAAATACTATAAGTCAAATAAGAGGAACCTATAGATAGACCTATTGAACCAAAACTGAATCGTAAATCTGGAAAAGTACCGACGATACCTAGGAGGTATGGATTCATCATAGATGATGATGATGAGGTACACATCATAGAAGATGATGATCCAGTTACATACGATGAGGTAAGAGTTCTAGTGTGTACAAAAGGGTCAGTGGGAGCATCGTGACATTCCTAGTACTATATGTTGATATACTACGGATAAGGAATGACATACCAATGCTACAGTCAGTAAAGATAAAGTTGTCTAAACATTCCTCCATGAATGATTTGGAAGAGTATCTTAATTGGGGATAAAATCTATATAGATAGATACAATAGGATGCTCGACTTAACCCAAGGAACGTATATTCATTTGATGCTAAAGTCGTTTAGCATGGCAAACTCCAAGAGATGTCTCATGTCGATGAGCTATGGAGTGTATCTCTTTAATAGTCCCCACGGACTCAAAAAGAGAGTCGCATGAAAGTGACTATCATGTATGCAATGAAATATACGAGACCGATGTTGATCGGTCATATTCTGGAGAAGTTCACTATGAGTCAGTGAAAAACATCTTAAAGTGCTTAACCGGCACTAAGGATGTGATCATATTCATGGTGGGTCTAAATTAAAACTAGAGGGCTTAACAGACTCAAGTTTTTCAGACAGACCAAGATGATAGAAAATCCACTTTAAGGTAAAGCGTTATCTTGAACAGTGGTGCAGTGAATTGGAAAGGTTCCAAACAGCAAAGAGTTGCTGGTTTAGTGATAAAGACAAAGTAAATAGCTATAAATGAAGCTGCAAGTTGATTGTTTGGATTAAAAGTTCATTACAGAACTAGGAATAGTTCCTAAGTCTCATCTTGGATCTAAACATGTGTTGTGGCACTTTCATTTGATTATAAGAATCATTGAAAGATGGGAAATCACTATAGAGATGGTGGACTCTCAAGAACAACATTACATATCCATTAACTAAAGCTTATCCAACAGCAGGATAATCGTCACTTAGAGAAGATGAATATAAGATACAATGACGATTGGCTTTAGTGCAAGTGGGAGATTGAAAGTAGTATGCACACAAGCCAATCATGTTTGATGATAAAGCATATACTTTGTAACAATCTTATTCATTTATTAATAAAAAGTATTAATTTATTAAAGGCTTTTAATTATCTACATGATGCTGTTTTATTATATGTGATAAACCCATAGTTTTAAGCAATGCTTTTAGAATAATGATGATGATCATTCTAATGAGATCTAAATTCTTAGAAAGCTTAAAACTAAAATAGTTCCCAATCATTGGATTACTAAATTGGGGATTAGTGAATCCGGATAGATTGGTACATACGTTGCTTGCTCATTGGATGAGGATGATTGATCTCATGATCATTTGTGTGGAGACACTAAAGCAAGTATGTAGGTGCTTATTAGAGAATAAATTCACTGAATGTGGCTCGCTAAGGAATACCTAATGGAGTTTTACTTGTCTCATCAATAGGAATTCTGTAGTGATAGTAAGTCTAAGTGATCCTTGGACTTGAGATCATCATAGTATCTTGTGTATGATGAGTTATACTTTGACTTATTCCTTAAGACCCTTAGGGTATATCAAAGGGTATGCTTGGGTATAATAAGTTGTACATGGAGATAATGTATGATCAATAAAGAATCTACCACTTCTAATAAAAGAAGAAAATGTCTATGTGATTCGATAAATGACAACCCATGAGTCCTTGGCGGCGAGAATGAAATTAGAAAGGAGTTTCTAATTTGCATTAATTTAGTGTTGTGCATTTAAGAGTCGAAATACATATAATTAAATAAAATAAGACTTGACAATAATTCCATGTCTTATATTTAATTGGGACATTGTATGGTGGAAGGATTGAATTATCGGTAACTATTTACTCAAAGGTTTTTTATGATTAATGTTGAAATCTATATTATCCGGAAAGTCGTTAATCGCTAGGGAGGCTTATCCTATTGTAGAATAAATATTATTTATTTAAATAAATTAATTATTTAATTTATTTATTTAAATAAGATTAGAATTGTTCTAATTGATTTATTCACAACCTAGGTTTAATATGGAGAACCTAAAGGGTCACACCATAAAAGGAAGAATAATTATTTAAGAAGTTAATGGCATAATCGTAATAATATAGTTATGTATATTTAATTTAATCTATGGTGATAGAATAAATTAAATAGCTTAATATTTATTATTTAATATTTTAGAAATATTAAATATAAATTAATAAGAGGAGTCTTATTAATATTATTACAATTATTATTATTTTAATTTCTAAAAGAGTTTAGGAATTAATTTAATATAAGTACTCTCATTTATTCCTAATTGGATTAGGAAGGAAAATTAGTTAAAGGAGTTTAATTAATTATCCCTAATAAGATTAGGGAGCTTAATTAATTAAAAGAATTTAATTAATTAAATAAATCCCAATTCCTTAATTGTTAAGGTGGGTTGCCCACATCTATAAATAAGAGGAGTCTTATTATGGGTGAGGTGGTTGTTGACTTTTACAACATACGTAATTCCAAAAGTTGGAGAGTACGCCCCCTTTTTCTATACAGATAGGAAAAACTAGGGTTTGAGCCAATACTCCTTCTTCTTGAAAATTCTTTTTCCTTGATGGATCACCTCTAGAGGCCAAACACTTGGGTGGCTGACGTTGATCAAAGGAAGGAACCAAACCCGGTGGATTCAAGTTGAACGCGAAAAGGATTGGAGGTGAACTTGTACCTGAGGAAGCTCGTATCTTCAAGGGTATGGTTTCTTATTCATCTTTTTTGTTTAATTAATAATTGTGCATAAAGGGTGATCCGGGTATATGGTTTGTAAAAATTTTAAACTCTGATTTTTACACGTTTCCGCTAATTTTTGCAATTTAATTGCGTTCTTGAATATTATAAACCCAACACCTTAGGTGGGGGAAAAGCCTTAGGAAGTAACCTTCGAGAAGATAGTGATGATAAACTCTTATCGAGTTTTAAGGAAGAAGTAATAAAACACTTATGTGCTTATGTGTTTATAACTAATGTGCTCGTGAGAGTCGAGTAGTAATGATTAGTAACTAAAACTTAAAAATCTTGTTGTCAGGATGACTAATGTCGGAGAATCCAGTCAGGCTAGGGAGGAAGGACCTTAGATGCCTAGAGAGGAGGAATCTCATGATATTCAAGTGGTTTGGGAACAACTGCTTCCACGAGAGTCAGCTCCATTACTCGCAGTGGTCGAGGATGATGATGATGATGATGTAGAAATAGATGAGGAAGATCTCGTGGAACTGCCGCAGACGGATGAAGAGGACGAGGAGGAAAGGATTCCACTTAACTCGATAGCTGGCCGTATATACGATGAGGTGCATGACCGCAACGTGGAACTTCAAGATACTATTGAGGAATTGCAAGAGATAGTAGCTGAACAACAAACTTCGTTGGCACAGAAGGACGACGAGATTCAGGATCGAGAAGAACGACTGAACAATGTTGAAGAAAGTTTGGTTCTGCATGAAGAAGAGAACGATCAAATGAGAGCGGAGGTTGCGAGTTGAAGGAGCAAGTTGAGAGAAGAATCTGCAAAAGGGAAGAGCCCAAGACGCGTGCATGATGAAAGCTTATCAACAAGCGAAATAGCAAAAGGAGACGCACAAGCAAAGAGAAGGAAGATGGAAGAAATGGATAACGTGTTCAACACCGCGATCAATCGAGCTCAAGACCGGGTCATGGGTTATCCAATTCAGTTCGAGACGCTACCCTCGTACATACTAGATCGTCGAACCATGTTCCGAATTATGGAAGAAGAGCGTCGTAAGGCTTTACAGTTTCTTAATAGGACAACTTAGGAAGTGAACTTGATTTATGATTTATGTTATGATAAGTATTATGTAAATCCCAAGTGTTATGCAACTTATGGGATATGATGATGATGTCCTGAAACTTTAATAGTTCAGGAAAATAATGTAAATAGCAGTGATGCTATGAATATTATGTTTTTCAAAGAATTAAGTATGAATAAAAGTTATTATCTTCTTTTATCCAAAGTGTTATGTGTTATGTGGTGATTACTTTTATGGGGGCAAGTTAATTAGAAATTACTTGAAAGAGTTGAGTAATAATCTAATGAGTGTATTTTTAACAGAAAATGCCTCCAAGACGTCAACCACCCCGTCAGAGAACCGCTGAAGGAACCAACAACGATAATGTTTGAAGCTAACCCTGCTCAAAGAAATTGGTGACGTTCTTGTGGTGCCTTTGCGCAAAATCAACCGCTAATCAACCTCAGAACCAAGGTGCTACGTTTAAGGACTTCAAGGCGGTTGGACCACCAGAATTCTGTGGATCCATGAATCCAGTTGAAGCACAGACTTGGATTATGGAAATCGAGAAGGTTTTTGATGTGGCTAGGGTAGAGGAGAATCAGAAGACTGCTTTTGCAACGTTTATGTTGAAAGAGGAGGCTAGTTATTGTTGGCAGGCCAACAAGACTCGGGAAGGACCAGGAGTAATAACCTGGGATAGGTTTAAGGAGCTATTCTTCGAGACTTATTTCCCTAAGAGTTTGAAGAGTCAGCTAGAGGTCCAGTTTTTGGAGTTGAAGCAAGGAGCAATGTCGGTGTCGAAGTATGTCGCGAAGTTCAACGAGTTGGCAAGGTTTGCGCCATATCAGGTCAGTACAGACGAGCGCAAGGTGAAGAGGTTTGAGTAGGGACTAAAACCCTGGTTATACAGTAGGGTTTCCCTGTTCCAATTAAAGACATTTGCAGCAGTGATGGAGAAGGCGATTCTCGCTGAAAGTGGAGGCGAGGCGGTAACAAAGCATAATCAAGAGCAGAGAAAGAAGAAAAGTGAAGGTGAAGCTAAGAGTAGTGGTAACGGTAGTAATGGCAACAACCTGAAGAGGAAGTGGAATGGAAATGTGGGAGATGGAAATCAGCAAAGAAACCAGCAAAATAAGAAGTTCGAAGCATGTGCTACGTGCGGAAAGTTTCATAAGGGAGTGTGTTTGCTGGGGAAACGTGTATGCTTCAATTGTGGCCAGGAGGGTCACATCGCCCCAAATTGCACTCAAGCTAAGAAGAATGTGTGCTTCACATGTGGATCTAAGGATCACTTTGCTCGTGAATGCCCTAAGAAGAGATCTGGTGAGACAAATGGGAGCAAGGGAAATGCTAGTGGAGGTGCGTTGGCTATTGCTGGACCAACAACAACAAATAAGCCCACAGCCAGAACCTTCAACATGACTGTGCAAGATGTTGTGCAATCAAAGGATGTGGTGTCAGGTATTATCCCGATCAATGATATTGATGCTTATGTATTATTTGATTCGGGTGCTACTTGCTCATTTATATCGATGAATTTTCTATGAGATTAGGATTGCTGAGTGAAGAATTGAATTTCCTTTAAAGCATAGAAATTGCGAATAAGGAAGTAGTTCTGTTAGGTTCATATCTACAAGAACCTGTAGGGTGAATATTAAGGGAAATATTTTTATGGTAGATTTGATTCGATCAAAGCTAGGAGAGTTTGATGTTATTTTGGGAATGGATTGGTTGTTCAATTATGGGCGATAATTGATTGCCAAAAGAAATGTAAACTTTTATGACTCGTCAAAAGGTAGTATTCAATGGTAGCAAATCGCTGAAACAAATGAGATGTCCTCGACGATTATGCGAGCTAAAGAAGTTGTTGAGTCAAGGCTGTGTGGGTTATTTAGCTTACATAGTCAATACTCAGAAGAAGGGTACGAAACTAGAAGAAATACCAGTAGTTAGGGAGTTTGTGGACGTATTTCCGAAGGATTTGCCAGGACTTCCGCCTGACAGAGAAATCAAGTTCGTGATAGACTTAGCGCCGGGAACCGCTCCGATATTAAAAGCCCCGTACAGAATGGCTCCGGTGGAGATGAAAGAACTGATGGTACAACTACAGGAGCCGTTGGACAAGAAATACATTCAGCCGAGTGTGTCACCTTGGGGAGCACCGGTGTTATTCGTAAAGAAGAAGGATGGGTCAATGCGTCTTTGCATTAATTATAGAGAGTTAAACAAAGTCACTATTAAGAATAAGTATCCATTGCCGAGAATAGATGACTTGTTTGACCAGTTGAAGGGTGCTAGATATTTCTCGAAAATAGATTTGAGGAGTGGGTATCACCAACTAAAAGTAAGAAAGGAGGATGTACCGAAGACGGCATTCCGAACTCGGTATGGACATTACGAATTTTTGGTGATGTCTTTTGGTTTGACAAATGCCCCTGCAGCGTTCATGGATTTGATGAACAGGGTGTTTAAACCATTTTTGGACAAGTTTGTGGTGGTGTTTATCGACGATATTATGGTGTACTCTAAAACTCAAGAGGAACATGTGGAACACTTACGTCTAACGTTGGAGACGCTAAGAAAAGAAAAGTTGTATGCGAAATTCTCTAAATGTGAATTTTGGCTGGAACGTGTACAATTTCTTAGGCACGTAATTGACAAGGATGGAATCTCAGTGGATCCATCAAAGGTTGAAGCTGTGATAAATTGGGAACAACCGAGAACCCCATCAGAAGTGAGAAGTTTCTTGGGATTAGCAGGGTATTACAGACGATTTATCCAGGATTTTTCCAAGATTGCCACTCCGTTAACAAATTTAACGAGGAAATCTGTAAAATTTGTTTGGACGGAGAAGTGTGAAAAAAGTTTCCAAGAATTAAAAAAGAAGCTAAGTATGGCATCTGTGTTGTCATTACCAGATAATACAGGAAATTTTATGGTGTACAGTGATGCTTCACACAAGGGATTAGGATGTGTCCTTATGCAGAATGGAAAAGTCATCGCGTATGCATCAAGGCAATTGAAAGATTACGAAAAAGGGTATTTGACTCATGATTTAGAGTTGGCGGCGGTTGTGTTTGCTCTGAAGATATGGAGACACTATCTCTACGGAGAGAAATATGAGATTTACACAGACCATAAAAGTCTGAAGTATATTTTCACACAGAAGGACCTGAACATGCGTCAAAGAAGATGGATGGAACTGATAAAACAATATGATTGTGAGATCTTTTATCATCCAGGAAAAGCAAACGTGGTTGCAGATGCCTTGAGTAGGAAAGGCAGAGAAAAGTTGATGTTGTTAACTAATAAGGAGGAGCTTATTACAGCAATGTCAAGGTTAGAGTTGGAAATCAAATTTCCAAGAGAATCCGATGAGAAATTGTACCAGATAGAAGCCAGTCAAACTTTGGTGGACAAAGTGAAGAATGCTCAACTGCAGGATGAGGAATGCAGAAAAATCAAAGAAAGTGTGGTTGAGGGAAAAGAGGTGAAATACAAGATTGATACTGATGGAATGATGAGATTTGAAGGACGAATATGGGTTCCAGCAGTACCAGAGATTAAAGAAGAAATATTGACCGAAGCTCATAACTCGAGATATTCGATTCATCCAGGAAGTACGAAGATGTATCAAGATTTGCGGCGACATTTTTGGTGGCCAAATATGAAAAGAGACGTTGCAGAATGTGTTGCAAAATGCTTGACATGTCAGAGAGTAAAGGCCGAGCATCAAAGACCAAGCAGGTTACTTCAACCGTTGGAGATACCAGAATGGAAATAGGAACATATCACAATGGATTTTGTGGTAGGTCTTCCAACAACTCAGAAAGGATACGATGCGATTTGGGTGATAGTGGACAGATTGACAAAATCTACACACTTTTTACCAATAAAGATTAGATTCAATCTTATCAGCTGGCAAAGTTATATGTTAAAGAGATCGTGTCGAGACATGGAGTTCCAGTGTCAATTGTGTCAGATAGAGATCCGAGGTTCACATCAAATTTCTGGAAGAGACTACAAGGATGTATGGGAACACAGTTGCGAATGAATATGGCATATCATCCGCAAACAAATGTCCAAAGTGAACGAACGATTCAGACATTAGAAGATATGTTGAGAGCATGCGTCATGGATTTCAAAGGAAGATGGGATGAACAATTACCATTGGTGGAATTTGCCTACAATAACAGTTACCACGCAAGCATCGGCATGCCGCCTTATGAAGCATTATATGGCAGAAAGTACAAAACTCCACTGTGTTGGGATGAAGTTGGTGAACATCAACTGTTAGGACCAAAACTGGTACAACAAACTGCTGAGGTTGTCCAACTCATCAGAACAAGATTGATAGCTGCTCAAGACAGACAAAAGAAATATGCTGATCAACACAGACAAAATCGTGCATTTAACATAGGAGATTACGTGTTCCTAAAGGTTTCTCCTTGGAAGGGAAAAATTCGATTTGGTAAGAAGGGGAAACTAAGTTCGAGATTTATTGGACCCTTCGAAGTGCTGCGAAAGGTTGGAGAGGTGGCTTACGAGGTAGCTCTACCTCCAGAATTGCAAAACATTCATAATGTTTTTCATGTGTCGGTGTTACGACCGTATAAACCTGATTACAAGCACTTAATTGAGTATGAACCATTACAGTTTGAGAAAGACTTGTCCTATGAAGAGGTTCCTATCCAGATAGTTGACAGGGAAGAACAAATGCTCAGGAATAAGGTGATACCTTCTGTGAAGGTAATTTGGAGGAACCACAATGTTGAAGAGGCTACGTGGGAACTCGAAGCTGAAATAATGAAGAATTACCCTGAGTTGTTTGTTTAATCTATGTCTTCGATTCTGGGGACAGAATCTTTGTAAGTAGGGGAGGTTGTGATGAATGAATTGTTTGATTTGTGATTCTGAGGACAGAATCCTTGTAAGGAGGGAATGATGTAACATTCTAGAATTTTTATTGTTATAATAAATAATTTATTGAATTATTTATGTATTTAATGAATGTGTTTGTTGTTGAATAAATAATTGTTCAAATTTGATTTGATGTGGTTAATTATTTGTTAAATAAATAATTAAGGAAATTAATTATTATTTGCTAATTTAATTTAATTATTAAGTTAGAAAATTTTGATTAATTCAATTACTATTCTTTTTATTGAATTTGTAATTAAAAAGGATGTGTTTGGTTGATTAAATAAAGTTATAATTATATAGAAATTATAATTTTGGTGGTATTGATTTATGTGATGAAGTGATTTAATAAATTATTATTATGATTAATTTAATTAAATTAATGTGTGACAAATAACCTTTTATAAAGTAGTTATTAAAATAACTTAAAGGAGTTTTAATTTCGTTTTGCCAAACAAGGCCTAATGTCTATTAAGTCTTTAATCTATTTAAGTTTTACCAAACAGGGTGTTAGGATTAATGGGTTATTTTTTTTAGTTAGTTACCAAACAAGCCATATGGCTTTTGATTTTTAAAACTCATATAACTGATATCAGTTATATATTTTGTATTTATATTATATACTCAATATATATTATATTCTATATACGTTATTTGTTAAGTACATTAGATAGAGAAAGAGAAGAAAGGAAAACTCAGAGGAAGAAGAAGAAGGGAAGAAGAAGAGATGAAGAAGAGAAGAGAGGAAGAAAGGCTAGAAAGTGGGAAGAAGGAGCTTGAGAATAGAAAGGATAGTCATCATCTTCTTCAAGGTATTACCCTATTCTTTTTAAGTTTTAAAAGTTTTAGTTTCTCTTCTCCTATTTCTCTGTAAAATTCTTGTGATAGGATAATTATTGATTTTATTTGTGTTCATATGATAAACTAGTGTTGTAAAGTTATTTTCATAGGTTATATATGATTATAATAAATGTATTGTTTTTATGTATGAAGTTTGTGAAGAAAACCTTTTTACAGAGAGTTTTTGGTGATTATATATTGTTTAGTTAAAATAGAAATTGAGGGTTAATTAGTTGTTTAGTTGATAAATTGATCGTTTAATTTGTTAGAGTATGTATAATCATTGATAAAGACACTTTGAATTAGTGGTTTTGGTTGAAAAACAAAATTTACAGTGTTGATTTTCATTGAAATATAAAAAATGAGTTTTAACCAAAAACAGTGAATTTGGGTGTGTTAATTTTGTTGTTTATGGTGTTGTATGGGTAGAATCATGTTTAGAGTTTTTGAATTATGTTTACATGAAGTTTTTCTATGAATTACATGTTAATTAGTCTGTTAGAAATGAGCTTGTAGGCCAAAATTGGCTTTTTCTTATCTTTATTCTTAAAAGGCGTCGATCGAGGCTATATTTCATGTGCATGGCAACCAATGATATTAGTTTTGGTCTTGACGCCATTATCGCCATACAGCAATGGCAACCGTGGTAGTTTAATTATCGAGTATGGCGCCATCCTCACGCCGCAGTGCAACCCATAGTGTAAACTGTGGCGCCGCGGTGCGAATTAGCAGAATGGTCTGACAGTGTTGATTTTGTACTTGAAATTTTAAGAAAAGTTATATGATGATAGTAGGACTGCTAAATGTTGATTTTAGTATTTCTATACTATGAATAAGTATGTTATTAACAATTAACTTGTGTTATAACTCGATTATGTGATTAAAAATCCAATTTTAAATGATGAACGTACTTAGTTATGATTGTAAGATGGTAATGACTAATTATGTCATGATGACATATGTTTATAGGATATTGTGATTCGTATTGATTTGGTTTAGCCTACGAGCAAGGCAGGTTCTCTAACTCTACTTTTGTAATTGGAATCAATTATTGTTCCCAATATAGTAATGCAAGTTTTCTAATTCTTTATCCTGTTGAACTATTTACTCAATTCGATTACTTTATAAATGATGCAAGCTTCCTAAACTTTGGTTTGATGTTGACAAGTTATTCTTGTATTTAACTTGTTGTTTAGCATGCACAACTATTTATACTAATGTCGAGCAATTTTATCATTCAAACTGTTATGCATGCTTAGTATTCAATTCTAATTAACCTTGACTTAATATTGTTCAAGCAAGGCATGTTATAGTTATTCAAAGTATATGCTATTAGATTATTCCTAAAGCATGATTTTGATTTACCATAATGATTCAATTACGATAATTCTGTAATATGATGTTATTAATTCAACTACTCTTCTAGTTGATGATCGTTGAACTTCTAATTTCCCTTGAAAGCTTATTCAAACCAAACTCTCTTTGGTGCGAACTTGTACTCCAAATACTGAGATAAACAACCCTATTATTATTATTACGGGTTAACTTACGCGTAGCGTTAAATTTTTGTGCACAATACATGGTACGAAGGGCTGATCCCCCTAAGTACGAGGAGTCCTTATAGTCTTATGACTGTTAAAGTTGGAGTTGAAAGATTACTCGCAACTGTGGACATAGCTCATGGTCTTATGACCCTCAGTTATATTTATTCCACATTTTGGATGTCAGTTTCTGATTATAGATGATAGAGTACTATTCATTGTTGATGAGCCTATTATTGGCAGTTATTATTACTATACTCCTGTTGATTTCATATTGTATCCAGTGAGCAATTGTTTTGCTCACTCTTGCATATTTTAAAACTCATTGCAGCTAAAGAAGAGAAGGTTGATGAACCTTCGTCTAGCAAAGGAAAGGAAAAAACGTGCAAGTGATGAAGACTTGTAATTTTTACTTTAGACTTTTATTATGATGGTCTTAGACTTGGATTTAATGAAATTTATTTAATTTCCGCATATGAATGATTGTATTTAAAGGTTAGATAACCTAGGAGATTTTATTATGTAACCCTTTAATGGGAAAGGTTTTATTTATCCAGTTTTATTATGATTGGGTAGTTAGCTATGGATGTTTGATTAAGTGAACACCAGATCCTGTGGGAATAAAGTACCTGGATTTGGGGGTGTCACATATCCTATACGTACAATTCACGTATTCTCTTCGTATACTACTCATACGATAATCGTATTGTACTTTGTATTTACCCATCGTATTACACATAGATACTAATTAGTACCATATTTGTATAACACTCGCTTTAACTATAACACAATTTTTCTACGCATTTCATTTCCTTCTCGGAAATCAATATACTCAACCCTTAGGTTTTAAGTCCGCAGGCGAAAACTTTGTTTGCCATAAATAAAATATTATTAGATATTTTATCTTATCTCGATATTCTATCATTACACGTTTCTCGGAATTTTAAAATAATTCCCCGAACAGAAACGGATGAATAGTGTTTTTACGGGAATTTCTCGGAAAACATTTATTTTCGTCTTGGAAATTCTAAATAATTAATTCTAGCACGTAGCCAGATTACTAACCATATAAACACATTCTAGGTCATAGAACGACCTTCACATAGCTTACTCAAATAATAAATCAATTACATTCATTTAATTTACATAATCAAATAAAAATTTAATTGTCATAAAAATCCAATTTTCTCGGGCGTTACATTCTCTCCCCCTTATAAGGATTCTGTCCCCAGAATCTTAGTTTATAATTACATGAACAAATGAGGAAAATCTTCCTTCATTTTACTCTCGAGCTCCCACGTTGCTTCGTCAGCATTGTGGTTTCTCCATTACACTTTTACTGAAGGTATTACCTTATTTCTTAATACTTATTCCTTCCTATTAATAATTTGAACTGGAAGTTCCTCATAGGGCAAATCTTTCTCTATCTGAATAGATTCATACTCTATTATGTGTCTATAGTTCGGTTTATAAGGACGCAACACAGACACATGAAACACATTATGAATGCATTCCATTTCTGGAGGTAAGGCTACTTCATAAGCCACCTCTCCTACCCTTCTTAAAATATCAAAAGGTCCTACAAACCTTGGACTTAACTTCCCTTTCTTCCAAAAACATATCTTCCCCTTCCAAGGCGATACTTTCAGAAATACAAAAGATCCTACATCAAATTCCCTCTTCTCTCTGCGAGGATCTCATACTTTCTTCCGCTTATCTTGAGCAAAGAACTAATCGAGTACGTATTATCTTCACCATGTCCGCTGCTTTGTTGTACCATCTCGGTCCCAACATCCGCTCGTTCACCCACCTCATCCCAAAGACATGGAGTTAAGCACTTCCTTCCATACAACGCTTCGTAAGGTGGCATGCCTATACTAGCGTGAAAACTATTGTTGTACGAGAATTCCACCAATGAGATTTCGTCCCCAACTCCTTTGAAATCCATAACGCAAGATCTTAACATATCTTCAAGCGTTTGAATTATCCGTTCACTCTGACCATCCGACTGAGGATGATACGCCGTACTCAATCTTAACTGTGTTCCCATTTGCTCTTGCAAACTCCTCCAAAAGTTAGATGTGAATCGTGGATCACGATCTGACATAATCGAAACAGGTACTCCATGTCTAGAAATAATTTCATTGACATACAGCTTAGCTAACTGGTCTAGGTTATACCTAACTCCTATTGGTAGAAAATGAGCCGATTTCGTCAATTGATCCACTATCACCCAAATAGCATTGTATCCTTTTCTTGTTGTTGGAAGTCCAACCACAAAGTCCATTGTGATATGCTCCCATTTCCACTTTGGAATTTCTAACGGTTGTAACAACCTGCTAGGTCGTTGGTGTTCAGCCTTAACGTTTTGACAAATTAAGCACCTACTAACCCTTTTCATGTTCGGCCACCAAAAGTTCTGACGAAGGTCTTGATACATCTTCGTACTACCAGGATGTATCGAGTACCTCGAACTATGAGCCTCCATCATTATTTCCTCCTTTAATTCGGGATCATTCGGAACCCAAATTCTTCCTTCAAAACGAAGTAATCCCTCCTTATCGAGGTTATACCTAGTCTTCTCTTCATCTTCTATCATCTTCTTCATCTGCTTACATTCCTCGTTACACAATTGTACTCCCCTAACCCGTTCCACTATGGTCGGTTGGGTTTCCAAGGAAAATAACATTTCTACCGCTTCCTCCGGTAACTTAACTTCTAACTCCATTCTTGCCATCGTTGTTATCAACTCATTCTGAGTTGTTAACATTGATAATTTCTCTCTACCCTTCCTACTTAGCGCATCGGCTATTACATTTGCTTTCCCCGGATGATATAAAATATAACAGTCATAATCTTTTATTAGCTCTAACCACCTTTTCTATCTCATGTTCAACTCATTCTGTGTGAAGATATATTTTAGACTTTTGTGGTCCGTGTATATCTCACACTTCTCATCATATAGATAATGCCTCCATATCTTCAAGGCAAAAACTACAGCTGCCAATTCCAGATGGTGAGTAGGATAAACCTTCTCATAATCCTTCAATTGTCGTGACGCATACGCAATGACTTTGCCATGCTGCATGAGCACGCAACCTAGTCCTTTATGCGAAGCGTCGCTATACACTACAAAGTTCCCTGTATCGTTGGGTAAAGACAATACAGGTGCCTCACTTAATCTCTTTTTTAACTCTTGAAAACTGTTCTCACATTTTTCAGTCCACACATACTTCACCGACTTTCTTGTCAGATTTGTCAATGGAGTAGCTATTTTAGAAAAATCCGGAATAAACCTTCTATAGTATCCCGCTAACCCCAGAGAATTCTGAACCTCAGTTGGCATTTTCGGTTGCTCCCACTCATTAACTGCTTCCATTTTTGTTGGATCTACAGAAATGCCATCCTTATCAATAACATGCCCTAGAAACTGCACTCGCTTAAGCCAAAATTCACACTTCGTGAATTTCGCATACAACTTCTCCTTCCTTAGTGTTTCCAACACTATCCTTAAATGTTCTGCATGATCTTCTGACGTCTTTGAATAAACTAGAATATCATCAATGAGCACTACGATGAACTTGTCCAAATACTGTTTGAACACTCTGTTCATCATATCCATAAATGCGGCTGGCGCATTAGTCAGCCCAAACAACATTACCAGAAACTCGTAATGACCATAATGAGTTCTGAACGCCGTCTTAGTTACATCCTCCTTCCTCACCTTTAACTGATGATACCCCATGCACAAATCTATCTTAGAAAAATACTTTACCCTTTTCAACTGATCAAATAGATCATCGATCCTGGGCAACGGTTATTTATTCTTAATCGTCAACTTGTTCAACTCTCGATAGTCGATACAAAGTCTTAACGACCCATCCTTTTTCTTAACAAACAACACTGGTGCTCCCCAAGGAGACACACTCGGTTGAATGCACTTTCTATCTAATAGTTCTTGCAACTGAACCATTAACTCCTCCATCTCAACTGGTGCCATCTGATATGGTGCCCTTGAAACTGGTGTCGTTCCCGGTAACAGATCAATTACAAACTCAACCTCCCTGTCCAGTGGAATACCTGGTAACTCCTCTAGAAATACATCCGCAAACTCTTGCACTATAGGTATCTGGTCCAAGGATGTTCCCACTCTTTGGGTATCCACAACATGGCACAGATAACTTACACACCCTTTTCTCAACATCTTCCTAGCTTGTGTCATCGACAGACAACAAGAGCGTCTCGGTGATTTACTACCGAAGAACACCACCTTAGTTTTCTTAGAAAGCCGAAGATTTACACTTTTCCTATGGCAATCTATTATCGCCTTATGGTTAACCAACCAATCCATACCAAGAATTACATCGAATTCTTTTAACCTTATCGATACCAAATCTATCGATAACTTATTCCCTCTAATATCTACGCAACAATCCTTATGAATATGTTCAATGGGAATTATCTCTTCGTTAGCTACCTTAACGTCTAATGGTATTGGTAACTTTTCAGGGATTAAACCTAATCGCTTAGCAAATTCATATGCTATAAAAGAATAAGTAGCACCCGAGTCAAATAGCACATAAGCATTTATCTCATTGACCGGAATGATACCTGCTACCACATCCGTTGATGCAACCGCATCTTGGACAGTCATATTAAATGTACGAGCTGAGGGTCTATCCACTGATGGTGTTGGTCCAGTAATGGCTAATTTACCACTACCAGAACCCTTGTTTCCCTCTAAACCCTTCTTCGGGCAATTTCTTGCCATGTGGTCCAATGACCCACAGACAAGACACCCCTGGTTCTTCTTAGGATTAGGACAGTTGGATGACAAATGCCCCTCCTGTCCACAGTTGTAGCACACTGATTTCCCCTTTAAGTAGACTCCCATGTGAGTCTTTCCGCATGTCTTACATGCTTCCGTCCTCCGGTTAGGATCTCCCTGCTTTACCCTAGTATTCCCAGGGTTGAAGCTCTTCTTCTTAGGCAAGTTACCGCTTCCGCTGGCAACTTCAGCCTTACTACCTCCTTCTAACTTACTCTTGTTCTTCCGCTCTTTGTGGTACTAAGACAATGCCTCACCACCACCTTCAGCTATTATTGACTTTTCCAGAATGGTCCCGTAGGAAGTACTCTGAAAAACCGATATTCTACTATAGAGCCAGGGTTTGAAGCCCTGCTCAAACCTGCGTGCCTTTCTCTCTTCCATATCCACCTGATGTGGAGCAAACCTCGCTAATTCATTGAATTTGGCAGCATATTGGGGAACTGTCATATCCCCATGCTTAAGTTCTAGGAACTTAATCTCCATCCTACCCTACATGTTAGTAGGTAAGTAGTTCTCGAAGAAGACCTTCTTAAACTGTTCCCACGTAACAGCTTCGGTTCTAGCCCCACCCTGGTGAGCCTCCCACCAATAGTTGGCTTCCCCCTTCATCATGTAAGTTACAAAAGAAGTCTTTTGCGCCTCACCTACGCTTGTTATCACAAATGCCTTTTTAATTTCTTTTACCCATATCTGGGCTTCTAGTGGGTCCGTCGTTCCTCGAAACTCAGGAGGACCCACACTCTTAAATTCCTTGAAGGTAGTTGTTCTTGCTACCCTAGGAGCTACAGGAATCCCTCCCCCCCCCCACTTGGTTAAATGCAGCCATTAATAAATTAACGAACTCTTGCATAGGGTTATTAGGACCCCTTTGATTTTCATTATGAGACTCGACCTCTTGGTTACGTTGTCTCCTTCTTGGCGGCATAATTCTGATTAAATAAATAAAGTTTCGTTATTATCTTATTTAACTACTTGGTTATCATTCTCAAACAACAACAACCACTCACACCACAACAAGCACATTAAATAAAAACTTCATTATATTAATATGCTTTCATAGTCAGAACTATTTACATCATGTTTCGTTAGCCAAAAGCTATTACATACTATCCCGCGAATATCGACACAATATCTCGACTAATGGTATGTCAAGTCTGCCCGGACTCAATGGAATAATAAGAAATTTTTAGCTTGAAATCCTCATGGGCACATTCGTGGATGTATGACATCCTAGCTATTTTCTGGTCTTTCTCAACCAGTTTCTTTCGAAGCTCTACGGCCTCTTCCTTATAGTCACGTGCCTTATCTGTCATAAGCACTTTCTCGTCATGCTCTGACTCAAAATTTGTCTCTGCAGATTCCTTCGCCTCATATAGGGCGGTTATTTCCTCGTTACGTATACGCTTTTCTGATGCTTGCAGCTTGCACATTCCTATCCAACACAGCGAGATACAATGATCTCATTGCATCCGGAGGTGTTGGCTCCTGAGTAGGCACCACCGTGTTAATTGATGTTACCTCCATTTCCTCCTCCACATCAAGCATCTCATTAAGATATGA
Source organism: Panax quinquefolius (assembly GCA_020205615.1). Taxonomy (NCBI): domain Eukaryota; kingdom Viridiplantae; phylum Streptophyta; class Magnoliopsida; order Apiales; family Araliaceae; genus Panax; species Panax quinquefolius. The sequence continues at coordinate 64,187,810 of CM035161.1, forward strand.
TGCTAACCCCATCGTCTCCTCAGATTATTCCTCCTCAGAGATGTACTCCTCGATGTCTGAGTCTTCTAGTACAACTAACAGTACCTCCGCCACTGGCATTGGTACAATCTCAACTTGGTTCACTGACTCTTCACTCACAACATGAATGTCTCTATACATCATGCTATCGATCGACATCTACAATAGCACATAACAAGTTGATTAGTACATAATACACAATAGTATAATCACAAATCACATTTAATTTATTTAAGGTTACTTCTAATCTTTAAAATCTTTCAGTACTGAGTTTTCTCAATACTTTATTAATTCATTCAACTCGAATTTTTTTCTTCGGACTTTACCTTCCTTACGAGGTTATTAGCCTAAGGTTCTTCCCCCCTTAAGTTTTATAACCTAATGCTTTAATACCAACCTATGACGCCCCCAAATTTGGGTATCTTCCAACCCGACATATGGTGTTACACTGTACTCATAACCCTACAATCATTCCATTGAAATACAACAAAATGAATGTAATTACTATCTTCTTATTACAATCAAAGTATAATCCTTCCCAGGTTCATAAACCAATTACATCGTTTGTTGTTCATAATGTATAATACATACAAACATACTAATCTATTACACAATGGCTAGGCATCCATCTTAGCTTTGCCCTTATCTCTCTTAGCATGCTCAGTACGTTAATCCTTAACTACAGTCATATAATTCACGCAAGAAGTGAGCATAACAAGTTCAGCAAGTTTTAACAAAGGATAACAGTAATACCACATTTGTGAATTATATAACAATTCATACATAACTGACCAAATAGTTATGAAGTATTATCAAACAATAATACTCTAATAGTTCATAACATCAATTCCCAAGATATAGAGTAGATTAGGAATTTCTGAACCGGTCGATAGACCATGAACAGTAACTTTCTGTTTTCATACTTGAAAAGGATATCACGGCACTAAGGATGTACATCCGCATTACTTACGAGCACTTCTAAGTGATCAGCCTATAGTACTCTATGTTGATCAACACTCATTCATTAAACGTATTTACGTTTAATATTTGGCAAACTCGCGTGCCCATCGAATAATCGATGAAAAATACTTGTTTGTTCATAGACAAACCTTACCTTCACATCCGTACCAATTACTTGGCATAGGATAGCGTTAACATTTCTATATAGAAAGATATGAATATCAATCAATCTATATACTACGAGTAGTCTAGCCGAGTTAAATCTGGCATTGACCCTTTCTTTAAAACCAGTCGTGCAATTCGGTACAATGAATCACATAAAACTTGGCTAACTTGAAAGTTAGACGAGCGTTAAGAAAACTTGCCTTTCAGCGTCTTCAAATAACTTAATCGACTGACCACAACCTTTATATAATCTACATGATATATTCACATAACACACTGTAATTAGCTATTAAACAAATGTTCACATTGTTTCTACCAACTTCTTTCTCTTTTATGTCTTATTTAACTTAATATTAATAATAAAGTCAACTCGACTTACTACCCTTTATCCCAGCTTGTTAAACAACTGACGTTATTAATCGGACTCGAACATCGTTGATAAAGTATAAACTTTGTTCATCATTCCTAACTTATTAACATGCATTCAATTCCTAAGTTCAATACCATATACTCTAATATAGGTAGTATAGAAATAGTTTTAATACACTTATGAAGTGTACAAACATTACTTCTTTAGGTCTCTGAATAATCGAAGTTCAAAACCTAAGTCACTATTAACAACCTTGCATTCAAGGCCATGCCATGCGGCTTTAGTACTAGGCTGACTGTAATAAGGCCATTCGATTAGCGATAACCAGTCTCTGGTCTCGTATGCGCGCGAGACTTTACTCTATCAGTGGCACTGCGATGCCATTTAGCAGTATGAAACAATACTGTGTCGGTAGCGACATTTAACACTAACTGTCACGGTAGGCGCCGAACCTCGATACTTTTATAATTCCAACAGTTTGAAAATTTTAGTGAGATTCCCGGAGCCATAACTTCTTTGTTATAAGCCCAATTTGGTCCGTTCAAAAGCCTACACGTCATAAATGACATACTCTATGCGTTCATATAAGAATTTGACACTTTCAAATCCGTTAACTCAAAATTCACTATTGAGTTCATTTTCTAAGCATTCATAAATGTTAATGAGTGTTCAATGCTCGTTTTCTTCGTTTTAAGTTGGAATCCGACAATTCTCGAACCCACAACTCTTAAATACCCTATCTCACGTCCTGACATTGAAAAACAACATTTTCAAGTCTCATGGCAACTTTCGACCTCCAATCCAGAATTTCAACGTTTTTGACGTTTAACGTCTATTTCCGTGAAATTTCCATAACTTCGTTACTAATGTTCTCTAAGCCAAATCACATGGAATACTCCATGGATTTCATATCTACATCCTAACCAAGCAAGATGCATATATTAATGTATTGATGGAGTTCAATCGTTTATCAACAATCGATCTCTACAATCAATATTTTCATGGTTTGAAACTATATCGAACCTCATAATTCTTATGATCTCATGACTTATAGAGATTGAATCTATACTAAGTCATCTTTAATCCACTATACAAGACACATACTACCTATTTATGATTCTCCATGATAAAAGAAAATCAAAAGAGATGAAAATGAGAAACAAGGAGTATTACCTCAAGAACTCTTATGAAATCTCTTGGAAAACTCTAAGTCAAAGTTTCCAAAGTGTATGATTTGTGAGTCTAGCTCTCTTTCTCTCTCAAATAATCTAAGTTGGGCAATTAAAAAACTCTCAAATGACCAAACCTAGCTTCCTATTTATAGAAAATGAAATGAAGGGCAATCTAGACAATAAACAACCCACCTCCTTACTATTCACACTTGGTCACCAAGTAAAATGCTTGGTGACCAAGCATCAATCTTGCCTTGCACACCAAGGGCCGGCCCACCCTTGCCCATGGGTCATCCCCATGGGTTGCCCCATGGGTTTTACCCATTTGGTGACCCACCGGTTCGATCCACCGGTTCGATTTTCATGCATTGGCCTTAAACCATCTAACATTGGGCCTTGACTTGGGCTTAACCTATTAATCCCTTGGGCATGTTCATTCAATTAATTGGACTAATTATAACCCAACCCAAAAGAATTAACATTAAGTCTTAACTTAATTCTATAATACGAATCGTATCCTATACGTACAATTCACGTATTCTCTTCGTATAATACTCGTACGATAATCGTATTGTACTTTGTATTTACCCATCGTATTACACATAGATACTAATTAGTACCATATTTTTATAACACTCGCTTTAACTATAACGCAATTCTTCTACGCATTTCATTTCCTTCTCGGAAATCAATATACTCAACCCTTAGGTTTTAAGTCCGGAGGCGAAAACTTCGTTTGCCATAAATGAAATATTATTAAATATTTCATCTTATCTCGATATTCTATCATTAAACGTTTCTCGGAATTTCAAAATAATTCTTCGAACAGAAATGGATGAATAGTGTTTTTACGGGAATTTCTCGGAAAATATTTATTTTCGTCTTAGAAATTCTAAACAATTAATTCTAGCACGTAGCCAGATTACTAACCATATAAACACATTCTAGGTCATAGAACGACCTTCACATAGCTTACTCACATAATAAATCGATTAAATTCATTTAATTTACATAATCAAATAAAAATTTAATTGTCATAAAAAATCGATTTTCTCAGGCGTTACTGGGTTAAATGCAAAGTTGACCACTAAACTTTTCTGATATTTCGGTATTGAGCCCCTTTCTTCTGGTCAACGCAAATTGAGCCCTTTTCTAGTCAAAAAATTGGACTTTGAACCCCAAGGCGACACATATGTGTTGACCTGATGACGTGGCTTAGTTTTATCTTTTATATAGAAACCTATCGTTAATAAGATCATTCTATCGATTAGAATCACATATCATAACACATAGTACTACTTATTGCAGTCAACACATAACCTAATCACATTGTCACACATGTTCCACAATCATTGAATCACAAATAAACACATATACAAACACATTATGTAAGTCCAGATCAATTTACGAAACACAGCCATGCATCTAATAACTTTTTTTATCGAGTAATAATCAAGTCTAAGACTCTATATCAAAGTTCAATATCCATTTAGACTAAATTAAATAACAATCATATCATTTTTGAATGACTTACAATAATTTTTAAACAATTATGATAATTCATCACAAATTTTCAAATGTCTGAATCATTATAAAATGATTTAAATATCAAATAATTCTATTATCATTAATATTAAACTATTAATGAAACCATTTCCAAAATATTAAAGTTATTTATAATAACTTAAAATACTTTTAAAGTATTAATATTATCCTTAAATGATTTTTAAAATATTTAAAATTATTTTTAAATAATTACCATTAATATTTAAATATTAATGCACTATTTATCCAAATATTAAAAGTTATTAATTATAACTTAAAATATTTTTAATTCATTAATATTCTTTTAAATGATTTTTAAATAAATAAAATAATTTTTAAATTATTTATTTAATATAATTATTAAATAAACTTAATATCATTAATATTAAATTAATATCATTAATATTAAATTATCAATAAAATTATCCATTAAATATTAAAATTATATTTTATAACTTAAAATATTCTTAAACGCTTTATTTTCATTTAAAATGATTTTTCTAATATAAAAATCATTTTGAAACTAATTTATTTAATATAATTATTAAAAATCTAATATCATTAATATTAAAATATTAATATTTTTCATGATTTAAATATCAAAAGTTATATTTTATAACTTAAAATATTTTTATAATACTTTAAATAATTTTTAAATCATTAATTCTATTTTTTTCATAATTTATTTAATACATTTAATAAATAACTTAAATATCATTAATATTAATTAATTAATGAAATTTATCACAAAATATTAAAAGTTACATTTTATAACTCAAGAATATTTTTAAACACTTTATTCTTATTTAAAATGATTTTTATAATATTAAAATCATTTTCTCTAATTTATTTAATACACTAATTAAATAAATTAAATATCATTAATATTCAAATATTTATAAATATTAATGAGAAATATCTTAAATAATTAAAATTTATTTTTCATAATTTAAAATAATTTTTAAAACCATTTTTATAATTTTTAGGATTTATTTTCTATTCATAATCAATTTTCAGAAATTAATTAATTAAAATTAACTAAGTATGTCGCTAAAGCCTTTAGAGACAGAAAGCATCGCCTTAGGTGTTCTTGAGGCTCAAGAACATCAATGTCAATGATCGACTAGTCATGTTTGACCAATCGTACAAGTCAGTTTATGAAATTTCTGGGCATGTTATAACTTTGATCATGTACTACTAATGTAATACTACATGACAAAGCAACTAACAAGATCATACAACATAACAACAAGTAGATTTGTTCCTTCAAACTCACTGTCAGGGCTTTCTAGGTTTTCTGGGTTACCCAGAAACCCAGTCAGTCTCGAGGGTCCAATTTGAAGCTCAAATTTCTATAGGTTCTGGTCATTAACAAGTTAATGTTATGGTTCAAGCTTATAGTATATTTGACAAGGTACACATAACATTCATCAGATCAATAAAACTACAAGATAATCGTAAGCTAGAATCCGGTCAAACGTTGTCAAAGAGGTTGTTCTTCCTCTTTTCTGGAAATTCCAGAAATGCTAAATCAGTGCAAGTGGCCTACTTTGACCACTTTCTACGATCGATCTGTTGATTGTGTATAGAATATTAAGGCATGGATCTATAGTACAAACAACAAGCTATACGTTGATTATAATAACAAACAAACAACATTAAAACTGACAGATCAAGGAGCGTAAACATGTTGTCAGACACTAAAATCAATTTCTGGGTTACCCAGATTCATACTTGGTCATGGTCGGTCAACCGACTTTGACCAACAATAATTTGCAATATAGACCAGATCTAAGTCTGATTCTTGATCCAGATCAAAGAATACATATCAGACTACAACTACAAACTTTCAAAACATAAAAATCATTAAAGATCACAAAGATATAATGCCAGACATTTGGTTGTCAGACATCCAAAACAAAATTTCTAGATTTTGCAAATCTTCAAATCCGAGCCTCTAGATATTATGGATCTAACATCTAGCAACCTAGATCATCAATAGAAACTACTAACAACATGTCAAAACATAAAATCATAACAACTAACAATAGATTTATGGTCAGATTTCATGGCTAGGGTTTATATCTTTGCTTTGATCTATCTTGATTCTAGCTTTTGATTTTGTTAAAGGTAATAGTGGGCTTGGATTGGGGACTGATTTGCTAAAAAATTTCATGGGTTTTAGTGAGAGAAGCTTAAGGATATGTGTTGTGCAAAAATAGGTTACCAAATGACAATTTCTCTCTCCAATCTATATATATAAGTGTAAGATACATGTATTTGCTGATATTTATAGTTGATTGTTGGCATTCTTAGTCACATGGGGTGGTTGAAGTAGTTCACCAACTAAAGTATTATCTAAGTTGACAAGTTAGATTCAATTATACAATAAGGGCAAAGTGGTCAATATGCTTGCAATTTTAATGTCCAATTTGTTATCTTGACACACCCTTAGGGTTTGACCCTTAGGGTTTAGCATATAGCATTTGCAAGGTTTAGCAATTAGGGTTTGTACAAAATAAAAATTTTAGTTTCTAAAATTTTTAATTAGGGTTTTCTTAATTAGGTTAGTTTTCTAATTACTTTATACAAGAACATTAGGGTTTAATATCACTAATTATAATTAACCTTGTTAATTTAGCAATTAAAGTTTAAAATTTTGGTAATTAGAGTTACCAAATCACAATTAGGGTTTATAATTCAAACACTAGGGTTTTTAAAAATTAATATATCTAAATGTTAATTAGGGTTGACCTAATTAACCATAAAATCATATAACACAGTTATATAATAGTCTTAAACTCATAGTTGAGTTTCAAATTAGGGTTTCCCGCAGTAAAACTAGGGTTTTCAAATATTGCACCATAATTGTTCAACCATTGTCAGCCACATACATACAATATATATTTATAGCACTGAAAAATCAAAATATAATTATATTATTATCATCATTCCTTGTTCCAGAACCACAATTATGGTTTATCAGTAACTTTAAAATTGTTCCATCAAAACTGATCCTCACATTAACCTTACACACAAAGCATACATAATTATAACACTGACAAATAATAATATAATATTATTATTCTTATTTTTTGATCAAAATCTAAAATTAGGGTTTGGATTCCATATCTGATTTATCTGACATATATAACATTATTAATTCAGGTAAATAATTAACTTAATTAATCTGAAATAAATTCATAAAATAATTATTATAATAATTCGATAATCATTTCATATATTATTTAAATGATATATAAGCATATTTTCATGGAAATTAATTAACAAAAACATTTTTATTGTAAAATTAATTATTATAAAAATATACTTTATAATGATCAATAATTCTAAAATAAAATTATTCAGTAATCATTCATGTAATAAATATATTTTATATTCATTACATAAATACATACATTATTACCTTTACACATTCTCACCTTTAAAATAAATAATTAATAATAATAAAAAAATTAAACGCAAAATTTATGATTTAATTATATAAAAATATTGGGTTATTACATTAATAATTAAAAATTAATTTTCTATAATTATTTAACAAAAACAATAATTTTATAAATAAAGTGTCGTTGAAGATATTATATAGCGATAATACAAAACCGTCATTATAGTTGTTCTTCATGTTCTTGATGAAACCCAGATCTTCAAAGACAGCTTTAAGCTGGTAGTTTGACTAAGTTTAATTTGTAAACAAGAATGTTTCGGTAAGTTCATGGTCGAATCTCAGAGTACTCGTGCAATACTACACAATCCAACAACAAGAATGGCCAAACATCATAACATGAGTGAGATCTGGGGCCTTGAACAAGCTGTTAGAGCTGTTCTTCATTTTCTGGATTACCCAGAAATGAAGAACAGTTCGACAAGCTATATTTGGGCTTCCACAACTTGCAATACGTGTAATCTTTATGTGATGTAATGGATCCAGTGTGTAGCCAGCATGACAAGGAAGAGTTCTATCACAATAGATCACTAAAACAACAACATATAAAGCAGATTCTTACTGGTTAAACCATGTCAGACGACATGTTCAAGCGTTTTCTAGGTTACCCAGAAAATAGCTTCCATGATCTTTTCGCCTGGTTTGACCGTCCTCTTTAATCACACAGTTTGATGATTAGGAGATTTTAAGGCATAAACATGTAGTATAAACAACATACTATAACTTAAACACAACAATCAAACCAAAACATCAACACATTGACAGATCTAGACGCTTCAATAAGTTGTTAGACACGATCTTATACTTTCTGGGTTGCCCAGAAATGGCCCGGTTATGGTCGGTCAACGACCTTTGACCAACAATATCATGCAATCTATACCAGATTTAAGCCTGATTCTTTATCCAGATCAAAGAGAACATTAAAGACTACATAATTAAAGCTTTAAACAACAAAAACAGATAATAGAGAAAGATTGGTGGCCACTGACATTCGTTGTTAGACCATAGTTTGAACTTTTTCTAGATTTTATAAAATGCTAGATCTGAGCCTATAGATTTTATGGATCTAACATCTATCAACCAGATCATCATTATACACTATATCTAACATGTTTTAACATAAAAACACAACGTCAAACACATTGATCAAAATCAAATTTTCAAGTTAGGGTTTATACCTTCTATGATCCAATTCTATTTTAAGGCTTCTGATTTGATATAGATGTTAGTGGGGCTTTGCTTTTGTGGACCTGAAATGCTTTAGGATTTTGTGGGTTTAGAGAGAGATGGTCTTGGTGAAGTGCATGAGCACAAATGAGCAAATATGTGCACTTTTCTCTCTCTTAACCTATTTATAATTCTTAGATGCAATGAATCTAACTTGCAAGGTGTCAAAGAGGATAAGCTTGGATGAGTTTTAGGGCATGTGCTATAATCTAGGGTGGTGACTTTGCAAGCTATTTCATCAAAATAAATCCAGAAAGGCTATTTTAGTAAACTAACAAAGTATTTTTAAGGGTATTCTTGTCCATGATGCTTGAATCTAGGTAAAAATCAATAAATCTTAAACCTTAAGGTTTCCCAAGTAATTTCTAGGGTTTAAAAATTGAAGTTTAAAGTTTAATAAAATTTTAATTAGAACTTACTAATTACAATTAGGGTTTTTAATAGAAAATTAGGGTTTAAAATAATTAGGGTTCCCAAATTAACAATTAGGGTTTTCTAATTAACATTATAATTTACTAAAATAATAATTAAGATTACCATTTTAACAATTAGGGTTTTAAATTAAAAATTAGGGTTTCTAATTTATAATTAGGGTTTCTAAACAATAATTAGGATTTACCTAATTAGCATAATATAATAATTGTTATTACTTACGTACCTCAATGTCTTACCAATCAAAAACTTTGGTTCGAGTTTCAAGTTAGGGTTTAACAAATTAATACTAGGGTTTTGACAATATACACCATAATTGACCAACCATTATCAATAATACGCATATACAATATATATTTATATAGACTTAAAAAATAAAAAATATAATTAATATTATATTATTATTCTCATGCCTTGATCGAAATCAAAATTAGGGTTTGAATTCCATATCCGATTTATCTCGCCATACTTAACATTATTAATTAAGTTAAAATAATTAACTTAATAATCAGATACTAAAATAATAAAATAATTATTATAATTATTCTAAAAATCATTCTTTATCATATTTTCCTAGAAAATAACTAATAAAAACATTTCTATTATAAAATTAGTTATTATAGGAATATAATTTATAATAATCTATAATTCTAAAATAAAATTATTTTCAATAATTAATGTAATAAATAAATTTTTATTTATCACATACATATATATACACATTACCTAGCACATACTTCCACCTTTATAAATAAAAAAAAATTATATGCAAAAATTTCTGATTTATTTATATAAAAAATATCGGGTTGTTATAGTGTCGTACTTGGTAACAGATCAATCACAAATTTAACCTCTCTATCTGGTGGAATACCCGGTAATTCCTCCGAAAATACATACTCAAACTCTTAAACTATAGGTATCTGGTCCAAGGATGCTCCCACTATTTGGGTATCCACAACATGACACAGATAACCTACACACCCCTTTCTTAACATCTTTCTAGCTTGTGTTAACGATAGACAACAAGAGCGTCTCGGTGATTTACTACTGAAGAACACTACCTTGGTTTTCTTAGAAAGCTGAAGGTTCACACTTTTCCTATGGCAATCTATTATAGCCTTATGGTTAATCAACCAATCCATACCAAGAATTACATCGAATTGTTTTAACTTTATTGGTACCAAATCTACCGATAACTTATTACATCTAATATCTAAGCAACAATCCTTATGAATATGTTCAATGGGGATAATCTCTTCGTTTGCTACTTTGCGTCTAAAGGTATTGCTAACTTTTTAGGGATTAAACCTAATCGCTTAGCAAATTCACATGCTATAAAAGAACAAGTAACACCCGAGTCAAATTACACATAAGCATTTATTTCATTGACTGGAATGATACCTGCTACTACATCCGATGATGCAACCGCATCTTAGACAGACATATTAAATGTACGGGCTGAGGGTCTACCCATAGATGGTGTTGGTCCAGTAATGTCTAATTTTCCACTACCAGAACCCTTATTTCCCTCAAACCCTTTCTTCGAGCAATTTCTTGCCATATGGTCTAGTGATCCACAAACAAAACACCCATGATTTTTCTTAGGGTTAGGACATTTGGGTGATAAATGTCCCTCCTGCCCATAGTTGTAACAAACTGATTTTCCCTTTAAATAGACTCCCAAATGAGTCTTTCCGCATGTCTTGCATGTCTCCATCCTACGCTTAGGATCTTCTTGTTTCACCCCAGTATTCCCAAGGTTAAAGCTCTTCCTCTTTGGCATAGTGCCACTATCGCTGGAAACCTCTACCTTACTTCCTCCCTCTACTTTATTCTTAATTCTTCCATTCCTTGTGGTACTGAGACAACGCTTCACCACCACGTTCAGCTATTATTGCTTTTTCTAGAATGGTCCCATAAGAAGCACTCTGAAACACTGAAATCCTACTGTAGAGCTAGGATTTCAAGCCCTGCTCAAACCTACGAGCCTTCCTCTCTTCTGTGTCCACCTGATGTGGAGCAAATCTCGCCAATTCATTGAATTTGGCGGCGTACTGGGGAACTGTCATATCCCTTTGCTTAAGTTCCAAGAACTTAATCTCCATTATACCTTGCATGCTAGTAGGGACATAGTTCTCGAAGAATACCTTCTTGAACTGTTCCCATGTAACTGCCTCTATTCTAGCCCCACCCTGGTGAGCCTCCCACCAGTAGTTGGACTCCCTTTCATCATGTAAGTCTCAAAAGAAGTCTTTTACGCCTCACCCACGTTTGTAATAACAAATGCCTTCTCTATCTCTTTCACCCATGTCTGGGCCTCTAAGGGGTCCGTCGTTCTTCGGAACTCCGGAGGACCCACACTTTTGAATTCCTTAAAGGTAGTTGTTCTAGCTACCCTAGGTGCTACGATAATTCCTCCTCCAGCTTGGTCCGTTAATAAATTAATGAACTCTTACATAGGGTTATTAGGACCCCCTTGATTTTCATTATGTGACTCAGCCTCTTGGTTACGTTGTCTCCTTTTTGGCGGCATAATTCTGATTAAATAAATAAAGTTTTATTATTATCTATTTAACTACTTAGTTATCATTTCCAAATAACAACCCATAGCACAACAAACACATTAAATAAAAACTTCCTTATATTAATATGCTTTCATAGTCAAAGCTATTTACACTTTGCTTCCATAGCCAAAAAGCTAATACATTACTATCCCGCCGCGATTGACTTCTACAAAAATTGGGATTTACAAAAGACTACCCTTTAATTATATAAAAGAGGGTTTTACGTCACTATACATGTACCAAATAAATCTAATGATCTGCTAACACTGCCTTACGACATTCTCATGTTTCTGATTTTCTAAAATTGAAACAATATCTTGACTAATCGTATGTCGAGTCTGCATTGACTCAATAGAATAACAAGTGATTTTTAGCTTGAAATCCTCATGAGCACATTCATGGATGTATGACATCCTAGCAATCTTCTGGTCTTTTTCAACCAATTTCTTTCAAAGCTCTATGGCATGTTCCTTATAATCCCTCGCTTTATCCGTCATTAGCCCTTTCTCATCGTGATCTGACTCAAAATCTGCCTCTGTAGACTCCCTCGACTCATATAGGGTAGTAATCTCCTCGTTCGTTCTGCACTACGCTGCATAGATGCACATTCTATCATAACCGCCAGATACAATGATCTCATCAGATCCGGAGGTGTTGACTCTGAGTAGGTACCACCGTATTAATCGATGTTACCTCCATATCCTCCTCCACATCTATCATCATATTCAGATATGATGTTATTCCCATTGTTTCCTCAGAGTAATCCTCCCCAGACATGTACTTTTCTAGATCAAAATCTTCTAGAACCACTATTGGTACTTCCGCCACTGGCATAGGTACTATCTCCACTTGGTTCACCGACTCTTCACTCACCACGTGAATGTCTGTATACATCAAGCTATCGTTTGACGTCTACAAAACACATAACATGTTGATTAGTACATAATACACAATAGTATAAACACAAATCACATTTAATTTATTTAGGATTAATTTCCATCTTTTAAATCTTTTGATACTGAGTTTTCTCAATAACTTATTAACTTATTCAACTCTATTTTTCTTTCTTCGGACTTTACCTTCCTTACGAGGTTATTAGCCTAAGGTTCTTCCCTCCTTAAGTTTTATAACCTAATGCTTTGATACCAACTGTGACGCCCCCAAATTCGGGTCTTCCAACTCGACATATGGTGCTACACGGTACTCATAACTATACAATCATTCCATTGAAAGCACAACATAATGAATGTAATTACTATCTTCTTATTATAATCAAAGTGAAATCCTTTCCCAGATTCATAAATCGATTACAACATTCTTTGTTCTTAAGTATAATACATACAATCATACTAATCTATTACAAGATGGTTAATTATCCATCTTATCCTTGCCCTTATCTCTCTTAGCATTCTCAGTACGCTCAGCTTTAACTGCAATCATATAATTCACGCAAGAAGTGAGCATAACAAGCTCAGCAAGTCTAACAAAGAATAATATCAATACCACATTCGTGAATTATATGAAAATCTTCCATAACTAAATAAATAGTCATGAAGTATTACGAAACATTAATACTTAACAATTCATAACATCAATTCCCAAAGTATATAATAGTTTAGGAATTCTGAACTGGTCGAAAGACCTTGAACCATATCTTTCTATTTTCATACTTGAAAAGGACATCACAACACTAAGGTTGTACATCCGGCATTACTTATAAGAACTTCTAGGTGATCAGCCTATAGTACTCTATGTTGATCAACATTCATTCGTTAAACGTATTTATGTTTAAGTTTTGGCAAACTCGCGTGCCCATCGTATAAACGATGAAAAATACTTTTGTTTGTTCATAAACAAACTTACCTTTGAATCCGTATCAAATACTTGGCATAGGATAGCGTTATCATTTCTATATAGAAAGATATGTATACAAATTAATCTATATCTTACGAATAGTCTAGTCGAGTTAAAACTGGCATTAACCCTTTCTTTAAAATCATTCATGCAATTCCGTACAATGAATCACAGAAAACTCGACTAACACGAAGGTTAGACAAGCGTTAAGAAAACTTGCCTTCAAACGTCTTCAAATAATTTAATCAACTGTTTTTAGCTTTTACAAAATCTACATATTATATTCACATAACACACTGTTATTAACTACCAAACAATCAATCTCATTGCTTCTACCAACTTTTTTCTCTTCTATGTCTTAGTTAAATTTATTTCATTAATAATGTCAATTCAATTTACTACCCTTCATCTCTCAACATAACGATCTTATGATATTAATCGGACTCGATCATCATTGGTGAAGTACCAATGTCGATTACCGTTCATGGTTTATTATTAACACTTTGTGTTCTTCGTTACCATACTAACAACTCGCGTTCAATTACTAGGTTCATTACCATGTACACTAGTATATGTAATATAGGAATAGTTATAGTACACTTATTAAGTATATAAACTTAACTTATATAAGTCTAGGAACACTTGGAGTTCAAACCTAACTTGTCTAACAAATGCCTCCTTGGTCGCCGCCATGCATGGGCATCTATAACTAACACCTTTGCGTTGCGGCGCCAGCCATGATAACTAAGTCCTAGTTCCGGTCTTTGCCTTACTAAACTCCCTTATATGAATGGCGCTGCATGGTGCCACTCTTGATGAAGCACTTTACATCATGTACCTGGCACGCGATGCAAAGACAATAAGCCTTTTTCGTTGGCCATGACGGCTGACCCAAAGACTAGAAAATTTTTATAGATAAAATTTTTAGTGAATTTCCGCTTCATAACTTCTTCAAGTTATAAGTCCTATTTGGTCCATTCGTGCTTCCAACAACTCCCATTTTACATACTCTACGCGTTCATATAAGAATTTTACAATTTCGAATCCGTTAACTCAAAATTCACTTCTAAGTTCATTTTCGAGCGTTCGTTAAACGTTATTGAGCGTTCAATACTCGATTTCTTCATTTTAAGTTGGAATCCAACGATTCTTGAGCCCACGACTCTTAAATATCCTATCTCACGTGTTGACATTGAAAACCAATGTTTTCAAGTCCCATGACAACTTTCGACTACTAATCCGGAATTTCTACGTTTTTGACGTTTAACATCTAATTCCGTAAAATTCTCCATAACTTCGTTACTAGTGTTCTATAAGACAAATCAAATGGAACACTCCATTGATATTATATCTACATCCTAACCAAGCAAGATGCAAATATCTTAATAGTGATGGTGTTCAATTTGTCCATCAACAACAAAGTTCATAATTCAATATTTCCTACGGTTTTAACTTACGTAAACCCTTACAATTTTCATTTACACATGACTTATAATGGTTTTATATATTACAAACCATCCTTATTCCTCCATAAGAGGCATGCTCCACCAATTTATGATTCTTTATAACAAAGAAATCAAAAGGGATGGAAAACTATTATTAAGGGGATATTACCTTTATGATCTTGGTGTTCTTGCTAAAATCTCTAATGAAAAGTGTGACGCCCCCAAAATAGGTCTAATCCATCCAACCTATTCTGAGTCGCCAAATACATGGTACAGAAACAACTACAACTTTATTACTACAATTGTCGTGCAAAATACAACAACACATATACTGTGAGTTTTAATACCAACTGTGACTCATTTCCTAACTATGCACAACACCTCACAGTGATACCTTACATAAAGGTACAATCTAGAACTGTTTTAGAAATAAAAATCTTTGTGAAGTGCTCAAGGAAACCTTCGTACATAGGAGGCCATGAATCTAAGTTATGATAGATATCATATGTCCATAGAATTATCCTTGGTTGATCCAATAGACCCTGAAGAAAAATAAGAAGATTATTATCATGTTCCTTCCAATGGTGAGTCTTCTCTTGACATATAACTATCTCCACCATTTGCGATTGAAAATTATGTTTCAACCCAACTCCAAGATCATATAGGTAGTGCTCATAGATATACTCAGCAAGTGGATGTGCACAACCCTTTCTTATGATAACACGAGATTGTATGTCATTAGACATCTTGTATGATAGTGGTAAAATACCCTTCCAAAGTTGGGTTCACCTCACCCTATTGTTGTTCACCAAAATCAATTATTAAGTAACGTATAATATACGACACACAAATCTTAGGTCCTCAATACAATTATATATTGTATGTCATGCCGTTTTATAATGTGTTGAGAAACTTTGATAGTCTCGGACCACCACATTATTCCCCTGTTATCCCCGCTCGACCCAGCAACACTTTTATTACCTCAAAGGAATTGTGAAGCAAAAGGGGTGAGCACAACTAGCCCAGTAAAGAATATCATAACTAAAGATAATTAAATTATCAATAGCCTTCATCAGTAATAAATCAGAGATTTAGAACATATGGTAGATGATAAAACTTTTCAACCATAGCTGCAGCGGAGCAAGCAATCCATTAGAAGAGTCAAATAGACCATAATGTCTATTATCTTCTCTGTGTTAAAAGTCCACCAACAATGCTTTGACCCTATAACATTAATCAACAGATCTTGTTCACAGTCATGTGAATAACTCATAATCATAATTGTAGTTCTAATTTTCTCTTCTCATCCAAGACGAAGATATTATTCATCACATGTCTTTACCTGAAACATCAAAGATCATGGTTATACCAAATCACAGTTCATGTTCATAATCATACTAATAAGTTCATATTTGCACTACGGATATTCATTAAGATATTCAAAGATATTCAAGCTCATCTTTGCACTACGACCCAAATATATTCATTAACAGCATCTTCAGTCATCTATTAATATCTCAAAGAAATACATAATCACTTCGAATTTATATAAACAATAATTATAACCAAAGATATTCATTATTAAAAAATATTCATCTTTGGTGACTCATACTGGCCAAAGATATTAATATCTCAAAGAAATACATAATCACTTAATCTACCCATTTTATATAAACAATAATTATCAAAATAAAATGTTATATATGATAATAAAAACAATACGATCAACAACCGCATTTAATTTCAAGAGTAAGATTCATAAATTAATGATTTTATAACACCTTAATCCAAATGTTATAAATCACTTAATAATCTCATAAACTAATATTATTAATACTACCATAATATTTTAATCATTTTTAAACTTATAAACAATTTATTTTAATTATTTACACTTTACTAATTAATGCATTTAATCATACTAAAATGCCAAACTCATAAGATTTCATCACCAATAACCAACAACCTCATAAAAAATCAGATATACCATATATAGGATTCTCAAGCCATAAAATCCTATTTTTCAATTTTGTTACTTCACATAACATATTTAATTATTTATTCATAACTAGTCCATTTTCATGAAAAATACCAAATCGGTTCCAAAATATTTCTTTTTTAAGGATTTAGCATAATATAGTCCCATATTGAACATATATTTTTCTCGGAATTTTTAAAATTCATTTACTATTTTTCATATGGCCAAAACTACCGAATATTTAGACATTTATCATAAATTGTACTTTTGTCCAAAAATTCCGAAATTTACAGAATATACTGATGTTATATAGATGTACTCCCAATAAAAATTTCACCAATTTTGGAGTTAACCACAAGGAGTTATAAGCGTTTACTTTTAAAATAGTCTTTTCTCATAAAATCCATAACTCCTCATCTATACATCCAAAAATTGCCATTTTTGGACACAATCAAGGAAACTCATCAAGTTATCATTTCAAATTTTTTCAGAAATTTTAAAGGTCAGAAAAATTATGAAACTGAAAAACATAATAACCCTTAAAATCTCTCACCTCAAAAGAGCAAAGATTTCAATAATAATATCTGATGTAAAGTCAAGGAAACTTACAATTTGAATAGAAACTCTCAAAGTATCTAAATACTCACTAAAATACTCTCAATCAATATAGAGTGAAAGAAAATTTGTTTCTGGTGTGATTTTCAATTCTAACATAAGCACCTATTATAGGAAAGTGCTAGAACGCCAAAGGTGACTAATTTAATAAAATAATATATTCTTTTTATTTTCTTCCACACATTTCCTTGACTAGAAATCAGCCACCAACCAGCCCTCATGTTTGAACAAGAATTCAGCACATGTTTTCAACAATTGATAAAAGTGGGTCCCACCCAAATTATTTGGGTCCCACCCAAATAATTTAATAAAAATTATTTTATTTTCTAAAACTTCAGTAATTCATAGAAAATAACCCGTTTATCAGAAAAATACGAATTTTATGTCCATTCCACATGAAATCGAATTCTCTATAACTTTTTAGCTTTGAGTTTTTCCAAATTCCAAACAGAAAATATCTGAAATCCACAAACGGACGATTTTCAACACCCTTTCAACACCTTTTAAAATTCATAACAAATCATGCGTTAATTTTCAACGGTTCAAAATTTGTGGATATATACTCAACTCGTATATGTATAACATATCTAAAAATTACAAAAATCCAACGGTCGGATTAAAATTACAACTCACGTAATAAAGCTTTGAGAACACCGATTTGAGTTTTTAATACCTCAAATCTGACAAAATACTGATAAAACACCTCAACATTAATTCCTTCATTTATAACCACATAAATAAATCCATCATTTATATCCACATCAAATAAATATTTCCTTATCATATAAATTAATAATTAATTATTCGCAAATAATATTATAGAATCACAATTATGACAACCAGGCAGTTCCCAGGAAAGAGGGGGCTTTCTAATAAGGTTTTCTCCTTACTGGCGCGCAATTAGGTGACCAAACTTCTCCTTGACAGAACTTTCTAAACATTGCCAATAATCCTATCTAATAATATTATTCAAATAATATGAATTATTGATCTGATAATGGGAAATACTGTGCCGTGACAATTATTAAAACAACAATAATATAAAATATCAACGCAGCAATTATTGAATCAATAAAATAAAATATTGAACAGTAATTACTGTAACAATTATTGAGTGGTGCCTTCTTACATAAGAATCAATAATTCAAAAAATACTGTGCAATACCGTGTGCTACTGTGTAACAATGCATATTACTATATTTTAACCACTAGGTATTCCAACAGTGTTAACGGTAATAACTACGCCGTTATTTATAAAAACTTAAACTTTTCATTTTCTTCATCTGACAGTTATTCTGTTATGGGGCCCACAAACGGCTGCGCCGTCATACAAATATTCCCCAACAACAAGAATATTCCACGACCGAACAAATATTCTCCGACAACAATAAGTATTTTATAGCCACTTGCTTATTTTGAAAAAAAATTCATATATCACCCTTAACTTTACTTTTTATCAATTTAACCATTTACTAAATAAGAAAATTGAATACTTTTATTTTATAAAATTCGGGGTCTTACAAAAAGCTTCAAAGTGAGATGTTTATTTATGTCTAACTCTTTCTCTCTCTAAATATATGTTAGATGACTCTTGGAAAACCAAAAATAACCAACATATGCCTTTCTTTTATAGGCAAATCAAATGGAGGGCTTTTGGTCATTCTACCCACCTCCTTACTTTTCACTACTTCATCACCAAGTAAAATACTTGGTGATCAAGTAGATCACTTAACTTGGCCACCAAGTGGCCAGTACACATGCCCATGGGTCATCCCCATGAGTTGCCCCATGGGTTTTACCCATTCGGTGACCCATCGGTTCGATCCATGGTTCGGTTTCTTGGATCAGGCTTAATTAATTCTAACATTGGGCTTAGACTTGGGCTTAAACACATAATTCTTTGGGCTTGATTACTTAATCACTTGGTATTGATATAATCCAAACCCACTTGGATTATACTAAGTCCTAACTCTAAGTCCATTACACCAATCTTATTCCATACGTATGATTCACGTATTCTCTTCGTATAATACTCGTACGATAATCTTATTATACTTCATATTAATTCTTCGTATTATACTCGTATACTAAATAGTAGCACACTCGTATAACGTACGCATACTCATTATCGTAACTCATTATACGAATCCCATTTCCATCTCGGAAATCATTCTTCTCAACCCTTAGGTTTTAAGTCCACAGGCAAAAACTTTGTTTTCCATAAATGAAATATTATTAAATATTCCATCTCGTCTTCATATTATATCATTACGCGTTTCTCGGAATTTCAAACTTAACTCCTGAGCCGAAATAGATGAATAGTGTTTTTACGGGAATTTCTCAGAAAACTTTTATTTTCGTCTTGGAAATTCAAAACAATTAATTCTAGCACATAGCCAGAATACTAACCACATTCGCACATTCTAGGTCATAGAATGACCTTCACATAGCTTACTCACATAAATAATCAATTAAATTCATTTAATTCACATAATCAAATAAAAATTTAATTCTCATATAAATTCGATTTTCTCGGGCGTTAAAGTTGACTACGTTTTTCAGATTCCCACCAGTAATCAGCCTCTTCTCGCAACATAAAGGTGGCAAAGGGAACCTTTTGCTCCTCGGAGTATCCCAAGACATCTAATATCTTGGTGAACTGTTTTATCCACGTCTCTCGCTTTAAGTTGTTCGGCTTTCCCAAAACTCCTGGTGGTTCCAGCTCCTCGAACTCCTTAGCGTTGACCAACCGTGAGTTGCCGATGTTTCCACACAGCATTTTGCAGAGAGAGTCTCTCACGATGTTGGATGAATTGCGAAAAGCCTCCGAACATCCCATCGTTCTCATTATTTGGTCGATGTTATTATTTACCTGAGGATTATTACCTTCCTGATGCACATTATCCTAGTTATTGATCATCGGTGACTCAACGGTCTCATGTGCTCCATTGCTTATCTCAAAATTTTCAACTGTCATTTTCAAACACTGCCACAAAAAGGGTTAATTGTTATGCCACATATTATCTTTATATCCTGACCGACCAATTAAATAACAAATAAGCTTAGGTAGGTCATTCTAGCGAAGAATTTACCTGTCTCTCCCCTCCTAGTTCTAGTCTCAAATCTCAGCTAGGGATCATATCCCTAAGCTTTGATACCAACTGTGATGCCCCCAAAATGGGTATACACAACCCATTCTGAGTCGCCAAATACATGGTACATAACTTAAATACAAACTTCATTTATATAATATGACAAAACATTGCTGAGAGTTTTAACACAAATATTGTCTCATAGACAATATCCTAACTCAAATAGAGTCCTCATTACAATTATTATCACACTATTTTATTGAATAGTGAGGACTACTAAAGCAACCATCTGGACCATCACTACATTCCCTGACTAGTCCCAGCTATATTCTTATTTCTTGAAGAGAACAATGAAAGAAAATGGCGAGCTCAACTAGCCCAGTAAAAAATATTATGACTAAGATAATACAAAATAAATTATCGTTAGTCTTCAACAGTGTTAAACTAATAGAATACAATAGACAACAAGTTTAAATGTAGCGAAACAAACAATCCATTAGAAGAGTTAAGTAGAGCATGATATCTACTATCTTCTATGATTTAAAAGTTTATCATCAATATTTTATCGCTGAGACTCAGCTCAATAAATAATCCACATCACTGAATTATCCATGCACTACGGGCCAAGGATATTCATTATTATCACATCTACGAATCATCCATGCACTACAGGCCAATGATATTCGTTATTATCACTAATGGTCATGATCATGCCAACAACTATCCATCAATGCACCACGGGCCAATAAGGACTTTTAACACATCATTTGTAACCTTATAGGTCATGATTATACTGATGCATAGTCACAATCATACCAATCAACAGTCTATCTATGCACTACGGGCCAAAGATGACTTTCATCACAATATAAGCATGAGGATGATGACAATGATATATATATATATATATATATATATATATATATATATGTGTGTGTGTGTGTGACGCCCCCAAAATAGGTATACATCACCCATCTTGAGTCGCCAGATACATGGTACAGAAATCAAATACAAACTTAATTAATACAATATGACAAAAGCGTAGCTGAGAGTTTTTACACGAATATTTTCTTGTAGACAGTATTCAAACTCAAATTCAATCTTATTACATTTATTATCACACTATTTTCACAGAATAGTGAGGACTACTAATGCAACCATCTGGACCGTCAATCTATTCCCCGACTAGTCCTAGCTATATTCTCATTTCCTGAAGAGAATAGTGAAAGAAAGTGTGAGCTCAACTAGCCCAGTAAGAAATATTATGACTAAGATAATGCAGAATAAATTATCGTTAGCCTTTAACAGTATAACAACTGATAGAATATAATAGACAACAAGTTTTAGATCAACAACTGCAGCGGAATAAACAATCCATTAGAAGAGTCAAGTAGAACATAATGTCTACTATCTCCTCTAGATTAAAAGTCCATCGTTAATATTTCATTCCTGTAATACTCATCAACAGTTCTTTGTTATACTCAAGACAAAGAGAACTCTCATCACCTATCTTCACTTGAACCACCACAAATTATAATTAAATCACAATTCATATTTATAATCAAGTAAATCAACAGTCCAACTTTGTACAACAGGCCAAAGATATACAACTAAAAACCAATAATGCCGAGACTCACAATATAATATCACGACCACCAATTAATTATCCATGCATTACGGGCTAAGGATATTCATGTTTTCAATTACTACCATGATTATACCGAATAATCCTCGTCATAATCATACCAAGTCCATCTATGCACTACGGGCCAAAGATGACTTTTACCACATCATTTGTAACATTACTACCAAGATTATACCGAATAATCCCAGTCATAATCATACCAAGTCCATCTATGCACTTCATCGCCATAGATAACTTTCAACACAATATAAACATGAGAATGGTGACAATGATATAAAGAATCAATCAAATGAGATAAAGGATATATATTAAACATTTATAATACAATTTATCCAGAGTTCAAGAATATCCAAATTGCCAACATGATCACCAATTGTGGAGTAAAATTCAAGAATAATATTATATCAAAAATGATTTGAATAATATTTCAACGAATATTTAACAAAGATAATAACATTATTCATTATATAATAAATTCCATTTAATATTATTCATAACATTAAATTCATTTACTAATATTATTAAACTCCATTTAATATTAAAAATTCATTATTCCTCTTTAATCTCTAATTAATTTCTCCACTTTAAACTATTTCTACATGCTTCCATTTTTAAGAGGCCACATGGCATATTACGTTTCATAAAAAAACTTCTCATGGGCCTGATCAAACTTCATCCCATATTAATTAATCATTTTCTTATCTACACCATACTAAATATCAACTAACAACATAAACTTTTAAGTGCATTATTTGATTTTGATAAATATTCCCAAATTATCTACAGAATTCATATATGATTCAAAACCCGAATATTTTATTATTAACTTTTTCTGAGACAATTGTTTATTTGTGGAACATTTGGGCCTCATACTTGGGACTAAGGAAGACTAACAATTGAAACTGGTGGGGTGTACCAAGAAAATCCAAACCCACCCATTTTTGCATATAACCACAAACTTAATAACTAATGGCTTCAGGATTAATTATGCAATTTGCATGTTACCATGTCTCACTTGAAATCAGATGGATGCAACATGAATAATATTACAAAAAATATAGAATTCAAAATCTGAAATGAAATAATATTATTTACATACTACAGAGTATATAAGAAAATATTATTTCTTACGAATACTGAACAAAATAATATCCCTTACGAATATTGAATTAATATAATATTCCTTACAAATATTAAATGAAAATAATATTCCTTATGAATATTAAATGAAAATAATATTCCTTACGAATATTAAACGAAAATAATGAATATTGAATGATAATAATATTCATATAAAAATAATTTCTCTTCAGAATGTAAAAAAAAAAAAAATCCTTACCTCAGAAAGAAGAGTATTCCAACTGGTATAGCGAATACATTCTTGAAGAAAACTTTTAGTATTTTATATGCTCAAAGCTTTCTAACACTAAAGAAATACGCTCAAGATTATATAAGAAGAATTCTCTTATTCTGGTGTGATTTTCAATTCTAACTAAGCATCCTATTTATAGGAGAATGAAAGGGTATCACTGTTTAAAACTTTCACGGGCGCAACAATGGAAAATCTCACGGACTGAAATAAGAATTCACAGACGTCCTTTTTTAAAAAAAAATAAGAATATAATATTCAAGTAAAACAAAAACTTTTAAATAAAATATAATATATATATATATATATATATATATACCTCTCCCATATATGTTACCTATTACATACATAACACCAATAACATTTATTTGATTCACGAGATTGAGAACCCGAGGTTGCATTCAAGTAGGACAAAACTAAATTACTTTATGCCTTAGTGCACATTAAAAAAATAACTACCCATAAATCAAGAATTTATTTTATGAATATGCTACAAAGAATCCAACTTTTCAAATGCAGGATAAAATTGGACCTCTTGCATTACCTTTCTGCAAGTTGAGCCATTAAAAAAAATAAAAATAAAGCCCCAACAAAATTAAGCAATCTGCTGGTAATAAGTTTTGTTGGTTGATATATGTGAATTCTATCAGATTCAATAATTTAAGTCAAACAATTCACTTGGCTTCAGAAAAACACATTTTTAGTAACTTTTATCATCATTATTATAATTCGTAATATTTAACAACCAGGTCTTCCCAGGAAAGAGGGGGCTTTCCAATAAGGATTTCTCCCAATTGGTGCGCAATTAGGTGACCAAACCTCTCCTTGTCAGAACTTCTAGACATTGTCAATATTGCAAATAATAATATGAATAACTTGTCATCTCAATTATTGATTTAATAATATAAAATATTATGCAGATGATATTGTGACAATAATTGAATCAAATAATGTGAGATACTATGCAGCAATTAATGCAGCAATAATTGAACAAAACTGAGTGACCTCTCACGTAAGCATCAATAATCAATACCGTGTGCTACTCTTATGCAACCACATGCGATTCTTGTATTTTTTAACATCGGGTGTTTCAACAGTTAATGGTAAAACTTCCATCATTATTTTCATAAAAAGATATTTCTGTCGTTTTCCCATTCCGACAATAATTTCGTTGTGGGGTCCACCAATGATTATGTCGTCGTACGAATATTCCCTATTAAAACGAATATTCCCCGACCAATCGAATATAATATAACAACTTGCGTACTTTGCAAAATTTATAAATACTACACACAACTATAACATTTTCTCAATTCCACACCATAATATTAAAAAAAAAATCAAGAAAATTAAATCTTTATTCATAAAATTTGGGGTCTTACAATATATATATATATATATATATATATATATATATATATATATATATATGAGGCTACATTGAAACTCTAACACTTGAGTTTCTTTAAATAGAAAATAGAAAAGTAATATATATATATATATATATATATATATATATATATATATATATATAAAAAAACTTAGATAACTTTCTATCGATAATTTTAAAAATGGGTAAGTGGGGGTCCATATAATAAGCCAAATTTACAATAAATACTCCATAAAAATCCCCTCTATTTATCTCAATTCACTTGGTTTCACAAAACTCATTTTTAATAATATTTATTCATTATTATTATAACTCGCAATATTAACAACCGATCATTCTCGTGAAAGCAGTGTGGCTTTCCGATAAGGACTTCTCCTTATTGGCGCGCAAGTAGGTGACCGAACCCCTTTCCTCGACAGAATTTTCTAGACATCGTCAATAATGCAAATAATAATAAGAATAACTTTGTCATCTAAATTATTGATTTAATAATATAAAATATTGTGCTGATGATACTGTGACAATGATTGAATCAATAATGCGAGATACTAAGCAACAATTACTATGGCAATAATTGAATAAAACTGAGTAACTTCTCACGTAAGCATCAATAATCAAAGATATTATACAATATTGTGTGCTACTATGCAACCATACGTATTACTGTACTTTTATCACTAGGTATTTCAACAGTTAACGGTAAAACTTTTGCCATTATTTTTATAAAAAGTTATTTTTATCGTTTTCTAACTCCGACAATTATTCTGTTGTGGGGTCCACCAATAATTGTGATGTCGTATTAATATTCTCTAATAAAACGAATATTCCCCGACCAAACGAATATTTTATGATAACTTCCTATCTTTGCAAAATTTATAAATATTACTCACAACTAGAACATTATATCAAATCCACTCCTTATCACTTAAAATAATATTTAGAGAAAAATTCATCTTTATTCATAAAAGTTGGGGTCTTACACATGATCCTTTCTCGAATATCTTAATGTTGGGGTGAAATGACACTTTTACCCTCATTCCATGATTAATGAAAGAAATACAAATATTGAGGTGTCTACAAATTATTAACAAAAAATTTATACCAAACAATTTTTCATTTTTACTAGAGTACTTTTTATTTACTAAACATAAACTATTTTTTGAAAACTAATTATAATCATATTCATTTATTAAATTCAATAATTATATTTTTAAAATAATTTTAAGCATACTCTAAACATGTAGTATTAGTATTTAATTATTTAGTATAATGCCTATGGTCTAACACTTGCATAATTTCTCTAATACGCAACATATAATTATAATAAAAATTATAATACAATTACTTATACTTGCTTAGCTTTTCAATATTAGAGATAAAACTTTGATAAGAAGATGACCAAATTTTTGGTCAATCTTTTTCCCCTCATCAAAGAGTTCAATATCTATATAATAAAATAGAACTCATTTTGAATTTGTACGGAAAAACACAATAGATTCATTCTAATTTTAATTCAAAATAATAATAATAATAATAATAATAATAATAATTTTAATTTTGATATAATAATAATAATAATAATTATTACTATTATTATATCAATATTAACAATAATAATAATTATTCTTATAATCATACTTATAATAATAATTATTGTTAAAATAGTACTAATAATAATACTTATTATTATTGTTAGTAGTAGAATTATTATTTGTAACGCATCGGAATCCTATCTATCTTCACACCCGAATTCTTTACGTCACGAGTACATCATTCATCCCAACATACATCATTATATACTGAAATATAACAACATACATTCTCAATTCCCAGGTTCAAAAACTTATAACCCCTTTCATTACAAATAATGATAACTACATTATTCTTTACATCTTACAAGAGTAACTTTCATTCGCCACTAAGGATACATAATTTTTCATTAAACTAGTCTATAGTTTAATTTTATCATTCTATATTACAAGTCTTTTCCTGATCTTCACGCTCATTCACAAACTGAATGACACTTCATCTGGATACCGATCAACTTGATCTTTACGGGATCCTTAAGTTCTTCTAACATTGTACGTTGAAAATATTTTTCATTTAAAGCAAGTATGAGCATTCAATTGCCCAACAAGTCATAATAGTTGAACAAACAACTTTAAGAATTCAAACATTCTTTTAGAACTTCGATAACCGAACAAAGGTTATGAAGTAGCTTGAATAATAGGAATAATCTTGATTCCTATTATTTTAAAACATTAGTCACATTCACTTTGAAATACTTTCATTCTTCTACCTTTTTCCATAAAACATTTTGTCCGGCTAGAATCATTAGCACATACTTACAATAACGGATCATGTATAAATAGAACATTCTCTTATTAAGCAGTTTAACCATAAAATAGTTCATCTCATGAAACACCAAAGTGTTCACATTGTGCACACAAGGCCTCATACGTTCTACCACCTTGTACAAATATCGCACATTCATACATATGCGATGTAACTTCTCAAGTTCAACATTTGAGAAATTTAAAAAAACTAGCATTCATTTAGAATTTGAATGAAGTTAGGAAACTTTCCTTATGCACAACTACAGCTTATGCTGAACTGCTCATTCAAATCCCTATAACACATAAGGAAGACATACACCAATTAGTCATGTATATTTAACTTATGCAATCGGGTTTACTTAACTTTACTTTTTAGGGTTCATGTTCTTTCAAACCTAAGTTTACGCGACACTTATTTTACCGTTTCTACGGCTTCATGACATACTTGAGATGTCTTACTCATTACATTCATCATCTTTGATGATTTGCATTCTTATCTTCTTCTTATAACTTCTCTAGGACTCAAAGACACATCGCTTCTCTCTTAGTAGTCCATATGGTACTCTGAGTGGTTTCCCACAAACAACCAACAAACAAGTTCCCAACTCGTCTACACTGTCATCACAATGAGGTTAATCGATTGCCAGTTTTATATATAACTTCGCTCTCTAAAGGAATTGTTTAGCCTAGCTCCCATATGTCAACCATCAAAGGTTACGATCGTACCACAACCTAACTTATCTTAACTTTTATGAACTATTAAACTATAATGTTCATTAAGTCAATTTCTTATTCCTTATGGCTTTCTGGCAACTAAATGACATACCTCAGGTTTCAATCTTTATCATCCAAGTCATACCGTCTTTTGTTTACTCAGAATGATCATTTAAGTTAATCATTAACTCGGCTTCATTACATTATGTGTACTTATCTTTAATTCAACTTCTTCACCATTCATGGTTTAATCATTGGTCTTTATTATCTTACGGTCAAACCATACACGGGGTTTAGGTTATGCCCATTTAATATTTGCGTACACTCAACCTTCACGTCGATTAAAGTGTTCAACGCTTACATTTCATTCTAACATTCTCATCCGACTCACATTTGGCTTTCGTTAATCTTATTATCGCTCATTATTACTTTCTTAATACCATTCATCATTCTTCCTTAACGACGGCGAAGCCATACGGTTCGTTGTATGCTAAGATCGATCATTCAACACAACTGTGTTTACATTCACAAATACCTATATATTTACACTTATCTCTCACTATGATATAATAACATCAAAATGTTATACATCATCCTCGTCACTCAATGTCGAAGGAATCACAATCATAGCAATCCCCCATGTTCGTTTATCGCGACTACGGTCCTCGGATATCATTCCGTAACTCGCGTCTACATTCTTTATCGTTTAATCTTGTTTAATCTTTCCGTTCAACCTTTAATAAAGGTTTAAAACACTTGATTAAGTGTTACACTCAATGAACTACACGTTCATTAGCTTTCATAAACTTCCCCGTGTTTGAAAGCGCTTAAAAGCTCATCATTGGGCCTCGTTTTGCACCGTGGCCACAAGCAAGCACCCTTCATTACACACATCTCGCGCTACGACGCCACTCTGCATTGGGTAATAGTCCATCCATGGCGCTGCAGCACCACCTCCCAAGGCTTGGTTGGCGCTGCGGTGCCAGGCCTTCATCCTCGAAAATTTTCTAAGTCTCAAATCAAATTTAAGACGCCACTTCCCCGCTTCCATAACTTCTTCGCTATAACTCTAACGAGGTCGTTCCAAAGTCATTCTCTTCCTTATCTTATGTACTTCAATCCCCTCGAATAGAACTTTATTCTGAATCTGTTAACATGCCATTCGATTGGCTTAATCTTCACCCTTTGTTTATTTTATGTTTTTAACGTTCTTCATTCGTTCGTCCGTAATTCGGTCATCCGAACTCGGAATTCACTCGTTCTTGAGTCCACGACTCATGTTTTCTACATTCTCTTACATTCTTATAAAACTCCACACATTCGGGTTCATTTACTAACTTTCTAATTCTCGTTCATCTTTTACAAAATTTTCACCATAACTTCAAGTATATACATACATTTTAATCTGTTCATCATGAATGTTTCTACTATTCCTAACCAAGCAATAAGCATCTAACTTATACGCGATGGTTTTAAACTTGTCCATCAACAATAATTATCCTACGATGGTTTTAAATTTGTCCATCACCAATGTTCTTCGTGTGCTTCGCGTTCTTCGTTTTTAATCGATATTTTGATTACGATTTCACTTTTTCTTAGAATTTGATGTTATAAAACACCATTCCTTACCTATTTCACCAAATCGTTCATATGATTCATTCAGGATCGCTTAAATTAATTAAGAATCTTATACTTCCTTAAGAAATTTATAAACTAAACTTTTAATTCTATTTTCTTCATTTTCTTTCGATTCCAACCATATGAAATCATTCCTAACATCCTTTACTCCTTATTCTCATTAAGCTATATTTTAATATAGAAAACTTACAGAAAATTTATTATAAGCTAGGTTTTCGGATTACCTCCCTTCTTTAATCTTCTTTCGTTGGACAAAGCGCGCACTCGTGCTAGTTTTTCTTCTTCCTTTTCCTTTTAATTCTCCCATCGGAACTCTCTCTCTCTCTCTCTCAAGTTGTAGGATTTTCAAAATCCCATTTAAATGAAATTAGCTTCCTATTTATAGATTTTCAAGACTAGGGGCATTTTGGTTATTTGGCCAAACTGCCTTACTATTCCCACCTCCTCAATACACCTCCTTACTATTCACAAAACTTCTCTCAGAAGTTTCGTGGTTTCGTCTGACAGTTTTAAAAACTGTGATTCTTGGAATCCAAATATTTTTTGATATTTCGTCTTTCCTTTACAAATTAACTTTTACGTATTCTTCGGATCTCCGAAAAATTGAAAAACACTTTTCCATGATAAGCGTTTTCCTTCACGTTTTCCCCTAACGTAGTTAAACGAATGAAAAATACATAGCAAAGATTTCTTTTAAATATTTTTATTTTGTCCGATTTACGCGCGTATTTTTTGAGAAAACTTTTATCACCATTTAACTTTTCACGATATATTATCGTCAAATCTTTCAAATGAATGTCATTTTGATATACCGAACTCTCGAAAAGGCTTAGGTTATTCAAACCCTAACCATTAGGGTTTCGTCAGGTGAATAGTGCATATTTTGTCTTTTTCTCCGAAAATATTTTTGTTTCCGAAAAATTTTTATTTTCGTCTTGAAAATTTTTACTCATTCAGTCTAGCTCGTAGCCAGAATCCTCCTGATTTATAATCATCCTACATTCTAGAACGATTAATAAACACATAGCACAAAATATTATTATTAAAAATTTATTTTATTAATAACTAATTCTTTAAACTTAAATTCTGGACAATCCGAATTTCTGGGTTGTCACATCCTTCCTCCCTTATAAAAATTCCATCCTCGGAATTTCTTAAAACCACACCCATTCCCGGGTCATCACATTCAACCCTTCTTCACAGAATTTCGTCCTCGAAATTTTAGTCTACCCTTCTTCTCAACTTCTCTTCAAAGAAGTTCTTATCTTTCAAACATTCTCTCACCTTCATAACTTATCAAGAATTATGAAGTAGAATGAATGAGGAATATAAGAATTCCTTTAAAACATTTCATACTTTTGCTGAGGGGTAAAATTGACCATGAACTCTTACTAGGTTTAACAACATGACGTTGTAACCTTTCTTCCACGGTCAGTTTACAATCACTAAGAAGATAAACTACCTCTTTCATATGTAGGCGATCAACCCATTATATAACCCCATTTTGGGGTGTGTTCACCTTTGAATTAATCATTAGATTCTGCACCAAAGCAATTTGGTTTGGCACAACTCTTCAAAGAAAGCTCGACTTTCTTTTAAACATGACATACCATTTGTCTAGCCGAATCAAATAGCTTAGATCATACCAATAAATTGGATATCAACTTGAAATATTCGTCTAGTCAAATCAATTGACATCAACTACCCTTTAAATTCCTTTCGCAATACATCAAAATGTTTTATGACGTTATGATACCATACTTTTCACAGTACGATGAGGACTCCGTCAGTTTATGACTTCATCATTATACATCATACCATAGTGGGTTGTTGATCCTAAGATCACATCCAACACTAGGTTCAATTGCATTAATAACTCCATCCTTTTACCATCCTTGCATCGAATGCACGAATGATATAAAATTCATTTTGATATTTTAAATCAATTTCTGTCTAGCCAAAACAATTAGCATAGACATACCAAGAATAGTTCTTTTAAAATCCATTAGTTCCAAAAGTTAAACCAATTGTTTCATTTCCAAAACGCGAACACATAAGCACGATTTCAATAAACTTCCAAATCTAGCATAGCTAGATGACTTGGAATATCCTA
Organism: Panax quinquefolius; assembly: GCA_020205615.1. NCBI lineage: Eukaryota > Viridiplantae > Streptophyta > Magnoliopsida > Apiales > Araliaceae > Panax > Panax quinquefolius. Next base: position 64,219,918 of record CM035161.1, read on the forward strand.
TTCTCTATCTTCCTTCATTGTCTTACTTGCGACAATTCTTAATCTTCTCTAGCACCTTCAATACTAAGCCTACTGAAAATAACTTGTTTTCAGTCTAAACATCCCTATACCATAGTACAATCCATCAACTTACCACACATTATAAGTTCAGGAACTTTCCACAATAATATGAGTTTAAAAACTATCCCAGTCAGACCATAAGCGTCCATTCACTGAGAAGTTCAAAAACATACCATATCATTTTGAGTCACGAACCTACCATAAGTATGAGTTTCAAGAACTCGCACCTACCTTATTGTTCTCTACCTATCAAGTATATACATGAGAAAATATTCACCTTATCTTCATATACATCTTGATAAATACGACAAATTCTAATGATTATCACTGTAATAAGCTAAGTAGTTGTTACACCAAGCGTAAACCTCTGCCCATAACAAAGGTTCATACAACTCAGCTATCACATGAGTCTTCAATTAAAATTTTATAACTTCTAAATTTCTCTTTACTTAATACGAATTTTCTTTAATTCGTATCCTATCCTTCTCAACTCAATTTGAGTTCTTCTTCCCGTACTACTTCGTAGTACTATGCATTCATAGCATTACCTATAAATCATTCACCATTTAACAGCTCATCTGTTACTACGATTTACTATGATCACGTGGTGATCTTCTTATCCTTCTATCTACGATTATAGTCTTAGGTACTCATACCTAAGATTTATAACCTATCAGCTCTGATACCAACTTGTAACACCCCGAAATCTAGTCTATCTTCACACCCAAATTCCGTACGTCATGAGTACATCATTCATCCCAAAATACATCATTATATACTGAAATATACCAACATATATTCTCAATTCCCAGGTTCTAAAACCTTATAACCCCTTTCATTACAAATAATGATAACTACATTATTCTTAACATCTTACAAGAGTGACTTTCATCTGCCACCAAGGATACATAATTGTTCATTAAACTAGTTTATAGTTTAATTTTATCATTTAAATTACAAGTCTTCGCCTGATCTTCACGCTCATTCACAAACTGAATGGCACTTCATCTAGATACCGATCAGCTTGATCTTTACGGGATCCTTAAGTTCTTCTAACATCATACACGCTGAAAATGTTTTCAATTTAAAGCAAGTATGAACATTCAATTTCTCAGCAAGTCATAACAGTTGAACAAACAACTTTAAGAATTCAAACATTCTTTTAGAACTTCGATAACCGAACAAAGGTTATGAAGCAGCTTGAATAATAGGAATAATCTCGATTCCTATCATTTTAAAACATTAGTCACATTCACTTTGAAATACTTTCATTCTTCTACCTTTTTCCATAAACATTCTGTCTGGCTAGAATCATTAGCACAGACTTACAATAACAGATCATGTATAAACAGAACATTCTCTTATTGAACAGTTTAACCATAGAATAATTCATTTCATAGAAACACCAAAGTTTTCACATTGTGGCACAAGGCCTTATACGTTCTATCACCTTGTAGAAATATCGCACATTCACACCTAGACAGAACTTCTCAAGTTCAACATCTGAGAAATTTAAAAAAAACTAGCATTCATTTAGAATGTGAATGAAGTTAGGAAACTTACCTTACGTACAACTATAACTTACGTTAAACTACTCATTCTAATCCCTATAACACATAAGGAAGACATACACCAATTAGTCATGTATATTTGACTTATGTATTGGTTTATTTCACTTTAATTTTTATGGTTTGCATTCTTTTAACCTAAGTTAATGCGACACTTTCTTTACCGTTCTACGTCTTCATGACATACGGAGATGTCTTACTCATTATGTTCATCATCTTTGATGATTTGCATTCTTATCTTCTTCTTATAACTTCTCTAGGACTCAGCACACATCGCTTCTCTGCTAGTAGTCCTTATGGTACTCTGAGTGGTTTCCCAGAAACAACCAACAAACAAGTTCCCGTCTCATCTACACTGCAATCATAGTGAGTTAGATCGTTTTCCAGTTTTGTATATATCTTCGCTCTTTAAAGGAATTGTTTAGCCCAGCTCCCATATGTCAACCAACAAAGGTTACGATCGTACCACAACCTAACTTATCTTAACTTATTCGAACTATTAAACTATAATGTTCGTTAAGTCAATTTCTTATTCCTTATGGCTTTTTGGCAACTAAATGGCATACCTCAGGTTTCATTCTTTATCGTCCAAGTCATACAGTCTTTTGTATAATCAGAACGATCATTCAAGTTAATCATTAACTTGGCTTCATTACATTATGCGTAGTTATCTTTAATTCAGCTTCTTCACCATTCATGGTTTAATCATTTGTCTTTATTATCTGACGGTCAAACCATACAAGGGGTGTAGGTTCTTCATGTTTAATATTTACGTACACTCAACCTTCATGTTGGTTAAAATGATCAACGCTTACATTTCATTCTATCATTCTCATCCGACTCATATTCTGCTTTCGTTAATCTTATTAACGTTCATTATGGCTTTCTTAATACCATTCGTCATTATTCCTTAATGTCAAAGCCATACGGTTCATTATATGCTAAGGCCGATCATTCAACGTAACTGTATTGCATTTACAACGTCTATACGCTTTACACTTATCTCTCACTATGATATAATTACATCAAAATGTTATACATCATCCTCGTCACACGCCAATTAATCAGGCAGAGCATGCCTATCTCCTTCCTTTTGTTATGAATGCCTCCTCAACACCTTCAGAAAGCAAATCTATGGAGGATAAGGTTGTGAAGCGAGAAAATGCTAAAGCCAGTCGGGATTTTTCCAATCAGAGGGAATTCACCTATCTGGGCCAATCCATGAAGGAGATACTACAGATGTTGATCAACGAAGGAAGAATTACCTTCCTTCTCCCTCCCATCAATCCCCGCTCAGGGCGGTTCAATCCCGATGAAATGTGTCAATATCATTCACATTCTCGCGGCCACAGCACAAAAGAATGCTGGGCACTCCGCTATCTCATTCAGAATCTTATTAATAGCGGTGTCCTGCAAATAGGAGATGATTACACTATGCAGCTCAAGGGTAGGAATGCATATCCTACCAAATGGAAGGGATCAGTAGCAGTTATATCTGAAGTGGATGATGAGACTGTCAAAGTATTTCCCATATAACCAATTCAACTCAAAGGAGTTGATAATCCTTTGAAAGTGGCCGCACCAGAACCAATTCCTTTACCTTTTAGACCACAACATCCTGTTGTCAGCTTACACAAAGTTCCATGGAATTATGGAGAAGTTGAAGGATCCACGTCTCATACTACTGCTATAGTGTAAAAGGAAAATCCACTGTATCTTCCTCAATGGGTTATTAAACCTACTTGCGAAGCAAAGGGGAAGTTACCCATGGAGAAGATTGAAAAATTCCTCCGCACTATGGGCCACAATGAAGCCAAAGTTATTTTAAGCTTGCGAGAAGCTCCACACTAGATTTCAATACTTGACTTGGTTTTCTCTTCCGAGGATCATCGGAAGATCTTACTGAAGGTTTTAGAAGAAGCCTATTTGCCAAAATCAGTGGACGTGGAAAAATTTCAACATTTTGTTGATCACATTTTCAACAACAATGTGATATCCTTCACTGTTGATGACATACCTCCCGAAGGGACCGGTCATTGTAAGCCTTTGCATATTGTAGTTTTGTCTTCTGGGTACATGCTAGCACGAGTATTGATAGATGGAGGCTCATCTCTAAATATCTGTCCTTATGCCACCTTGGTAAAGATGAATATCAATCTCAAGCGGATCCAAAGCGACCATACGGCCATCGTGAGCTTTTGATGGATCCCGCAAAATTCTCGCTGGAAAGATTGAATTGCTAATTGAGATTGGTCCCAATACATTCAATGTATCCTTCCACGCCCTCAAGATAGACTCGAGATACAACTCGCTATTGGGGAGACCATGGATACACATGGTCGAGTTGTTCCCTCTACGCTACATCAACAACTCAAATACATTATCAACAACAGTCTAGTCACTGTCAACCCTGAGCCGGATTGTCCTGAACAAGGAACTCTGCCAATTATCAGCTTCAATTCAGAAGTTGAACCGGCCAGTTTCCATACTTTGGAAGTGAGTAACACGCAATACCATTCTATTGGAGCACCACTTCCCATACCCAAGATTTCTGCCGAGGTTATGTCGGCCACTCAAGAAATGATGTCATTGGGTCATCAACCTGGACAAGGGCTTGGTAAAGATAAGCAGGGTATTAAGTACCCTATCCAAATATCCAGTCAAATTGGAACAGCCGGACTAGGCTATTCTGCCAGTTCCAGTTATAGGAATCCTCATAAGCACAAGCAGGTTGTAAGACCCCAACTTATTATTAAATGAAATTGAATTTCCTCTATTTATTATCTTGAAATAGTAAGGGTTGATTTGATTAATGTGGTTAGTTATGGGTAAAATGCACAAATATTTCAAATAACAAGTGGTTATAAAATATTTATTTTTATTGGAGAATATTCATTTTGTCGTGGAATATTCTTACTGTCGGGGAATATTCGTACGACGGCGCAGCCTTGTGTAGGCCCCATAACAAAAAGTGATTGGATGAAAGAAAATGACAAATATAAGTTGTTTATAAATAACGTCGTAGTTGTTACCGTTAATACTGTTGGAATACCCGGTGGTTAAAAACACAGTAGCACACGGTATTGCACCAATTATTGATTCTTACATAAGAAGGCACTACTCAATAATTGTTACAGTAATTACTGTTCAATATTTTATTTTATTGATTCAATAATTGCTACGTTGATATTTTATATTGTTGTTGTTTCAATAATTGTCACTACACAGTATTTTCATTATCAGATCAATAATTCATATTATTTGAATAATATTATTAGATAGCATTATTGGCAATGTCTAGAAAGTTTTGTCTAAGGAGAGGTTTGGTCACCTAATTGCGCGCCAGTAAGGAGAAATCCTTATTGAAAGCCCCTCTTTCCTAGGAACACCCGTTACAAAGTATTGTGATTACATAATATTATTTGTGAATAATTAATTATTGATTTATATGATAAGGAAAATATTCATTTTATGTGGATATAGATGGACAAAATTTTAAAGTGACAATTGTTGAAAATTTGATATTTTATCTTTTTTGATAAATAATTCATTTAAATATATTATTATATTTTAATAATATAATAATAATGATATTTTTATAATGAATGTGGGATATATGAGCATATGAGGAGGAGGAGTATTTTTGTTACAAATTTTTTTTAAAACATGTTAAACATGTTCGTGGACCTCATTTCTTGACTGAAACCTGTAAAATCGCCCGTTTGTGGATTTCGGGCAATTTCTGTTTGAAATTTGGAAAAACATTCTTCTGTAAAGTTGTAGAGAATGGAATTTCCTATGGAAAGGATATAATGTTTGAAATTTTCTGATAAAAGGGCTATTTATTATGAATTATTGAAGTTTCGGTATTTCGGGTCTGAATTGATTTTTGGAGTTTTAAATGATTTTATTAACAAAAATGTTTTTGTGACATTTGGTGAGTTGGTGGCTGATGTTTTTGACCAAAGAAGGTTGCTAAGGAAATTAAGAAAAATATATTAATATTTTATTAAATTTTCTGCTTTGGTGTTCTAAGCATTTTCCTATAAATAGGGTGCTTAGGTTAAAATTGAAAATCACATCAGAAATTGAAGTTTTCTCTCTATTTCTATCTCTATATTATCGAGCGTATTCTTGTGAGTATTTTGATACTTTGAGTGTTGTTATACGGTGCAAGTTCCCTTCACTACTATATCCAGTATTCCAGTCAGAAGTACTGTCTTTTCGAGGAGGCGAGAATGTAGCGAGTTCTAGTCGGGGTGTGGAATGATGGTTCTAGAAAGTTGTCTTAGTAGTGCTTACCATTTTTGTAAAATAATGTATCAATAATTGTAATGAGGACTTATTTGGGTGTGAATATTGTCTAGATGGCAATATTTGTATTTAAACTCATAGTTTATATGTTGTATTAATAAATTTGTAGTTGTTTCTGTACCATGTTATTGACGACTCAAAGTGGGAGATGTATACCTATTTTGGGGGCGTCACAGTTGGTATCAGAGCTTAGGGATACGATCTCTGGCGGAGATCGGGGAATAGAACTAGGAGGGGAGAGACGAGTAAAACCTTCGCTAGTGTGTCTTACCTAAGCTTATTTGTTGGTTGGTCAGTATATAGGGATATTATGTGATATGTTGATTTTTTTAATTAACCCTTATTTTATGGCAGTATTTGAGAATGTCGACTGAGAATGTTAATAGTGGAGTAAATGAGACCGTGGAGACACCTTTACTCACCAACGAGGAGAACGTGCAACAGGCTGGCAATGTTCCTCCTCTGAACAACACCACTGAGCAGATGATGAACAACGAGATGTTTAGAAACTTTTTGCAGTTCATCCAAAATCAGACGAGGGAGACTCGTGCACAAAATACAAGTGGAAATGATAACAATGCACGATTTGTCACAACCAAGTAGTTCAAAGAGTTTGGACCACCAGAATTTTTGGGAAAGTCGGATCCGATTAAGGCAGAAACGTGGGTCAAACAAATTACCAAGATATTCGATGTCTTGGGATGCACAGAGGACCAGAAGGTTCCATTCGCCACCTTTATGTTCCGTAATGAGGCGATTCATCGGTGGGAATCATGAAGCGTACCCATCCAAATACTTTTCAAGCATGTTTTGGGAGACGTTTTAGAAACTATTCAATGACAAGTACTTTCCTGAAAGTATTCGTCATATGAAGGAAGTGGAGTTTATTAGATTGGAACAAAACAACATGATGGTGTCCCAGTACGAGGAGAAGTTTGCGGAGTTATCCAAGTTTGCACCTCATTTGGTGGAGAATGAGGAACATATGACGTGGATGTTTCTGAGAGGTTTGAAACCCGATATACGTCAATATCTCATTTCTCATAAATTTTCTCTCTATTCAGATGTTGTCAATAGGGCTCAATTATTAGAGCGAGATAACGAGTACGTTCAACCAAGGGACCACAACCAAGATCATACCGGTGACAACACTCATCAGAACAACGATAAGCAGCGAAGAAAGAAAAATATGGATAAAGGCGGTAACCACTCTGGTGGTAATCATGGCCATGAAAATAGAAGAAGCGAGTAGGGGGAGATTTTAAAAAGAGGAGATTCAACAATGACAATGCGAAGATGTCAGCACCAGCAGCAACTGGTTCTAAGGGAGGAGAGTGACCACCAGTCGTATGCCACAAATGCGAAAAGAGGGACATATCAGCCCAAACTGTCCACAACAGTTCAAGATATGCTATAATTATGGAAAGGAAGGACATATCGCTCGAGATTTTACGGTAGCGAAACCAAGTCCAGCGGGGATGGTGACTCAAAAGACTGTCCTAGAAAAGTCAAAGTCAACGGTTCCTGGAAGAGCGTTTGTCGTGACTGGTCAAAATGTGAGGAACCTAAATGAAGTGATCACGGGTAAGCTAATCAAATTTTTTTTATGAAGTTTATACCTTACTAGATACCGGTGCTACCCATTCATTTATCTCTCATACTTGTGCTCAACGTTGAAACTTGACTACGGAGAAATTAGACTTTTATTTATCTTTGGAGACTCCGTTAGGAGAAACTTTTATTACATCCACTATTTATAAATCTCGTTTGATCTAAGTTGGCACCATCACATTACCTGTTGACCTTATCTCTTTAAAGATACTTGCTTTTGATGTGATTTTAGGGATTGATTGGTTAACTACTCATCATGCCAAAATTGATTATTTTCGTAAGGTTGTTAGTTTTCATATTCCTAACCAACCTGTTGTACGAATTCAAGCAACTAAACCACTAAAATCAATCACTGTCATATCAAGTCATAAAGTTATTCATTTATTGAAAAACGGATGTCAAGCTTTCTTAGCCCATGTTATGGATTTGAATAAAGACACGTCAGATTTGAATAATATTCCTGTTGTTAGTAAATTTCCTAACGTATTTCCTGAAGAACTTCCCCGTCTACCCACGGAACGTGAAGTTAAATTCTTTATTGATCTTGAACCTAGTACAAAGCCCATTTCTAAAACCCCATATCGAATGGCTCCTATTGAACTTCAGAGTTAAAGGTCCAACTACAAGAGTTGTTGGACATCGGTTTCATTCATCCTAGTACATCTCCTTGGGGTGCTCCTATTTTATTTGTAAAGAAGAAAGACGGAAGTATGCAATTTTGTATTGACTATCGAGAATTGAACCATGTCACCATCAAGAATAGGTATCCACTACCTCGCATTGATGGCCTGTTTGACCAATTACAAGGAGCACAATTCTTTTCAAAGATTGATCTTCGTTCTAGATATCATCAGCTAAAGATTAGAACTGAGGATATTCCAAAGACTGCCTTCAGAACTCTGTACGGCTATTATGAATTCTTAGTCATGTCTTTTGGATTGACTAATGCCCCTGCGGCTTTCATGGATATGATGAACCAGATATTCAAGGAATATTTGGATCAGTTCGTTGTTGTCTTTATTGATGATATCCTCATATATTCCAAAAGCCGTGAAGATCATGAGCACCATTTGAAGCTGGTACTCCAAAGGCTTCGTGAAAATAAGCTATATGCCAAGTTGAAGAAATGCGGGTTCTGGCTTGAGAAAGTAACATTCCTTGGGCACGTGGTGTCAAAACATGGAGTATCTGTGGACCCAGTAAAGATTGAAGTAATATAAAGTTGGGAGCAACCGAATATGGTGACCGAAGTACGTAGTTTTATGGGCTTAGCTGGTTATTATCGGAGATTCGTGGAAGGATTTTCTCAAATCGCTACTCCATTAACTCAGCTGACTCAAAAAGATACAAAATTCGTATGAAGCGAGGAATGCGAGAAGAGTTTTTAAGAGCTTAAGAGGAGACTTATTTTGGCACTTGTTCTGACAATACCATCTGGTTTAGATGGATTTGTTATCTACAGCGATGCTTTGGGCAAAGGATTAGGATGTGTTCTCATGCAACATGGGAAAGTCATAGCCTATGCCTCGCGATAACATAATGAATATGAGAGGAATTATCCTACTCATGATCTAGAGTTGGCAGAAGTCGTTTTTACGCTATAAATCTGGTGGCACTACCTATATGGGGAGAAAGTGGAGATATATTTAGACTATAAAAGCCTCAAATATTTCTTCACCCAAAAGGAACTCAACATGCGACAACGATGTTGGCTCGAGCTATTAAAAGATTATGACCACACCATTCAATACATTCCTAGAAAAGCAAACGTGGTAGGTGACGCGTTGAGTAGAAGATCATATGCAGGAACAAGTGCGATGATGTCAAGTATACATATAGAACCAACTTTAATCGATAAAGTTAAAGTGGCTCAAGCCACCGACCCGGAGCTGATGCGTATGAAGAAGAAAATACCAGAAGGTGCTATTCCGGAAGCGAGAATCGATGAAGAAGGAATACTTCAAGTCCACTCCAGACTTTGTGTTCCTAATGACTCTGATTTGAATTACAAGATTATGACGGAGGCACATAATACACCATTTGCAATCCATCTTGGAAGTACCAAAATGTATCGTGATCTTCGACATACATTTTGGTGGAACAATATGAAGAGAGAGATTGCAAAGTTTATCTCGAGGTGTTTAACTTGTCAACGTGTAGAGGCGGAGCATAAAGTGCCAAAGGGTTCGTTGTAACCACTTGAGATTCTGAAATGGAAGTGGAAACACATAACCATGGATTTCGTTACGGGTCTTCCCACGGTTTCTCAAGGCATAGATGCGATATGGGTTATTGTTGATAGATTAACCAAGTCTGCTCATTTCTTGCCGATATGGGAGACTTATTACCTTGAATGTCTTTCTCATATGTATGTAAATGAGATTGTAAGATTACATGGTATTCCAGTATCCATAGTTTTGGATCGTAACCCAAGATTCACTTCACGATTTTGGGTTAGCTTGCAAAAAGCTATGGGAACAGATTTACGATTTAGTTCGGCATACCATCCTCAAACGGACGGACAATCAGAGAGGACTATTCAAACTCTTGAAGATCTATTAAGACTTTGTGTCCTAGACTTCAAAGGTAGTTGGGATATGTAGTTACCATTGGTGGAATTCTCCTAAAACAACAGTTATCAGGCAAGTATAGATGTGGCTCCATTTGAAGCATTGTATGGAAGAAAGTGTCGCTCTCCAGTATGTTGGGATGAGGTGGGTGAAGCAACATTGTTGGGACCAGAGTTAGTACGTATTACTATAGAAAAGATCCAAATGATTCGACAACGTATACAAACGGCACAGGATCGACAAAAGAGTTATGCGGATCTTTATCGAAAGGACGTGGAATTTAGTATTGGGGATCATGTATTGTCGCGTGTGGCTCCATGGAAGGGAGTTACAAGATTTGGGAAAAGAGGAAAGCTCAATCCACGATTTATTGGTCCATTTCAGATTCTTGACCGAGTAGGAAATATAGCCTATAGACTCGCATTACCTCCAAGTATGTCTCGTGTTCATAATGTTTTTCATATATTTGTGCTTCGTAAATATTTGAAAGACCCGAACCACATTATTAAGTTAGAACCGAATGAGATAGCCGAAGAGTTAACGAACGAAGAGGTACTTGTCAAGATCTTGGATAGAAAGGAGCATGTCCTACGCACAAAGGTCATACCCCAAGTCAAAGTTTTGTGGAGGAACCATGATATTGAGGAAATGACCTGGGAGTTGAAAACGGAAATGAAAGCGAGGTATCCTCACCTTTTCGAAACACCAGGTGCATACGTCAATTTCTAGGATAAAATTTCATAAGGAGGGGAGGTTATAAGACCCCAACTTATTATTAAATGAAATTGAATTTACTCTATTTATTATCTTGAAATAGTAAGGGTTGATTTGATTAATGTGGTTAGTTATGGGTAAAATGCGCAAATATTTCAAATAAGCAAGTGGTTATAAAATATTATTTTTATCGGAGAATATTCATCTGGTCGTGGAATATTCTTACTGTCGGGGAATATTCGATGCTGACGGTAGCGACCTTGTAATGGGCCCCATAACGAAAAGCGATTGGATGAAAGAAAACAACAAATATAAGTTGTTTATAAATAACGGCGTAGTTATTACCGTTAATACTGTTGGAATACCCGGTTGTTAAAAACACGATGAGCACGGTAGATTGCACCAATTATTGATTCTTACGTGAAGGCACTACTCAATAGTTATTACAAGAATTATTGCTTCAATATTTTATTTTATTGATTCAATAATTGCTAAGTTGATATTTTATATTGTTGTTGTTTCAAAGAATTGTCACTATACGAAGATTTTCAAGTATCGGATCAATAATTCATATTATTTGAATAATATTATTAGATAGCATTATTGGAAATGTCTAGAAAGTTTTATCTAAGGAGAGATTTGGTCACCTAATTGCGCGCCAGTAAGGAGAAATCTTTATTGGAAAGCCCCCTCTTTCCTGGGAACGGCCTGGTTGCCATTATTGTGATTCTGTAATATTATTTGTAAATAATTAATTATTGATTTATATGATAAGGAAAATATTCATTTTATGTGGATATAGATGGAGAAAATTTTAAAGTGACAATTGTTGAAAAAATGATATTTTATCTTTTCTGATAAATAATTTATTTAAATATATTATTATATTTTAATAATATAATAATGATGATATGTTTACAATGAATGTGGGATATATGACTATATGAGGAGGAGGAGTATTTTTGTTATTAAAATTGTTTAAAACATGTTAACATGTTCGTGGACCCCATTTCTTGACTGAAATTTGATTATAGCCTGTAAAATCGCCCGTTTGTGGATTTCAGTCAATTTTTGTTTGCAATTTGGAAACATTTTCTTCTGTAAAGTTGTAGATAATGGAATTTCCTATGGAAAGGACATAAGGTTTGAATTTTTTTGATAAAAGGGCTATTTATTATGAATTAATGAAGTTTCGGTATTTCGGGTCTGAATTGATTTTTGGAGTTTTAAATGATTTTATTAACAAAAACATTTTTGTGACATTTGGTGAGTTGGTGGCTGATGTTTTTGACCAAAGAAGGCTGCTAAGGAAATTAAGAAAAATATATTAATATTTTATTAAATTTTCTGCTTTGGTGTTCTAAGCATTTTACTATAAATAGGGTGCTTAGGTTAAAATTGAAAATCACACCAGAAACTAAAGTTTTCTCTCTCTTTCTATCTCTATATTATCGAGCGTATTCTTGTGAGTATTTTGATACTTTGAGTGTTGCTATACGGTGCAAGTTCCCTTCAGTACTATATCCAGTATTCCAGTCAGAAGTACCATCTTTTCGAGGAGGCGAGAATGTAGCGAGTTCTAGTCGGGGTGTAAAATGTGTTAGGTTTGTAATATTCATGTGCGCAATCAAATTGCACAAATTAAGCGGAAGCGTGTAAAAATCAGAGTTTAAAATTTTTTACAAACCATATACCCGGATCACCCTTTATGCATAATTATTAATTAAACGAGAAGATAAAGAATAAAATCATACACTTGAAGATCGAGCTTCCTCAGGTACAAGTTCACCTCCAAATCCTTTCGCGTTCAACTTGAATCCACCGGGGTTTTGTTCCTTCCTTTGATCAACGTTAGCCACCCATATGTTTGGCCTCTAGAGGTGATCCACCAAGGAATTATAATGATTCAAGAAAAAGGGTATTTGGCTCAAACCCTAGTTTTCTATCTCTATAGAAAAGGGTACTCTCCAACAAATTGGAATTATGTCGTTGTTTTGAAAAAGTCAACAACAACCCTTACCCATAATAAGACTCCTCTTATTTATAGATGTGGGCAACCCACCTTAACAATTAAGGAATTAGGTTTTAATTAATTAAATTCTTTTAATTAATTAAGCTCCCTAATCTTATTAGGGATAATTAATTAAACTCCTTTAACTAATTTTCCTTCCTAATCCAATTAGGAATAAATGAGAGTACTTATATTAAATTAATTCCTAAACTCTTTTAGAAATTAAAATAATAATAATTGTAATAATATTAATAAGACCCTCTTATTAATTTATATTTAATATTTCTAAAATATTAAATAATAAATATTAAGCTATTTAATTTATTCTATCACCATAGATTAAATTAAATATACTTAACATATTATTACGATTATGCCATTAACTTCTTAAATAATTATTCTTCCTTTTATGGTGTGACCCTTTAGGTTCTCCATATTAAACCGGTTGTGAATAAATCAATTAGAACAATTCTAATCTTATTTAAATAAATAAATTAAACAATTAATTTATTTAAATAAATAATATTTATTCTACAATAGGGATAAGCCTCCCCTAACGATCAACGACTTTCCGGATAATATAGATTTCAACATTAATCATTAAAGAAACTTTTGAGTAAATAGTTACTGCATAATTCAATCCTTCCACCATACAATGTCCCAATTAAATATAAGACATGGAATTACCACAAGTCTTATTTTATTTAATTATATGTATTTCGACTCTTAAATGCACAACTCCAAATAATGCAAATTAGAAACTCCATTCTAATTTCATTACGCTTTAACCAAGGACTACTGGGGTTGTCATTTATCGAATCACATAGGACATTTCTCTTCTTTTATTAGAAGTGGTAGATTCTTTATTGATCATACATTATCTCCACGTACAACTTATTATACCCAAGTATACCCTTTGATATACCCTAAGGGTCTTAAGGAATAAGTCAAAGTATAACTCATCATACACAAGATACTATGATGATCTCAAGTCCAAGGATTACTTGTACTACTATCACTACAGAATTCCTATTGACAGTGAAAATAAAACTCCATTAGGTATTCCTTAGCGAGCCACGCTCAAAGGAACTTATTCTCTAATAAGCACCTACATACTTGCTTTAGTGTCTCCACACAAATGATCATGAGATCAATCATCCTCATCCAATGAGCAAACAACGTATGTACCAATCTATCCGGATTCACTAATCCCCAATTTAGTAATCCAATGATTGGGAACTATTATAGTTTTAAGCTTTCAAAGAATTTAGATCTCATTAGAATGATCATCATCATTATTCTAAAAGCATTGCTTAAAACTATGGGTTTATCACATATTATAAAATAGCATCATGTAGATAATTAAAAGCCTTTAATAAATTAATACTTTTTATTAATAAATGAATAAGATTGTTACAAAGTATATGCTTTATCATCAAACATGATTGGCTTGTGTGCATACTACTTTCAATCTCCCACTTGCACTAAAGCCAATCGTCATGGTATCTTATACTCTTCTTCTCTAAGTGACGATTATCTTGCTGTTGGATAAGCTTTAGTTAATGGATATGTAATGTTGTTCATGAGAGTCCACTATCTCTATAGTGATTTCCCATCTTTCAATGATTCTAATAATCAAATGAAAGTGCCACAACATATGTTTGGATCCAAGATGAGATTTAGGAACTATTCCTAGTTCTGTAATGAACTTTTAATCCAAACAATCAACTTGCAGCTTCATTTATAGCTATATACTTTGTCTTTATCACTAAACCAGTAACTCTTTGCTGTTTGGAACCTTTCCAATTCACTGCACCACTGTTCAAGGTAGCCCTTTACCTTAACGTGGATTTTTCTGTCGTCTTGGTCTGTCTAAAAAACTTGAGTCTGTTAAGCCCTCTAGTTTTAATTTAGACCCACCATGAATGCTCACATCCTTAGTGCCGGTTAAGAACTTTAAGATGTTTTTCACTGCCTTCGCAAGAATCTTCTCCGAGATATGACCGATCAACATCAGGTCTCGTATATTTCATTGCATGCATGATAGTCACTCATGCGACCTCTCTTTTCAGGAGTCTGTGGGGACTATTAAGAGAGATACACTCCATAGCTCATCGACATGAGACATCTCTTGGAGTTTGCCATGTTAAACGACTTTAGCATCAAATGAATATGCGTTCCTTGGGTTAAGTCGAGCATCCTCTTAAATCTATCTATATAGATTTATATCCCCAATTAAGATACTCTTCCCAAATCATTCATGGAGGAATGTTTAGACAACTTTATCTTTTCTGATTATAGCATTGATATGTCATTCCTTATCCGTAGTATATCAACATATAATATTAGGAATGTCACGACGCTCCCACTGACCCTTTTGTACACACTAGAACTCTTACTGTTAGGTTTTCGTGAAAATCAGAGTAGCAATCAAATTGCAAAATATAGCGGAAGCGAGATAAAATCAGATTTTAAAATTTTTCACAAACCAATTACCCGGATCATCCTTTATGCATATTATTAATTAAACGAAGAATAAGAAATTATGAAATCATACCCTTGTAGAAACGAGCTTCCTCGTGCGAGTTCACCTCCTACTTCTCCATGATCTCCTTGAATCTCCTGGGTAGATTCCTTCCTTTGATTAATGTAAGCCACCCAAGTGTGTGGCCTCTATAGGTGATCCACCAAGGAAGAGGAATTTTTCAAGAAGAAGGGATTTGGCTCAAACCCTAGTTTTTCTATATCCGAATAAGAAAAGGGTGTACTCTCCCAATCTAGGAATTACGATATCTAATATCTAATCTAAGACTCTCTTATAAAGATATTATATAACCCTATTTTAATTAAAATAAGGTATTATTTATTTAATTAAACTCTTTTAATTAAATGGGCTCCCTAATCCTATTAGGGATAATTAGTTAAACTCCTTTAACTAATTTTCTTTCCTAATCCAATTAGGAATAAATGAGAGTACTTATATTAAATTAATTCCTAAACCTTTTAGAAATTAAAATAATAATAATTATAATAATATTAATAAGACTCCTCTTATTAATTTATATTTAATATTTCTAAAATATTAAATAATAAATATTAAGCTATTTAATTTATTCTATCACCATAGATTAAATTAAATATACTTAACATATTATTACAATTATGCCATTAACTTCTTAAATAATTATTCTTCCTTTTATGGTGTGACCCTTTAGGTTCTCCATATTAAACCTTGTGAATAAATCAATTAGAACAATTCTAATCTCATTTAAATAAATAAATTAAACAAATAATTTATTTAAATAAATAATATTTATTCTACAATAGGATAAGCCTCCTAGCGATCAACGACTTTCCGGATAATATAGATTTCAACATTAATCATAAAAGAACCTTTGAGTAAATAGTTACCGTACAATTCAATCCTTCCACCATACTATGTCCCAATTAAATATAAGACATGGAATTACTATCAAGTCTTATTTTATTTAATTATATGTATTTCGATTCCTAAATGAACAACTCCCAATGAATGCAAATTAGAAACTACTTTTTAATTTCATTCCACCTTGCCAAGGATTCACAGGTTGTCATTTATCGAATCACATAGGACATCTCTCCTTTTTACTAGAAGTGGTAGATTCTTTATTGATCATTCATTATCTTCATATATAACTTATTACACCCAAGCATACCCTTTGATATACTCTAAGAGTCTTAAGGAATAAGTCAAAGTGTAATTCATTATATATAAGATACTATGATGATCTCAAGTCTAAGGATCATTTGTACTACTATCACTACAGGAATTCCTATTGACAGGTAAGTAAAACTCCATTAGGTATTCCTTAGCGAATCACGTTCAGTGAACTTATTCTCTAATAAGCACCTACATACTTGCTTTAGTGTCTCCACACAAATGATCATGAGATCAATCATCCTCATCCAATGAAAGCAAGCAACGTATGTACCAATCTATCCGGATTCACTAATCCCCAATTTAGTAATCCAATGATTGGGAACTATTTTAGTTTTAAGCTTTCTAAGAATTTAGATCTCATTAGAATGATCATCATCATTATTCTAAAAGCATTGCTTAAAACTATGGGTTTATCACATATTATTAAAACAAAGACCATGTAGATAATAAATGCCTTTAATAAATAATTCTTTTATTAATAAATAAATAAGATTGATTACACAAGATATGCTTTATAATCATACATGATTGGCTTGTATGCATAATACTTTCAATCTCCCACTTGCACTAAAGCCAATCGCCGTGGTATCTCATACCCATCTTCTCTAAGTGACGATCAAACTCTTTGTTGTGTTAACGCTTTAGTAAATGGATCTCCAATATTGTCTTGAGAGTCCACACCGCCAGGTGGCGTCTCTCTTCAATGATCTCTCGATCAAATGAAATCGCCATGACACGTGTTTGGATTTACGATGAGACTGGGTTCCTTAGCTTGCATAGCGACTCCGTTGTTGTCACGTATCAAAGGCACTGGTCCTTTAATGCTAGGAACCACACCAAGTTCGGTAATGAACTTCTTAATCCAAATGCCTTCCTTTGCGCCTTCACTTGCAGCCTATGTACTCGCCTCACCTTTGAATCAAAGAATCGTTTGTTTGCTTGGAACTTTTCCAACTCATCAAGCGCCACCGCTTAAGGTAAACACATACCCCAAAATGGATTTATCATCATCTTGGTCTGCTTGAAAACTTGAGTCTGTGAAGCCCTCTAGTTTTAATTCGCACCACCGTAGATAAGAAATACATCCTTAGTTCTTCTTAAGTACTTTAGGATATTTTTCACCGCCCTTCCAAAGTTCTTCTCCGGATTCGATGATATCTCGCTTGTTACACTAAGTGCATGAGCGCGACATCTCGGTCTAGTACATATCATACAGCATACATGATAGATCCTATTGTGAAGCATAAGGAATCTTACTCATACTGTTTCTCTCCTCGTGTGTCTTTGGGGCTTGTTTCTTGGAGAGATGTATTCCATGGCTCATCGGCATGAGACCTCTTTTGGAATCTTCCATGCTAAACCTTTTAGCATCATGTCAATGTCGTTCCTTGGGATAAGCCAAGCATCCTATTAGATCTATATCTATAGATCTTTATCCCCAAAATATAGGATGCTTCTCCCAAGTCCTTCATGGAGAAGTGTTTAGATAACCGTGATTTTAATTGTTTGCGACATAGGAATATCATTCCCTATCGGTAATATATCATCAACATATAATACAAGGAATGAAATAAGCGCTCCCACTAACCTTCTTGTACACATGGTTCATCCTCATTTTTGATAAAATCAAACTTTTTGATTGTCTCATCAAAACGAATGTTCCACCCACGAGAAGCTTGCTTTAATCCATAAATGGATCGTTGTAGCTATGTAGACTTGATTTGTTCCAACCTTTGAAACAAATCCTCCGGTTGTGTCATATACACATCCTCCTCAAGTTTCCCATTGAGGAAGGCCGTTTTCACGCCCATCTGCCAGATTTCGTAGTCATGGTAAGCTGCAATCGCAAGCAAAATCCGAATGGACTTGAGCATTGCTACTGGTGAGAAGGTTTCATCATAGTCAACTCCTTGTCTTTGTTTGAAACCTTTTGCAACCAGTCGGGCCTTATAGGTCTCTACCTTGCCGTCTGCTCCAGTCTTTCTTTTAAAGACCCATTTACACCCAATAGGCTTAATGCCTTCAGGTGGTGAGACCAAAGTCCATACTTGGTTCTCATACATGGAGTCCATCTCAGATTTCATGGCTTCTTACCATTTCTCTGAGTCTTTACTACTCATAGCATGTTCGTAATTCAATGGATCATCATCATCTATGATGCGTACCTCATTGTCATCTTCTATGACAAGTCCATACCTGTCTGGTATCTTTGGTACTCTTCCAGATTTACGAATAGGGTGTGGTATAGAAAGAATCTCTACTTGGTTAGGTACCTCACTTTGATCTGTAGTATTTTGTGGTTCTTGAACTTCTTCAAGATATATCTTACTCCCAATCGACCCTTCAAGGATAAACTCCTTTTCCAAGAAGGCAGCATGTTTCGCAACAAACACCTTTTGATCAGTTGGATGATAGAAATAATATCCCGATGTTTCTTTAGGATATCTCACAAATCTACATTTGTCAGATCTAGTCTGCAGCTTATCGTTTTCAAACTTTTTGACATAAGCTGGACAACCCCAAGTCTTAACATGCTTAAGATTTGGTTTCCTCCCTATCCATAACTCATATGGGGTCTTGGGGACGGATTTTGTAGGTACCTTGTTAAGTAGGTATGCAGCCGATTCTAGGGCATATCCTCAGAAGGAAACTGGAAGGTCGGTAAAGCTCATCATAGATCGAACCACGTCCAACAATGTTCGATTTCTCCTTTCGAGATACACCATTCATTTGTATGCGTCCTGTTGGAGTCCATTGTGAGATTATACCATTTTCTTTGAGACAATTGAGAAACTCACCACTTAAGTATTCTCCTCCTCGATCAGATCGAAGAATCTTAATACTCTTACCAGTTTGCTTCTCAACTTCACTTCTGAACTCTTTGAACTTTTCAAATGATTCGTGATTTGTATTTCATTAAATACACATATCCAAATCTTGAGTGGTCGTCGCTGAATGTAATAAAATAAGAATACCCTCCTCGTATGCGTTCGTTGTCATAGGTCCACATACATCCGTGTGTACCAACGCTAACAACTCAGAACTCTTTCTCCTTTTCCACTAAAAGGAGATTTAGTCATTTTACCCATGAGACAAGATTCACAAGTTGGATATGATTCATAATCGATAGCTCTAGGAGCCCATCTTTATGCAACTTGGATAATCTTGTTTCATTAATATGACCAAGTCTACAATTACCACATGAAGGTATAATTAACATCATCTCTTTTCCTTTTATTAGTTTGTTCAATTTGAAATATATTTTCATGCAAGTCAAGTATATAAAGTCCATTTCAGTGAAATTTCCAACACCATATAAAACATTATCATTATAAATGGAACAACTGTTGTTCTTTATTATAATATTAAAACCATCCATATCCAATACAGAGAGATAGAAATAATGTTTCTAATGATATTTGGAACAAAATAACAATTATTTAAATTAATGAACTTGCCAGTAAGCGGTGCTAAACAATAAGTCCCTACAACTAATGCAAAGAACCTTTGCTCCATTTCCCACTCGTAGGACGACCTCCTCATCCTTGCTTAGCTTTCTACTTGACGGTCCTGCATATTATTACATATGTGAGAACCACATCCGGTATCCAATACCCAAGTAGAAGATTAACTTTCGGAAAAATTAATTTCAATCATAAACAAACCTTGATTAGGATTCAAGCTTCTCAAGCTTCTTCGCTTTTGATACGCAAGATAATCCTTGCAGTTCCTCTTCGAAGGACTTGCTTATTGCAATGGAAGCAAATTCCTTTGCTAATGGATCGAGTTTCCTTTGATCCTTCACTTTCGCCTTTCCCTTAGCCTTCTTGTATTTCTTCTTTTCAGAAAATACCTTGGGCCTCTTCCTTTTCTTGGAAGAATCATCCACAAGTAAGACATGGTTCTTCTTAGATGGGAAGTGACCTTCAGCAGTTTTCAACATGTTAAGTAATTCAGGCAAGCTGACATCCAACTTATTCATGTGAAAATTCACAACAAATTGTGAGAAGGTGTCTGGGAGTGACTGCAAGACTAAATCTTGACTCAACTCCCCATCCACGATTTAACCCAAGTCATCCCAAGACGCTCAATCAGATTGATCATCTTTAGGACATGAGTCTCAACTAAGGCGGTGCCCTCGGTCATCCGAGATCGGAAGAGTTCCTTAGATATTTCATATCTAGCGGTCCTACTTTGCTCACCATACAACTCTCCAAGGTGCGAGAATAGTAGGAGCATCCATGTTTTCATCTTGTGTTGAAGCTCGTTACTCATGGATGCGAGCATGATGCATTGAGCCACGGATGCATCATCTTGCTTTGTTTAAAAGTAGCAATCTCTTCCTCGGAGGTCGCTCGCAACTTTTGCAGTACTGGCGAATTTAGGACATAAGAAATCTTTTTCAAAGAGAAGAGAACAATTCTCGATTCCTTAACCAACAAAGTGTAGTTCTGGTCCCATGGGTTTGTTAGCATCAAGTATGCTTCAAAATGAAATTAGTGAATGTGACATTTTCAAAATTACGCATGTAAAAGATAATATTTTAGCAAACATTCA
Source organism: Panax quinquefolius (assembly GCA_020205615.1). Classification (NCBI taxonomy): domain Eukaryota; kingdom Viridiplantae; phylum Streptophyta; class Magnoliopsida; order Apiales; family Araliaceae; genus Panax; species Panax quinquefolius. The sequence goes on from CM035161.1 coordinate 64,241,023, forward strand.
TTTATTAATTACCAAAATAAATTAGGTCTTATTTTATATTGGTATCTCCCACTATTTTCTTCAAAGTATATTACCCTCATTTATATAGTTCTAAAAAATCTAATTAAAGTTTTTTTAGTGAGAATAAGGATCCCATTTCAAATATATATAGCCTTGTGGTGACACAACAAACTATATATAAATAAATAGGTAGACAACTCCTTGTCAATTACATCAACATGTAACTCCTTATGTTTTGCCTCTTGGATTATTTTGATCAAGTGGTGACACATCCAAATCAAAATTATCTAAGTTAAGTCCAACCTAGCACTTCCATATATTCAAAAAAAAAATATATCGCCTTGTGGTGACACAACAAAACAATATTGTTCAATTTTCTTTATAAGCATCAAATGTGATAAATTAACATCTTAAATACTTAATACTTGACTTGTGGTGACACAACAAACTCATATTAAATATTTAATACTCTATTAATTTTATCATGCTAGAAAGGCTGACGCTCGATATTCTAAATATCTTTGAACGCTTAAGACTTAATAAAAAACTTTGAGGGATTTGTTATTATTTGTCTCATCTTGTTTAATACAAGCATGCAAATATATATATATAAAATCGCGTCATATTATTAAACATGTGAAGCATGTTTGCATAATATATAATATATATACTACTAGCATGCACATATAGAATACTATATTCTACCCGGATTGATTATGGACTTTTATTCTAGTTTGGTTCACTAGAGCCACCAAGTGAACCAAAAGGTCAAACCCTAGGGTGCAAAGAATAAACATTTAAATATAACTATTACATTTAAACCTGGGCTCCATTACAAACGGGTCTTCAAGCGCTCCTTGATCTTGGTCTTCGGTTCTTCTAAAAAATTCTAACTAATCCCATTACATTAAACTATTTAATTTAAATAGAAACCTTGATCAGCAGTCAAGGGGAAGTACATAGGAGAGAGATAGAATTTACATCAAGAAGAAAACCAGAAAAGACGAGGTACGCAGACCCCATTTAATAAAACCCATTCATTCAAACATCCAACTAAAATAAATCCAATCATATTGGTCAATTGTCCATAATCAATCCCATTTATTATCATACATATCATCATATGTATCAATAAATTAAATCATTCCATATATATATGAGTATCATTTAATGGGCAATTTTATGTTGCATGAAATCCAATTTCAAGATTAAAATAAACTCTTTTATATTAATTATAAAATTATTAAGATTAATATATATATATAACAATTATATATATATATATATAATAAAAGTCCGGGTCCCTTTTTTTTTTTTTTTTTTTTTTTTATAACAGCCACAGATTGCATTGCAACCAAAAAAAAAAAAACCGGACTATGCTGTTAATTTGCTGGACAATAACACTGCCACGTGGACTCCTTTCTTGCTTTGCCTTTTACTTATATTAGTATTAATATGTTAGCCGAATACCTTAATATTTATCTATATATACATATATATATATATATATATATATATATAGTACTAATACCACACGGATCCACCAAAAAGAAGCCACTTGAGTTCATTTGAAAAAAAAAAATAATATATATATATAAAACCGTCTAAAGAACTCTCAAAGAAGAAAGAAGAAAAAAAATATTTTCTAGCTTTTTTTTTTTTTTCTTTTCATAAAATAATAATTTTATACAACAAATTATGCCCAATAAATTATTCTAAATACATACCCATACATATATAAAATCTAAATAATTAATAATTCATAAAGTTTGGCACTCGATACCAATCGTTAGGTTTTCGTGAAAATCGTAGTAAAATCAAATTGCAAAATATAATGCGAGCGAGATAAAATCGATTTTAAAATTTTTCACAAACCAATTACCCGGATCATCCTTTATGCATATTATTAATTAAACGAAGAATAAGAAATTATGAAATCATACCTTGTAGAAACGAGCTTCCTCAGTGCACGAAGTTCACCTCCTACTTCTCATGATCTCCTTGAATCTCCTGGTAGATTCCTTCCTTTGATTAATATAAGCCACCCAAGTGTGTGGCCTCTATAGGTGATCCACCAAGGAAGAGGAATTTTTCAAGAAGGGATTTGGCTCAAACCCTAGTTTTCCTATCCTGAATAAGAAAAGGGTGTACTCTCCCAATCTAGAATTACGATATCTAATATCTAATATAAGACTCTCTTATAAAGATATTATATAACCCTATTTTAATTAAAATAAGGTATTATTTATTTAATTAAACTCTTTTAATTAAATTGGCTCCCTAATCCTATTAGGGATAATTAGTTAAACTCCTTTAACTAATTTTCTTTCCTAATCCAATTAGGAATAAATGAGAGTACTTATATTAAATTAATTCCTAAACCTTTTAGAAATTAAAATAATAATAATTATAATAATATTAATAAGACTCCTCTTATTAATTTATATTTAATATTTCTAAAATATTAAATAATAAATATTAAGCTATTTAATTTATTCTATCACCATAGATTAAATTAAATATACTTAACATACTATTACAATTATCCCATTAACTTCTTAAATAATTATTCTTCCTTTTATGGTGTGTGACCCTTTAGGTTCTCCATATTAAACCTATGTGAATAAATCAATTAAAACAATTCTAATCTAATTTTAATAAATAAATTAAACAAATAATTTATTTAAATAAATAATATTTATTCTACAATAGGGATAAGTCTCCCTAGCGATCAACGACTTTTCAGATAATATAGATTTCAACATTAATCATAAAAGAACCTTTGAGTAAATAGTTACCGTACAATTCAATCCTTCCACCATACAATGTCCCAATTAAATATAAGACATGGAATTACTGTCAAGTCTTATTTTATTTAATTATATGTATTTCGATTCCTAAATGAACAACTCCCAATGAATGCAAATTAGAAACTACTTTCTAATTTCATTCCACCTCGCCAAGGATTCTGGGTTGTCATTTATCGAATCACATAGACATCTCTCCTTTTTACTAGAAGTGGTAGATTCTTTATTGATCATTCATTATCTTCATATATAACTTATTACACCCAAGCATACCCTTTGATATACTCTAAGAGTCTTAAGGAATAAGTCAAAGTGTAATTCATTATATATAAGATACTATGATGATCTCAAGTCTAAGATCATTTGACTTACTATCACTACGAGAATTCCTATTGACAGTAAAGTAAAACTCCATTAGGTATTCCTTAGCGAGTCACGCTCGATTGAACTTATTCTCTAATAAGCACCTACATACTTGCTTTAGTGTCTCCACACAAATGATCATGAGATCAATCATCCTCATCCAATGAAAGCAAGCAAATGTACCAATCTATCCGGATTCACTAATCCCCAATTTAGTAATCCAATGATTGGGAACTATTTTAGTTTTAAGCTTTCTAAGAATTTAGATCTCATTAGAATGATCATCATCATTATTCTAAAAGCGTTGCTTAAAACTATGGGTTTATCACATATTATTAAAACAGCACCATGTAGATAATTAATGCCTTTAATACATAATTCTTTTATTAATAAATAAATAAGATTGATTACACAGTATATGCTTTATCATCATAAATGATTGGCTTGTATGCATAATACTTTCACTTACCTCATCGTATGTAACTCTGGATCATCATCTTCTATGATGCGTACCTCATCATCATCATCCATGATGAATCCATACCTCCTAGGTATTTTCTTGGTACTATTCCGATTTACGATTATCTTGGTGTGGTACAATAGGTCTATCTACGTGTTCCTCTTATTTGACTTATAGTGTTTTGTGGTTCTTGAATTCTTCAAGATCTATTATCCTCCCACTAGCCCCTCCAATAATAAACACCTTTATCTTAGAAGGCGCGATGTGTTTCGCAATAAACACCTTTTGCTAAGTAGGATTATAGAACATATACCCTAAACTTACTTTAGGATGTCCCACAAATCAGACATGTCAAATCTTGTCCCAAAGCTTATCCTTTGAAACCTTTTCACATAAGTTGGACAACCCCTTATCTTAACATACTTAAGATTAGGAATCCTCCCGTCCATAACTTTTATGGAGTCTTGGGGCCAATTTTGAGGTTACCATTTTCGTAGATATGCGACCATTTCTAGGACATTATCCCAAAAGGATACCGGAATGTCAAGAAAATCATTATGGACCGCACTATGTCCAACAAGGTACGATTTTTCCATTCGGATACATCAATCAATTATTACAGTATCGGGATGATCGTCCATTATGAGAAAACCATTTGAGATGATCTAGAAACTTATTGCACAAGTATTTATTCCTTGATCCGATCAAAGAATCCTAATACTTTGCCAATTTGTTTCACTTTTGAATTCTTTGAACCTTTCAAAAATTCACACTTGTATTTCAAAGAAATACACACATTCAACTCTTTGAATTATCATCTCCTTTTCTTATACTAATTTGTTCAATATGCAAAATTATTTTCATGTAAGTCAAGTATACAAAATTTATTAAGTAATATTCCATTCTATACAAAACATTATTATTATAAATAGAACAACAATTGTTCTTAATTATAATATCAAAGATTTCATTGTCCAACAATAAAATGGAAATAATATTTTTAACAAGAACCGAAATACAATAACAACTTATTGACTTAATAGATTTGCCCGTAGGCATTGCTAAACTATAAGTTTCTATGGCTAATATGCAAAGAACCTTGCTTCATTTCCCACACATAGATTACTTACCTTGTTTAACTTTCTACTTACGCTTGGTCCCTTCATAAATCTATATTTATGATAACCAAAGTCGGTATCCAATACCCAAGTAGAACCTTGACTTAAAGAAAAATTTATTTCAATCATGAACAAAAATCGTATTATAACCAAACTTCACTAAGCTTCTTTGGTTAGCCTCTGCAAGATGCTTCTCGCAGCTTTCTTTCCAAAGGTCCATTCTTATTGCAAAGGAAGCAAACTCCTTTGCTATCCGTGACGCTTTTGTTCTTATTATCCTTTGTTTTTGCCTTTCTATATACCTTCTTTGAATCGCTCTTCTTTTCGAAGATCCTTTGGCCCCTACCAAGAAGACTTGGTCTTTCTTGGTTGAAAGTGACTCTCAACATTTTTCAACATAAAAGCAAATCAAAGAAAGTGATATCTAGCTTGTTCATATGAAAAATTCACAACAATTGTGAAAGGAGTCCGAGAGTGAGTGCAAGATCAAATCTTGACTCAACTCTCCATCCATGACAAAACCAGTTGTCCTGATTGATCAATCAAATTGATTATGTTAAGAACTTTTGTATCTGCATTTATAGTGCCATTGGCCATTCTAGATCGGAAGGGCTCCTTAGATATCTGATATCTATCAGTCCCACTTTCCTCACCATCAACTACTTGATGTGCAGGAATATAGTAAGAGCATCCATAGTTTCATGCTGACGCTGAAGCTCGTTACTCATGGATGCGAGCATGATGCATTGAGCCAACTGTGCATCATCTTGCCACTTTCTAAAAGTAGCAATCTCTTCCTCGAGGCATTATGCGCAACCATTGCGGGATAGGCGATTAAGGACATAAGATAGCTTTTTAGCTATGAGAACTATTCTCAAATTCCTTAACCAATCCATTTAATTCTATTCAGTTAATTTAGCATCTAATATGCTTCGCAGTTGATAGTAATTTAGACATTGTAAAATTACGTAAATGAATTTGTAATTTAACAACATTTTAACATACATTCTTTTATTAATTACCAAAATAAATTAGGTCTTGTTTTAAATTGGTATCTCCCACTATTTTCTTCAAAGTATATTACCCTCAATATATATAGTTCGGCAAAATCTAATTAAAGATCTGCTAGTGAGAATAAGGATTCCATTTCAAATGTATATAGCCTTGTGGTGACACAACAAACTATATATAAATAAATAGGTAGACAACTTTTGTCAATTACATCAACTATGCAACTCCTTGTATTTTGCCTCTTAGATTATTTTGATCAAGTGGTGGCACATCCGAATCAAAATTATCCAAGTTAAGTCCAACCTAGCACTCCATATATTCAAAAAGAAAAATATCATCCTTATGGTGACACAACAAAACAATATTGTTCAATTTTCTTTATAAGCATCAAATGTGATAAATTAACATCTTAAATACTTAATACTTGACTTGTGGTGACACAACAAACTCATATTAAATATTTAATACTCTATTAATTTTATCATGCTAGAAGGCTGACGCTCGATATTCCAACTATCTTTGAACGCTTAGGACTTAATATAAAAATTGAGGGATTTGTTATTAATTTGTCTCATCTTGTTTAGCGCATGCATTTATATATATATATAAAATACGCCATCGTATTAATTAACATGCGAAGCATGTTTGCATAATATATAATATATATAATATAAGCATGCATATATAGAATACTATATTCTACCCTGATTGATTATGGACTTTATTCTAGTTTGGTTCACTAGAGCCACCAAGTGAACCAAAAGGTCAAACCCTAGGGTGCAAGAATTAATATTTAAATATAACTATTACATTTAAACCCTGCTCCATTACAAACGTGGTCTTCACGCATCCTTGCTTTTGATCTCTAATTCTTCAAAATTAATTCTAATTATTCCTATTACAAAACTATTTTAAAATAAATAGAAACCTTGATCGTGATCGAGGGAAAGTACATAGGATGGGAATAGAATTTACATTAAGAAAAATTAGAGAAGACGAGGTCACGCAGAATTCCCATTTAATAAAACCCATACATTCATGCATCCAACTAAAATAAAATCCAATCATATTGGTCAATAGTCCATAATCAATCACATTTATTATCATACACATCACCATATGCATCAATAAATAACATTCATCTTATGAATAATAAACATTTAATATATATATATGATATCATTTAATGGGCAAATTTAGTTAGTATAAAATCTAATTTTGAATCAAAATAAACTCCTTTATTTTAATCCAAATTTAAATAAAAATAAAACTATTTTATTTTAATTTATCCAATTTTGAATAAAATAAACTATTTTATTTTAGTCAAAAATTTTAATCAAAATAAACTCCTTTATTTTAATTAATTATGGAATCCAATTCCATGTAAAAAAAAATAATCTTTAATTAAAATAAACTCTTTTATTTTAATTAATTATGGAATCCAATTCCATGTAAAAAAAAATAAAATTATTAAAGGAAACACTTGATATTCTTTCCTATTCACAAATAAACTCCTTTATTTTGAATAATATGAAATCTTATTTCATATTTAAATAAACTCCTTTATTTAAGGAAACATGGATTCTCTTTCCTATTCACAAATAAACTCTTTTATTTTAAATAATATGAAATCTTATTTCATATCTAAACAAACTCCTTTATTTAAGGAAAGATGGATTTACTTTCCTATTCACAAATAAACTCCTTTATTTTAGGAAAAATAAAATCCAATTTCAACTCCAATTAGTTATTATGGAATCCAATTCCAACTCTAATTAGTTAAGCATGAAATTCTAATTTTAAAATTAAATAAATCTTTTATTTTAATATTAAAATAAACCTTTTATTTTAAGATTAAAATAAACCTTTTTTATTTTAATTATAAAATTATTTAAAATTAAAATAAAACTTTATATTTTAATATTAAAATAAACCTTTTATTTTAAAATTAAAATAATCTTTTATTTTAATTATATAATAATTAAGAATATATATACGTATATATATATATTAAGTATATATATATATATATATATATATATAAATATATATATATATATATATATATATATATATATATATATATATATATATCCTTCCTTAAACATGTTTCTCGAACTTAACTCACGCCTATTTCCGAGAGTTATCTATATATATATATATATATATATAATCATTATATAATCATTAGATAATCATTAGTTTCATTTTAATTTTCCTTGAATTCTGTAGGCCATAAGAGCTATTTAATTTCCGGCATGACCATATAGAATGCTGTACTTGATTCACGTGGATTAGAATATATATATGTAATTACGGTATATATATTTATATATATATATATATATATATATATATATATATACCGTATATTACCTTCCAAAAAAAAAAAAATGGCGAAAATTGATTTCTCGATTTAGCTCTCGCCGCCAACTTTTAAACCGAAAACAGATTTTGCAAAAGGCAGCGGAAATTGATGCAGCGAAAATTGATTATATTTATTTTTTATTTATTTAAGTAAATTTTATACATTAAAATTATGCCCAATTAAATTGTTCTAAACACATATCAATATAATATCAAATTAAAACAATTAATAATTCGAATAAAGGTTTGGCTCTGATGCCACTGTTAGGTTTGTAATATTCATGTGCGCAATCAAATTGCACAAATTAAGCTTAAGCGTAAAAATCGAGTTTAAAATTTTTACAAACTATATACCCGATCACCCTTTATGCATAATTATTAATTAAACGAAAAGATAAAGAATAAAATCATACCCTTGAAGATCGAGCTTCCTCGTGTACAAGTTCACCTCCAAATCCTTTCGCGTTCAACTTGAATCCACCGGTTTTTGTTCCTTCCTTTGATCAACGTTAGCCACCCATATGTTTGGCCTCTGAGAGGTGATCCACCAAGGAATTATAATGATTCAAGAAAAAGGGTATTTGGCTCAAACCCTAGTTTTCTATCTCTATAGAAAAGGGTACTCTCCAACAAATTAGAATTATGTCGTTGTTTTGAAAAAGTCAACAACAACCCTTACCCATAATAAGACTCCTCTTATTTATAGATGTGGGCAACCCACCTTAACAATTAAGGAATTGGGTTTTAATTAATTAAATTCTTTTAATTAATTAAGCTCCCTAATCTTATTAGGGATAATTAATTAAACTCCTTTAACTAATTTTCCTTCCTAATCCAATTAGGAATAAATGAGAGTACTTATATTAAATTAATTCCTAAACTCTTTTAGAAATTAAAATAATAATAATTGTAATAATATTAATAAGACCCCTCTTATTAATTTATATTTAATATTTCTAAAATATTAAATAATAAATATTAAGCTATTTAATTTATTCTATCACCATAGATTAAATTAAATATACTTAACATATTATTACGATTATGCCATTAACTTCTTAAATAATTATTCTTCCTTTTATGGTATGACCTTTTAGGTTCTCCATATTAAACCTATTGTGAATAAATCAATTAGAATAATTCTAATCTTATTTAAATAAATAAATTAAATAATTAATTTATTTAAATAAATAATATTTATTCTACAATAGGATAAGTCTCCTAACGATCAACGACTTTCCGAGATAATATAGATTTCAAAGATTAATCATTAAAGAACCTTTGAGTAAATAGTTACCGTGCAATTCAATCCTTCCACCATACAATGTCCCAATTAAATATAAGACATGGAATTACCGTCAAGTCTTATTTTATTTAATTATATGTATTTCGACTCTTAAATGCACAACTCTAAATAATGCAAATTAGAAACTCCTTTCTAATTTCATTCTCTGTAACCAAGGACTACTCGGGTTGTCATTTATCGAATCACATAAGACATTTCTCTTCTTTATTAGAAGTGGTAGATTCTTTATTGATCATACATTATCTCCATGTATAACTTATTATACCCAAGCATACCCTTTGATATACCCTAAGGGTCTTAAGGAATAAGTCAAAGTATAACTCATCATACACAAGATACTATGATGATCTCAAGTCCAAGGATTACTTGTACTACTATCACTACAAGAATTCCTATTGACAGGCAAATAAAACTCCATTAGGTATTCCTTAGCGAGCCACGTTCTCAAAGAACTTATTCTCTAATAAGCACCTACATACTTGCTTTAGTGTCTCCACACAAATGATCATGAGATCAATCATCCTCATCCAATGAGCAAGAAACGTATGTACCAATCTATCCGGATTCACTAATCCCCAATTTAGTAATCCAATGATTGGGAACTATTTTAGTTTTAAGCTTTCAAAGAATTTAGATCTCATTAGAATGATCATCATCATTATTCTAAAAGCATTGCTTAAAACTATGGGTTTATCACATATTATAAAACAAAGATCATGTAGATAATTAAAGCCTTTAATAAATTAATACTTTTTATTAATAAATGAATAAGATTGTTACAAAGTATATGCTTTATCATCAAACATTATTGGCTTGTGTGCATACTACTTTCAGAATGATGGTTCTAGAAAGTTGTCTTAGTAGTCCTTACCATTTTTGTAAAATAATGTATCAATAGTTGTAATGAGGACTTATTTGGGTGTGAATGTTGTCTAGATGGCAATATTTGTATTTAAACTTATAGTTTATATGTTGTATTAATAAAGTTGTAGTTATTTATGTACCATGTTATTGACGACTCAAAGTGGGTGATGTATACCTATTTTGGGGGTGTCACACAGGTTCCTCAAGCTTCCGCCGCATGGAGATTTTCTATACCTTTACCCCATGAGTTGATACAATCTCTAGTAAAGGTTCCAGCCCATGTTGTGGTTATGCTATTTCCAAAACCAGTGCCAATCAAAGCAAAAGTGGTGTTGATTCCTGATCCCAAGGCAGAAGAAAAGGAACAGAAACGTAAACACGACCTTGCCTTGATAATGGCAGGCATTCGCGTCATTGTTCATCATGAACATACAAATAGATACACCCTAGACGATGATTACCCAGATGTTATGGTTATCATTCGGGAGAAGGAGAACAACGACGATCCTTCCATCACTACAGTCCATTAGGACTTTGCCCTTGACAATTGGAGCAACACTCCATTCATTGGTCGACGAGGGTAAAATGGGTAGAAAATCCATCTGCCCTGTAGATAACTTTAATTGCTTGCTTTCCTTTACAGCATTAGTAGTTATTTTATCAAGTACATGCTAACACTTTTGTATGATCGAACAGTTGCATATATTAAGTGAAAGCATCTTTTGTTTCAGGACTCTGAATTTAGATATGCCTATCCTTGCTGATTACATGTCTTCTCTCCACATGGGCTGTAACTTTGATGCAAAGTTGGACTCAGACTTGATGGACATCCAAGAGGACATTGAGACACCTCAAGAGATTAAGGAATGGGTCGCAGACAAACCCAAACCCAATCTTGATCAAACCACTCCTTTCAATCTCGGAACCTTAGACAAGCCTAAGCTAATCCAGATTGGTTCAGACCTTAACACAAATCAATGGAATGACATGGTTGCACTATTAACCCAATTCCAGGATGTATTTGCATGGTCTCATGAAGACATGGTGGGTTTGTCCACTGACATTGTTCTTCATCGCCTTCCCATTAAATAAGGATTCAAGCCAGTTAGGCAAAAGCTCAGGCGATTTAAACCTGAATGGAGTTTAAAAGTTAAAGAGGAAATTGTGAAACAATTTCAAGCTGGCATCATCATGGTGTCTACATATCCGGAGTGGATATCCAACATTGTTCTCATGCCTAAACTAGGGGGAAAGGTGTGAGTTTGCGTGGATTACCGGGATTTGAACAAAGCTTGCCTTAAAGATAGCTTTCCCGTGCCTTTTATCCACATTCGTATTGACAATACTGCTCAATACCACATGTACTCCTTTACTGATTGCTTTACGGGGTACCATCAAATTATGGTTGCTGAGGAAGATCGTGAGAAAACTGCTTTCATCACACCTTGGGGAACCTTTTGCTACAGATGGTTGTCATTCGGCCTCATCAACTTCGGGGAAACTTATCAGCGAGCTATGATGGCTCTTTTCCATGATTTAATACACAAGGAGATAGAGATCTACGTGGATGACATCATTGTCAAATCCCAGAAAGAGGATGACCATTTAGACAATCTCAAAAAGCTTTTCAGCAGGTTGCATAAGTACAACTTGAAGTTGAATCCCGCCAAGTGCGCCTTTGGTGTTAAGTCAGGCAAGTTGCTAGGTTTCCTAGTCAGCCACAAAGGGATTGAACTAGATCCTACCAAAATCCAAGCCATCAAGGAAATGCCCATTCCTCAGACAGAGAAGGAAATACGGGGATTTTTGGAAAGAATCAATTTCATTAGCAGATTCATTTCTCAACTCATAGTAACCTGTGAGCTTATCTTCAAGCTGTTAAGGAAGAACTCCTCCATGAAATGGAACGATGAGGGTCAGAAAGCCTTCCTTACCATTAAAGAGCAACTGATTAACGCTCCTATTTTTGTACCTCCCAGGGATGATGTTCCCCTGTTCATGTACCTGTCCATAAATGACAATTCCATAGGCTGCATGCTGGGGTAGAAAGACAATAAAGGCCAAGAACGAGCTATCTATTAGCTCAGAAAAAGATTCAGCATTAGTGAACACAAGTACACTCTAATTGAAAGACTTGTTGTGCTTTAGCATGGGCTTCCATGAGGTTACAGCATTACCTCCATGGTCACACAACCCATCTCATATCCCGAATGGATCCTCTCAAGTATGTGTTCAGCAAGCCCATACTAAATTATCGACTGTCCAGATGGCAGTTGATCCTACAAAGCATTTGACATCGCCTATGTGATGCAAAATTTCATCAAAGGTCAAGGAATTGCGGATCAACTGCGCAGCCGTGACCATAGGGATTACAAACCCTTAGAAATATACTTTCCTGATAAAGGAGTAATGACAATTCAGCTATAATATCAGTACGATACATGCTGTACGTGGAGAATGTATTTTGATGGAGTCATTAATTGTATAGGCTCTGAGCTGGAGCGACTTTAATATCCTGCAGACGGGAGCAATATCCCGCCCCCGCTAAATTGCGCTTTGTCGGCACTAACAACACAACTAAGTATGAAGGCGTATCATGGGCTAAAACTTTCCCGCTCAATGGGCATCAAAGTGTTAACTGCCTTTGGGGATTCCGAATTGGTAATCAAGCAATCCACAGGAATCTATCAAACCAAAGAATTACATTTGCTGCCTTACCATCAGCAAGTTCTACAGATGGCTTTGGAGTTTGAAGAAATCTCCTTTCTACACATTCCTCATAATAGGAATGATTTTGCAGATGCATTAGCAACGTTGGCCTCCTTGGTTTATATACCTGACAAGGAAAACATGCCAAACATCACGTTTACTCTGCAAAAAGCCCCAGTCTATGGGAATTATATTGGAGAAGTATCGGATGAGCTACCTCCCATCCACAACCCTTGGTATCAGCACATCAAGGAGTATCTACGAGATGGATCTACACCTATTGAGGCGAGCCTAACTGAGAAGAGGCGAATTCATCGACTTGCTATGAAATTCTACCTGAGCGGAGATGCACTCTAAAAAAAGATGTAGGATTAGGTCTCCTCAGATGTCTAGACAAAGGCCAAGCTCAGAGACTCATGGATGAGATCCATGGTGGAGTATGCGGCCCTCACATGAGCGGACCCCAACTTGTCAAAAAAATTCTCAGAATGGGAAATTATTGGCTTACACTCAAAGCTGACTGTGATGATCACGTCAAGATGTGCTATTAATGCCAGATTCATGGGAATGTTATCCACGCCCCTCCAAGGGAACTCCACAATATGAGTTCGCCATGTCCCTTCTCAATGTGGGGAATGGATGTGATCGGGCCCATCGAGCCTAAAGCCAGTAATGGACATCGATTCATATTCACCATTATCGACTACTTTACCAAATGGGTAGAAGCAGCATCCTTCCCTAGGGTTACTAAAGAATTTATCATTGTTTTCATCAAAAACAATGTCATCTATCGTTATGGACAACCAGAGGTCATTGTGTCAGACAATGCTAAGAACCTCAACAAAAAAATGATGGAGGAGTTATGCAGAAAATTCCACATCAAACATCTCAACTCCGTCATCTACTCGTCCAAAGATGAATGGTGTTGTTGAAGCGACTAATAAAAACATCAAAAAGATCATGCAAAAAATATTCGCCAATCACAAAGGATGGTCTGACCTCTTGCCTCTGACTTTATTAGCCTACAAAACTTCCATGCGAACTTCCACTGGGGCAACCCCCTACTCATTAGTCTATGGGATGGAAGCAGTGCTCCCAATAGAAGTGGAAATGGAATCCCTCAGAGTATTGATGGATGCTTAGTTGGATGAAGACCAATGGGTATAAGACAGGTATCACCAATTGTCTCTGGTAGACGAAAGGCGATCCGCGGCTATCTTCTACTATCGCCATTATATCGACAAAGGATCGCATTTATCCTACAAATGTAAAAGTCCGACTACGAAAATTTAAACAACATAACTTGGTTTTGAAGAAGATCATTGACAACCAAGATCAATTTAAGGGAAAATTCGCTCCTAACTGGGAAGGCCCATTTGTTGTCAAAGATGTATTGACAGGAGGTGCTCTCAGATTGCAGGAAATGGATGGCGATGAATTTCCATAGCTTATCAACTCGGACACCGTGAAACGGTACTATATCTGAAGTTACCATCAAACAAACTTCCTGGTTTTGATCATCAAATCACCAGTCATTCCGGTTTTAAACCCTTTCCTTTTGAATACTCGTCTGCCCCTCAGGGAAACATACACTTCGAGCCAGCAGCCTGGTTTTACTTCATTTCAAACCTTTCATACAATCTCAATTATCCTAAAGACGGGATTTAACCTTTCACAATTTCGGTTATCCTGAAGACGGGATTGAACCTTTCACACCTGCAGTTTATCCTGAAAACGGGAATAAACTTTTCTACGCCTGCAATTTGTCTTGAGGACGGGATTAAACTTTTTACACACTTGCAGTTTGTCCCCATTATGGGATCAAACTTTCTTCTCCGCACAGTATAGCCTACACGTGGGATTCACACTTCTCTTCGCCTTCAATTCGTCCTGAGGGGCGAACTACGTCGACCTGATCTCACTGATACCCGGGGGTACGTAGGCAACCATATTCTATATGGTCCGGTTGCAATAAAGAAAAACAACAAAAAAAAAATTTGCCCTTTCTCTACAAAATAACAAAAAACAACAAAAATACTTCTACACCCATCTACCTTCCGCATTCAGCGTTAAACCTCCTACACTAGGTTCGAACTATGCAGACTTGATCTCCTCTTCAATAGGAGTACGTAAGAAGCCATTCATGGTGCAGTCTAACCCCTACTAGAATAACATGCATGTCACACGGTACTGGGATCTACCTTCAATTTGCCCCATTTCATCGGTTTCAGATCAAAGGGATGGAATTACCCAACCTTTTCCCACAAATAGAAGATTCGGTGACCATCTAAGCTGCGATCGTGCCTCAAAGAGTAATACCAACCCATAAGAGATGGAATTAACTAGGCTTCTCACAAATAGAAGTACTGGCGACCATCTGTGGTGCAGTCAATCTCAAAGAGGAAGAAATCACCCTCCTCTCCACTTTTCCATACAGATACCAGTCCCAAGACACCAAAGATGGTAGGGATTTTGATGAGTGAGTTTTATACACATGAATTGGATACATTCGGGCTTAATTTATTGTTGTTCTCAAGTCTTTTAGAATAGTTTTTATGTGTTTATGTCTATTCATGCATGTTTTATATTGTTTTGTAGGAATTGGGACAAAAGTTACTTGGATCGACGTTTGGGGTGGCTAGATTCGCGTTTTTGACTTGCCATTTACATAGCAGTCACTTCAGAACCAATTTGAGTATTTTTCTGTACCTTATTTCGAAAACCACAAAGAATTAAAGTTGTAGATCTACTTCTCCTCTTTCTGGATCATCTTGAATCATCAAAATCGGAGTTCGGACGAAGAATTTATGACTATTTTCCCAAAGGACGTTGGAGCAGAAAATGTCAGAATATGTGCCAGCGCCGGGGCGCCCAAAATAGGCTTATGCCCAGCGCCGGGGCGCTGGGGAGAAGTGTTTGAGCGTCAAACCTAGCGCTGGGGCGCTGGGGAAGGGCTTGGTGATGGCCTGGACGTGTTTTTGAGCGAATTTTGACACTTTTTTGACTCCAAATTAGATTGGGTTTGTTCCTAAGCTAAAAATTGGACTTGTAACTTATAAATACATGATGTAAGACATAAAATAAAGGGAGAATACAAAGATTAGCTTAGATTAAACACTCCATTAAATTAGAATCTAAACCCTAGTTCTTAGTTAGCCATTGGAGATTGAAGCAAATTGAAGAACACTGAAGATCAAGAGCAAGAGCAAGAGGGGGGCATCGGATTTGCTGACAACAGATTCTTTTCTCTTCTCTTATCATACTTTTATCTTTTAATGTCTATTCAGGTGTAGATTCTTGGTTTTAATTTATTAATTATGAACTAACTCTTTTATTAAGATTTCAATTGAACCTTTTATGGCTATAAATTAGTTATTTAATTTATTCCAATTATTTATGTTGAAGTGAATTGTTCATCTTACCTTATGCTTATTGATTAATTATCCGATCAGTAATTACCTTGTTACTCTAGAAGGAATTGAGAAAGGAATTCTTGGGTTAGAATTGGGCATGGTGACATGTGACTTAGTTATTTGCACAGTGAATAAGTAGGTTTGTTAATAGAATGAGAATATCTATTTGCCGCATGTAACACATAAGGAATTGGGGTTGTAACGAGTTTAAATCAATTGTTTTGCATAGAGATATAGCAAAATTAATATGGGTTAAATAGAAGGCAAATGATCACTTGAGAAAGGGCTTTTGGCACTTGAGAATTCCTGTTAACAATTCAGTAGACATACTAATTGGGATAATTGGATAATTGGTTTATAGTTCATAATTGGAGATATTGGAGTCTTAATCTATATTTATCTGAATTCATTTATTAAAGTCTTAGTTTTAATTGATTAATTTAGTTTTCTTAATTAGAAAAATCACAATTTGCGATTGTTTAAATAAAATTGATTTGGTTAAGAGTTAGTAATTGGTAATTTTTATTAAATAATTCCTCATGGGAACGATACTCTACTTTCACTTTATTACTTGTTGACCGTGTATACTTGTACGTATTCATTGATTGCGACATCGATCAACAGATTTACAAATCAATGATCCGTTCTGAGAGATCTTGCGATGTCTCAATGTCCATTTATCAAGGATAAGTTCAGAATGCATCAAGATCACAAGGTCCTGGAGAAACAGGCAAACATCAAGCAAGTATCAGGGCATAACTAAAAGGGAAGTGAATCAAAATATATTTCCCTGCCATATATAATATTGTTTGATATATACATCTGTGTTGTACATGACAAAATGGCTAAGCTAGTCTATGCAGGAAAATACAAAGCTATCTACAGATCTGTGTGTATGCGGACTATCAGATCTAACAAAGCATCCCTCTCTGACAACGGAGGAAGCACTGCAAGCTCCTGCCCACGGGTATCTACACAAGCTAGCAGATTAGAGGCTAACTGCATGGTGGCATAATGCTTATCAATGTAAGAACTCATGTCGGCAAGACTGACAGACATCTAGGATCTAACTGAAGTGCTATCTGCAATGGCCACATCCCTAAAAGATAAAGCGACATCCCGCTCTGCAATCAATTCAACCCTGGCTAATCTAGCCTCATCCCTCTCAAACAGAGCGGTATCTCTCTCATCAAGAGCTGTCAACATCGCGACCCTTACCTGATCTCTATCACAGGTCATCAGATGTAAGCTCTGCTCCAAATGTTGTCTTAGAATCTTGATTAACAAGCACACTCGAGGTGGGAGAATCCATCACATATCTTTGGTAGCCCATTTCAATGATCAAATCATCGATGGGAATAACAGCCTCCTCTATAAGCTCCTCATTGTCAAAATCAATCCCCTGCACTGTGGATATTGCCGCAACCGATGCAGTCTCTGTCTCCATCCATGCGGAATACTCTGCAGAACAACCTGGATAACTGATAGAAAATTCAGCTAACTCTCGCTGATCCCAATAGGCATACAACCTGGATCTGTCCTCCGCTGATAAACGGTGTGACGCGAAGCGCTGACTCACTGCTCCCTCATACGGATGAAAATCCTAAAACTGGTCAAACTGACACATCACGGCCAGTGGGTGGTAAGTAATCATGCCCCTCAATCCAGCCAGAGGGAGCATGAGTAATAAAGCTGTAGGGTGAACTAAGCCCTGAACATGGCAATATGGCAAATGGATCCCTAATCCCTGCCAGGAAAGTTGACCACGATGCAGCATCTGTGCACTCTGCAGGCTGAAAGGATTATGACATGGATATCTCCTGGGTGAAACAAAACCCCTGCCGTCTAAATGTGCCAATCGGTCTCAAGTATGACATAAACCACACATACAACATGACCGAGCTACCTGTAAACACTTATGCTGGATAAGTGAAGCAGTATGTAGTTGACATTAGTGTTTCTACGATAATCATCGTTACAATGGTACGACCCTCCCTAAGAGCTCTCACTGCGATAATGACGCCGATATCCACTCATCCATGTACCGCGGCATGAAGATGTATGACAATACGATTAGAAGCAGTACATTTACTCTGCTGAATGCCAATGGTCCTCCGGTATGGTGAAATCCTTGGAATGCCGTGCATAGCTGTCCTCAGAGCCAAACCTATCAAACAAGAAACGCTGGGATATCACATGGTCGGATGTAATCTTGTCCTGGACCACTCTACGTCTCAATCCGATGAGGGTCATGAATTGTCTGCTCATGTCTCCAATAGCCATATGCACGTAAGGTCTGTCCAGCGGCAGCATCGTCAACCGTGCATACTCCTCCAAAGTATGAGTCAACTCCTAGGCCCTAAATCGGAAAACCTGCCTCTCCGATACCCAGTGCTCTAGCATACACTCTACAAATCCTATGGAACTCAAAACATCAACAGGTCATAGATGTCATAGAAAATCATTTACGATCACCATGTCTAATGGTGATATACTATCATACCATGAGCGCATACCAGCTACCACCACAAATGGTGGGGTATGATCAATACGGCTAACTGTCGAAGAAGACATCTGTACAGGCCGTGTTATAAGACCATCCAGGGGTCAATGCTGAATATCTCTGGACATACATACATATGCATAACATAATAACATGAATGATACAATAGATGGCAATATGATATAGGGAATGGAAAACTGTACATACATTCATAAGTATATCATCATCTAATACATCTATGTACAACTAAAATATAGGGAAATGGGACGAAGCTACCCAACATACAACAGAGGCCTATCAAAAGAGATAGCGAGAAATACATCAAAAAAAGTCAGAAGTGTCGATGTCTACATCATCGATCCTGTCCACCTGATGTAACTCCTCCCGAGTCACTGGATCTCTATCTACAGGGATGTCACTCCAATACAAGGGAGGATCTGCGCCAACAAAACCATATGGGTCACCTGAGGGACCAGCGCCAGAGCTGGAAGGATCAAAAGTATCTACCTCTGCAGGATCTCTGCCCAAATGCCGAATGAAAAGATGTGACCGGTCCAGCTGCCGAGTCAATCTGTCAATTTGTGTCACATGAGTCGGATCTCTAACACAGGCTAGCTAATCCGTCATCATCATGGATCCTGGAACCATATCCCCCATAAACTGTATGGCGCGGGTTTGAGCTCCAATCGTACGAGGGATCCACCAATGCTGGAAAATCTCCTGAGAACAGGGGCCCTCTGACAATGTTAAACCGTCAATCCCCATCAATGGGATGTCAATGATTGGTGACTGTGAAATAGGCCAATAACGCCTGACAGGAGGCAAGATCGGCATACGGATCTCTCTGCAATGCTCCTAATAGCACGCTCTCCTAAATAGAGCTCCCATCCTCCATCTGTAAAGAGAGGAATCCTGCGGGTGGAAATGACGTACTCTACTCCAGTCGGGTACCCATCCTCAAAACCAACTCCCAAATGCTATCTAGAGTTGGGAATCCATGTGATGACATTGGCTATTAATAGCTCCAGCTGTAGGCGACAATGAGTGAAACCCTCAGCAACAGGGACCTCCGCCAGTATAGAATAATGCCATCTTCGTCCTCGTGGATAGATGTCTAAACCTAACACACTCATAGGATGCAAACAAGGAAGCCTCTCATAGGCCCAAAACTGCCAACACAAAGGCAAACATCTGCTGTCAGTTAACACTCTTAACCTATACATAGGAAAAGACAAGAGAAACACTCACCAGCAGTAATGGATAGAATCCTAACCACGTCTTAGTCAAGCCATGCGATCGCATGCGCATTCCCCTTGAGGAAGTAGGCAAAGGTATAGGAGCCCCAATCATACTCTCCTATACGGTCCACGTGTTGAGTGGCGCTGATCAAAGCGAAGGACACCGTAGAAGAGTTATCTACTTTGAAGCAGCCCCTAATAATCATCAGGAATAATCACCGGAGAATGCGAACCCTGACTCTCACATCATCGGGTATGGGCTCACTCAACAGCCCGCTCATAGCATATATGCTCAAAGGACCTGTACGAACAGTCCTGCCCTTGAGCGCCTCCGCCGGAACTCCTAATAAGGATCTGACGGTAGTAGGGGTGATATCCGTCGTGCAAGGCACCGGCGCCCCTCCAAACTCTATACCTGTGATAAACCACCAATCTATCGGCATCATTATCACCTCGCAGTCCAGCAAATGGAGTGACTGAGTCTGGTGAAACCACCACTCAGACAATGCCCTAAGGTAACCTCAAGGATAGCGACGGGGTAGAATGGAGAAGAACCTCCCGAATCCCCAGCCATGACGATCTCTCTGTAGTCATCATGCAAGGCCTGATACATAGAGTGGATGCTAAACCAGTTCCCTCGAGGCTGTGTGAAGCCGGGAACCTGCATCAAATGCAGATCAACATCAAACTCCTCGACTCCTCATCAATAGGAAATAAGGAAGATTAAATATCTAACTTCATACCTCGTTCACGTGCAGGTATACTGAAGGATGCCTACTCAAGTCACCCAGAAGATCTGGGTTCGCCACTTGAATACCTGGCAATTCCCTACGGGGAACACGTACATCAGAAGCAGGAACCTCGATCGGTGTATCCTCCTCCTCGTCCTTGACATTCGACACTTCAACCCAAATAGGACGTATCACCACCTTTGCAAAATGACGAGGCTGTCTAACAGAACGACGCTGAGGCTCTTCAAAAGCCCTCCTCCATACACTAGAAGTGGTCCTGCGGGAACTACTCGGCTGATCCGGATCCATGATATCTGGACAACATGTCTCCAAATCACCTCAAAAAGGGTGTGGTAATTTCTTACCTGGGGTCTTTTCAAAATGCATTTTATGATTACATGCATGTATGCATTGTTTTAACATACATTTACAGTAGAGTTAAAAATGCATGACTACCCAATACCTACATTTTGGGAAAATTTTGCCATAGCCCCCTTTGTAAATGGGACTATCCACATGCACATAGGCATGACTAGGTGGCCATTCAGTAGCACACCTATACACAGTCATATACATCCTGTATGCATCAATACATTGTAGTAAAGAATCCGTAAGTGTAGTCTAATTAGCAGGATTATTTTGCTTGTCTACCTTTACTCATTTGTCCTCATATAGGATAAGAAATGACAATAAAAGGGGCCAATTTGACTATTTCAAAAGTCAAATTTTATTCACATCATTATGTTCAGCATGGTTTAATATTAACATTTACTATGTTGAATATTTTCTATCAAGTCATATCAGCATGCATATTCACTACTATTAGTCTAAATGCATTTCATGCGATAAGTCATTTTCCAACGGACAGAAATTGGAAAAAAATACATGCATGTGTTACCAGGACAGTGAAGAACGCTTGTACGGTGGCAGAATATGCAGAATGTTTCCCGAACTCAGTAGATCTGAAGAAGAGCTCTCAGATTTCCTTCATTCAACTTTAAAAATGACTTATAAAGCAACCAAATTTTATACATAGGCACGGTTGGCCATGAGCTAACTTTATGGCTCTGTAGTACACCCGCGGCACTCCTACAAGGGTCCCACACCTCTGGCTCGCTCCAGTTAGAGTTGCAAAGGAGGTCTCACAAGCTGAAAAGGCCAAATCAGGAATAAAAGTACTACGCGATTGAGCGGAATAGCCTGAAATCCGGTTTCTAGTCGGTCAGAGTTAAACTCCCGTCGTCTCAAAGGTATTTGCCTGAATGCAGGGTATACTATACCAATGAGCTCAGCTTTCACAGATCCTGCTTGACAATACCCCACAAAGGTCCGATGCCGTCATTTACAGGGTCACAACCCTAAAACCTCCCCGACGGGGGTTACAACGCAAATCCACGATATATCAAACATCCCCGGCGGGGGTTACAATGCCGAAGTTATCAACATCTACGTATCCCTGGTGGGGGTCATAACACACATCCTTCAAACTTCTGCATATCCCTGGCGGGTGTTACAACGTAATGCAACCATTGATACACACATCAATGAAGGTCAAGAAGCCTTGACGTCATGTCAGCCGATGGCAAGTAAACCCATCAAAGCAACCATCCCCAGCGGGGGTTACAACGTAATGCTACCATTGACACATACATCAATGAAGGTCAAGCAACCTTGATAATGCACCCAAGAGAGATTTATCCGGTGATACACACATCAGCGAAGATCAGGCAACCCTATTAACAACAAACTGTTGGCAGTAACTCCGACAAAATGAGGGAATATGTTATACACATCCTCAAATAGACAAAGCTTTATCCCCACAGATCTCTTACACACGAGAGGTACCTCTATGGAATATAAGCCAGTGTCTAGGATTCAAGACTTTGGTGATAGCCCCAACGTCAACATCCTTGGAGACTTGGATCGAATGTCCAAGCCATCACTCATTGTCATCCCAACAGGATTACCTGACAATCATTCATGCATTCTACATGCATTTGCATCATGTTGCTGCATTTAACATCATGTTTATCTTGCTTGCATTTCAAGTTCTAGTATTCTTTATCTTATCCATGCCTTACATTGCATGAAAATGATAAAGAGGGGCATCTGTAGACACTCAAAATTTTCTCTGCGCTCCTATTACTAACATTGCACGAGGGTAGATTCGTCTTTTGGAGAGATAACCCAGAAAGACAGCTTACATCCATTTTGGATACTACCGGAAGTTCAGCTCCAACCCGGAACACAAACCAGGAACATCATCTCAAACCTGAAATAAACACCGAGAATGTCATTTCAAATCTCGGAGATAACCCCAAGATATGCAGATCAAAAGACCGGCAACAACACCGGAGAGGACAGTTCTGTCTCGGCGATAACACCACGACGCTCAGTTCCAGTCCCAGAGACAACACTAGGAGTAGCAACCCCATCCTTGGTGATAGCCCCAAGAGATGTCATTGTAGTTCCGGCAATAACCCCGGAAATGATTGTTTCAAATATATGCAATCAGCTTCAACCATAGACATCCTGTTGAGGTACGCACACCTCAGACCCGGAGATAACAAACAGGCAGACAGAACATCCACAGATGACAGTGAGACATACAAACAAGCAGCACTCCAATCTCAGATGTAACCTTGAGCAACGTCTGTTTTCTGCTTAAATCGGCGATAACCCCGGTGAGGATTCACAACATCATCTTACCATCTCAACAAGATGATATCGCGGTATACCAACAAGTAGTCCAATCTCAGTTGTAACCCTGAACAACGTCTACTTTCAACTCAAACCGTCGATAACCCCGGTGAGGAGTCAAATGTCATCTTGTTCCTTCGACAATGGCACGTCGTCTCAACACTTCATACATACATACATCCAACAATGTCCCACAAGAGCCAAGGATTGACAATCCCGAGTGACTATTACGTGTGACAGTACTTTGGATAGAATTTGAAGCTTGAAGACCATGGGCATAGACCCCTCTTCCTAACTTCGTACAACCTCTAATCCATGTCATTGTGTAACTCTCAACACAAGCGTTCCAAAGAAGGTCAGATATACCTCGTTCGGATGCTCGGATTGAAGTTTTGCATTCCAATCCTTTCAAGCTTTCCACCTCATATTGGTCAGTGCTCTTTTTGCTCCAAGGAATCTCAAACTTCTCCCTAAACTACCTAATCCATATTTATAAAAATTAACTAAGAAATGAAAAGAAATTATAAAAGAAGAGAGAAAACTATCTACTAATCCTAATCTATTTTCTAAGTTATCCCCCCATATTGTATGCAGAGGCTTCCTTCCCTCCTTATCACTCAGCCCCCTTTTAGCTAGGTCAAAAATAAGTCTTTAATGCCTGGGAACCAGAGGTCGTGCCGCGGGGCGGGGAATAGACCTATGCGTGGCACTGCAGCGCCACGTCAGCTTAGAAAACACCGGAGATCGCGCTATAGCACGAGTCCAAGAAGGATCAGGGGCGTTGCAGCGCCATGGTGACATCAGCAAGTGCCAGGGGGTGGCGCTACAGTGCGAGCTTAAGCCTAGTTTTTAGCACCGCGGTGCAGGTACATATAAAATTCCCATTTTGCCCCTGAAAGAATGGAAAAACCTAATAAGCCCTACATTGCATCGGTTAAGCAAAATGATACTAAAATAATATAAAACTATATAAAATATACGAAGATCAGGTAACTATTTAAGCCATAAAGTATCCAATTTGCGGGTATAAATCCCACTCATCAACTATTTGAGCTGAAATGGACCAATAAATCATTTTGTTGGGATGATAGGGCAACTATTTGAGCTCACCCTTTTCCTTTTTGTTCCATTTTTATTCTCAAGAGGCGAGAATGTAGCGAGTACTAGTCGGGGTACGGAATGAAGGTTCTAGAAAGTTGTTTTAGCAGTCCTCACCATTTTTGTAAAATAATATATCAATAATTGTATTGAGGACTTATTTCGGTATGAATATTATCTAGATGACAATATTTGTATTTAAACTCACAGTTTATGTGTTGTCGTATTTTGCACGACAATTGTATTAATAAAGTTGTAGTTGTTTTTGTACCATGTATTTGGTGACTCAGAATGGGTGTTGTATACCTATTTTGGGGACGTCACAGTTATTATCAGAGCTTAGGGATATGATCTCTGGCTGAGATTGGGGAATAGAACTAGGAGGGGAGAGACAAGTAAATCCTTCGCTAGTGTGTCCTACCTAAGCTTATTTGTTGGTTGGTCAGAATATAGGGATATTATGTGCTATGTTAATTTCTTTAATTATTTTATGGTAGTATTTGAGAATGGCGACTGAGAATGTTAACAGTGGAGTAAGTGAGATCGTGGAGACACCTTTACCCACCAATGAGGAAAATGTGCAACAAGCCGACAATGTTCCTCCTGTAAACAATACCACTGATCAGATGATGAACAATGGGATGTTTAGAAGCTTTTTGCAGTTCATGCAAAATCAAACGAGGGAGACTCGTGTTCAAAATACAGGAGGAAATGATAGCAATACACAATTTATCACAAACCAAGCGGTTCAAAGAGTTGGGACCACCAGAATTCTGGGGAAAGCCGGATCCGATTAAGGCGGAGACGTGGGTCAAGCAAATTACCAAGATATTCGAAGTCTTGGGATGCACGGAGGAACAGAAGGTTCTATTCACTACTTTTATATTCCGTAATGAGGCGATTCATCGGTGGGAATCAGTGAGCGCGTACCATCTATCTAGCCGCACTCAAAGATGTCTTGGGAGACGCGTTTGAACCTTTGTTCAATGATAAGTACTTTCCTGAAAGTATTCGTCATATGAAGGAAGTGGAGTTTATTAGACTAGAACAAAATAACATGACGGTGTCCCAGTACGAGGCGAAGTTTGCAGAGTCATCTAGGTTTTCACCTCATTTGGTGGAGAATGAGGAACATATGACGTGGATATTTCTGAATGGTTTGAAACCCGGCATACGTCAATATCTTATTTCTCATAAATTTTCTCTCTATTCAGATGTTGTCAACATGGCTCAATTATTATAGTGAGATAACGAGTACGTTCAACCGAGGGACCACAACCAGGATCATACCGGTGACAGCAGTCATCAGAACAACGATAACCAGCAGAGAAAGAAAAATACAGACAAAAGCGGTAACCACTCTGGTGGTAATCATAGCCATGAAAATAGAAAAAGCGAGTCGGGAGGAGATTTTAAAAAGAGGAGATTCAACAATGACCATGTGAAGACGTCAGCACCAGCAGCAACTGGTTCTAAGGAGGAGAACGACCACCGGTCGTATGCTATAAATGAAGAAAAGAGGGACATATTAGCCCAAACTGTCCACAACAGTTCAAGGTATGCCATAATTATGGAAAAGAAGGACATATCGCTCGAGATTGTACCAGTAGAGAAACCAAGTCCAAGAGGGATGGTGACTCAAAAGGCTATCCCAGAAAAGTCAAAGTCAACGGTTCTTGGAAGAGCGTTTGTTGTGACTAGTCAAAATGCGAGGAACCCAAACGAGGTGATCACAGGTAAGCTAATCATAAATTCATGCGAAGTTTATACCTTACTAGATACCGGTGCTACCCATTCATTTATCTCTCCTACTTGTGATCAACGTTTAAACTTAACTCGGGAGAAATTAGACTTTAACCTATCTGTGGAGACTCCGTTAAGAGACACTTTTATTACATCCACTATTTATAAATCTTGTTTGATCCAAATTGGCATCAGCACATTACCTGTTGACCTTAACTCTTTAAAGATACTTGCTTTTAATGTAATTTTAGGGATTGATTGGTTAACTACTCATCATGCGAAAATTGATTGTTTCGTAAGGTTGTTAGTTTTCATATTCCTAACCAACCTGTTGTACGAATTCAAGAAACTAAACCACTAAAATCAATCATTGTCATATCAAGTTATAAAGCTATTCCTTTATTGAAAAATAGATGTCAAGCTTTCTTAGCCCATGTTATGGATTTGAATAAAGACACGTCAGATTTGAATAATATTCCTGTTGTTAGTAAATTTCCTAACATATTCCCTGAAGAACTTCCCGGTCTACCCCCAGAACTTGAAGTTAAATTCTATATTGACCCTGAACCTGGTTCAAATCCCATTTCTAAAACCATATATCGAATGGCTCTTATTTAATTTTAGGAGTTAAAGGTCCAACTACAGGAGTTGTTGGACATCGATTTCATTCGTCCTGGTACATCTCCTTGGGGTGTTCCTGTTTTATTTGTAAAGAAGAAGGACATGAGTATGCGACTTTGTATTGACTACCGGGAATTGAACCATGTCACTATCAAGAATAGGTATCCGCTACCTCGCATTGATGACCTGTTTGACCAGTTACAAGGAGCATAATTCTTCTCAAAGATCGATCTTTGTTATGGATATCATCAGCTGAAGATTAGAACTGAGGATATTCCAATGACTTCCTTCAGAACTCGATACATGCATTATGAATTCTTAGTCATGTCTTTTGGATTGACTAATGCTCCTGCGACTTTCATGGATATGATGAACCAAATATTCAAGGAATATTTAGATCAGTTCGTTGTTGTCTTTATTGATGACATCCTCATATATTCCAAAAGTCGTGAAGATCATGAGCACCATTTGAAGCTGGTACTCCAAAGGCTTCGTGAAAATAATCTATATGCCAAGTTGAAGAAATGTGAGTTCTGGCTTAAGGAAGTAGCATTCCTAGGGCACGTGGTGTCAAAACATGGAGTATCTGTTGACCCGGCAAAGATTGAAGCAATACAAAGTTGGGAGCAATCGAAGATGGTGATCGAAGTACGAAGCTTTCTGGGCTTAGCTGGTTCTTATCGGAGATTTGTGGAAGGATTTTCTCGAATTGCTACTCCGTTAACTCAGCTGACTCGGAAAGATACAAAATTTTTATGGAGCGAGGAATGTGAGAAGTGTTTTCAAGAGCTGAAGAGGAGACTCATTTCGGCACCTGTTCTGACAATACCATCTTGTTCGGATGGATTTGTTATCTACAGTGATGCTTCGGGCAAAGGGTTAAGATGTGTTCTCATGCAACATGGGAAAGTCATAGCCTATGCGTCGCGACAACTTAAAGAATATGAGAGGAATTATCCTACTCATGATCTAGAGTTGGTAGCAGTTGTTTTTGCACTAAAGATCTGGAGGCACTATCTATATGGGGAGAAAGTGGAGATATATTCCGATCATAAAAGCCTCAAATATTTCTTCACCCAAAAGGAACTCAACATGCGGAAACGACGTTGGGTCGAGCTGTTGAAAGATTACGACCACACCATTCAATACCATCCTGGAAAAGGAACGTGGTAGTTGACGCGTTGAGTAGAAGATCATATGTGGGAACGAGTGCAATGTTGTCAACACAAAGGCCCATTTTGTGTGATTTCCAAAAGATGAAGATATAATTCAAGACTTCGGGACCCATGCGATGATGTCAAGTATACGCATAGAACTGACTTTAATCGAAAAAGTTAAAGTTGCTCAAGCAACAGACTCGGAGCTGATGCGTATGAAGAAAAAAGTACAAGAAGGTGTTATTCTAGAAGCAAGAATCGATGAAGAAGGAATACTTCGAGTCCACCCCAGACTTTGTGTTCCTAACGACTCTTGTGACGCCCCCAAAATAGGTATACATCACCCATTCTGAGTTGTCAATACATGGTACAGAAACAACTACAACTTTATTATTACAATATATAAACTGTGAGTTTAAATACAGATATTGCCATCTAGACAATATCCACACGCAAATAAATCCCCATCATAATTATTGATACATTATTTTACAAAAATGGTGAGGACTACTAAACAACTCTCTCTAGAACCTTCCTTCCATACCCCG
Organism: Panax quinquefolius; assembly: GCA_020205615.1. NCBI lineage: Eukaryota > Viridiplantae > Streptophyta > Magnoliopsida > Apiales > Araliaceae > Panax > Panax quinquefolius. Next base: position 64,269,780 of record CM035161.1, read on the forward strand.
ACTAGTACTCGCTACATTCTCGCCTCCTGAGAAGAAAAATGGAACAACAAGGAAAAGGGTGAGCTCAACTAGCCCAAGAAAGAATATTATGACTAAGATAATATACAACAAATTATCATTAGTCTTCAACAGAAAAAAAACTAATAGAATACAATAGACAACAAGTTTTAAACCAATATTACATGATGAAATAATAATTCATTAGAAGTGTTAAGTAGAGAATGCAAACTACTATCTTCTATGTATGAATTTAAAAGTTAAATCGTCTATCTTTTATTCCTCAGAACATCAATCAATATACATCCGGAATCAAATATTCATCTTTGCACTACTGAGCCAAAGATATTCATCGATTAATCATGTTCATCTAAAACACTGTTCATCTTTTCACTACGGGCCAAAGATATTCATCGAAAATCATTCATCTTTTGCACTACTGAGCCAAAGATATTCAATAATATCATCATTTAAGACGAGGATGATGAAAAATTTTTAAAAAAACGAATCCGGTGAAACAAAATGACAAGGATTAAGGATTAAGGATTAGTACTTTGTTTTTATCCATGTCCAACAATACCTCAAAAATAATCATAGTGGTGTAAAATTCAAGAATGATCAAAACATGGATACAATTAAAGCTAGTATCCGAATAGATATTTTGAATGACGAAAAGGAAAATTTTTCATTTTTCGATGAATAGTCTTAGTATTCGTAAATAATTAAATATCGATACGTGAATAAGGTCGTGAATGAATAGTAACTCGACACCAAAAGTTCCAAATTTGATAAAAACTTCAGATCAATATTTCAAAGATAATGATATTGAAGAAATAATATCATTACAAAAAAATAATATCCCTTACCTCACAAAGACAAGACTTCTACAGTTGAAACACCTGGATATAGGCTATGACTTGAACTTGCAATCAGATATAGCAATACTCAAAATATACTCAAAATACTCACAAGAATACGCTCGATAATATAGAGAGAAAACTTCAGATTTACGTGTGATTTTCAATTCTAACCTAAGCACCCTATTTATAGTAAAATGCTTAGAACACCAAAGCGAAAAATTTAATAAATTAATATATATATATATATATATATATATATATATATATATATATATATATATATCAAATTCATATGCCCACTTTAGAATTCAGCTCCTAGCATTTCCCACATGCCACCTTCTAGAAAAGTAAGAAAAAAAACGTTTTTCATAAAATAAATAATTAAAACTTCCAAAAATCAATTATTTCGGAGCTTCAGAACTTCAATAATTCATAATAAATAGCCCTTTTATCAAAAAATTTGAATCTCGCGACTTTTTATAGGAAATTCAATTCTCTACAACTTTACAGAAGAAATTTTTCCAAATTCCAAATAGAAATTGACCGGAATCCACAAACGGGCGATTTTACAAGCTACAATCAAATTTCAGTCAGTAAATGGGGTCCACCGACATGTTTAACATGTTTTAAACATTTATTGCAACAAAAATACTCTTCCTTCTCAAATATACTCATATATCCCATTATTCGTTGTAAAAATATCACCATTATTATATTATTAAAATATAATAATATATTTAAATGAATTATTTTATCGTAAAAAGATAAAATTTAAATTTTCAACAATTGTCACATTAAAAATTTTCTCCATCTATATCCACATAAAATCAATATTTTCCTCATCATATGAATCAATAATTAATTATTCACAAATAATATTACGAATCACATATTGATGACAACGGTTCCCCAGGAAAGAGGGGGCTTTCGAATAAGAATTTCTCCTTCTTGGCCAGCAAAAACCTCTCCTTAGGGCTTTCTAGACATTGCTAATAATGTTATCTAATTATTATTCAGATATTATGAATTATTGCTTCGATAATGAAAAATCTTGTATAATGACAATTATTGAAACAACAACAATATAAAATATCAACGCAACAATTATTAAATCAATAAAATAAAATCTTGAATAATGAATTCATCGTAACCATTATTGAGTATTGCCTTCTTACGTAAGAATCAATAATTGGTGCAATACCGTGGTGTCTTCTTGTGTTTTAACCACAAGTATTTTAACAAGATTAATCTTGATAACAACTACGCCGTTATTTTTAAACAACTTATATTTGTCGTTTTCTTCATCCAATCGCTTTTCGTTATGGGGCCCACAAAAGACTGCGTCGTCGTACGAATATTCTCCGACAGCAAGAATATTCCACGACCAAACGAATATTCCCCGACAACAATGAATATTTTATAACCACTTGCTTATTTTGAAATATTTGCGTATTTTACCCATAACTATCCACATTAATCAAATCAACCCTTACTATTTTAAAATAGAGAAAATTAAATTTCATTAATAATAAGTTGGGGTCTTACAACCTCCCTCCTTATGAAATTTTGTCCTCGAAATTGACGTCACGTGCACAGTGTTTCAAAAGGTGAGGATAGCTCGCTTTCATTTTCGTTTCCAATTCCCAGGTCATTTCCTCTATAGCATGATTCCTCCACAAAACTTTAACTTGTGGTATGACATTTGTGCGTAGGACATGCTCCTTCCTATCCAAGATCTTAACAGGTACCTCCTCATCGTTAAGTCTTCTTGGCTATTTCGTCCCGGTTCTAACTCTATAACGTGGTTCGGGTCTTTCACATATTCTGAAGTGCTGAGCATGTGAAACACATTATGAACACGAGAGACATACTTTGGAGGTAACGCAAGTCTATAGGCTACATTTCCTACTTGGTCAAGAATTTGAAATGGACCAATAAATCGTGGATTGAGCTTTCCTCTCTTCCCAAATCTTGTAACTCCCTTCCATGGAGCAACTTCGCAACAATACATGATCCCCATACTAAATTCCACGTCCTTTCGATGAAGATCCGCATAACTTTTTTGTCGATCTTGTGCTTGGTTTGTATCGTTGTCGAATTATTTGGATCTTTTCGTAGTCATACGTACTCAACTCGGGTCCCAACAATGTTGCTTCACCCACCTCGTCCCCAACATATCTTTGAAGAAGCGACATTTTCGTCCATATAATGCTTGAATGGAGCCACACCTATACTTTCACGATAACTATTGTTGTAGGAGAATTCCACCAATGGTAAATACTTATCCCAACGCCCTTGAAGTCTAGGACCATGAGTCTTAATAGATCTTCAAGAGTTTGAATAGTCCTCTCGATTATCCGTCCGTTTGAGGATGGTATGCTTAGAAGCCCAGATATCGTAAATCCGTGCCCAAAGCTTTTTGCAAGCTAACCCAAAATCTTGAAGTGAATCTTGGGTCACGATCCAAACTATGGATACTGGGCATGCCATGCAACCTCACAATCTCATTCACGTACATACTAGCAAGACGTTCAAGGAATAAGTCTCCGTGTCGGCAAGAAATGAAGCGGACTTGGTTAATCTATCAACAATAACCCAAATAGCATTGATGCCTTGAGAAACCGTAGGAAGACCCGTAACGAAATCCATGGTAATGTGTTCCCACTTCCATTTTGGAATCTCAAGTGGTTGCAACGTACCCTTAGGTACTAGATGCTCCGCCTTTACACGTTAACAAGTTAAACACATCGAGATAAACTTTGCAATCTCTCTCTTCATATTGTTCCACCAAAATGTATGTCGAAGATCACGATACATTTTAGTACTTCTAGGATGGATTGCAAATGGTGTATTGTGTGCTTCCATCATAATCTTGTACTTCAAATCAGAGTCGTTAGGAACACAAAGTCTAGAGTTGACTCGAAGTATTCCTTCTTCATCAATTCTCGCTTGAATAGCTCCTTCTTGTACTTTTTTCTTCTTCATACGCATCGACTCAAGATTGGTGGCTTGATCAACCTTAACTTTTTCTATTAAAGTTGGTTCTATCGCGTATACTTGACATCATCGCACTTGTTCCTGCGATATGATCTTCTACTCAACGCGCGGCTACCACGTTAAACTTTTCGGGATGGTATTGAATAGTGTGGTCGTAGTCTTTCAATAGCTCGAGCCAACGTCATTGCCATGCGTGTTGAGTTCTTTTTTGAGTGAAGAAATATTTAAGGCTTTTATGGTGCGAATATATCTCCACTTTCTCCCCATATAGATAGTGCCTCCACGATCTTTAAGCGAAAAGATGCTCTGCTGCTGAACTCTAGATCATGAGTAGGATAATTCCTCTCATATTCTTTAAGTTGTCGCGAGGCATAGGCTATGACTTTCCCACGTTGCATAAGAACACATCCTAACCCTTTGCCTGAAGCATCGTTGTAGATAACAAATCCATCCAAACTAGATGGTATTGTTAGAACAGGTGCCAAAATAAGTCTCCTCTTAAGCTCTTGCAAACTCTTCTCGCATTCTTCACTCCAAACGAATTTTGTATCCTTCCGAGTTAGCTGGGTTAATGGAGTAGCGATTCGAGAAAACCCTTCTACGAATCTCCGATAATAACCAGCTAAGCCCAAAAAAGCTACGTACTTAATCCACCGACTTGGTTGCTCCCAACTTTGTATTGCTTCAATCTTCGCCGGATCAACAGATACTCCATGTTTCGACACCACGTGCCCAAGGAATGCTACTTCCTCAAGCCAGAACTCGCATTTCTTCAATTTGGCATATAGTTTGTTTTCACGAAGCCTTTGGAGTACCAGCTTCAAATGGTGCTCTTGATCTTCACGACTTTTGGAATATATGAGGATGTCATCAATAAAAACAACAATGAACTGATCTAAATATTCCTTAAATACTCGGTTCATCATATCCATGAAAGCCGCAGGAGCAATAGTCAATTTGAAAGACATGACTAAGAATTCATAATGCCCGTCTCGAGTTCTAAAGGCGGTCTTTGGAATATCCTCGATTCTAATCTTCACCGATGATATCCGAAGCGAAGATCGATTTTAAAAAGAATTGTGCCCTTGCAACCGGGTCAAACAAGTCATCAATACGAGGTAGAGGATACCTATTCTTGATGGTGACATGGTTCAATTCCGATAGTCAATAAAAAGTCGCATACTCCGTCTTTCTTCTTTACTGAATAAAACAGGAGCACCCCAAGGAGATGTACTTGGGACCAATGAAACCGATGTCCAACAATTCTTGTAGTTGGACCTTTAACTCCTGAAGTTCAATAGGAGCCATTCGATATGGGGTTTTAGAAATGGGCTTTGTACGGGTTCAAGATCAATAAAGAATTCAACTTCACGTTACGGGGTAGGCCGGAAAGTTCTTGAAATACGTCGAAAAAGTCAATAACAACGGAATATTATTCAAATTTGGCGTGTCTTTATTCAAATCCATAACATGGGCTAAGAAAGCTTGACATCCATTTTTCAATAAATGAATAGCTTTATGATATGATATGACGGTGATTGATTTTAATGGTTTAGTTGCTTGAAATCGTATACAACGAGTTGGTTAGGAATATGAAAACTAACAACCTTACGAAAACAATCAATTTTGGCATGATGAGTAGTTAACCAATCAATCCTAAAAATCACATCAAAAGCAAGTATCTTTAAAGAGATAAGGTTAACGGTGTAAGGTGATGGAGCCAACTTGAATCAAACAAGATTTATAAGCGATGGATGTGATGAAAGTTTCTCTAACGGAGTTTCCACAGATAGGTCAAAGTCTAATTTCTCCGGAGTCAAGTTTAAACGTTGAGCACAACCGGAGAGATAAATGAATGGGTAGCACCGGTATCAAGTAAGGTATAAACTTCGCAAGAATTTATAAATAGCTTACCGTGATCACCTCGTTTGGGTTCCTCGCATTTTGACTAGTCACAACAAACGCTCTTCGAGAACCATTGACTTTGACTTTTACGGGACGATCTTTTGAGTCACCGTCCCCATTGAACTAGGTTTCGCTCTGCATACAATCTCGAAAGCGATATGTCCTTCCTTTCCACAATTATAGCATACCTTGAACTGTTGTGGGCGGTTTGGTGATATGTCCCTCTTTTCCATTTTATAGCATATAATGGGTGGGTCGTTCTCCTCCCTTAGAACCGATTCTTTGCAAACCTTTATCGTCTTCACATGGTCGTTGTTAAATCTCCTCTTTTTAAAATGTCCTCCCGACTCGCTTCTTCTATTTTCATGGCCATGATTACCACCAGAGTGGTTACCATTTTGTCCGTCGTCTGTTTCTTTCTCCCATTGGTTATCGTTATTACATTGACCGCTATCTCTAGTATGATCCTGGTTATGGTCCCTTGGTTGAACATACTCTCGTTATCTCGCTCTAACAATTGAGCCACTGTTAACAACATCTCTGAATAGAGAAAAATTTATGAGAAATGAGATATTGTCGTATCTGGGGTTTCAAACCTCTCGAAAACATCCGCGTCATCGTTCCTCATTCTCCACCAAATGAGGTGCAAACATGGATAACTCTGCAAACTTTGCCTCGTCTTTGAGACACCATCGTGTTGTTTTGTTCTAATTTGATGAACTCCACTTCCTTCATATGATGAACACTTTCGGGAAAGTATTTGTCATTAAATAGTTTCAAAAAGTCTCCCAAGACATCTTGAGTCTTGGTTGGATGTAGGCTTCACAGAGACTCCCACCAGTGAGTCCGCCTCACCACGGAAACATAAAGGTGGCGAATGGAACCTTCTATTCCTCCGTGCATCCCAAGACATCGAATATATTGGTAATTTGCTTGACCCATGTTTCCGCTATGATCGGATCTAGCTTTCCTTAAATTCGGTGGTCCCAACTCTTGGAACTGCTTGGTTTGTGACAACCCGTGAATTGCTATCATTTCCTCTCAGATTTTGAACACGAGTTTCCCTCGTGCGATTTTGCATGAACTGCAAAAAGCTTCTAAACATCCCTCGTTCATCATCTGCTTTCGGTGGTGTTGTTCACATGGAGGAACATTTCCACTGTTGCACGTTCTCCTCGTTGGTGAGTACAGAGCGTCTCCACGGTCTCATTTCTATTGTTAATATTCTCGATCGACATTATCAAATCTTTTCATAAAACAAGGGTTAATTAAGGAAATCAATATATCACATAATATCCCTATATCTTGACCAACTAACAAATAAGCTTAGGTAGGACACACTAGTGAAGGATTTACTCGTCTCTCCCCTCTAGTTCTATTCCCCGATCTCCGCCAGAGATCATATCCTAAGCTCGATACCAACTGTGACGCCCCCAAAATAGGTATACATCACCCATTCTGAGTTGTCAATACATGGTACAGAAACAACTACAACTTTATTATTACAATATATAAACTGTGAGTTTAAATACAGATATTGCCATCTAGACAATATCCACACGCAAATAAATCCCCATCATAATTATTGATACATTATTTTACAAAAATGGTGAGGACTACTAAACAACTATCTCTAGAACCTTCCTTCCATACCCGGACTAGTACTCGCTACATTCTCGCCTCCTGAGAAGAAAAATGGAACAACAAGGAAAAGGGTGAGCTCAACTAGCCCAGTAAAGAATATTATGACTAAGATAATATACAACAAATTATCATTAGTCTTCAACAGGAAAAAAAACTAATAGAATACAATAGACAACAAGTTTTAAACCAATATTCGCAGCAGAAATAATAATTTATTAGAAGTGTTAAGTAGAGAATGCAAACTACTATCTTCTATGTATGAATTTAAAAGTTCGTCGTCTATCTTTTATCCTTGTAACATCAATCAATATACATCCGGAATCAAAATTCATCTTTGCACTACTGAGGCAAAGATATTCATCGATTAATCATGTTCATCTAAACATCTGCTCATCTTTGCACTATGGGCCAAAGATATTCATCGAAATCATTCATCTTTGCACTACAGGCCAAAGATATTCAATAATATCATCATTTAAGGCGAGGATGATGAAAAATAATTTTAAAGAAACGAATCCGGTGAAACAAAATGACAGGATTAAGGATTAAGGATTAAGTACTTTGTTTTATCCATGTCCAACAATACTTCAAAAATAATCATAGTGGTGTAAAATTCAAGAATGATCAAAACATGGATACAATCAAAGCTAGTATCCGAGAATAGATATTTTTGGACGAAAAGGAAAATTTTCATTTTTCGATGAATAGTCTTTGTATTAAGTAAATAATTATGTAGATATCGTGAATAGTCTTGGTATCGTGAATAGTAACTCAGACACCTAAAGTTCCAAATTTGATAAAAACTTGGATCAATATTTCAACATAATGATATTGAAGAAATAATATCATTACAAAAAAAATATATCCCTTACCTCACAAAGACGATACTTTTAGTTGAAACACCTGGATATAGGCTATGACTTGAACTTGCATAGTATAGCAATACTCAAAATATACTCAAAATACTCACAAGAATAAACGCTCGATAATATAGAGAGAAAACTTGATTTACGTGTGATTTTCAATTCTAACCTAAGCACCCTATTTATAGGAAAATGCTTAGAACACCAAAGCGAAAAAATTTAATAATTAATTAATATATATATATATATATATATATATATAATTCATACGCCCTTTTAGAATTCACTCCTAGCATTTCCCACATGCCACCTTCTAGAAATGTAAGAAAAAAAAAACGTTTTCATAAAATAAATAATTAAAACTTCCAAAAATCAATTATTTCGGAGCTTCAGAACTTTAATAATTCATAATAAATAGCCCTTTTATCAAAAAATTCGATTCTCGCGCCTTTTTATAGAAAATTCAATTCTCTACAACTTTACAGAAGAAAGTTTTCCCAAATTCCAAATAGAAATTGACCCAAAATCCACAAGCAGGCGATTTTACAAGCTATAATCAAATTTCGATCAATAAATGGGGTCCAATTTAGCATGTTTAACATGTTTTAAACATTTATTGCAACAAAAAAATACTCTTCCTCCTCATATACTCATATATCCCACATTCGTTGTAAAAATATCACCATTATTATATTATTAAAATATAATAATATATTTAAATGAATTATTTTATCGAGAAAAGATAAAATTTCAATTTTCAACAATTGTCACATTAAAAATTTTCTCCATCTATATGCACATAAAATCAATATTTTCTCTCATCATATGAATCAATAATTAATTATTCACAAATAATATTACGAAATCACAATATTGACAACCGGTAGTTCCTAGGAAGAGGGGCTTTCAATAAGAATTTCTCCTTCTTGGCGGCGCAATTAGGTGACCAAACCTCTCCTTAGATGAACTTTCTAGACATTGCTAATAATGTTATCTAATAATATTATTCGGATAATATGAATTATTGCTTTGATAATGAAAATCTTTGTGTAATGACAATTATTGAAACAACAACAATATAAAATATCAACGCAACAATTACTAAATCAATAAAATAAAATATTGAGCGAGAATTCTCGTAACCATTATTGAGTAGTGCCTTCTTACGTAAGAATCAATAATTGGTGCAATCTTGTGTTACTCTTGTGTTTTAACCACCGAGTATTTTAACGATATTAATTGAGTAATAACTACGCTGTAGTTATTTTTAAACAACTTATATTTGTCGTTTTCTTCATCCAATCGCTTTTTAGTTATGGGGCCCACAAAAGACTAGCGTCGTAAATGCAATTTTCCCAAGCAAAGAATATTCCACTACCAAATGAATATTCCCCGACAACAATGAATATTTTATAACCACTTACTTATTTTTAAATATTTGCGTATTTTACCCATAACTATCGACATTAATCAAATCAACCCTTACTATTTCAAAATAGAGAAAATTAAATTTCATTAATAATAAGTTGGGGTCTTACAACTCTGATTTGAAGAACAAGATCATGATGGAGGCACACAATACATCGTTTACAATCCATTCTGGAAGTACCAAAATGTATCGTGATCTTCGACATACATTTTGGTGGAACAATATGAAGAGAGACATTGCAAAGTTTATCTCGAGGTGTTTAACTTGTCAACGTGTAAAGGCGAAGCATCAAGTACCAGAGGGTCTGTTGCAACCACTTGAGATTATGAAATGGAAGTGGGAACACATTACCATGGATTTCGTTATGGGTCTTCCCTCAGTTTCTCAAGGCATAGATGCGATATGGGTTATTATTGATAGATTAACCAAGTCTGCTTATTTCTTGCCGATACAGGAGACTTATTCCCTTGAACATCTTGCTCGTATGTATGTAAATGAGATTGTGAGATTGCATGGCATGCCAGTATCCATAGTTTCAGATCGTGACCCAAGATTCACTTCATGATTTTGGGTTAGCTTACAAAAAGCTATGGGGACGAATTTACGATTCAGTTCGGCATACCATCCTCAAAACGGAACAGACAATCAAAGAGGACTATTTAAACTCTTGAAGATCTATTAAGACTCTGTTTCCTAGACTTCAAAGGGAGTTGGGATAAGTATTTACCATTGGTGGAATTCTCCTACAACAATAGTTATTAGGCAAGTATAGGTGTGACTCCATTCGAAGCATTGCATGGACAAAAGTGTCGCTCTCTAATATGTTGGGATGAGGTGGGTGAAGCAACACTGTTGGGACCCGAGTTGTACGTATGACTACGAAAAAGATCAAAATAATTCGATAACGTATACAAATGGCACAGGATCGACAAAAGAGTTATACGGATCTTCATCGAAAGGACATGGAATTTAGTATTGGGGATCATGTTTTATTGCGTGTTGCTCCATGAAAGGGAGTTACAATATTGGGGAAGAGAGGAAAGCTCAATCCACGATATATTGGTCCATTTCCATTTATTGGTCAATTCAAATAGACATATGTTGGATTATATCTAGCTCGGACGTTCTTTTTTGTTCTATTCCCTAACGGGTGGATCTGGAAAGGATATGTTTGTGCATACCTCGATAGAGGTGTATAAGCACTTGTGTGTTCTCGGTCGACAAATTGTCATGACCATTATGACCAGAGAGAGAAAAGTAGGTAGTTTGATGAAGCATAACATGCCAGGTGTTCGACAGAATGCCTGAGTGGGGTGAAATTGTATCCTTAGCTTGAAATTCCTTCGATTACCATTCGTTATCCAGTTACTTTCTTTGATAATTAGTTATGCTTAGATTAATCATACTTTCATTTATTGATGTTCGAATAAGACTTTAGCGATACACAATAGGTACTTGGTAAATATTAGTTATAGTTCCTCGTGGGTACGACACTTTCCTTATCGATGTATTACTTGTTGTACTGTGTGTAACGACCCGAAAATTCAGATTTTCCAGAATTTATGTTTAAAGAATTAATTATTAATAAAATGAATTTTTATTAATAATATTATGTGCTATGTGTTTATTAATCATTCTAGAGCCTAGGATGATTATAAGTCGGGAGGATTCTGGCTACGAGCTAGACTAAACGATTAAGAATTTTTAAGATAAAAATAAAAATTTTCCGGGGAAAAAGACGAAATAGGCACTATTCACCCGACGAAACCTAAGGGTTAGGGTTTGAATAACCTAAGCCTTTTCGAGAGTTCGGTATGTCGAAATGACATTCTGTCGAAAGATGTGTCGATAATATTTCATGAAATATTAAGTAAGCCGATAAAAGTTTTTCTCAAAAAACATGCAGAAATCGGACAAAATAAAAATGACGAAAAGTACTACTATGTACTTTTCATTCATTTAGCTACGTTAGGGTAAACGTGAAGGAAAACGCTTAACGCCAAAAAGTGTTTTTCAGCATTTTGGAAATCCAAAGAATACGTAAAAGTTAATCGGTAAAGGAAAGACGAAATATCCAAAAATATTTGGATTCCGAGAATCGCAGTTTTTAAAACTGTCGGACGAAAACTCGAAAGACGGAACCACGTAACTTAAAGGCTAAGTAGACTTAAGGGCTAAGTTAACTTAACACTTAAGTAATGAATAGTAAGGAGTTGTGAATAGTAAGGAGGTTAGGGGTGAAATGACTATTTTGCCCTAGCTTTGGAAAATCTATAAATAGGAAGCTTATTTCATTTAAATGGGATTTTTGAAAATCATACATTAGAGAGGGAGAGAATTCGGATGGAGAGGGAGAAGGAAGAGCATGAGCATGATTGATAGGATCAAAATTGTTCGTGAAATAGAAAGGCTAGCAAATCGCCGATTTTGGCTAGCGGAAGAAAAATAAAGAGGAAAGGTATTAAAACCTAACTCCTAAGTTAACTTTTTCTAAGTTTTTATGTTCAAAACTTAGCTTAATAACAATAAGAAGTAGATGAGGTTATGAATGATTTCACATGGTTGAAATCATGAGAAAAAGAAGAAATAAGAATTAAAAGTTTAGTTATAAATTTCTTAAGGAAGTATAAGATTCGTAATGAATTAGAACGATCTGAGTAGATTATATGAATAAGTAGGTGAAATAAGTAAGGAATAATGTTCTATAACATCAAATTCCAATAAAAAGTGAAACCATAATCCAAAATATTGATTAAAATGAAGAACGAACGAAGAACACGAAGAACACGCAAAGAACACGAAGAACGTTGTTGATGGACAAATTTAAAACCATCGTAGGATAATTGTTATTAATGGACAAGTTTAAAACCATCGCATATAAGTTTGATGCATATTGCTTGGTTAGGAACGGTAGAAATGTTCATGAAGAACAGATTAAAACTTAGCTATAACGAAGTTATGACGAAAATTTCGTAAAAGACAAACGAGAATTAGAAATTTAGTAAATGAACCCGAACGTGTAGGGTTTCATAAGAATGTAAGAGAATATAGAAAATGTGAGTTGTGGAATCAAGAACAAATGAATTCTGAGTTCGGATGACCGAATTACGGACGAATGAACAAAAAGCGTTAAAAACGTAAAACGAACGAAGGGTGATGATCAAGCCAATCGAATGACATGTTAATGGATATAGAATGAAGTTCTGTCCTGGGGTATTGAAGTATGCAACATAAGGAAGAGAATGGCTTGAGAATGACCTCATTCCGAGTTATAACGAATAAGTTATGGAAGCGGGAAGTAAGCGTCACAAATTGGATTTAACACTTAGAAAAAATTTCTAGGGTTAGGGCTTGGGGCCGCGGTGCCAACCATGCCTTGTAAGGTGGCGCTGCAGCGCCAGACTAGAGGGCCGTACTGCAAACTCATTCCGCAGCGTGAGAGATAGAAGGAAGAGTGGCGACGCAGCTCCAGTGTAGGGAAAAAGCCAGAGAAGAGCTTTTAACTGCTCAACTCTTGGGGGAAACATATGGGAAGATAAAGAACATAAGATTCGTTAAATGTAACACTTAATTTAGTGAATTAAACCTTTAATAAAGGTCGAACAAAAAGGTTATATAAGAGTAAAAGAGAAAGAATGTAAACGCGGATTACGGAACCGATATCCAGGGACCGTAGTTACGATAAACGAACGTGGGGGATTGCTATGGTGGTGATTCCCTAGACATTAAGTGACGAGGGTAATGAATAACATTTTGATGTTATGTCATGATAGTGAGAGATAAGTGTAAAGCGTATAAACGCTGCAAATTCAACGCTGTTGCGATATACGAGCGATCTTAGCATACAACGAATGGTATGGCTTGGACATTAAGAATGACTAATGAACACGGGGTTCCAGTAATGGATAACGAAAGTATTAAGTAAGATAAAAATGGTAACAAGAAAGCCGTAATGAATGGTAATGAGATTAATGGAAGCCGAATGTGAGTCAGATGAGAACATTAGAATAAAATGTAAGCGTTGAACACTTTAACCGACGTGAAGGTTAAGGGTACGCAAATATTAAATGGATAGAACCTACACCCCGTGTATGGTTTGACCGTAAGATGATGAAGATAAATGATTAAACTGTGAACGGTAAAGGAGTTGAATTAAAGATAATAACGTTTAACGTAACGAAAAGTTATGGCGGCAGAAGATCAAAAAGCATTGAGACTATGTTACGCTGCAAATCAATGAACTCCAATCAAGTATCATAAGACTTGCCATAGCAGGAAATTCTTTTGAAATCAAACTAGAAACCATCCAAATGATACAAAACTCAGTCCAGTTTGGGGCATGGTTAATGATGACCCAAATGAGAATTTGGTGAGCTTCCTAGAGATTTGTGATACATTTAAGTTTAATGGGGTATTAGATGATGCAGTGAGACTCATACTATTTCCTTTTACATCGAGGGACAAAGCAAAAAACTGGCTTCACTTGTTACCATCGAGCTCCATTACCACTTTGAATAAAAATGTGTTTATTGAGGATAAGTGAATTATAAAAGTTAAAGGGGAATAATTCAAGCTTGGAAAACTTTAAGGGTACTAAAGTGTATTAAGTAAATCAATCTGGACCATTAGTGGTAGTTTTAATAGTAAATCAATCTGGACTATTGATGGTGATTTTAATAGTAAATTAATATGGAACATTGATGGTGGTTTTAATAGTAAATCAGTCTGAACCGTCGATGGTGGTTTTAATAGTAAATCAATCTGAACCATCGATGGTGGTTTTAATAGTAAATAAATCTGGACCGTCGGTGGTGGTTTTAAAAGTAAATCAATCTAGACCGTCGGTGGTGGTTTAAAAGTAGATCAATCTTGACCGTCAGTTGTGGTTTTAATAGTAATCAATATAGACTATCCATTCTAATAGTAAATAAATCTGGATCGTTTGTGAATCAGTTACTATTTAGTCATTTCTCCTATAAATAGAAGCTTAATTCTTCTTTCATTCTCACTAATTCACTAAGACCCATAAGAGAAATTATAGAGAGCAAGAAGAAGAGTATTCTGCTACTTCACTATTGTAGTATCCAATCTTCTACTAAGGTAAGGGGTATTATTTCTTTTAATACTCTTAAATCTAAATTTACTATGGTAAGTATTGCTTCTATAATTCCTGAAATTAGTAGAATATCCTTGAGCTTTGCGCTTTATCTAGTATCGTTTCATTTGAATATTGGTCTGAACTTTCTTATTAAATTTCAATATTTTCACCCAGGGTTACTATTCACTCGGATACTATTCACTCAAATATTATTCATTCGGGGATTCGAGGTACTTTTCATGTCGAAGTACTATTCATGGGTTACTATTCATGGTTTGCTATTAACTCGGGTACTATTCACTTGAGTATTATTCACTGAGGGATTCAGGGAACTTTTCATGCCAGAGTACTATTCCCATAGTACTATTCATGGGGTACTATTCACTCGGTACTATTCACCTAGGGTACTATTCACGACAAAAAATGATTTCTTTTCTGTCCAAAATTATTTTTGATCCATGAATATTATTCTTGAATTTTACTCCACAAAGCAGTATCATGTTGACAATTTGGATATTTTTAAACTCTAGATAAATTTAAAGTCTTTAATATTTATCCTTGATTTCGTTTGATTAATGCTTATATCATTGTCATCATCCTCATGCTTATATTGCGATGAAAGTCATCTTCGGCCAAGGGTGCAAAGATGAATTGTTGATTGATATGATTATGACCAAGGATTATTCGGTGTAATCATGACCTGTAATGTTAAAAATGATGTTGTAAAAGTCCTCATTGGCCCATAGTGCATTGGTGGACAATTGTTGGTATGATCATGACCATGCGTTCTTTTCGGCCAAGGGTGCAAAGATGAATTGTTGTTTGGCATGTTCATGACTATTGGTGAAAACACGAATATCATTGGCCCATAGTGCATGGATAATTCGTGGTTGTGATACTAATGAATATCATTGGCCAGTAGTGCATGGATAATTAAGTGATATGGATTATTTATTAAACGGAGTCTCAACGATAAAATTGATGATAAACTTTCTAAATTATAGAAGATAGTAGATATCATGCTCTACTTGACTCTTCTAATGGATTACTTGTTCCGCTGCAGTTAAACTTGATGTTTATTATATTTTATCAGTTTAACACTGTTGAAGGCTAACGATAATTTATTATGTATTATTTTAGTCATAATATTTCTTACTGTGCTAGTTGAGCTCACCCTTTTTTGCTTTCATTGTTCTCTTTAGGAAATGAGAACGTAGCCGGAACTAGTCGGGAAATGGAGTGATGGTTCAGGATAAGTGGCTATAGTAGTCCTTACTATTCTATGAAATAGTGTGATAATAATTGTAACGAGGACTCCATCTGAGTTATGATATTGTTTATAAGTCAATATTCGTGTTAATACTCTCAGCTACGCTTTTGTCGTATTGTAATAATTAAGTTTTATTTGAATTATGTACCATATATTTGGCGACTCATAATGGGTGATGTATACATGTTTTTGGGGCGTCACAGATAAAGCCAATTTTGAGACCATCGAAATTTACCACCGCTTACATCATCGAGGGTTTTGTAGTTTTTGGGACATTCAGATTTTACCAAGATTCAT
Organism: Panax quinquefolius; assembly: GCA_020205615.1. NCBI lineage: Eukaryota > Viridiplantae > Streptophyta > Magnoliopsida > Apiales > Araliaceae > Panax > Panax quinquefolius. Next base: position 64,286,140 of record CM035161.1, read on the forward strand.
TAAAGACTTCTCCATGATTAAAATACCTTTGTGCAGTTTATTGGAGAAGGATTGTGACGCCACCAAAATAGGTCCACATAACCCATTTTAAGTCACCAAAATATATGGTACAAAATCTAAATACAAACTTCTATATTTACAACTATTAAATTATCGTGCAAAATACGACAACACATAAGTCGTGAGTTTGAATATAAATATTGCAATCATATATATATAACAATATCCAAACTCAAATAAAGTCTTCATTAAAGTTATTATCACATTATTTCACAATATAGTGAAGACTTTTATAGTAACTATCACGGATCATTACTCCACTCCCAAATAAGTCCCAAATGCACTTTCATTTTCTGAGAAGAACAATGGAACAAAAAGGAAAAGGGTGAGCTCAACTAGCCTAGTAAAGAATATTATGACTAAGATAATGAAGAATAAATTATATTTAGCCCTCAACAATGATAAATCAAATAAAATATAATGGACAACAAGTTTTAGATCAACAACTGCAGCGAAAATAGCAATCCATTAGAAGAGTAAAGTAAAGCATGATATTTACTATCTTCTACAATTTAAAAGTCCATCATTAATATTTTATCCCTATCACACCAATCAATAATTGTTTCAAACCAACGAATTATCTATGCACTACGGGCCAATGATATTCGTTTGTATCACCAGTAGCCATGATCATGTCAAACACATGTCCATTTATGCACTACGGGCCAAAGATGACTTTCACCATAAACCTTTATCTGTAACATTAAAGTTCATGATTATACCAATACATAATTCCTGGTCGTAATCATACCAATCAATAGTCCATCTTTGCACTACAGACCAAAGATGACATTCACCACAATATAAGCATGAGGATGATGACAATGATATAAAGAATGAATCAAGTGAGATCAAGGATAAATTTTAGAGATTTATAATTTAATTTATCCAGAGTTCAAGAATGTCCAAATTGTCAACATGATCACCAATTTTGGAGTATAATTCAAGAATGATTGTGACAACCTCAATTTTCATAAGTTATTAAAATAAGAATTTAATAATTAAAATTCTTATTATAAGATGTATATATTTTGAATTATGTGTTTTGGTGTGAAGAAATTAAATTTTTATGAGATTTAATAGTTGATTAAACTATTAAAGGAAATAAAAGAAATTAGTCACGATAAGGAATTTGGTGGCAAGGGAAATTAACCCTATAAATATTGGGTAATTTAAATTAAGTTGAAACTATATTATGGAATAATATTGTTTGAATATTAAAACCTTACTTGGTAGTGGTGTTGTAGTAAAGTGGATAAAAGAGTTAATTCACTTAATTAAAATAGTAAGTTAATATATGAGTTTTACTAATTAAATTTGCTTTTCTTAATATATATTACATATCATGGTAATATATGAAAAGGTTTAGTATCTTGATTGATGCTAATAAAATATAAATTGACGGTGAGAGAAGAAAAACCAATATACCTATAAATAATTATTAGTTAAAGATTAATAAATTGAATTAATATTGTAGACACTCGAAATTTTTTGCACACTTGTTACTAACATTGCAGGAGGGCAGATTCATCTTTTGGAGATAACCCTGGAAGAAAACTCACATCCATTATGGATACTACCAGAAATTAAGTTTCAAACCCGGAACACACACCGAGAGTATCGATTCCAACCTCGGAGATAACCCCGAGTTTCATCCTTGGAGATAACCCCAAGGAATACTGCTGCAGTTCCAGCGATAACTCCGGAAATGCTTATTTCAAATGCATGCAATCAACTTTAATCTCAGACCTCCTGCCTAGGCACTTATTCCAAAGACCCGGAGCTAACAATGGGAAGACAGGCACACTTACAGATGACCCTACGGAATTCAAACACTTGCAGTAGTCCAATCTCAAATGTAACCCTGAGCAACGTCTACTATCAGCCCAAACCGGAGATAACCCCTGTGACGCCCCCAAAATAGGTATACATCACCCATTCTGAGTTGTTAATACATGGTACAGAAACAACTACAACTTTATTATTACAACAGTAAAACTGTGAGTTTAAATACAAATATTATCTTCTAGACAATATTTATACTCACATAAATCCTCATCACATTTATTGATACATTATTTTACAAAAATGGTGAGGACTACTAAACAATCCTTTCTAAATCCTTCATTCCATACCCCAGACTAAATACTCGCTATATTCTTCTCGCCTCCACGAGAAGAATGGAACAAAAAGGAAAAGGGTGAGCTCAACTAGCTCAAGAAAGAATATTATGACTAAGATAATATACAACAAATTATCGTTAGTCTTCAACAGGAAAAAAATTTAATAGAATACAATAGACAACAAATTTTCAATCAATATTCATGAGCTGAAATAATAATTCATTAGAAGAGTTAAGTAGAGAATGCAAACTACTATCTTCTATGTATGAATTTAAAAGTTCATCGCCTATCTTTTATCCCCGTAACAACAATCAATATACATCCGGAATCAAATATTCATCTTTGCACTACTGGGCCAAAGATATTCATCATTAATCATGTTCATTTAAACACTGCTCATCTTTGCACTACTGAGCCAAAGATATTAATCGATCGATCATGTTCATCTCAACACTGCTCATCTTTGCACTACTGAGCCAAAGATATTCTTCAGAAATCATTCATCTTTGCACTTTCTGAGGCCAAGATATTCAATAATATCATCATTTAAGATCGAGGATGATGAAAAATATTTTAAAGAACGAATCCAAAGAAACAAAATGACAAGGATTAAGGATTAAGGATTAAGGATTCGTACTTTTTGTTTTATCCATGTCCAACAATACCCCAAAAATAATCACGGTGGTGTAAAATTCAAGAATGATCAAAACATGGATACAATCAAAGCTAGTATCCAAAATAGATGTTTTGGACAAAAGAAGAAATTTTATTTTTGGTGAATAGTCTTGGATATCGTGAATAGTCTTATATCGTGAATAGTCTTAGATATCGTGAATAATCTCAGTATACATGAATAGTAAATCCGACACCAAAAGATAGAAATTCCACAAAAACATCTTCACGCTTCATGAATAGTACTCGTGAATAGTAACTCGTGAATAGTAACTCATGAATAGTAACTCGTGAATAGTAACTCATGAATAGTAACCCCGACATGAAAAAGTTCCAAATTTGATAAAACTTCAGATCAACATTTCAGCATAATGATATTGAAGAAATAATATCATTACGAAAAAAAAATAATATCCCTTACCTCAAAGAATCAGTACTTCGGAAGGAAAGGTCGGAAGTGATCTTTGAATGAAACTTGTCTTGAATAAAGAACTCTCAAAGTATCTAAATACTCACAAAATACGCTCAATAATATAGAGAGAGAAGAGAAAACTTTGTTTCGTGTGATTTTCAATTCTAACTTAGCCCTCTATTTATAGGAAAATGTTAGCCCACCAAGCGGACTTGACTGCTGCTACACGATGGCTTTACCTGCTACTATTGCCACCCACCACATTTGAAATAAAATTCAGCACATTTCTTCACCAACCACAAGTGGGGCCCACTCAATTCTAGAATTTTCCACCAAAATCAATTATAACCCTAATTTCCGAATCAGCCACCTCTTAAAATTCATAACAAATCATTCGTGCATTTTTAACGGTTCAAAATTTGTGGACATATACTCAACTTATGTATGTATAACATACCCAAAAATTACAAGAATCCAACGGTCGGATTAAAAATTATAATCCCATGATATATCTCAAAACCCCGATTTAATTTTTAATACCTCCAATCTAGTAAAATCTGATAAAACACCTCAACAATAATTTCTTCATTTATAACCACATAAATAAATCCATCATTTATATCCACATAAAATAAATATTTCTTTATCATATGAATCAATAATTAATTATTCACAAATAATATTACGAGAATCACAATTATGACAACCAGTAGTTCCCAGAAAGAGGGGCTTTCAGATAAGGATTTCTCCTTCTTGGTGCCGCAATTAGGTGACCAAACCTCTCCTCGATGTAACTTTCTAGACATTGCCAATAATGCTATCTAATAATATTATTTAAATAATATGAATTATTGATCCGATAATGGAGATAATAATGCGTTGACAATTATTGAACAACAATAATATAAAATATCAACGCAAACAATTATTGAATCAATAAAATAAAATATTGAGCGAGAACTCATGTAAAAATTATTGAGTAGTGCCTTCTTACGTAAGGATCAATAATTCAACAATCTTGCTGCAATACCGTGTAATCTCTTTAATGCAACCACGCGTATTATTGTATTTTAACCACCGGGTATTCCAACAGCCTTAATCTTGAATAACAACTACTGTGGTTATTTTTAACCAACTTATATTTGTCGTTTTCTTCATCCAATCGCTTTTAGTTATGGGGCCCACACATGGTCTGGCCATCAAATTTAATATTCCCCTGACAAAGATTGAATATTCCACGACCAAACGAATATTCCCAAACAAAATGAATATTTTATAACCACTTGCTTATTTTGAAATATTTGCGTATTTAACCCTTAACTATCCACATTAATCAAATCAACCCTTACTATTTCAAAATAATAAATAAAGGAAATTCCTTTTATTTAAAAAAATTTCGGTCTTACAACCTCCCTCCTTATGAAATTTCGTCCTCGAAATTGGCGACGTACTGGTTTTTCGAAAAGGTGAGGATACCTCGCTTTCATTTCCGCTTCCAATTCCCGTGTCATTTCCTCTATAGCATGATTCCTCCACAAAACTTTAACTTGTGGTATGACCTTTCTTGGCGTAGGGACATGCTCCTTCCTATCCAAGATCTTGATAGGTACCTCCTCATCGTTAAGTCTTGGCTATCTCGTCCGGTTCTAACTCAATAACGTGGTTGGTCTTTCACATATTTACTGAAATACGATATGTGAAACACATTATGAACACGAGACATACTTTGAGGTAACGCAAGTCTATAGGCTACATTTCCTACTCGGGTCAAGAATTTGAAATGGACCAATAAATCGTGGATTGAGCTTTCCTCTCTTCCCAAATCTTGTAACTCCCTTCCATGGAGCAACTCGCAACAATACATGATCCCCTACATTAAATTCCACGTCCTTTCGATGAAGATCCGCATAACTCTTTTGTCGATCTTGAGCCGTTTGTATACGTTGTCAAATTATTTGGATCTTTTCAAGTAGTCATACGTATTAACTCTCGGGTCCCAACAATGTTGCTTCACCCACCTCATCCCAACATATTGGAGAACGACATTTTCGTCCATATAATGCTTGAATGGAGCCACACCTATACTTGCCTGATAACTGTTGTTGTAGGAGAATTCCACCAATGGTAAATACTTATCCCAACCGCCTTTTGAAGTCTAGGACACAGAGTCTTAATAAATCTTCAAGAGTTTGAATAGTCCTCTCTGATTGTCCGTCTGTTTGGGGATGGTATGCCGAACTAAATCGCAAATCCGTGCCCATAGCTTTTTGCAAGCTAACCCAAAATCTTGAAGTGAATCTTGGGTCACGATCCAAAACTATGGATACAGGCATGCCATGCAACCTCACAATCTCATTTACGTACATACTAGCAAGACGTTCAAGTGAATAAGTCTCCCGTATCGGCAAGAAATGAGCAGACTTGGTTAATCTATCAACAATAACCCAAATAGCATTGATGCCTTGAGAAACCGTAGGAAGACCCATAACGAAATCCATGGTAATGTGTTCCCACTTCCATTCCGGAATCTCAAGTGGTTGCAACGGACCCTTAGGTACTAGATGCTCCGCCTTTACACGTTGACAAGTTAAACACATTGAGATAAACTTTGCAATCTCTCTCTTCATATTGTTCCACCAAAATGTATGTCGAAGATCACGATACATTTTAGTACTTCCAGGATGGATTGCAAATGGTGTATTGTGTGCCTCCATCATAATCTTGAACTTCAAATCGAGTCGTTAGGAACACAAAGTCTAGAGTGGACTCAAGTATTCCTTCTTCATCAATTCTCGCTTAGGAATAGCTCCTTCTTGTACTTTCCTCTTCATACACATCATTTCTCGGGTTGGGGTGGCTTGAAGCGACTTTTAACTTTATCGATTAAAGTCGATTATACTCGTATATCATCACGTGGGTACCTAGAGTTTTCATCTCCATCTCTATTATTTGTAAATTATACGAAATTAGTCTTTGACAATATCGTACTTTCGTTCTTATACGATCTTCTACTCAACACGTCGCCTACCACGTTCGCTTTTCCAGGATGGCATGGTCAGAATATGTGCTGAAATGAGTCTCCTCTTGAGTTCTTCGAAGCTCTTCCCACATTCCTTGCTCCATTCGAATTTTGTATCTCTATGAGTCACCATGATAATGGAATAGCGATTCGAGAATATCCTTCAACGAATCTCCGATAATAACCAACTAAGCCTGAAAGCTACGTTTCGACATTCTTGACTTAGGTTGCTCTCAACTGTGACTCATATCCCAACCTTGGATAGCACGTCACAATGACACCTATCAGTTTACTATCGCACGAATATGACGTCCCCTACAGAGAGTCTGGCTTAGGTGAATTCCACAAAGGAAGTCACAAGATAAAGGCTCATGTACCAAATTCTATAGTTGAATTTTAACTCACGAAGTTCAATAGAGCCATTCGATATGAGATTTTAGAAATGAGTTTTGTCTTAGGGTTCAAATTCGATACAAAATTTAATATCAGGCTTTGGGAGTAAGCCAAGAAATTCTTCAGAAAATACGTCAGGAAAAATCAATAACAACAAGAATATTATTCAAATCTGACGTGTCTTTATTCAAATCCATAACATGGACTAAGAAAACTTGACATCCGTAATAAACGAATGACTTCATGGCTTGATATGAAAATGTTTGATTACAATGGTTTGATTGCTTGAATTGAATAACGAGTTGCTTAGGAATATGAAAACTAACAACCTTACAAAAGCAATCAATTTGGCATGATGAGTAGTTAACCTTAAAATCACATCAAAAGCAAATATCTCTATAGAAATAAGGTTAACGGTAATGTGATAGTGCCAACTGAATCAAACAAGATTTCTAAACAACAGATGTAATGAAAGTTTCTCCTAACGGATTCTCCATAAATAGGTCAAAGTCTAATTTCTCCGTAGTCAAGTTCAAACGTTGGCGCAAGCAAGAGATAAAAGAATGGGTAGAACCGGTATCTAGTAAGGTATAAACTTCGCAAGAATTTATAATTAATTAACTAACCTGCTAACTTCGTTCGGGTTCCTCGCATTTTGACCGTCCACGACAAACGCTCTTCCAAGAACCGTTGACTTTGACTTTTCTCGGGACATCCTTTTTGAGTCACCATTCACGCTTTGGGCGGGTTTCGATATCGTCTAATCTCGTGCGATATGTCCTTCTTTTCCACAATTATAGCATACCTTGGAAGGCTTTGAATGATTTGACCTTATATGTCCTCCTCTCCACATCTCAGCAGCATCTAACCGGCGATCGTTCTCTTCCCTAGAATTTGTTGATAGTCTTGATGATGTTGTCGCCGACGCCTTCCGTCATCGTTAAATCTTCTCTTTTTAGATTGGACATCTCTTTCCATAATATCAACGCGTCGTGCAGCTTTTACCCATGCATCACTCATTCTCACTCGTTCAATTATTTCTTCTTTCAGCTCAGATTCCAGCTTTATCATCTTATACTCTGCCAAAGAGTGCTTCTGTTCAAGCATCACGTATCGGGTAACACAAGCTTGAATCGTTGCATCCTTTTGCTCCACGACTGCCTGCAATTCTTTAGCCTGCTCTTCTAACTCATGAATACGATTTTGCAATTCTATATTTCGATCATAAAATACCTCTAATAAACTCTCTTCAGGTACCTCTTCTTCCTCTTCTTCCTCACTCTCAGCTGTTACCTCTGCGATTATCTCTGCAACTATCAATTCTTCACTCACCACATGGATATCTCTAATTCCTTCTTCACTTTGACATCACATTATCACTCGGTTGGCGATTAGAGGTGTCTCCACGATCTCATTCACTCCATTGTTAACGTTCTCGCAGCCCATTCTAAAAAACTATCATAAAACAAGGGTTAATTAAATAAATTAACAAATCACATAATACCCCTATAATATGACCAACCAACAAATAAGCTTAGGTAGGACACACTAGCGAAGGATTTACTCGTCTCTCCCCTCCTAGTTTTATTCCCCGATCTCCGCCAGAGATCATATCCCTAAGCTCTGATACCAACTGTGACGCCCCCAAAATAGGTATACATCACCCATTCGAGTTGTCAATACATGGTACGAAACAACTACAACTTTATTATTACAACAAGAAAAAGCGAGTTTAAATACAAATATTATCTTCTAGACAATATTTATACTCACATAAATCCTCATCACATTTATTGATACATTATTTTACAAAATGGTGAGGACTACTAAACAATCCTTTTAAAAACCTTCATTCCATACCCCACTTCGCACTCGCTATATTCTCGCCTCCCGAGAAGAATGGAACAAAAGGAAAAGGGTGAGCTCAACTAGCTCAAGAAAAGAATATTATGACTAAGATAATATACAACAAATTATCGTTAGTCTTCAACAGGAAAAATTTAATAGAATACAATAGACAACAAATTTTCAATCAATATTCGCAATGAAATAATAATTCATTAGAAGAGTTAAGTAGAGAATGCAAACTACTATCTTCTATGTATGAATTTAAAAGTTCATCGCTCATCTTTTATCCTCAGTAACAACAAATCAATATACATCCGAATCAAATATTCATCTTTGCACTACAGCCAAAGATATTCATCGATTAGTCATGTTCATTTAAACACTGTTCATCTTTGCACTACTGGCCAAAGATATTAATCGATCGGTCGTGTTCATCTCAACACTGTTCATCTTTGCACTACACAGCCAAAGATATTCTTCAGAAATCATTCATCTTTGCACTATAGGCCAAAGATATTCAATAATATCATCATTTAAGGCCGAGGATGATGAAAAATATTTTTAAAGAACGAATCCAAAGAAACAAAATGACAAGGATTAAGGATTAAGGATTAGTACTTTGTTTTATCCATGTCCAACAATACCCCAAAAATAATCACGGTGGTGTAAAAAATTCAAGAATGATCAAAACATGGATACAATCAAAGCTAGTATCCAAAATAGATGTTTTAGACAAAAAAAGAAATTTTATTTTTTGGTGAATAGTCTTATATCGTGAATAGTCAGAGTATCGTGAATAATCACAGTATACATGAATAGTAAATCCGACACCAAAAGATAGAAATTCCACAAAAACATCTTCACGCTTCATGAATAGTACTCGTGAATAGTAACTCGTGAATAGTAACTCATGAATAGTAACTCGTGAATAGTAACTCATGAATAGTAACCCCAGCATGAAAAAGTTCCAAATTTGATAAAACTTGGATCAACATTTCAACATAATGATATTGAAGAAATAATATCATTACTGAAAAAAATAATATCCCTTACCTCGAAAGAATCAAGACTTGAAGGAAAGGTCGGAAGTGATCTTTGAATGAAACTTATCTTGAACAAAGAACTCTCAAAGTATCTAAATACTCACAAAATACGCTCAATAATATAGAGAGAGAAAGAGAAAACTTGTTTACGGTGTGATTTTCAATTCTAACTTAGCCCTCTATTTATAGGAAAATGTTAGCCGTAAAAAGCAAACTTGACACAACACCGATGGCTTTACACGCTACTATTGCCACCCACCACATTTGAAATAAAATTCAGCACATTTCTTCACCAACCACAAGTGGGGCCCACTCAATTCTAGAATTTTCCACCAAAATCAATTATAACCCTAATTTCCTAATCACCACCTCTTAAAATTCATAACAAATCATTCGTGCATTTTAACGGTTCAAAATTTGTGGACATATACTCAACTTATGTATGTATAACATACCCAAAAATTACCATAATCCAACGGTCGGATTAAAAATTATAATCCCATGAATATATCTCAAAACCCACGATTTAATTTTTAATACCTCCAATACTGTAAAATCTTGATAAAACACCTCAACAATAATTTCTTCATTTATAACCACATAAATAAATCCATCATTTATATCCACATAAAATAAATATTTCTTTATCATATGAATCAATAATTAATTATTCACAAATAATATTACGAAATCACAATTATGATGACCAAAGTTTCTCCCAGAAAGAGGGGCTTTCAGATAAGGATTTCTCCTTCTTGGCGCGCAATTAGGTGACCAAACCTCTCCTTGATGAACTTTCTAGACATTGCCAATAATGCTATCTAATAATATTATTTAAATAATATGAATTATTGATCCGATAATGGAGATAATGTGCGTTGACAATTATTGAACAACAATAATATAAAATATCAACGCAATTTATTGAATCAATAAAATAAAATATTGAGCGATAATTCTTGTAAAAATTATTGAGTAGTGCCTTCTTACGTAAGGATCAATAATTCAACAATCTTGTGCAATCTGGTATGCTCTCTTGTGCAACCACGCGTATTCATCGTATTTTAACCACCGGTATTCCAACGATCTTAATTGAGTAACAACTACGCCAAGTTATTTTTAACCAACTTATATTTGTCGTTTTCTTCATCCAATCGCTTTTCCACATGGGGCCCACACATGGGCTGTGGTCGTCGAATATTCTGACAAAGATGCGAATATTCCACGACCAAACGAATATTCCCAAATAAAATGAATATTTTATAACCACTTGCTTATTTTGAAATATTTGCGTATTTAACCCTTAACTATCCACATTAATCAAATCAACCCTTACTATTTCAAAATAATAAATAAAGGAAATTCCTTTTTATTTAAAAAAAATTTCGGGGTCTTACAACCCCGGTGAGGGGGAAAATCATCATCTTGCCACCTCAACCCCAGCGTGTCGTCTCAACATTTCATACATACATTTCTACAAAACAATGTCCCAGAAGAGTCAAGGAGTTCCAACCCCTAGTGACTATTACGCGTGGCAGCACACCGGATATAATTTGAAGCTTGAAGACCATGGGAATGGTCCCATCTTCCTGACTTCGTACAACCACTAATCCCAAGTCATTGCATAACTCTCGACAAAAGCGGTCTGAAGAAGGTCTTGTACACCTCCTTCGGATGCTCGGATTGAATTTCTTTAAGTTCAAGCGGACATCATAATGCACAAGAGAATGTACTTTGAGATGGCAGGACCTGCGGAGCCCGGAGCACTCCTACCAACAAGCAGTGCTTCAGAGCTTCTGTTGGTACTGCAGACTCCTAGCTCTATAAATATAGAGCTTGGGGTGGCCATTTATAAGAGAAAAAGAGGATAGGAAGCCCTGTCCATATTGAGTGTTTTCTCATTTTAAACATATGTTAGCTCATATATAGCTATATTTTACCAGCGGGAGCTGAGTGTTTATGTGACGCCCCCAAAATAGGTATACATCGCCCATCTTGAGTCACCAAATACATGGTACAGAAAACAAATACAAACTTAATTATACAACTGTCGTGTAATATACGACAAAACATAGCTGAGAGTTTAAATAGGAATATTGCCTTCTAGACAATATCCACTCTCAAATAGAGTCCTCATTACATTTAATGTCACACTATTTTATAGAATAGTGAGGACTACTAATACACCATCTCGGACCATCACTCTGTTCCCCAACTAGTCCCGGCTACGTTCTCATTTCCTGAAGAGAACAATGAAAACAAAAGGGTGAGCTCAATTAGCCCAGTAAAAAATATTATGACTAAGATAATGCAGAAAAAATTATCATTAGTCTTCAACAATTTTAAACTGATAAAATACAATAGACATCAAGTTTAACTGCAGCGGAATAAGTATTCCATTAGAAGAGTCATGTAGAGCATGATATCTACTATCTTCTATGATTTAAAATGTTTTCATCAATTTTTATCGCTGAGACTTAGCTTAATAAATAAACCACATCATCGAATCATCCTTGCACTACGGGCCAAGGATATTCATTAAATCACCAATGGTCAAGACTATACCAAATAATCCATGGTCATAATCATACCAAAAATTGTCCATCAATGCACTACAGGCCACCGAGGACTTTTACCACATCATTTATAACATTAATTGTCATGATTATACCGAATGATCCCTGATCATAATCATACCGAGTCCATCTACGCACGTAAGCCAAAGATGACTTTCATCACAATATAAACACGAGGATGATGACAATGACATAATAATTCAATAAAAAAAGTTTAAGAATAAATTTTAAAGATTTATAAGTTAATTTATAATGAAATCAATAACGTCCAAATTGTCAACATGATACTGCTTTGTGGAGTAAAATTTAAGAATGCTCAGAAGAATATTTCCATGTAAAGATACTGGATGAAGTCAAAATTTAAGAATGCTCAGAAGAATATCCAGGATATTCTACTAATTTCATGGAGTATAGAAGTCAAAACTTTAACCAACTGAGTATAATAGAATATATGAAACTGTAAATGGATTTTCGCCCGTCATGCGGTAATCCATGTAGACAGATCATTTCCACAATTTAATAAGGAATGAATACGAAGGATCATTCACCATGCATGTGGTAATCCACAGAGACAGGTTATTCCAACAAAATAATAAAGAATGGAATAATAGAAAAATTCACCAGGCATGCGATAGACCGCATAGACAGGTTATTCCCAACATAATAATAAAGAATGGAACTAGGTCATGCGTAATCCGCACAGACAGGATATTCCAACAGAATAATAAAGAATGGAACCAGGTCAGGCGTAATCCGCACAGACATGATATTCCAACATAATAATAAAAAATGGAATAACAACAGAATTCACCAGGCATGTGATAGACCGCACAGACAGGTTATTCCCAATAGAATAATAAAGAATGGAATAACATAAGAATTTCACCATGTATACGGTACTTTGCATAGACAGGTTATTCCAACATAATAATAAAGAATGGAATAACAACCCTTATGAGTATTGAAAGAAAATAACTCTCTTCATGAATACGAAAGAATAATACCCCTTACCTTAAAAGAAACTGGATATTGGAATAGTGAGGTAGCAGACTTCTCTTCTTCTTTCTCTGTATAATATCTCTCTATAATAATTGCTCTAAAGCTTTAGTGAATTGGTGAGAAATGAAGGAAGAATGAGCTTCTATTTATAGGAAAATATAGTTTTTGATAATTGCATCGCTTTTGTACGAAATATTACAATACAATACCTTCAACTTTTCTTTCATTTTTAATTTAGTCCTGCAAGTATTATCAAACTTCCACCACCTCCCCTAATAGTAAATCATGTGAATTAATATTTCATTCATGTGACTCAATAGTATAATCATGTGAAAAAACTAATTACATTATAAAACCTTCAACTATACCTCTATTTTTAATTTAGTCATGCAAGTATTATCAATCTTGCACCAACTCCCCTAATAGTAAATCATGTGAATCAATAGTACACACATGTGAACACATAGTTATAAGCATGTGAATTAATTGTAATTAACTGCTTATTTATTCGATTAAATACCCGATTGGTCAATATAACCTCCAGACATTAATTATTATCGAAATAAATGTCGATTTCCACTAACACTAATAATTCCCACATAATGGAATTATCAATTTCATCTTTAATCAACACGAACATATTCATCATTAATATTATAACTCATAATATTTAACAACCAGGTCGTTCCCAGGAAAGAGGGGGCTTTTCGATAAGGATTTCTCCTTATTGGCGCGTAATTAGGTGACCAAATCTCTCATTGATAGAACTTCTAGACATTGTCAATATTACAAATAATAATATGAATAACTTTGCCGTATCAATTATTGATTTAATAATATAACATATTATGCAGATGATACTGTGACAATAATTGAATCAATAATATGAGAGATATAATGCAGCAATTACTATAGCAATAATTGAGTATAACTAAGTGACTTCTCACGTAAGTATCAATAATCAATACCGTAGTTACTACTACGCAACCACGCCAGACATCGCATTTTTACTCTTGGGTAGTTCAACAGTTTTAACGGTAACACTTCAGTTGTTATTTTTATGAAAAGATAATTCTATCATTTTCTAACTACGACAATACTTCTGTTGTGGGGTCCACCAATGATTGTGTCGTCGTACGAGTATTCCCTATTAAAATTAATATTCACCGACCAATCAAATATTATATAACCACTTGCTTACTTTGCAAAATTTCTAAATATTACCCACAACTATAACATTATATTAAATCCACACCATAATATTCAAAAATATATTTCGAGAAAATTATTCTTTATTCATAAAAGTTGGGTCTTACAACCTCCCTTCTTATGAAATTTTGTCCTCGAAATTAGGGTACGTCCCTGGTATATCGAAGAGGTGAGGATATCCTGGACTTCATCTCGATTCTAACTCCTTGGTCATTTCATCCACATCGTGGTTTCTCCACAAAACTTTGACTTGTGGTATAACCTTTCTTATCCAAGATTTTAATTGGTAACTCTTCATGAAATTTCCTCTATCTTCTGCGGTTCTAATTCAATAATGTGGTTTGGGTCTTTCACATATTTACGTAACATGGATATGCCATTATGAACACAAGACATACTTACATTAGAAGGCTAGTCTATAGGCCAAAAGATTAAAAATGGGCCGAGGATTGAGCTTTCTTCTCTTTCCAAATCTCGTAACTCCTTTCCATGGAGCAACACATATCAATACATGATCTCCATATTCAATTCCACGTCTCTTCGATGAAGATCGGCATAACTCTTTCTATCTCTGAGGTTTTTATACTTTGTTGGATCGTTTGAATCTTTTACGTGGTCATGCATACCAACTCCCGGTCCTAATAACGCTGCTTCATCCACCTCATCCCGGCATAATCGGAGAACAACACTTTCTTCCATACAATGCCTTAAATGGAGCCATGCTAATACTTGTTTGGTAACTATGTAAGGAAATTCCATCAATGGTAAGAATTTGTCCCAACTTCCTTTGAAGTCAAGGACACGAGTCTTAATAGATCTTCAATAGTTTGAATTGTCCTCTCCGATCTCTCCGTCTGCTTTGAGGATGATACGTCGAACTAAATCGTAATTCGTGCTCATAGCTTTTTGCTAATTAACCCAAAATCGTGAAGTGAATCTTGGGTCTCGATCGTAAAACTATGAATACCGGCATACCATGCAACCTTATAATCTCGTTTATGTACATACTAGCAAGATGTTCAAGTGTATAAGTTTCTCGTGATATCGGTGAGAAATGAGCAAACTTGGTCAATCTATCAACAATGACCCTAATCGCATCTATGCCTTGAGAAACCTTAGGACTAGTAACTTGAAATCCATGGTAATGTGCTCCCACTTCCATTATGGAATTTTAAGTGGTTGCAATGGACCTTTTGGCACTTGATGCTCTTGCGCTTTGACTTGTTGACAAGTTAGGCACCTTGAGATAAACCCCGCTATCTTCTCTTCATATTGCTTCACCAAAATGTATGTCAAGATCACGATACATTTTGGTACTCACAGATGGATTGTAAATGGTGTGTTGTGTGCCTCCATCATGATTTTATACTTCAAGTCGAATCGTTAGGAACACAAAGTCCGAGAGTTGACTCAAGTATTCCTTCTTCATCGATTCTTATTTCCAAATAGCACCTTCTTGCACTTTCTTCCTCATATTCATCACTCTAGGTTTGTAGCTTGAGTAGCTTTAACTTTATCAATTAAAGTCGGTTCTACTCGTATATTCGCCATCATCACATGAGTCCCTGGAGTCTTTAACTCTATCTCCATCCTCTGAAAGTCATACAAAATGGGTCTTTGTGTTGACAATATTGCACTCGTACCAGCATATGATCTTCTACTCAATGCGTCAGCTACTACATTCGCTTTTCTAGGATGGTATTAGATGGTATGATCAAAATCTTTCAATAGCTCAAGCCATCGTCGTTGCCGCATGTTGAGTTCCTTTTGAGTGAAGAAATATTTGAGGTTTTTATGATCCGTATAGATCTCCACCTTCTCTCCATACAGGTAATGCCTCCAAATCTTAAGCGTTAAAAATGACGGTTGCTTGCTACTCTAGATCATGAGTATAATTCCTCTCATATTCTTTGAGTTATCGTGAGACATATGCTATGATTTTCCCATGTTACATGAGAACACATCCTAACCCCTTGCCTGAAGCCTCACTGTAGATGACAAATCCTCCGAGCTGATGGTATTGTTAGAGCAAAAGCTAAAATGAGTCTTCTCTTGAGTTCTTGAAAACTCTTCTCACATTCCCCACTCCAACCGAACTTTGTATCTTTTTGAGTTAGTTGAGTTAATGGAGTAGCGATTCGAGAAAATCCTTCCACGAATCTCCGATAATAACCTATTAAGCCGAGAAAGCTACATACTTCGGTCACTGACTTTGGTTGCTCCCAGCTTTGAATTGCTTCAATCTTCGCTGGGTTAACAGATATTCCATGATTTGATATCACGTGCCCAAGGAATGCAACATCCTTAAGCCAGAACTCACATTTCTTTAACTTAGCATAAAGCTTGTTTTCACGAAGCTTTTGAAGTATCAGCCTCAAGTGTTGCTCATGGTCTTCACGACTTTTGGAGTATATGAGGATGTCACCAATAAAGATGACCACAAAGTGATCCAAATATTCCTTGAATACTCGGTTCATCATGTCCATGAAGGCAAAGCAGAACATTAGTCAATCCAAAAGACATGACTAGGAATTCATAATGCCCGCATCGAAGTTCGAAAGCGATCTTTGGAATGTCATCGCTTTTAATCTTCAACCGATGATATTCTAAAAGAAGATCAATCTTTGAAAAGAATTTGGCTCCTTGAAACTTGGCGGGTCAACCGGTCATCAATACGAGGCAACGGGTACCTATTTTTGATGGTGACATGGTTCAACTCCCTATAATCAATACAAAGTCGCATACTTCCATCTTTCTTCTTCACGAATAGAATATGAGCACCCCAAGGAGACGTCAATCCCTAAAATCACATCAAATGCAAGTATTTTCAAAGAAATAAGATCGACGGTAATGTGCGGTTCCGATTTGAATCAAACAAGACTTATAAACTTTCTCGCCAACTCGGAGTTTCAACAGATAAGTCAAAGTCTAATTTTTCTAGAGTCAAATTTAAACGTTGAGCGCAAGTAAGAGAAATAAAGGAATGGGTAGAACCGGTATGAAATAAAGTATAAACTTCATTAGAGTTTATGATTAGGATCATACTCCCTACATCGCGCGCTTTGAGGAATTCTTCCTAGTTCTTGTCTAACATCTTAGCATTTGATTCCTCCACGTTTGTTGTCACCACTTCACGATCATATCCTAAGCTTTGATACCAAATGTGACACCCCCAAAATAGGTATACATCACCCATCTTGAGTCACCAAATAAATGGTATAGAATTCCATGTCAAATACAAACTTAATTATACAACCGTCCCATCGTAAATATATGACAAAACATAGTGAGGAGTTTAAACAGAATATTGCCTTCTAGATAATATCCACTCTCAAATAGAGTCCTCATTACATTTATTGTCACATTTATTGTCACACTATTTTATAGAATAGTGAGGACTACTAATACACCATCTCGAACCATCACTCCATTCCCGACTAGTCCCGACTCGTTCTCTCATTTCCTAAAGAAAAATGAAAGCAAGAGGGTGATCTCAACTATCTTAGTAAGAAATATTAAGACTAAGATAATGCGAATAAATTATCATTATATAATTGAGTATAACCGGTGACTTCTCACGTAAGCATCAATAATCAATTTAAGTGTTCTACTACGCAACCACGTGTATTCTTGTACTTTTACTACCGAGTAGTTCAACAAGATTAACGGTAAAACTTCCATTTGTTATTTTCATAAAAAATATTTTTATCGTTTTCTCAATCCGACAATAATTACATTGTGGGGTCCACCAATGATTATTGCTTGTAGTTATACGAATATTCCTCGCTAAAACGAATATTCCCTGACTAATCAAATATAATATAACAACTTGCATACTTTGCAGAATTTATAAATACTACCCACAACTATAACATTATATCAAATCCACACCATAATATTCAAAAAAATATTTCGAGAAATTTAAATCTTTATTCATAAAATTTGGGGTCTCACAATCTCCCCTCCTTATGAAATTTAGCCCTCAAAATTTATGTACGTACCTGGTATGCCGAAGAGGTGTGGATACCTTGACTTAATTTCATATTTCAACTCTTTAGGTATAACCTTGAATACCTTTATCGTCGAAAACATTACACGTTTCATACGTGCATGTCCGGTGTCCTCAGATTGCCTCTGAATGCACATCAGTCCCTAAAACAGACATTTTAGGCTTTGATACCGACCTAAAATATCAAAATATAAAGAATGAAAGTTATAGATTTACTCGTTATCTTTCTGAATCATCCTGAATCACCTCAATCGGAGTTCGTATGAAAAAGTTATGCCCAATTTACTAAAGGATATCCGGACAGATTTTGGCTTAACACTTGACCAGCGCATAGGCGCCTAGATTTGGCCTTGGGCAAGCGCCTAGGCGCCCAAGAGCAGAATCTAAGCACCGAGCCTAGCGCCTAGGTCCTCGACCCTTGACACTTAGCTCCAATTTTCCAGATTTTGCAACTTTTGACGCACAGACTTCAAATCTTCATAACTTCTTCATTCGTTATCAGAATTAGTCCGTTTTTGAGGCTATGGAAAGCTTGTAACATGCTCTATAAAGTCCCCATGATTTCATAATTTTTTAGATTTATTAATTATTCCTAAATTTTGCTCCAAAGTCCCCCAAGACTAAGTTTTTACTAACAACGTTACGTGAAAACTGTTATGAACACGCGACATACTTGGCGGTAAAACGAGTCTATAAGCCACAGTTCCTACTCGATCGAGGATTTCAAATGGGCCAATAAAATCAAGTGTTAAGATTTCATCTCTTCATCGATTCTTGCTTCTAGAATAACGCCTCTCTTGAACCTTCTTCTTCACATTCATCAACTCTCGAGTATGTAGCTTGGCGCGCTTTAACTTTATCGATTAAAGTTGATTCTAATTGTATATTCGTTAACTTCATGTGGGTCCCTAGAATCTTTAACTATATCTTCATCATTTGTAACTTATACAAAATGGATTTTTGTGTTAACAATGTCACACTAAGAAATCAGTATATGATCTTATACTCAACGCGTCGGATACCACGTTCGCTTTCTTCCACGATGATATTGAATGGTATGGTTGTAATCTTCAACAACTCGAGTCAACGTCTTTGGCACATGTTACGTTTGTTTTGGGTGTAGAAATATTTGAGGGTTTAAGAAATGGGTTTTAGAAATGGGTTTTGTACTGGGGTCAATACAAAATTCGATTTTACGCTCTAGGGTAGGCTAAGAAGTCTTCAAGAATACGTCAAGAATTTTATTAACAATAGAAATATCATTCAAAACTTTGACTCACATCCATGACTTGGATAGCACATGAAATGAAGGTTTCTACTAACGAAGTTTCAACCAATAAGTCAAAGTCTAACTTCTCCCGAGTTAAATTTAAACGTTGAGCGCAAACAAGAGAGATAAAAGAATGGGTAAAACCAATATCTAATAAGGTATAGACTTCGCAAGAATTTATAATTACCTAACCCGTGCTAACTTCGATCGAGTCACTCATTTTTTGAGAAGTCACAAAAAAATGCTCTTCCTGAAACCACCGACTTTGTTTTGTCCGTATCCGCCTTTGGTGCCACCGTCCCAGCTGGACTTGACTTTGGTGCACGATAAAATCAAGCTAAATGACCTTCTCTTCTTTAAATTTTCACTTCTATTATCTTGGCCATGATTACCACCGAAGTGGTTACCATTCTTGGCGTGATAATTTCCCCCACGATGGTCATCATTGTTCATGGTAGGTGCCACCACCTACGATTATTATTATCGTGTTGTTGCTCATTACCTTTTGGTTGAGCTGACTCAACGGTCCCATGTGCTTCATTGCTTATCTAAATATTTTCA
The DNA here is from genome assembly GCA_020205615.1 of Panax quinquefolius. Classification (NCBI taxonomy): domain Eukaryota; kingdom Viridiplantae; phylum Streptophyta; class Magnoliopsida; order Apiales; family Araliaceae; genus Panax; species Panax quinquefolius. The sequence goes on from CM035161.1 coordinate 64,306,334, forward strand.
GATATAATTCACAAACACTGTCATAAAACAAGGGTTAATTAACATATCACATATTATCCCTATACTTTAATCGACCAATTAAATACCAAATAAACTTAGGTAGGTCATACTAGCGAAGGAATTCCCCGTCTCTCCCCTCCTAGTTCTTGCCTTGTATCTCAGCCAGGGATCATATCCCTAAGCTTTGATACCAATTGTGACGCCCCCAAAATAGGTATACATCACCCATCTAGAGTCGCCAAATACATGGTAAAAAATTCAGATACAAACTTAATTATACAACAAGAGAGCTGCGAGTTTTAATACAAATATTGTCTTCTAGACAGTATTCAAACTCAAAAGTCCTCAATACATTTATTGTCACACTATTTAAAAGAATAGTGAGGACTACTAATACTATTATTTGGACCGTCACTCCATTCCCCGACTAGTCCCGGCTACGTTCTCATTTCCTGAAGAGAACAGTGAAAGAAAGGGTGAGCTCAACTAGCCCAGTAAGAAATATTATGACTAAGATAATGCAGAATAAATTATCATTAGTCTTCAACAATGTTAAACTGATAAAATACAATAGACATCAAGTTTAACTTCAGCGGAACAAGCAATCCATTAAAACAGTCAAGTAGAAAATAAAATTTACTATCTTTTATGATTTAAAAAGTTTTTCATCACTTTTATTGCTGGGACTCAGCTTAATAAATAATCCACATCATCAATTCATCCCTGAACTACAGGCCAAAGATATTATTTAGTATCACGACCACGAATTATACAAGCACTACGGGCCAAAGATAATTGTGTTTTCATCAACGGTCCTGATCATGCCATAAAATAATTCATCTTTGCTCCCTTAGCCGAAGAGAATCCATAGACATAATCATACCAAAAACTGTCCATCAATGCACTACGGCCAATGAAGACTTTTTTCCACATCATTTGTAACATTACGGTCATGATTATCTTGAATAATCCTCGTCATAATCATACCAAGTCCATCTATGCAATCTGAATACACGATAACTTTCAACAAAATATAAACATGAGGATGATGACAATGATATAAGAATTCAATAAAACAAGTTCAAGAATTAAATTATCCAGGAACTAATAACGTCCAAATTATCAACATGATACTTCTTTGTAGAGTAAAATTCAAGAATACTCAGAAGAATATTTCTAGGAAAAGATACTGGATGAAGTGCAAATATCAAGGATATTCCCCTAATTTCATGGAGTATAAATGTCAAAACTTTAACGTACGGAGTATAATAAAGAATGGAATAACAAAAGAAATCACCACGCGTGCGGTACCCATATAGGCGAGTTATTCCAACAAAATAATAAAAAAGCGAATTCTAGGTCGAGCGTAATACTACGAGAATGATATTCCAACGGAATAATAAAATTTTTTTCCAGTCCCATGTAAAACGCATGCATGACGAGGATATTCCAACAAAATAATAAAGAATGGAATAACAACAGAATTTAAAAAATTATGCGGTACTTCGCATAGACAGGTTATTCCAGCAGAATAATAAATAATGGAATAATATAAGAATTTCACCAAGTATAGGGTAGCCCGCGTATACAGGTTATTCCACAAAATCATAAAGAATAGAATAATAAAAGTTCTCTTCATGAATACAAAAGAATAATACCCCTTACCTCGAAAAATCTTTGGAATAAATAGATTTTCTCTCTATAATAATTGCTCTATAACTTTAGTGAATTGGTGAAATGAATGATGAATGAGCTTCTATTTATAGAAAAGTATAGTTTCAAAATTGACGCTTTTGGGGCTCTAAAAATTATAATACAATACTTACTTTTCTTTCATTTTTATTTAGTCCCGCATATTATCAAACTGTCCCCTAATAGGAAATAATGTGAATCAATAGTTCAATCATGTGAATCAATAGTTATAATCATGTGAAAATACTTACATCCCTCCATCTATACCTCCATCTTTAATTTAATCATGCAAGTATTATCAATCTTGCACCAACTCCCCTAATAGTATAAGAATGTAATTCAATAGTACACACATTTGAACAAATAATTATGTAAGCATGTGAACTAGTAGTAATTAACTTCTCATTTATCTAATAAATTCCATAATTTATCAATATAACCCTCAGACATCAATTATCATCGGAATAGATGTCGATTTCCACTAACACTAATAATCCAAACACAATGGAACTCTCAAATTCATCTTTAATCAACACGAACTTATTCATCATTAATATTATAACTCACAATATTTAACAACCAGGTCGTTCCAAGGAAAGAGGAGGCTTTCTAATAAGGATTTCTCCCTATTGGCGCGCAATTAGGTGACCAAACCTCTCCTTGGCAGAACTTTTAGACATTGTATATATTGCAATTTAATAATATGAATAACTTTGTCGTCTCAATTATTGATTTAATAATATATCATATAATGCAGATGATACTGTGACAATAATCGAATCAATAATATGAGAGATATGATGCAACAATTACTGTAGCAATAATTTAGTATAATTGAGTGACTTCTCACGTAAGAATCAATAATCAATACCGTGTGCTACTATGCAACCACGTGTATTCTTCGTACTTTTACTACCGAGTAGTTCAACAAGATAATAACAGTAAAACTTCCGTTATTTTCATAAAAATATTTTTTGTCGTTTTCTCGATTCGAGAATAATTACATTGTGGGGTTCCACCAATGATTGCGTTGTTATTGCAAATAATCCTCGCTAAAAATGAATATTCCCCACCAATCAAATATAATATAACAACTTGCATACTTTGCGTAAATTTATAAATACTACCCATAACTATAACATTATATCAAATCCACACCATAATATTCAAAAAATATTTAGAAATTTAAATCTTTATTCATAAAATTTGGGGTCTCACGATTCGATTACTTCTACTACCAAAGACATTCAACTATTAACTAATGGTCATGATCCTGCCAGTCACATCATCGAATTTTCTATACACTACGGGCCAAGGATATTCGTTATTATCACAAGTGGTTATGATCATGTCATACACCTGTCCATCTTTGCACGTAAGCCAAAGATATGTAACTATAAAACAAATAATCAATAGTCCATCTATGAGCGTAAGCCAAAGATGACTTTCATCACATTATAAGCATGAGGATGATGACAATGATATAAGCATTAATCAAACAAAATAAAGGATAAATATTAAAGACTTTAAATTTTTCCAGAGTTTAAAATATCCAAATTGTCAACATGATCTTTGCTTTGTGGAGTAAAATTCAAGAATAATATTCATGTACCAAAAATAATTTGAATGAGAAAAGAAATAGTACCCAGTGAATAGTAACTCGTGAATAGTTACTCATGAATAGTAACTAAGTAAATAGTACTTCGTGATTAAATCCATAGTATTGTATACATAAATAATGTCATATAATGCATAAATAATGCCATATACATGAATAGTGTCAAATATGTGAATAGTAATCTCGGCACAAAAGATAAAGTTTCACAATAAAATCCATATCAATATTTATAATACCTTAATCCAAATGTTATAAATCACTTAATAATCTCATAATCTAATATTATTAATATTACCACAATATTTTAATCATTTCTTAAACTTATAAACAATTTATTTTAATTGTTTACACCTTAATAATTAATGCATTTAATCATCCTAAAATGCCAAACTCATAAGATTTCATCACCAATAACCAAAACTCTCATCAAAAATCTGCATATACCTTATATAGGATTCTCAAGCCATAAAATCATATTTTCCAATTTTCTTACTTCACATAACATATTTAATTCATTTACTCATAACTAGTCCATTTTCATAAAAAATACCAAATCAAGACAAACAAATTTTCTTTTAAGGATTTAGCGAATATAGTCTCATATTGAACATATATTTTCTCGAAATTTTAAAATTCATTTACTATTTTTCATATGGCTAAAAAAGCTACGAAAATATTTAGACATTTATCAAAAATTGTACTTTTGTCCAAAATTTTCAAAATTTACAGGGTATACTGCTGTTATATAGATGTACTCCCAATAAAAATTTCACCAATTTTGGAGTTAACCACAATGAGTTATAAGGGTTTACTTTTAAAATAGTTTTTTCACATAAAATTCATAACTCCTGATCTATACATCCAAAAATTGTCATTTTTGGACACAATCTAGAAAACTCATCAAATTATCATTTCAAATTTTTCCAAAATTTTTGATGGTCGAAAAATTACTTAAACCGCCGCTAAAAAACCCTTACTTACAACGGTTGAATCTAAAATAATATTCCTTACGAATATTTAAACGAAAATAATATATTTCTTACGAATATTAAACGAATATAATGAATATTGAACAATAATAATATTCATACGAATACAAAAAATAATATCTCTTCAGAATATAAAAATAATAACCCTTACCTCAGAAGAAGACTGGATACTGGAATAGTGAAGTAGCAGACTACTCTTCTTCTTTCTATCTATAGCTTCTATCTCTATAATTGCTCTTGTGAGACTTAGTGAATAGGTGAGAAATGAAGGAATAATGAGCTTCTATTTATAAGAAAATATAGTTTCAATAATCCCACATTTTGGGGCTCGAAATATTACAGTATAATACCTTTGTCTTTTTCTATATTTTTAATTTAGTCATGCAAGTATTATCAAACTTGCACCACCTCCCCTAATAGTAAATCATGTGAATCAATAGTAAATCATGTGACTCAATAGTTCTAAACATGTGAAAAAATTAATTATAGTATAATACCTTCATCTATACCTCCATTTTTAACTTAGTCATGCAAGTATTATCAAGTTTGCACCAATTCCCTAATAGTAAATGAATGTGATTCAATAGTAGACACATGTGAACAAATAGTTATAATCATGTGAATTAATAGCAATTAATTGCTCATTTATCCGATTAAGTACCTGATTTGTCAATATAACTTCTAGACATCAATTATTATCGAAATAAATGTCGGTTTCCACTAACACTAATAATCCCAACACAATGGAACTATCAATTTCATCTTTAATCAACACGAACTTATTCATCATTAATATTATAACTCATAATATTTAACAACCAGGTCGTTCCCAGGAAAGAGGGGGCTTTTTGATAAGGATTTCTCCTTATTGACGCGCAATTAGGGGACCAAACCTTTCCTTGACAGAACTTCTAGACATTATCAATATTGCAAATAATAATATGAATAACTTTGACGTCTCAATTATTGATTTAATAATATAACATATTATGCAGATGATACTGTGACAATAATTGAATCAATAATATGAGAGATATGATGCAAAAATTATTTTAGCAATAATTGAGTATAACTGAGTGACTTCTCACGTAAGCATCAATAATCAATACTGTGTGCTACTATGCAACCACGCGTATTACTGTACCTTTACTACCGAGTAGTTCAACAGTTTTAACGGTAAAACTTTCGTCGTTATTTTTATAAAAAGATAATATTGTCATTTTCTATATACGACAATACTTCCGTTGTGGGGTCCACCAATGATTACGTCGTCCTACGGATATTCCTCGACAAAAAAATATTCCCCGATCAAACGAATATTTTATAACAACTTGCATACTTTGAAAAATTTTCACATATCACCCTTAACTTTAACCTTTATCAATTTAACCATTTACTAAATAGAATATTTATAAGAAAATTAAATACTTTCATTTCATAAAATTCGGAGTCTCGGAATAAGTATTTATATATATAAAAGCGGTAAACGCTCCGAATATTATATTCGGGCTCAATTGAAGCATAATTCGATAATATATATATGTATATATATATATATATATATATATATATATATATAAAAATATATATTGGATCGGATCGATCATGGCATACCCACACAACGCGACTCTCAATGTGAATAGATATTTAGGTATAGAAATGAGAAAAAGCTTAAAAATCTAAAATTTCTTAAAGTGGCCTACCAAAGAAGACTTTAGATATCTTTTGATGAATGAATACTCGGTTTCCATCGGATAAATTTCAATATGTGGTAAAACACGAGCTCATGAGTGTTTAGGGAAAGGAAGTACTCAGTTTGGAGCAATATAGAGGTGTGCACAAAAAGAAATGGACAGGGCTTCCTCGCTCTTCCTCTTCTTAAAATAGCCACCCCAAGCCCTCCATTTATAGAGAGGGGAGCCGCGGGTCTAACTGCAGTTGCCCAGGGTGCCCCGAGCTCTATGGGTCCCACTATCTCGAAGTACGTGCAGTCATTCAAAGTGTTATCCGCTCAAACTTTCATAACTTTCAATCTGGGCATCCGATTGAGGCATGCTATACCTTATCGAAATGTTATTGTTTAGAGCTACACAATAACACGAAGCCTGGAAAATGGGTCCATGACCAGATCTTCAAGTCTTTAAATTGTATCCGGTGTACTGTCTTGCGTATTAGTCACTCGGGATTTTGAGCTATGGTTCTTGTGGGACACTTCATATGAAATGTGGGTTGAAATGTTGTTAAGATGGCGTGAATGTAGTATCGAGGTGGCAAGATGATGATTTTGCCCCTTACCAGGGTTATCTCCAGTTCTGTGTAGATGTAGTAGTCGTTGCTCAGGGTTATCTCTAAGATTGGGCTTCTGTGCTTACTGAATGTCGTAAGGGTTATCTCTAAGGTGTGCTTGACCTCTCGGGGTTATCATCGGGGTTAGAACTTAGTGCCTCGGGGTTATATCCAAGGTTTAAACTGACTTCTTCAGGGTTATATCTAGAACTAGAACTGTATCCCTCGGGGTTATCTCTGAGGCTAAAACTGACTTTTCCCGGGGTTGTCTGCAGGACTGGAACTGCATCCCTCGGGGTTATCTCCAAGGTTGGAACTGACTTCTCCTAAGGTTGTCTTCGGGATAACAAATGGGTATCTCTGGATTGTCTCCGAGATGGAAAACTGATCATCTTGGGGGTTGTCTCCGAGATTGAGCTGATTTTGACTTCCAAGGTTATCTTCGAAAGATGATTTTGCCCTCTTACAAGGTTGGTAACAGGAATGCAAAATTTTGAGTGTCTATAGATGCCCTTCTTTATCATATTCATGCGATGTAATGGCATGGATATGATAAAGAATACTAGATGCTTGAAATATGACAAGATAATTATGATGTAATGTAATGCAGCATGATGTAAATGTATAATGAATGTGGTTTGTTAGAATATTTTCCAACGGGATGTGATGACTGTCTGCTCCCACGACTTCTGTTGGGGAATGGAGCTATCACTGACGATTCTGATGAATTGCTTAGATGTCTACTCCAAAGCTCAAAGGAACCTCCATGATGTTGACATTAGGGTTATAACCAATGTCCTTAATCCTGAGTACAAACTTCTCACTAGAGATGTACTTCTCATATATGAGAAACTCTTGGGGAATTGTGCTTTGTCTGATGTAGAATTGTATAACATATTCCATCATCGATCCTCCCCAATGAGGATGGTTTTCATAGTTTGTATCGCCAAGTCTTTCCAGTGTTTTATTGGAGTTACTGCTAATAGTTTGTGTCGTCAGGGCTGCCTGACCTTCATTAAAATGTCCTTCAATGGCTACTGTCATCAAACTACCCCAATTCTTCGCTGGGTTTAATTGCCAACGGCTGATAATGTCAAGGCTTCTTGACCTTCGCTAAAATGTGCTTCAATGGCTATAATAATCGGACCATCACCGATGCTTCGCTGGATTTACTTGCCAATGACTGAATAGCGTCAAGGTTGCTTGACCTTCGCTTAAATGTGCTTCAACGACTAATATAATCGGACCACCTCTGATGCTTCACTGGATTTAATTGCCAACGGCTGATAACATCAAGGTTGCATGACCTTCACAGAAATGTGCTTCAATGGATAAAGTTGTATAAAATCTCCGTTGGGGAGAGATTTTTGATGAAATGTATGGTTTTGATCGTAATTACGATCTTAGTGATGACATTTGACATTTGTGAGGTATTGCCAAGGGTAGCTTACAACAGCTGTGATTATCGGCTTTATAAACCGTGTGTTTAGGCGAATACCAATGATTAACATGCAGACCCGCAACTGAACTGGGTGTATTTTTTCATCTGACATTTGGGCAAAGATCCTTCCAAGGCGGAAACTTTTGATCCTTCCAGCTTAGAGGTTGTCCCTTCAGGTGGCCCATATTCAGATAGTTTTTTCGGTGCAGATCCTCTGTTATATCGGACTGATATCCCTCTTGGCGGAGATTCAGTGACTCAAGAGGAGTTACATCAGATGGATAGATTGGATGATGTATACATCAACACTATTGATCTTCTGATGTATTTCTCGTTATATCTTTTGATAGGCCTCTGTTAGATATTGGGTGGCTGTGCCCCATTCTCGTTATATCTTTTGATAGGCCTCTATTAGTTGTTGGGCGGCTATGCCCCATTTCCCTGTATTTTTCCAGCTGTATACAGAAATGATGTATTTAGATGATGATGTACTTAGGAATGCATATATATTATTTTCCATTCCCTACATCATATTGTCATCTATTATTTATCATGCATGTATTATGTTATGCATATGTATGTCCAGAGATATTCAGCATTGACCCCTAGATGGTCTTAGGACACGGCCCTACAGATGTCTTCATCGATAGTTAGCCGCATTGATCATACCCCACCAGTATTGGGGGCCTCCTGTTTGAGATCGTGGTATGATAAATAATCCACATCATCAAATAATCCCTGAACTACGGCCAAAGATATTCTTTAGTATCACGACCACGAATTATCCATGCACTACGGGCCAAGGATATTTGTGTATTCATAAATGGTTATGATCATGCCATTAAACAATTCATCTTTACACCCTTGCCGGAAGAGAACCCATGGACATGATCATACCAAAAAACTATCCATCAATGCACTACGGGCCAATGAGGACTATTACCATATCATTTGTAACATTACGGTTATGATTATACCGAATAATCACTCGCCATAATCATACCAAGTCCATCTATGCATTACGGTCCAAAGATGATTTTCATAACAATATAAGAATGGGGATGATGACAATGATATAATAATTCAATCAAACGAGATCGAGGATAAATTTTAAAGACTTGAATAATTTAATTTATCTAGAATTCAATAACGTTCAAATTTTCAACATGATAGTGCTTTGTGGAGTAAAATTCAAGAATAATATAATATCAAAAATGATTTGGACCGAAAAGAAATCAATTTTTGTTATGAAAAGTGTCCCGGGTGAATAGTACCCTAGTGAATAGTACCCCGTGAATAGTACTTTGGGAATAGTAACCCTGTGAATAGTACTCCGGCATTAAAAAGTTAAAACTTATCAAGAATGCTCAGAATAATATTTTCATGAAAAGATATTGGATGAAACGCAAATATTAAGGATATTCTACTAATTTCATGGAGTATAAAAGCCAAAACTTTAACAAAACGAGTATAGAATTCAAAATCTGAAACGAAATAATATTACTTACATACTAAATAGTATGGAAGAAAATATTTTTTCTTACAAATACTGAACAAAATAATATCCCTTACGAATATTAAACGAAAATATTATTCCTTTCGAATATTGAACGAATATAATATTCCTTACGAATATTAAATGAAAATAATATTTCTTGCGAATAGTGAACGAAATAATATTCATATTCATACAAAAAATAATATCTCTTCAGAATATGAAATAAATAATACCCCTTACCTTGAAAATAAAAGTATTCCAACTGGTATAGCGGGGATATTCTTGAAGAAAACTTTCATTATTTTTTACGCTCAAAGCTTTCTAAAACTCGAAAGAAATACACTCAATATTATAGAAGAAGAATTCTTTGATTCTGGTGTGATTTTCAATTCTAACTAAGCATCCTAATTATAGGAGAATGGAAGGGATACTATTTGAATTTAGAAAATCACGGATGCACAGTACAATCACGGGCGCCGCGCGAATTCAGCTGATTTATGGGAAAAAAAATAAGCCACTAGGACATTTCATATCCACCAAGCCACATGTGACTTATTATATATATATATATATATATATATATATATATATATATATATATATATATCACGGACACAAACTTTCTATATATAACAATATAACCCATATATCATCACATATATATATATATATATAACATATATAACTATATAATAATACATAACAGATATATATATATACTTATATAATAATAAATGGGTAAATGGGGGTTTAAATAATAAACAACATTTACAACAAATACTTCATAAAAATCCCCTCAATATTTTTAACAACGTTTATTCATATTATTATAACTCGCAATATTAACAATCAGGTTGTTTCCATGAAAGATGGGGCTTTTCGATAAGGATTTCTCCCTATTGGCGCGCAATTAAATTACCTAACCTCTCCTTGACAGAACTTCTAGATATTGTTAATTATACAAATAATAATATGAATAATTTGTCATCTCAATTATTGATTTAATAATATATAAAATATTAACAATAATTGAATCAAATAACGTGATATACTATGCAGCAATTATTGTAGCAATAATTGAATAAAACTGAGTGACTTCTCACATAAGCATCAGTAATCAATACCGTGTGCTAATATGCAACAACGCGTATTACTGTACTTTTAACACCAGTTATTTCAACAGTTAACGATAAAACTTCCGCCGTTATTTTCATAAAAATATTTATGTCGTTTTCCCATTCCGACAATAATTACGTTTTGGGGTCTACCAATGACTGTGTCTTCGTACGAATATTCCCTGTTAAAACGAATATTCCCCGACCAATCAAATATTATATAACAACTTACTTACTTTGCAAAATTTATAAATATTACCCACAACTTTAATATTATAACAAATGAACACCATAATTATTCAAAATGATATTTATAGAAAAATTCATCTTTATTCATAAAAGTTGGGGTCTTACAGGGGAGCCCAGGTAGTTCCATCTCTTATGGATTGGTGTTTCTCTTTGAGGATGCAACCGCAGCTTAGATGGTTACCGATTTTCCCATTTGTGTGGGGAGACCAGGTAATTCCATCCCTTTGGTCTAAGCCAATGATGTGTGGTTTGAAAGATGATCTCAGTACCATTTGACAAGTTTTTACATTTTGGTAGGGGGTGAGACCAAACCATGAATGGTTTCCTACGTACTCCCATTAATGAGGGGGAGATTAGGTCTGCGTAGTTTGAACATAACGTGAAAAGGTTCAAAGTTAAAAGTGGTGAAAAGGTGTAGAGAGATTCTTTTTTTGTTTTTTCCATAGTTAGACCGGACCATAAAAATGGCTGTCTACGTACTCCCGTGTATTAGGGAGATCATGTCTGCATAGTTCGCCCCTGGTGGGATAGACTGCAGATATGAAAAGTTTATCCTTAGTGGGACAAACTGAAGTTTTGAAATGTTTGATCCTTGGCGGGACAAACTAAAGGTGTGAAAGGTTTAATCCCTGGTGGGATAAACTGAAGGTGTGAAATGTTTATCCCGTGTGGTAAAAACTGAAGGGTGTGAAATTTTTACCCCAAGTGAGACAAACTGAAGGGTGTGAAATGTTTATCCTGAGTGGGACAAACTGATGGTGTGAAATGTTTATCCCGAGTGGGACAAACTGAAGGGTGTGAAAGGTTTTGCAAACCTGAATTGATGGGGGATCTGGTTATCCAAAACCAGGATGCTGGTTTGTAGGTAACTTCAGACATAGTACCGTTTCACGGTGTCTGAGTTAATGAGCTATGGAAATTCATCGCCATCCATCTCTTGTAATCTGAGGGCTCCTCCTGTCAATACCTCCTTGTCAACAAACATGCCTTCCCAGTTTGGGGCAAATTTTTCTTTGAATTGATCTTAGTTGTCAAGAACTTTCTTCAAGACCAAGTCATGTTCTTTGAACCGCCATAGCCGGACTTTTTACATTGTAGGATCTAGCAATCCTTTGTTGGTATAATCCGACCATGGAAGATGATTAAGGCCCACCTTTCATACTATATTAGAGATAATTGGTGGTACCGATCATATAACCATTGGTCTTCATCCAACTGAGCATCTATCAACACTCTGAGGGATTCCATTACAACTTCTATGGGGAGCACTGTTTCCATGTCATAGGTTAATGAGTAGCGTTTATCAAGACAACTGCCAGTAATTCCTACTTTGTGGTAGTGTAGTTCAATTGAGCATCAGTAAGGGTCTTGCTCACGTTGTATATCACATGAAAAATCTTTTCCCTTTTATGGCCCAAACCCCCCCCCACAACATAATCACTGACATCACACATCAATTCGAATGGTAGGTCCCAATCCGGTGCTATAATTACTGGTGCTGAAGTTAACCTCCTATTTAAATGCTCAAATGCAGACGAGCAATCCTCATCAAACTTGAACTGTGAATCCTTCTCCAATAAGCTAGAAAGTGGCTTTGTTATCTTGGAGAAATCCTTAATGAATCTGTGGTAAAAGACTGTATGTCCTAGAAAACTTTGAACACCTTTTACTGAAGTTGGTGGCGGTAAATTCTCAATAGTCTCTAATTTGGCTTTGTCCACCTCAAGTCCCTTCTTCGACACCTTATGTCCCAGAGTTATTCCTTCTTGTACAATAAAATGGCACTTTTCCCAATTTAACATCATGTTCGTCTCAACACATCTTCTCAAAACCATCACTAAATTTTCCAGACAAAAATTAAAAGAATCCCCAAATACTGAAAAATCATCCATAAATACCTCCACATTATACTCCACCATATCTCGAAAATATAGGCATTATACATCTCCGAAAAGTGGATGAGGCATTGCACGGACCAAAAAGACATCCTTCTTAAAGCAAAAGTACCATACAGACATATAAAGGTTATCTTTTCTTGGTCTTCCGAGCTATAACAATCTGATCAGAGCTTGAATACCCGTCCGTAAGCCAATAAAACTCATGACCCGCTAGTCTATCCAACATCCGATCGATAAACGGTGAAGGGAAATGATCTTTCCTTGTAGCTTTGTTAAGTCTACGGTAGTCCATGTAGACTCTCCACCCCATCATTGTTCTCGTCGAAATCAACTCATTATTTTCATTAGAGACTACGGTCATAGCACCCTTCTTCTAAGACATTATCAAAGGGCTCACCACCCACGAGCTATCTAAAATCGGATATATAATACCGTGCATCCGACCATTTCAACACTTCCTTCTTGACCACTTCCTTTATGAGTGAATTAAGTCTTCTTTATTATTCCACTGAAGGCTTGCTATCATCTTCCAATAGGATCTTGTGCATACAGAAAGATGGGCTGATCCCTTTTATATCTCAGCTATAGTCCACCTAATTCTTGACTTTAACTCTATGAGAAGTTTTTCTTCCGAAAAGATGTTAGTCGGAAGAAATAATCACAAGTAATTTTGAATTTTCATTTAAAAACGCTTACCTCAAATGATCTAGAAGTGGTTTCAACTCAAGTTCTGGAGGTGTCTCTAGAGATGGCTTTAATTTCACTGATGATTCTCCATCTTTCTTTAATGGCTCAACAGGAGTCTTAAACTTCCTGAACTATGGAGTTGTGTCAAGTATACGAATAATTTCTTCAATCTCCTCATCATCTATTTCTGAATTTCCCACAATAGCATTACTCAAAGGTTCATGATTCACCAAGTTCTCTACTTCATCATTTAGTACCTTTTCCACCAAATCAACCCTGAAGCATTCCTCTTCATCTGCCAAAAATTTCATTTCCTTGAATACATTGAAAGTAACTTTCTGATCATGTACTCGCATTGTTTGTTCCCCTTTCTTAACGCCTATTAAGGTTCTTCCTGTAGCTAGGAATGGTCTTCCAGAATGATCGATATACTTTTGTCCTCTTCATAGTCTAATATGATGAAATCAACCGAAAAGATTAATTTATCCACTTTAACCAGTACATCTACCACAATCCCCTGTGGATAAGTGATAGACACACATCACTAGTCAAAAGAAATATTTGTTGGCCTTGGAGCCGGCAACCCCAGTTGATTGAACATTGACAATAGCATCAAATTGATACTTGCCCCAAGATCGCAGAAGCATTTGCTGAAGCTAATCTTTCCAATTGTACAAGGTATTTTGAAGCTGCCCGGGTCCTTCAGCTTTGGAGGTAATTTGTGTTGAAGCACTGCACTACATTCTTCATTCAAGGCCACTATTTTAAAATCATCCAACCTCTTCTTCCTTGACAAGATGCCCTTCATAAACTTTGCATAACTAGGCATCTGTTACAATGCCTCGACGAATGGTATGTTGATCTGTTGCTTTTTAAATACCTCCAAAAACTTACTGAACTGCTTGTCTTCCCTCTATTTATATAATCTCTGTGGATAAGCAACTGGAGGGTGAACGACTGGTATCTTATTCACAGGCTTCTCAAAAGAATCTTCTTTATTCTTCTTCTTTTGCTGTTGTTCTGAACCTTCTTTATTCAAACTATCCTCGGAAAAATTTTCATGACCGCACGGCCGCGCGATTTCCCCTTGCAAAAGTGGCGCGGGCGCGCCATGCTGATTTTCTGCAGTTTGCTTCCTAGACCGAAGTGTAATTGCCTGACATTGTTCCTTCCCTTCCCTTCTAGGATTAGCCTCTGTTGTACTTGGCAATGAACCTTGTGGTCTGTTGTTAAGCATGCTAGCCATCTGACCCATTTAAGTTTCCTAGTTTTTTATATCCACTGCTTGGCTTTTAATCATTACTTCGGTATTCTCCATATACTTCATCATCATCTCCTCCATTTCTGACTTCTTCTCTTGTTGAGGTGAAGTTGGTGGATGATGTTGTTGTTGTTTAGAAAATCCAGGTGGGTAAGGTGGTCTTGGTGCAAACTGTTGCTGAGATGGTTGTGCCTGAAATTGATTTTGTGGTTGAAACTGACTTTGTTGATTGCTATAATTATTTGACCAACTGAAATTTGGATGGTTGCAGTTGTTGGAATTGTATGTATTCTAAAACTGACTTTGATTTTTCTAGTAGTTGCTCACATACTGTACAGACTCTGAACTGGTAGCACATTAGTTAGTTGAATGCAACCCTGCATATATCTCACACACAAAAGCAAATTTCTTCGCCTTAGTTTCTACCAAAGAATCAATCTTCTTTGCAATAAATGCCATCTGAGATGATAATTGGCTGATAACATCCACCTCTAACAAACCTATAACTTTGGGCTGTGGCATTCTTCCTGTAGGATTTTGGAAATCATTTACTGCTATCGTCTCAATAAGATTGTAGGCCTCTTCATAGCTCTTCGCCCATAAAGCTCCTCCTCAGTAGTCAAGATCTATAATTGGCCTTGACAGCCATCCCAATCCATTATAGAGCGTATTAATCACCATCTAATTTGGCATACCATGGTGTGGACACTTCCTTAGCATCTCCTTGTATCTTTCCCAGGCTTCATATAGAGATTCACCCTGTTGCTGCTCGAATTGGGAAATTGCTGTCCTCATTTTAGCAGTTTTAGCCATTGGAAAAAATTTGGCTAAAAACTTTTGAGCTAGATCCTCCCATGTTGTAATAGATCCTGAAGGTAAAGAGTGAAGACAACTTCTTACTTTATCCCGTAACAAAAATTGAAATAGTCTAAGCCTGATTGCATCCTCTGTCACCCCGTTGTACCTGAAGGTGTCACATATTTAAATGAAACTCAATAGATACTCATTCGGATCATCTATAGCAGCACCCCCAAACTGTCATCAATTCTTACGCACCATTTGAATAATTGCCAACTTTATCTTGAAAGTGTTGGCTGCTATAGATGGTCTGAATATACTTGACTGTAATCCATTAATGTTTGGCATCGAATAATCTCTCAATGCTCTGTGTTCCTCTCTTTGCTCTTTTGCTGCCATGTTGAATGTTGTAGTCTCTAAAGCTGCTTGTAAATTCCTACGCACTCTCGTTTTCCAAACTTTTCCGTTAATGTTATCCTGAGCAGGTGTCAACTCGAACTTGGATGTCCGTGTGTGCATAAAATATATACATGTACATGAAATACACCAAAAACAAAAATAGAAATAAGATAAGATTATATTTGTCTAAGTTATACAAATTTAGATTAAAATTGATGATAATAATACTAAAATTAAACGCCTTTCCCTGGCAACGACGCCAAAAACTTGTTGCCTCCTTTTTAGTCTTAACAAAAAGGACTCTAACTCATGCAAGCATACACGGGTCAACAAGTAGTACAAAGTAAGAAAAGTATCTATCCATGCAGAAAGGTTTTAAATTTTAATTATCATACATCAACTATGTCACTATTTTCATATGCTTTAACGATTACTCACAATTATAATTAATTCTAAATTAAATTAATAGATAAAAATAGGATACTAAAATACTATAATCAAAATTTGGAAAGAATGGGATTCTAATTTCATTTCATACTTCATCTAACTTGTAACCATCATGTACTGCTTATATACTTATCAAGGAAAACTAGTCAAGAGCACAAAAGTGAACATAACCATTTTTCAATGAACTATGACCTATTTACATAACCTCCACATATGATAGAATTCATGTCAAAGAACACTTATTACCAAAATCACTATATGTCTATGTGAAATTGCAAAGAATAATGAATTAAAGCATAGGCCCTTTTAGTACTACATACGGTGAAATCGGTATATTTCTATTCTGTTCACAATTACAAAGCTAAACAACTCGGACTCATAAACATATGCCATTATGATTATATCTATACTCATATTTCATTTTTTCAAATCCATATAAGCATAAAAGATGAATGGTGATCAAACATTCATTCATTACGCTCAATCATAATAGGTAATCCAATGATAAACATACAACTAAACAATCAGGCATGTGAGTTTAGACTACATATATAAATCCATTAGAATCCCATAATGGAGTTTAGTTCAATTCTGAACCAAAAGCCATTATGGGATTGAAGCAACACATAGAATTAAACAATGCAAATAAGAGATGAAAGAGAAATGATTAAACTCAGGGTCAGCGAGAATCTGCTCCAATGTTTGTTCCAAAGCACCAATAATCTCCAGAAAATGAAACTAACAATTATTAAATAATCAAAGTGAAGAGAGGATATAGAATGTAGAAAAAATTAATCAAAATCGTTCTAGACTAGTTAAACTTCAAAACCCTAATTACGTCTTATGAAAACTGATAAAAGACCCCAATAAAAACACGTCTGGTACTAACCAATATTGTTCATTTGATCCTAAAGCGCTCAAAATTCAAATTACAAAAAGTCAACAAACAGACTACAGAGGACTCGCGTGGCCACGCGAGATCTTAATAATAAAAGCAAGTGCTTGATAGCGTGTATCTGCAAAGTTTCCTTCTTTCCTTCTTTGTTGAGGCGCGACCGCGCATAGGTGCAAAATTGTCTGTCTTTTGTTGTTGCTTCTTGTTTTATTTTTTGTTCTCCATCCTTTCCTTTCTACATACCACTCATCCACTACTTCAGTTCCTCATCTACCCATGTCCATCTTGCCTAGTCCTTCCTAGCTTATATCACTATGCTTATTCATGCCATTCTTTCCTTTTTAAATGTCTTTCCTTGCCATAGGGGTTCCACTACAAGTAATGCTAAATAAACAAAAAATGCATTAAAACATAGTAAAAACTACTTAAGATTAGCATAATTCTTGTGAGTTGACATCCAATAATTAGGTATAAAACCTACTTATCAAGTATGAATTAGATAAGCTGTAACATTAGCAAACCCTAATGTTATATTAAAAACTTCTATATTCAAGTAAGAAACCCTAATGATTTCTTAGAAACCCTAATTTCAGCTCCGGGAATCCTAAACCCTAATCAAGAATTTCTAAACCCTAATACAGGAACCCTAATCCTAAGTATTAAAAGTTAATGGTTAAAAGTTATGGGATATATGGGAAAAGACCAAATTACCCTTCAAATTATAGGGGAAATGACCAAAATACCCTTAGTAGGTGTGAAATTACTAAAATACATTTTTACTTAAATTTTAAGCAAATGATATTGCCAAATCTTAGTGAGTCATCAAATTGAAATTTCCATGTGCTCTAATTCACCACCAATCAGCCAAATGTGCCACCTAGCAACATCAAGTTCATTGAATCAAAGAATTAGAAACTTAAAGTAAGAAAATATCTTACTTTGGTTCTCACAAGCCAAGACCCTTCTCTCTCTAAACATTCGAAATTTGGAGAAAAACTTAGTCCAAAATAAAGCCAAGAACAACCCTTAGCTAGCAAAGATCAGAATCAATGGACAAAATCAAGATTTGAGCATGAAAGGTATAAACTCTAATTCTACTTAGATCCTTAAGAATTCTGTAATCTATGTGTTTTGTTGTTTAGATATATGTTATAAGATGTTATTTAGTGATCTATGATGATATATTATGGATCCATAACACTTAAGTGCAAGAAAATAAGAATTTTTGAAAACAGCCAAGAACCCTAAGTTGAGGTCTGACAGTTAAATGTCAGAGCCTCTAGATCTTAATTTGTTTAATATTAGGATGGCTAAGTGTATCATTGATATTCTATGCCATGAGGAGAGTAGACTGGAAGTGAAATCAAGTCCATACCATGCCTAGATCTCAAGTTATTAATGGTTAAACATGGTAGACCAAGCATAAAATCTGGAAATCTGGAAAACCAAGAAACCCAGATCTGTCTGACAAGTTTCGTAATGCCTTAGATCTTGCAGTTGTTAAGGTTTTAGGCCATGAGAGTGTATCATTGATATACTCTGACATATGGACTACCAAACCATGACACTAGAACACCTAGATCATCAACAGGGTCAAACTTATTCATGGTCAAAACGCCAGGGTTGACCCATCGATCGGGAAGAATTCGGAAAACCGTAATTCCTTAAGAACAAGCTTTTGATTGGCCAGATCTTACATTTGTGATGTTGTTCACCACAAAAGTGTATTACTTTTGTACCTTGACATACATAGTACATAAGTGTGACACTTTAACACACTAACAAAGCCCATAATCCAAGTTATTAAGGATCAAAAAGGGACCCTTAACACTGTCTTATTTTCTGGGTAACCCAGAAAATAAAGAACAGTTCTGACATAATTTTTGATGCTTTATATCTTCATGATATGAAGTAGTTTGGCCCTGAACATAGTTTGTACTTGTAGTATTACATCAATACTACATTACCAGTTCACCTACATGACCATAAACATCAAGCTCAAAGAGGTAGAGATGGTCAAAGTAGGCTACCTAACTCTGACTTTGAATGTTCTCGAGGGCTCAAGAACACCTACAAATGACGACGCTTTTGTTGCGATATATGCCCCTTCAACGACGGTTTATATATGAAAATTTTTAATTATTTTATTAAAATAATTAGAATAAAATGGAAAATAATTATAAAAATTCATAATTAAATTGTAAAAATTATTTTAAGGTATATAAATTACCTTTTAATAATTTGAGATATTTTCATTAATATTTTAATTTATTTAAATATTAATGATATTTAATTATTTAATAATTATATTAAATAAATTACTTGAAAATGATTTTAATATTTAAAAATTATTTGAAAATATATTAAAGTGTTAGAAAATATTTGAAGTTATATTTAATGAATTTTAATATTTTGGGATGAATTTCATTAATAATTTAATATTAATGATAATAAATTTATTTAATAATTATATTAAATAAATTATGGAAAAATAGTTTTAATGTTTTAAAAATCATTTAAAAATGATTTAAAGGTTTTAAAAATGTTTTAAGTTATAAAATATAACTTTTAATATTTTGACATGAAATACATTAATATTTTAATATTAATGGAATTTATTTAATAATGGTTTTAAATGTTTTAAAATCATTTAAAGGTGATATTAAGGTATTAAAATACTTTTGAGTTATAATAAATAACTTATAATATTAGGACATGTATTGAATTAATATTTGAAATTAATTAAATATTATTGATAATGGAATTATGTGGTATTTAATTCATATAAAAATGATATTAGTGATTGAAAAATCCTTATAAATGATAATAATTATTTGAAAATTATTATGAGTTATTTGAAAATCCTTATATATATTTACATTTCATCGAGCTTGGAGTTTACTTGAGGCCTTTTCTTTGCTTTATTTACATTTTGTCCCTTTAGAGTTTACTTAAGTGGCGGTTGATCGCCTCTTACTACTTTCTTTACATTTAGTCCCACAGGAGTTTATTTCATGGCGGTTGATTGCATTTACTGCTTTATTTACATTTCTGATCCCCAATGGAGTTGTTTTGTGGTGGTTGATCATGTCCATATATATATATATATATATTTACCTCTTTTATATATTTACATTTTTGATTCCCCATGGAGGTTCTTCATAGTGGTTGATCATGTCTGTATATATATATTTACAGCTTTTATATATATAACTACTTACTGCTTTTCATATAAACTGTGGTATCATGTGAGCTTGGGAATCATGTGATCACAGATTCAGTATACTGAATCTAGATTCGGTTCTGTGATGGACATTTTCAGGTTATAAGCGAACTTGTACATTATTTACGATGTCTCGAATTTCCTTGGATGGTCATTACGCCGATGAGTAGTTCGACATCACAGATATTATTTTCTCGAAGATGTCTCGCATCTCGAAAATAAAAGTAAACAAGCCGAATATTTAATAATAAAATGGATGTATGAAAAGGTCTCAATTCCTATTGAGCATAGGGTTTGAAAAACCTCTTTTACAAAACTTCATTACTATATTCTATTTAAAACAGATTTTTTTTATAAATTCAAACCCTTTGTATATAGGTGCGAACGAGGCCTCGCACTACTTCCAAATAATTGCACATTGATTCACACACACACACATTTATATAACAGTTTCTTGAAATGTGGCGGTCACCGTGGCTTGTCAACACGGATGTCGGGGGGTGCCTAACACCTTCCCTCCGCATAATCAAGCCCCCGAGCCCAAATGAATCTCGGTTTCACAGACCCGTTTAGTAGTGTTACATCACTGGGTCAATGTGCAAACCTTTTTCTCGGTTGCGTTGGTGCAACCAGTTAAAAACACCAACTGGCGACTCTTAAAGTCAAATCGTCGACATTACACATATCAAACCTTTTTCACTTGTTTTTTCAAACAAATCTCACCTAACATGAGAACACCAAAGAACAAGTAACAAAAAGAGATAAATAAAAATCCCGATGTCGACAGGTGGCGACTCTGCTGGGGACTCCAGTAAGAGGGCTTAAGCCGCTACTACAAGCTTTTCAAAACTGTTATATGCTTGTGTGTGAATGTTGCATTTACATTTATGATAAATGTGTACGAATGCATTTTACTTACTGCAGTACAAAATATCTATCTGTGACATTAGTGCTTCGCACATGTCATTATTTTCATAAACGGTGAGACACGTTATATGTGAATGTATGTTGTGTGGCTCCTCCACCAGGAGGTTATCCTGTCGGTGTTTGATTACTGGACTCATAGGGAGACTAATTCCAACGAGGCTCAAGAAAGGCACCACCCAAATTCACTTCATTTGAAAGACCAGATTAACTTCTCGTCAAGTAGATTACGATGATCTGGGGACCTTCATGCCAAAAAGCTGCGAGAGTAACCCTAAGATAGGTCAACCTCTGATAAACCAAATGCGGAGGGAAGTCTCTTCATGCTTTGCATTTTTAATTACTTGTAAAAGCATTTACTTGGCATTTTATTCTATGTTCATCTTTATGTAATGGAAAATATGAAGAATATTTGTGCATACATAACATGTTATCAAATTAACGCCCATTTTTGCAGGATGATATTCCTAAAATGGACACAGAATAGCATTTACATTATCCCTAAGACTAAACTACATAAGTCTTTTGTATGGAAACAATTGGGCTTGTTACTCGCTCAAAATCCAAAAAGGCCACGAGCCTACAGCCAATCATGTCTTCTTCTGACCAGTCTAATGTTGTTTCTCGAGAAGAATTTGATGGATTGAGTAAACAAATTACATATTTGGTCGTACTTCTAAAAGAATTGCATTAATCTACTCAGGGTACAAAGATGCCTACATATACAGAACCCTCTACACAAGGAGGAACACAACGTTTGGATAAAATAAATCTAGAACCTCAAATGGATACGACCAACAAAGATCCTGCAAGCATCCATCTCAAAGGAGATCCAGACACCGGTGATATCAGGAAGAAGGTTCTTCAAATGGAGGAAACTAGTCGTGCTCTCAAAGGGATTGGAACACATGGAAGTGTTTGATATGCTGACTTTTGCATATTCCCTGGTGTTCATTATCTAGAGAAATTCAAAACACCTGAATTTGAAAAGTATGATGAGTTAGGGGATCCTTACACACATTTGAAGGTGTTCATTGGAGAACTTGGATCTTATGCGGAAAATGGGAAGCTCAGAATGCAGTTGTTCCAGAAGAGTCTGACTGGAGAAGCCCGTTCATAGTATACGAGATTAGACAACTCCAAAATCCATAGCTGGGAAGAGCTAGCTCATGCCTTCCTCACTCAATATAGTTTTCAATCTCAGATGGCTCCTGATGAGTCTTTCAAAGAGTATGCTCAAAGGTGGAGGCGCTTTGCTGCTCAACTTATTCCTTCCATGACGGAATCAAAAATTGTCATGACTTTCATAGACATACCAGAAGCTCCTTTCTATGAGAGAGTCTTAGCTGGTAATGGCAAACCATTCTCTGAAATGATCAAGCACGGAGAGATGGCTGAGATGGGATTGAAGTCCGGTAAGATTCAAGACCTAGCCGCCCTTAAAGCAGTTGTTGAGCATATCCAGTTTAGATCTTATGGAAACAACCCCAAAGGGTCTATAAAAAGAAAGAGGAGGATGTTTTCTTGATACTACAAGGTCAAAAAGGCAGTCAGAACATGCCTATACAGAGGAGAAACTACTCCCCTTTCCAAGCACAGTCTTCCAACCCTCCATTGCCTAAAGGTGGAGATGTAAAGCGTCCTCAAATGTTCACACCCTTAGGGAATTCACTCGAGAATATTCTTGTTCTTCTGACTACTCAGAAGAAAATCACACATCTTCTTCCACTAGCCAACCCTAATGGGAGGGGTTTCAATGTTACTCGGAAGTGTGCTTATCATGCCAGAGCACCTTGACATAATACTCAAGATTGTAGGGCCTTGAAACATAAGATCCAAGATTTGATAGACAACGATAAGATCATGGTTACCAAACCAGATCAACTTCATGTGCAAGACAACCCTCTTCCTCAATATAAAGAAGAAGAGGTCAACATGATTAGTTGGAGCACTGGACAGGGTTCCAATTTTAACGGTGAATCATCCCAGACCATTAAAGACGGTGTTGACAGATGGGATTACGCAAAGTTTCAATTTGCTATGGAACGAAAGATGAAATCTCTTTGCAAACAAATTGAACAACTGACAAAACTAGTGACTCATCAGCATCAAGTCACACGCCAGTTAGTCAGCCATGAGCATGCCTATCTTCTTCCTTTTATTATGAATGCTCCACCATCACCTTCAGAAAGCAAAGCTATGGAGGATAAGGTTGCAAAGAGAGCAAATTCTAAAGCCCGTCGGGATTTTACCAATCAAAGGGAAATTACATACCTGAGCCAACCTATGGAGGAGATATTTCAGATGCTAAACAACGAAGGAAGAATCAATTCCGTTCTACCTCCAATTAATCCTCGTTCCAGATGGTTCAACTCTGATGGAGTTTTTTAATATCATTCACATTCTCGCGGTCACAGCACGGAAGAATGATGGGCACTCTGCCACCTTATTCAGAATCTAATTGATAGCGGTGTCCTGCAATTAGTAGAAGATGACATTGTGCTACTCGAGAGTGGGAATACATGTCCTACCAAATAGAAGGGATCAGTAGCAGTTATATCCTTTGAGGCTAATGATACTGTCAAGGCATTTCCCATACAAGCAATTCAAATCAAAGGAGCTGACAATCCTTTAAAAGTGGCTGCACCAGAGATAATTTCTTTACCATTCAGACCAGAATATCCTGTTGTCAGCTTACACAAAGTCCCATGGAATTATGGGGAAGCTAAAGGATCCACATCTCATACTATTGCTACAGTGTCGAAGGAAAATCCACTGTATCTTCCTCAGAGGGTTATGAAGCCCACCATCAAAGCAAAGGAGAAGATTCACATGGAGAAGATAGAAAAATTCCTCCGCACTATGGGCCATAATGAAGCCAATGTGGTTTAAAGCAGAAGAGAAGCTACACATCAGATCTCAATACTGGACTTGGTTTTCTCTTACGAAGATCACATGAAGATTTTATTAAAGGTTTTGGAAGAAGCCTACTTGCCAAAATCAGTGGATGTGGAAAAATTTCAACATTTGGTTGATCACATTTTCAACAACAATGTGAAATCCTTCATTGATGACGACATACCTCCCGAAGGGACCGGTCATTGCAAGCCATTGCACATCGCAGTTTTATCCTCTGAATATATGTTAGCTGGAGTTTTCATAGATGGAGGTTCGTCTCTAATTATCTGTCCTTATGCCACCTTAGTGAAGATGAACGTCAATCTCAAAAGGATCCGAAGCAGCCATACGGTTATCAAATCTTTTGATGGATGTGACGCCCCCAAATATGTATACATCACCTATTCTGAGTCGCCAAATACATGGTACAGAATACAAATACAATCTTTAATATACAACAAGAAAGCTGTGAGTTTTAATACAAATATTGTCTTCTAGACAATATCCACTCTTAGAATAAGTCCTCATTACATTTATTGTCACACTATTTAACAGAATAGTGAGGACTACTAATACTATCATCTGGACCGTCACTCCATTCCCCGACTAGTCCCGGCTACGTTCTCATTTCATGAAGAGAACAGTAAAGGAAAGGGTGAGCTCAACTAGCCCAGTAAGAAATATTATGACTAAGATAATGCAGAATAAATTATCATTAGTATTCAACAATGTTAAACTGATAAAATACAATAGACATCAAGTTTAACTCCAGCGGAACAAGAAATCCATTAAAAGAGTAAAGTAGAGAATAAAATATACTATCTTTTATGATTTAAAAAGGTTTTTCATCACATTTATCGCTGAGACTCAACTTAATAAATAATCCACATCATCCCTACACTACGACGAAGGATATTCATTAGTATCACGACCATAAATTATCCATGCACTACGGGCCAAGCATATTCGTGTATTCATCAACGGTCCTAATCATGCCATAAAACAATTCATCTTTGCTCCCTTGGCCGAAGAGAATCCATAGCCATAATCATGCCAAAAATTGTCCATCAATACACTACGGGCCAATGAGGACTTTTTCCACATCATTTGTAACATTACGGTCATGATTATACCGAATAATCCCTGGTCATAATCATACCAAGTCCATCCATGCAATACCGGCCACTGATGACTTTCAACATAATATAAACATGAGGATGGTGACAATGATATAAGAATTAAATAAAACAAGTTCAAGAATTAAATTATCCAGGAACTAAAAACATCCAAATTGTCAACATAATACATCTTTGTAGAGTAAAATTCAAGAATAATATTTAGACGGTTCAACTCTGATGGAGTTTTTCAATATCATTCACATTCTCGCGGTCACAGTACGGAAGAATGTTGGGCACTCTGTCACCTTATTCAGAATATAATTGATAGCGGTGTCCTGCAATTAGCAGACGATGACACTGTGCTACTCGAGAGTGGGAATACATGTCCTACCAAATAGAAGGGATCAGTAGCAGTTATATCCTTTGAGGTTGATAATACTGTCAAGGCATTTCCCATACAAGCAATTCAAATCAAAGGAGCTGACAATCCTTTGAAAGTGGCTGCACCAGAGACAATTTCTTTACTATTCAGACTAGAATATCCTGTTGTCAGCTTACACAAAGTCCCATGGAATTATGGGGAAGCAAAAGGATCCACATCTCATATTACTGCTACAGTGTCGAAGGAAAATCCACTGTATCTTCCTCAGAGGGTTATGAAGCCCACCATCAAAGCAAAGGGGAAGATTCCCATGGAGAAGATAGAAAAATTTCTCTGCACTATGGCCCATAATGAAGCCAATGTGGTTTTAAGCTTAAGAGAAGCTCCACATCAGATCTCAATACTGGACTTGGTTTTCTCTTCCGAAGATCACATGAAGATTTTATTAAAGGTTTTGGAAGAAGCCTACTTGCCCAAATCAGTGGATGTGGAAAAATTTCAACATTTGGTTGATCACATTTTCAAAAATAATGTGATATCCTTCACTGATGACGACATACCTCCTGAAGGGACCGGTCATTGCAATCCATTGTACATCGCAGTTTTATCCTCTAAATATATGTTAGCTAGAGTTTTGATAGATGGAGGTTCGTCTCTAATTATCTGTCCTTACGCCACCTTAGTGAAGATGAACGTCAGTCTCAAAAGGATCCGAAGCAGCCATACGGTTATCAAGGCTTTTGATGGATGTGACACCCCCAAAATAGGTATACATCACCTATTCTGAGTCGCCAAATACATGGTACAGAATACAAATACAATCTTTAATATACAACAAGAAAGTTGTGAGTTTTAATGCAAATATTGTCTTCTAGACAATATCCACTCTCAGAATAAGTCCTTATTACATTTATTGTCACATTATTTAACAGAATAGTGAGGACTACTAATACTATCATCTGGACCGTCACTCCATTCCCCGACTAGTCTCGGCTACGTTCTCATTTCCTGAAGAGAACAGTGAAGGAAAGGGAGAGCTCAACTAGCCCGGTAAGAAATATTATGACTAAGATAATGCAGAATAAATTATCATTAGTCTTCAACAATGTTAAACTGATAAAATACAATAGACATGAAGTTTAACTGCATCGGAACAAGCAATCCATTAAAAGAGTCAAGTAGAAAATAAAATATACTATCTTTTATGATTTAAAAAGGTTTTTCATCACTTTTATCGCTGAGACGCAGCTTAATAAATAATCCACATCATCCCTACACTACGGCCAAGGATATTCATTAGTATCACGACCACAAATTATCCATGCACTACGGGCCAAGCATATTCGTGTATTCATCAACGGTCCTAATCATGCCATAAAACAATTCATCTTTGCTCCCTTGGTCGAAGAGAATCCATAGCCATAATCATACCAAAAATTGTCCATCAATACACTACGGGCCAATGAGGACTTTTTCCACATCATTTGTAACATTACGGTCATGATTATACCGAATAATCCCTGGTCATAATCATACCAAGTCCATCCATGCAATGCCGGCCACTGATGACTTTCAACATAATATAAACATGAGGATGGTGACAATGATATAAGAATTAAATAAAACAAGTTCAAGAATTAAATTATCCAGGAACTAAAAACATCCAAATTGTCAACATAATACATCTTTGTAGAGTAAAATTCAAGAATAATATTTAGACGGTTCAACTCTGATGGAGTTTTTCAATATCATTCACATTCTCGCGGTCACAGCACAGAAGAATGCTGTGCACTCTGTCACCTTATTCAGAATATAATTGATAGCGGTGTCCTGCAATTAGCAGACGATGACACTGTGCTACTCGAGAGTGGGAATACATGTCCTACCAAATAGAAGGGATCAGTAGCAGTTATATCCTTTGAGGTTGATAATACTGTCAAGGCATTTCCCAAACAAGCAATTCAAATCAAAGGAGCTGACAATCCTTTGAAAGTGACTGCACCAGAGACAATTTCTTTACCATTCAGACTAGAATATCCTGTTGTCAGCTTACACAAAGTCCCATGGAATTATGGGGAAGCAAAAGGATCCACATCTCATATTACTGCTACAGTGTCGAAGGAAAATCCACTGTATCTTCCTCAGAGGGTTATGAAGCCCACCATCAAAGCAAAGGGGAAGATTCCCATGGAGAAGATAGAAAAATTTCTCCGCACTATGGCCCATAATGAAGCCAATGTGGTTTTAAGCTTAAGAGAAGCTCCACATCAGATCTCAATACTGGACTTGGTTTTCTTCCAAGATCACATGAAGATTTTATTAAAGGTTTTGGAAGAAGCCTACTTGCCAAAATCACTGGATGTGGAAAAATTTCAACATTTGGTTGATCACATTTTCAACAACAATGTGATATCCTTCACTTATGACGACATACCTCCCGAAGGGACCGGTCATTGAAATCCATTGCACATCGCAGTTTTATCCTCTGAATATATGTTAGCTAGAGTTTTGATAGATGGAGGTTCGTCTCTGATTATCTGTCCTTACGCCACCTTAGTGAAGATGAACGTCAGTCTCAAAAGGATCCGAAGCAGCCATACGGTTATCAAAGCTTTTGATGGATGTGACACCCCCAAAATAGGTATACATCACCTATTCTGAGTCGCCAAATACATGGTACAGAATACAAATACAATCTTTAATATACAACAAGAAAGTTGTGAGTTTTAATGCAAATATTGTCTTCTAGACAATATCCACTCTCAGAATAAGTCCTTATTACATTTATTGTCACATTATTTAACAGAATAGTGAGGACTACTAATACTATCATCTGGACCGTCACTCCGTTCCCCGACTAGTCTCTTGCCACGTTCTCATTTCACGAAAGAGAACAAAGAAGGAAAGGGAGAGCTCAACTAGCCCGGTAGAAAAATATTATGACTAAGATAATGCAGAATAAATTATCATTAGTCTTCAACAATGTTAAACTGATAAAATACAATAGACATGAAGTTTAACTGCATCGGAACAAGCAATCCATTAAAAGAGTCAAGTAGAAAATAAAATATACTATCTTTTATGATTTAAAAAGGTTTTTCATCACTTTTATCGCTGAGACGCAGCTTAATAAATAATCCACATCATCCCTACACTACGGCCAAGGATATTCATTAGTATCACGACCACAAATTATCCATGCACTACGGGCCAAGGATATTCGTGTATTCATCAACGGTCCTGATCATGCCATAAAACAATTCATCTTTGCTCCCTTGGCCGAAGAGAATCCATAGCCATAATCATACCAAAAACTGTCCATCAATGCACTACGGGCCAATGAGGACTTTTTCCACATCATTTGTAACATTACGGTAATGATTATACCGAATAATCCCTGGTCATAATCATACCAAGTCCATCCATGCAATACCGGCCATAGATGACTTTCAACATAATATAAACATGAGGATGGTGACAATGATATAAGAATTAAATATAACAAGTTCAAGAATTAAATTATCCAGGAACTAATAACATCCAAATTGTCAACATGATACTTCTTTGTAGAGTAAAATTCAAGAATAATATTCAGACGGTTCAACTCTGATGGAGTTTTTCAATATCATTCATATTCTCGTGGTCACAGCACGGAAGAATGCTGGGCACTCTGCCACCTTATTCAGAATCAAATTGATAGCGGTGTCCTGCAATTAGCAGACGATGACACTATGCTACTCGAGAGTGGGAATACATGTCCTACTAAATAGAAGGGATCAGTAGCAGTTATATCCTTTGAAGTTGATGATACTGTCAAGGAATTTCCCATACAAGAAATTCAAATCAAAGGAGCTGACAATCCTTTGAAAGTGGCTACACCGGAGATAATTTCTTTACAATAAAACCAGAATATCCTGTTGTTAGTTTACACAAAGTCCCATGGAATTATGGGGAAGCTAAAGGATCCACATCTCATACTACTGCTACAGTGTCGAAGGAAAATCCACTATATCTTCCTCAGAGGGTTATGAAGCCCACCATCAAAGAAAAGGGGAAGATTCCCATAGAGAAGATTAAAAAATTCCTCCGCACTATAGGCCATAATGAAGCCAAGGTGGTTTTAAGCTTAAGAGAAGCTCCACATCAGATCTCAATACTGGACTTGGTTTTCTCTTCCGAAGATCATATGAAGATTTTATTAAAGGTTTTGGAAGAAGCCTACTTGCCAAAATCACTGGATGTGGAAAAATTTCAACATTTGGTTGATCACATTTTCAACAACAATGTGATATCCTTCACTTATGACGACATACCTCCCGAAGGGACCGGTCATTCCAAGCCATTGCACATCGCAGTTTTATCCTCTGAATATATGTTAGCTAGAGTTTTGATAGATGGAGGTTCGTATCTAAATATCTGTCCTTATGCCACCTTAGTGAAGATGAACGTCAATCTCAAAAGGATCTGAAGTAGCCATACGGTTATCAAAGCTTTTGATGGATGTGACACCCCCAAAATAGGTATACATCACCTATTCTGAGTCGCCAAATACATGGTACAGAATACAAATACAATCTTTAATATACAACAAGAAAGTTGTGACTTTTAATACAAATATTGTCTTCTAGACAATATCCACTCTCAAAATAAGTCCTCATTACATTTATTGTCACACTATTTAACAGAATAGTGAGGACTACTAATACTATCATCTGGACAAATCACTCCGCTTCCCCGACTAGTCCTCGCTACGTTCTCATTTCAAAGAGAACAAAAAGAAGGAAAGGGAGAGCTCAACTAGCCTTAAGAAGAAATATTATGACTAAGATAATGCGAGAATAAATTATCATTAGTCTTCAACAATGTTAAACGATAAAATACAATAGACATCAAGTTTAATCTGCAATGAACAAGCAATCCATTAAAAGAGTCAAGTAGAGAATAAAATCTACTATCTTTTATGATTTAAAAAGGTTTTTCATCACTTTCATCGCTGAGACTCAGCTTAATAAATAATCCACATCATTCCTACACTACGGCCAAGGATATTCATTAGTATCACAACCACAAATTATCCATGCATTACGGGCCAAGGATATTCGTGTATTCATCAACGGTCCTGATCATGCCATAAAACAATTCATCTTTGCTCCCTTGGCCGAAGAGAATCCATAGCCATAATCATACCAAAAACTTTCCATCAATGCACTACGGGCCAATGAGGACATTTTCCACATCATTTATAACATTACGGTCATGATTATACCGAATAATCCCTGGTCATAATCATACCAAGTACATCCATGCAATACCGGCCACAGATGACTTTCAACCGAATATAAACATGAGGATAGTGACAATGATATAAGAATTAAATAAAACAAGTTCAAGAATTAAATTATCCAGGAACTAATAACAACCAAATTGTCAACATGATACTTCTTTGTAGAGTAAAATTCAAGAATAATATTCATGCACAAAAAAATAATTTGGACAGAAAAGAATCAATTTTTCATCGTGAATAGTACCCCGTGAATAGTACTTTGGGAATAGTGCCTCATGAATAGTACCTCGACATGAAAAGTACTCCAAATACCCGAAGTGAATAATATTCGGGTGAATAATAACTCGTGAATATTAAATCGTGAATAGTATTCTGGCATGAAAAGTGCCCCGAATACTCGAATGAATAATACTAGAGTGAATAGTAACTGGGTGAATAGTAATACGGAATAGAAAATACCAAATAAAATGATATTTCATGACGAGTATAGAAGTCAAAACTTTAACCAACTGAGTATAATAAAGAATGAAATAACAAAAGAAATCACCGTGCATGCGCATTGCTTGACATGACAAAGTTATTCCAACAATGAACAATAAATAACGGAACTAGGTCAGCGTAATACATACACACGGGTGATATTCCAACGAATAATAAAGAATGGAATAACAATGTAAATCACCATGCATGCGGTACTTGATAGGCAGTTATTCTAACATAATAATAAATAACGGAACCAGTCCAACAGAAAACGCATGCATGTGATATTCCAATAGAATAATAAAGATTTTAACTAGGTCCCACGAAACGCATGCATGTGAGGATATTCCAACAGAATAATAAAGAATGGAATAACAACAGAATTTCACCATGTATGTTGTACTTCGCATAGACATGTTATTCCAGCAGAATAATAAATAATGGAATAATAGAAGAATTTCACCAAGTATAGGGTAGCCCACTTATATAGGTTATTCCAACAGAATAATAAAGACTGGAATAACAGAAGTTCTCTTCATGAATATGAAAAAAAAATAATACCACTTACCTTATAAAAAAGAGTACTCCGACGGTAGGGCGGGGATATACTTGAAGAAACTTGAACTACGCTCAAAGCTTTCTTAAACGCTAAAGAAATACGCTCAAGATTATAGAAGAATAATTCTCTCTACAGTTTCTCTCTCTAGAGTTTCTGTGAATTCGTAAGAAATAATGAAGGAATGAGCTTCTATTTATTGAAGAATGGACTGAATAGTAACCAATCCATGAACGGTCCAGATCGATTTACTTTAAACGGACGGTCCAGATTGGTTTACAATAAAATATAATATATTCTATTTATAATCTAATAAAATGAATAACTTTTAAAAAGATTTTACTATGAAAACACTATGTAGACACTATACAAACACTATACATAATAAAATATAATATAATCTAATTATTGTCTAATAAAATGATAACTTTATAAAAGTATTCTATTTTATATAAAAGATTTTACTATTGGCCTAATAAAACGAATAACCTTATAAAAGTATTACATTTTATATAAAAAGTTTTTCTGTTTATTACATTAATAATACTAATAAAAAAAACTTATATATATATATATATATATATATATATATATATATATATATATATATATATATATATATATATATATAATAACAATCAACAATAATTGAATCAAATAACGTGAGATACTATGCAACAACTACTGTAACAATAATTGAACAAAACTGAATGATTTCTCACATAAGCATCAATAATCAATACTGTGTGCTACTATGCAACCACGCGTATTACTGTACTTTTACTACCGAGTAGTTCAACAGTATTAATGGTAAAACTTCCGCCGTTATTTTCATAAAAATATTTTTGTCATTTTCTCAATCCAATAATAATTCTGTTGTGGGGTCCACCAATGATTGTGCCGTCGTAAGAATATTCCCCAACACAAAGAATATTCCCCGACCAATCGAATAATATAACAACTTGCATACTTTTCAAAATTTTATAAATATTACCCACAACTATAACATTATATTAAATCCATACCATAATATTAAAAAAAATCGAGAAATTTAAATCTTTATTCATAAAATTTGGGATTTTACAATGGATCCCGACGAAATTCTGTTGGAGAGATTAAGCTGCCAATTGAGATTGGTTCAAATACATTCAATGTATCCTTCCACGTCCTCAAGATAGATTTAGGATACAACCTGCTATTTGGGAGACCATGGATTCACATGGCTGGAGTCGTTCCTTCTACACTAAATCAAGAACTCAAATACATTGTTAACAACAGCCTAGTCATTGTCAACGCTGAGCCGGAATGTCCTCAATAAAGAGACCTACCAATCATCAGCTTCAATTCAGAAGTTGAGCCGGCCAGTTTTCATACTTTGGAAGTGAGTAACACATAATACCATCCTATTGGAGCGCCACTTCCCGTACCCAAGATTTATGCCGAGGTTATGTCGGCCACTCAACAAATGATGTGTGACAACCCGAGAATTTAGACAATTTTATAAAATCTTAAAAGATTGAATGGAGGTTAAATAATAGACCTAGACAGAAAATAAGTGTATGTATTTGACATTTTTGGGAATGAATTTTGTGAATTTAAAAACTCTTGGTGAAGGTTTATAGTGTTAAGAGTATTTGTGTATATGGTCATATATGTGTATAGTATGTGGTTAAAGGTCAAGGGTTGACCAAATAAACTATATCAGTCATAAACTCTAATAATATTTTAGAACCTCGGCGTTCAGTTAGAAAACCCTAACGATTGATAAGAAACCCTATTACCGGCTATGGAAACCCTAACTTCAGTTCCGAGAATTCGTAACCCTAATTCGAAATAATAAAATCCTAATTTGGAAGCTTGAAGATAAGTATAAGGTTTTTCTTATATTTATTTAATTAGGAATTACCATAATTGATTATTAGAAAACCCTAATTGTTCAACTGGAAACCCTAATATACAATTATGGGTCCTAAATACTAAATTAGCAATTTTAATTAAGGAAATACTAACCTTAATTAACAAGCTTGAATGTGATTAGGAAATTTTAATGTAATTAGAAAATCCTAATTATAATTTAGAAATCTTAATTTTCTATTTTTAAAACTTTATTAGAAAAGCCTATAATATAAATTTGTGTAAACTTAGGGTTAAACCCTAAGGGTTAAATCCTGAGAGTTAATTGTAAGTAAAATTAGGGATAACCCTAATTGAATAATTATAAAGCCCTAATTTCTAATGTTGGAAACCCTAATATACAATTAGAGAAAACCTAATTATTAATTTATAGAGTTTAATGTTAATTAGGAATCCTTAACCCTAATTAACAAGCTTGAATGTGATTAGTAAATTTTATTATAATTAGGGAACCCTAATTATAATTTTCTATCTTTAGAACCTAATTAGAAAAGTCTAGAATATTAATAATCTTAGGGTTAAACCCTAAGGGTTTAAAACCTAATGATTATGGGAAGTTACCAAGTTCCCATGCACTTTATGAGTCAAAAGAGCAAACTACCCTTCTTTATATTTTAATGAGGTGGAGTGTAGATCTAACCCTACTTGTGGTTGGTAACCAACCCTAGGATAGCCATGTGGTCTAGAAAGCTACTTTAATCAATCAACAACTGATCACATGATCAGCCATTGCATATTATCATTTTATATATAGATCAAAGAGAGGAAAAGTCACAAAACCAAGCTCAATTGCATCCTTACACTCAACCAAACTTTTCTTTCTCCTTACCCATTAAAATATTGAGTAAATCAGTCACTACTAAGAGCATTAGCAAGCCAGAAACAGATCACAAAGATCAGAGTCAAGATCAAAGCATTTATGAGGTATAAACCCTAAATCTATAAATCCTTAGATCTGATGTTAGATGTTGTGATTTTATGTTTAAATGTGTAGTATGTAGTATATATTAGTGATCTGGGTTGTAATATCACAGATCCATAACACTTAGATGCTCGAAATTAAAGATTTCAAAAATCTGGAAAACTGGAAAAATGTGGTCTGACAACCGAATGTCAGACCCCATAGATCATTATATGTTTATAGTTTTGGTTGTTTAAATGGTTGTACTTGTAGTATGTTGTAAAGTCTTTGATCTGGAACTTGAATCAAGCCCATATCATGTATATATTAAAAGTTATTAGCAGTCAAACTGCGTTGACCAGTCATGGAGACTGAGTTTCTGGGCAACCAAGAAACCCAGATCTCGTCTGACAACATATTTTGAGCTTCAGATCTTGATGTATGATAATGTTTAGATCCTGTTGTTAGTTAGATCTTGTAGCCTGGTATATGAACTATCTATAAATGCCTCTAGAAACCTCAGATTATACACAGAATGGAAATTTGTGGTGGTCAATGTATGGTTGACCATCATGTCGGATAAAGATTTCTGGGAAACCCAGATCTTTAAGAACCGTTTCTTGACCCCTAGTTTGACCGAGCTAGAATTTACTGATTTGATGTTGTTAAGTAGATCTGTTGATATAGAATCGTAGTCTGACATCCCTTCTACATGTTGGAACTCTTAGATCACATAAACTAGACCTAAACTGCAATCTATAAGGACCTAAAGTAGCTACCTCGACTGTTCTTCCTTTTCTAGGTAACCCAGAAAATGAAGAACATGTCTGACAAGGACTTTGATGGCCTATAACTTGCTGTTAAGATGTTGAATGGCCATGAAAGTTGTTTGTAGTTATAGTACTACATAAGTACTATAATCATAACACATTAGCCAGCCCAGAAACGTAATGAACAAAGATCTAAGTCTAGTCAAACCTGAGGACTCGAACTCTGACTTGATGTTCAGGCGACTCGAAAACGACCAAGAACACATATAACGACGATTTAAATAAGCTATAGGGCCCTTTAGCGATAGATTAATTATAAAATTAGTATTTTTATTAAATAATTAGTATTAAATAGTTTTTAATTATTAAAAATACATAATAAATTCCTAAAAATTATTTTAAAGCCTGAAAATTAGTTTTTAATTATTTTGAATATATTTCATAAATAATTAATATTTTTGGAATATAAATGGTATTTAATTTATTTAATTATATTTAAATAAATTACCTAGAAATGATTTTAATACTTAAAAAATCATGAAAAATTATATTATGGTGTTAGAGAATATTTTAAGTTATTTTTAATGACTTTTGATATTTTGTGATGAATTTCATTAATAAATTATTATTAATGATAGTTAATTTATTTAATAAATGTATTAATTAAATTATTAGAATTCTAGAAAATTTCATTCATAATACACGAATGACAATAACAAAACTTGTCTAGCAATAAACAAGTTAGAATACATCAATTAAATATTGGAATTCAAAGCTTGTACGAATAAAGTTAAAGTATAGCTAGTTTGCTCAAGTAATGATTAGGAATACAAGAGTTCACTTAATGAAAGTTTAAAGTAAAAAACTTGCTTAATGTAAAAAGATAAGGTTTAGAAACTTGCCTCGAGCGTAAGCTATAATATTAAACTCACGTTCACCTACACATAGGTTTAAAACCACAATACCTATTAGATATACTAACATTCACGTACCATATGCATTTCCAGTTAGACTTATTATATTAGCACAAGTCTTACATTACCATTTACATTTCAGAAATTCGAAGTGTTTTACTTCACAACACTTTTCTAACATTTATTGTGTATACTAAGTTATCACATAACGCATTCGTAATTTACTAATCATTTTTACCACTTTGAATTCACTAAAAACATAACACGACTATGTTTTAACCTTTTTGTTACATGTTTATCTTAATAACACATCATTAGTCCAATATATGTCACTATTCCATAACTCGCAGCGACCCATGAAGTCATTGTCCCAAACTGTGGTATGGCGAGTCATACCATACACGAACAGCATGGGACCCACAAGCAATTGCTGTGCTTTTAGCTCTT
This sequence comes from Panax quinquefolius, assembly GCA_020205615.1. Lineage (NCBI taxonomy): Eukaryota > Viridiplantae > Streptophyta > Magnoliopsida > Apiales > Araliaceae > Panax > Panax quinquefolius. The sequence goes on from CM035161.1 coordinate 64,343,418, forward strand.
AGCACTAGCACAACATTTCTTGCAACAACAGCACGATTAAAGGCGAGAGACGACTATGAATAGTAGCCAACTTTAGCCCAACAAACACGAATTTCACCCATTAGATAGTAATATTAACACAAACAATTGATACAAAACTATTATAAACATGTTTGCTAACATTTTCATCCAATTAGAACAATTTAATATCAACTATACTAGTTTAATTCTTCAAATTTCACATTTTCATACAAAACTCAATTTTCTTGACATTCATCCCAAAAATCAATACTGTAATTTTAATTCTTCACCAAATCACTTCGTTCAAATTACGTTATCATCGTTTCTTAACGAACTAACATATACAAGACTAAATTCACAATTTAGCATAAAAATTAACCACTAAATTTGGTACTTACATAAGCCATATGAGAAAATATTCATACAACCATACACTGTCATTATTTTTCTACTATTATCCGGAATTAGCATGCAATTTATTGTTTAAACATAAACTCTAATCATCATAAACACATATAATCGCCATTAACAACTATATACATCCACAATTCAATAATTTATTTTATAGAACATGAGAAAATTCTTGTCGTTAAACACATATACATGTATACACACACACACACACACACACACATATATATATACATATAACAATAAGGTTGTAAACATACCTTCAAATGGTCTAACAATTCTTGCTAAACTCTAAAGTTGCTGGAAATTACTTAATTTCCCTCTCAAATTCTCTCAACTCTCAAATTCTCAAACATTCTCACAACAGATTATTAATAATAAGCGTAAAACCAACTGATAACCAATACGTAAGAATAAAACTGCTAAACCTTAATACGTCAACTTAATAAAATGTCAGTTACAAAACAAACATATATATTATAAATATATTATATTTATTATTTTAATTATTTTATATATTCTATTTATATAATAAAAATTCAAAATTTAAAAATCCAAAAGTCCTAACGCTTTGTTTGGCAAAACCCTTTAAATATTAAAGACTTAATATTTTAAGCCTTATGTGGCAAAACTAAATTAAACTCCATTAATTTATTTTAACAACTATTTAGTTTATAATGTATAATTACATCTTATTTATTTGGATTTCTATAACCAACATTGTAGTAACCCCAAATCCGGGTCCTAATCACCACAGATCTGGTATATTATTTCTATAACTAATTGTGAAAGATATAAACATAAATTGTTTATACAATACACTTTACACACTATTCCCCAAAATCGAGTAACCTTAACTTATACACAATTCATAACTTGTCTAAAACATATCACTATTATCCAACTATATTATTATAAACTAGCTGCACATTTTATCCCAAGTTGAGCTTGGCTTTAACCTTTTCCTGTATTCGAATGCATTCGCCTTATTTGCAATGTTTATCATGATATAGCAAGGGTGAGCATGAAAGTTGCCCAGCAAGTTTAAATACAATTTAAGGATATATCATGATTGAAAGAGTCTGAATAATAGGCTGGCTATAATTCATGAATATAATTGAGAACTAGCACGAACAAACTTTTGACTTAACAAGTATTAAACATAAACAAATATATCTGGACCAACCGGTAATGAAGGTGATCAGCCTTTCATACCTGACTTATACATGCAATATGTACATAGTACAATTCTATATGGAAATCAACAATGATTAACCATAAGCATATCTGAATGAAACTACTCTTAGTAGAGTTAAGTAAAACTTGCCTGAACCGTTGATTACCGTTACACATTATATATTTCTTTATCCGAAGACCTAATATTAGTAATATAGATCTCCAATATTAGAATAATATCATCACAATATAATACTATTATATATATATATATATATATACATAGAATAACCTAAACACATAACACATAACCCTATCAGTCTATTACACGCATAAGACTCAGTATCAAGTCAAACTATTGCAGTTTGAGTTGAAACCGACACAAATCTGTCATCCTGACGGTCTAGTCGGACAAATATCAAGTTTAAGTTCAATTAAACTCTGCCTAAATACTAAACAATATCTTAGATAATCATATTATCAGTGAAAATATTTTTCATAGACTTGCAATAATTTTCAGATAATTAATATCATTTATCATGATTTTTCAATCATTAAATTCGTATATATATGAATTAAATACCACAATATTCCTTTATCATTAATATTTGTTTATTATTAATTATTAATGAAAATCATTACATAATATTATAATATAATTAAAATAATACAAAGTATTTTTAATACTTTAAAATCATATTTATATGGTTTTAAAATTAAATTCATTATCCGATAATTGGGATTAATATTAAAATATTAATATTTTCATGACTAAATATCAAAAGTTATATTTTATAACTTAAAATATTTTATAATACTTAAATCATTTTTATATGACTTTTAAAGCATTAATTCTATTTTTCCATAATTATTTAATATATTTATTAAATAAATTAATTACCATTAATATTAAATTATTAATGAAATTCATCACAAAATATTAAAAGTCATCAAAAATAACTTAAAATATTTTCTAATATCATAATATAATTTTTCATGAATTAAAACAATTTTTAATAATTTATTTAATATTATAATTAAATAAATAAATACCTTTTATATTCCAAAAATATTAAATATTTTTGAAATATACTCAAAATAATTAAAAACTATTTTTCATGCTTTAAAATAATTTCATAATTTATTATGTATTTTTAATAATTAAAATCTAATTATTTCAATTTATTAATTAAATTAATTCATTTTCTAATTTATCTGTCGCTAAAAGTATTTTAGGTGACACAACCGTCGCTAAATGTGTTCTTCAGCTGTTCTTGAGTTTTTCCAGAAAATCATGACAATTACTAAGTGAGCATGTTTTGGCCTAATTTTGATTCAATGAGTATAAGGGTTTTGAAATTTGGGTTAAGAGTTATCATTATAGTATACGTGTAATACTACAAATATCAACCAAGATCCTAGCCAATACATAACATATCAGTGAGATCTAATCGACAGAAAACCTTGTTAGACATGTTCTTCAATTTCTGGGTTTTCCAAAAATTGAAGAACAGTCGAGGTGCTTCATTTGAGCCCATAAATCTTTGTTTTCCAGGCTTGGTTTATGTGATATGAAGGTTCAAGTATGTAATATATATGTAAGTGTACAATGTTATAACAACCGATCATCATAACAACAACATATGCACAAGATTCAAGCTGGTCAAACTATGGGTCAGGAACTGTTCTTGAACATTTCTGGGTTTTCCAGAAATGTTCTTGAACAGTTTGGTCAACGGATTTTTGACCCCACATTTCTATGATTCTGAGAACGATCATGGTGATCTGATGACTTTAGTATGTATCTTACATGCCAGGCTACAACTACAGAACGACAACTTGGCCAAAATAATAATATACAGCAAGATCAGGGGTTTTTAATGTCTTGTCAGACAACCAAAAAAAATCTGGGTTGCCCAGATTCAACTTTTCGTTCTTGGTCAACGGACATTGACCGATCTTATCTTGCAATCTATACATGATATGAGCTTGATTCAAGTCTCAGATCAAAGCCCTAACAAAAAAGAATAGATCTATAACAACAAATACACCAAACATCAAACACACACAGATCTAAGAGGTCTGACATATGGCTGTCAGACAACTTTTCCCCACTTTTCCATATTTGCTAAATCATTAATTTCGAGCATTAAAATGATATGGATCTAAGTTTTAGCAACCCAGATCATCAAATGACACCCTCTAACACATATCTACCCAACAAATTACAACATCAAACATCATATCTAAGGTTTTCTAAGTTAGGGTTTTTATACATTTTAGGCTTTGATTCATGAATTGATCCTTGATGATCTGATCTTGGCTTGTTATTACATGATCTTGGCTTTGGTTCTCACACTCTCTCACTTTAAGATCCGAAAATATAGAGAGAGAAGGGACTTGGCTATTTTGAAAACTAAAGTGAGCTTAATCTTTTAATTTTTCTTGATGCATGTATCTAGTTGGTTCAAGGTGGCAAGATTGGCTGATATTTTTAATAAAGAGCACATGCTAGGGCAAGGTTTTTGTGAACAACTTCACCTAAAGTCAAAACCTATACACCAACTCATTAAAGAATTACTAAAAGGTCAAAATAGTCTTTTTGCTTCCAATTTTAATTTGAAAAATGTCATTTAACCCAACTCTTAGGGTTTAAACCTTAGGTTTACAAAATTCTAATTTAGGATTTCCAAATTAGGTTTTAAAAATGGACAAAAACTAAGATTTTCAAATTATAACTAGGATTCTCTAATTATACTTATATTTCCTAATCATATTTCAAGTTTGATAATTAGGATTAATATTTCCTAATTAAAATTGCTAATTTAGCAGTTAAGTCCATAACTATACATTAGGGTTTCTGACGGAACAATTAGGGTTTAAAATTTTAAAATTAGGATTTGCTAATTAATTAAGCTTTACCCTAATTAATATTATAATTAATAGCACTTAAGCATTAAAATTCTCCGTTAAGTTCCCAGATTAGGTTTTCAAATTACTGAAATCTGAAATAGGAGTTTCCAGATCTGGTATTAAGGTTTTTTTTAAAAAATCAATTAGGGTTTCAAGTGAATCATTAAGGTTTTCCCTAATTAATTTTAATTAATGGCGTTTAACCTTATACATAGCATTTGCATTCCCAAACTAGGGTTTTAAATTTCTGAATTAGGGTTTTGGACTCCCAGAACTGAAATTAGGGTTTCAGAATCGGTTTCTAGGGTTTCTTAACAGTCATTAAGGTTTTCTAATAGAACGTTGACGTTCGTCAATAATCTTAGGGTTTGACACTGATAAAATTTATCTGGTCAACCCTTGACCCTTAACCACATTCTGAACACATACATTATACATAACCATATACACTTCATCCTGAATAATTCTCCAAAATCCTACATAGAATTTTGAAATCCTCAAAATTCCATCCCAAAAACATCAAACACACTCACTTATTTTCTGTCTAGGTCTATTATTTGACCTTAAACCATTCATTTAAGATTTTAATAAATTGTCTAATTTCTCGTGTTGTCACATTCGCCCTTTCTTCTAAGAATTTTGTCCCCGAAATTCACCTTACACATTACACCGTGCTGCTTACACCATTCACACATCAGCACATGCTACCCAATACACCACTCACAAGAGTAAAAGTTTTCAAATTGTGCTGAGGAGTAGTATAGACTATTTATCTGTTATTTTAGCAAAGGTTTTATGGAAATTCATCCGTAAACCGTCATTACTTACGGACAGAAAGGGTGATTAGCCCGATATGCCCTATACTGGCCAAGTACTGGTTTTATCTATTTCTCCTCACTGCCATAGGCACAAAACTTCACCTCAGTCTTATTGGATTCCTCACCAAAACAAATTGGTTCGGGAAATTTCATTCAATGAACACTTAGAGTTTTTTTTTCAAAAACTTTAGTCTAGCTGAATCGAATAGCATAGACTCATATCAATAATTTAATTAAATCGAATTATTTAGGTGTAGCCAAACCCCGTTGGCAAATTAAAATTTTGAAAACATTTTCGAGAATGACGTCATGATGACGTACTGTATTTACAGTCGGTTTGAGGATGTCGTCATCGTATGACTTTGTCAAAACATATCATACAATAGTGGAACAACGATTTTAGATCAAATTCACACTAAGTATTCCTGTATTTACAATTCCATCACCTTTTTATCATCTCTGCACCAGGTTACACGGTACATAAGTGATAAATAAAATAAATTTTGATATTTCAAATCATCTTCATCTAGCTGAAACAAGTAGCATTGACTATACTTTAAACCGTTTCAAAAATGATTACGAGTCTACATTTTGTTTTTAAAAAAAAACACACATAGTGCGTATTTAGCTTGATGTCAAAATTTCGAAGTCTAGCATAACTAGGAGTTTTGGAAAACTTATGTCTCCACTAACAATCATTTGCTTAACAATCTATCTGTTCCAATAATCCTCAATTCTCCATTCACACACAACTATACCCAGTTCATCAAACCACACTTATGAGTTCATAAACTTGCCACAATTATATGAGTTTAAGAACTTACCCTAGTCAGACCTTTGGCGTCCATTCGCTGAGGGGTTTATAAACATTTCATATAACTATGAGTCCAGAATGTCACATAAGTATAAGTTTTAAGAACTCGTACTTAACCCTATATTCTCTACCTATGACCTATCTATCTGTTATACACATGAGAAAGGAATCACCCTCTTAACATGCATATAGCAAATAGCGCGACACAACATTTCAATGATTATCAATGCCAGAAACTAAGTAGTTGTTACACCAAGTACAATTCCCCACCCATACAAGGAATCATACAACTCAGCTGCCGACATGAGTCCTCAATTGAAATCCCCACCTAATCTTAACCCCCTTCACAATACGAGTTTTATTCAATTTGTATTTATAATCCTTTTCTGGATCTGTACCAATTCATAGTACAACTGACACACAACAATCTTTGTTGTAACTTTCCAATCATCAGATTGATTCTTTTCCCTGTTGTCACCTTATCAGATCACGGAGTGATCTCATCATATATATTACGATTCATTTATATATCTTGATCGTTTTGTTTTATGATCTCCTATCACTGCACCACTGTTCACCACTACTGTTCACCTTTAATATCAAAGTTAGGGAACTCTGTATCTTAACAACTCGTCGAGATTCATCTTCGATTCTTATCGACACACTAACTCGATTTGAGTTAGTCCTTAATCTTAATCACTGCGGTTATTGGTCTCAGGTATTCCTACCTAAGCTTCATAACCAACAGCTTTGATACCAAATTTAGTAACCCCAAATCCGGGTCCTAATCACCACAGATCTGGTATACTATTTCTATAACTAATTGCGGAAGATATAAACATAAATTATTTATACAATACACTTTACACACTATTCCCCAAAATTGAGTAACCTTAACCTATACAGAATTCATAACTTGTCTAACACATATAACTATTATCCAACTATATTATTACAAACTAGCTCCACATTTTATCCCAAGCTGAGCTTGGCTTTAACCTTTTCATGTATCCGAACGCATTCGCCTTATCTGCAATGTTTATCATGATATAGCAAGGGTGAGCATGAAAGTTGCCCGTAAAATTTTAAATACAATTTAAAATTTTAAAATCCAAAAGTCCTAAGGTTTTTTTAAAAGTTTGTTCAACGGCAAAACCCTTTAAATATTAAAGACCTATTATTTTAAGCCTTATGTGGCAAAACTAAATTAAACTCCATTAATTTATTTTAACAACTATTTAGTTTATAATGTATAATTACATCTTATTTATTTGGATTAGGAAGGAAAATTAGTTAAAGGAGTTTAATTAATTATCCCTATAAGATTAGGGAGCCCTTTAATTAAAAGGTTTAATTAAATAATACCTTATTTTTAATAGGGTTACTTGATATCTTTATAAGAGGAGTCTTATATCGGATATCAAGGCGATATATAATTCTAATGGTTGGAGAAGTGCGCTCCTTTTCTATAGAGATAAAAACTAGGGTTTAGCCAACCACCCATCTTCTTGAATCTTCTTCTTCCTTGGTGGATCACCTCTAGAGGTCAAACACTTGGGTGGCTAACGTTGATCAAAGGAAGGAACCAAACCCGTGGATTCAAGTTGAACGCGAAAAGAATTGGAGGTGAACTTGTACTTCGAGGAAGCTCGGATCTTCAAGGGTATGATTCTTGTTCTTCAATTTTTCGCTTTAATTAATAATTGTGCATAAAAAGGGTGATCCGGGTATATGGTTTATAAAATTTTAAACTCTGATTTTACACGTTTCCGCTTACTTTGAGCAATTTGATTGCATTCATGAATATTACAAACCTAACAGTGGTATCAGAGCCAAACCTTTATGCGAATTATTAATTGTTCAGATTTGATATGTATATTGATATGTGTTTAGAATAATTTAATTGTGCATAATTTATTGTATAAAATTATTTTATGAAAAAAAAAACATTCGCGAATTCTGATATCATTATTTTTGAGCCCGTGGTTAATCTGTTTGATCTGTGTAATTCGCGATGCTATCTCCATTCGCGAGGCATAATATGTATATTGGTAACATGCTTTCTGCGGAATCAGATTATATTGTGAATCCCCTGTAATGACTAACCACGGATTTAGTGGCAACAAAAATAATGGGATTCGCGATGGCCCCGGTGATGGCTGGTTATCACCAGATTCTTTTTACTGTACGGTTATTATTATTGGAAGCTAATATATTACAAGCTTTTCTCAAATCCTGCAAAGTGAAAGTTCCCATGTGAATGACATAATTGATATCCACGATGCTTCCACGTTTATCAAAAGTTATATATTTATATCCCGATATATTCACGTAATATATATATATTTTTAATAATTTTATTTTTAAAATAAAAGGTTTATTTTAATTTTAAAATTAAATTTCATGCTAACTAATTAGAGTTGGAATTAGATTCCATGATAACTAATTGGAGTTGAAATTAGATTGCATGTTTCCTTAAATAAAGTAGTTTATTTAGATATGAAATAAGATTTCATATTATTCAAAATAAAAGAGTTTATTTGTGAATAGGAAAAAGAGTCATCTTTCCTTAAATAAAGGATTTTATTTAGATATGAAATAAGATTTCATATTATTCAAAATAAAGTAGTTTATTTGTGAATAAGAAAGAGAATCATGTTTCCTTTAATAATTTTTTTTTTTACATGGAATTGGATTCCGTAATTAATTAAAATAAAGGAGTTTATTTTGATTAAAGATTTTGATTAAAATAAAATAGTTTATTTTATTCAAAATTGGATAAATTAAAATAAAATAGTTTTATTTTGATTTAAATTTGGATTAAAATAAAGGAGTTTATTTTAATTCAAAATTAGATTTTATACTAACTAAATTTGCCCATTAAATGATATCAATATATATATTAAATGTTTATTATTCATGAGATGAATGTTATTTATTGATGCATATGGTGATGTGAATGATAATAAATGGGATTGATTATGGTCTATTGACCAATGTGATTGGATTTATTTTAGTTGGATGCATGAATGTATGGGTTTTATTAAATGGGGTCTGCGTACCTCGTCTTCTCTAATTTTTCTTAATGTAAATTCTATCTCCCTCCTATGTACTTCCCCTTGACTGCTGATCAAGGTTTCTATTTATTTCAAATAGTTTTGTAATAAGAATAGTTAGAATTAATTTTGAAGAATTAGAGATCAAGGAGCAAGGAGCGCGTGAAAACCCGTTTGTAATGGAGCCCGAGTTTAAATGTAATAGTTATATTTAAATATTAATTCTTGCACCCCTAGGGTTTGACCTTTTGGTTCACTTGGTGGCTCTAGTGAACCAAACTAGAATAAAAGTCCATAATCAATCCGGGTAGAATATAGTATTCTATATGTGCATGCTATACTATATATATATATATATATATATATATATTATATTATGCAAACATGCTTCGCATGTTTATTAATATGACGCGTATTTTATATATATATGTGCATGCACGCTAAACAAGATGAGACAAATTTAATAATAAATCCCTCAAATTTTTTATATTAAGTCCTAAGCGTTCAAAGATATTTGGAATATCGAACATCGCCTTCTAGCATGATAAAATTAATAGAGTATTAAATATTTAATATGAGTTTGTTGTGTCACCACAAGGCAAGTATTAAGTATTTAAGATGTTAATTTATCACATTTGATGCTTATAAAGAAAATTGAACAATATTATTTTGTTGTGTCACCACAAGGATGATATTTTTCTTTTTTGAATATATGGAGTACTAGGTTGGACTTAACTTGGATAATTTTGATTCGGATGTGCCACCACTTGATCAAAATAATCTAAGAGGCAAAATACAAGGAGTTGCATAGTTGATGTAATTGACAAGAGTTGTCTACCTATTTATTTATATATAGTTTGTTGTGTCACCACAAGGCTATATACATTTGAAATGGGATCCTTATTCTCACTAGCGAGATCTTTAATTAGATTTTGCCAACTATATATATTGAGGCTAATATAGTTTGAAGAAAATAGTGGAGATACCAATTTAAAACAAGACCTAATTTGTTTTGGTAATTAATAAAATAATGTATGTTAAAATGTTGTTAATTACATATTCATTTACAGATTTTTACAATATCTAAATTACTATCACTGCGAAACATATTAGATGTTATTTAACCTGGATAGTATTAAGCGGATTGGTTAAGGAATTGAGAATAGTTCTCATGGTCAAAAGCTATCTTATGTCCTTAATCGCCTATCCTCGCAATAGCTGCGATAATGCCTCTGAGGAAGACATTGCTACTTTTAGAAAGTGGCAAGATGATGCACACTGATTAAACTCGATGCATCATGCTCGCATCCATGAGTAACGAGCTTCAACGTAAGCTTGAAACTATGGATGCTCTTACTATATTCCTGCACATCAAGTAGTTGATGGTGAGGAAAGTAGGACTGAAAGATATCAGATATCTAAGGAGCTCTTCCGATCTAGAATGACCGATGACACTACAGTACAGACACATGTCCTTAACATTATCAATTTGATTGATCAATTAGGACAACAGGTTTCGTCATGGATGGATAGTTGAGCCAAGATTTGATCTTGCACTCACTCCCGGACTCCTTTCACAATTTTTGTGAATTTTTCATATGAACAAGCTAGATATCAGCCTCGCTTATTTGCTTAACATATTGAAAAATGTTGAGAGTCACTTTCCAACAAAGAAAGACCATGTCTTACTGGTAGGGGCCAAAGAATCTTCTGAAAAGAAGAACGATTTTAAGAAGGTAAATAGAAAGGCAAAAACAAAGGATAATAAGAACAAAACTGATACGGATAGCTAAGGAGTTTGCTTCCACTGCAATAAGCCTGGACACTGGAAAGAAACTACAAGAAGCATCTTGCAGAGGCTAACCAAAAGAAGCTTAGTGAAGTTTTGGTTATAAATACAAATTTGTTCATGATTTAAAATAAATTTTTCTTTAAGTCAAGGTTCTACTTGGGTATTGGATACCGACTTTGGTTATCATAAATATAGATTTATGAAGGGACCAAGCAGAAGTAGAAAGTTAAACAAGATAAGTAATCCTATGTGTGGGAAATGAAACAAAGGTTGCTGCATTAGCCATAGAAACTTATAGTTTAGCAATCCCTACGGGCAAATCTATTCAGTCAATAAGTTGTTATTGTATTCCAGTTCTTGTTAGAAACATTATTTCCATTTTATTGTTGGACAATGAAATCTTTGGTATTATATTTAAGAACAATTGTTGTTCTATTTATAATAATAATAATGTTTTGTATAGAACTGGAATATTACTTAATGGATTTTATATACTTGACTTACGTGAAAATAATTTTGCAAATTGAATAAACTAGTATAAGAAAAGGAGATGATTATTCAAAGAGTTGAATGTATGTATTTGTTGAAATACAAGTGTGAATTATTTGAAAGGTTCAAAGAATTGAAAGTGAAATAAATTGGCAAAAGTATTAAGATTCTTTGATTATATCAATGAATAAATACTTGTGCAATAAGTTTTTAGATCATCTCAAATGATTTTCTCACAATGGACGCCTCTTGATACACAATAATTGATTGATGTATCTAAAAGGAAAAATTGTACCTTGTTGGACATGGTACGGTCCATAATGATTTTACCGACATTCCACTATCTTTTTTCTAGGATCATGTCCTAGAAATGGCTGCATATCTACGAAAAGGTAACCTCAAAATCCAGCCCCAAGACTCCATAAAAGTTATGGACAGGGAGGATTCCTAATCTTAAGTATGTTAAGATAAGGGGTTATCCAACTTATGTGAAAAGGTTTCGAAGGATAAGCTTGGGACAAGATTTGACATGTACAGATTTGTGGGACATCCTAAAGTAAGTTTAGGGTATATGTTCTATAATTCTACTTAGCAAAAGGTGTTTGTTATGAAACATGTTGCATTATAAGATAAAGGTGTTTATCATTAAAAGGGGCTAGTGGGAGGATAATAGATCTTGAAGAGTTCAAGAACCACAAAATACTATAAGTCAAATAAGAGGAACCTGTAGATAAACCTATTATACCACAACTGAATCGTAAATCTGGAATACTACCGAAGATACCTGGGAGGTATGGATTCATCATAGATGATGATGATGAGGTACACATCATAGAAGATGATGATCCAGTTACATACGATGAGGTAAGTGTTGTAGACACTCAGAGAAATGGATTGAAGTAAGTTTCTCAAATATGGAACATTCGTTTTGATGAGGCAATCAAAAGAGTTTGATTTTATCAAAAATAAGAATGAACCTAGTGTGTACTAAAGGGTCAGTGGGAGCATCGTGACATTCCTAGTATTATATGTTGATATATTGCGGATAAGGAATGACATACCAATGCTACAATAAGTAAAGATAAAATTGTCTAAACATTCCTCCATGAATGATTTGGGGAGAATATCGTAATTGGGGATGCAAATCTATATAGATAGATTTAAAAGGATGCTCGGCTTAACCCAAGGAACGTATATTCATTTGATGCTAAAGTCGTTTAGCATGGAAAAATCCAAGAGATATCTCATGTTGATGAGCCCTGGAGTGTATCTCTCTTAATAGTCCCTATAGACTCTTAAAAGAGAGATCGTATGAGTAACTATCATGTATGCAATGAAATGTACGAGACCTGATGTTGATCAATCATATTCTGGAGAAGTTCACTATGAGACAGTGAAAAACATCTTAAAGTTCTTAACCGACACTAAGGATGTGATCATACATGGTGGGTCTGAATTAAAACTAGAGGGCTTTATGACTCAAGTTTTTCGCACGCACTAAGACGAATCCAAAATCCACTTTAAGGTAAAGCGTTATCTTGAATAGTGGTGCGATGAATTGAAAAGGTTCCAAACAAACAAAAGAGTTCTTTGGTTTAGTGATAAAGACAAAGTATATAGCTATAAATGAAACTATGAGTTGATTGTTTGGATTAAAAGTTCATTACAGAACTAGGAATAGTTCCTAAGTCTCATCTTGGATCTAAACATGTGTTGTGGCACTTTCATTTGATTATTAGAATCATTGAAAGATGGGAAATCACTATAGAGATAGTGGACTCTTATGAACAACATTACATATCCATTAACTAAAGCTTATCCAATAAAGCGGATAATCGTCACTTAGAGAAGAAGAGTATTAGATACCATGACGATTGACTTTAGTGCAAGTGGGAGATTGAAAGTAGTGTGCACACAAGCCAATCATGTTTGATGATAAAGCATATACTTTGTAACAATCTTATTCATTTATTAATAAAAAGTATTAATTTATTAAAGGCTTTTAATTATCTACATGATGCTGTTTTATAATATGTGATAAACCCATAGTTTTAAGCAATGCTTTTAGAATAATGATGATGATCATTCTAATGAGATCTAAATTCTTAGAAAGCTTAAAACTAAAATAGTTCCCAATCATTGGATTACTAAATTGGGGATTAGTGAATCCGGATAGATTGGTACATACGTTGCTTGCTCATTGGATGAGGATGATTGATCTCATGATCATTTGTGTGGAGACACTAATGCAAGTATGTAGGTGCTTATTAGAGAATAAGTTCACTGAACGTGGCTCGCTAAGGAATACCTAATGGAGTTTTACTTGCCTGTCAATAGGAATTCTCAGTAGTGATAGTAGTCTAGTGATCCTTGGACTTGAGATCATCATAGTATCTTGTGTATGATGAGTTATACTTTGACTTATTCCTTAAGACCCTTAGGGTATATCAAAGGGTATGCTTGGGTATAATAAGTTGTACATGGAGATAATGTATGATCAATAAAGAATCTACCACTTCTATTAAAAGAAGAGAAATGTCTTATGTGATTCGATAAATGACAACCCGGGTAGTCCTTGCAAAGGCAGAATGAAATTAGAAAGGAGTTTCTAATTTGCATTATTTGGTGTTGTGCATTTAAGGATCGAAATACATATAATTAAATAAAATAAGACTTGACAGTAATTTCATGTCTTATATTTAATTGGGATATTGTATGGTGGAAGGATTGAATTGTACGGTAACTATTTACTCAAATGTTCTTTTATGATTAATGTTGAAATCTATATTATCTGGAAAGTCGTTGATCGCTAGGGAGGCTTATCTCTATTGTAGAATAAATATTATTTATTTAAATAAATTAATTTTTTAATTTATTTATTTAAATAAGATTAGAATTGTTCTAATTGGTTTATTCACAATCGGTTTAATATGGAGAACCTTAAAGGGTCACACCATAAAAGGAAGAATAATTATTTAAGAAGTTAATGGCATAATCGTAATAATATAAAGTGTATATTTAATTTAATCTATGGTGATAGAATAAATTAAATAGCTTAATATTTATTATTTAATATTTTAGAAATATTAAATATAAATTAATAAGAGGAGTCTTATTAATATTATTACATTATTATTATTATTTTAATTTCTAAAAGAGTTTAGGAATTAATTTAATATAAGTACTCTTATTTATTCCTAATTGGATTAGGAAGGAAAATTAGTTAAAGGAGTTTAATTAATTATCTCTAATAAGATTAGGGAGCCCCTTTAATTAAAAGGGTTTAATTAAATAATACCTTATTTTTAATAGGGTTACTTGATATCTTTATAAGAGGAGTCTTATATCAGATATCAAGACGACATATAATTCCAATGGTTGGAGAGTACGCTCCTTTTCTATAGAGATAGAAAAACTAGGGTTTAGCCAACCACCCATCTTCTTGAATCCTTCTTCTTCCTTGGTGGATCACCTCTAGAGGCCAAACACTTGGGTGGCTAACGTTGATCAAAGGAAGGAACCAAACCTGGTGGATTCAAGTTGAACGCAAAAAGAATTGGAGGTGAACTTGTACCTGAGGAAGCTTGGATCTTCAAGGGTATGATTCTTGTTCTTTAATTTTTCGTTTAATTAATAATTGTACATAAAGGGTGATCCGGGTATATGGTTTGTAAAATTTTAAACTCTGATTTTTACACGTTTCCGCTTACTTTGAGCAATTTGATTGCGTTCATGAATATTACAAACCTAACAAATCTGTCAAACATAAAATGCTGGGATATAACGTGGACAGATGTGATCTCATCCTGCACCACTCTACGCCTCAAGCCAGTGAGGGTCATGAACTGCCTATTCATGTCTCCAGTAGCTATATGCATGCAAGGTCTGTCCAATGGCAGAATCGTCAAATATGCATACTCCTCCAGAGTAGGAGTTAACTCTTGGGTCCCAAATCGGAAAACTTGCCTCTCCGATACCCTGTGCTCCAGCATGCCCTCCACGAATCTTGTGGGAACCTGAAACATCAACAGGGTCATAGTATGTTGCAATAAATGATCTACAATCACCCTGTCTGATGGTGACATGCTATCATACCACGATCGCATACCCGATGCCAGCAAAGATGGTGGGTATGATCAATACGGCTAAATGTCGAAGAAGACATCTGTACGGGCTGTGTCATAAGACCATCCAAGGGTCAATGCTGAATATCTCTGGACATAAATACATATGCATAATATAATAACATACACGATACATAGATGGCAATATGATATAGGGAATAGAGAACTGTACATACATTCTTATGTATATCATCATCTAATACATCTCTATACAGTTAAAATGCAGGGGAATGGGGCAAAACTACCCTACAAGTAATAGAGGCCTATCAAAAGATTGAGCGAGAATGGGGCGAAGCTACCCAATGTCTAACAGAGGCCTATCAAAAGAGTTAATGAGAATATACATCAGAAGAAGTCAATGGTATCGATGTCTACATCGTTAATCATGTCCACCTGATGTAACTCCTCTTGAGTCACTGGATCTCTATCTATAGGGATGTCAGGCATATAAAAGGGAGGATCTGCACCGGCAAAGCCATATGGGTCACCTAAGGGGCCAGCGCCAAAGCTGGAAGGATCACAAGTGTCTGCCTCTAAAGGATCTCTGCCCAAGTGTCGGATAAAGAAATGCGCTCGGTCCAACTACTAAGGTCAAATCTCATCGTCAGGTCACATGAGTCGATTTACGACACGAGCTAGCCAATCCGTCATTATCACGGATCCTGGAACCATATCTCCCATGAACTGAGTGGCTTGGGTCTGGGCTCCAATGGTATGAGGGAACCACCAATGCTAGAATATCTCCTGAGTGTAGGGGCCCTCTGATAATGTAAAATCGTCAATCCCCAACAATGGGATATCAGTGACGGGTGACTGCGAAACAAGCCAATAACGCCTGGTAGGATGCAAGATCGACATGCGAATCTCTCCTGTAGTGTTCTTGATAGCACGCTCTCCTAAGTAGAGATCCCATCCTCCATCTGTGAAGAGATGAATCCTACGAGTGGAAATCACGTGCTCAACACCAGTCGGGTATCAATCCTCAAATCCAATGCTCAAATGCTCCCAAGAGTATGGAGTTCTATGCCAATGCCCGAGAGACTCAAAATGGAATTTCTATCTTTAGAGGCAAGTAAGTTCACTACACCTTGTAGACAATCAATGAACTATTTTGATTGCCAATGCCAACTCTAGCAGCCACAAACTGGGTGCAAGCACAACGATTTGAGATAAACCTAGACAAGTTGATGGATGACATGTGCAAGCCTGGAACTAGTTGGAAGACAAAAGCGGGTACTGACAAAAAGATTCATTTTCTGGGGACTGCTTTGAATAGATATGCCAAGGCATGGTATAGCTTCAATTACGCGAGCATGCTTCCCACAATTCCTATCAGGATGTTACCACCGAGAGAGCAGTGCTGCTATATGGGATTTAAAAAAGGCAAAGCTTGGACTGCGGGTATCTCATCAACTAGTCCATGCTTCATTTTATGCAAGCTAGTACGTCTGGTGGGATTACTCATGCCTCCATCATCTCGCGTCTATGTCATGTGGCGAAGGTCAAATTGGGGTGAAGAGACACTTCAGCTTCTGATGCGCAACATAAACATCGTCGTAATTAAGAAATACAATATTTTGAGTGGAGTAAAGTCTCACGTGTGGGGCTTGGAATTTATTATGCCTGAAGACGGGTCAGAAAGTGAAAAAGAAAAAGAAGAAAAAGATTAAAATGCACCAGTTCAGGCCCCATAGGTAGCAGGGCCACCTCCCAAATATTATAACAGGCAAGAGCGGGAGATACGCCAGTTGAGGAAGCATATGGATGCTATGCACCTGGACTTCAATACCTACACAACAGAGTTTTCTCAGGCCTTGTCTCGTGCCTTTAAGATAAGTGGCACACATGCCTCATTTGTAAAACCAAGAATTTTAAGTCACTTTGTAAGTAAATATATTATTAATATTGAAAACTTTATGGCATATAGTGATTTAATATGTGTGATGACCATGTGATAAAAGACTATGACTAAATACATATATATTGTGTTCATGGATATATGTAATTACTAGTTATGTAATTAAAATTAAAAAGGAAAGCTACATAACCTAATTTTACCCTAGGTATGGTAAGTAAGTAACCCAAGGGTTATAACATTGAGAAATGTTAGTATTTAAGATTTATACTAACCTAAGAGCTAAATATTATTATCTCAATTAATTATTTATTTTAAACCTAATTAAAGCAAGCCTAATTAGATTATAAAGTTAAATGGAAATGAGTAAGTATTTAAATCTCAAAAGATTGGGGATAGAGACACTAAATAAACAAATATGGTAAGAGAGATCCAAAGTAATCGACTATGTTACTCACATGGCCCAAATAGTTAATTTGGAAGCCTAAAAGAATTAAATTAAAGAACCAATCTTTAGACCAATGGATTAGGGACTTTTTGAACATTAGATTAATCAAATTTGGCATTTAAAAATAAAGCAAAAATGGGGAAAAGGAGGTGGAGTGCTCGGCCCCTTATGGCCATTTGTGGCTTTATGATGTGATGATTTACTTTCCTTTTATGTTAACAAATTTCCTTATCCACTTAAGCCCTTTATGTGTCAAGCTCCCATTGGTCCAAAATCTTAATTTAGATTACATGTAATCCTAAAAAATAAGATAAGGATAATTACCAAAAGGTTAAAAGAAGTATGAAGGATAATAGTATAGATATAGATTTTATATCTATTCTAGTTCACTTTATAACCTAATGCCTTCTCATTTCATTTTCATCTCATTTCATTTGCTAAGAAAGCAAGAGAAAAGAGAGAAAAGAGAGAGGGGAGGCCGGGGGTGAGGGAGAAAAAGAGAGAGGAGAGTTCAAGTTCATGCATCCTATGTTCTTACGTTACTTTGAAAAGACAAGGATGGTAGATAACAAATCAAAGTGAGCTTCTAATCTAGTCCTTCTCTTCTTATTTGATTTTATTTTCAAAGTTGTTGAGGGGTATTATTTTAAGATTTAAAAACCCTTAGATCTATATACTTCATGTAAGGATATAAGCATCTTGAGTTTTAGAATAATGATCCAAAGGAAGAAAATGAACTTATGTTCCTTAAGGGTGAAAACCCTAGCTTTTTCGTTCACTTGAATAATCTATAACATGAGATCTACACCTCTGATTTGTGATCCGTCAAAGGTTGGTGCTAGATGTATAAGTTACCTAGTAAACCAAAGTGGTAGAATCCCAAAACACTGATTTATCCAGCCAATGGTGACTGGTGGAGCCAAAACAGATCACTATAGAACAAAACTAGTGGACAGTTTCTGGCCACTTGATACCAAGGGTAATTCCGTAAACTTTCTTCACTTTAAAAATTCTGAGAAAAATTTGGAATATATCTTGATGAGTTATCTATATTTTGGAAAAAGAATGGACTGTTTTGGATGTGTAGAATAGGAGTTATGGACCTTACAAGAAAGGACTCTTTTAAAAGTAAAAATGAATAACTCCTTGTGTGTAACTCCAAAAATGGAAAAATTGTTACTGGACATACATATATATAACAAGAGAATACCTTGAAAGTATCATCAGTTTTAGACAAAACCTCGATTTATTAAAAATGATGGAAGATTTGGTTGTTTTAGGCCCTTTAAAAATAGTAAATCAAATTGGAAATTTCTGGAAAAATTTGGGAAATCTCTAGACATTATATTCTGTCATATTCCAGAAAAGAAACATTTTTGGAACCGTTTTTGTAAGACCCCGAAATTTTTTTAAATAAAAAGGAATTTCCTTTATTTATTATTTTGAAATAGTAAGGGTGGATTTGATTAATGTGGTTAGTTATGGGTAAAATACGCAAATATTTTGAATAAGCAAGTGGTTATAAAATATTCATTATTGTCGGGAAAATATTCGTTTGGTCATGGAATATTCGTACTCTCGGGGAATATTCGTACGACGGCGCAGTCTTTTGTGGGCCCCATAACGGAAAGCGATTGGATGAAGAAAACGACAAATATAAGTTGTTTATAAATAACGGCGTAGTTATTCACAATTAACATCATGTGGAATACCCTTGGGTAAAGTAAAGTAATACACGTTGTTGCATAGTAGCATACGGTATTGCACCAATTATTGATTCTTACGTAAGAAGGCACTACTCAATAATTGTTACATGAATTATTGTTAAGTATTTTATTGATTTAATAATTCTTTGCGTTAATATTTTATATTCTTTTGTTGTTTCAATAATTGTCATTACACGCGATTTTTCATTATCGAAGCAATAATTCATATTATCTGAATAATATTATTAGATAACATTATTGGCAATGTCTAGAAAGTTACGCTCAAGGAGAGGTTTGGTCACCTAATTAATTACGCAAGAAGAAGAAGAAATTCTTATTGAAAGCCCCTCTTTCCTGAACCCTGCTCATCATGTAATATTGTGATTCTGTAATATTATTTGTGAATAATTAATTATTGATTCATATGATGAGGAAAATATTGATTTTATGTGGATATAGATGGAGAAAAATTTTAATGTGACAATTGTTGAAAATTGAAATTTTATCTTTTTCTCGATAAAATAATTCATTTAAATATATTATTATATTTTAATAATATAATAATGGTGATATTTTACAATGAATGTGGGATATATGAGTATATCTGAGGAGGAAGAGTATTTTTGTGGCATTAAATGATTAACACATGTTTTGTGTGTTTGGACCCCATTTCTTGATCCGAATTTGATTATAAACGTAAAATCGCCTGGTTGAGGATTTCGTTCAATTTCTGTTTGGAATTTGGAAAAACTTTCTTACGCAAAGTTGTAGAGAATTGAATTTCCTATAAAAAGTCGCGATATTCAATTTTCTGATAAAAGAGCTATTTATTGTGAATTATTGAAGTTACGAGTTCAAAATAATTGATTTTTGGAAGTTTAAAATATTTTAATTACAAAAACGTTTTTTCCATTTTGAAACTCATTTAACATGTGTTAGGGTGGCTGAGTTCAGATTCTTGGATGCGTAGGAAGTTGTAGAAAAAATTATAATATTAATTTATTAAATTTTCTCGCTTTGGTGTTCTAAGCAATTTCCTATAAATAGGGTGTTTAGGTTAGAATTGAAAATCACACCGAAGCTGAAGTTTTTCTCTCTATATTATCGAAATTTATTCTTGTGAGTATTTTGAGTATACTTTGAGTATTGCTATACTACTGCAAGTTCAAGTCATAGCCTATATCCGATGTTTCAACTAAGTACTTGCTTTCGAGGTAAGGGATGTTATTTTCTTCTCAAATAATATTATTTCTTCAATATCATTATCTTTGAAATATTGGTTGGAACTTTTTATCAAATTTGGAACTTTTTCATGCTCAGGGTTACTATTCATGAGTTACTATTCACGAGTTACTATTCATGAGTTACTATTCACAAGTTACTATTCACGTGTCTGGCCTTTATTCATGTATACGGCACTATTCACGAATATCAAGGCACTATTCAATAGAAAATGAAAATTTTTCTTTTCGTCTAAAATATCTATTCTGGATACTAGCTTTGATTGTATCCATGTTTTGATCATTCTTGAATTTTACTCCACTCTGATTACTTATGAAGTATTTTTGAACTTGGATTGTTTAAAATATGAATCCTTAATAATTGTTCTTTTGTTTCACTGGATTCGTTTCCTTTAAAATATTTTTCATCATCCTCAGTCCTAAATGATGATATTACTGAATATCTTTGGCCTGTAGTGCAAAGAATGTTGATTTTCTTATGAATATCTTTGGCCTAGTGTCAAAGATGAGCAAGATGAACATGTGTTGATTGATCTTTGATGAACATGAACATGGATTGATGAATATCTTTGGCACATAGTGCAAAGATGAATATTTGATTCGAGATGTATATTGATTGATGTTACAGGATAAAATATCGACGATGAACTTTTAAATTCATACATAGAAGATATTAGTTTGCATTCTCTACTTAACTCTTCTAATGAATTATTATTTCCGCTGCGAATATTGATTTAAAATTTGTTGTCTATTGTATTCTATTAGATTTTTCTCTGTTGAAGACTAACGATAATTTGTTGTATATTATCTTAGTCATAATATTCTTTACTGGGCTAGTTGAGCTCACCCTTTTCCTTGTTGTTCCATTTTTCTTCTTAAGAGGCGAAAATGTAGCGAGTACTAGTCGGGGTATGGAATGAAGGTTCTAGAGAGAGTTGTTTAGTAGTCCTCACTATTTTTGTAAAATAATGTATCAATAATTATGATGGGGATTTATTTGCGTGTGGATATTGTCTAGATGGCAATATCTGTATTTAAACTCACAGTTTATATGTTGTAATAATAAAGTTGTAGTTATTTCTGTACCATGTATTTGGCGACTCAGAATGGGTTGGATGGAATGGACCTATTTTGGGGGCGTCACAGTTGGTATCAGAGCTAGGTTATATGATCTCTGGCGGAGATCGGGGAATAGAACTAGGAGGGGAGAGACGAGTAAATCCTTCGCTAGTGTGTCCTACCTAAGCTTATTTGTTAGTTGGTCAGTATATAGGGATATTATGTGATATATTGATTTCCTTAATTAACCCTTGTTTTGGCAATGATTTGAGAATGTCGATCGAGAATATTAACAATGGAAATGAGATCATGGAGACACCTCTAATCGCCAACTAGGATAATGTGATGTCAGGCGAAGAAGGAATTAGAGATATCCATGTGGTGAGTGAAGAATTGATAGTTGCACCCGAGATAGTCGCAGAGGTAACAATTTGAGTGAGGAAGAAGAGGAAGAAGAGGTACACAAGAGAGTTTATTAGAGGTATTTTATGATCAAAATGTAGAATTGCAAAATCGTATTCATGAGTTAGAAGAAGCGATTTGAAGAATTGCGAGCGATTAATGGAACAAAAGGATGCAACGATTCAAGCTTATGTTACCCGATATGTGATGCTTGAATGAAGCACTCTTTGGCGAGTATAATATGATAAAGTCGAATCGAAATTGAAAGAAGAAATAACCGAACGAGTGAGAATGAGTGATGCATGGGTAAAAGCCATGACGACGCGTTGATATTATGGAAAGAGATGTCCAATCTAAAAGAAAGATTTAACAATGACAGAAGGCGTCGGCGGAACATCGGCACACAAAGAACAAATTCTAGGGAAGAGAACGATCGCCGCTAGATCTGCTGAATCACGGAGAAGAGGGACATATAAGGTCAAACTGCTCAAAGCCTTCCAAGGTATGTTTTAGTTGTGGTAAAGATGGTCACATAGCTCAATTTTGTCCTATAAGCGAAATCAAGTCCGGTTGGGACGTTGGCACCAGAGCGGATCTGAAAAAGTCAAAGTCAACGATTCTGGAAGAGCGTTTGTCGTGACCAAAATCAAAATCGAGAACCCGAATGAAGTTAGCACGGGTTAGTTAATTATAAATTCTTGCGAAGTTTATACCTTACTGAATCTGGGTTCTACCCATTCTTTTATCTCTCTTTGCTTGCGCTCAACGTTTGAACTTGACTACGGAGAAATTAGACTTTGACCTATTTATGGAGACTCAGATTAGAGAAACTTTCATTACATCCGTTGTTTAGAAATCTTGCTTGATTCAGGTTGGCACTATCACATTACCTATTAACCTTATTTCTATAGAGATATTTGCTTTTGATGTGATTTTAAGGTTAACTACTCATCATGCCGAAATTGATTACTTTCGTAAGGTTGTTAGTTTTCATATTCCTAAGCAACCTGGTTATTCAATTCAAGCAATCAAACCATTGTAGTCAAACATTTTCATATCAAGCCATGAAGTCATTCATTTATTATGGATGTCAAGTTTTCTTAGTCCATGTTATGGATTTGAATAAAGACACGTCAGATTTGAATAATATTCCTGTTGTTATTGATTTTTCCTGACGTATTTCCTGAAGAATTTCTTGGTTTACTCCCAAAGATGATATTAAATTTTGTATCGACTTTGAACCCTGTTACAAAACTCATTTCTAAAATCTTATATCGAATGGCTCTATTGAACTTGAGTTAAAAATTCAACTATAAATTTGGTACTGAGCCTTTATCCGGTGACTTCCTTTGTGGAATTCACCTAAGCCGAACTCTCTGTAGGGGGCGTCATATTAGATGCGATAGTAAAGCGATAGGTGTCATTGTGACGTGCTATCCAAGGTTGGGATATGAGTCACGCGAGTTGAGAACAACCTAAGTCGATAATCGAAATACGTAGCTTTCTGAGGCTTAGTTGGTTATTATCGGAGATTCGTTGAAGGATATTCTCGAATCGCTATTCCATTAACGCAAATGACTTCATATAGATACAAAATTCGAATGGAGCAAGGAATGTGGGAAGAGCTTGAAGAACTCAAGAGGAGACTCATTTCAAAGACATGTTACGACCATGCCATCCTGAAAAGCGAACGTGGTAGCCGCGTGTTGAGTAGAAGATCGTGATACAATCGAAAGTACGATATTGTCAAAGACTCATTTCAGATAATTTACAAATAATAGAGATGGAGATGAAAACTCTAGTTACCCATTGATGATATACGAGTATAATCGACTTTAATCGATAAAGTTAAAGTCGTTGAACTACACACCGGGAGTCGATGAATTTGAAGAAGAAGGTGCGATAAGTTGTTATTTCAAAGCGAGAATCGGTGAGGGTGAGGAAAGCTCAAACCTTCGATTTATTAATCCATTTGAAATTCTCGATCGAATAGGAACTGTGGCCTATAGACTCGTTATAACCGCCAAGTATGATGCGTGTTCATGTATCGATGTTACGTAAATATATGGACGACCAGAACCACATCATTGAGTTAGAACCGGACGAGATAGCCGAAGACTTAACGTACGAGGAGGTACCTGTCAAGATCTTGGATAGAACATGTCCTATGTATCGAGGTTATACTACAAGTTAAAGTTTTGTGGAGAAACCATGCTATTGAGGAAATGACCTGGGAGTTGGAAATGGAAATGAAAGCGAGGTATTATCATCTTTTGAAACACACAGTATCGTCGTCGTCAATTTCGAGGACGAAATTTCATAAGGAGGGAGGTTGTAAGACCGAAATTTTTTAAATAAAAGGAATTTCCTTTATTTATTATTTTGAAATAGTAAGGGTGGATTTGATTAATGTGGTTAGTTATGGGTAAAATACGCAAATATTTTGAATAAGCAAGTGGTTATAAAATATTCATTATTGTCGGAGAATATTCGTTTGGTCATGGAACATTCGTCTTGTTGTCAGGAATATTAAATGCGACGGCGCCTTGATCTTTGTGGGCCCCATAACTGAAAGCGATTGGATGAAGAAAACGACAAATATAAGTTGTTAATAAATAACAACGTAGTTATTACCAAGTAACATTTGTTGGAATACCCTTGGGTAAAGTAAAATGTCTGGCGTTGTTGCATAGTAGCACTGCACGGTATTGCATCAATTATTGATTCTTACGTGAAGGCACTACTCAATAATTGTTACAACAATTCTTTATTCTCATTTTATTGATTTAATAATTCTTTGCGTTAATATTTTATATTCTTTGTTGTTTCATAATTGTCATTACGGTATTTTTCATTATCGAAGCAATAATTCATATTATCTGAATAATATTATTAGATAACATTATTGGCAATGTCTAGAAAGTTTTGTCTAAGGAGAGGTTTGGTCACCTAATTATTGCGCCGATGAAGAAATTCTTATTGAAAGCCCCTCTTTCTGAGGCGCACCTTGTCGATATTGTGATTCTCAGAATATTATTTGTGAATTATTAATTATTGATTCATATGATGAGGAAAATATTGATTTTATGTGGATATAGATGGAGAAAATTTTAATGTGACAATTGTTGAAAATTGAAATTTTATCTTTTTACGATAAAATAATTCATTTAAATATATTATTATATTTTAATAATATAATAATGGTGATATTTTACAATGAATGTGGGATATATGAGTATCGAGGGAGGAAGAGTATTTTTGTGGCATTAAATGATTAACACATGTTTTGTGTGTCGGTGGACCCACCCCATTTGACCGAAATTTGATTATAGCCTATAAAATCGCCCGTTTGAGGATTTCGGTCAATTTCTGTTTGGAATTTGGAAAAACTTTCTTCTGCAAAGTTGTAGAGAATTGAATTTCCTATAAAAAGTCGCGAGATTCGAATTTTCTGATAAAAGAGCTATTTATTGTGAATTATTGAAGTTAGAAGTTCAAAATAATTGATTTTGGAAGTTTAAAATATTTTTAATTACAAAACGTTTTTCCATTTTGAAACTCATTTAACATGTGTTAGGGTGGCTGAGTTCAGATTCTTGGATGCGTGGGAAGTTGTAGAAAAATTATAATATTAATTTATTAAATTTTCTGCTTTTGAATTGAAAATCACACTTTAAACTGAAGTTTTCTCTCTCTATATTATCGAGCTTATTCTTGTGAGTATTTTGAGTATACTTTGAGTATTGCTATATCTGGTGGCAAGTTCAAGTCATAGCCTATATCCGGTGTTTTCAACTAAAAGTCATGTCTTTCGAGGTAAGGATGTTATTTTCTTCTCAAATGATATTATTTCTTCAATATCATTATCTTTGAAATATTGGTTGGAACTTTTTATCAAATTTGGAACTTTTTCATGTCGGGTTACTATTTATGAGTTACTATTCACGAGTTACTATTCACGAAGTTACTATTCACGATACTTATTCACGTATTCGACCTTTATTCGTATACTATTTCATTGAATCGACACTATTCACCAAAAATGAAAAAATTTTCTTTTAAATCTAAAATATCTATGCGGATACTAGCTTTGATTGTATCCATGTTTTGATCATTCTTGAATTTTACTCCTCGATTACTTATGAAGTATTTTGAACTTGGATTGTTTAAAATATGAATCCTTAATAATTGTTCTTTTGTTTCATTCGTTTCCTTTAAAATATTTTTCATCATCCTCGGTCCTAAATGATGATATTCTTGAATATCTTTGGCACGTGTATTTTTTATGAATATCTTTGGTAAATGATGAGCAATTGTTGTAATAAATAAATGGGCCTTAAATAACTATGATGAACATGGCTAGATTGATGAATATCTTTGGTAAAAATGATGAATATTTGATTCCTATGTTGATTGATGTTAAAAACTTTTAAATTCATACATAGAAGATAGTTTGGGTTTCATGAATATCTTTGAATTATTATCTTTTGAGATTTAATAATATTGATTATTGATTATTTGTCCTTTGTAGATATGATAATTTTGATATAAACTAAGATTTATGACCTTTTAGGTTATTAAATAAAGGTATTAATAAAGGGTAAACCATTAAAATAAATTATTTAATTGGTCTAATAAATGATTAAAATATTATTATTATAATTATGTAATAATATTAGAATAAGATATTATTAAATGACTAATAATATTATATTAAAATATTATTAATATAATTAATAATATTATTTTAAAATATTATTTAGATGATTAAAATATTATTAAATAATTAATAATATTCAAAATTAAATAAAATGTTATTAAAAGGTTAATAATATTAGTAAATTAATAGAATATTATTAAATGAATGATAATATTTGAAAATGATTAAAATTTTATTAAAAAGTTAATAATATTAGTAAAGTAATATAATATTATTAGATGATTAATAATATTAGTTAAGGATTAAGATATTATTGAATGAGTATAATATTAGTAAAAAACAAGTAAGTGTTAAGAATATTAGAAATGGATTAAAATATAATTAAGAGGTTAATAATATTAGTAAGTAAATAAAATATTTATTAGTTGATTATTATATGAATAATATTAGATTAAAATATTATTAAAATTAATAATATTAGATTAAAATATTATTAGATGATTAAAATATTATTAAATAATTAATAATATAAAAATTAAATAAAATGTTATTAAAAGGTTAATAATATTAGTAAATTAATAGAATATTATTAAATGAATGATAATATTTGAAAATGATTAAAATATTATTAAAAAGTTAATAATATTAGTAAAATATAATATAATATTATTAAATAATTAATAATATTAGTTAAGGATTAAGATATTATTGAATGAGTAATAATATTAGTAAAACAAGTAAGTGTTAAGAATATTAGAAATGGATTAAAATATAATTAAGAGGTTAATAATATTAGTAAGTAAATAAAATATTTATTAGTTGATTAATAATACTAAGAAGTAAATAAAATATTATTAAGGGTAATAATATTAGATGAGTTACGATAATGTTTACGTGGTAGTAATAAGGGATGATAAAATTACTAAGTAATTAATGTAATGACTAAATGTTCAATAAAGAGTAATGATATTATATGATTTACTAATTTGAAGGCTAATCATATGTCTTTCAAAGGAAGATAGATTAAACTGCTTAGCCGGATAAATTTAATTTCGTAGCAGTAGACCGCAAACGAGGCAAGTTCTCTAACTCAAAATTGAGTTATTATTTTCGAATCATGTTAGTGGATAATTATTGTTGATTACTCCAACTCCTTAATGATTGTTGTTAATCACACTTTGTGCAATTGAATTCCTAGTCTATTATTTTTGAACTGTGAATTAATTAAAGTTTTTCATTCATGAATTGTTTGTGAGATAGATCTATGCGAGTTGTATCAGCTAGATCAAGCATGTTTAAATTTGTTAAAATAAATGCATTGTAAGAGCTATTCTTAATCTATTGTTGTGATAAGAACTCTTGACTAAGAAAAAGAATAATTTTATTAAACCATTGTAAGACCCCAACTTATTATGAATAAAATTGAATTTTTCCTCTATTCATTATTCTAAATTAATAAGAAGTTAATTTGATATAATGCTTTGGTTATGGGTGAAATGTGCAAATTTTAAAAAATAAACAAGTGGTTATAGAATATTCATTTTTGTTGGGGAATATTCTTTTGGTCATGGAATATTCTTTTTGTCGGGGAATATTCGTACGACGGCACAACCATTCGTGGGGCTCATAACGAAATAACTGTCGGATGAAGAAAACGACAAAGTATGAGTTTTTATGAATAACGACGTAATTGTTACCGTTAACACTGTTGGGTTACTTGGTGGTTAAAATACAGTAATATGTGTCGTTGCACAGTAGTACACGGTATTGCACAATATTATTGAATTATTGATTTGTAAGTAAGAAGACACTACTCAATAATTATTACAGTAGTTATTGTTCAATATTTTATTTTATTGATTCAATAATTGTTGCATTGATATTTTATATTATTGTTGTTTTAATAATTGTCACTGCACAGTATTTCTCATTATCAGATCAATAATTCATATTATTTGAATAATATTATTAGATAATATTATTGGCAATGTCTAGAAAGTTCTGTCTAAGGAGAGGTTTGGTCACCTAATTCTCCTTATTGGAAAGCCCCATCTTTCCAGGGAACGGCCTAGTTGTCATAATTGTGATTCTGTAATATTATTTGTGAATAATTAATTATTGATTTATATGATAAGGAAATATTTATTTGATATGGATATAAATGATGAATTTATTTATTTTATGTGGTTATAAATGAAAGAATTAATACTGAGGTGTTTTATCAGTATTTTTGTCGGAAGGGAGGTATTAAAAATCATCCATTTGTGGATTTCGGATATTTTTGGTTTGGAATTTGGAGAAAATCAAAGCTACAAAGTTGTAGAGAATTCAATTTCAGGCAGAATGGACATAAAATTCTTATTTTTCTGATAAACGGGCTATTTTCTATGAATTATTGAAGTTTCAGAAAATATTATTTTCTCTTTATATCTTGAATTAGAGGGTGTTTGGCAATGACTTATAAGTTGGTCAAACTAAGTTATAAGTCATTTGTTATTATTTAGTGTTTGACAATAATTTAAATTTTAACTTTTTTAACTTATAAGTCATTATTAAATTTTTTTCATGCTTCATGTGCTATTTTTTATATATTAGATAAATTTTACTACCATATATATACACATACATATTCTTTTCAAAATTTCTTGTCAAACTAAATAAAATATTAAACAAATCTCAACATTAAACTAAATATATATAAAGTAACTATGAATATTTATATATATATATATATATATATATATATATATATATATTTTAAATAAATATTCATATAAATATTTATAAATTTATCTCTAAATATTTATCTAAAAATATTCATATCTAAATTTTATAAATTTTAGATGAAATATTTATAAATTTATAAATAAATATTTATTTGGTTATTTATAAATACTATATATTTGTTTATATAAATACTTATATGAATATTTGTTTATAAATATATATAAACAAATATTCATATAATTTTATCTCTAAATATTTATATGAATATTTGTTTATATATATATATATATATAGAATTTATCTAATACACAAAAAATATAACATATAAGCAAAAATATCATAGCTAGGGTTTGAACCTAAGACCTATGGGTTATTAGGCCATTAAGCTACTACTGAGCCATTATAATTTATTAGTTAACTAAACTACCGCCATAACTTGTAGCGGTAGACAGTGTAGCACATGAGCAAATGAGGGACAAATGAGTAATTTCTCATGTCGCTACAGCCTGTAGCGACAGGGGGCAATCCATTTTAATCCGTGTCATCCAATGTTACGATCAATGGTATAGATTATGGTGGTTGAAATAGTATCCGTGACAACCGATTGACAAGAATGGGGCCCCTCATTTGTGTGCAGTCTTTCAAAAATGCGTCGTTTTGACATATGTATTTTTGATTTCTGATTTGGGAGGAGAGACGCTGTTTTTAATAAATAATAGACAATATAATTTCGAAAAAAAGAATTAAATATTCAATTTAAACTTTTGAATCTTATTATAGATTATAAATATTGCAAATTTTAAAGTGTATATATATATGGTTTTAATTCATGGCAACCGGTTGTTAGAAGTATTATTCCAGCAACCATCATCTATATCGTTAATCAATATAAATAATGGCTGAGATTGAAAAAAATAAAAGTCTTGACACTAAAATTGTAGTGGCAGTAATTACACTTACTAATCTACTAAAGTAAGTGTAATTATTGTCGCTACAACTTGTAGCGATAAGACTTTTATTTTTTTCAATCTCAACCATTAATTATATTGATCAATGATGGAAAACGATGGAGATGATGATTGCTGGAATAGTACTCCTAACAACCGTTTGCAATGAATTGGAACATATATATATATATATATATATATATATATATATGCCGGATCAGGTCCTAACTCCCGGACCTGTTCAAAATCCGGACCTTTTTTTTTTGCTTTTTTTTAAAAAAAACAACTAAAAAAATAAAATTTATGGAACTTGAATTTTTACATAATATAATGTTTTAGGTGTGATTTGGATACATATAACAAAACACGTCTGTATATATATTTATATTAATAACTTATATTCAATAATTAATAAGTCACATATATATAAATTAATTATATATATATATAGGTATTATCCTGTTACAAATCTTGTACTTTCAAAATTTACTTGCGATAACAGGAGGCAATAACAATGGATAATATAATTTTGGCTTAAATATGAATTAGTACCCTAAACTATAGGTCATATTTCACTTCGGTGATCCACCTTTCAATTTTGTCAATTAGATGATTAAACTATCAATATTTTCCAATTGCAACAAATTGAACATGCCACGTCAAAAATTGCTGACGTGGCTAATTGTGTGGGGCCTTAAGAAGCTTATTTTTTTAAAAAAATAATTTTTTTATCATTAAATAAACAAATCTGATTAAATATGGGGCAAAATAGTCAAAACACAATTTAACATTTCAAATTAAAATAAAACAAACATTAAACAAAATATATTAGTACCCTTCCATTACAATCGATCGATCAAAACAAAAGCCCCAAATGGAACGAAAAAACCCTAGATGATCATAGCAGAGCCAATTGTGAAGGGTACTCCTTCGATCCCCAAACCATCACATGGTATTGTCTTTCGTTCCATTTAATCCCTCCCGGTTTCTCCCCCGACCTCATCCTCCGGTGGACTAATCTGTTGGGTGTCCGAGGAGGCCGGCTTAAAGGCCCTCCTTCTAAGTAACCCTCTTTTTGGTTCTTTAACTCCATTGCCTTCCACATTAAGGCATAGGCTTTTCCCTTTTATCGGATTAACCGTCACAAATTCATCAATACACATAGTTGTTACAGGGGATGACTTAATCTCACCATATGCAGTCAAGAACTTAACTACAGAAAGCTTTCATATCGACGCGAGGCGGGGTTTTACTCCATTTGGGGCACAACCTCTTCTCTCCCAAGGCTTTGCAGCCTTGAATCAGGCCAAATGGTGCACCTACAACGAAAATTCTATTGCATGAACTTTAGCCCACTTAGCGTGCTATCTTCTGAGGCTGTGGGCATTGTAGAGCAACGGTGGCGCGTGGGTGGAGATTGAGAGAATGTCGGAATAGCTTTATGTGCAGTTTACAGAGGTCGAAGGTTGCCGGGATTTAACTATGTCACACTAGTCATGTGGCCTTTGATACTAGAGTAAGTGCACCTTAGGGGATGTCTCTACACCCAGCACCCTAAAGTCGTCCGGTTTGGGATTCGTTAGTCGAAAGCTTGCTACATGGGTATCATTAAAAACCTTAAGAGGGCTAGGCATTGCACAACAAGGTGTAAGCATGGGAAATAGCAAATAGTGCCCTCGTGATTGGTTAATAAGCTAATAAACTCCAAGGTTACCCTTAACTTAGTTAATGTGAAGTCACAACTGCAACTTATCCTATTTGATGCTTTCTTGATTTAGAATCATAACTTTCCCTTTAAGAAGCATATTATGTGAAATATATGTATCATGACAAGTTTAATGGTTGCTAAGCAGACAACACACTATATCAATAATTACAAGTTTTGATTTGTAAAATGATATGGCTTCACTACAAAAAAATAGATATTTGGAAACAATTTTTCGGCCAACGACTTTATGCTAAAAATGCATGTTTAGCAACGAAATTTGTCATTCGTTGCAGTTTATGAAAGACTTTCATTTTTCGTAATGAAATTCATAAGTCGTTGCTAAAAATGCATGTTTAGCAAAGAAATTTATCATTCGTTACATTTATGAAAGACTTTCATTTTTCTTAACGAAATTCATAAGTCGTTGCAAAAATTCGTTGGCAAATCGTTGGCGGAAAAAAAACCCACCGTATTTTACTTTTTTGTTGCCGATGAGATTTCTCCTCATCGTCGACAACGAAATCTTTTTTGTTGCTATATTTTGTTGCCTAATATAGGCCACAATCATTGGCAACAATTTTTTTTTCGTTGCGTATTTAATACATTTTTTACAACGACTAGTAAATTATTGCCCAAAATTAAGATAAACCCAATAAGCATTCCTCTTTTTTTCCCCCAAAACGCATCATTTTTCATTTAAATTTTTTTATTTATTTGGACATAATTTTATACAGTGAAATGTTTCACTCCGTCCGTCTCAAAATAAATGCCTAGTTTTATTTTTTTTAAAGTTATAATTTTTGAAATTAAAATTGAGCACATATAGATATATTTACTAGTTTACAAAATTTAAATTTTGTAGTTAATTTGATTTAGTTTATAATAATCATATTCGCACACTTATAATTTTGAAAAAAAATATAATAAATTTCTAAAATAATTTATATGAATTTTTCTTATAACTCGTTATTTTACATATATACTTTTTGACAAGGGATGGGCAAGGAATCGAAATCGGTCCCAAAATTGTACCAAAAACTGACCAAATTGCACCGATTAAGTCGCGTTAATGGTTATGGCATAGACCAAGTAAGTTGCACCAATGGTGTGTAAGTTTTTTTTAACTCCCCTTTTTCAAATTCTCCTTTTTTTGACTTGTGAATTTTTTTATAATCAAATATTATTTTCCCTTTATATCTTGAATTAGTGGGTGTTTGGCAATGACTTATAAGCTGGTCAAACTAAGTTATAAGTCATTTGTTATTATTTAGTGTTTGACAATAATTTAAATTTTAACTTTTTTGACTTATAAGTCATTATTAATTTTTTTTTTCATGCTTCACGTGCTATATATTTTTTATGTATTAGATAAATTTTACTACCATATATATATATATATATATATATATATATATATATATATATATATATATATATACACACACACACACACACACACATACATATTCTTTTCAAAATTTCTTGTCAAACTAAATAAAATATTAAACAAATCTCAACATTAAACTAAATATATATAAAGTAACTATGAATATTTTTATATATAAATATATATATATATATATATATATATATAAAAACAAATATTCATATAAATATTTATAAATTTTTCATATAAATATTTATAAAAAATATTCATATCTAAATTTTATAAATTTTAGATGAAATATTTATAAATTTATAAATAAATATTTATTTAGTTATTTAAAAGTATTTATATTTGTATTTATATTGAATATTTGTTTATATATAATATTCATATAATTTTATCTCTAAATATTTATATGAATATTTGTTTATAAATATTTATAGTTAAATTTATAAATATTTATATGAATATTTGTTTATATATATACACATATATAAAATAGAATTTATCTAAAACACAAAAAATATAACATAGAAGAAAAAATATCACAGCTAGGTTTTTAACCTAAGACCTATGGGTTATTAGGCCATTAAGCTACTACTGAGCCATTATAATTTATTAGTTAACTAAACTACCGCCATAACTTGTAGCGGTAGACAGTGTAATACATGAGCAAATGAGGGGCAAATGAGTAATTTCTCATGTCGCTACAGCCTGTAGCGACAAGGGGCAATCCATTTTAATTCGTGTCATCCAATGTTGCGATCAATGGTATAGATTATGGTGGTTGGAATAGTACCCGTGACAACCAATTGACAAAAATGAGGGCCCATATATATATATATATATTCTATTTGTGTGCAATCTTTCAAAAATGCGTCATTTTGACATATTTATTTTTGATTTCTAATTTGGGAGGAGAGACGCTGTTTTTTAATAAATAATAGATGATATAATTTTGAAAAAAAGAATTAAATATTCAATGTAAATTTTTGAATCTAATTATAGATTATAAATATTGCAAAATTTAAAGTGTATATATATAGGGTTCTAATTCATGGCAACCGGTTATTAGAAGTATTATTCCAGCAACCATCACCTATATCATTAATCAATATAAATAATGGCTGAGATTGAAAAAAAATAAAAAGTCTTGCCGCTAAAATTGTAGTGGCAGTAATAACACTTACTAATCTACTAAAGTAAAATTACTATCGCTATAACTTGTAGCGGTAAGACTTTTATTTTTTTCAATCTCAACCATTAATTATATTGATCAATGATGGAATACAATGGAGATGTTGATTACTGGAATAGTACTCCTAACAACCGATTGCAATGAATTGGAACATATATATATATATATATATATATATATATATATATATATATATATATATATATATATATATCTGATCAGATCCCGACTCCTGAACTCCGGACAAAAAATTCGGATCTGGTAGGATCAGTCCCGACTCCGGACCTATTCAAAATTCGGACCTCTTTTTTTTGAAAATAACTAAAAAATAAATAAATTTATGGAACTTGAATTTTTACATAATATAGTGTTTTGGGTGTGATTTGGATACATATAACAAAACACGTCTATATATATATATATATATATATATATATATATATATAGAGAGAGAGAGAGATTATCTTGTTACAAATCTTGTACTTTCAAAATTTACCTGCGATAACAGGAGGTAATAACAATGGATAATATAATTTTGGCTTAAATATGAATTAGTACCCTAAACTATAGGCCATATTCCACTTCGGTGATTCACCTTTCAATTTTGTCAATTAGATGATTAAACTATCAATAGTTTCCAATTGCAACAAATTGAACATGTCACGTTAGAAATTGCTGACATGGCTAATTGTGTGGGGCCTTAAGAAGCTGATGTGGCAAAAAAACTAATTTTTTTTATCATTAAATAAACAAATTTGATTAAATATGGGGCAAAATAGTCAAAACCCAATTTAACATTTCAAATTAAAATAAAATAAACATTAAACAAAATATATCAGTACCCTTCCATTATAATCGATTGATCAAAATAAAAGCCCCAAATAGAACAAAAAAACCCTTCGATCCGCAAACCATAACATGGTATTATCTTTCTTTCCCTTTAATCCCTCCCGGTTTCTCCCCCGGCCTCATCCTCCGGTGGACTAATCAGTTGGGTGTCCGAGGTGGCCGGCTCAAATGCCCTCCTTCTAAGTAACCCTCTTTTTGGTTCTTTAACTCCATTGCCTTCCACATTAAGTCTTAGGCTTTTCCTTCTATCGGATTAACCGTCACAAATTCATCAATACACATAGTTATTGCGGGGATGACTTAATCTCACCATATGCGATCAGAACTTAACTTCTGAAAAGCTTTCATATCGCGGTGGGTTTTACTCCATTTGGGGCACAACCTCTTCTCTCCCAAGGCTTTGCAGCCTTGAATCAGGCCGAATGGTGGACCTACAAGGAAAATTCTATTGCCTGAACTTTAGCCCATTTAGCGTGCTATCTTATGAGGATGTGGACATTGCAGAGCAATGGTGGCGCGTGGGTGGAGATTGGGAGAATGCCGCAAACTTTATTTGCGGTGCGGTTGTAGAGGTCGAAGGCACGGAGATTTAATCACAAGAGAACTAGTAGTATGTGGTGGTGATGATTCGAGGATCGGAGAAGGCATTGCTGATTGATATGGGGAGGAAGAGATGGGTGTGGATTCCTCCATGTCCTTATGTTTATGACAAACCCTAGAAATCGAAATGTTAATGTTTAGGTTAATGTTTGTTTTATTTTAATTTAAAATGTTAAATTATGTTTTGACCATTTTGCCCCATATTTAATCAAATTTGTTTATTTAATGATTAAATTCTTTTTTTGCCACATCAGCTTCTTAAGGCCCCACACAATTAGCCATGTTAGCAATTTCTGACGTGGCATGTTCAATTTGTTGCAATTGAAAAAAAATTGATAGTTTAATCATCTAATTGACAAAATTAAAAGGTAGATCACCGAAGTGAAATATAGCCTATAGTTTAGGGTACTAATTCATATTTAAGCCTATATTTTATTATTAAAATGCGTTAGGTTCGAATTAATGAACTATACTTTAAAATTCATTATTTTTTTTCTTATTCTATTTATAATTGTAATTAGAGCATTCATTTAAAAATTAAAATTTAGAATTTCAAAAATGATGAAAAGTTATTTGAATTGTAATTTAGATTATTGATTATTGTATTTAATAAAATAAATAAATTAACATTCATTCATTAATACTATATTTTAAAACTCATTATTTTTTCTTATTCTAGCTATAGTTGTAATTAAAGTATTCATTTTAAAATTTAATATTTCAAAATGATAAAAACTTACTCAATTATAATTTAAAAATTAATCATTATATTTATTAAAAATAATAAAATTAACATTCATCTATTAATAAACATTACTTTAAAATTCATTATTTTTTTATTCTGGTTATAGACTTATAGTTACAATTACACAACTTTTATCTTTTGCTATAAACCTGAAAAGATATCTAAATCTAAATCTAGATCTAGATCTTCTTCTTAATGTTTGCTGAAGAAACGAAGGAACGTGGATTAGAGTGCGGAGAGAAAGGAACGAAGGTGGGAGAGGGAGGATTCAGCACGATGGAAGGAAGAGAGTTTGGAGAGGAAAGTTTTTCCAAATTCTAAACGAAAAATGACCGAAATCCACATACGGATGATTTTCAACACCTCCATTCCGATAAAATACTTATAAAATACCTCAACATTAATTCCTTCATTTATATCCACATAAAATAAATATTTTCTTATCATATAAATCAATAATTAATTATTCACAAATACTATTACAGAACTACAATATTGATAATCAGGTCATTCCCAGGAAAGAGGGGCCCTTCCGGTAAGGATTTCTCCTTACTGGCGCGCAATTAAATAACCCCTCCTAGATAGAACTTCCTTAGACATTGCTAATAATACTATCTAATAATATTATTCAAATAATATAAATTATTGATATGATAATTTGAAATACCGCGTAATGACAATTATTGAATCAATAATATAAAATATCAACGTAGCAATTATTGAATCAATAAAATAAAATATTGAACAGTAATTACTGTAATAATTATTGAGAAGTGACTTCTTACGTAAGAATCAATAATTATTGAATAGTAATTTCAACTGTTTAACGGTAACAATTTTACCATTATTTTTATAAAAAGGTTATTTCTGTCACTTTTTATATCTTCCATTCATTTCGTCGGGTCCACCAATGATTGCATCATCATACGAATATTCTCCAACAAAAAGAATATTCATCAACCAAATGAATATTCCCCGACAAAATGAATATTTTATGACCATTTGCTTACTTTGCAAAATTTGCACATTTCACCCATAACTAAAACATTATATTAAATCAATAACTTATTATTCAAAAATAATAATTAGGGAAATTAAATCTTTATTCATAAAAGGTTGGGTCTTAAAACCCCCTTTCCTTATAAATTTTTGTCCTCGAAATTGTACGTACTTGGTATGTCAAAGAGGTAAGGATACCTTGTTTTCATTTCTAATTCTAAATTCCAGATCATTTCCTCAATATCATGGTTTCTCCATAAAAATTTGACTTGAGGTATAACCTTTGAGCGTAAAATATGATCCTTCTTATCCAAGGTTTTAACAGGTACCTCTTCATACGTTAAATCTTCTTCTATAGACCACAGTTCGTACTCGGTCAAGGATTTCAAATGGACCAATGAATTGAGGGTTGAGCTTCCCTCTCTTCCCGAATCTCGTAAATCCTTTTCATGGAGCAACACGTAACAATACATGGTCTCCTACATTGAACTCCACGTCCCATCGATGAAGATCAACATAACTCTTTTGTCGATCTTGTGAGGTTTGTATACGTTGTCAGATCATTTGAATCTTTTTTCGTAGCCATGCGTACCAACAACGTTGCTTCACTCACCTCGTCTCGGCATACTGGAGAGCGGCACTTTCGTCCATACAACACCTCAAATGGATCCATGCGTATACTTGTTTGATAACTGTTGTTATAGGAGAATTCCACCAATGAAAAATACTTGTCCCAACTTCCTTTGAAGTATAGGACATAGAGTCTCAATAGATCTTTAAGAGTTTGAATAGTCCTCTGTGACACCCCCGAATCCGGGTCTTTTGACCCCGATCCGATCATCACGATAAAATACAAACAACTACCTCTAAAAACATACAATAACTAAAATTCGAAAAATAATAAACGTGTGTGGTTCATTCAAAAGGTGTTACTAGTGCCAAAATACGATAACCTTAATATCATCTTACGAACATACCATAAAATAAACATTAGGGTTCATATTATATAATAGTAATTTAAACTAGGCATAAGGTAAAGTCTACTCCTTGCCACTATCCTACATCTTTCCTTTACCCTTGTCCATCCCTGAGGTCTCGGGCTTAGCTGCAATATAATTCATGATATAACAAGGATGAGCAAAAAGTTTGCTCAACAAGTTTAAATGCAACAATAAGGATATATCATGATGAATGGAAAAATATCTGTCAATAGATTCAAAAATATGAATATCTAAAGTATTCAACAATATGAATATTAGAAGCAAAGATAAAGATTGCTTTTAGAATAACTGCTAGTCAAGTAGACTTTGAACTATAACACTCCAATGGAATCAATAGCTAATTAACCCTTTGGTTACTGGCTACAGAATAAGTACTTGAGGGGATCAGCCTCACGCACATTATGTATATGCATAACATTTAAATCTACTCTGTGTATCTTATATTAGATACCTTGGGTACTCCCCTATCATAAAAGGGGTGTTCTTTCAGTCTAAGAATCCTTACCGTTAATTGGTTTGGATAGCTTTTATAAAACATCATACGCTTGTCTGACCGAACAATGGTTCAGACTCTATCTAACACAGTTCAAGAATTATTAAACTTTAAATGATGTACAAGTCCAAGACTGTACGAACTCAAGTGCACTAAGTGCGAATATCAATAATATCGATGTGGAATA
Source organism: Panax quinquefolius (assembly GCA_020205615.1). Taxonomy (NCBI): domain Eukaryota; kingdom Viridiplantae; phylum Streptophyta; class Magnoliopsida; order Apiales; family Araliaceae; genus Panax; species Panax quinquefolius. Next base: position 64,383,223 of record CM035161.1, read on the forward strand.
ATTGTAAAGTAATTAAACCACTTAATAGTATGGTTAGAAATAAAGTTCAGCTTAAATGAATAACTTTCAATTCACCAATAACCTGCTCAAATACAATATGAGAAGGATAAGAAACTTTCACAAACTCAAAGTTGTGTAAGTTTGGAAACTTGCAACACAATTAAAAAGTGTTCGGATACTTGCTCATGTAAAAGAGTAAGAATTAAGGAATTTGCACAATCAAAGAGTGAAATTCAAGGAAACTTGCTCAATAATAATTGGAGTAAGTTTAGGGAACTTTCTCAATAAAAGTAGGGTTCAAAGAACTTGCTCAATAATAATTGGAGTAAGTTTAGGGAACTTGCCTGTTTGCTCAGCTATAACATTATACTAGCTTTAACTAAAATCGTGTTGAAATGACCTAACATTAACAAGTTAGTCTTTCAATTAGTATGTGTAAACTAATACTGCGTCTACACTTACAATAATAAAGTCTTCAAATAGCATGCTTCTTAACACATTACAAAGCATATTGGTCATACATTACAATATAGAGTAATCATATAAACATGTCTTGAAACTTTAAACCAAAAATAGAATTTTGGTAAGAATGCAAGATTTGCAGTGCGGTTGCCTTTGGTCTAGTCTTAGGGATGGTGTATGCTTGTTGTCCCCCCAGCTGAACTGTGTTTGAGCATTGCTCTTATATATGACTAGAACGCTTCGAAAATCAAATTTTTATGATAATTAAATTTTTATTTGATTATGTGAATTAAATGAATTTAATTGATTTATTTTGTGAGTAAGCTATGTGGAGGTCGTTCTATGACCTATGATGTGCTTATATGGTTAGTAATCTGGCTACGTGCTAGAATTAATTGTTTAGAATTTCCAAGATGAAAATAAATGTTTTCTAAGAAATTCCCGTAAAAACACTATTCACCCGTTTCTGCTCGGGAAATTATTTTAAAATTCCGAGAAATGCGTAATGATAGAATATTGAGATAAGATGAAATATCTGATAATATTTCATTTATGGCAAATGAAGTTTTAGCTGCGGACTTAAAATCTAAGGGTTGAGTTGAATGATTTTCGAGAAGGAAATGAAATGCGTAGAAGGAATTGCGTTAATGTTAAGGCGTGTGTTATACAAGTATGATACTATTTAGTATTTATGTATAATAAGATGAGTTAATACGAAGTACAATATGATTATCGTACAAGTATTATACGTAAAGAATGCGTGAATTATACGTGTAGAATACGATTAATATTATGGAATTAAGTTAATACTTAATTTGAATTCAATTGTTTTGGATTATGCCAAGTCCAATCAATTGTATTGGTTAAGCCCAAGTTGAAGCCCAATATTAGATTGATTAAGCCCAATGCAAGAAAACCGAACCATGGATCGAACCGGTGGGTCACCAAATGGGTAAGACCTATGGGGCAACCCATGGGGATGACCCATGGTCATGGTGGGCTGGCCACTTGGTGTGCAAGGCAAGAAAATCCTTGGTCACCAAGTATTTTACTTGGTGACAAAGTGTGGAATAGTAAGGAGGTGGTGGATATTAAACTAATTGCCCTCCATTTCATTTGCTAATATATAGAAGGCTAGAGTTGGTCATTTGAAGGTTTTTCAAGTTGCCAACCTATATTTTGAGAGAGAGAAAGAGCTAGACTCAAGGAAACAATCTACTTTGAAGCTTTGCTTTAGAGTTTTTCAAGAACACCAAAGAGTTACTTAAGGTAATACTCCTTAATAGTAGTTCCATCTCTTTTGATTTTCTTTTAGTATGGAGAATCATAAATGGGTGGTGTATGTCTATTATGGGGAATTAAGGATGACTTGTTAAAGATAAAATCTTTATAAGTTATGAAGACATAAAAAATCATAAGGGTTGTCATAGGTTTGAATCATGAATAATATTGATTGTTGAGGTTTATTGTTGATGAACAATTAAACTCCATCAATACTTAAATATGTACATCTTGCTTGGTTAGGATGTAGATATGAAATCCATGGAGTATTCCATGTGATTTGGCTTAGAGAACATTAGTAATGATGTTATAACGAATTTCACAGAAATAGACGTTAAACGTCGAAAACGTTAAAATTCTGGATTGGTAGTCAAAAGTTGTCGTGAGACTTGGAAATATTGTTTTTCAATGTCAACATGTGAGATAGGGTATTTAGGAGTCATGGACTCAAGAATCGCCGGATTCCGACTTAGAACGAAGAAAACGAGCATTGAACGCTTATTAACATTTACAGAACGCTTAAAAAATGAACTCAATAGTGAATTTTGAGTTAATGGAATTCAAAAGTATCAAATTCTTATATGAATGCGTAGAGTATGTCATTTATGACGTGTTGGCTTTTGAATGGACCAAATTGGACTTTTAACGAAGAAGTTATGGATTCGAGAAACTCACAAAAATTTTTGTCTTTTAAAATTTTCTCGTCTTTGAGAGGTTTGGCCGCATGGCCTGAAACGTGCTTTAAAGTGCCGCATGCAATAAACACAATGTCGATTAGCTCTTTGAAAGTGAAATGCATGGCTACCATCGTATAAGGAAGTCTCAGCCGCAAATACCGGACCGGATATAGGTTTGGCCCAGCGGCTACAACGCTAGTCTTGTATAGGAATGTCCTGCCATGCCGGTCTGTAGTATTTGTTAGATAACTTAGGTTTGAATTGCAATTGTTCAAAGACCTATATGAGTTAAGTTTATATACTTAACAAGTGTACTAAAACTATTCCTATACTACATATACTAAGGTATATGGTATTGAAACTTAGGAATTGAATGCATGTTATTAATGTATGAATGAAGGACATAAAATGTTATCAATGAACCATAATCAGTGAACGATATTGGTACTTCACCAATAATGATAGAGTCCGGTTAATAACGTAAGTTGGTTTATAAAACGGGACAAAGGATAATAAGTCGAATTGACTTTATTAATGAAATTAAGTTAACAAAGACATAGAAGAGAAATATGTTGGTAGAAACAATATGAGTAATTGTTTGATAGCTAATTACAGCGTGCTATATGAATATATCATGTAGATTCTGTAAAGGATGTGGTCAGTCGATTAAGTTATTTGAAGACACTGTAAGACAAGTTTTCCTAACGCTTGTCTAACTTTCAAGTTAGTCAAGTTTTATGTGATTCATTATACTAAATTGCATGACGTGTTTTAAAGAAAGGTTCAATGCCAGTTTTAACTCGGCTAAACTACTTGTAAGATATAGATTGATTTATATTCATATCTTTCTATATAGAAATGTTAATAATATCCTATGCCAAGTAATTGGTACGGATGTGAAGGTAAGATTTATCTATGTACAAACAAAAGTATTTTTTATCGATTATTCGATGGGCACGCGAGTTTGCCAAAACTTAAACGTAAATAGCGTTCAACGAATGAGTGTTGATCAACATAGAGTACTATTGGCTGATCACCTAGAAGTGCTCATAAGTAATGCGAATGTACAGCCTTAGTGCTGTGATATCCTTTTCAAGTATGAAAACATAAAGCTACTGTTCATGGTCTATCGACCGGTTCAGAATTCTTAATCTACTCTATACTTTGGGAATTGATGTTATAAAATGTTAAAGTATTACTATTTCATAATACTTCATAACTATTTGTTTAGTTACGTATGAATTGTCATATAATTCACGAATGTGGTATTAATGTTATCCTTTGTTAAACTTTATGAGCTTGCATGAATTATATGATTGTAGTTAAGGATGAACGTACTGAGAATGCTAAGAGAAATAAGGGCAAAACTAAGATGGATACTTAACCATCGTGTAATAGATTAGTATGTTTGTATGTATTATACATTATGAACAACAAACAATGTAATCGGTTTATGAACCTGGGAAGGATTATACTTTGATTGTAATAAGAAGATAGTAATTACATTCATTATGTTGTATTTCAATAGAATGATTGTATAGTTATGAGTACCGTGTAGCACCATATGTCGGGTTGGAAGATATCCAAATTTGGGGGCGTCACAAGTTGGTATCAAAGCATTAGGTTATAAAATTTAAGGGGGGAAAACCTTAGGCTAATAACCTCGTAATGAAGGTAAAGTCCGAAGAATGAAATTCAAGTAAATTAAATTAATAAGGTATTGAGACAGTACTGAAAGATTTAAAAGATGGAAATTAATCTTAAATAAATTAAATATGATTTGTGCTTATACTATTGTGTATTATGTACTAATCAACGTGTTATGTGTTTTTGTAGATGTCAAATGATGGCTTGATGTTTAGAGACATTGAAGTGATAAGTGAGGCGTCAGTGAACCAAGTGGAGATATTACCAATGCCAGTGGCGGAGGTACCGTTAGTGGTTCTCGAAGACTTGGATATTGAAGAGTACATATTTGAGGAGGATTACTGCGAGGAGACAATGGGAATAACGTCATATCTAAATATGATGACTGGCGTGGAGGTGGATATGGAGGTAACATCATTAATACGGTGGTTCCTACTCAGGAGACAACACCTCTGGATGCAATGAGATCATTGTATTTGACTGTGTTGGATAGGAATATGCATCTGCGCACTGTAGTGCAGACATAGAATGAGGAGATAACCGCCCTATATGAGGCGAAGGAATCTGCAGAGGCAGATTTTGAGTCAGAGCAAGATGAGAAAGTGCTTATAACGGATAAGGCACGGGACTATAAGGGAGCGGCCGTTGAGCTTTGAAAGAAACTGGTCGAGAAAGACCAGAAAATTACTAGGATGTCGTACATTCACGAGTGCGCTTATGAGGATTTCAAGCTGAAAATTGCTTGTTCTTCCATTGAGTCCGGGCATACTCGACATACTATAAGTCGAGATATTGTGTCGATACTGGCAAATCAAAAATATGAGAATGTCGTATGACAGTGTTAGTAGATCGTTAGATCTTTTTGTATATAAGTAGTGACGTAAAAACCCTCTTTTGTATAACTAAAGGGTAGTCTTTTTGTAAATCCCAATTTTTGTAGAAGTCAATCGTGGGATAGTATGTAATAGCTTTTTGGCTAAGGGAACATGATGTAAATAGTTTTGACTACGAAAGCCTATTATTATAATAAAGTTTTTATTTAATGTTCTTGTTGTGGTACGAGTTTTTATTTGAGAATGATAACCAAATAGTTAAATAGATAATAATGAAGCTTTATTTATTTAATCAGAATTATGCCGCCAAGAAGGAGACAACGTAACCAAGAGGCCGAGTCTCATAATGAGAATCAGGGGGGTCCTAATAACCCTATGCAAGAGTTCGTTAATTTATTAACAGGTAGCATTTAACCATGTTGGGGGAAGGATTCCTGTAGCTCCTGGGGTAGTAGGAACAACTACCTTCAAGGAATTTAAGAGTGTGGGTCCTCCAAAGTTCCGAGGAACGATGGACCCTTTAGAGGCCCAGATATGGGTAAAAGAGATTGAGAAGGCGTTTGTGATAACAAAAGTAGGTGAGGCGCAAAAGACTTCTTTTGGATTTTACAATCTCCACTCCTTATGAAATTTGGCCCTCGAAATTTACGTACGTACCTGGTATGCCGAACAGATGAGGACACTTCGTCCAATTCTAACTCTTGAGGTATAACCTTTAAGCGTAGAATATATTCCAGGATTTTTAATAGGTACATCTTCATACGTTAAATTATTCGCTATCTCGTCCGGTTCTAAATCAATAATGTGGTTCGGGTTGTCCACATATTTACGTAACATCGATACGTGAAAAACATTATGAACACGCGACATTCTTGGTAGTAAAACGAGTCTATAAGACATAGTTCCTACTTAATCGAGGATTTCAAATGGATCAATTAAATCGAGGGTTGAGATTTCTTCTCTTCATTGATTCTTGCTTCTAGAATAACGCCCTCTAGAACCTTCTTCTTCACATTCATCAGCTCTGAGTATTTAGCTTGAGCGGCTCTAACTTTATCGATTAAAGTCAATTTTACTTGTATATTCGTTATCTTCACGTGGGTTCGTATATTCGCACTCATAAACGCATACGATCTTCTACTCAACACGTCAGCTACCACGTTCACTTTCCCACGATGGTATTGAATGTTACGATCATAATCTTCAATAGCTCGAGCCAACATCTTTGGTAGCATTATACGTTCGTTTTGGTTGAAGAAATATTTAAGGGTTTTAGAAATGGGTTTTGTACTGGGGTCAATACAAAATTTGCTTTCACGCTCTGGGTAGGTCAAGAAGTCTTTAGGAATACATCAGGAAATTTATTAACAATAGAAATATCATTCAAAACTGTGACTCTCATCCAAGACTTGGATAGCACATAAAATGAAGGTTTCTCCTAACGGAGTTTCAACCAATAAGTCAAAGTCTAATTTCTCTTGAGTCAAATTTAAACATTGAGCGCAAGCAAGAGAGATAAAAGAATGGGTAGAACCTATATCTAATAAGGTATAGACTTCGCAAGAATTTATAATTAACTAACCCGTGCTAACTTTGTTCGGGTTACTCGTTTTTTGAGAAGTCACAAAAAACGCTGTTCCTAAAACCACCGACTTTGTTTTGTCCGTATCCGCCTTTGGTGCCACCGTCCCAGCTGGACTTGACTTTGGTGCACAATAAAATCGAGTTAAATGACCTTCTCTTCTTGAAATTTGCACTTCTATTATCTTGGCCATGATTACCACCGAAGTGGTTACCATTCTTGGCATGATAATTTCCCCCACAATGGTTATCATTGTTCCGATGGCCGTCGCCACCACGATACGATTATTATCGTGTTGTTGTTTACCTGAGGATTATTGTCTTCCTGTTCCACATTATCCTGGGTATTGATCGTTCGTGACTCAACTATCTCATGTGCTTCATTGCTTATCTCGACATTTTTAGATGCCATTTTCAAACACTTTCACAAAATAAGGGTTAATTAACATATCACATATTATCCCTATACTCTGACCGACCAATTAAATACCAAATAAACTTACGTAGGTCATACTAGCGAAGGAATTCCCTGTCTCTCCCCTCCTAGTTCTTGTCTCACATCTCAGCCAGGGATCATATCTCTAAGTTTTGATACCAATTGTGATGCCCCCAAAAATAGGTATACATCACCCATCTTGAGTCGCCAGATACATGGTACATAAATTCAAATACAACTTAATAATATAACTGTCGTGTAAAATACGACAAAACATAAGCTGTGAGTTTTAATACAAATATTGTCATCTAGACAATATCCAAACTCAAATGAGTCCTCATTATATTTATTATCACACTATTTAACAGAATAGTGAGGACAACTAATGCTATTATCTAGTCCGTCACTCCGTTCCCAGACTAGTCTCTACTACGTTCTCATTTCGTGAAGAGAACAATGAAAGCAAAAGGGTGAGCTCAACTAGCCCAGTAAGAAATATTATGACTAAGATAATGTAGGATAAATTATCATTAGCCTTCAACAATGTTATCTATAGCTTCTCTCTCTATAATTTCTCTATAGATTTCTCTATATAATAATGGCTCTAAAGCTTTTAGTGAATTGGTGAGAAATTAAGGAAGAATGAGCTTCTCTTTATAGGAAAACATAGTTTTGATAATTGTACGTTTTGGGGCTCAAAAAATTACAGTACAATACCTCCAACTTTTTCTTCATGTGAATAAAATCATGTGAATAAATAGTAAAATCATGTGATTCAATAGTAAATCATGTGACTCAATAGTTCTAAACATGTGAAAAAATTAATTACAATATAGTACCTCCATCTTTAACTTAGTCATGCAAGTATTATAAATCTTGCACCAACTCCCCTAATAGTAAATGAATGTGACTCAATAGTACACATATGTGAACAAATAGTTATATAAGCATGTGATTAAGTAGCAATTAATTGCTCATTTATCCGATAAATTAGCCGATTTATCAATATAACCCCCAGACATCAATTATCATCGGAATAGATATCGATTTCAACTAACACCAATAATACCAACACAATGGAACTATCAAATTCATCTTTAATCAACACGAACTTATTCATCATTTATATTATAACTCACAATATTTAACAACCAGGTCATTCCCAGGAAAGAGGGGGCTTTCCAATAAGGATTTCTCCCTATTGGCGCGCAATTAGGTGACCAAACCTCTTCTTGGCAGAACTTCTAGACATTATAAATATTGCAATTTAATAATATGAATGACTTTGTCGTCTCAATTATTGATTTAATAATATATCATGTAATGCAGAGGATACTGTGACAATAATCGAATCAATAATATGAGAGATATGATGCAACAATTACTATAACAAAATTGAGTATAACTGAGTGACTTCTCACGTAAGCATCAATAATCAATATCGTGTGCTACTATGCAACCACGCCAGACATCGCATTTACTTTTACTACCGAAAGTAGTTCAATAAGTATTAATTCAGTAAAACTTCCATTAGTTATTTTCATAAAAATATTTTTGTCGTTTTCTCAATCTGACAATAATTCCGTTGTGGGGTCCACCAATGATTATGTCGTCGTATGAATATTCCCTGACATAAAGAATATTCCCCGACCAATATAATATAACAACTTGCATACTTTGCAAAATTTATAAATATTACCCACAATTATAACATTATATTAAATCCACACCATAATATTCAAATTTTCTTTTTTTGAGAAATTTAAATCTTTATTCATAAAATTTGGGATTTTAAAGTTGAGTGTTCTTGTGCGTTTCTGTATATATGTGATCTTGAAATCTATCCGTTGAAACTTTTTTATGAAGCATTAAATGCGTTTGACATTTCTGAACTTTAATGGAGACTTTTCTGCACATCTTCTGAATTTCAGTCTGGCCCACTGACATATCAGACTACTTTCTCACCTAACACCTAAAAATGTGTTTTCCTCTGCGCAATGGTCCTTTTCTTAGCTTCTTGAATACATTCCTTTTGATCAATACTAAGGATATCTTTTGTACCGTTGGGACTGGTGAGTGCTTCAACGTTCAAAACCCATTCCACATTTGTTGGAACTCGTCTTCGAACAAAAAGTAGGGCTCGATGCTTCTGACACAAGGCAGATGACACTCTTCGACCCATATCATGGTGTCTTGTCATATTGGTGCTTGTTCTTAAGAGAATCACTACAATTTCTTGCAAGGATTTGCACACTACAATCTTTTCACACTACGATCATCACTTGCTCGTCTTGTAGACTCTACATTTCTGAGAGCACACTACGATCTCTGAGTTAGCTTCGACAAACGTCTGACCACTCTATGATTTTTGAATAGGTCCTTCAAGGCAATTACACTATGATCTTCTAAGCTCTACGATCTTGCCTTAGCTTCTGCACTCTATTGATCAGCTTGATAGACTGCGATTCCTGTTGAAGCCTATCTATACATTTTTTTATAGAATAATGAACATTTAAAAGCTGAGATCAACCTAACAACTTTGATCTATTACTAAGTCCTTGTACATATATTCCTTTAAGGACTTTATATATAATCATGATCATTTACTTTAAACATCAAATCAAAATATGCATTCTTTAAACAACCTCCCCCTATTTGATGTTGACATAGCCAAGGAGATTTGTTGTCATGATTATCAATATCTAGATGCATTTTTAGTAAAGTAAACGTGACTTAATATTTCAGTGAGCAGCTAAAATTTCTAGAGAATAAGCATGAATTTATTGATGTCTGAAGAGTAGATATTACAAATAAGCTATACATCAATAAGAATTTAAATTTCAACTTATATCTATTTCTTCGCCCTTTTTCTTCTCGGAGGATTTGCATACTCCTCAGCTCTCCTTTTTCTGCTGGCTTCATCCCTTCTGGCTAAATCTTCCAGTTCACTTGGACTTAGTCTAGGATTGTGATCATGCCTATTCATGAATGCAGGATCTCCAATTTTCATTCTTAAACCTGTTGTTGTTACCTCATGAGAGCTGGTAGTTGGCCCTAGACTCCTTAAAGATTGAGCCATTAAAACTTCCTGCTGATCAGATCGTTGAGTCTGATGGCTGGATCGTGGAGTCTGTTGGTGGATTTGCCTTGTGGGAGGATTCCTTGATGATTGAGGTTGGAATTGACCTCTGCCTTTTCCCTTGCCTCCCTGATTTCTTTTCCCTTTATTCTCGCCCTTTATGTTAGTATCAAGGGTTCGAATATCTTCAGAGAGGCGAGTGACTGCTTGGACAAGTTCGTTGAGTTGACTCTAAGTTTGAGCAATGTCCTCATGATTCTCTTGGATCAAAGCATTATAACAAGTTTCAAATAGCTGAAGAATGTTGAGGACAATTTCTGTCTGCTGCATTTGACCCATGGAGATGTCTTGAAATTCTTTGACTGCAGTTTGAAGACTTTTGATGCTCTGTGTCATTAGATTGTTCTGAGATTCTTGAGTTTTTTATAAGATCAAGAAAACATCCCGATGCTTTTTAGCTGCAAGAAAGTGAATATCGTCCCTGTCTTTTATGCTTTGAAGCATTTCTTTGATGATCTCTTTGAGCGTTTTAGAGAGCTCAGAGCTTAGGGAGCTTGGGAGATTATTTTCAGCATTGATCATTGATGTTAATCTCAGCTGAATAAGTGCAGTGTGATCTTCAAGACTCTCGTCGAGTTCCTTGATCACTTTTTCAGACATTGCTGACAAATCAGCCTTTATGGACAGCTCTGATAGGAGTTCATTGAGATGGGGAATTTGTGAGGGAGGTGGTGTGCTCTTGAATTGATCTTGTAATGAGTAGAGGGCAAGATCAAGATTGAAATATTCATTGTTGGATGAGGAGGGAATATCTGATGTGGGGGCGTGGGTTTGGATGTTGAAGTTTGGTGACTCTACGATTTGAGGTGGAGACTCTACAATGGGGCTAGAGTCAGTGATCATAGAGTTGATAGGATGTGGGGCATTAGGGAGTTGATCTTATTTGGTTCCTCAGTTATAGAATTTGGGGATTCTGCAACTGGAAATTGATTTAGTTGATGTAAAATCACTTCCAACCATCTTGGTAATTCATAAAATTTATTGAATAAGGATGATGGCAAGTGATTAACTCTGAAGAGGATTGGGATAGACAGTACCTCAAGTTTATTCTTTGAGGAAGATTTGTTTGTGAGTAACTTCTTGGCAAAGTTGAATCTTCCTGGAAATCCATTAGCTAGCACTGAGATGGCCGGATACCCTTTGAAGCTCCAGAACATGTGATTCCCAGAGTTCAGAATATGAGCTTGGTGGAAAGGCATCATAGGTAGATATGCAAAAAGTTGTTCATAGTTGTCTCTTCTGTATCCATCTATGCCCATAGCTGTGATCTCAACCTCATCATCTTCTTCCTCTTCTTTGTCTTCGCTCGCAGAGTCCACTATATCAATGGCTTCATTTGGCTCTTGCTCTGGTTCTTCCTTATTTTCTGCATGAATCACTTCTTCTGTCATGGGGATGACATGAGCCTTCCCCTCAACTTGATCATCTTCTTGTACTATCAATAGCTCCCCCTCAACTGGAGCACTTTCTAGGATGGGAGCTTCAGGCATCTCCCCCTTAGCTTGAGCTTTGTCTCTTTGTCTTTCTTTAGCTGGTTCCTTTTCAGCAGCCAGTTCTTTTTCTTCCCTCTTTAGTACTTTCTCATTAACAAGAATATATTTCTTGACCAGTTTCCTTCTTGGTTTTTCTAGGCTGAGCCACAACCTCGTGGACTTTCTTCAGTTTTATCCTTCTGATCAGCCAAAATGTTTGTTACAGCTACTTCGTTGTTTGATCTGGTCTCTACGATCGGCAGAGACCCTGCGATCGAAGAGATTGATGGCCTTTTGGTCTTGTGGCTGATTTTATTCTTCTTCAGCAGCTGAGATATGGTTGCTCTATCTTCTTCTACCTCAGTCTGCTGTTCCTTCCTTCTTAGGATCCTTAGAGTCTCAATGTCTAAGGACTCTATAGGCTTATCGGTAGTGGATCCCTTAGGTTCTTCTATAGATCTGGCTTTTAGCTTTCTTTTGCCCTTGCTTTTTCTGACCAAAGCAGTGGATTCTCCTTTGTTAGCTTCTTCTTCTTCTTCTTCTTCTTCAGTTTCTCTGACAACTGACATATTTTCTGGCATTACTGATTCATTTATTTCACCAGTTCTTCCGCTGGATTCAGACATCATTCACACATTTTCAGCTGGATTCTGTGATGCCCCCAAAATAGGTATACATCACCCATCTTGAGTCGCCAAATACATGATACTAAATTCAAATACAACTTGATTATACAATAGTCGTGTAAAATACGACAAAATATATGCTGAGTTTTAATACAAATATTGTCATCTAGACAACATCCACACTCAATTTAGTCCTCATTACATTTATTATCACACTATTTAAAATAATAGTGAGGACTACTAAGACACCATCACGGACCATTACTCCGGTTTGCTGAGACTAGTCCCGGCTATGTTCTCATTTCCTGAAGAGAACATTGAAAGAAAGGGTGAGCTCAACTAGCCCAGTAAGAAATATTATGACTAAGATAATGCAAAATAAATTATCATTATCCCTCAACAGTGTTAAACTGATAAAATATAATTGAAATCAAGTTTAACTGCAGCGGAACATGCAATCCATTAAAAGAGTCGAGTAGAGAATAATATCTACTGTCTTTTATGATTTAAAAAGGTTTTCATCACTTTTATCGGCGAGACTCGACAATAAATAATCCACATCATCCCTGCACTACGGCCAAGGATATTCATTAGGGTCACGACCACAAATTATCCATGCACTACGGGCCAAGGATATTCGTGTATTCATCAATGGTCATGATCATGCCAACAACTGTCCATCAATGCACTACGGGCCAATGAGGACTTTTACCACATCATTTGTAACATTACTACCATGATTACAAGAAATAATCCTCGGTCATAATCATACCAAGTCCATCTATTCACTACAGGCCACAGATGACTTTCAAAAAAATATAAACATGAGGATGATGACAATGATATAAGAATTCAATAAAACAAGTTCAAGAATTAATTTATTCAAGAACTAATAACGTCCAAATTGTCAACATGATACTTCTTTGTAAAGTAAAATTCAAGAATGCTCAGAAGAATATTTCCATTAAAAGATACTGGATGAAGCTCAAATATCAAGGATATTCCACTAATTTCATGGAGTATAGAAGTCAAAACATTAACCAACTAAGTATAATAAAGAATGGAATAACAAAAGAAATCACCATGCATGCGGTACTTCGCATAGAAAGGTTATTCCAACAGAATAATAAATAACGGAACCAAGTCAGGCGAAATTCGCACCGACAGGATGTTCCAACAGAATAATAAGGAATGGAATAACAACAGAAATCACCATCCATGCGGTACTTGATGATAGATAGTTATTCAACGAATACTAAATAACAAAACCAGGTCAGGTGAAATTCACACCAACAGGATGTCCCAATAGAATAATAAAGACGGAACCAGGTTCGGCGTAAGGCACAGACAGGATATTCCAACGGAATAATAAAGAAGCGGAACACAGTTCGTAGAAACGCATACGAACAAGATGTTCCAACAGAATAATAACGAATGAAATACAGAAGAATTTCACCAAGTATAGGGTAGCCCGCGTATACAGGTTATTCTAATAGAATAATAAAGATGGAATAACAGAAGTTGTCTTCATTAATACAAAAGAAATAATACCCCTTACGAGTACAACAAATAATATCCCTTACCGTAAAAGAAACTTGATATCAGAGTAGTGAAGTAGCAGAATACTTTCTTATTTCTCTCTATAGTTTCTCTCTCTAGAGTTTCAGTAAATTCGTAAGAAATAATGAAGGAATGAGTTTCTATTTATAGAAGAATGGAATGCATAGTAACTAATTCATGAACGGTCCAGATTTATTTACTTTAATCGGATGGTCCATATTTAAAGCAAAATCTTTTAAATAAAATATAATATATTATATTTATAATCTAATAAAATGAATAACATTATAAAAGATTTTACTATGCAAACACTATGCATGCACTATACAAACACTATGCATAATATAATATATTCTAATTATTGTCTAATAAAATAAATAACTTTATAAAAGTATTCTGTTTTATATAAAAAGATTTTACTATTAGCCTAATAAAACGAATAACTTTATAAAAGTATTCTATTTTATATAAAAAGTTTTTCTATTTTATTACGTTAATAATACTGAATAAAACAAAACTTCATCATCATTATTATTATTCACACTATTAATCGACTGTGTCGTTCCGGAAAGAGATGGGGCTTTCGATAAGGATTTCTCCCTATTATGCGCGTAATTAGGTGACCCAAACCTCTCCTTGGCAGAACTTCTAGACATCGTTAATAATGCAAATAATAATATTAACAACTTCGTCATCTCAATTATTGATTTAATAACATATAAAATATTGATAATAATTGAATCAAATTGAGTGACTTCTCACATAAGCATTAATAATCAATACCGTGTGTTACTATGCAACCACGCGTATTACTGTACTTTTACTACCGAGTAGTTCAACAGTATCAACGGTAAAACTTCCGTCGTTATTTTCATAAAAATATTTTTGTCGTTTTCTCAATTCGACAATAATTCTATTGTGGGGTCCACCAATGATTGTGCCATCGTACGAATATTCCCTGACCAATCGAATATTATATAATAACTTGCGTACTTTGCAAAATTTTTAAATATTACCCACAACTATAACATTATATCAAATTCATTTCATAATATTCAAAAATGATAATTATAGAAAATTCATTTTTATTCATAAAAGTTGGTGTCTTATAGATTCCTTTTCCAATTCTTAAACAGTTGCTAGGTCATTCGACGGTTTGGATTAATAGCTTCTCCTTCATCATCCTCAATTAAGTCACCCAGAGCAGCCTGTAAGATGATGCATATAAATCGCCCATAGAGCATCTTTTGAGAGCTCTTTGTCTTCTTTGAGCTGATTAACCACTTCCCAATCCATTCAAGCAATAGAGCCCTATAGTTAAGTTGTATTCCATAACATATGGCAGTCATGAGTTTGAGTTGTACCTCATTCATGGAGTCATGACCAGAGCTTTTGCAACATATGCATTTTCCAACAATATCAGCTAGAAATTTATACCTCTATGGAAACTCCTTCTTCTTTTATCCTTTGATAGAGGGAGATTTCTTGTGATGCATCTTTTTGAGTCCCTTATAGAAGTCTATGACATCTATGGATGTATACCCTTCAGGTTTGAGACCCATGGCTAGATTGATGTCCTAAGCTTTTAGTCTGATTTCCACATTCATGACTTTCGCAGAGATGGTGTTGTTTTCAAATACACCATTGTTGTAGAATTCTTTTACTAACTTTGGGTAGATTAATGTGTCTGTACCCAAAGCTTCTTCGAGACCCGCTTTCTTTAGTAGTGACATAGTCTTATGAAATTTGGGTTCAGCTATTTTGAACTCGTCAAAGTAGAGTCTGGAGCTGGAGATAACACTGGAAGCTGCCATTGATTTTCTTGCAGTAAGTGAGACTGATTGAGCTTTCTACTGATTTAGGGTTTCTGCTTGAGAGAGGAAGGGAGAGAGATGATCTTTTGAACTTCAGATTTCAAAAAGATAATTTTAATTTGTACTTGTAACTTCCCTCTCTCCATTTTGCTTAGTGGGACAGGTGTCGGATTTTGTTTGGCTCTACGAATTTAACAGAGAAGGATTGTACTGAATTGCCCTTAACTCCTTCTTAGCTAATGTATTCTTCAGTAGGACTATGATCGTTAAGATGGTCCTTGGAATCGTCAAGTCCATTCTACCATCATTGAGCTCAGATAGCGATTAAATCGTGTTTGAAAATTGTACACGTAGAGTCTGAACTGCGATCGTTGAGTCTGACTAGCAATCATAGAGTCTGATCAAGTCCTTGTGATGAACTTTTTAGCATTCTTCTTGGTTTAAGGTAGCTCACGAAGGGCCAACCTCATTGATTGAATCAAGGGTTAGATTTGTCCCTGAGGTACTTATCAGAGAGATTGCTTTATTTTATGCTTGATCATCATAGGTTGCTCCTTTGGTTTTGTTGATGTAGCTCTGCTATCGTTGAGTCTGCACCACGATCGTTGTCATTTTGTAACACTTTGGTTCTACGATTTTGGACTTCCTTTGATCATGTTTATGATTTCGAACATAGCCTTTAAACCTCTATGGTTAGCACATAATAGAGCATATTTTTTATGGTTGTAAGTTAAGCATGCCTAGCTCACTTATTAACTTGTTAAATCTGGATTAATCTAGAGGCTTTGTAAAGATATCAACATGTTGATTTTTTGTAGGGATATATTGTAAAGATATAGTTCCATTTTGCACATGATCCCTAATGAAGTGATACCTTATTTCTATATGCTTAGTCCTAGAATGCATGACAGGATTACGAGTTATAGCAATTGCTCTTTTTATTTATCACAGTGGATAGGTATGGATTTAAATTCAAACCCATAATCTGCTAGTTGATTTTTCATCCATAAAATCGAGAACAATAATCTCCAAAGAAGAATGTATTCAAACTTTCCGCAGTTGAAGTAGATACTGAATTTTGCTTCTTGCTAAACCAGGACACAAGTCTATTACCTAGCAATTGACAGGTGCCACTAGTACTCTTTCTATCTATTTTGCAGCCTGCAAAATCAGCATCTGTGTATCCTGTTAGTTCAAATAAGGACTCTTTGGGATACCAAAGTCCCAAGTGAGGTGTACCCTTGAGATACCTAAAAATCCTCTTTACAGCAGTTAGATGTGATTCTTTAGGATTAGCCTGAAATCTAGCACAGATGCATGTTGCAAACATTATATCTGGTCTACTGGCAGTAAGATATAAAAGAGAGCCTATCATACCTCTGTATTAAGTTATATCAATACTTTTACCTTTTTCATCTTTGTCAAGCTTGGTTGCAGGAGCAATTGGAGTTTTCATGGGAGAGGCTGATTACATGCCATACTTCTTAAGTAAGTCTTTAATGTACTTGGTTTGGTTTATGAAAATTCCTTCATCTGTCTGCTTTAGTTGCAGACCAAGGAAGAAGTTCAGCTAACCCATCATGCTCATTTCAAACTTTCTCTGCATAAGCTTCGAGAATCTCTTGCATAACTTTTCATCAGTAGAATCAAAGATGATATCATCAACATAAATTTGAACTAACAGAACCTTATCTTTATGCTTTCTAAGAAATAGTGTGGTATCTACTCTACCTCTAATGAATCCATTTTCAATATGAAAGTTAGTAAGTGTTTCATAACATGCTCTAGGTGCTTGTTTGAGACCATAAAAGGCTTTGTCTAATCAAAAGACATAATTAGAAAGAGATGGATTGATGAAACCTGGAGGTTGCTCTACATAGATTTCTTCTTGAATTTCACCATTCAAGAATGCACTTTTGACATCCATCTGGAAGACTTTGAACTTCATGTGAGCAGCAAAGGCCATGAATATTCTAATGGCTTCTAGTCTGGCAACAGCTGCAAATGTCTCATCATAGTCAATGCCTTCTTCTTAAGAGTAGCCCTTGGCCACTAGTCTTGCCTTATTCCTGGTGATAACTCCATCTTCATCCATCTTATTTCTGGATACCCACTTGGTTCCAATAACAGGATGATTCTTTGGTCTTGGAACCAATCTCTATATTTTACTTCTTTCGAACTGATTAAGTTCTTCTTGCATGGGCTCTATCCAGCTGGAGTCTTCCATAGCATCCTCTATCTTCTTCGGTTCCATTTGTGATATGAAACTTAGATAAAAGCATTCATTTTGGGTAGCAGCTCTTGTTTTGACTCTTGCACTCGGATCTCCAAGGATTAGATCTTGAGTGTGATCCCTTGCCCATCTACTTCCTGTTGGGACATCAGTTCTTATGCCTTCTTGTCTTAGATCTTAAAGATTTATTTTTTCTTCTTGATGTGGAGGCTCGTTGTGCAGCATAGGCCTCTCTACGATCTCATTTCCTTACTCAATGATTTCACCGTCTCGTACTACTATGGTAGTAGTATTGAGCTCGACGACCTATTTCGTAGTGTCTGAACTGTTAGTTGTAGTGTCTTAAGGCATTGTTTTGTCTAGGTCTATTTCATCAAAGATGATGTGAATCGAGACTTCAACACTCAGTGTCTTATTGTTGAACACTCTGTAGGCCTTACTGTCTATGGCATATCCAAGAAAGATTCCTTCGTCTGATTTTGGTTGAAACTTTGTCAAGTATTGCTTTCCATTATTTAGAATGTAGCATGCACAACCGAAAACATGAAAGTAGCTGACATTTGGTTTTCTTCCTTTCCACAGTTCATAAGGAGTCTTCTTAATCGTAGAGTGTATGAGTGATCTGTTATGAGTATAACATGCAGTGTTGACCGCTTCTGCCCAGAAGTACTCAGGTAGATGGGCTGCTGCTAGTAGAGTCCTTCCGGCCTCTATTAATGTCTTGTTCTTCCTCTCAGGAACCCCATTTTGTTGAGGAGTTCGTGGAGCTGAGAAGTTGTGATTAATGCCATTGTTCATGCGAGAATCGGTCTATTTTGAGAAGTCAATTTCTACGCCATAATCACTCCTTATAGCCTTGGTTTTCTCTCCTTTCTTGTTCATCACCTGCTTGAACATCTTGATAAGCTGGGAACTTGTTTCATCCTTTGAGGTTAGAAAGAACACCTATGTAAATCTGGTGTAGTCATCGACTACGACTAGAGAGTATCTCTTTCCTCCAAGGCTCGTCGTTGGAATTGGTCCAAAAAGATCCATGTGTAGCAACTGCAGAGGTTTGTCAATTGAATTGGCAGTTTTACTGTTGAATGTGCTTCTAGTTTGCTTCCCAAGTTGACAGGCATTCCAAGGCCTTTCTTTAACAAAGTTGAACTTTGGTACGCCTGCAACTAGATCATTTGAAGCTAATTTGGACATGCTTTTGAAGTTGAGATGAGATAATCTTCTATGCCATAGCCAACTCATTTCTTTAGATGCTTTAGCCAGAAAGCATATTGTCTCGTCTGAGCTTAGTTGTCCAAGATTTACTATGTAGACATTTCCTTCTCTTGTTCTGGTTAGCTTTACTGCATATGTCTTCAGGTCTCGGACTTGACATTGATTGTTGAGGAATGTTACTTGATGACCCTTGTCACAGAGTTGGCTAATGCGTAGAAGATTGTGCTGTAGTCCTTCCACATAAGCCACTCTACTGAACGATACTAGACCATTTCCAGTTGACCCATATCCTCTTGTTTTGCCCGAGCTGTTGTCTCCAAAAATGACCGAGGGACCCTCCTTCTCTATGTAGTTAGACAGAAGGGCTTTTTTTTTTAGTCATGTGTCTTGAACATCCACTTTCCAGATACCAGGTTGTGTTCATGGAGCTCCTTTCCTGAGGTAACATTAAACCTTCATTTTGGTACCCAAACTTGCATTGGTCCTACTGTAACGCCCCGAAATCTAGTCTATTTTCACATCCGGATTCCGTACGTCACGATCCCATCTTCTTCTAAACATACATCATTATATAGCTAAATATAACAACATACATCCTCAAATCCCAGGTTCTAAAACCTTAAAACCTCTTTTATTCCAAATAATGATAATTACATTATTCATTACATCTTGTATAAGTGACTTTTATCCTCCACCAAGGATACATAATCATTCATTAAACTATTCTATAGTTTAATTCTATCATTCTATATTATAAGTCTTCACTTGATCTTCACGCTCATTCATCTAATGAATGACACTTCTTCTGGATACCGATCAGCTTAATCTTTCTTGGATCCTTAAGTTCTTTCTAACATCGTTCGCTGAAAATGTTTTTATTTAAAGCAAGTGTGAGCATTCAATTGCTCAGCAAGTCATAGCAGTTGAACAAACAACTTCAAGAATTTAAACATTCCTGTAAGACTTCAATAACCAAACAAAGGTTATGAAGCAGCTTGAATAATAGGAATAATCTCGATTCCTATCATTTTAAAACATTAGCTACATTCCTTTTGAAATACTTTCATTCTCTACTCTCTTTCATACACATTTTGTCTGGCTAGAATCAATAGCACAGACTTAACAATAATGGTTCATGTATAAACAAAACATGCTTTCATATTGAATAGTTCAATCATAGAAACGCTCATATCATAGAAAAGACAAAAAGTGCACATCATTGTGGCACAAGGCCTCATATATTCTAACACCTTGTACAAATATCACACATTTTCATATAGACAAAACTTCTCAAGTTCAACATCTGACAAGTTTAGAAACTAGCATTCATTTAAAATATGAATGAAGTTAGGAAACTTTCCTTACGCACAGCTACAGCTTATAGTTTACGCTGAACTGCTCATTCCAATTCCTATGTAGCACATAAGGAAATAACACATATACCAATTAGTCATAAACTTGACTTACGCATTGGTTTACTTTACTTTACTTCTTTGGGTTCACGTTCTTACAAACTAAGTTTACGCGACCAACATCCTTTACTGGTTAACGGCTTCATGACATACGGAGATGTCTTACTTAATACGTTCATCATCTTTGATGATTTACATTCGTATCTTTTTCTTATAACTCTCCTAGGACTCAACACATATCATGTCTCTGCTAGTAGTCCATATGGTACTCTGAGTGGTTTCCCACAAACAACCAATAAACAAGTTCCTCTACCTCTGCCTACACCGCCAATAACGAAAGAGTTAAATCGGTTGCCAGTTTTGTATATACCTTGGCTCTCTGAAGGAATTGTTTAGCCCAGCTCCCATATGTCAACCATCAAAGGTTACGATTGTACTAGAACCTAAATTCATCTTAACTTACTCGAACTATTAAACTATAATGTTCGTTAAGTCAAATTCTTATTCCTTATGGCTTTCTAGCAACTAAATGCCATACCTCAAGAGTTATTCTTTATCGTCCAAGTCATACAGTCTTTGGTATACTCAGAACGATCATTCAATATTCATTCTACGCATTTATAGCGTTAAGCATATTACACTACCTTATTCTTATCTTACAACGTCTGATTCATTCGACTCGGAACGTTATCCAAGTTATAAACATTAACTCGGCTTCTTTTACGTTATACGTACTTGTCCTTAATTCAACTTCTTAATCGATCACAGGTTTTTTATCTGTAATTCGATCATCTGAACTCGGAACTCGCTCGTTCTTGAATCCACGACTCACGTTTTTTACATTCTCTTACATTCTTATGAAACCCTATACACTCAGTTTCATTTACTAACTTTCTAATTCTCGTTCTTCTTTTACGAAAATTTCGCCATAACTTCGTTATAGCTCAGTTTCATCCGTTCGTCATGAACGTTTTTAACGTTCCTAACCAAGCAATAAACAACTAATTTATTTTTATTTCTTCGTTTTCTCATGATTTCAACCAAATGAATTCATTCTAAACTTCATAAACTACTGATCTTCATTAAGTTATGTTTTTGAACGTAATAAACTTAAAGAAAAATTAGAAGAACTAGGGTTCAGATTACCGTTCTTCTTCAATCTCGTTCCGTCGGACAAAGCGTGCACTCGGGCAAGCATTTCCTCTTCCTTTTCCTCTCTTCCCCCATCCGAACTCCCTCTCTTTCTCTCTCCCGAGGTTGTAGGATTTTTCAAAATCCCAAAAAAATGAAATGAGCTTCCTATTTATAGAAAATCAAGGCTAGGGACATTTTGGTCTTTTCACCCCCTAACCTCCTTACTATTCCAAACATAGCCACCAAGTTTACTTGGTGGGCAAGTGGCCACCCCACCTTCTTAGGTAGCTTCCCTTGGAAGCTTCGTGTTTCCGTCTTTTGGGTTTCGTCCGACAGTTTTTAAAACTGCAATTCTCGGAATTCAAATATTTTTGGATATTTTACCTTTCCTTTACCGATTAACTATTACATATTCTTCGGATTTCTGAAAAACTAAAAAACACTTTTTGACATTAAGCGTTTTCCTTCTCGTTTTACCCTAACGTAGCTAAACGAGTAAAAAGTACATAACAGTACTTTTCGTCATTTTTATTTTGTCTGATTTTTGCACGTTTTTCGAGAATAACTTTTATTGGCTTACTTAACATTTCACGATATATTATCGTCAAATCTTTTGACGAAATGTCATTTCGTAATACCGAACTCTCATAATGGCTTAGGTTATTCAAACCCTAACCCTTAGGGTTTCGCCGGGTGAATAGTGCATATTTCGTCTTTTTCCCCGGAATTATTTTCTTCCTATAAAAATTTTATTTTCATCTTGAAAATTATTACTCGTTCAGTCTAGCTCGTAGCCAAAATCCTCCCGATTAATAATCATTCTAGGTTATAGAACAATTAATAAACACATAGTACAGAATAGTAGGAATAATCTCGATTCCTATCATTTTAAAACATTAGTTACATTCCCTTTGAAATATTTCATTCTCTACTCTCTTTCATACACATTCTGTCTGGCTAGAATCAATAGCACAGCCTTAACAATAATGGTTCATGTATAAACAGAACATGCTCATATTGAACAATTCAATCACAGAACAGTTCATATCATAGAAACACCGAAGTGTTCATATTGTGGCACAAGGCCTCATATATTCTAACACCTTGTACAAATATCACACATTTGCACATAGACAGAACTTTTCAAGTTCAACATATGAGAAGTTTAGAAACTAGCATTCATTTAAAATATGAATGAAATAGGAAACTTGCCTTATGCACAGCTACAACTTATAGTTTATGTTGTACTACTCATTCCAATTCCTATGTAGCACATAAGGAAATAACACATATACCAATTAGTCATAAACATGACTTACGCGTTGGTTTACTTTACTTTACTTCTTAGAGTTCACGTTCTTACAAACTAAGTTTACGCGACCAACTTTCTTTACTAGTTAATGGCTTCATGACATACGGAGATGTCTTACTTAATACGTTCATCATCTTTGATGATTTACATTCTAATCTTCTTCTTATAACTCTCCTAGAACTCAACACATATCGTGTCTCTAATAGTAGTCCGTATGGTACTCTGAGTAGTTTCCCATAAACAACCAACAAACAAGTTCCCGTCTCATCTACAATGCCTATAACAGTGAGTTAGATCGGTTGCATGTTTTGTATATACCTTCGCTCTCTTAAGGAATTGTTTAGCCCAGCTCCCATATGTCAACCATCAAATATTACGATTGTACTAGAACCTAAATTCATCTTAACTTACCCGAACTGTTAAACTAAAATGTTCATTAAGTCAAATTCTTATTCCTTATGGCTTTTTGGCAACTAAATGCCATACCTCAGGATTTATTCTTTATCGTCCAAGTCATATAGTCTTTGGTATACTCAGAACGATCATTCAATATTCATTCTACACATTTATAGTGTTAAGCATTTTACACTACCTTATTCTTATCTTACAACATCTGATTCATTCGACTTAGAACGTTATCCAAGTTATAAACATTAACTCGGCTTCTTTTACATTATACGTACTTGTCCTTAATTCAACTTTTTAATCGATCACAGGTTTTTTATCCGTAATTCGGTCATCCGAACTCGGAACTCGCTCATTCTTGAGTCCACGACTCACGTTTTTTACGTTCTCTTACATTCTTATGAAACCCTATACGCTCGGTTTCATTTACTAATTTCTAATTCTCATTCTTCTTTTATGAAAATTTCGCCATAACTTCGTTATAGCTCAGTTTTAATCCATTCTTCATGAATGTTTCTAACGTTCCTAACCAAGCAATAAGCAACTAACTTATACTCGATGGTTTTAAACTTTTCCATCAACAACAATTATCTTACGATGGTTTTAAATTTGTCCATCAACAACGTTCTTCGCGTTCTTCGTGTGTTCTTCATTTTTAATCGATATTTTGGATTATGATTTTACTTTTCCTTGGAATTTGTTGTTATAGAACATCATTCCTTACTTATTTGACCTACTCATTCACAAGATTCATTTGGATCGCTCAAAATCCTTACGAATCTTACACTTCCTTAAGAAATTTTTAAACTAAATTTCTAATTCTTATTTCTTCGTTTTCTCATGATTTCCACCATATGAATTCATTCTTAACTTCATATATTACTGATCTTCATTAAGTTATTCTTTTGAACATAATAAACTTAAAGAAAAATTAGAAGAACTAGGGTTCAGATTACCGTTCTTCTTCAATCTCGTTCCGTCGTACAAAGCGTGCACTCGGGCAAGCATTTCCTCTTCCTTTTCCTCTCTTCCCCCATCCAAACTCTCTCTCTCTCTCTCTCTCTCGAGGTTGTAGGATTTTTCAAAATCCCAAAACAATGAAATGAGCTTCCCATTTATAGAAAATCAAGGTTAGGTACATTTTAGTCTTTTCACCCCCTAACCTCCTTACTATTCCAAACATAGCCAGCAAGTTTACTTGGTGGCAAGTGGTCATTTCCTCCTTATTATGTAGCTTCCTTGAAGCTTCAGGTAGCTTCGCTTTTTGGGTTTCATCCGAGCGCTTTTAAAAATCATGATTCTCGAAATCCAAATATTTTTGGATATTTTACCTTTTTCTATACCGATTAACTATTACATATTCTTCGGATTTCTGAAAAACTAAAAAACACTTTTCGACATTAAGCATTTTGCTTCTCGTTTTACCCCTAACGTAGCTAAACAAGTAAAAAGTACATAACAGTACTTTTCATCATTTTTATTTTATCTGATTTCTGCACGTTTTTTGAGAAAAACTTTTATCGGCTAACTTAACATTTCAAGATATATTATCATCAAATCGTTTGACGGAATGTCATTTCATCATACCGAACTCTCAGAATGGCTTAGGTTATTCAAACCCTAACCCTTAGGGTTTCGTTGGGTAAATAGTGTCTATTTCGTCTTTTTCCCCGAAAATATTTTTTTCCCTGAAAAATTTTATTTTCATCTTGAAAATTATTACTCGTTTAGTCTAGCTCGTAGCCAGAATCCTCCCGATTAATAATCATTCTAGGTTATAGAACAATTAATAAACACATAGCACATAATAGTATTAATAAAAATTCATTTTATTAATAACTAATTTTTTAAACTTAAATTCTGGACAATCCGATTTTCCGGGTTGTCACATTCTTCCTCCCTTAAAAAAATTCCGTCCTCGGAATTTCTTAAAACCAAACACTTACCCGAGTTCTCACATTCTCCCCTTCTTCACAGAATTTCGTCCTCGAAATTTTATCTTACTCAACTTCTCTTTAAAGAAATTCTTATCTTTCATTCATTCCCTACCCTTCATAACATACCAAGAATCGTGAAGTGAAAGGAATAACTAGGAATATTAGGATTCCTTTAAAACATTTCATACTTTTGCTGAGGGGTCAAATCGACCATGAACTCATACTAGGTTAAACAACTTTTCGCCATAAACCTTTATTACACGGTAAGTTTACAATCACAAAGCAGGTAAACTACCTTCTTCCATACGTAGCTGATCAACCTATCATATCACCCCATTTCAGGGTATGTTCACCTCAGACATAATCATTAGATTCCACACCAAAGCAATTTGGTTCGGCATGGCTCGTCAAAGAAAGCTTGATTTTCTTTAATCATGACATACCATTCGTCTTAGCCAAATCAAGTAGCTTAGGCCATACCAATAAATTGGACATCAACTTGAATCATTCCTCTAGTCAACTCGCTTGACATCGACCAATTCTTTAAATTCTTTTGCAATACATCAAAACGTTTCATGACGTCATGATACCGTACTTTTCACAGTACGTCGAGGACTTCGTCAGTTTATGATTTCGTCATTATACATCATACCATAGCGGGTTGATGATCCTAAAATCACTTCCAACACTAGGTTCAGTTGCATTAATAACTCCATCCTTTTACCATCTTTGCATCAAATGCACTGATGATATAAAATTCATTTTGATATTTTAAATCAATTTCTGTCTAGTCGAATCAACTAGCATAGACATATCAAGAATAGTTCTTTTAAAATCCATTGGTTCCAAAAATTGAACCAATTCTTTCATTTTCCAAAACGCGCACTTCAGCACGAATTCAAGAAACTTCGAAATCTAGCATAGCTAGATGACTTGGAATATCTTATCCTCCATCTTCCTTTATTGTCTTACTTGTGACAATACTTAATCTTCTCTAGCACCTTCAATGCTGAGTCTACTGAAAATAACTCATTTTAGTCTAAACATTCCTATACCTTAGTACAGTCCATCAACTTACCACACATTATGAGTTCAGGAACTTTCCACAATAAATTGAGTTTAAGAACTATCCTGCATGCACATTATATAGGCGTCCATTCATTGAGAAGTTCAAAAACATACCATATAATTATGAGTCACGAACTTACCATAAGTATAGGTTTCAAGAACTCGCATCTACCTTACCATTCTTTACCTATCAAGTATATACATGAGAAAAGATTCACCTTCTCGTCATATACATCTTGATAGCGCAACCAATTTCAATGATTATCAATGTAATAAACTGAGTGGCTGTTACACCAAAGCATAAACCTCTGCCCATACAAAGATTTATACAACTCAGCTATCACATAAGTCCTCAATTAAAATCTTACAACTTCTAACTTTCTCTTTACTTAATACAAATTTTCTTTAATTCGTATATTGTCCTTTAGAACTCAATCTGAGTTTTTCTTCCCGTACTACTTCGTACTACCATTCATTCATAGCATTAGCTATAAATCATTCATCGTTTAACAGCTCGCCTGTTACTACGATTTACTATGATCACGTGGTGATCTTCTTACCATTCTCTCTAAGATTATAGTCTTACGTACTCATACCTAGGATTTATAACCTATCAGCTTTGATACCAACTTGTAACGCCCCGAAATCCAGTCTTTTTTCACATCCAGATTTTGTACGTCACGATCCCATCTTCTTCCAAACATACATCATTATATAGCTAAATATAACAACATACATCCTCAAATCCCAGGTTCTAAAACCTTAAAACCTCTTTCATTCCAAATAATGATAATTACATTATTCATTACATCTTGTACAAGTGATTTTTATCCGCCACCAAGGATACATAATCATTCATTAAACTATTCTATAGTTTAATTCTATCATTCTATATTACAAGTCTTCGCTTGATCTTCACGCTCATTCATCTAATGAATGGCACTTCTTCTGGATACCGATCAACTTAATCTTTTCGGGATCCTTAAGTTCTTTCTATCATCGTTCGCTAAAAATGTTTTTATTTAAAGCAAGTGTGAGCATTCAATTGCTCAGTAAGTCATAGCAGTTGAACAAACAACTTCAAGAATTTAAACAATCACCTAAAGACTTCAATAACCAAACAAAGGTTATGAAGCAGCTTGAATAATAGGAATATTCTTGATTCCTATCATTTTAAAACATTAGTTACATTCCTTTGAAATACTTTCATTCTCTACTCTCTTTCATACACATTCTGTCTGTCTAGAATCAATAGCAAAGCCTTAACAATAACGGTTCATGATAAACGTAATATGCTTCATATTGAATAGTTCAATCACGTAATGCTTCATATCATAGAAACAATCGAAAATGTTCACATTGTGGCACAAGGCCTCATATATTCTAACACCTTGTACAAATATCACACATTTTCATATAGACAAAACTTCTCAAGTTCAACATCTGACAAGTTTAGAAACTAGCATTCATTTAAAATATGAATGAAGTTAGGAAACTTGCCTTACGCACAGCTACAGCTTATAGTTTACGCTGAACTGCTCATTCCAATTCCTATGTAGCACATAATGAAATGACACATATACCAATTAGTCATAAACTTGACTTACGCATTGGTTTACTTTACTTTACTTCTTTGGGTTCACGTTCTTACAATCTAAGTTTACGTGACCAACATCCTTTACTGGTTAACGGCTTCATGACATACGGAGATGTCTTACTTAATACATTCATCATCTTTGATGATTTACATTCGTATCTTCTTCTTATAACTCTCCTAGGACTCAACACATATCGTGTCTCTGCTAGTAGTCCATATGGTACTCTGAGTGGTTTCCCACAAACAACCAACAAACAAGTTCCCGTCTCGTCTACACTGCCAATAACAGTGAGTTAGATCAGTTTCCAGTTTTGTATATACCTTGGCTCTCTGAAGGAATTGTTTAGCCCAGCTCCCATATATCAACCATCAAAGGTTACGATTGTACTAGAACCTAAATTCATCTTAACATACCCGAACTATTAAACTATAATGTTCGTTAAGTCAAATTCTTATTCCTTATGGCTTTCTGGAAACTAAATGTCATACCTCAGGATTTATTCTTTATTTTTCAAGTCATACAGTCTTTGGTATACTCAGGACGATCATTCAATATTCATTCTACACATTTATAGCGTTAAGCATTTTACACTACCTTATTCTTATCTTAAAATGTCCGATTCATTCAACTCGGAACGTTATCCAAGTTATGAACATTAACTCGGCCTCTTTTACGTTATATGTACTTGTCCTTAATTTAGCTTCTTCATTGATCACAGGTTTAATCATTGGACTTCATTATTTTACGGTCAAACCATACACGGAGTGTAGGTTTTTACCCATTTAATATCCGCGTACACTCAACCTTCACGTTGGTTAAAGTGTTCAACGCTTACATCTCATTCAAACATTCTCATCCGACTTACATTCGGCTTTCATTAATCTTATTACTGTTCACTACGGCTTTCTTGATAATTCATATCTTACTTACAACGTCCAAGTTATACAACCAATGTATACTTAGAACGTTCGCTCGACGTGAATACTATTCAAGAGGATCGTTTATGCATGCCACGTTTACGCTGTTCATCCCTTAATCCCTTATTCAACCCTTACCCAAGGTTTTGGTTTCTTTCTTAACGTCGAAGCCATACGATTTGTTGTATGCTAAGACCGAACGCTCATTGCAACAACATTGCGTTCATAGCGTCTATACGCTTTACATTCATCTCTCATGACCATGACATAACATCGAAATGTCATTCATTACCCTAGTTAATAAATGTTTAAGGAATCACAATTAACAATTCCTCACGTTCGTTTCATTGTAACTACGATTCCCGGACATTAGTTCCATAATCCGCGTCTACATGTTTCGTCTTTTAATCTCATTTAATCTTTTCGTTCAACCTTCATCAAAGATTTAATACACTTGATTAAGTGTTAAATTAGTTGAATTACATATTCATATTTCTTTTTTGCACATCCCCCGAGAAATTGAGTAGTTAAAATCTCGTTTCTGGGTATTGCCCTGGACTGGCGCTGCGGTGCCGTGCCCTTCCCTTTCTTTCACGCTGCAGCACCACTTAGCAGTAGCTAATGTCCCGAGCTCGCGCTATGGTGCCGGACCCCAAGGCATAACTCGCGCTGCGGCGCCGAGCATGAAACCTAGAAAACTTTTCTAAGTCTTTTACAAGCTTAAGATGATGATTTTGAAATCTCATAACTTCTTTGTTATAACTCGGAACGAGGATGTTCCAAAGACATTCTCTCCCTTATCTTTTGTACTTTGATTACCCTCAGATATAGCTTCATTCTGAATCCGTTAACATGCCATTCAATTGGCTTAATCTTCGCCCTTCGTTCATTTTACATTATTAACATTCTTCGTTCATTCGTCCGTAATTCTGTCATCCGAACTCGGAACTCGCTCATTCTTGAGTCCACGACTCACGTTTTTTATGTTCTCTTACATTCTTATGAAACCCTATACGCTCGATTTCATTTACTAACTTTTGAATTCTCATTCTTCTTTTACAAAAATTTCTCCATAACTTTGTTATAGCTCAGTTTTAATCCATTCTTCATGAACATTTCTAATGTTCCTAACCAAGCAATAAGCAACTAACTTATACGCGATGGTTTTAAACTTGCCCATTAACAACAATTATCCTACGATGGTTTTAAATTTGTCCATCAACAACGTTCTTTACGTTCTTTGCGTGTTCTTCATTTTTAATCAATATTTTGGATTATGATTTTATTTTTCCTTGGAATTTGATGTCATAGAACATCATTCCTTATTTATTTGACCTACTCATTCATAAGATTCATTTGGATCGCTCAAAATCCTTATGAATCTTACACTTCCTTAAGAAATTTATAAACTAAATTTCTAATTCTTATTTCTTCATTTTCTCATGATTTCAACCATATGAATTCATTCTTAACTTCATATACTACAGATCTTCAATAAGTTATGCTTTTAAACAAAATAAACTTAAAGAAAAATTAGAAGAACTAGGGTTCGGATTACCGTTCTTCTTTAATCTCGTTCCGTCGGACAAAGCATGCACTCGGGCAAGCTTTTCCTCTTTATTTTCCTCTCTTCCCCCATCCGAACTCTCTCTCTCTCTCTCAAGGTTGTAGGATTTTTCAAAATCCCAAAAAATGAAATGAGCTTCCTATTTATAGAAAATCATGGCTAGGGGCATTTTGGTCTTTTCACCCCCTAACCTCCTTACTATTCCAAACTTAGCCACCAAGTTTACTTGGTGGCCAAGTGGCCGCCCCACCTCCTTAGGTAGCTTCCCTTGGAAGCTTCGTGTTTCCGTCTTTTGGGTTTCGTCTGACAGTTTTAAAAACTGCGATTCTCGGAATCCAAATATTTTTGGATATTTTGCCTTTCCTTTACCGATTAACTATTATGTATTCTTCGAATTTTTGAAAAACTGAAAAACACTTTTCGACATTAAGTGTTTTCCTTCTCGTTTTACCCTAACGTAGCTAAACGAGTGAAAAGTACATAACAATACTTTTCGTCGTTTTTATTTTATTCGATTTCTACACGTTTTTAAGAAAAACTTTTATCGGCTTACTTAACATTTCACGATATATTATCATCAAATCTTTTGACGGAATGTCATTTTGTCATACCGAACTCTCAAAACGGCTTAGGTTATTCAAACCCTAACCCTTAGGGTTTCGTTGGATGAATAGTGCCTATTTCGTCTTTTTCCCCGAAAATATTTTATTCCTGGAAAAATTTTATTTTCATCTTGAAAATTCTTACTCGTTCAGTCTAGCTCGTAACTAGAATCCTCCCGATTAATAATCATTCTAGGTTATAGAACAATTAATAAACATATAGCACAAAATAGTATTAATAAAAATTCATTTTATTAATAACTAATTCTTAAAACTTAAATCTTGGACAACAATCCGATTTTCTGGGTTGTCACACCTACTATGTGACACCCCCAAAATAGGTATACATCACCCATTCTGAGTTGTCAATACATGGTACAGAAACAACTATAACTTTATTATTACAACATATAAACTGTGAGTTTAAATACAGATATTGCCATCTAGACAATATCCACACGCAAATAAATCCCCATCATAATTATTGATACATTATTTTACAAAAATGGTGAGGACTACTAAACAACTCTCTCTAGAACCTTCATTCCATACCTCGACTAGTACTCGCTACATTCTCGCCTCCTGAGAAGAAAAATGGAACAACAAGGAAAAGGGTGAGCTCAACTAGCCCAGTAAAGAATATTATGACTAAGATAATGTATAATAAATTATCGTTAGTCTTCAACAGGGAAAAATCTAATAGAATATAATAGACAACAAGTTTTTAAATCAATATTCGCAGCGGAAATAATAATTCATTAGAAGAGTTAAGTAGAGAATGCAAACTACTATCTTCTATGTATGAATTTAAAAGTTCATCGCCTATCTTTTATCCCTGTAATATCAATCAATATATATCTGGAATCAAATATTCATCTTTGCACTACAGGCCAAAGATATTCATCGATTCAGTTATGTTCATCTAAACACTGCTCATCTTTGCAATCGGCCAAAGATATTTATCGAAAATCATTCATCTTTGCACAACAGCCAAAGATATTCAATAATATCATCATTTAAGACCGAGGATGATGAAAAATATTTTTAAATAAACGAATCCAAAGAAACAAAATGACAAGGATTAAGGATTAAGGATTCAGACTTTATTTTATCCATGTCCAAAAATACCTCAAAAATAATCATAGTGGTGTAAAATTCAAGAATGATCAAAACATGGATACAATCAAAGCTAGTATCCACAATATATATTTTGGGACGAATAGGAAAATTTTTATTTTTCGATGAATAGTGCCAGATTCGTGAATAAGTCAGATATCGTGAATAAGTGTCGATACGTGAATAGTAACTCAGACACCAAAAGTTCCAAATTTGATTAAACTTCAGATCAATATTTCAAAGATAATGATATTGAAGAAATAATATCATTACGAAAAAAAAAATAATATCCCTTACCTCGAAAGATCAAGATTTCTAAATTTGAAACACCGGATATAGGCTATAAATTGAACTTGCCCAGTATAGAAATACTTAAAATATACTCAAAATACTCACAAGAATACGCCGATAATATAGAGAGAAAACTTGATTTACGGTGTGATTTTCAATTCTAACCTAAGCACCCTATTTATAGGAAAATGCTTAGAACACCAAAGTAGAAAATTTATTAAAATTAATATATATATATATATATATATATATATATATATATATATATATATATAATCTTCACGCACACCTTTGAATCTGAAATTCAAGAATTGAACACATGCCTCACACATGCAAAAAAACTTTTTTTTTAAAAAAATATTTAAAACTTCAAAATTAATTATTTTGGAGCTTGAACTTCAATAATTCATAATAAATGTTCTTTTGTCGAAAAATTCGAATCTCATGAGGTTTTATAGGAAATCCAATTCTCTAACGTTGCGGAAGAAAGTTTTTCCAAATTCCAAATGAAATTGACCAAAATCCATAAACCAAGCGATTTTACGTGCTATAATCAAATTTCAAATTCAATAAATGGGGTCCACCGACATGTTTAACATGTTTTAAACATTTATTGCAACAAAAATACTCTTCCTCCTCGTATACTCATATATCCCACATTCGTTGTAAAAATATCACCATTATTATATTATTAAAATAATATATTTAAATGAATTATTTTATCGTAAAAGATAAAATATTAATTTTCAACAATTGTCACATTAAAATTTTCTCCATCTATATCCACATAAAATCAATATTTTCCTCATCATATGAATCAATAATTAATTATTCACAAATAATATTGCGAAATCACAATATTGACAACCAGCGCCTCAGGAAAGAGGGCTTTCGATAAGAATTTCTCCTTCTTGGCGCCGCAATTAGGTGACCAAACCTCTCCTTAGATGTAACTTTCTAGACATTGCCAATAATGTTATCTAATAATTTATTCAGATTATATGAATTATTGCTTCGATAATGAAAAATACTGTGTAATGACAATTATTGAAACAACGACAATATAAAATATCAATGCAACAATTATTAAATCAATAAAATAAAATACTGAACAATAATTACTGTAACCATTATTGAGTAGTGCCTTCTTACGTAAGAATCAATAATTGGTGCAATACCGTGTGCTACTGTATTTTAACCACCTAGTATTTTAACAGTATTAACGGTAACAACTACGCCGTTATTTTTAAACAACTTATATTTGTCATTTTCTTCATCCAATCGCTTTTCGTTATGGGGCCCACAAAAGACTGCGCCGTCGTACGAATATTCCACGACCAAACGAATATTCCCCGACAACAATGAATATTTTATAACCACTTGCTTATTTTGAAATATTTGCGTATTTTACCCATAACTATCCACATTAATCAAATCAACCCTTACTATTTCAAAATAATAAATAGAGAAAATTAAATTTCATTAATAATAAGTTGGGGTCTTACAACCTCCTCTCCTTATGAAATTTCGTCCTAGAAATTGACGTAACGTACTTGGTGTTTCAAAAGGTGAGGATACCTCGCTTTCATTTCTGCTTCAATTCCCTGTGTCATTTCCTCTATAGCATGATTCCTCCACAAAACTTTAACTTGTGGTATGACCTTTCTTGCGTAGGACATGCTCCTTCCTATCCAAGATCTTGTGTACCTCCTCATACATTAAGTCTTCTATTATCTCATCCTGGGTTCTAACTCTATAACGTGGTTCAGGTCTTTCACATATTTACGAAGTACAGATATGTGAAACACATTATGAACACGAGACATACTCGGAGGTAACGCGAGTCTATAGGCTACATTTCCTACTCGTTCAAGAATTTGAAATGGACCAATAAATTATGGATTGAGCTTTCCTCTCTTCCCAAATCTTGTAACTCCCTTCCATAGAGCAACTCGCAACAATACATGATCCCCTATACTAAATTCCACGTCCTTTCGATGAAGATCCGCATAACTCTTTTGTCGATCTTGTGCCGTTTGTATACGTTGTCGAATCATTTGGATCTTTTCGGTAGTCATAATGCGTTACTACTTCGGGTCCCAACAATGTTGCTTCACCCACCTCATCCCAACATATTGGAGAGCGACACTTTCGTCCCATATAACGCTTCAAATGGAGCCACACCTATACTTGCGATAAATCTGTTGTTGTAGGAGAATTCCACCAATGGTAAATACTTATCCCAACTGCCCTTGAAGTCTAGGACACAAAGTCTTAATAAATCTTCAAGAGTTTGAATAGTCCTTTCAGTTGTCCGTCCGTTTGAGGATGGTATGCCGAATCCCAGATCGTAAATCCGTGCCCATAGCTTTTTGCAAGCTAACCCAAAATCTTGAAGTGAATCTTGGGTCACGATCCAAAACTATGGATACAGGCATGCCATGCAACATCTCATTCACGTACATACTAGCAAGACATTCAAGGAATAAGTCTCCGTGACGGCAAGAAATGAGCGGAGACTTGGTTAATCTATCAACAATAACCCAAATAGCATTGATGCCTTGAGAAACCGTAGGAAGACCCGTAACGAAATCCATGGTAATTTGTTCCCACTTCCATTTCGGAATCTCAAGTGGTTGCAACGGACCCTTAGGTACTAGATGCTCCGCCTTTACACGTTGACAAGTGAAACACATTAAGATAAACTTTGCAATCTCTCTCTTCATATTGTTCCACCAAAATGTATATCAAAGATCACGATACATTTTGGTACTTCCAGGAAGGATTGCAAATGGTGTATTGTGTGCCTCCATCATAATCTTCTAATTTAAATCAGAGTCGTTAGGAACACAAAGTCTAGAGTGGACTCGAAGTATTCCTTCTTCATCAATTCTCGCTTCCGGAATAGCTCCTTCTTGTACTTTCTTCTTCATACGCATCGCCTCCGGCGGGTGGTGGCTTGAGCAACCTTAACTTTTTCTATTAAAGTTGGCTCTATGCGTATACTTGACATCATCGCACTCGTTCCTGCATATGATCTTCTACTCAACGTGTCAGCTACCACGTTCGCTTTTCCAGGATGGTATTGAATAGTGTGGTCGTAATCTTTCAACAACTCAAGCCAACGTCGTTGCCGCATGTTGAGTTCCTTTTGCGTGAAAAATATTTGAGGCTTTTATGGTCTGAATATATCTCCACTTTCTCCCCATATAGATAGTGCCTCCATATCTTTAGCGCGAAAACGACTGCTGCCAACTCTAGATCATGAGTAGGATAATTCCTCTCATATTCTTTAAGTTGTCATGAGGCATAGGCTATGACTTTCCCACGTTGCATGAGAACACATCCTAACCCTTTGCCCGAAGCATCGCTGTAGATAACAAATCCATCCGTACCAGATGGTATTGCTAGAACAGGTGCCAAAATGAGTATCCTCTTGAGCTCTTGGAAACCCTTCTCGCATTCTTCGCTCCAAACAAATTTTGTATCCTTCCGAGTTAGCTGGGTTAATGGAGTAGCGATTCGAGAAAACCCTTCCACGAATCTCCAATAATAACCAAATTAAGCCCAAAAACTACGTGATTGATCACCGACTTTCGGTTGCTCTAACTTTATATTGCTTCAATCTTGGCCGGATCAATGAGATACTCCATGTTTTGACACCACATGCCCAAGGAATGCTACTTCCTCAAGCCGTAACTCGCATTTCTTTAATTTGGCATATAGTTTGTTTTCACGAAGCCTTTGGAGTACCGACTTCAAATGGTGCTCATGATCTTCACGACTTTTGGAATATATGAGGATGTCATCAATAAAAACAACAACGAATCCATCCAAATATTCCTTGAATACTCGGTTCATCATATCCATGAAAGTCATTAGGAGCATTAGTCATCCCGAAGACATGACTAAGAATTCATAATACCCGAGTTCTAAAGGCGATCTTTGGAATATCCTCGGTTCTAATCTTCACCGATGATATCCGAACGAAGATCGATCTTTGAAAAAATTGTGCCCTTGCAAATCGGTCAAACAAGTCATCAATACGAGGTGAGGATACCTATTCTTGATGGTGGCATGGTTCAATTCCCGATAGTCAATACAAAGTCGCATACTCTCCTTTTTCTTCTTTACGAATAAAACAGAGCACCCCAAGGAGATGTACTAGAGCCGAATGAAACCGATGTCCAACAATTCTTGTAGAATGGACCTTTAACTCCCGAAGTTCAATAGGAGCCATTCGATATGGGGTTTTAGAAATGGGCTTTGTACCGTGTTCAAGATCAATAAAGAATTCAACTTCACGTTACGGGGTGAATCGGGAAGTTCTTTAGAAATACATCGAAAGTCAATAACAACAGAATATTATTCAAATTTGACGTGTCTTTATTCAAATCCATAACATGGGCTAAGAAAGATTGACATCCGTTTTCAATAAGCGAATAGCTTTATGATTAGATATGACGGTGATTGATTTTAATGGTTTAGTTGCTTGAATTAAATAAACAGGTTGGTTAGAATATGAAAACTAACAACCTTACAAAAAACAATCAATTTTGGCATGATGAGTAGTTAACCAATCAATCCCTAAAATCACATCAAAAGCAAGTATCTTTAAAGAGATAAGGTCAATGGGTAAGGTGATGATGCCAACTTGAATCAAACAAGATTTATAAACGAAGTGGATGTGATGAAATTTTCTCTAACGGAGTTTCCACAGATAGGTCAAAGTCTAATTTCTCCAAGTCAAGTTTAAACGTTGAGCACAAGCGAGAGAGATAAATGATTGGGTAGCACCGGATCAAATAAGGTATAAACTTCGTAAGAAATTTATAAATAGCTTACCCGTGATCACCTCGTTTGGGTTCCTCGCATTTTGACCAACCACAACAAACGCTCTTCCAGAACTGGCTGACTTTGACTTTTTTGGGACGATCTTTTGAGTCACCGTCCCCATTGAACTAGGTTTCGCTACAGATAATCTCAAGCGATATGTCCTTCCTTTCCACAATTATAGCATACCTTGAACTGTTGTGGGAAGTTTGACCGATATGTCCCTCTTTCCGCATTTATAGCATATGACCGGTGGTCGTTCTCCTCCCTTAGAACCGATTCTTTGCTTAACCGCTCATCTTCACATGGTCGTTGTTAAATCTCCTCTTTTTAAAATCTCCTCCTAACTCGCTTCTTCTATTTTCATGGCCATGATTACCACTAGAGTGGTTACCATTTTTGTCCGTCTTTTTCTTTCTCCGCTGGTTATCTTTGTTTTGTTGACTGCTATCTCCGGTATGATCCTGATTGTGGTCCCTCGGTTGACCGTACTCGTTATCTCGGTCTAATAATTGAGCTCTATTTACAACATCTGAATAAAGAGAAAATTTATGAGAAATGAGATACTGACGTATGCCGGGTTTCAAACCTCTAAGAAACATCCGCGTCATACGTTCCTCATTCTCCACCAAATGAGGTGCAAACTCGGATAACTCGCAAACTTTGCCTCGTCTTCGAGACAATTGGCCATGTTGTTTTGTTCTAATCATGAACTCCACTTCTTTCATATAGACGAACACTTTCGGAAAGTATTTGTCATTAAATAGTTTCAAACGTCTCCCAAGACATCTTTGAAAAGTGGCCGGATAGGTACGCTTCACGAGACTCCCACCGATGAGTCCGCTTCGCCATGGAACATAAAGGTGGCGAATGGAACCTTTTGTTCCTCCGCATCCCAAGACATCGAATATCTAGGTAATTTTCTTGACACGTGTTTCCGCCATGATCGGATCTCGGCTTTCCCTTAAATTCGGTGGTCCCAACTCTTTGAATCGCTTGTTTGTGACAACCCGTGAATTGCTATCATTTCCTCCTGTATTTTGAACACGAGTCTCCTCGTCGATTTTGCATGAACTGCAAAAAGCTTCTAAACATCCCTCGTTCATCATCTCGCTTCAAATTAGTGTTGTTCACGGAGGAACATTGCCACTGTTGCATGTTTCTCCTCGTTGGTGAGTACAAAGCGTCTCCACTATCGTCTCATTTCCATTGTTAATATTCTCAATCGACATTCTCAAATAATCATCATAAAAACAAGGGTTAATTAAGGAAATCAATATATCACATAATATCCCTATATCTTGACCAACTAACAAATAAGCTTAGGTAGGACACACTAGCGAAGGATTTACTCGCCTCTCCCTCCTACTTTCTATGCCCCGATCTCCGCCAGAGATCATATCCCTAAGCTCGATACCAATGCATGACGCCCCAAAATAGGTATACATCACCCATTCGAAGTTGTCAATACATGGTACGAAACAACTACAACTTTATTATTACAACATATAAATCGTGAGTATAAATACGAGATATTGCCATAAAGACAATATCCACACGCAAATAAATCCCCATCATAATTATTGATACATTATTTTACAAAATGGTGAGGACTACTAAACAACTCTCTAAAACCTTCATTCCATACCCCGACTAGTACTCGCTACATTCTCGCCTCCTGACAAGAAAAATGGAACAACAACGAAAAGGGTGAGCTCAACTAGCCCAGTAAAGAATATTATGACTAAGATAATGTACAACAAATTATCGTTAGTTTTCAACAGGGAAAAATCTAATAGAATACAATAGACAACAAGTTTTTAAATCAATATTCGCAGCGAAAATAATAATTCATTAGAAGAGTTAAGTAGAAAATGCAAACTACTATCTTTTATGTATGAATTTAAAAGTTCATCGCCTATCTTTTATCCCTGTAATATCAATCAATATATATCTGGAATCAAATATTCATCTTTGCACTACAGGCCAAAGATATTCATCAGTTGTTCATGTTCATCTAAATACCTGTTCATCTTTGCGCACTACGGGCCAAAGATATTTATCAGAAATCATTCATCTTTGCACTACAGGCCAAAGATATTCAATAATATCATCATTTAAGACTAAGGATGATGAAAAATATTTTTAAAGAAACGAATCCAGTGAAATAAAATGACAAGGATTAAGGATTCGTACTTTGTTTTATCCATGTCCAAAAATACCTCAAAAATAATCATAGTGGTGTAAAATTTAAGAATGATCAAAACATGGATACAATCAAAGCTAGTATCCACAATAGATATTTTGGGACGAAAAGGAAAATTTTCATTTTTGATGAATAGTGTTGTATTAAGTGAATAGTATGCAGTATCGTGAATAATGTAATATGTGTATATGTGAATAATAACGCCAACACCAAAAGTTCCAAATTTGATAAAAACTTCAGATCAATATTTCAAAGATAATGATATTGAAGAAATAATATCATTAAGAAAAAAAATATCCCTTACCTCGAAAGATCGGTACTTCTAATTTGAAACACCTGATATAGGCTATAACTTGAACTTGCCGTATAAATATAGAAATACTCAAAATACTCACAAGAATACGCTCGATAATATAGAGAGAAAACTTGATTTACGGTGTGATTTTCAATTCTAACCTAAGCACCTATTTATAGAAAAATGCTTAGAACACCAAAGTAGAAAATTTATTAAAATATTAATATATATATATATATATATATATATATATATATAATCTTCATGCACACCTTTGAATCTGAAATTCATCAATTGAACACATGTCTCACACATGCAAAAAACGTTTTTTGTAAAAAAAATATTTAAAACTTCAAAAATTAATTATTTTGGAGCTTCAGAACTTCAATAACTCATAATAAATAGCCCTTTTGTCAGAAAATTGGAATCTCGTGAGTTTTTATAGGAAATCCAATTCTCTACAACTTTGCAGAAGAAAGTTTTTCCAAATTCCAAAGAAAAATTGACCTAAATCCACAAACGGGCGATTTTATAGGCTATAATCAAATTTCAGTCAATAAATGAGGTCCACCGACATGTTTAACATGTTTTAAACATTTATTGCAACAAAAATACTCTTCCTCCTCGTATACTCATATATCCCACATTCATTGTAAAAATATCACCATTATTATATTATTAAAATAATATATTTAAATGAATTATTTTATCCGAAAAAGATAAAATATTAATTTTCAACAATTGTCACATTAAAAATTTTCTCCATCTATATCCACATAAAATCAATATTTTCCTCATCATATGAATCAATAATTAATTATTCACAAATAATATTACAGAATCACAATATTGACAACAAGGCAGTTCCCAAGAAAGAGGGGGATTTCCAATAAGAATTTCTCCTTCATCTTGGCAAGAATTAGGTGACCAAACCTCTCATTAGACGAACTTTCTAGACATTTCCAATAATGTTATCTAATAATATTATTCAGATAATATGAATTATTGCTTCGATAATGAAAAATACTGTGTAATGACAATTATTGAAACAAAAGCAATATAAAATATCAACGCAACAATTATTAAATCAATAAAATAAAATCTTGAAATAATAATTCTCGTAACCATTATTGAGTAGTGCCTTCTTATGTAAGAATCAATAATTGGTGCAATACTGCAGTATAACTCTTGTGTTTTAACCACCGAGTATTTTAACAAAGATAATTAGCAGTAATAACTACGTAGTTATTTTTAAACAACTTATATTTGTCGTTTTCTTCATCCAATCGCTTTTTGTTATGGGGCCCACAAAATATCACTACGTAGTCGTCATTTAATATTCCCAGATAAAGAAGAATATTCCACGACCAAATGAATATTCCCTCAATAACAATGAATATTTTATAACCACTTGCTTATTTTGAAATATTTGCGTATTTTACCCATAACTATCCACATTAATCAAATCAACCCTTACTATTTCAAAATAATAAATAGAGAAAATTAAATTTCATTAATAATAAGTTGGGGTCTTACATACTATGTTATTACCCTTGGGGAACCAAATCTGATTTATTTTGGGTCTCACATGCATGGAATTATAATTATAATTTGCAGCCTTGTGGCCAACTCTGTAGCATACAAAACATTTGATATGATGCATGTTAGTATGTGTGTGAAAGTTCTTCCTCCATTTGGACTTTTGTGGGTTATTGGTTATCCTCCTGCTAGGCTGATATTCCCTTTTCCATGTGTTCTCTTATTTCATTAATTGTGAGGAGTATATCTTACTTCTACTGTATCTTCCTGGTTGGTTCGTAGAGTTAATTTTATTGGACTCTACGATCCTTCGAGGTTAATG
Source organism: Panax quinquefolius (assembly GCA_020205615.1). Lineage (NCBI taxonomy): Eukaryota > Viridiplantae > Streptophyta > Magnoliopsida > Apiales > Araliaceae > Panax > Panax quinquefolius. The sequence goes on from CM035161.1 coordinate 64,424,753, forward strand.
AGTAGTAGCTAGATCATTCTTCTCTTTTCTGAAACCTAGACCAGCATTAGATCCCTTACTCTTGGGAATATGAATTGAATCAGTCGGGCAGGGTTTGATAGACTCATTCTTTTGTGAGGATTTCACAAATATAATGCCTCTACTGAAACCTAAGGCATTATCACTGCCAATTTCCTTAACTTTTTCCACACATAACTCTGAGGTAGATTCCCCAAAGCCTAACCCTATTCTATCAGAGACACTTCTCTGGTTAGAGATTAAGGAGTCCATGGATGAAGAGGATTTATTCCATGTAGAGATTGTCTTTTCTAGGTCCTCAATCCTGGAGGTTAGACTAGACTCTCTCTGTGCACTTAGCTCATTTGCTTGTCTCAAGAGCTTATTCTTAGCTTCAAACTTAGAGAGAGAATTAGTACTGAGAAGGGCTATTTCCAGTTCCTCTTGAACTTTTTCTTTCTCCTTTTGATGAAGTGAATAGTCTTTAGATAGGACCCTAAACCACTTCATGTATTGGTGCAGATCAGATGTTATGTCATGTAATGCAGTTCTAAGGTCATCAACATCTACATCAGGAGAGTTGAAGTCAAATACCTCACTAATACTTACTTCATTTATGTTGGAGTTCTGTTTGTCACTTGCATTTTTGGCCATCAGGTAGAGATTTGCCATTTGAGGATCTTCATCATCTCTAGATTCTGGAGTTGAGTCATTATCAAAGTCACTCCACGATCCTCCAGCTACAAGGCCTTTGTCTTTCTTTACTGGCCTTCTGTTTCCTCTGTATTCCTTCTTTGCATGTGATTTCTTCTTGAGTTCTTCTTCTCGAGAGGTTTTGTTGCGATTGGCAATGAAGTGACCGTGTTTCTTGCGGTTGTAGCATAGGTCATTCATTTGCTCTGGTCATTGTAGTTGTTAGCTTTCTTTGGCTTGCTGGTTTTGCCTTGTCGCATAAATCTTCTTAGTCTTTTAACCAACATTGCAAAGTCCTCATCATCATCTTCATCGTAGTCAGAATCAACTTTAGTGTTGACTTTAGGGGTGTTTTCAGTTACTTTGAGAGCAACACCTTTATCCTTCTTTCTCCCTTCAGACAGCGTTTCTGCTCGTTGTGTCAGCTTCAGTTTGTATGTGAGGAGGTTGCCATATAACTGTTGAACAGTCATTTTATATAGATTCTTTGATTCTCTAATAGCAGTGGTTTTGGCATCCCACTTGCTTGGTAAGGCTCTCATGAACTTTATGATCAGATCTTTGTTTGGATAGATCTTTCCATAGGCTCGTAGAGAGTTGAGCAGAATATTGAATCTCTCGTATGTGGCAGTGACGTTCTCTCTTTGAACGTGAGTAAACATCTCATATTGCTGAGTCAAGAGAGATTGTTTGTTTTCTCTGACTTCTTCTGTTCCTTCATGCATAATGAGGAGTGCTTCCCAAACCTCCTTTGCTATTTTGCAGTTGACTACGTTTTCAAACAGATCATCTACTAATGATTGAAATAAGATGTTCTTGGCCTTTTTGTCAAGTCGACACTCACTTCTCTTCTCTCTCGTCCATTCTCCTTTGACCTTGATCTGTACTCTGTTTGAGTCATCTGTAGTTGGTGCAAGCTTTGTAGGAGCATAGGGCCCATTTTGAACAGTTTCAAATAGATCTTCATCTATTAAATCCATGTAGGCTTGCATCCTAACCTTCCAGTTAGCGAATTTATCTTTGTTGCATATAGGTGGCTTGCTGCCTCCTCTAGTATTTGACTCGCTTGGTAAGTGTGCCATTGGATCTACTCAAGCTTTGTAGGCTATATTATAGAACCTGCTTTGATACCAATTGTTAGTTCCCGGAGGCACAATAGTTATCTAGAAGGGGGCGGGGGTTGAATAGTTATTAAAAACTTTTCTGTGTTTAAAGACTGTTTAGATAAAGGTCTTAAGCACAACGGAATTATGGCTTCTTTGAAAATCCCTTTTAGAAAGTTAATTAAAATGAGTAAGGCAGTTATAGCAGTAATAAATAGACAAAGTTTTTTTTAAGTGGTTCGGAGCACTTAAAGCTCTTAGTCCACTCTTCTACTCCTCGAGTAGGAAATCCACTAAGGATGTCTTTTTACACTTTCTGAATCTCACAGATTCCTTCTAGACCAGCAGTCTAGGCACTTCTTAGTTCACTCTTGAACTCTTCAAGTCCAGCAGATTTGGCTCTTCACAGTTCACTTAGAACTCTTCAAGTCCTTCTGACTTGGGACTCTTACTTCAGTTGAATGATAGTTGTTGAATTGTGATTGAGGCTACCCAGTTGCAGTTAAGCACTTATTCGAAAGAAGTGAGTAGCTGAGCAAGCTTCCTCTTTTTCTCAGATCATAGAGTTGAGCGTTGAGTGTTCTTGTGCGTTTTTGTTCAATGCTTGCTACATTGTCTCATATGTACGTATTACAGATATATATGATCTTGAAATCTATCCGTTGAAACCTTTTGATGAAGCATTAAATCGTTTGACATTTCGAACTTTTATGGAGACGTTTACGCACATCTTCCGAATTTCAGTCTAACCCAGCTCGACATATCGACTACTTTCTCACCTAACACACGAAAAGGTATTTTCCTCCTGCTTAATGGTCCTTTTCTTAGCTTCTTGAATACGTTCCTTTTGATCAATACTGAGGATATCTTTTGTATCGTTGGGGTGGTGAGTGCTTCAACGTTCAAAACCCATTCCACATTTGTTGGAACTCGTCTTGAAACAAAAGGTGGGGTTTGCTTCTTCGACCTGAAGGCATATGATGACACTCTACGACCCATATCGTGGTGTCTTGTCATATTTGTGCTTGTTCTTAAGAGAATCACTATGATTTCTCGCAAGGATTTGCACATTACGATCTTTTCACACTACAATCATCACTTTCTCGTCTTTCAGACTCTACGTTTCCGAGAGCACAATACGATCTCTGAGTTAACTCTGGCAAATGTCTGGACCACTCTACAATTTCTGAAGAGATCCTTCAAGGCAAATACACTACGATCTTCTAAGCTCTACGATCTTGCTTTGGCTTCTGCAATCTGTTGATCAGCTTGATAGACTGCGATTCCTGTCGAAGCCTATCTATACATTTGTTTATAGAATGATGAACATTTAAAAGCTGAGATCAACCTAACAAATTTGATCTATTACTAAGTCCTTGTACATATGTTCCTTTAAGGACTTTACATATAATCATGATCATTTACTTTAAACATCAAATCAAAATATGCATTCTTCTAACGCAGGGAACTTTATAGTATATAGCGATGCTTCGCATAAAGGACTAGGTTGCATGCTCATGCAGCATGGCAAAGTCATTGCGTATGCGTCACGTCAATTAAAGGATTATGAGAAGGCCTATCCTACTCATGATCTGGAATTTGGCACGATAGATAGTTTTTTGCCTGAAGATATGGAGGCATTATCTATATGGTGAGAAGTGTGAGATATACACGGACCACAAAAGTCTGAAATATATCTTCACACGGAAGGAGTTGAACGTGAGACAGAGAAGGTGGTTAGAGTTAATAAAAGATTATGACTGTGATATTTTATATCATCCGGGAAAAGAAAATGTAGTAGCTTATCACGGTAAGTAGAAAGGGTAGAGAGAACCTGTCAATGTGTTAACAACTCAGAATGAGTTGATAACATCTATGACAAGACTGGAGTTAGAAGTTAAGTTACCGGAGGAAGCGGTGGATATGTTATTTTCTATGGAAACCCAACCGACCATACTGGAACGGGTTAGGGGAGTAAAATTGAGCAACGAGGAATGCGAGCAGATGAAGAAGAGGAAAGAAGGTGAAGAAAAGACTAAGTATAACCTCGATAAGGAGGGATTACTTCATTTTGAAGGAAGGATTTGGGTTACAAATGATTCCAAATTAAAAGAGGAAATAATGATGGAGGCTCATAGTTCGAGGTACTCGTTACATCCCGGTAGTACGAAGATGTATCAACACATTCGTCAGAACTTTTGGTAGCCGAACATGAAAAGGGAGATAGCAGAATACGTTAGTAGGTGCTTAACTTGTCAAAAAGTTAAGGTTGAACACCAACGACCTAGCGGGTTGTTGCAACCATTAGGAATTTCCAAATGGAAGTGGGAGCACATCATAATGGATTTTGTGGTGGCACTTCCAACAACAAGAAAAGGATATGATGCTATTTGGGTGATAGTGGATCGATTGACAAAATCGGGTCATTTTCTAACAATAGGAGTTAGGTATAACCTAGAACAATTAGCTAAGCTTTATGTCAAATAAATTATTTCCAGACATGGAGTACCTGTTTCGATTGTGTCAGATCGTGATCCTCGATTCACGTCGAACTTTTGGAGGAGTTTGCAAGAGCAAATGGGAACACACTTAAGATTGAGTACATCGTATCATCCTCAGATGGATGGTCAGAGTGAACGGATAATTCAAATGTTTGAAGATATGTTAAGATCTTGTGTTATGGATTTCAAAGGGAGTTGGGATGACTATCTACCGTTGGTGGAATTTTCGTACAACAATAGTTTTCACGCTAGTATAGGCATGCCGCCATACGAAGCGTTGTATGGAAGGAAGTGCCGAATTCCATTGTTTTAGGATGAGGTGGGTGAACGTCGGATGTTAGGACCTGAGATTGTACAGCAAACGGTAGACATGGTGAAGATAATACGTGCTCGATTAGGAAAGCCTAATTGAGATTACCAAACCCTAATAGTGAGAATTAATAGAAGTAATGTTAAATGACTAGAATACCCTTAAATTTGTAAGGGAAATTATGAAAAAACCCTTTTAGGGGCGAAAAGACCAAAATACCCTTTACTTAGATTTTAAGTAAAAAGATTTACAAGATCTAATGAGTCATCACTTTAGGATAAGACCATATGTTGGAACTTCAATACAAATCTGATCCATATCTTGCCACCTTGCTCACTTGGATTCATTGCATCTAAGTTATAAGTGATTTAGGAGAGAGAAAGTTCGCCAAAATGGCACATTTTCTCTCTAACTCTCAACAAACCTTTTCTCTCTCCTTAGCCACGAAAATCTTAAGTGTTTCAGTCATTAACCAAGCCCCTAGATCATCAAGATCAGTGGAGAAGAGCTAGAATCAAAGATTGGACAAGAGAAGGTAAAACCCTAACTCTTAGTTTGATCTTGTATGCTTAGATAGAAATGATGTTTATGTGTTTATATAAGTGTTAGAAGATGTTTTATGATGATCTATGATGATATATCATAGATCTATAGCATCAAAGTGCATTAAAATTGAAGTTTTTCAAAACTTCCCAAGAACATTAATATTGGTCTGACAAGCTAATGTCAGTGGCTCTAGATCCTTATCAGTTTTTTTGATTTGGGTTGTTTTATGTTTTAGACTTTTAGTCTGACATGAGGATTGTGATCTGGAAATGGAATCATAGCTATTCCATGTCCAGATTGCAAGATATTGTTGGTCAAAGTCGGTTGACCGACCATGATCGAGTGATTTCTGGGTAAACCAGAAATCCATAACTAGGGTCTAAAAAGATTTTGCAACGCCTTGATCTGTCAAATGTTAGTTGATATGATGTTGTTGTTGTAACCAGATTGTAGTGTGTTGTACGGACTCTAGATCCATGTCTTGAGATCCTTTAAACCATTAACTGATCGAGTGCAGTGAGTGGTCAAACTAGACCATTCGGTCACGAAGTGAAGTTTCTGGAAAACTCAGAAACCGTATGAACAAGTCCTCTGACAGTGTTTGACCGGATCATATATGATGATTGCGTTATATTTAGACTGAGATTATGATATGTAGTTATTCCTTGTCATGTGTACTACATGTATGGACCAAAAACATAACCATATAATGACCAGAACCTAGAGATTATCGAGCATCAAAGTGGGTACTCGAAACTGTCTTGGTTTTTGGGTAACGCAGAAAACCCAGGAACCCTCTGACAACATATTTGGAGACTTAGATCTTGCATCTGAGTGATTGTATGACCAAGATGTTTGGTGTTAATGGTAGTGTTACATACCTACTATAGAATTAATGCATAAGCAAGCCCAAAACATGATTGGATTGAGAATTAAGGTCGATTGAAACATTACCCTTGAACATTTGATTGTCGGTGTTCTTGATTAAGAACACCTACATACGACGAGAAAGTGTCGCTTATAGCCTATAACGACGAGTTTTGAATATTTTAATTTACGATTTTTGAAATTGATTAAAATAGAAAATAAATTCTAAAATTACAAAAATGGTTTTAAAAATTATTTTAAATTATGAAAATTAACTTTTGATAATTTGAGATATTTTACATTTATATTTATAATTATTTGGATATTAATGATATTTAATTTATTTAATTAGTGTATTAAATAAATTAGAGAAAAATGATTTTAATATTATAAAAATCATTTTAAATAAGAATAAAGTGTCTAAAAATATTTTGAGTTATAAATCTGTACCTTCATATTTTTGAAGAATTTTCATTAATAAATTAATATTAATGATAATAGATTTATTTAATTATTATATTAAATAAATGAGTTAAAATGGTTTTATTGATTTAAAAATCTTATAAAAATGAGAAAAATGATTAAAAAATATTTTAAGTTATAATTAATGACTTTTAATATTTTGATAAGAATTTCATTAATATTTAAATATTAATGGTGATTGTTTAAAAATGATTTTAATTATTTTAAAAATCATTTAAATAGAATATTGGCTATTTAAAAATATTTTAAGTTATTATTAATAATTTTAATATTTTGATAAATGTATCATTAATATTTTAATATTATTAAATATTAATGATGATGGAATTAAAAGTATTTTAATCATTTAAAAATGATTTGGTGTTTGAAAAATTATTATAAATTATAATAATTATAATAAAATTATTAAAAGCTTAGAAAAATATTATTAATGATGTTTGACTTATCTAATATTGAAGCTTTGGGATCAGATTTAATTGACAATTAGTGTGTTAATTGTCGGATAAGGTGACAAGTACAAGAGAATAGATGAGTCCAACCAAACCGAACTAGTTAGACTTGATGAGTGTTTATATTGGTTATAAACACTGATGTGACTATGTGGTAATGTGTCTAAGAGAAGTATTGACTGTAAATTACAGTGTTACGTGTTATAAATTATTGTGCTAATTGTGAGACTGATATTATTGGTTATAGGTCTTTCGAACGCAGATAAGTATATTTTGTAGCAGTAATCAACGAGAAAGGCAAGTTTCCTTTACTCAACCTTGAGTTATATTTGTTCAAATATTATGGTGGTTAATTATTGTTGATTAGACCACGTCTGAGAATTTATTGTTGATTATTCGCAGTTAGTGCATGTTTATTATTTCAAATTGAATTAGTGATTCTGAGAATATATATTTGTAGAATAATTGTTATTGGATATTCACTTCTGTAGAATCTATTAGTGATTGCAAATAGTACAGATAATTCATGTCTATTGTTGAATCATGTTGAGAAATGTCTTAGTCAATTGTTCTGGCTAGACAAATATTTGTTAGAACTTGATAAGTTCGAGAAGATAAGATAAGATAAGAGAATTCAATTATTATTGATAGTTCGATGCCAATTATTTCAGCTAGATCAAAAAAGTAAATTTGATAAGTTCGAGAAGAGAATAGAAGTGATTGGATTTTAAAATCATTGTATTTCGTGCTAAATCAAATTCTGATTCTAAGACTGAGAAGAACAACCTTTTAATAAAAAGGTGGAGAATTTTTGGTCGTATATTCGGCCATTGCGCGCTTTTTAAGTATTATGCATAATATAAGGTATAATGAAGCTGATCACTTTATATACTTGTAGAGGGGTATGATTTAATCTTTATGGTTATCTGATACACCTAGGTATATCAAAGTATATCTTTGATAGTTACTCGAGAAGAGAAGTTCAAGATCCTTTGTGATCACTCAGCATAACTCTGGAAAATATTTCCATCCTATTATTTGGGTACATCAAAGTAAAACTTTGATAGTTACTCGAGAAGATAAATTTCAAGATCATTTGAGATCATTTTTCTTAATCTTTGGAGAATTCTTCTAAATTATTATTCAATCGAATAACGTAGAAACTTTGAAAGTGTTGTACCCTTTCATTATTAAACTATTGTGTTGCGTGAGTTTGAGAAGATTGGTTAGAGAAGAACAAATTGCTCACTATTTCAAAGTTCTCCTAACTTTGGTTTCTTTCTATCAAAATAGATAGTCTGTTATTCTGATGCTTATACATTCATTGTATATCTTAACTTGCGGGGCAAATTTGTTCCTCACCCTTGCTAAATAAAACATTTCAGCTATAGATGAGGTGGCCGGAGGTGATGTGAAGAACAAAGGCAAATGTGTTATTATGGGATAATTATGATTAACATTACTGTTATGTTATGTTTGTAAACCCTTTTTGTATATCTAAAGGGTATGTTTGAAATATGAAGGTTAGATAACCTGGGACGAATGTATTAACTATATCAGTTAATGTGGTGTAATATTATATTCATCAATGAATGGGTAGTTAGATGTTAATTATATTATGGATCATGAGCACCAAACTCGGAGGTCAGGTAACCCAGATTTTGGGGTGTCAAAGGTTGGTATCAAAGCCATAGGTTATAAACCTTAAGTAGGGGGAAAACCCTAGGATTATAACAATAAGTTAGATATAGAATACTCATTTAGACTACTAAGTGAGGGATTGCCGAAGTGTATCGATAGTGAGATATGTGGACACATAGTGTGAGAAGTTTGTACTAGTGAAGTACTAATCAAGTTGTTTAAACTGATTGTATGATATCAGGAGAATATGAAATGAGTACGGAGATGCTAGCAGTGGTCGCACTAGTGCTAGTAGCCGAGGTTCCAGGACAAAGTGAGTCAATTGAAGAAGTGGGGAAAGTTGAATCTATGGTGAATCTCGGGAGTGATCGTAATGATTATCCCGAGATGTATATGAGTGGTGATGAGGAGGCAGAGTCCGAAGAAGCTAAGGTGGAGAGAGAGAATAAAACTAAATTTGGAGAAAAAGAACAACTATTTGTAGAAGTACAAGAACTCCGGAGTAAAGAGTATCTCTTATAGGAGTTGTGGAAGACAGAAAGGGCGTTACGTGAAATGAATGAAGAGAGGAACGAGTTGAAGGCACAGTTGGAAAGGATGAAGACTAAAGGTGGTGGATCGTCGGAGGGAATAATCAAGCAAAAGGGCAAGAATAAGAGAAAGAGGGATCACGACAGTGATAGTTCTGAAAATTCAAACCAGAAGAAGAAACAAGTCTGTAGCAAGTGTTGAAAGACTCACGTAGGAGAATGCATGATGTGGAAGAACGTGTGCTTCAATTATAAGTAGGAAGGACATATTTCCCTACATTATCCTAAGCCAAATATGAAGAAGTGTTTTTCATGTTGGAGAACAGGTCACAGATTCAACAAGTGTCCTAACAAAAAGAAGAACGGAGAAGGGAGTGGACGGTAGATAGCTTAAGTATAAATATTAATATCTTTTGATAGTAAGAAGTGATATTAACAGTTGTAAAATTGAGAACGATGTGTGAACATATGTAAATATAAATATATATATATATGTTTGTATAAATGAAATCTCTATTTTATATATGAATATAAGATTAAGATTAATTTGTGAGTTCTTAAAACTCATACTTATGGTAAGTTCATGACTCATAATTATATGAAATGTTTTGAATCCCTCAGTGAATGGACGCCAATAGTTTGACTAGGATAAGTTCATAAACTCATATAATTTTGACAAGTTCCTGAACCCCTAGGTGTGGTAAGTTTGACGAACTGGGAATAGCTATGTGTGAATGGAGAAGTACAACTTTTTGTATAAAGTTAGAAAATTGCAACTTTTTGTGTAAATTTGTGTTATTAATCCTAATATTTGATTAAAATGGGATAATTGTATATGTTGAGTACTAAATGTACTATGTGAAATCTTAATAAATATTCAATTATATTAGAACTTTGTGTTAAATTCTTATTGTGTGATTAATAAGAATTTGGGTAAAGAAAGAGAATTAATGTAAGATTTTTATTAAAATCAGATCATGTCACCTAAACAACAAAATCAAAATCAAAGAGAAGAGCAGTAAGTGAATAATGAAGGAGGTCAAATGGACCCGATGCAGAATTTGGGGAACATGTTAGCCCAAGCTATGGGAAATAGAGCTCCAGCAGAAAGAGCGAGAGCAAAAAATTAGCCAGCCGATAGATTGGCTAACTTTAAAGATTTTAAAGCTGTAGAACCACCTGAATTCAAAGGGACTACAGATCCGATTGAAGCCCAAACTTGGGTGAAGGAGATGGAGAAGGATTTTATTATTGCGAGAGTGGCAGAAAAGAAAAAGACAGCTTTTGCAACTTATTTGATGAATTGAGAAGCCAATTTCTGGTGGGAGACTAATCAGGCGAGAAATGGTACAACTGTGGTGACTTGGACAAGATTCAAGGAGCTATTCTTTGAGAAATACTTTTCACCGAGTATGCAAGCTCGGATGGAGGTCAAGTTTTTAGAACTAAAGCAGGAGAATATGCTCGATTATCAAATATCTTTGCTAAATTCATTGAGTTAGCGAGATTTGCACCTCACTAGGTGGATACGGAGCTACAAATGGCAAGAAGATTTTAGAATGGATTGAAGCCTGGTATATACAATAAAGTAGCTGTATTGCAAATTAATACGTTCGCGGTTTTGTTGGAGATAACAATTATTGCGGAGGGGGGAAGCAAAGTTGCATCCCGATATAATCAGGAGAAGAAGAAGATAAATGATGGAGGAAGCAGTGGTGGTATTAATCCAAAAAACAGGAAGTGGAGCGAGAATACCCAGTCGGGTAACAAGACAAAAGGGAATAAGAAAGGCGGGGAGCCATGTGCTACTTGTGGGAAGAATCATTTAAGAGTATGTCTGAAGAAAAAGGGAGTTTGCTATAAATATGGTCAAGAGGGACACATGTCACCCAATTGTCCCAGTCCAAAAAAGATCCAAGGTTGTTTTACGTGTAGATCGACAAATCACCTGTTTTGGAACTGTCTAAAGAGAAATGTAGAGAAGGGAAGTGTTAACAAGGGACCTGATAGTGGAACCTTGGCGTTTAGAGAACCTGCATAGCCAGGGAGATCAAGGACCTGTAAATTTAATATGACAATGCAAGATGTAGTGGCTGCCCAGGAGGTGGCAACAGGTAATGATTTCGCTTAGAAATTAAATTTTGCGAGAAATATTTGATAGATATTGCTCTGAATTAGTTTTCTTTTATAAGATTCAAATCACATGTTAGAATTTTGAGACACAAATGAATATTGTGTTGATGATAGTGAATTGATGATATAACTTTAAAAGATTGTAAGGAGTAAGGAAGCGGTGATTCCGAGGACGAAATCCTTATAAGGAAAGGAGAATGTGATAACCCGGGATTTCGAATAATCCGAATTTTACTAATAATTTTTTTTTATTAATATTAATATTGATTATCAATATTGAGTTGAGTATATGTAATGCGAGATTAGAGAATACGTCAATTTGTGTTTTGATTAAGATATAAGAGTAGAGTTACGCTTAATAGAGAATAGAAACCCTAACCCTAAGTTTGGATAGGGATTCGGTAGAAAACTTAGTTATAACAATCATAACTGTGAGTACGTGTTTGAACTGAATAGAATTTTTGATAAGTGATTGATCGGATAGGGTATACCATTAGTAAACCCTAATAAGGGATTAGAAACCCTAATCTAAGGATTAAAAACCCTAACGTACAGTTAGGAACCCTAATCGAATGCCATAAAACCCTAATTTTAAATTTGGGAACCCTAAATTGTAATTAGGAAACCTTAATCGAGATTACCAACCCTAATGGTGAGAATTAAGAGAAGTAATGTTAAATGACTAGAATACCCTTAAATTTTTAAGGAAAATTATGAAAATACCCTTTTAGGGGCAAAAAGACCAAAATACCCTTTACTTTGAATTTAAGTAAAGAGATTTGCAAGATCTAATGAGTCATCACTTTGGGATAAGAACATGTGCTGGAAATTCAATACAAATCTGATCCATATCTTGCCACCTTGCACACTTGGATTCATTGCATCTAAGTTATAAGTGATTTAGGAGAGAGAAAGTTCACCAAAATGGCACATTTGCTCTCTAACTCTCAACAAACCTTTTCTCTCTACTTAGCCACGAAAATCTTAAGTGTTTTAGTTACTAACCAAGCCCCTAGATCATCAAGATCAGTGGAGAAGAGCTAGAATCAAAGATTGGACAAGAGAAGGTAAAACCCTAACTCATAGTTTGATCTTGTATGCTTAGATAGAAATGATGTTTATGTGTTTATATAAGTGTTAGAAGATGTTTTATGATGATCTATGATGATATATCATAGATCTATAGCATCAAAGTGCATTACAACTATAGTTTTTCAAAACTACCCAAGAACATTAATAGTGGTCTGACAAGCTAATGTAAGTGGCTCTAGATCCTTATCTATTTTTGATTTGGGTTGTTTTATGTTTTAGACTTGTAGTCTGACATGAGGAATGTGATCTGGAAGTGTAATCATAGCTATTCCATGTCTAAATTGCAAGATATTGTTTGTTAAAGTCGGTTGACCGACCGTGACCGAGTGATATCTGAGTAACCCAGAAATCCATAACTGGGGTCTGACAAGATTTTGCAACGCCTTGATCTGTCAGATGTTAGTTGATATGATGTTGTTGTTGTAACCAGATTGTAGTGTGTTATATGGACTCTAGATCCATGTCTTGAGATCCTTTAAACCATTAACTGATCGAGTGCAGTGAGTGGTCAAACTAGACCATTCGATCGCGAAGTGAAGTTTCTGGAAAACCTAGAAACCGTATGAAAAAGCCCTTTGACATGGTTTGACCGGATCATATATGGTGATTGTGTTATATTTGGACTGCGATTATGATATATAGTTATTCCTTGTCATGTGTAATACCTATATGGACCAAAAATATAACCATATAATGACCAGAACCTAGAGATTATCGAGCATCAAAGTGGGTACTCGAAACTGCCTGGGTTTCTGGGTAACCAAGAAAACCCAGGAACCCTCTAACAAGATATTTGGAGACTTCAATCATGCATTTGAGTTATTGTATGACCAAGATGTTGGTTGTTAATCGTAGTGTTACATACCTTCTACAGAATTGATGCATAAACAAGCCCCGAACATGATTGGACTGAGAATTATGGCCGGTCAAACGTGACCCCTTGAACACTGACTGTTAGTGTTCTTGAGCCCCAAGAACACCTATAGTGACAGAAAGCGTCGCTATAACCTATAGCGACGGTTTTGAATATTTTTAATTTTTAATTTTCTGTAAATTGATTAAAAATAGAAAATAAACTCTAAAAATTATAAAAATGGTTTTAAAAATTATTTTAAATTATGAAAATTAACTTTTGATAATTTGAGATATTTTTCATTAATATTTATAATTATTTGAATACTAATGATATTTAATTTATTTAATTAGCATATTAAATAAATTAGAGAAAATGATTTTAATATTATAAAAATCATTTTAAATAAGAATAAAGTGTCTAAAAATATTTTGAGTTATAAAATGTAACTTTTAATATTTTTGGAGAATTTTCATTAATAAATTAATATTAATGATAATAGATTTATTTAATTATTATATTAAATAAACGAGTTAAAATAGTTTTATTGATTTAGAAATCATTTAAAAATTAGAAAAATGATTTAAAAATATTTTAAGCTATAATTAATGACTTTTAATATTTTGATAAGAATTTCATTAAATTAATAGGGCTCAATTATTGGAGTGCGATAATGAGTCAACCCAACCAAGAGAGAGCAGCGGGCAGAACGATAATACCAGTGGTAAGCAGTCATCGAAGTGGTGACAACAAACGTGGAGGGAATCAATATGCCATAAATGGTAACCACTTCGGTGGTAATCATGTCCAAGATAATAGGAATGGTGAACTAAGTGAGAACAACTTCAAGAAGAGGAGATTCAATAATGATGAAAAGACAGCAGCACCCATTTTCGAGGAAGAAGAACGACCACCGGTCGTATGTTTCAAATACGGACAAGAGGGACACATCCATCCAAACTGTACACAGCAACCCAAAGCGTGTTTCAATTGTGAAAGAGAATGTCACCTAGCTTGATTTTATCATGTAGTGAAGTCAAGTCCAAATTGGGATGGAGACACCGAAAGGTCGCTCCCCAAACAAATCATCTTAGAGTTTTAAGTGAGAGCATTTGTCGAGGAATTGAATGAAGTTATCACAAGTAAGTTAATCATAAACTCTTGCGAAGTCTATACCTTATTCGACAACGGTTCTACCCACTCTTTTATTTCTCTTATTTGCACTCAACATTTAAATTTGACCCTAGAGAAGTTAGACTTTGACTTATTGGTTGAAACTTCATTAGGAGAAACCTTCGTTACATCCACTATTTATAAATCTTGTTTGATTAAAATCGACACTTTCACGTTACCTGTCGATCTTATCTCTTTGAAAATACTTACATTTGATGTGATTTTAGGAATCGACTAGTTAATTACTCATCATGCAAAACTTGATTATTTTGGTAAGGTTATTAGTCTTCAAATTCTAAACCAACCTGTTATAGCAACCAAACCACTAAAGTTAATCATTATCATATTAAGCCATAAGTAAAGAGCCCCGAACCTTTCGATGTTGACTTCCAAGTTTTTTAATGAACTAAAGCCAGACTTTCCGTAGGGGACGCCGTGAATAACGTTGGAAAGTTGATAAGTATCAATGTGACGTGTTATCCAAGTCTTGGATAAGAGTCACAGTTTTGAATACTATTTCTATTGTTAATAAATTTCCTGATGTATTCCTTGAAGAACTTCTTAGCCTACCCCCATACAGTGAAATCAAATTTTGTATCGATCTTGAACCCGGTACAAAACCCTTAAATATTTCTTCACCCAAAACTAATATAACATGGGTCAAAGACGTTGCCTCGAGCTGTTGAAGATTACGACCATAACATTCAATATCATCGTGGAAGAGCAAATATAGTGGTGATGAGTTGAGTAGAAGATCGTATGTGGTTACGAGTGTGATATTATTAACTCAAAGACCCATTTTGTATGACTTACAAAAGATGGAGATAGAGTTAAAGACTCTTGTAGACACTCAAAATTTTACTTTTTTATTACTTAACATCGCAAGAGGGCATATTCATCTTATTGAGATAGCCACGGAAGACAAATCATATCCATTCCGGATACTACTCGGAAGTTCGGTTTAACCCCGAGAAAACACACCGGAGTATCAATTCCAACCTCGGAGATAACCCCGAGTTTCGTCCTTGGAGATAACCCCAAAGAATGTTGTTGCGCTTTGACGATAACTCGAAATGCTTTTTCAAATGCATACAATCGCCTTCAATCTCGGACCTCCTGCCGAGGCACTCATTCCAAAGACCCAAAGCTAACATCGAGAGGACATGCACACTTACAGATGACCCTGCGGAATTTAAACACTTGCAGCAGTCCAATCTCAGATGTAACCTTGAGCAACGTCTGCTATCAGCCCAAACAAGAGATAACCCTGGTGAGGGAAAAAATTGTCATCTTGCCACCTCAACCACTGCGTGCTGTCTCAACATTTCATATATACATTTCTACACAACAATGTCACACAAGAGCCAAAAAGTTTCAATCCCGAGTGACTATTACGTGTGGCAGCACACCGGATAGAATTTGAAGCTTGAAGACCATGGGCATGGTCCCCTCTTCCAAACTTCGTACAACCTCTAATCCCATGTCATTGTGTAACTCTCGACAAAAGCGGTCCGAAGAAGGTCTTTTACACCTCGTTCGGATACTCGGATTGAAATTTTGCAAGTTTGAGCGGATATCATAGTACACGAGTGCACATACTTCGAGATGTCGAGACTCACAGAGCCCCAGGCAGCCGCAGGTGTTTGGGGTGGCCATTTGTAAGTGAAAAAGAGGCAAGAAAGCCCTGTCCAATTTTCTTTGTACACACCCCATATTGAGTGTTTTCTCATTTTAAACACTTGTTAGCTCACATATAGCTATATTTTACCGGTGGGAGCTGAGTGTTTATCCATCTAGAGTCATAGAAGCCTGCCTTGGCAGCCCACTGTAAGCCTTCTCGCACTCTATAAAGCATTTCTCTTCATCTTTGCACACACTATTCTTCACATTGAGAGTCGTGTTGTGTCTGTATGCCCGGACTTCGGTCCGTGGTTTTCATTTCTGTAAAATCCCAAATTTTACGAATAAAGATTTAAATTTTTTGAAATATTTTTCTTAATATTATGGTGTGCATTTAATATAATGTTATAGTTGTGGGTAATATTTATAAATTTTATAAGTATGCAAGTTGTTATATTATATTCGATTGGTCGGGGAATATTCTTTGTGTCAGGGAATATTCGCACGGCGACACAATCATTGGTGGACCCCACAACGGAATTATTATCGGATTGAGAAAATGACAAAAATATTTTTTATGAAATTAACGGCGGAAGTTTTACCGTTAATACTATTGAACTACTCGGTAGTAAAAGTACAGTAATATGCGTGGTTGCATAGTAGCACACGGTATTGATTATTGATGCTTACGTGAGAAGTCACTCAATTTTGTTCAATTATTGCTACAATAATTGTTGCATAGTATCTCACGTTATTTGATTCAATTATTGTCAATATTTTATATATTATTAAATCAATAATTGAGATGATGAAGTTATTAATATTATTATTTGCAATATTAACGATGTCTAGAAGTCTGCCAAGGAGAGGTTTGGTCACCTACTTGCGCACCAATAGGGAGAAATCCTTATTGGAAAGCCCCCTCTTTCTTGGGAATGACCTGGTCGATTAATAGTGTGAATTATAATAATGATGACGAAGTTTTGTTTTATTAGTATTATTAATGTAATAAAACAAAAAATCTTTTTATATAAAACAGAATACTTTTATAAAGTTATTTGTTTTATTAAACAATAATTAAAATATATTATATTTTATTATGCATAGTGTTTTGCATAATAAAATCTTTTTATATAAAATAGAATACTTTAATAAAGTTATTTATTTTATTAGGCAATAATTCAATATATTATATTTTATTATGCAAAGTGTTTGCATAGTGCCTGCATAGTATTTACATATTAAAATCTTTTTATATAAAACAAAATACTTTTATAAAGTTATTCATTTTATTAGATTATAAATAGAATATATTATATTTTATTTCAAAAGATTTTGATTTATTAGAATATTTTATTAAATCAATCTAGACCGTCCGTTTAAAAGTGAATCAATCTGAAACATTCATAAATTAGTTACCATTCAATCCATTCTCCTATAAATAGAAGCTCATTCCTTCATTATTTCTTAAGAATTCATTGAAACTCTAGAGAGAGAAACAATAGAGAGAATTCTTCTTCTATAATCTTGAGCGTATTTCTTTAGAGTTTAAGAAAGCTTTGAGCGTAGTGCAAGTTTTCTTAAAGTATATCCCCGCCCTACCCGTCGAAGTACTCTTCTTTATAAGGTACACTAGAAGAAAAAGGCCTACCTGCGACCAACAATATCAGCGACCGCCTTATTCGGTCGTTGATAACAGTAATAGCGACCGCTATCTGTGACCGCTGTGGATTATAGTCGCTATCTAATTTCAGCGACCGTATGCGGTCGCTGATCAGTCACTGGTATAAATTTCCCACCAAAAAATTGGTACGAAACCCTAGTACGATTTCTTTTGCGACTAATCTCTATCAGCGACCGCCAGGCGATCGCTGATGGCGGTCGCTGATGCTCTTAAACATTTACAGACTCAGGTGTTCAATTTGCTCGATGCAGCAGAAGAAAAACAAAGAGGGCGACATAGAAGAGGGAGAAGAGGGAGAAGGGGGAGAAGAGAAGAGGGAGGCCGGTTGGTTCTGTCTGTGTCCATTCTTCTTCAAATTAGAGACTAATTTTAGAGGTAAGGGCTACTTTTTATGTTCTTCTTCTCTAATTTTTTTGGTTGTTTGTTATGTTTGTTCGTTCTTCTCCAAATCAGTATGTTTGCTAACAATTTGTGTTTTAAGAGTTAATTTATTGCAAAGAGTTGAATGAATGAATATGGCTAGCATGCTTAAACCAGTATGTTATTGTTTGCTACGAATTTGTTTGATTTATTGAAGAAAATTTGCAAACTGGGTCTAATATTAATGGAGGCAAATTTTATTTTTTTGGGTGTGTGATAATTGTTGGAAGAAATTGCTTGAGTTTAGTCTGTTGGAATAAAGACCTATTCTTCAAGGTTGTTTGGATTTTTAGCTATCTGAATTATTCACATTATCTAAACCACTAAGCAGAGTATGTGCTATGTGGGCTGCTGTATTTTCTCTTTCTTGTTAGATGTAATGCTTATAAAGCCAGAATTGTTGTGATAATAAAACATAGCATTTTACACAAATTGTTTGAGTACTTGATTTGTTCTATAATACTTAACATTGAATGCAACTTCTCTGAAATAGATAGTAGTTTTCCTTGTTCGATCAAGTTTTTGAGTTTACTCGCCTGGGCATGGACAAAAAATTCTTTGCAGAGTTACTAGAGGACTTGAACTAGTGTGATGTAAGATTGTTCCTCTGGTTAAAAAAATTATACTTATGTTATGCGTATTCTAGTGTGATGTAAGATTGTTCCTCTGGACTTGAACAAGTGTGATGTAAGATGTAAGTTTGGATTGATTTAGACAGGAAGTAATATAGGGATAAAAATTGAAAAGAAAAAGAAGAGGGGGTTGTTAATTTTCCTCCATTTCTCTTACTTTTTTTTGCTGTCAAGTATACTTGGATTTTGGGCAGGTTGGGTAGAATGCATTCTTATAACAAACTGGGACTTGCACAGACATCAAATGAACATAAAACTAATGACCATATTTATCGTTCTAAAAAAAGGAAAAAAAAGAGCGCATATTTATACTCACAAAATTGTCTAAAAGTTGTTGGAAACTAGGACACTTATATTTGTAAGCTAGATTTCATTTTCTTTTTTCATGTTTTATTACAACTTCTTCAGAGGTCTTATCTCTAAGCACAATAAGGATTACTGACTTTAGACTTCTTCAGAAGTTCAATCCAATACAAGACAGATGATAGGACCTATATCTACAGATTGAACATGACCTTAATAGCAGTACCACCATGAGCACTAGTTTCAAAGGCTTCTTCGACCTCCTCTAGGAGAATCCAAATCTATGGGTTATAAGAGGCTTTACATCAATCTTACCACTTATGAGAAACTCGAGGCACAGAGGCCATGTGTTCTTGTAGTGGAAGATGCCTACCACATCGACCTCCCTAAATTTATTCAGGCAATGTATAATCACTATCAAGAATACTTCAAAAACTAAAAAGAAAGAAGGAACTAGTAATTGATTAACATCGATTAACACATCAAACGTCGATTATAAATAACTAAAAACTCATAATTGCTATAACATGAGTTCAAATACATTAAACTTAAATAGTTACTTTAAGTTTGCCATTACAAATGGGGGAAATATATATGTTGTGATTTTGGCTTCATTCTAGATTTATATGACTGTGTCTGATTCTGGATAAATATATATTTTGGTATTTTGTATATTTCTCTTGGTTTATGTCTTTGGTGCTTAGAAATGACCATATATGCATGCCATCGTGCATGTGGTTAGTCCATATTGTAGGGGAGACTTTGGCGAATTTTTTTTATTTGTCGGGTAGTTACAGAACATTTATAATATTAACGATCTCTTTATGTCGAGGGAGATTAATGAGCTCTTTAAAGTACTTGTATGCTCAAGTCATATGGTTACAAGTATGCTTAACTCATATGCTTACAAGTATGCTCAAATGTTAATCATATGCATGCTTATAAGTATGCTCAAGTTATATGCTTAAAAGTATGCTCAAGTCACATGCTTACAAGTATGCTCAAGTTATATGGTTACAAGTATGCTCAAGTCATATGTTAACATTTATAATGTTCGTGGAATCATGGGCCTCTATTCAGACCATAGTTGGATGGCACGATGAAAGTCAAGTGCCCAGATAGATGCTACAGCTGAATTTAGACCTGGTTGCCATGTGTTTTTGGAGTATACGTATAGTCACCTGGAATGTATGAATGGTCAGTCGCAGATACGATGTCCATGTTTGAAGTGTAAAAATGTAAATTATATGAATAGAGACATGGTAAACTATCATTTACTTGTTTCTGGGTTCATAAAAAATTAAAAAGAATACTGGTGGGCACATTGGCAGAAGAGATGGTGGCATCACAGAAGTACATAATTCTGGTAGTAGTACTCATCGTATGAATGAAATGGTTCATGATATTGTAGGGCCAAATTTTGACTGGGAACAAGGCAGAGACCAACCTATGAATTCTGATGCCAAAGACTTCTTTAAGTTATTAGATGAGGGTAGTGAGCCATTGTGGCATGGTTGCACCGAACACACTACATTGTCTGCAGTGGCGATATTACTTAACATCAAGGCTGATCACAATATGAGCCATGAGTGTTTTGTGTCGCTCTTGAAGGCCATTAAGAGTATGTTGCCTGACGGTGAGAAATTAGCTGGTTACTATTACTGTTGTAAGAAAATGGTGAAGAAGTTGGGTCTTGGATGCCAAAAGATCGATGCATGTCCCAACGATTGCATGTTGTTTTATAAGGAAAATGAACAGATGACAAGGTGCACGTTTTGCAGTCATGATCGGTTTAGGCCTAATAAAGAGGGTGTGACTAAAAAAAAATCAAGTATACCATTTAAGAGTCTAAGGTACTTTCCAATAACACATCGGCTAAAAAGATTGTACATGTCTACAAGAATAGCTTAACATATGAGTTGGCATGCGAACTTTCCAGCTAAAGATGGAGAATTAAATCATCCCGCAGATGGGCAAGCTTGGAAGGATTTAAACTTAGCACATCCTGGGTTTGCATTGGAGCCTAGAAATGTGAGGCTTGGATTGTCCACCGATGGTTTCAATCCGTTTGGCCACTCAGTTGTTCCGTACTCATGTTCGCCTATGATTGTTATTTCGTACAACTTACCTCCTTTGATGTGTATGAAACATCCATACTTGTTTCTTTCACTCGTGGTTCCTGGCCCTAAGAGTCTTGGAAAGAACTTAGATGTGTACTTGAGAACTCTTATAGACGAGTTGAAGGTATTGTGGGAGGATGGAGTACAGACTTGGGATGTTGAAACGAAAAACAAATTTCAACCTTAGGGCAGCGGTTATGAGGACTATAAGTGACTTCCCAGCTTATGGCATGTTAGCTAGATGGAGTACACACGGGAAGTTGGCTTGTCCGTATTGTATGGAGCATACAAAGTCTTTCAATCTATCAAAAGTTCGAAAGCCTTACTGGGTTGAATGTTATCGTTGGTTCTTGCTAGTAGATCACTCGTTTCGAAGAAATAGAGAACACTTCAGGAAAGGGAAATTAGACAATAATATCCCTGCACCGCGATTGTCGGGAACGGAGATGCGAGATCGTGTGATGAGATTGCCGGTTATCCTATTTGGTAAGATTGATGCCACAAACATAATCAATGGGTTTGGAGAATCTCATAACTGGGTTCGGAGAAGCATCTTTTGGGAATTGCCTTATTGGTCTACAAATTTGATTCGTCATAATTTAGATGTGATGCATATTGAGAAGAATGTGTTTGACAATGAGTTTAACACCGTGATGAATGTTATGGGGAAGACAAAAGATAATGATAAGGCACGTTTTGACATGAAAGATATTTTTAAGCGTCCTGGATTAGAACTTTATGAATCTCCTAACGGTAAGATTATAAAACCCCATGCAAGGTACACATTATCCAAAAAGCAAGTTGAAGATGTGTGTACATGGGTTAAGTCTCTGAAACTACCAAATGGATATGCGTCAAACATTGCAAGGTGTGTTACGGGTGGGAAATTGCAAGGGATGAAGAGTCATGACTGTCATGTGTTCATGGATAGACTCATGCATATAGCATTTCGGGATCAGCTTAATAAACCAATATGGGATTCTTTGATGGATCTTAGTCGTTTCTTCAAAGACTTATGTTCAAAATCATTAAATGAGAAGGACATGTCTGTACTTGAGAAGAACATCATAGAGATCACGTGTAAACTAGAAAAAATATTCCCACCTGGTTTTTTTAGCTCCATGGAGCATTTGTAAATCCATCTTCCCTATGAAGCTCGTGTTGGGGGTGCAGTTCAATATAGATGGATGTACCCTTTCTAGAGGGTGATGGTGTGACGCCCCCAAAATAGGTCCATTCCATCTAACCCATTCTGAGTCGCCAAATACATGGTACAGAAATAACTACAACTTTATTATTACAACATATAAACTGTGAGTTTAAATACGTATATTGCCATCTGCACAATATCCACACGCAAATAAATCCCCATCATAATTATTGATACATTATTTTACAAAAATGGTGAGGACTACTAAACAACTCTCTCTAGAACCTTCATTCCATACCCCGACTAGTACTCGCTACATTCTCGCCTCCTGAGAAGAAAAATGGAACAACAAGGAAAAGGGTGAGCTCAACTAGCCTAAGAAAGAATATTATGACTAAGATAATATACAACAAATTATCGTTAGTCTCCAACAGGAAAAAAAATCTAATAGAATACAATAGACAACCAGCTTTTAAATCAACAATTGCAATGAAACAACAATTCATTAGAAGAGTTAAGTAGAGAATGCAAACTACTATCTTCTATATATGAATTTAAAAGTTCATCGTCGATATTTTATCCTCAGAACATCAATCAATATATATCTCGAATCAAATATTCATCTTTGCACTACAGTGCCAAAGATATTCATCACCGGTCATGTTCATCTAAACACTGCTCATCTTTGCACTACGGGCCAAAGATATTAATCACGGTCATGTTCATCTCAACACTGCTCATCTTTGCACTACGGGCCAAAGATATTCATCAAGAAATCATTCATCTTTGCACTAGATATTCAATAATATCATCATTTAAGATCAAGATGATGAAAATATTTTTAAAGAAACGAATCCATTGAAACAAAATGACAAGGATTAAGGATTAAGGATTCGTACTTTGTTTTATCCACCTCCAAAAATACCTCAAAAATAATTATAGGGGTGTAAAATTCAAGAATGATCAAAACGTGGATACAATCAAAGCTAGTATCCAGAATAGATATTTTAGACGAAAAGAAAAATTTTCATTTTTCGGTGAATAGTGCCATATTCGTGAATAGTGCCGTATACGTGAATAGTGCCATATACGTGAATAGTAACTCCGACACCAAAAGATAGAAATTCCACAAAAAACATCTTCACGCTTCATGAATATAAGTACTCGTGAATAAGAACTCGTGAATAAGTAACTCATGAATAGTAACTCGTGAATAGTAACTCATGAATAGTAACTCCAACATGAAAAAGTTCCAAATTTGATAAAAAGTTCCAACCAATATTTCAAAGATAATGAAATTGAAGAAATAATATCATTCGAGAAGAAAATAACATCCCTTACCTCGAAAGACAAGATTTCTAGTTGAAACACCCTGGATATAAAGCTATGACTTGAACTCAGCACCGTATAGCAATACTCAAAGTATACTCAAAATACTCACAAGAATACGCCGATAATATAGAGAGAGAAAATTCTTTTACGTGTAATTTTCAATTCTAACCTAAGCACCCTATTTATAGAAAAATGCTAGAACACCAAAGCGTAAAATTGAATATAATATTAATATAATTATACAAATTTTCCTTAGCCCACCTTTTGGTCAAAAACACCAGCCACACATGTTAAAATGAGGTTCACAAACTCACCAAAAACGTTTTTCTCAAAATAATTAATTAAAACTCCCAAAAATCAATTATTTCGGAACTCCAGAACTTCAATAATTCATAATAAATAGCTCGTTTATCAGAAAAATTCGAATCTTGTGTGTTTTTATAGGAAATCCAATTCTCTACAACTTTGCGTAAGAAAGTTTTTCCAAATTCCAAATGTAAATTGACCAAAATCCACAAACGGACGATTTTACGGTGCTATAATCAAATTTCAACCAAGAAATGGGGTCCACCGACACACAAAACATGTGTTAATCATTTAATGCAACAAAAAACTCTTCCTCCTCATATACTCATATATCCCACATTCATTGTAAAATATCACCGCTAATATATTATTAAAATAATATATTTAAATGAATTATTTTATCGTAAAAAGATAAAATATTAATTTTCAACAATTGTCATTTTAAAATTTTTCTCCATCTATATCCACATAAAATCAATATTTTCCTCATCATATGAATCAATAATTAATTATTCACAAATAATATTACGTAATCACAATATTGATAACCAGTGCGCTTCAGAGAAGAGGGGCTTTCCAATAAGAATTTCTTCATCATCGCCGCAATTAGGTGACCAAACCCCTCCTTAGATGTAACTTTCTAGACATTGCCAATAATGTTATCTAATAATATTATTCAGATAATATGAATTATTGCTTCGATAATAAAAAATACCGTAATGACAATTATCAAACAACAAAGAATATAAAATATCAACGCAAAGAATTATTGAATCAATAAAATAAAATACTAAATAAGAATTATCGTAATAATTATTGAGTAGTGCCTTCTTACGTAAGAATCAATAATTGGTGCAATACCGTATGCTACTATTCAACAACGCCAGACATTAGTGTTTTTAACCAATCGGGTATTCCAACAAGATTAATCTGGTAAATAACTACGCCAAGCTATTTATAAACAACTTATATTTGTCGCTTTTCTTCATCCAATCGCTCACATGGGGGGCCCACAAAAGATCATACTGCCGCATTTAATATTCCCCACAAAGATTTAATATTCCACGACCAAAACGAATATTCCCCAATAATAATGAATATTTTATCACCACTTGCTTATTTAAAATATTTATGATTTTACCCATAACTAACCACATTAATCAAATCCACCCTTACTATTTCAAAATAATAAATAAAGGAAATTCCTTTTATTTAAAAATTTGGGGTCTTACAACCTCCCTCCTTATGAAATTTCATCCTCGAAATTGACGTACGACGACTCGTGTTTTTCAAAAGATGAGAATACCTCGCTTTCATTTCCGCTTCCAACTCCCGTGTCATTTCCTCAATAAAGATGGTTTCTCCACAAAACTTTAACTTGTGGTATGACCTTCGTCATATAGGACATGCTCCTTCCTATCCAAAATCTTGACAGTACTCTCTTCATACGTTAAGTCTTCTATATCTCATCCGGCTCTAAATTAATGACGTGGTTCGGTCGTCCACATATTTACGTAACATCGATACGTGAAAAACGTTATGAACACGCCATTATACTTACGGTAAAACTAGTCTATAGGCCACGCTTCCTATTCGATCGAGAATTTCAAATGGATTAATAAATCAAGGTTTTGAGCTTTCCTCACCTCACCGATTCTCGCTTTTGAAATAACAACTTCTTGCACCTCCTTCTTCAAATTCATCACCCGGTGTGTAGCTTGAATAACTTTAACTTTATCGATTAAAGTCGATTATACTCAGATATCATCACGCAAGGGTACCTAGAGTTTTCATCTCCATCTCTATTATTTGTAAATTATAATGAAATTAGTCTTTGACAATATCGTACTCAGATTTGTATACGATCTTCTACTCAACACGCCACCTACCACGCTCGCTTTTCCAGATGGCATGGTCGTAACACGTGCTTAAATGAGTCTCCTCTCGAGTTCTTCAAGCTCTTCCCACATTCCTCGCTCCATTCGAATTTTGTATCTCTACGAGTCACCGCTAAGTTAATGAAATAGCGATTCGAAAATATCCTTCAACGAATCTCCGATAATAACCAACTAAGCCTGTAAAGCTACGATTTCGATTATCGACTTAGGTTGTTCTCAATCGCGACTCATATCCCAACCTTGATAAGACGCTACAATGACACCTATCGCTTTACTATCGCATCTAATATGGTGTCACCTACACGAGAGTCCGCTTTGCATTCCACAAAGGAAGTCACCAGATAAAGGCTCAGTACCAAATTTATAGTTGAATTTTTAACTCCTCAAGTTCAATAGAGCCATTCGATATGAGATTTTAGAAATGAGTTTTGTACCGGGTTCAAAGTCGATACAATATTTAATATCGTGTTTTGGGAGTAAACCAAGAAATTCTTCAGAAATCCTCGGAAAAATTAATAACAACAAGAATATTATTCAAATCGACGTGTCTTTTATTCAAATCCATAACATGGACTAAGAAAACTCGACATCCGTAATAAACGAATGACTTCATAGCTTGATATGAAAATGTTTGACTACAATGGTTTGATTGCTTGAATTCAAATAATAAAAGTTGCTTAGGAATATGAAAACTAACAACCTTACAAAAGCAATCAATTTCGCATGCATGATGAGTAGTTAACCTTAAAATCACATCAAAAGCAAAATCTCTATAGAAATAAGGTTAACAGTAATGTGATAGTGCCAACTCAATCAAGCAAGATTTCTAAACAACTGGATGTAATTAAAGTTTCTCCTAACTGAGTCTCCATAAATAGGTCAAAGTCTAATTTCTCCGTAGTCAAGTTCAAACATTGAGCGCAAGCAAGAGAGATAAAAGAATGGGTAGAACCAAGATTCAGTAAGGTATAAATTTGTAAGAATTTATAATTAACTAACCTGCTAACTTCGTCGTGTTCCTCGCATTTTGACCTTGGCCACGACAAACGCCTTTCCAGAATCGCTTGTCTTTGACTTTTCTCGACATCCTTTTGAGTCACCATTCCTACTGGATCTGGTTTCGATATCGCATAATCTCGAGCGATATGTCCTTCTTTTCCACAATTATAGCATACCTTAAACTGCTGTGGGCGCTTTGATGATATGTCCCTCTTTCCCGATTTGTAACATACGACCGGTGGTCTTTCTCCTCCCTCGAACTAGTTGCTATCATCGCGCCGACGCCTTCAAATGGTCGTTGTTGAATCTCCTTTTTAAAATCTCCTCCCGATTCGCTTTTCTATTTTTTTCACGGCCACGATTACCACCAGAGTGGTAACCGCCTTTGTCCGTATTCTTCTTTCTCCGCCGTTATATCGTTATTCGATGACTCGCTATCTTCTAGATGATCCTAGTTATGGTCCCCATTGAACGTATCAAGTATCTCGCTTCTAACAACCGAGCCCTCATGACAACATCCGAATAGAGAGAAAATTTATGAGAAATGAGATACCGACGACGCCGGGTTTCAAACCTCTCGTAAACATCCGCGTACATACGCTCCTCATTCTCCACCAAATGAGGTGCAAACTCGATAACTCCGCTAACTTCGCCAGATCGGGACACCGCCATGTTATTCTCGCCTCCGCCTAATAAACTCCACTTCCTTCATACGACGAATACTTTCGTGGAAGTACTTGTCATTGAACTGCTTCAAACGCTCCCCACGACATGCCGAAAAAAAATGGATGGGTACGCTTCACGATTCCCACCAAGAATCGCCTCGCCACTTTAACATAAAAGTAGCGAATGGAACTTTCGTTCCTCCATACATCCCAAGACATCGAATATCTTAGTAATTTGTTTGACCCACGCCTCCGCTTTTAATCGGATCCGCTTCCCTGCACTCGTGGTCCCAACTTTTGAACCGCTTGGTCAGGACCCACCCGTGAATTGCTATCATTTCCTCCTCAGATTTTGAACACGAAGTCTCCTCGTCTGATTTTGCATGAATCGCAAAAACTTCTAAACATCCCCTCGCTCATCATCTCGCTCAGCAGGTGTTGTTCACAGAGGTACTTTGCCACTGTTGTACGCTTCTCCTCGCTGTAAAAGACAGCATCTCCACTGGGCCTCATTTACTCCATCATTAATATTCTCACCGACATTCTCAAATATCATCATAAAATAAGGGTTAATTAAGGAAATCAATATATCACATAATATCCCTATATACTAACCAACTAACAAATAAGCTTAGGTAGACACACTAGAGAAGGATTTACTCTGCCTCTCCTCCTAGTTCAATTCCCCGATCTCCACCAGAGATCATATCCCTAAGCTCGATATCAACCGTGACGCCCCAAAATAGGTCCATTCCATCCAACCCATTCTCGAGTCGCCAAAATACATGGTACGTAAATAACTACAACTTTATTATTACAACATATAAACCGTGAGTTTAAATACGATATTGCCATCTGACAATATCCACACGCAAATAAATCCCCATCATAATTATTGATACATTATTTTACAAAATGGTGAGGACTACTAAACAACTCTCTCTAGAACCTTCATTCCATACCCCGACTAGTACTCGCCACATTCTCGCCTCCCGAGAAGAAAAATGGAACAACAAGGAAAAGGGTGAGCTCAACTAGCCCAAGAAAAGAATATTATGACTAAGATAATATACAACAAATTATCGTTAGTCTCCAACAGGAAAAATCTAATAGAATACAATAGACAACCAATTTTAAATCAACAATCGCAATGAAACAACAATTCATTAGAAGAGTTAAGTAGAGAATGCAAACTACTATCTTCTATATATGAATTTAAAAGTTCATCGTCGATATTTTATCCTCGTAACATCAATCAATATATATCCGAATCAAATATTCATCTTTGCACTACAGCCAAAGATATTCATCACCGGGTCATGTTCATCTAAACACTGCTCATATTTGCACTACGGGCCAAAGATATTAATCACTCGATCATGTTCATCTCAACACTGCTCATCTTTGCACTACGGGCCAAAGATATTCATCAAGAAATCATTCATCTTTGCACTACAAAACAAAGCCAAAGATATTCAATAATATCATCATTTAAGACCAAGATGATGAAAATATTTTTAAAGAAACGAATCCAAAGGAAACAAAATGACAAGGATTAAGGATTAAAGATTCTTACTTTGTTTTATCCACGCCCAAAAATACCTCAAAAATAATCATAGGGTGTAAAATTCAAGAATGATCAAAACATGGATACAATCAAAGCTAGTATCCGTATTGATATTTTGATTTAAAAGAAAAATTTTCATTTTTCTATGAATAAAGTACAGATTCGTGAATAGTGTCAGATACGTGAATAAAGGCCGATACGTGAATAGTAACTCACACCAAAAGATAGAAATTCCACAAAAAACATCTTCACGCTTCATTAATAGTACTTTCGTGAATAAGAATCGTGAATAGTAACTCATGAATAGTAACTCGTGAATAGTAACTCATGAATAGTAACCCCACATGAAAAAGTTCCAAATTTGATAAAAAGTTCCAACCAAATATTTCAAAGATAATGATATTGAAGAAATAATATCATTTGAGAAGAAAATAACATCCCTTACCTCGAAAGACAAGACTTCTAGTCAAAACACCTGATATAAAGGCTATGACTTGAACTCGCACCGTATAGCAATACTCAAAGTATACTCAAAATACTCACAAGAATACGCCGATAATATAGAGAGAAAACTTCGCTTTCGTGTAATTTTCAATTCTAACCCAAGCACCCTATTTATAGAAAATGCTAGAACACCAAAGCGTAAAATTGAATATAATATTAATATAATTATACAAATTTTCCTTAGCCCACCTTTTGGTCAAAAACACCAGCCACACATGTTAAATGAGGTTCACAAACTCACCAAAAACGTTTTTCTCAAAATAATTAATTAAAACTCCCAAAAATCAATTATTTTAACTCCGTAACTTCAATAATTCATAATAAATAGCTCTTTTATCAGAAAAATTGAATCTCACGTGTTTTTTTATAGGAAATCCAATTCTCTACAACTTTGCAGTAAGAAAGTTTTTCCAAATTCCAAACAAAAATTGACCAAATCCACAAATGCACAATTTTACAAAGTGCTATAATCAAATTTCACCAAGAAATGGGTCCACCGACACACAAAACATGTGTGAATCATTTAATGCAACAAAAAACTCTTCCTCCTCATATACTCATATATCCCACATTCATTGTAAAAATATCACCCGTTAATATATTATTAAAATAATATATTTAAATGAATTATTTTATCGTAAAAAGATAAAATATTAATTTTCAACAATTGTCATTTTAAAATTTTTCTCCATCTATATCCACATAAAATCAATATTTTCCTCATCATATGAATCAATAATTAATTATTCACAAATAATATTACGTAATCACAATATCGACAACCAGTGCAGCCTCCAGAAAGAGGGGCTTTCCAATAAGAATTCTTCTTCTCTTCATCGCCGCAATTAGGTGACCAAACCTCTCCTTAGATGTAACTTTCTAGACATTGCCAATAATGTTATCTAATAATATTATTCAGATAATATGAATTATTGCTTCGATAATAAAAATAATCGTAATGACAATTATCAAACAACAACAATATAAAATATCAACGCAACAATTATTGAATCAATAAAATAAAATATCGAATAAGAATTATCGTAATAATTATTGAGTAGTGCCTTCACGTAAGAATCAATAATTGGTGCAATACCGCAGCTACTATTCAACAACGCCAGATTAGTGTGTTTTAACCAATGGGTATTCCAACAAAGATAATAATGGTAACTACTACGCCGTTATTTATAAACAACTTATATTTGTCGCTTTTCTTCATCCAATCGCTTTCACGCTATGGGGCCCACAAAGATCGCAGCACCGTCGCATTTAATATTCCCCGACAAAGATTTTAATATTCCACGACCAAATGAATATTCCCACAATAATGAATATTTTATCACCACTTGCTTATTTAAAATATTTAAGATTTTACCCATAACTAACCACATTAATCAAATCCACCCTTACTATTTCAAAATAATAAATAAAGGAAATTCCTTTTTATTTAAAAAATTTTGGGGTCTTACAGATGGGAAACCTTAAGAGGAAGGTGAAGAATAGAGCTTATGTCGAGGGGTCGATATGTGAGGCATACAGTTTCGATGAGATATCTACGTTTGTCTCAGACTATTTTCCAGATGAACAAACACCAATCGAGTATTGAGACATGATGATGGGGGAAATGTTGAACTAAATGGTCGGCTCTCTGTATTTGTTCTATCGGGTCATGCTTATTGAAAAGGGAAGTGCATATTCCTCTCTGAGCAAGAACTACATGCTACACATACTAACATTCTTCTCAATTACGAGGAGATTGACGAATTTGTGAGGTACACATGTAAACTTAATAATATATCTTTGAAGTTAAAAATTTATTCTAGTATGTTAATGTTTATAACATGGTATAAATTGTACGATGACGAGTTAAAAGTGAAGCATCCCGGCATAACTGATAAAGATATTCAAATCAATCGTGATAAAAAATTTGCACTTTAGCTAAAGGACAAAGTAAGTTTTCTTAATTTATATATATATATATATATATATATATATATATATATATTAACTATTAACTATGACTTCATTGAATAAGATGGAGTTTTTGTAGGCTTTGACTGTGGGATCAACGATTCCGGCTAATGTACAAGTCCTAGGTATGGGACCAAACAGGGACCAAGTCAGCCGCAATGGTTACAAAATAAATGGTTGTGAATTTTATACAACGACATATGGGCGCGGTATAATAACCACGAACTCTGGAGTGTGTGTCCAAGGAGATTGTTACAATGAGCTTGGTCGTGCCTTTTATGGGGAGTTGGAGGAAATCATAGAGTTGTCATACAAGGGCACGTACGGGGGTCATATTAACTTGTTCAAGTGTTGTTGGTTTGATTCAGAAAAAGGGATACGTGTTGACAGACATGGAATCATCGATATTGACCTCCATAGGTCGGCTTACTCCAACGAACATTTGTTTTACCAACTAAAACTATACAAATATACTACACTCCTAGTCCTGTTAGGAAAAGGGATAGACTGCCTACAGATTGGCAAGTTGTAATTCATACTCCCGCACGCAGTCGTGTCCAAGTAATAAACGGGGATTTCTACCAAGAGGAGATGCTTCATAGACCTCCTATAATAAATATAGAGGGTAACAATGATGTAATCCAGTTAGAGGGTGGAGATGAACTTGATGAATTGGATCCTGAGATAGTTATTGTGCCAGATGATAGTGATATTGAGGAAGAGTTATTGACAGACACTAACACAGAATCTGAAGAAGAAGATGGTTATGAATCTCCAACACTTGTACAAAATGATTCTGACTCAGACAACGATTTTCATTAAAATGTATGTTTAGTTGTAATTGTATTACAATGAATTACATATAGGAATGTTATTTATATCCTTAACTTGTTTATGTACCTTTCATTTATAGTTGTCGTAGTTAACTATTTCATGCAATTAATTGTCATTATTTTCCTTTTCTATAAAATGTATGTTTAGTTTTAATTGTATTACATACAATTACATATGTATATGTTCTCTATATCCTTGACATGTTTATGTACCTTTCATTTATAACTCATACTATCATCCTAAATTTTTTATTTATAGATGTCTTCTAAACTTGTTGCACGAAAGCGCGGGTTGGTTCGGGGTCCTAATCACGTGCCGAAGGCCCCGACTAATCCGGATGATCGCATTCTTATACAGATTCGTCCTCCTCCAGAAAGCACGTAAGTTAAACATCGTGTATATATAAGGGTTTAATATTTACATTGTTATAAATATATATATATATATATATATATATATATATATATATATATATATATATGACTGTAAATTATTGTATATTGTATTGATTTTAAAGATAGTAAAATTGTGAAATGCATTTCACAATTATGTTTATAGAATCCTGCCTCACGCCAAGGATTACATGGGCGAAACACACCTCTCACCCATAAGGATGCAAATTTAATTTGAATTTTTGGTATATTTTTTTATCACTTTGATAGATAATACATAGTTAATCAAATAATATTGTTTAGTAATGTTAGATTATGGTAATATAACAGTTTTAATATTATTATTGTTGTTTTATTTACAGAAGCGGTATAGATGGGACGAAGCATATGCATCAGCTTATTCGAGACAATCGCTCGCGTAAGTAATCTGTCGTCCAACTAAAGATAATCTGAACAAGGAACGACAAAAAGCCCTGCGCAATGCTGAGATCGACCATCCATGACAGAGTGAGTAGTATATGCATGAGCATAGTCCCTGGTGGTGCGCACATCCCATATGGGTGCAGATGTGTGACTAGTGGAGAGCTGAGAGCTGGGTCAAGAGATGCAAGACTGCCGCCTCGAACAGATCCTCTGGTGTATCTAAAGGCAAAAAGGCAAAAGGCATGTACAAGGGTGGTACTATATCATAGCTGCAGCATATTGCTGCTAGGGTACGTATGTATAAGGGCTTAATTATTTGTTATTTGTTTCAAGAGCTAGCTTAGTTATTTATTTTTATGTTTGCAGTCATGTTTTGTAGCTAAAATATCATATGTTTACATATTAATATGAGAACATAAACTGTAGTAGTCTGAGTCTCAAGGTCAACCTAACAATTGGTTGGATGTGTATGTGGCCACCCGTGATGGTCTGCCTGATGCTGTTAAGATAGTGGTCATAAGTTAACTTTATACTAATATGTTGTTTATAAATTGTGACGACCTTTTGTAGCATTTTTTATTTATTTTTCACTATTTAATTGTTGACCTTCTGACAGGACACTTATAAAGGCTTAATGAACGAGCGCTATCCTAAAGGCACCCCGCGTCCATCGATTGATCAAGAATTGTAGGAGAGGGTGTCTGTCATGAAGAAAAACTATGTTAAAGGCCAAGGACAAAAACGACGCCCGACCATCAGTGGCATAGGCAGCTCTGCTTCCTAGTCTACACAGTCATCAGTTCATCTAGCCTATCATACTCCTGCTGACTGTGTGAGAGCGATCTGCTAGAATCGTTATCTTCTTCGTATACTAGGCGGGCATCTGCATTCTCTTAGTCCTGATGAGTTGGCGGAGGCAGTGGCAGCAGCAGCATCATCATAGCATCAAGGTGTCGACCAGGTATATATATCAATATTGATACTGTCACTGTCACTGTCACTGTCTTAGTTATATGTTTCACTTCATTGTCTATTATTTAGCTTTTCCCAAGTCATAGAAGTATTAACACAAATAACATATATGTTTTATTCTTTTGTTAATTATATGGTACTAATTTGGATGATCCATGAAGAGCTAGACTAGTCATGTTAGATTTGTAAAGCCTTGTTAGACTTGTTTTTTTAGATTTTTAAAGCCTTGTAATCTTTTAGATTCATTATTTGGACTGTATTGGTTTACGATTCTATTATATGGTTGTTTACGATTGTATTGTGTTATGTTGGTTTAGATTTATTCTTTGGACTATATGGATGGATGTTTATTATATAGTAGTTATCATGGGTGGATGGATGCTTATATATACTGTTGTGTGTTGGGATAGAAAGTAAGTACAAAGCAGGTTATTTTTGGGAAATCAATAAAACAGGGAAAATATTGTAAAAAAAAACAATATCAGCGACCGCATGCGGTCGCTAATACTATAACAATGACTGCGTTGCCTTCTTGGACGTCAGCGATCGATTCGGTCGCTATTACCGGTGGCTTACACGTGTGTCATATCACACCTGACAGATGGCTCAGTATGAGTCAGAATAGCGACGGCTGCGGTCTCTACTCAATCGGTCGCTATTGTTGATCGCTGATGTCCATCCAACTACCAAATTATCTACGACTAGTATCCGCGATCGCATCGCGGTTGTCGATCTGATCTCTGACCACATGCGATCGGTCACCGATAGAAGCATTGATGATAAGCCTTTTTATTGTAGTTGTAAGGGATATTATTTGTTGTATCGTAAGAGGTATTATTTCTTTCATATTCACGAAGAGAACTTCTGTTATTCCATTCTTTATTTTTTTGTTGGAATAACCTGTATACGGGGATTACCCTATACTTGGTAAAATTCTTTTTTTATTCCATTCCTTATTATTCTGTTGTAATAACCTATATATGCGAAGTACCGCATACATGGTGAAATTCTTCTATTATTCCGTTCTTTATTATTCTGTCGGAATATCATGTTGGTGTGTTTACGCATGACCTGGTTCCATTATTTATCATTCTATTGGAATAACCTGTCTGTGCGGCCTATCGCATGCATGGTGAATTCTGTTGTTATTCCATTATTTATTATTCGCTTTAATATCCTCGTCTGCAAGCTACGCGTGACACAGTTCCATTTTTTTATTATTCTTGGGAATAACTGGTTCCATTGGTTTTTATTCCATTCGTTATTATTCTTGGAATAACTCATGTATGTAGTCTATCGCAAGCATGGTGAATAATCCTTTATATTCATTTCTTATTAAATTGTGGAAATGATTTGTTTATGTGGATTATGATGAAAGTCATAATATAAGCATTGGACTGTTGATTATGATGAAAGGCATAATAAAAGCATTGGACTGATGAAAATCATGGGTATATGTATTATTAGTAAGTTTTATGATAAGTTATGTTGGTTATTAGGTGAAAACATGAAAGTTTCTTAGAAATCACAAATGGTTGAAAATCAGATTTTGGTGAAAATAGAATATGAAATTCAATTAACCATATCTCCTATTCTATTTCGAATTTTTTAGTGTGGTTAGAGTTAGATATATGAGTTTTCTAACTTATCCAAGTGGAATCACTGGAAAAGGTGTTGTAGATTTTTGTGTGGACTGATTTTAGCAAAGGAGTCAAAAACTAAAATTTTTGAAAAGGCTACTGCCCAGAAGTTCAAAAGGGCTATTTCGGTCACTTAATTTGTGAGAAAAATTCTGGCCTTTTGGGACATGAAAATATACGGTATAAAGTACCTCTTGTCCAAAAATGAGCTCATTCTAACTTAAAATGAGCAAGTTATGACGATTTCAATATTTAGGTTTTTCCGACAAAAAATGCTATAACTGGAGTTCTATAACTCCGATGACCATAAAATTTAAACTGGAAGATCACGTTAACATGTATAAGATCCTGCCAAGATTTGGGAATTTCTGGAGTTAAACTTGAGGTAGCTAATTTCTTAAGGAATTAATTACAAATTGATTTTTGAAAAATAGTAAATGAATTTTAAAAATTCTGAGAAAAATATATGTTCAATATGGGACTATATTCTGTTAAATCTCAGAAAAGATATATTTTTGGGACTGATTTGGTATTTTTTATGAAAATGAACTATTATGAGTAAATGAATTAAATATGTTATGTGAAGTAACAAAATTGGTAAATAGAATTTTATGGCTTGGAAATCCTATATTGGGTATATGTAGATTTTTGATAAGGGATTTGATCATTGGTGATGAAATCTTATGAGTATGGCATTTTTGAATGATTAAATGCACTATTTGGTAAAGTGTAAACAATTGAAATAAATTGTTTATAAGTTTAAGAAGTGATTAAAATATTGTTATAATATTAGATTATGAGTGTATTAAGTGATTGATAATATTTGGGTAAATTTAAAGTCTTTAAATATTTATCCTTGTTTTCGTTTGATTAATGCTTATATCATTGTCATCATTCTCATGTTTATATTGGATAAAAGTCATCTTTGGCTTACGTGCATAGATGGACTTGGTGTGATTATGACCAGAGATTATTCGGTATAGTCATGACCGTAATGTGACGAATGATGTGGTAAAAATCCTCAGTGGCCTGTAGTGCGTTGATGGACAGTTTTTGGTATGATTATGACCAAGGATTATTCAGTATAGTCATGACCATTGATGATTTAATGAATATCCTTGGACCGTAGTATAGAGATGATTCAATGATGTGGTTTATTTATTAAGTTGAGTCTCAGCGATAAATAAATTGATGAAAACATTTTAAATCATAGAAGATAGTAGATTTTATTCTCTACTTGACTTTTCTAATGGATTGCTTGTTCCGCTGCAGTTAAACTTGATGTCTATTGTATTTTATCAGTTTCACATTGTTAAAGGCTAATGATAACTTATTCTGCATAATCTTAGTCATAATATTTTTTACTAGGCTAGTTGAGCTCACCCTTTCCTTCATTATTCTCTTTAGGAAATGAGAATATAGCTGGGCCAAGTCGGGGAACGGATTGACAATCCAGATGATAGCATTAGTAATCCTCACTATTCTATGAAATAGTGTGATAATAAATGTAATGAGGACAGAATTTGAGCTTCTATACTGTCTATGAGGACTCCATTGAGAGTGGATATTGTCTAGAAGGCAATATTCTTGTTTAAACTCTCAGTTTATGTTTTGTCGTATTTTACACAACAGTTGTATAATTAAGTTGTATTTGATTTATGTACCATATATTTGGCGACATAAGATGGGTGATGTATACCTATTTTTGTGGGCGTCACAGTTGGTATCAAAGCTTAGGGATATGATCCCTGGCTGAGATGTGAGACAAGAACTAGGTGGGGAGAGACGGGGAATTCCTTCGCTAGTAGGACCTACCTATGTTTGTCAGACTTTGTCTGATGAGCTTGGATTTTACATCCGGAGCGTTTATTGCGTATATATATATAGTCCGGATTAGGTCCGGACTCCTGCATTTTAACAAAATCTGGACCTTTTTTTCTTTTTTATAAAAACAACTAAAAAAAATTAAAAAATTATGGAAGTTGAATTTTTACATAATACAGTGTTTTGGGTGTGATTTGGATACATATATCAAAATATATCTGTACAATCTGTGCAGAATGTACATACATTTTTTGGTATAGGTATCCAAATCACGCCTAAAACATTATATTATGGAAAAAATTCAGTTCCATAATATTTTTTTTAGTTGTTCTACAAAAAAAAAAATTAAAATTAAAATTTTAGGGTTCGATTTTGGGACTGTCCGGGAGTCCGGACAGGATCCATTATATATATATATATATATATATATATATATATTTACATTTCTGTCAGGCCTGGAGTTTACTTCGAGGCCTTTTATTGCTTTATTTACATTTCGTCCCACCTGGAGTTTACTTCATGGCGGTTGATCACATTTACTGCTTTATTTACTTTTATGATCCTCCATGGAGGTGCTTCGTGGTGGTTGATCATGTCTCTATATATATATTTACTGCTTTTATATATTTACATTTTCGATCCCCCACGGAGGTGCTTCGTGGTGGTTGATCATGTCTATATATATATATTTACAGCTTTTATATATATAACTGCTTACTGCTTTTCATATAAATTGCGGCATCATGTGAGCCTAAGAATCATGTGATCATAGATTCAGTCTACTGAATCTAGATTCAGTTCCCGTGATGGACATTTTCAGCTGTAAGCAGCTTGTACATTATTTACGGTGTTTGAATTTTCTTAGATGACTTTCATGCCCATGAGGAGTTCGACATTGTTGTATATTATTTTCTCGAAGATGCCTCGCATCTCGAAAATAAAAGCTAACAAGTTGAACATTTAATAATAAAATGGAAGTATGAAAAGGTCTCAATTACTATTGAGCACAGGGTTTGAAATACCTCTTTTATAAAACCCCACTACTATATTATATTTAAAACTAAATTTTTCATACAAATTCAAACCCTTTGTATATAGGTGCGAGCGAGGCCTCGCACTAATTCCAAATAAATTGCACATTGATCAACACACACACACACACATTGTGACAACCCGGAAAATCGGATTGTCCAGAATTTAAGTTTAAAGAATTAGTTATTAATAAAATGAATTTTTATTATTACTATTATGTGCTATGTGTTTATTAATCGTTCTATAACCTAGGATGATTATAAATCGGGAGGATTCTGGCTACGAGATAGACTGAACGAGTAAGAATTTTCAAGACGAAAATGAAAGTTTTTCGGGAACAAAATATTTTTCGGGGAAAAAGACAAAATAGGCACTATTCATCCGTTTCTGCTCGAAGATTTATTTTGAATTTACGAGAAACGCGTAATGATATAAATCCTAAGACGTAATGGAATATTCAATAATATTTCAGTTATGGCAAAAACAAAGTGTTCGCTGCGGACTTAAAACATAAAGGTTAGGAAAAGTGAGTTCCGAGAATTTTATAATTTCGTATAATAATTAGAGTTATTATTCGTGAGAAATACGAGTATAATACTAGTTATTATATAAGTATAGTTAGAAGATTAGTACGACGTATAATATGAATATCGTATGAACGATATACAAAGAGAATACGAAAATACGAGAATTGAATGCGTATAATACGATTAGTCTAAATGGACTTTGAGTTCATGGACTTTGAAGAAACCATCTGGACTTGGATTATTTCAAGCCCAATGGAATGTGTAATCAAGCCTAGGGTAGGCCAAGTAAGAATTAATGTAAGGCCCAGTGTAGATTTAATTAAGCCCGATCCAAGAAAATAAACTGCGGATCGAACCGATGGGTCACCGGATGGGTAAAACCTATGGGGCAACCCATGGGGAAGACCCATGGGCATGTGGGATGGCCACTTGGCCACCAAGTAAGGTGGTGGCTAAGAATTGAATAGTAAGGACGTTAGGGGCGAAATGACCAATTTGCCCTAAGCCTTGGTTTTCTATAAATAGAAAGCGTAAGTTCATTATTTTGAGCTTTTGAAAATCCCACTCTTTGAGAGTGAGAGAGAGAGAGGGTTCGAATGGGAGAAGAGAGGAATAGGAAGAGGAAAAGCTAGCCCGAGTGCACACTTTGTCCGACGGAAGAAGATTAAAGAAGAACGGTAATCTGAACCCTAGTTTCTTCTATTTTTCTTTAAGTTTAATATGTTCAAAAACATAACTTAATGAAGATAAGGAGTAGATGAAGTTAAGAATTATTTCATATGGTTGAAATCATGAGAAAACGAAGAAATAAGAACTAGGAATTTAGTTTATAAATTTCTTAAGGAAGTGTAAGATTTGTAAGGATTTTGAGCAATCCGAATGAATCTTATGAAGGAGTAGGACAAATAAGTAAGGAATGATGTTTCATAACATCAAATTCCAAGAAAAAGTAAACTCGTAATCCAAAATATCGATTAAAAACGAAGAACACGCGAAGAACATGCGAAGAACGTTGTTGATGGACAAATTTAAAACCATCGTAGGATAATTGTTGTTGATGGACAAGTTTAAAACCATCACGTATAAGTTAGTTGCATATCGCTTGGTTAGGAATGTTAGAAACGTTCGTGAAGAACGGATTAAAATTGAGCTATAACGAAGTTATGGCAAAAATTTCGTAAAAGATGAACGAGAAATAGAAAGTAAATAAATGAACCCGAACGTGTAGGGTTTCATAAGAATGTAAGAGAACGTATAAAATGTGAGTCGTGAACTCAAGAACGATCGAGTTTTGAGTTTGGATGATCGAATTACGGACGAACGAACGAAGAACGTTAATAACGTAAAACGAACGAAGAATGAAGATTAAGCCAATTGAATGGCATCTTAACAGATTCAGAATGAAGTTCTTTCTAAGGGTAATCAAAATACATAAGATTAGGAAGAAAGTGGCTTTGGAACGACCTCGTTCTGAGTTATAACGAATAAGATATGAGATTTCGAAATTAGCGTTTCAAGCTTGCAAAAGACTTAGAAATTTTTTTCTAGGTTTCATGCTTGGCGCCGCAGCGCGAGTTGTGCCTTGGGGCCCGACACTGCAATGCGAGCTCGAGCCATTAGTTACTGCTAAGTGATCATGCAGTCACGAAAAGAAAGGGAAGGAACGCAGGGGTGGTAGCGGCAGGTGGCAATGCCGTAAATGATATTTTTATTGCTCAATTACTGGGGGATGTGCAAAAAAAGAAATATGAACATATAGTTCAACTAATATAACACTTAATAAAGTGTATTAAACCTTTGATAAAGGTTGAATGAAAAGATTAAACGAGATTAAAAGACAAAGAATGTAGACGCGGGTTACGGAACCAATATTCGGGGACCGTAGTCGCGATAATCGAATATGAGTGATTGCTTTGATAGTGATTCCTTAAATGTTGATTGACTAGGGTAATGAATAACATTTCGATGTTATGTCATGGTCATGAGAGATGAATGTAAAAGCGTTTATACGCTGTGAATGCAACGTTGTTGCGATGAAAGATCGGTCTTAGCATACAACGAACCGTATGGCTTTAACATTAGGAAAGAATAATGAACATGGGGTTCAGGTGACAAGTAATGAATGAAAGTAATTAAAATCTTAGATGAATGTTGAATAGAATTAAGAGGCAAGTAACGTAAATGTTGAACACACAAATGATCCTCGTGAATCATATTCACGTTGAGCGAACGTTGTAAGTATACATTAGTTGTATGACTTAGACGTTGACGGGAGTAGTAAGTAAGATATGAATTATCAAGAAAGCCGTAGTGAACGGTAATAAGATTAATGAAAGGCAAATGTGAGCCGATGAGAATGTTAGAATAAAATGTAAGCATTGGATACTTGAACCAAGTTAAAGGTTAAGTGTATGCAAATACTAAACGGGTAGAACCTACACCTCGTGTATGGTTTGACCGTAAGGTAATAAAAATCAATGATTAAACCTGTGAATAGTGAAGCAGCTAAATTAAAGACAAGTCGTTATAACGTAAAGAAGCCGAGTTAATGTTTATAACTTGGATAACGTTCTGAGTCAAATAAATCGGACGTTGTAGGATAAGAATAAGGTAGCATAAAATACTTAATGTTATAAATGCGTAGAATGAATATTGAATGATCGTCCTGAGTATACAAAAGATTGTTTGACTTGGACGATAAAGAATGAATCCTGAGGTATGGCATTTAGTTGTCAGAAAGCCATAAGGAATAAGAAATTGACTTAACGAACATTATAGTTAATAGTTCGGATAAGTTAAGATGAATTTAGGTTGTAGTGAAATCATAACCTTTGATGGTTGACATATGGGAGTTGGGCTAAACAATTCCTTCAGAGAGAGAAGGTATATACATAACTGGCCACCGATCTAACTCACTGTTATGGGCAGTGTAGATGAGACAGGAACTTGTTTGTTTGTTGTTTGTGGGAAACCACTCAGAGTACCATATGGACTACTAGCAGAGACACGATGTGTGCTGAGTCCTAGGAGAGTTATAAGAAGAAGATAAGAACGTAAATCATCAAAGATGATGAACGTATTAAGTAAGACATCTCCGTATGTCATGAAGCCGTTAATCAATAAAGGAAGTTGGTCGCGTAAACTTAGTTTGTAAGAACGTGAACCCTAAGAATTAAATTTAAGTAAACCAATGCATAAGTCAAGTATATGACTAATTGGTATATGTGTTATTTCCTTATGTGCTACATAGGAATTGGAATGAGCAGTTCAGCGTAAACTATAAGTTGTAGCTGTGCGTAAGGCAAATTTCCTAACTTCATTCATATTTTAAATGAATGCTAGTTTCTAAACTTCTCAGATGTTGAACTTGAGAAGTTCTGTCTATGTGCAAATGTGTGATATTTGTACAAGGGGTTAGAATATATGAGGCCTTGTGCCATAATGTGAACACTTCGGTTTTCTATAATATGAACTGTTTTGTTATTGAATTGTTCAATATGAGCATGTTCTATTTATACATGAACCATTATTGTTAAGTCAGTGCTATTGATTCTAGCCAGACAGAATGTGTGTGAAAGAGAGTAGAGAATGAAAGTATTTCAAAGTGAATGTGACCAATGTTTTAAAATGATAGGAATCGAGATTATTCTTATTATTTAAGCTGCTTTATAACCTTTGTTCGGTTATTGAGGTCTGAAAAGAATGTTTGAATTCTTGAAGTTGTTTGTACAACTGCTGTGACTTGCTGAGCAATTGAATGCTCACACTTGCTTTAAATAAAAATATTTTCAACGAACGATGTTAGAAAGAACTTAAGGATCCCGTAAAGATCAAGCTGATCGGTATCCAGAAGAAGTAACATTCATTATATGAATGTGCGTGAAGATCAAGCGAAGACTTGTAATATAGAATGATAGAATTAAACTATAGAATAGTTTAATGAACATTTATGTATCCTTGGTGGAGCATAAAAGTCACTTGTACAAGATGTAAAGAATAATGTATTTATCATTATTTGGAATGAAAGAGGTTTTAAGGTTTTAGAACCTGGGATTTGAGGATGTATGTTGTTATATTTAGCTATATAATGATGTATGTTGTGAAGAAGATGTGATCGTGACGTACGAAATCTGGATGTGAAAATAGACCGGATTTCGGGGCGTTACAGGTTGGTATCAAAGCTGTTAGGTTATAAATCTTAGGTATGAGTAACTAAGACTATAATCGTAGAGAGGAGGATAAGAAGATCACAACGTGATCGTAGTAAATCGTAGTAACAGATGAGCTGTTAAACAATGAATGATTTATAGCCAATGCTATGAATGAATGGTATTACTTAGTAGTACGGGAAGAACTCTGATTGAGTTATAAAGGATAGTATACGAATTAAAGAAAATTCGTATTAAGTAAAGAGAAAGTTAGAAGTTGTAAGATTTCAATTGAGGACTCATGTGATAGCTGAGTTGTATGAATCTTTGTATGGGCAGAGGTTTATGCTTTGGTGTAACAACCACTTAGTTTATTACAGTGATAATCATTGAAATTGGTCGTGCTATCAAGATGTATATGACGAGAAGGTGAATCTTTTCTCATGTATATACTTGATAGGTAGAGAATGATAAGGTAGGTGCGAGTTCTTGAAACTCATACTTATGGTAAGTTCATGACTCATAATTATATGGTATGTTTTTGAACTTCTCAGCGAATGGATGCCTATGGTCTATCTGGGATAGTTCTTAAACTCATATTATTGTGGAAAGTTCCTGAACTATAATGTGTGGTAAGTTGATGGACTGTACTAAGGTATATGAATGTTTAGACTGAAATGAGTTATTTTCAGTAGACTTAACATTGAAGGTACTAGAGAAGATTAAGTATTGTCACAAGTAAGAAAATGAAGGAAGATGGAGGATAAGATATTCCAAGTCATCTAGCTATGCTAGATTTTGAAGTTTCTTGAATTTG
Organism: Panax quinquefolius; assembly: GCA_020205615.1. Taxonomy (NCBI): domain Eukaryota; kingdom Viridiplantae; phylum Streptophyta; class Magnoliopsida; order Apiales; family Araliaceae; genus Panax; species Panax quinquefolius. The sequence goes on from CM035161.1 coordinate 64,468,904, forward strand.
TGCTGAAGTGTGCGTTTTGGAAAATTTAAAGAATTGGTTTAATTTTTGGAACCAATGGATTTAAAAACAACTATTCTTGATATGTATATGCTAGTTGATTTGGCTAGACAGAAATTGATTTAAAATATCAAAATGAATTTTATATCATCAGTGCATTTGATGCAAAGATGGTAAAAGGATGGAGTTATTAATGCAACTGAACCTAGTTTTGGAAGTGATCATAGGATCAACAACCCGCTATGGTATGATGTATAATGACGAAGTCCTCAACGTACTATGAAAAGTGTGGTATCATGACGTCATGAAACGTTTTGATGTATTGCAAAAGAATTTAAAGAATTGGTCGATGTCAAGTGAGTTGACTAAATGAATGTTTCAAGTTGATGTCCAATTTATTGGTATGGTCTAAGCTACTTGATTTGGCTAAGATGAATGGTATATCATGATTAAAATAAAATCGAGCTTTCTTTGAAGAGCTATGCCGAACAAAATTATTTTGGTGCGGAATCCAATGATTAAGTCTGAGGTGAACATACCCTGAAATGGGGTTATATGATTGGTTGATCACCTACGTATGGAAGAGGTGGTTTACTTTCTTTGTGATTGTAAACTGACTGTGTAAGAAATGTTTACGGTAAAAAGCTGTTAAACCTAGTAAGAGTTCATTTTCAATTTGACACCTCAGCAAAAGAATGAAATGTTTTAAAGGAATCCTTATATTCCTATTTATTGCTTTCACTTCATGATTCTTGATAAGTTATGAAGGGTAGGGAATGTATGAAAGATAAGAACTTCTTCGAAGAGAAGTTGAGAAGAAGGGTTAACTAAAATTTCGAGGACAAAATTCTTTAATGAAGGGGAGAATGTGAGGACCCGGGTAAGGGTTTGGTTTTAAGAAATTCTGAGGACGGAATTTTTTTAAGGAGGAAGAATGTGACAACCCGGAAAATCGGATTGTCCAAAATTGAAGTTTAAAGAATTAATTATTAATAAAATGAATTTTTATTAATATTATTTTGTGCTATGTGTTTATTAATTGTTCTATAACCTCGTATGATTATTAATCGGGAGGATTCTGGATACGAGCTAGACTGAACGAGTAAGAATTTCAAGACGAAAATGAAAGTTTTCCGGGAACAAAATATTTTTTGGGGAAAAAGACAAAATAAGCACTATTCATCCGTTTCTGCTCGGAAATTTATTTTGAATTTCTGAGAAACGCGTAATGATATAATCCTAAGATGTAATGGAATATTCAATAATATTTTATTTATGGCAAAAACGAAGTTTTCACCTGTGAACTTAAAACCTAAGGGTTAGGAAAAGTGAGTTTCGAGAATTTTATGATTTCGTATAATAATTAAGTTATTATGAGTGAGAAATACGAGTATAATACTAGTTATTATACGAGTATAGTACGAAGATTAGTATAACGTATAATACGAATATCGTACAAACGATATACGAAGAGAATATGAAAATACGAGAATGGAATGCGTAGAATATGATTAGTCTAAATGGACTTTGATTTCATGGACTTTGAAGAATCCAATTGGACATGGATTATATATAGCCCAATGGAATGTGTAATTAAGCCTAGGGTAGGCCCAGTAAGAATTAATGTAAGGCCCATTGTTAGATTTAATTAAGCCCGATCCAAGAAAATAAATCGCGAGATCGAACCGATGGGTCACCGGATGGGTAAAACCCATGGGGCAACCCATGGGCATCTAGGCCGGCCACTTGGCCACCAAGTAAGGGTGGTGGCCAAGTAAACTTGGTGGCTAAACATTGAATAGTAAGGAGGTTAGGGGTGAAATGACCAATTTTCCCTAAGCCTTGGTTTTCTATAAATAGAAAGCTTAAGTTCATTATTTTGAGCTTTTGAAAATCCTACTCTTTGAGAGAGAATGAGAGAGAGAGGGTTCGGATGGGAGAAGAGAGGAAAAGGAAGAGGAAAAGCTAGCCCGAGTGCATGCTTTGTTCGACGGAAGGAGATTAAAGAAGAAACATAATCCGAACCCTAGTTTCTTTTATTTTTCTTTAAGTTTAATATGTTCAAAAACATAAATTAATGAAGATAAGGAGTAGATGAAGTTAAGAATGATTTCATATGGTTGAAATCATGAGAAAACGAAGAAATAAGAATTAGGAATTTAGTTTATAAATTTCTTAAGGAAGTGTAAGATTCGTAAGGATTTTGAGCAATCCGAATGAATCTTATGAATGAGTAGGTCAAATAAGTAAGGAATGATGTTCCATAACATCAAATTCCAAGAAAAAGTAAAATCGTAATCCAAAATATCGATTAAAAATGAAGAACACGTGAAGAACGCCAAGAATACGTGAAGAACGTTGTTGATGGACAAATTTAAAACCATCGTAGGATAATTGTTGTTGATGGACAAGTTTAAAAACATCGCGTAGAAGTTAGTTGCTTATTTCTTGGTTAGGAATGTTAGAAACGTTAATGAAGAACGGATTAAAATTGAGCTATAACGAAGTTATGGCAAAATTTTTGTAAAAGATGAACGAGAAATAGAAAGTATGTAAATGAACCTGAACGTGTAGGGTTTCATAAGAATGTAATAGAACATATAAAATGTGAGTCGTGAACTTTAGAACGATTGAGTTCCAAGTTCGGATGATCAAATTACGGACGAACGAACGAAGAACGTTAATAACGTAAAACGAATGAAGAGCGAAGATTAAACCAATTGAATGGCATGTTAACAGATTCAGAATGAAGTTCTATCCAAGGGTAATCGAAATACGTAAGATAAGGAAGAAAATGGCTTTAGAACAACCTTGTTTCGAGTTATAACGAATAAGATATGAGATTTCGAAATCAGCGTCTCAAGCTTGCAAAAGACTTAGAAATTTTTTTCTAGGTTTCATGCTTGCAACTTGCAGTATGAAGTCGTAACTTGGGTTTTGGCCAGCAATATGAAAGCTTCGAGCCATTAGCTACTGCTAAGTGGTGCCACAATGCAAAAGAAAGGGAAGGGCACGGCGTCGCAATGCCAGTGTAGGCCAATGCCAAGAAATGAGATTTTTATTGCTCAATTACTAGAGGATGTGCAAAAAAGAAATATGAACATATAGTTCAACTAATGTAACACTTAATTAAGTGTATTAAACCTTTGATAAAGGTTGAACGAAAAGATTAAATGAGATTAAAAGATAAAGAATGTAGTCGCGGGTTACGGAACCAATATCCGGGGATCGTAGTTGCGATAATCGAACGTGAGGGATTGCTTTGATTGTGATTCCTTAAATGTTAATTGACTAGGGTAATGAATAACATTTCGATGTTATGTCATGGTCATGATAGATGGATGTACAGCGTTTAGACGCTGTGAACATAACGTTGTTGCGATGAACGATCAATCTTAGCATACAACGAACCGTATGGATTTGACATTAGGAAAGAATAATGAACACGGGGTTCAGGTGACGAGTAATGAATGAAAGTAATTAAAATCTTGGATTAAGGTTGAATATAATTAAGAGGCAAGTAACGTAAATGTAGAATACATAAATGATCCTCGTGAATCGTATTCACGTTAAGCGAACGTTCTAAGTATACATTGGTTATATGACTTAGACATTGACGGGAGTAGTAAGTAAGATATAAATTATCAAGAAAGCCGTAGCGAACGGTAATAAGATTAATGAAAGCCGAATGTGAGTTGGATGAGAATGTTGGAATGAAATGTAAGCGTTGCATACTTGAACCGAGTTAAAGGTTAAGTGTACGCGAATACTAAACGGGTAGAACCTACAGCTCATGTATGGTTTGACAGTAAGTTAATAAAGATCAATGATTAAACCTGTGAATGGTGAAAAAGCTAAATTAAAGACAAGTGCATATAATATAAATAAGCCGAGTTAATTTTTATAACTTGGCTAATGTTCCGAGTCAAATGAATCGAACGATGTAAGATAAGAATAAGGTAACGTAAAATGCTTTACTCTATAAATGCGTAGAATGAATATCTAATGATCGTCCTGAGTATACAAAAGATTGTATGACTTGGTCGATAAAGAATGAATCCTGAGGTATGGCATTTAGTTGCCAGAAAACCATAAGGAATAAAAAATTAACTTAACAAACATTATAGTTAATAGTTTGGATAAGTTAAGATGAATTTAGGTTGTAGTGCAATCGTAACCTTTGATGGTTGACATATGGGAGCTGGGCTAAATAATTCCTTCAGAGAGTGAAGATATATACAAAATTGGCAACTAATCTAACTAACTGTTATGGGCAGTGTAGATGAGACGGGAACTTATTTGTTGGTTGTTTGTGGGAAACCACTCAGAGTACCATATGGACTACTAGTAGAGACACGATGTGTGCTGAGTCCTAGGAGAGTTATAAGAAGAAGATAAGAATGTAAATCATCAAAGATGATGAATGTATTAAGTAAGACATCTCCGTATGTCATGAAGCCATTAACCAGTAAAGGAAGTTTGTCGCGTAAACTTAGTTTGTAAGAACGTGAACCCTAAGAAGTAAAGTAAAGTAAACCAATGCGTAAGTCAAGTTTATGATTAATTGGTATATGTGTTATTTCATTATGTGCTACATAGGAATTGGAATGTGTAGTTCAGCGTATAAACTATAAGCTGTAGTTATGCGTAAGGCAAGTTTCCTAACTTCATTCATATTTTAAATGAATGCTAGTTTCTAAACTTCTCAGATGTTGAACTTGAGAAGTTTTGTCTATGTGTAAATGTGTGATATTTGTACAAGGGGTTAGAATATATGAGGCCTTGTGCCACAATGTGAACACTTCGGTGTTTCTATAATATGAACTGTTCTGTTATTGAACTATTCAATATGAGCATATTTTGTTTATACATGAACTGTTACTGTTAAGTCTGTGCTATTGATTCTTGCCAGACAGAATGTGTGTGAAAGAGAGTAGAGAATGAAAGTATTTCAAAGTGAATGTGACTAATGTTTTAAAATGATAGGAATCGAGATTATTCCTATTATTCAAGCTGCTTCATAACCTTTGTTCGATTATTGAGGTCTTAAAAGAATGTTTGAATTCTTGAAGTTATTTGTTCAACTGTTGTGACTTGCTGAGCAATTGAATGCTCACAGTTGCTTTAAATGAAAACATTTTTAGCGAACGATGTTAGAAAGAACTTAAGGATCCCGTAAAGATCAAGCTGATCGTTATCCAGAAGAAGTACCATTCATTATATGAATGTGCGTGAAGATCAAGCGAAGACTTGTAATATAGAATGATAGAATTAAACTATAAAATAGTTTAAAGAACGATTATGTATCCTTGGTGGGGGATAAAAGTCACTTGTACAAGATGTAAAAAATAATGTATTTATCATTATTTGGAATGAAACAGGTTTTAAGGTTTTAGAACATGGGATTTGAGGATGTATGTTGTTATATTTAGCTATATAATGATGTATGTTGTGAAGAAGATGGGATCGTGACGTATGGAATCCGGATGTGAAAATAGATCGTATTTCGGGGCGTTACACACACACATTCATATAACAATTTCTTGAAAAGTGGAGGTCACTGTGGCAACACGGATGTCGAGGGGTGCCTAACACCTTCCCTCCACATAATCAAGCCCCCGAACTTAAATGAATCTCGGTTTCACAAACCCGTTTAGTAGTGTCACATCACTGGGTCAATGTGAAAACCTTTTCTCGGTTACGTTGGTGCAACCAGTTAAAAACAACAACTGGCGACTCATATAGTCAAATCATCGACATGATACATGTCGGACCTTTTTCACTTGTTTTTTCAAACAAATCTCACATAACATGAGAACACCAAAGAACAAGAAACGAAAAGGAACAAATAAAAATCCCGATGTCGATAGGTGGCGACTCTGCTAGGGACTCCAGTAAGAGGGTTTAAGCCACTACTACAAGCTTTTCAAAACTATTATATGCTTGTGTGTGAATGTTGCATTTATATTTATAATGAATGTGTATAAATGCATTTTACTTACTGCACTATAATATATCTATCTTTGATATTAGTTCTTCGAACATGTCATCATTTTCATAAACGATGAGACACATTGTATGTGAACCTATGTTGTGTGGTTCCTCCACCAAGAGGCTATCCTGTCGGTGTTTGACTATTGGACTCATAGGGAGACTAATTCTAATGAGGCTTAGGAAAGGCACCACCCAGATTCGCTCCATCTGAAAGATTGATTAACTTCTCGTCAAGTAGATTGCGATGATCTGGGAACCTTTATGCCAAAAAGCTGCGAGAGTAACCCTAAGATACGTCAGCCTCTGATAAAACAAACGCGGAGGAAAGTCTCTTCATGCTATCCATTTTGTATTACTTGTAAAAGCATTTACTTGTAATTTAATTCCATGTTCATGGAAAATATGAAGAAATATGTGCAAATGCATATTTATAATTAGCATGTTATCCTGTATTACAAAAACAACTGACATCTGTTTTGCAAGATAATATTCGTAACATAGATACAACACATAACATGTAAACATTTACATTATCCCTAAGACTAAAATACACAAGTCTTTTGTAGGGAAACAATTGGGCCTGTTACCTACTCAAAATCCAAAAAGGCCACGAGCCTGCAGCCAATCATGTCTTCTTCTAACCAGTCTAATGCCGTTTCTCGAGAAGAATATGACGGATTAAGTAAACAAATTATAGATTTGGTTGTTCTGCTTAAAGGATTGCAATAGTCTACTCAGGCCTCAAAATGCCTACACATACAGAATCCTCTACACAAAGAGGAATACAAGGTTTAGATAAAACAAATTTGGAACCTCAGTTGGATACGACCAACAAAGATCCTGAAAACACCCATCTCAAAGGAGATCCAGACACTGGTGATATAAGGAAGAAGGTCTTTCAAATGGAAGAAACTATCCGTGCTCTCAAAGGGATTGGAACACATGGAAGTGTTTCATATGCTAACCTTTACATATTCCCTAGTGTTCATTTTCCAGAGAAATTCAAAACCCCTGACTTTGAAAAGTAAGATGGATTAGGGGATCCTTACACACATTTGAAGGTGTTCATTGGAGAACTTGGTTCTTATGCTAAAAATGAGAAGCTCAGAATGCAGCTATTCCAGAAGAGTCTGACTGGAGAAGCCCGTTCATGGTATACTAGATTAGACAACTCAAAGATCCATAGTTGGGAAGAGCTAGCTCACGCCTTCCTCACTCAATATAGTTTTCAATCTCAGATGGCTCCTGACCTGTACCAGATTACCAAGGTCAAGAAACAGTCTAATGAGTCTTTCAAAGAGTATACTTAAAGGTGGAGGCGCCTTGTTACTAAAGTTATTCCTTCTATGACAGAGTCAGAAATGGTTATGACTTACATAGATATACAAGAAGCTCTTTTCTATGGAAGAGTCTTAGCTGGTATTGGAAAACAATTTTCTGAAATGATCAAGCACGAAGAGATGGCTGAAATGGGGTTGAAGTTGTTAGGTTTGTAATATTCATGTGCGCAATCAAATTGCATAAATTAGCGGAAGCGAGATAAAATCAGAGTTTAAAATTTTTACAAACCATATACCCGGATCACCCTTTATGCACAATTATAAACGAAAAGATAAAGAATAAAATCATAGCCTTGAAGATCGAGCTTCCTCGTACAAGTTCACCTCCAAATCCTTTCGCGTTCAACTTGAATCCACCGGGTTTGGTTCTTTCCTTTGATCAACGTTAGCCACCCAAATGTTTGGCCTCTGAGGTGATCCACCAAGGAAGAAGAAAATTCAAGAAGAAGAGGTATTGGCTCAAACCCTAGTTTTCTATCTCTATAGAAAAGGGCGTACTCTCCAACAAATTGAAATTATGTCGATGTTTGAAAAAGTCAACAACCCCCACCACCCATAATAAGACTCCTCTTATTTATAGATGTGGGCAACCCACCTTAACAATTAAGGAATTGGGTTTTATTTAATTAATTAAATTATTTTAATTAATTAAGCTCCCTAATCTTATTAGAGATAATTAATTAAACTCCTTTAACTAATTTAATCTCCTAATCCTATTAGGAATAAATGAGAGTACTTTTATTAAATTAATTCCTAAACTCTTTTAGAAATTAAAATAATAATAATTGTAATAATATTAATAAGACTCCTCTTATTAATTTATATTTAATATTTCTAAAATATTAAATAATAAATATTAAGCTATTTAATTTATTCCATCACAATAGATTAAATTAAATATACTTAACATATTATTACGATTATGCCATTAACTTCTTAAATAATTATTCTTCCTTTTATGGTGTGACCCTTTAGGTTCTCCATATTAAACCCAGGTTGTGAATAAATTAATTAGAACAATTCTAATCTTATTTAAATAAATAAATTAAACAATTAATTTATTTAAATAAATAATATTTATTCTCTGATAGGGATAAGCCTTCCTAGCGATCAACGACTTTCCGGATAATATAGATTTCAACATTAATCATAAAAGAACCTTTGAGTAAATAGTTACCGTACTGATTCAATCCTTCCACCATACAATGTCCCAATTAAATATAAGACATGGAATTCTTGTCAAGTCTTATTTTATTTAATTATATGTATTTCGATCCTTAAATGCATGACTCCAAATAATGCAAATTAGAAACTCCTTTCTAATTTCATTCTACCTTAACCAAGGACTACTAGGTTGTCATTTATCGAATCACATAGGGACATTTCTCTTCTTTTATTAGAAGTGGTAGATTCTTTATTGATCATAAATTATCTCCATATATAACTTATTATACCCAAGCATACCCTTTGATATACCCTAAGGGTCTTAAGGAATAAGTCAAAGTATAACTCATCATACACAAGATACTATGATGATCTCAAGTCCAAGGATCACTTGTACTACTATCACTACTGAATTCTATTGACAGCAAATAAAACTCCATTAGGTATTCCTTAGCGAGCCAATGCGTTCAGTGAACTTATTCTCTAATAAGCACCTACATACTTGCTTTAGTGTCTCCACACAAATGATCATGAGATCAATCATCCTCATCCAATGAGCAAGCAACGTATGTACCAATCTATCCGGATTCACTAATCCCCATTTAGTAATCCAACGATTGGGAACTATTTTAGTTTTAAGCTTTCTAAGAATTTAGATCTCATTAGAATGATCATCATCATTATTCTAAAAGCATTGCTTAAAACTATGGGTTTATCACATATTATAAAACAGCATCATGTAGATAATTAAAAGCCTTTAATAAATTAATACTTTTTATTAATAAATGAATAAGATTGTTATAAAGTATATGCTTTATCATCAAACATGATTGGCTTGTGTGCATACTACTTTCAATCTCCCACTTGCACTAAAGCCAATCGCCATTGTATCTTATACTCTTCTTCTCTAAGTGACGATTATCCTGCTGTTGGATAAGCTTTAGTTAATGGATATGTAATGTTGTTCTTGAGAGTCCACCATCTCTATAGTGATTTCCCATCTTTCAATGATTCTTATAATCAAATGAAAGTGCCACAACACATGTTTAGATCCAAGATGAGACATAGGAACTATTCCTAGTTCTGTAATAAACTTTTAATCCAAACAATCAACTTGCAGCTTCATTTATAGCTATTTACTTTGTCTTTATCACTAAACCAAAGAACTCTTTTCTTGTTTGGAACCTTTCAAATCATTTGCACCAATTGTTCAAGGTAACCCTTTACCTTAAATGGATTTTTCTATCGTCTTGATGCATCTCTTCAAAAACTTGAGTCTGTAAGCCCTCTAGTTTAAATTTAGACCCACCATGAATATGATCACATCCTTAGTGTCGTTTAAGCACTTTAAGATGTTTTTCACTGACTCATAGTGAACTTTTCCATAATATGACTGATCAACATCAGGTCTCGTACATTTCATTGCATACATGATTGTCACTCATGCGACCTCTCTTTTCAGGAGTCTGTGGGGACTATTAAGAGAGATACACTCCATAGCTCATCGACATGAGACATCTCTTGGAGTTTGCCATGCTAAACGACTTTAGCATCAAATGAATATACGTTCTTTGGGTTAAGGCATCCTTTTGTATCTATCTATATATTTTATCCCCCCAATTAAGATACTCTTCCCAAACCATTCATGGAGAAATGTTTGAACAACTTTATCTTTACTGATTTGTAGCATTGGTATGTTATTCCTCATCCGTAGTATATCAACATATAATACTAGAAATTTCACGACGCTCCCTTGACCCTTTTTTGTACACACTAGAAGTCTTTACCTCATCGAATGTAACTACGGATCATCATCTTCTATGATCGTACCTCATCATCATCATCCATGATGAATCCATACCTCCTAGGTATCTTGATGACTATTCCGGACTTACGATTCGGTTGTGAGGTACAATAGGTCTACTCTACTGTGTTCCTCTTATTTGACTTATAGTGTTTTGTGGTTCTTGAACTCTTCAAGATCTATTATCCTCCCACTAGCCCCTTCATAATAAACACCTTTATCTTAGAAGGCGTGTGTTTAAGTAACAAACACCTTTTGCTAAGTAGAATTATAGAACATATACCCTAAACTTACTTTAGGATGTCCCACAAATCAGATACTTGTCAAATCTTGTCCCAAGCTTATCTTTTGAAACCTTTTCACATAAGTTGGACAACCCCTTATCTTAACATACTTAAGATTAATAATCCTCCCTATCCATAACTTTTATGGAGTCTTGGGGTATTTTTGAGGTTACCATTTTCGAGATATGCAGCCCATTTCTAGGACATGACCTGAAGGATCTTTGGAATGTCGATAAAATCATTATGGAATGACACCGTCCAACAAGGTAGGATTTTTCCTTTCGATACATCAATCAATTATTATGTATCGAGGCGTCCATTATGAGAAAATCATTTGAGATGATCTAGAAACTTATTGCACAATATTTATTCCTTGATCTAATCAAAGAATCTTAATACTTTGCCAATTTGTTTCACTTCAAATTCTTTTGAACCTTTCAAATAATTCACACTTGTATTTTAGCAAATACACACATTCAACTCTTTGAATGATCATCTCCTTTTCTAATACTAATTTGTTCAATATGCAAAATTATTTTCATGTAAGTCAGTATACAAAATTGATTAAGTAATATTCGATTCTATACAAAACATTATTATTATAAATAGAACAACAATTGTTCTTAATTATAATACCAAAGATTTCATTGTCCAACAATAAAATGGAAATAATATTTTTAACAAGAACTGGAATACAATAACAACTTATTGACTTAATAGATTTGCCCGTAGGCATTGCTAAACTATAAGTTTCTATAGCTAATCGCAAAGAACCTTTGCTTCATTTTCCACATATAGGATTACTTATCTTTGTTTAACTTTCTATACCTTGGTCCCTTCATAAATCTATATTTATGATAACCAAAGTCGGTATCCAATACCCAAGTAGAACCTTGACTTAAAGAAAAATTTATTTCAATCATGAACAAAAGCGTATTATGGCGAAACTTCACTAAGCTTCTTTGGTTAGCCTCTCTGCAAGATGCTTCTCATGATTTCTTTCCGGTGTCGGGCTTATTGCGGTGGAAAGCAAACTCCTTTGCTATCCGTGTCGAGTTTTGTTCTTATTATCCTTTGTTTATGCCTTTCTATTTACCTTCTTTGAATCGTTCTTCTTTTAGGAAGATCCTTTGGCCCCTACCAAGAAGACTTGATCTTTCTTGGTTGGAAAGTGACTCTCGACATTTTTCAACATGTTAAGCAAATCAAATGAGTGATATCTAGCTTGTTCATATGAAAATTCACAACAATTGTGAAGGAGTCCGGAGTGAGTGCAAGATCAAATCTTGGCTCAAATCTCCATCCATGACAAAACTTCGTTGTCCTAATTGATCAATCAAATTGATAATGTTAAGGACTTTTATCATCTTTGTAGTGTCATCGGTCATTCTAGATCGGAAGAGCTCCTTAGATATCTCGATATCTATCGATCCTACTTTCCTCACCATCAACTACTTGATGTGCGGGAATATAGTAGAAGCATCCATAGTTTCATGTTGTGGCGAAGCTCGTTACTCATAGATGTGAGCATGATGCATTGAGCTGTGCATCATCTTGCCACTTTCTAAAAGTAGCAATGTCTTCCTCGGAGGCATTATGCGCAACCATTGCGAGGATAGGCATATTAAGGACATAAGATAACTTTTCAACCATGAGAACTATTCTCAAATTCCTTAACCAATCAGATTAATTCTGATGCAGTTAATTTAGCATCTAATATGCTTCGCAATGATAGTAATTTTAGACATTGTAAAATTCTAGTAAATGAATTTGTAATTAACAACATTTTTAACATACATTCTTTTATTAATTACAAAAATAAATTTGGTCTTGTTTTAAGTTGGTATCTCCACTATTTTCTTCAAAACTATATTACCTCTCACTTATATAGTTCGAAGCAAAAATCTAATTAAAGATTTGCTAGTGAGAATAAGGATCCCATTTCAAATGTATATAGCCTTGTGGTGACACAACAAACTATATATAAATAAATAGGTAGACAACTTTTGTCAATTACATCAACTATCAACTCCTTTTCTTTTTGCCTCTTAGATTATTTTGATCAAGTGGTGGCACATCCAATCATCAAAATTATCCAAGTTAAATCCGACCTAGCACTCCATATATTCAAAAAGAAAAATATCATCCTTGTGGTGACACAACAAAACAATATTGTTCAATTTTCTTTATAAGCATCAAATGTGATAAATTAACATCTTAAATACTTAATACTTGCCTTGTGGTGACACAACAAACTCATATTAAATATTTAATACTCTATTATTTTTATCATGCTAAAAGGCGACGTTCGATATTCCAAATATCTTTGAACGCTTAGGACTTAATATAAAAAAAAATTGAGGGGTTTGTTATTAATTTGTCTCATCTTGTTTTAGCGTATGCACATATATATATAAAATATACGTCGTATTAATTAACATGCGAAGCATGTTTGCATAATATATAATATATATAGTATAAGCATGCACATATAGAATACTATATTCTACACCGGATTGATTATGGACTTTTATTCTAGTTTGGTTCACTAGAGCCACCAAGTGAACCAAAAGGTCAAACCCTAGGGGTGCAGAAATAATATTTAAATATAACTATTACATTTAAACCCGGCTTCATTACAAACGGGTCTTCAAGCGCTCCTTTCTTAATCTCCAATTTTTCAAAATTAATTCTAATTATTCCTATTACAAAACTATTTAAAATAAATAGAAACCTTGATCGTGATCGAGGGAAGTACATAGGAGGAGATAGAATTTACATTAAGAAAAATTAGAGAAAGGCAAATCTATGAGACCCCATTTAATAAAACCCATACATTCGTGCATCCAACTAAAATAAAATCCAATCATATTTATTCGATAATCCATAATCAATCCCATTTATTATCATACACATCACCATATGCATCGATAAATAACATTCATCTCATGAATAATAAACATTTAATATACGTATTGATATCATTTAATGGGCAAATTTAGTTAGTATAAAATCTATTTTGAATCAAAATAAACTCCTTTATTTTAATCCAAATTTAAATCAAAATAAAACTATTTTATTTTAATTTATCCAATTTTGAATAAAATAAACTGTTTTTATTTTAATCAAAAACTTTAATCAAAATAAACTCCTTTATTTTAATTAATTATGGAATCCAATTCCATGTAATAATAAAAAAATCTTTAATTAAAATAAACTCTTTTATTTTAATTAATTATGGAATCCAATTCCATGTAAAAAAATCTTTTATTAAAGGAAACACGGATATTCTTTCCTATTCACAAATAAACTCCTTTATTTTGAATAATATGAAATCTTATTTCATATCTAAATAAACTCCTTTATTTAAGGAAATTAGGATTCTATTTCCTATTCACAAATAAAACTCTTTTATTTTGAATAATATGAAATCTTATTTCATATCTAAATAAACTCCTTTATTTAAGGAAACATGTAATCCAATTTCAACTCCAATTAGTTATCATGGAATCCAATTCCAACTCTAATTAGTTAGCATGAAATTCTAATTTTAAAATTAAAATAAACTTTTTATTTTAAAATTAAAATAAATATTTTATTTTAAAATTAAAATAAACATTTTATTTTAATTATAAAATAATTAAGAATAATATATATATATAGTATATATATATATAACTATTATATATATATATATATATATATATATATATATATAATATATAATAACCATGCGTGAGTCACTATGAGACTATGAAATTGTCCCAGTAGGAATAACTTCATCATGAATAAACTTAGGTGACTCACGGTTTTTTTTTTTTTTTTTTATACTTGATTTCTGCTGCCGGAACATAGCATAGCATGAAATCCCACGTGGCCCAAAATTATCCCATGCCAAGTGGTCTTGAAATTGTTTCCTTTACTTGATATAGCATGGCAGTATGATTAAAAAAAATACACCATGACACGTTATTCATCTCCTTTGCAATCCGATTAATGCTTTATAGGAAATCTGTTTTCGGTAATTTTTTTTTTTTTTTAGGTAAATAAATTTTGATACAACAAAATTAAGTCCGAATATATGGAAACAACCCCCAGAGGGTATGGAAACAACCCCCTAGAGGTCCATAAAAGAAAGAGGATGATGTTTCCTTTGATACTACAAGGTCAAAAGGCGTTCGGATGATATGCTTATATAGAAGAGAAATTACTCCCTTTTTTAAGCACGCATCTTCAAACCCTCCATTGCCTAAAGGTGAAGATGCAAAGCGCCTCGAACGCTCACACCCTTAGGGGACTCACTCGAGAATATCCTTGCCCTTTTAACTACTTAAAAGAAAATCACACATCTTCTTCCACCAGCCAACCCTAATGGGAGGGGTTTCAATGCTATTCGGAAGTGTTCTTATCATGCTGGAGCACTTGGACATGATACTTAAGATTGTTGGGCCTTGAAACACAAGATCCAAGATTTAATAGACAACAGTGAGATCGTGGTTATCAAACCAGATCAATGTAATGTGCAAGACAACCCTCTTCCTCAACACAAAGAAGAAGAGGTCAACATTATTAGTTAGAGCGCTAGACAGAGTTCCAATTTTAATGATGAATCATCCCAAACCATCAAAGATGGTGTTGACAAATGGGATTAAGCAAAATTCCAATTTACTATGGAACGAAAGATGTAAGCTCTTTGTAAGCAAATTGAACAATTGGCTGAACTAGTGACCTATCAGCATCAAGTCACACGCTAGTTAATCAGTCAGGAGCATGAATATCTCCTTCTTTTTGTTATGAATGCTCAACCATCACCTTAAGAAAGTGAAGCTATGGAGGATAAGGTTGCGAAGAGAGAAAATGCTATAGCCCGTCGGGATTTTGCCAATTAATGGGAATTTACATATCTGGGCCAACCTATGGAGGAGATATTTCAGATGCTAATCAGCGAAGGAAGAATTACCTCCCTTCTATCTCCAACTAATCCCCGTTCAAGATGGTTCAACTCCGATGGAGTATGTTAATATCATTCACATTCTCGCGGTCACAACACAGAAGAATGTTGGGCACTCCGCCACCTAATTTAGAATCTAATTGATAGCGGTGTCCTGCAACTGGCAGACGATGACACTATGATACTCGAGAGTGGGAATACTTGTCCTACTAAATGGAAGGGGCTAGTAGCAGTTATATCCGCTGAGGCTAATGAGACTGTCAAACCATTTCCCATACAAGCAATTCAACTCAAAAGAACTAACAAGCCTTTGAAAGTGGCAGCACTAGAGCCAATTTCTTTACCCTTCAGACCACAATATCATGTTGTCAGCTTACAAAAAGTCCCATGGAATTATGGACAAGCTGAAAGATCCACGTCTTATGTGAGACCCCAAATTTTATGAAAAAAGATTTAAATTTCTCAAAATATTTTTTTTAATATTATGGTGTGGATTTGATATAATGTTATAGTTGTGGGTAATATTTATAAATTTTACAAAGTAAGCAAGTTGTTATATAATATTCGATTGGTGGGAATATTTGTTTTAACGAGGGAATATTAAATGCATTTTAATCATTGGTGGACCCCTACAACGGATGTATTGTCGTAATAAGAAAATGACGAAATTATTTTTTATAACGCAAAAAAGTGTTACCATTAAAAGCTGTTGAACTACCCGGTAGTAAAAGTATGTAGTATCATTATGTGGTTGCATAGTAGCACTGCGGTATTGATTATTAATGCTTACGTAAAAAGTCACTCGGTTATATTCAATTATTGCTACGATAATTCTTTGTGTCATATCTCTCATTTTATTGATTCAATTATTGTCACGATATCATCTGCATAATATGTTATATTATTAAATCAATAATTGAGATGGCAAAGTTATTCATATTATTATTTGCAATATTGATATGTCTAGAAGTTCTATAAAGGAGGTTTGGTCACCTAATTGCGGCATGATAAGGAGAAATCCTTATCGGAAAGCCCCCTCTTTCTTGGGAATGACCTGGTTGTTAAATATTGTGAATTATAATTTTAATGATGAATAAATTTGTGTTGATTAAAAATGAAATTGATAGTTTCATTGTGTTGGAATTATTAGTGTTAGTGAAAATCGACATTTATTTCGATAATAATTGATGTCTGGAGGTTATATTGACCAATCGAGTAATTAACCGGATAAATGAACAATTAATTGCAATTAATTCATATGATTATAACTATTTGTTCACATGTGTGTACTATTGATTCACATTCATTTACTATTAAGGGAGTTGGTGCAAGATTGATAATACTTGCATGACTAAGTTAAAAATAGAGGTATAGATGGAGGTACTATATTGTAATTCGTATTGTCACATGTCTAGAACTATTGATTCACATGATTTACTATTGATTCACATGATTTACTATTAGGGGAGATGGTGCAAGTTTGATAATATTTGCAGGAATAAATTAAAAATGAAGGAAAAGAGGAAGGTATTATACTTTAATATTTCGAGCCCCAAAACGTGCAATTATCGAAACTATATTTTCATATAAATAGAAGCTCATTCTTTCTTCATTTCTCACCAATTCACTAAAGCTATAGAGCAATTATTATAAAGAGAAATTATAGAGAGAAAGAAGAATAAGTCTCACTATTGAATGAGGTAGAAATTTTTCTCTTATTTAGTGAGGTGAAAAATAATGAAAATGAGCTTCTATTTATAGGAAAATATAGTTTCCATAATTGCACATTTAAGGGCTCAAATATTGCAAGATAATACCTTCATCTTTTCCTTCATTTTAATTTAGTCATGCAAGTATTATCAAACTCTCGCACCACCTCCCTAATAGTAAATCATGTGAATCAATAGTAAATCATATGACTCAATAGTTCTAAACATGTGAAAATATTAATTATAGTATAATACCTTCATTTATAACTCCATTTTTAACTTAGTCATGCAAGTATTATCAAACAATGTGATTCAATAGTACACACATGTGAACAAATAGTTATAATCATGTGAATTAATAGCAATTAATTGCTCATTTATCCGATTAATTACCCGATTGGTCAATATAACTTCCAAACATCAATTATTATCGAAATAAATATCGGTTTCTACTAACACTAATAATCCCAACACAATGGAACTATCAATTTCATCTTTAATCAACACGAACTTATTTATCATTAATATTATAACTCACAATATTTAACAACCAGGTCGTTCCCAGGAAAGAGGGGGTTTCCGATATGGATTTCTCCTTATTGTCGCGCAATTAGGTGACCAAACCTCTCATTAACAGAACTTATAGACATTGTCATTATTGCAAATAATAATATGAATAACTTTGTTGTCTCAATTAATGATTTAATAATATAACATATTATGTAGATGATACTGTGACCATAATTGTATCAATAATATGAGAAATATGATGCAACAATTACTGTAGCAATAATTGAGTATAACTAAGTGACTTCTTACGCAAGCATCAATAATCAATACCGTGTGCTACTATGCAACCACGCGTATTACAGTACTTTTACTACCGGGTAGTTCAACAGTTTTAACTGTAACACTTTTGCCGTTATTTTTATAAAATGATAATTCTGTTGTTTTCTAACTACGACAATACTTCTATTGTGTGCTCCACCAATGATTGTTCTGTCGTACGGATATTCGCCAACCAAACGAATATTTTATAACAACTTGCATACTTTGAAAAAATTTCACATATCACCCTTAACTTTAACCTTTTATCAATTTAACCAATTACTAAATAGAATAATTATAAGAAAATTGAATACTTTCATTTCATAAAATTCAGGGTCTCACAATCTCCCCTCATTATGAAATTCCGCCCTCAAAATTTACGTACCTGGTAGTTCGAAGAGATGAGAATACCTTGCTTTCTTTTCGGATTGTACCTTCCTGGTTATTTCCTCTGTATCATGATTTTCCCATTGCTCATCTCCTATATTTCGGATATCATTCTAGAATATACCTTCAAAATAAAGGTTAATCGACATATCACAATTTGTCAACTTATCAAGTAAATAATTTCAGCTTACGTAAGTCACACACTAACGAAGTATATTATTCGTCTCTCCCCTCCTAGTTCTAGACTCAAATCTCCGCCAACGACCATATCCCTAAGCTCTGATACCATTTGTGACGCCCCCAAAAGAGGTCCACACAACCCATTCTAAGTCGCCGGATATCATACTATAAAAATCAAATACAAACTTTATTTATACAACTGTTGAACTGTCGTGCAAAATACGACCACAGTTAAACTGTGAGTTTTAAAACAAATGTATGTAACTCTCATGGTGCCTCTACCACAACCTTACAATGGTAATTTACATAAAATTATAGTCAAAACTGTTTTAGAAATTAAAATCTTTGCGAAGTGCTCAAGAAAACCTTCGAACATGGGAGGACATACGTCTAGGTTATGATAGATACCATACGTACACAGAATTATCCTTGGTTGACCCAATAGACCCCAAAGAAAAATGAGAAGATTACTATCATGTTCTTTCCAATGGTGAGTCTTCTCTTGACACATAACTATCTCCACTGTCTACAATTGAAAATTATATTTCAACCAAACTCCAAGATCATATAGGTAGTGCTCGTAGATATACTTAACAAGTGGATGTGCACAACCCTGTCTTATGATAACACTAGGTTGTATGTCATTAGACATCTTGTATGATAGTGGAAAAACACCCTTCCAAAGTTGGGTACACCTCACCATATTCGGTTCACCAAAATTAAATATCAAATGACGTATACAATACGACACACTTATCTAAAGTTCTCAATAAAATTATTTCCATACTATTTAAGGAGAACCTCAACAGCTATAGACCACCGTTTTATTCTCCTGTTACCCCCGCTCGACCCAGCTACACTCTTATTACCTGAAAGGAATTGTGAAGCAAAAAGGGTGAGCACAACTAGCCCAGTAAAGAATATCATGACTAAAGATAATTTACATCATCAATAGCCTTCATCAATAATAAATCAGAGATTTAGAACATATGGTAGATGATAAAAATTTTCAACCATAGTTGCAGCGGAACGAGCAATCCATTAGAAGAGTCAAATAGACCATCAGGTCTATTATCTTCTCCATGTTAAAAGTCCACCAATAATGTTTTATCCCTGTAAGATCAATCAACAATTCCTGTCCACAATCATATGAATAACTCATAATCATAATTGTGATTCTAAATTCCTCTTCGCACCTAGGACAAAGATAATTTTCATAACCTATCTTCACCTGAAGCATCAAAAATCATGGTTATACCAAATCACAATTCCTGCTCATAATCATACTAATAAATTCATATTTCTACTACAGCCAACGATATTTATCAACAATTTATCTTTGCACTACAGGCCAAAGACATACAACTTTATTTTAGAAGAATCAAGTAGAGCATGATATCTACTATCTTTTATGAATTAAAAGTGTATAATCAATATGTTATCACTGAGACTCAGCTTAATAAATAATCAACAACATCAAATCATCCCTACAGTACGACCAAGGATATTCATGTAATCATCAATGGTCATGATTATACCAAATAATCCGTGGTTATAATCATACCAATAATTGTCCATCAATGCACTCGGGCCAATGAGGACTTTTACCACATCATCTATAACATTATGGGTCTTGATTATACCGAATGATCCCTGGTCATAATCATACCAATAAACAGTTCATCTATGCATATAAGCCAAAGATACTCATCAATCAATAGTTCATCGTTGCACGTAAGCCAAAGATATACAACTGTAAAACCAATAATCAACAGTCCATCTTTGCACGTAAGCCAAAGATAATCATCAATAAATAGTTCATCTTTGCACGTAAGCCAAAGATATACAACTGTAAAACCAATAATCAACAGTCCATCTTTGCACGTAAGCCAAAGATGACTTTCATCATAATATAAGCATGAGGATGATGACAATGATATAAGCATTAATCAAACGAAATCAAGGATAAATATTAAAGACTTTAAAATTATCCAGAGTTCAAAAATATCCAAATTGTCAACATGATACTGCTTTGTGGAGTAAAATTCAAGAATAATATTCACGTACCAAAAATAATTTGCACAGAAAAGAAATATATTTTTCGGGTAAATGGTACCCCGCAATAGTACCCTATGAATAGTACTTCAGGAAAAGTACCTCGTGAATAGTACCCCAGCATAAAAAGTACCCCAAATACCCGAGTGTATAATATTCGGGTGAATAGTAATTTGGGTGAATTGTAACCCGTGAATAGTAACTCGTGAATAGTACTCTGACACGAAAAGTGCCATGAATACCCGAGTGAATAATACTAGAGTGAATAGTATCCAGGTGAATAGAAACCTGTGAATAGTAACTCGTAAAAAAAATACCAAAGAAAATGATATTCCATGACGAGTACAAAAGAAATGATATCGCATACGAGTATAATAGAATATACGAAACTACAAATGAATTTTCACCCGCCATGCGGTAATCCACGTAGACAGATCATTTCCATAATTTAATAAAGAATGAATACGAAGGATCATTCACCATGCCTGCGGTAATCCACATAGACAGGTTATTCCAACAGAATAATAAAGAATGGAATAACAGAAGAATTCACCAAGCATGCGATAGACCACAAAGACATGTTATTCCCAATCGAATAATAAAGAATGAAACCAGGTCATGCGTAATTCGCCCAGATAGGATATTCCAACAGAATAATGAAGAATGGAACCAGGTCATGTGTAATCCGCACAGACATGATATTCTAACAGAATAATAAAGAATGGAATAACAACAAAATTCACCAGGCATGCGATAGACCGCACAAGCAAGTTATTCCAATAGAATAATAAAGAATAGAATAACAGAAGAATTTCACCATGTATGCGATACTTCGCATAGACATGTTATTCCAACATAATAATAAAGAATGGAATAACAACAGAAATTCACCGTGCACGCGATAGATCGCATGCATGTGTTATTCCAATGTAATAATAAAGAATGTAATAACATAAGAATTTCACCATGTATGCGGTACTTCGCATAGGTAGGTTATTCCAATATAATAATAAAGAATGGAATAACAACCCTTACGAGTATTGAAAGAAAATAATTCTCTTCATGAGTACAGAAGAATAATACCCTTTACCTTAGAATAAATTGGATACTAGAATAGTGAGGTAGCAGACTTTTCTTCTTCTTTCTCTCTATAATTTCTCTCTATAATAATTGCTCTATAGCTTTAGTGAATTGGTGAAAAATAATGAAGGAATGAGCTTCTATTTATAGGAAAATATAGTTTCAATAATTGCACATTTTGGGGCTCGAAATATTAAAGTATAATACCTTCATCTTTTAGTTCATTTTTAATTTAGTCATGCAAGTATTATCAAACTTGCACCACCTCCCCTAATAGTAAATCATGTGAATCAATAGTAAATCACGTGACTCAATAGTTCTAAACATGTGAAAAAATTAATTATAGTATAGTACCTTCATCTATACCTCCATTTTTAACTTAGTGATGCAAGTATTATAAAACTTGCACCAACTCCCCTAATAGTAAATGAATGTGATTCAATAGTACACACATGTGAACAAATAGTTAAAATAATGTGAATTAATAGCAATTAATTGCTCATTTATCCGATTAATTACCCGATTGGTTAGTATAACTTCCAAACATCAATTATTATCGAAATAAATATCGGTTCCCACTAACACTAATAATCCCATCACAATGGAACTATCAATTTCATCTTTAATCAACACGAACTTATTTATCATTAATATTATAACTGTAACGCCCGAGAAAATCGGATTTTTAAGACAATTAAATTTTTATTTGATTATGTGAATTAAATGAATTTAATTGATTTATTTTGTGAGTAAGCTATGTGAAGGTCGTTCTATGAACTAGAATGTGCTAATGTGGTTAGTAATCTGGCTACGTGCTAGAATTAATTGTTTAGAATTTCCAAGACGAAAATAAATGTTTTTCGAGAAATTCTCGTAAAAACACTATTCATCCGTTTTTGCTCGAGGAATTTTTTTGAAATTCTGAGAAACGCGTAATGATAGAATATCGAGATAAGATGAAATATCTAATTATATTTCATTTATGGCAAACGAAGTTTTCTCCTACGAACTTAAAACCTAAGGGTTGAGTATACTGATTTCCGAGAAGGAAATGAAACGCGTAGAAGAATTACGTTATGGTTAATACGTGTGTTATACAAATAGGATACTATCTAGAATCTACGTATAATATGATGAGTTAATACGAAGTACAATATGACTATTGTACGAGTATTATATGGAGAGAATACGCGAATTGTAAGTCTAGAATACGATTCGTATTATAAGAATTAAGTTAAGACTTAATATTAATTCATTTGGGTTGGATTATTTTTAGTCCAATCAATTGAATGAGCAAGCCCAAGGGATTAATTAGTTAAGGCCCATTAGTAGATTGGTTAAAGCCCAATGCAAGAAAACCGAACCATGGATCGAACCGGTGGGTCACCGAATGGGTAAAACCATGGGGCAAACCATGGGGATGACCCATGGGCAAGGTGGGCCGGCCCTTGGTGTGCAAGGTAAGCTTAACACTTGGTCACCAAGTATTTTACTTGGTGACAAAGTGTGAATAGTAAGGAGTTGGTGGTGTATTGTCTAATTTGCCCTCCATTTCTTTTCCCTATAAATAGAAAACAAGAGTTGGTCTTTTGTGAGTTTTTCAAATGCCAACCTAGATTTTTGAGAGAGAAAGAGAGCTAAACTCAACCAAATCATACACTTGGAAGCTTTGCCTTATAGTTTTCCAAGATTTTCTAAAGAGTTCTTAAGGTAATATTCCTTAATTCTAATTCCATCTCTTTTGGTTTTCTTTTATCATGGAGAATCATAAATGGGTGGTGTATATCTTGTATAGTGGAATAAGAATGACTTATTATAGATTCAATCTCTATAAGTCATGAAACCATAGAAATCATAAGGTTTGATATAGTTTGAAACCATGAAAAAACTGATTGTTGAGATTGATTGTTGATAAACAATTGAACTCCATCATTACGTAGATATGTGCATCTTGTTTGGTTAGGATGTAGATATGAAGTCCATGTAGTATTCTATGTGATTTAGGATTAGAGTACGTTAGTAACGAAGTTATGGCGAATTTCACGGAAATAGACGTTAAACGTCGAAAACGTTGAAATTCTGGATTGGTAGTTGAAAGTTGCCGTGAGACTTGAAAACGTTGTTTTTTAATTTTAACACATGAGATAGGGTATTTAAGAGTTGTGGGTTCAAGAATCGTCGGATTCTGACTTAAAACGAAGAAAACGAGCATTGAACGCTCATTAACATTTACGAACGCTTAGAAAATGAACTCTATAGTGAATTTTGAATTAACGGATTTGAAAGTATCGAATTCTTATATGAACGCGTAGAGTATGTCATTTATGACAAGTAGGCTTTTGAACGGACCAAATCAGACTTATAACGAGGAAGATATGGCTTCGAGAATTTTACAAAAATTTTCATCTGTTGGAAAATTCTAGTCTTCGAGGTCTCAGCCATGTAGCCTAGATAGTGTGTTAAATGTCGTCTTTAAGCACCGAGACAAGTGTAGTTGGCTACTAGAAAGTGGTGCCGCAGCGCCACTTATAGAAGGAAGTCTCGCGCAGCAGCGCCGAGACCGGGACCTAGCTACTACTAACTGGCATCGCAGCGCCAGTCTTGAACTAGGATGTCACGCCGCGATGCGGGTATAGGGGAATTATTGAATGACTTAGGTTTTGCACTGTAATTGTTCTGAGACCTACAATAGTAAAGTTTAAGCACTTCATAAGTGTATTAAAACGATTCCTATACTACCTATACTAAAGTATGTGGTATTGAACTTAGGAATTGAATGCATGTTAATAGTTTATGAATGAAGAACACAAAGTGTTGTCAATAAACCTTAATCGGTAAACAACATTGGTACTTTGCCAACAATGTTAGAGTCTGGTCAATAAAGTAAGTTGATTAATAAGCCAGGACGAAGGGTAATAAGTCGAATTGACTTTATTAATGATATTAAGTTAACAAAGACTTAGAATAGAAAGAAGTTGGTAGGAACAATGTGAATAATTGTTTGATAGCTAATTACAGTGTGCTATGTGAATATATCATGTAGATTCTGTAAAGGCTGTGGTCAGTCGATTAAGTTATTTGAAGATGCTGAAAGGCAAGTTTTCTTAATGCTTGTCTAACTTTCAAGTTAGCCAAGTTTTATGTGATTCATTGTACTGAATTGCACGACTGGTTTTAATGAAAGGGTCAATGCCAGATTTAACTCGGCTAGACTACTCGTAAGATATAGATTGATTGATATTCATATCTTTATATATAGAAATGTTAATGCTATCCTATGCCAAGTAATTGGTATGGATGTGAAGGTAAGGTTTGTCTATGAACAAACAAAAGTATTTTTCATCAATTATTCGATAGGCACGCGAGTTTGCCAAAACTTAAACGTAAATACGTTTAACAAAAGAGTGTTGATCAACATAGAGTACTATAGGCTGATCACCTAGAAGTTCTTTGTAGACACTCGATATTTTCTGTATGCCTGTTACTAACATTACAGGAGGGCAGATTCGTCTTTCAGAGATAACCTTGGAAGACAGCTTACATCCATTCCGAGATACTACTGTAAGTGCGCCCAACTCGAACACAAACCGGAACATCGGTTCCAACTCGTAACAAAAACCAGGAACTTCATCTCAAACCCGGAACACAGACCGAGAATGTCATTTTCAATCTCAGAGATAACCCCGAGGTTTGCAAGATCAAAAGACCGACAACAACACCGAAGATGACAATTCTGTCTCAGCGATAACACCACAACGTTCAATTCCAGTCCCAGAAGCAACTTGGGAGTAGCAACTCCATCCTTGGTGATAGCCCCAAGGGATGCTTTTGTAGTTCCGGTGATAACTCTAGAATTGTTTATTTCAAACACATGCAATCAGCTTCAAGCTCAGACTTGGAGCTAACAATGGGCAGAAAGGTTCTTTCATAGATGACCTTGCGGTATTCAAACACTTGCAGCATTCCAATCTCAGATGTAACCCTGAGTAACGTCTGCTTTCCGCTCAAACCGACGATAACCCCGATAAGGAGTCAAAAGCGTCATCTTACTGCCTCAACAAGATTATATCGCGGCATACCAACAAGTAGTCCAATCTCAGATGTAACCCTAAGCAACACCTACTTTCAACTCAAACTGGTGATAACCCTAGTGAGGAGTCAAACATCATCTTGTCTCTTCAACACCTGCGCGTTGTCTCGACACTTCATATATATATACATACAACAATGTCCCACAAGAACCGAGGAGTAACAATCCCGAGTGACTATTACGCGTGGCAGTACTTTGGATAGAATTTGAAGCTTGAAGACCATGGGCATAGACCCCTCTTCCTGACTTCGAACAACTTCTAATCCATGTCATTAGTGTAACTCTCAACACAAGCGGTCCAAAGAAGGTTAGATATACCTCGTTTGGATGCTCAAAATGAAGTTCTGCAATTTCGACCGGACATTATAGTGCACGAGTGCAAGTACTACGAGATGATGGGACCCGCGAGGCTCGGATGCACCACGACCAAATGGAGGTACAAAATGCAGGGCCGCAGTGTACTTGGCCATCCATCCATCTATATACAAGCCTTGGGGTCAGCCATTTGAAGAAGAGGAGAGAGAGAGAAAAAGCGAGGAAGCCCTGTCCATTTTACTCTGCATACACATCTTTTGAGCGTTTCCTCACTTTTAAATAGTTGTTAGCTCACATATAGCTATCTTTTATCCGATGGGAGCTAAGTGTTTATCCATTTAAAGTCATAGAAGTCTACTTTGGCAGCCCACTGTAAGCTTTCTCACATTATATAAAGTCTTCTTGTCATTTTAGCACACACTGTTGTACACGTTGAGAGTCGTGTGAGTGTGTTTGCCCGCACTTCGGTCCGTGGTTTTCATTCCTGTCTGTATATATACTTATATATATATATGTATATATTTCATATATGGACTAACATTATCGTGTTATGCCTCAATTGAGCCTAGACTTCAGTTTGGAGCGTTTATTACTTATATATATATATATATATATATATATATATAATTGTTGTCGGACATATCCGATGAGCCTGGATTTACATCCGGTGCGTTTACTACTTTTATATATATATTTGTACATATATATATTTACATTTCTGTCAGGCCTGGAGTTTACTTCGTGGCCTTTTACAACTTTATTTACATTTTCGTCATGCCTAGAGTTTACTTCGTGGTGGTTGATCATGTCCATATATATATATATATATATATATATATATATATATATATTTATTGCTTTTATATATTTACATTTCTGATCCCCCATGGAGTTACTTCGTGGTGGTTGATCATGTCTGTATTTATATATTTACATCTTTTATATATATAACTGCTTACTGCTTTCCATACAAATTGGAGTATCATGTGAGCCTAGGAATCATGTGATCACAAATTCAGTCTACTGAATCTAGATTCGGTTCCCATGATGGACATATTTCTCAGCTGTAAGGAGCTTGTACATTATTTTACATTGTTTGAATTTCCTTGGATGGTCATTCATGCCCGATGAGGAGTTCTAAGATCGTCAGATATTATTTTCTCGAGAATGCTTCGCATCTCGAAAATAAAAGAAAACAAGCCGAACATTTAATAGTAAAATGGAAGTATGAAAAGGTCTCAATTCCTATTGAGCACAGGGTTTGAAAAATCTCTTTTACAAAACTTCATTGATATATCTTAGTTAAAACTGAATTTTTCTATAAAATTCAAATCTTTTGTATATAGGTGCGAACAAGGCCTCGCACTACTTTCAAATAATTGCACATTGATTCACACACACACACAAACATTCATATAACAATTTCTTTGAAAAGTGGCGGTCACCGTGGTAACACGGATGTCGAGGGGTGCCTAACACCTTCCCTCCGCATAATCAAGCCCCTGGACCCAAAATGAATCTCAGTTTCACAGACCCGTCTAGTAGTGTCAAAACACTGGGTCAATGTGCAAACCTTTTTCGATTCCATTGCTTAGTGCAACCAATTAAATACACCAACCGGCGACTCTTAAAGTCAAAATGTCAACATTATACATGCTTACCTTTTTCACTTGTTTTTTTTTAAACAAATCTCACATTAACATGAGAACACCAAAGAACAAGTAACGAAAAGGACACTCAAAAATCCCGACGTCGACGGTGGCGACTGCTAGGGACTCCAAAGAAGAGGGCTTAAGTCGTTATTACAAGCTTTTCCAAATTATTATATGCTTGTGTGTGAATGTTGCATTTGCATTTATGATGAATGTGTATTTAATGCATCTTAATTATCGCCTTTGCTAAATATCTATTTGTGATATTAGTGCTTCAAGACGTGTCATCATTTTGCATAAACGCCGAGACACGTTGTATGTGAATGTATGTTGTGTGGCCCCTCCACCAGGAGACTATCATGTCGATGTTTGATTATTGGACTCGTGGGAAGAATAATTCCCCGGGGCTCAGGAAAGGTACCACTCAGATTCGCTCCAGTTGAATAACCAGATTAACTTCCCTTTATGTAGATTGCGATGATCTGGGAACCTTCATGCCAAAAAGCCGCGAAAGTAACCCTAAGATAGGTCAGCCTCTGAAAAACCAAACGCGGAGGAAAGTCTCTTCATACTTTCCATTTTCAATTACTTGTAAAAGCATTTACTTGTAATTTTATTCCATGTTCATCCATATGTAATGGAAAATATGAAGAATATCTGTACATGCATGACATTTATCAATTAACAACCGGTTTTGCAGGACAAAATTCCTAAACGGATATGTTATGATAACATTTACATTACCCTAAGACTAAACTACGTCAGTCTTTTGTAGGGAAGCAATTGGGCCTGTTACCCACTCAAAATCCAAAAAGGCCATGAGCCTACAGCCAATCATGTCTTCTTCTGACCAGTCTAATGCTGTCTCCCTAGAAGAATTTGACGGATTGAGTAAACAAATTGCAAACTTGGTCGTTCTACTGAAAGAATTTCACCAGTCCACTTAGGGTACGAAGATACCTACACATACAGAATCCCCTACACAAAGAGGAGTTCTAGGTCTAGAAAAAACAATTCCATAACTCAGTTGGATACAACCAATAAAGACCCTGAAAACACCCATCTCAAAGGAGATCCGCATAAAGCGGTGATATCAGGAAGAAGGTCCTTCAAATGGAGGAAACTATTCGTGTATTCAAAGGGATTGGAACACATGGCAGTGTTTCATATACAGACCTTTGCATATTTCCTGGTGTTCATTATCCAGAGAAATTCAAGACCCCTGATTTTGAGAAATATGACGGATTAGGGGATCCTTATACACATTTAAAAGTGTTTATCGGAGAACTTGGGTCTTACACAGAAAAAGAAAAGCTCAAAATGCAGCTATTTCAGAAAAATCTGACTGGAAAAGCCTATTCATGGTATACCAGATTAGACAACTCAAAGATCCATAGCTGGGAAGAGCTGGCTCACGCCTTCCTTACTCAATACAGTTCTCAATCTCAGATGGCTCCTGACCGGTACCAAATTACCAAGGTCAAGAAACAGTCTAATGAGTCATTTAGAGAGTACGCTTAAAGGTGGAGGCGCCTTGCTGCTCAAGTTATTCCTTCCATGACGGAATCAGAAATGGCCATGACATTCATAGATATACAGGAAGCTCCTTTCTATGACAGAGTGTGACGCCCCCAAAATAGGTATACATCACCCATTTTAAGTCATCAATAACATGGTACAGAAACAACTACAACTTTATTAATACAACATATTGTCATCTAGACAATATCCACACTCAAATAAGTCCTCATTATAATTATTGATACATTATTTTACAAAAATGGTGAGGACTACTAAAACAACTCTCTAGAACCATCATTCCACACCTCGACTAGAACTCGCTACATTCTCGCCTCTTGAGAAGAAAAATGGAACAAAAAGGAAAAGGGTGAGCTCAACTAGCCAAGTAAAGAATAGTATGACTATGATAATATAAAACAAATTATCGTTAGTCTTCGACAGGGAAAAATCTGATAAATTACAATTGAGAACACGTTTTAGATCAATATTTGCAGAGGAAATAATAATTCATAGATGAGTTACGTAGAGAATGAAATCTACTATAATCTATGTCTTTAACAGTCCATCATCAATATATTATCCCTATAACATTAATCAATATTCATCTTGAATCAAATATTCTACTTTGCACTACAGGCCAAAGATATTCATCAGTTAGTCATGTTCATCTCAACACATGTACATCTTTTCACTACAAGCCAAAGATATTCATCAAAAATTCATTCATCTTTACACTGCATGCCAAAGATATTCAGTAATATCATCATTTAGGACTAAGGATGATGAAAAATATTTTAAAGAAAACGAATCCAGTGAAACAAAAGACCAAATATTACGGATTCGTACTTTAAACAATCCAAGTTCAAAAATACTTCATAAATAAACATAGTGGAGTAAAATTCAAGAATGATCAAAACATGGATACAATCAAAGCTAGTATCCATAATTGATATTTTTGAAAAAAAAAGAAAATTTAATTTTTCTATGAATAGTGTCGTAATCGTGAATAGTGTCGTATACGTGAATAGTACCGTATACATCAATAGTACCCCCGACACTAAAAGACAAGAATTTCACAAGAAAAATCTTACCAATAATCCGGCATAATGAAATTAGAATACTGGATATAGTGCTGAAGGGAACTTGCACCGTATAGTAACACTCAAAGTATCAAAATACTCACAAGAATACGCTCGATAATATAGAGAGAAAAAGAGAGAGAAAACTTCAGTTTCTTGTGTGATTTTCAATTCTAACCTAAGCACCCTATTTATAGGAAATTGCTTAGAACACCAAAGCAGAAAATTTATTTATTAAATATTCAAGTCCACCACCAAAGAATCTGAATTCAGCTCATTTACACACATGTGGGATTGCAAAAAACATTTTCCTTGAATAAAATAATTAAAACTTCCAAAAATCAATTATTTCAGAACTTCGAAACTTCAATAATTCATAATAAATAGACCTTTCATCAGAAAAATTTGATCCTTATGTCCTTTCCATAGGAAATTCCATTCCCTACAACTTTGTAAGTTTAAGTTTTTCCAAATTCCAAACAAAAATTGACCGAAATCCACAAACGGGCAATTTTACAGGCTATAAACAAATTTCAGTCAAGAAATGGGGTCCACAAACATGAAAAACATGTTTTAAATATTTTTAGTAACAAAAATACTCTTCCTCCTAATTTATTCATATATCATACATTCATTGTAAAAATATTACTATTATTATTAAAATATAATAATATATTTAAATGAATTATTTTATCAGAAAAGATAAATATCAATTTTTCAACAATTGTTACTTTAAAAAAAAAATTCTCCATCTATATCCACATAAAATGTATATTTTCCTTATCATATAAATAAATAATTAATTATTCACAAATAATATTACAGAATTACAATACTGACAACCAGGCAGTTCCCAGGAAAGAGGGGGCTTTCCAATAAGGATTTCTCCTCTTCTTGGCGCCATGAATTAGGTGACCAAACCTCTCCTTAGATGCGAACTTTCTAGACATTGCCAATAATGCTATCTAATAATATTATTCAAATAACATGAATTATTGATTTGATAAAGGAAAATACTGTGCAGTGACAATTATTGAAACAACAATAAAATATCAACGTAGCAATTATCGAATCAATAAAATAAAATATTGAACAACAATTACTGTAACAATTATTGAGTAGTGCCTTTTAACGTAAGAATCAATAATTGATGCAATACTGGTAATACTCTTGTATTTTAACCAATTTGTATTTCAACGATATATACTTGATAACAACTTCTACTGTAGTATTTATAAACAACTTATATTTATCGTTTTCTTCATCCAATCACTTTCCGTTATGGGGCCCACAAGAATTGTTGGCCAAATCGAATTAATATTCCCCGACGGTAAGAATAATATTCCACGACCAAACTAATATTCCCAAACAATGAATGAATATTTTATAACCACTTCCTTATTTAAAATATTTGCGCATTTTACCCATAACTAACCACATTAATCAAATCAACCCTTACTATTTCAAAATAATAAATAGTGGAAATTTAATTTCATTTATAATAAGTTGGGGTCTTACACAGAGTTCTAGCTGGTATTGCAAACCATTCTC
This sequence comes from Panax quinquefolius, assembly GCA_020205615.1. Classification (NCBI taxonomy): domain Eukaryota; kingdom Viridiplantae; phylum Streptophyta; class Magnoliopsida; order Apiales; family Araliaceae; genus Panax; species Panax quinquefolius. The sequence goes on from CM035161.1 coordinate 64,500,885, forward strand.
TGAAATGATCAAGCACGGAGAAATGGCTGAGATGGGATTGATGTCCGGTAAAATTCAAGACCTAGCCGCTCTTAAAGCTGTTGTTAAGCACATCGAGTCCAGATCTTATGGAAACAACCCCCGAAGGGTCCATAAAAAGAAAGAGGAGGATGTTTCCTTGATACTACAAGGACAAAAAGGCAATCAAAGCATGCCTATGCAGAGGAGAAACTACTCCCCTTTTCCAGCACCATCTTCAAACCCTCCATTGTCTAAAAGTGGAGAAGTAAAGCGGCCTCGAACATTCACTACCTTAGGGGACTCGTGTAAGACCCCGAAATTTTTTTAAATAAAAAAGAATTTCCTTTATTTATTATTTTGAAATAGTAAGGGTGGATTTGATTAATGTGGTTAGTTATGGGTAAAATGCGCAAATATTTCGAATAAGCAAGTGGTGATAAAATATTCATTATTGTCTGGGAATATTCGTTTGGTCGTGGAATATTCGTATCGTTTGGGAATATTCGTATTTACGGCACAGCCTTTTGTGGGCCCCATAACTGAAAAGCGATTGGATGAAGAAAACGACAAATATAAGTTGTTTATAAATAATCTGCAGTTGTTATTAAGTATACTGCTGGAATACCCTTGTGGTTAAAACACACTAATACGCTGTTGTTGAACAAGAAGATACGTATTGCACCAATTATTGATTCTTACGTAAGAAGGCACTACTCAATAATTGTTACAGAATTACTATTCAAAGATTTTATTTTATTGATTCAATAATTGTTTATTAATATTTTATATTATCGTTGTTTCAATAAATTGTCATTACACAAGATTTTCCATTATCTGAGCAATAATTCATATTATCTCGAATAATATTATTAGAAAACATTATTGGCAAATGTCTAGAAAGTTCTCGCCTTAAGGAGAGGTTTGGTCACCTAATCATGCTAGTAAGGAGAAATCCTTATCGAAAGCCCTCTTTCCTCGAACTACCGTCACAAAGATCGTGATTCTCAGTAATATTATTTGTGAATAATTAATTATTGATTTATATGATGAGGAAAATATTGATTTTATGTGGATATAGATGGAGAAAATTTTTAAATGACAATTGTTGAAAATTAATATTTTATCATTTTCTCGATAAAATAATTCATTTAAATATATTATTTTAATAATATATTAACTATGATATTTTTATAATGAATGTGGGATATATGAGTATATGAGGAGGAGGAGAGTATTTTTGTGGCATTAAATGATTAACACATGTTTTGTGTGTGTGGTGGACCCCATTTCGATTTGAAATTTGATTATAAAAATAAAATCGTCTGCTTGTGGATTTCGGCCAATTTCTGCTTGGAATTTGGAAAAATTTCTTCTGTAAAGTTGTAGAGAATTGAATTTCCTATAAAAACTCATGAGATTTGAATTTTCTGATAAAAGGGCTATTTATTATGAATTATTGAAGTTTTGAGTTCAAATAATTGATTTTTGGGAGTTTTAATTAATTATTTTGAGAAAAACGTTTTTGGTGAGTTTGTGAACCTCATTTAACATGTGCTATGGCTGAAATCAGATTTCAAAGGTGGGCTAAGGAATTTTGTTTATAAATAATATTATTATATTCAATTTTCGCTTTGGTGTTCTAAGCAATTTCCTATAAATAGGTGCTTAGGTTAAATTGAAAATCACACCGTAACCCAAGTTTTCTCTCTATATTATCGAGTTTATTCTTGTGAGTATTTTGAGTATACTTTGAGTATTGCTACTCGATGCAAGTTCAAGTCATAGCCTATATCCTGTGTTTCAACTAAAGATCTTGTCTTTCGAGGTAAGGGATGTTATTTTCTTCTCAAATGATATTATTTCTTCAATATCATTATGTTTGAAATATTGGTTGGAACTTTTATCAAATTTGGAACTTTTTCATGTCGGGGTTACTATTCACGAAGTTACTATTCATGAGTTACTATTCACGAGTTACTATTCACGAGTACTATTCATGAAGCGTGAAGATGTTTTTTGTGGAATTTCTATCTTTTGTGTCGAGTTACTATTCACGATACTCAAGACTATTCACGATACTGCACTATCCACGAATACGGGCACTATTCATTCAATTAAAAATGAAAATTTTTCTTTTCGCCTAAAATATCTATTCGGATACTAGCTTTGATTGTATCCATGTTTTGATCATTCTTGAATTTTACACCCTATGATTATTTTTGAGGTATTTTTGGACGTGAATAAAACAAAGTACTAATCCTTAATCCTTAATCCTTGTCATTTTGTTTCAATCGGATTCGCTTTTTTAAAAATATTTTCATCATCTTCAGTTTTAAATGATGATATTATGGAATATCTTTGGCTCAGTAGTGCAAAGATGAATGATTTTTGATGAATATCTTTGGCCCAGTAGTGCAAAGATGAACAGTGTTGAGATGAATACGACCGATCGATTAATATCTTTGGCCCGTAGTGCAAAGATGAACAGTGTTTAGATGAACATGACCAATCGATGAATATCTTTTCGCTCAGAGTGCAAAAGATGAATATTTGATTCCGTATATATATTGATTGATGTTATAGGGATAAAATATCGACGATGAACTTTTAAATTCATATATAGAAGATAGTAGTTTGCATTCTCTACTTAACTCTTCTAATGAATTATTATTTCACCATGAATATTGATTTAAAATTTGTTGTCTATTGTATTCTATTAGATTTTTCCCATCGTTGAAGACTAACGATAATTTGTTGTATATTATCTTAGTCATAATATTCTTTACTGGGCTAGTTGAGCTCACCCTTTTCCTTGTTGTTCCATTTTTCTTCTCAGGAGGCGAGAATGTAGCGAGTACTAGTCGGGGTATGGAATGAAGGTTCTAGAGAGAGTCGTTTAGTAGTCCTCACCATTTTTGTAAAATAATGTATCAATAATTATGATGGGGATTTATTTGCGTGTGGATATTGTCTAGATGGCAATATCTGTATTTAAACTCACAGTTTATATGTTGTAATAGTAAAGTTGTAGTTATTTCTGTACCATGTATTTGGCGACTCAGAATAGGTTGGATGGAATGGACCTATTTTGGGGCGCCACAGTTAATATCGAGCTTAGGGATATGATCTCTGGCGGAGATCGAGGAATAGAACTAGGAGGGGAGAGACGAGTAAATCCTTCGCTAGTGTGTCCTACCTAAGCTTATTTATTAGTTGGTTAGTATATAGGGATATTATGTGATATATTGATTTCCTTAATTAACCCTTGTTTTATGATAGTATTTGAGAATGTCGACTGAGAATATTAACAATGGAGTAAATAAGACCGTGGAGATGCCTGTACTTACCAATGAGGAGAACGTGCAACAGGCTGGAAATGTTCCTCCTGTGAACAAAACCACTTTGAATGTATGATGAACGAGGGGATGTTTAGAAGTTTTTTGCGTTCATGCAAAAATCGAATTTGAGGAGACTCGTGCTCAAAATACGAGGAGGAAATGATAGCAATTCACGGTGGTCACAAACCAAGCAGCTTCAAAGAGTTGGGACCACGAGTGCAGGGAAAGCCGGATCCGATTAAGGCGGAGACGTGGGTCAAACAAATTACCAAGATATTCGATGTCTTGGGATGTACGGAGGAACAGAAAGTTCCATTCGCCACCTTTATGTTCCGTGGCGAGGCAGATTACTGGTGGGAATCTGTGAAGCGTACCCATCCAGCTGCACTCAACATGTCATGGGAGACGTTTCAGAAACAGTTCAATGACAAGTACTTCCCTAAAAGTATTCGTCATATAAAGGAAGTGGAGTTTATTAGATTGGAGCAGAATAACATGACGGTGTCCCAGTACGAGGCGAAGTTCGCGGAGTTATCCAGGTTTGCACCTCATTTGGTGGAGAATGAGGAACGTATGACGCGGATGTTTCTGAGAGGTTTGAAACCCGACATACGTCAGTATCTCATTTCTCATAAATTTTCTCTCTATTCAGTTGTTGTCAACATGGCTCAGTTGTTAGAGCGAGATAACGAGTACGTTCAACCGAGGGACCATAACCAGGTTCATACCAAAGATAGTAGTCATCAGAATAACGATAACCAGCAGAGAAATAAGAATACGATTAAAGGCGGTAACCACTCCGGTGGTAATCGTGGCCATGAAAAATAGAAGAAGCGAGTCGAGAGGAGATTTTAAAAGAGGAGATTCAACAACGACCATGTGAAGACGTCCGGCGCCAAAGAGCAACCGGGTTCCAAAGGAGGAGAAAGACCATCGGTCGATGTTACAAATGCGGAAAGAGGGACATATCACCCTTAAACCGCCCACAACAATTTAAGGTATGCTATAATTGTGGAAAAGAAGGACATATCGCTCGAGATTATACGCAGATCGAAACCCATCCAATGGGAATGGTGACTCAAAAGGATGTCCCGAAAAAAGTTAAAGTCAACGGTTCTCGGAAGAGCGCTTATCATGGCCAATCAAAATGCGAGGAACCCGAACGGTTAGCACGGGTTAGTTAATTATAAATTCTTGCGAAGTTTATACCTTACTAGATACCTTGGATTCTACCCATTCTTTTATGTCTTGTGCTTTGCGTTCAACGTTTGAACTTGACTACGGAGAAATTAGACTTTGACCTATTTATGGAGACTCAGTTAGGAGAAACTTTCATTACATCCGTTGTTTAGAAATCTTGCTTGATTCAAAGTTAGCACTATCACATTACCCGTTAACCTTATTTCTATAGAGATATTTGCTTTTGATGTGATTTTAAGGTTAACTACTCATCATGCCAAATTGATTGCTTTTGTAAGGTTGTTAGTTTTCATATTCCTAAGCAACTTTGTATTCAATTCAAGCAATCAAACCATTGTAGTCAAACATTTTCATATCAAGCTATGAAGTCATTCGCTTATTACGGATGTCAAGTTTTCTTAGTCCATGTTATGGATTTGAATAAAGACACGTCGATTTGAATAATATTCTGTTGTTATTAATTTTTCCCGACGTATTTCAAAGAATTTCTTAGTTTACTCCCAAAACTCGATATTAAATATTGTATCGACTTTGAACCCGGTACAAAACTCATTTCTAAAATCTCATATCGAATGGCTCCTATTGAACTTCAGGAGTTAAAAATTCAACTATAGAATTTGGTACCTGAGCCTTTATCTGGTGACTTCCTTTGTGGAATGCACCGCCGCCAGACTCTCGTAGGTGACACCATATTCGATGCGATAGTAAAATCGATAGGTGTCATTATAACGTGCTATCCAAGGTTGGGATATGAGTCACAGTTGAGAACAACCTAAGTCAGTAATCGAAATACGTAGCTTTCTAGGCTTAGTTGGTTATTATCGGAGATTCGTTGAAGGATATTCTCGAATCGCTATTTCATTAATGCAGCTGACTCGTAGAGATACAAAATTCGAATGGAGCAAAGAATGTGGGAAGAGCTTCGAAGAACTCAAGAGGAGACTCATTTCAACACATGTTCTGACCATGCCATCCTGGAAAAGCGAACGTGGTAGCTGACGTGTTGAGTAGAAGATTGTATACAAGTACGAGTACGATATTGTGAAAGACTCATTTCGTATAATTTACAAATAATAGAGATGGAGATGAAAACTCTAGGTACCCACGTGATGATATACGAGTATAATCGACTTTAATCGATAAAGTTAAAGCTGTTCAAGCTACACACCGAGCCGATTTAATTTGAAGAAGGAGGTGCAAGAAGTTGTTATTTTAAAAGCGAGAATCGGTGAGGTGAGGAAAGCTCAAACCTTCGATTTATTAATCCATTTGAAATTCTCGATCGAATAGGAACTGTGGCCTATAGACTCGTTTTACCGCCAAGTATGACGCGTGTTCATAACGTTTTTCACGTATCGATGTTACGTAAATATGTGGATGACCCGAACCACATCATTGAGTTAGAACCAGACGAGATAGCCAAAGACTTAACGTACGAGGAGGTACCTGTCAAGATCTTGGATAGGAAAGAACATGTCCTATGTACCGAGGTTATACCACAAGTTAAAGTTTTGTGGAGAAACCATGCTATTGAGGAAATGACCTGGGGGTTGGAAACGGAAATGAAAGCGAGGTATTCTTATCTTTTCGAAACACCAGGTACGTACGTCAATTTCGAGGACGAAATTTCATAAGGAGGGGAGGTTGTAAGACCCCAAAATTTTTTTAAATAAAAAGGAATTTCCTTTATTTATTATTTTGAAATAGTAAGGGTGGATTTGATTAATGTGGTTAGTTATGGGTAAAATGCATAAAATATTTCGAATAAGCAAGTGGTGATAAAATATTCATTATTGTCGGGGAATATTCGTTTGGTCGTGGAATATTCGTACTGTTGGGGAATATTCGTACGACGGCGCAGTCTTTTGTGGGCCCCATAACGGAAAGCGATTGGATGAAGAAAACGACAAATATAAGTTGTTTATAAATAACGGCGTAGTTGTTACCGTTAATACTGTTGGAATACCCTTATGGTTAAAACACACTAATAATATCGTTGTTGAACAAGAGCAGCACAAAGATGTTGCACCAATTATTGATTCTTACGTAAGAAGGCACTACTCAATAATTGTTACGAGAATTATTGCTCAATATTTTATTTTATTGATTCAATAATTGCTTTGCATTAATATTTTATATTACCGTTGTTTCAATAAATTGTCATTACACAATTTTTTCCATTATCTGAGACAATAATTCATATTATCTGAATAATATTATTAGAAAACATTATTGGCAATGTCTAGAAAGTTCATACAGGAGAGGTTTGGTCACCTAATTGCGCCGCCAAGAAGGAGAGATCCTTATTGAAAGCCCCTCTTTCGGAACTACCGGTTGCAAGATCTTGTGATTCTGTAATATTATTTGTGAATAATTAATTATTGATTTATATGATGAGAAAAATATTGATTTTATGTGGATATAGATGGAGAAAATTTTTAAAATGGCAATTGTTGAAAATTAATATTTTATCATTTTCGATAAAATAATTCATTTAAATATATTACATGTTTTCTCTCTCTATATTATCGAGCGTATTCTTGTGAGTATTTTGAGTATACTTTGAGTATTGCTATACTGATTAAGTTCAAGTCATAGCCTATATCCAAAGTTTTCAACTAAAATCTTGTCTTTCGAGGTAAGGGATGTTATTTTCTTCTCAAATGATATTATTTCTTCAATATCATTATCTTTGAAATATTGGTTGGAACTTTTATCAAATTTGGAACTTTTTCATGTCTCAAGTTACTATTCACGAAGTTACTATTCATGAGTTACTATTCACGAAGTTACTATTCACGAGTACTATTCATGAAGCGTGAAGATGTTTTTTTTGGAATTTCTATCTTTTGGTGTCTGAGAGTTACTATTCACGATACTTGACTATTCACGATACAAAGACTATCCACGAATACGGCCTATTCAATTAGAAAATGAAAATTTTTCTTTTCGTCTAAAATATCTATTCTGGATACTAGCTTTGATTGTATCCATGTTTTGATCATTCTTGAATTTTACACCCCTATGATTATTTTTGAGGTATTTTTGGACGTGGATAAAACAAAGTACGAATCCTTAATCCTTAATCCTTGTCATTTTGTTTCACTGGATTCGTTTTCTTTAAAATATTTTCATCATCTTCAGTTTTAAATGATGATATTATGGAATATCTTTGGCCTGTAGTGCAAAGATGAATGATTTCTTGATGAATATCTTTGGCCCGTAGTGCAAAGATGAACAGGTGTTGAGATGAACATGACCGACTGATTAATATCTTTGGCCCGTAGTGCAAAGATGAACAGGTGTTTAGATGAACATGACCAACTGATGAATATCTTTGGCCTGTAGTGCAAAGATGAATATTTGATTCAGATTTATATTGATTGATGTTATGAGGATAAAATATCGACGATGAACTTTTAAATTCATATATAGAAGATAGTAGTTTGTATTCTCTACTTAACTCTTCTAATGAATTATTATTTCACGCGAATATTGATTTATAATTTATTGTCTATTGTATTCTATTAGATTTTTCCCATTGAAGACTAACGATAATTTGTTGTATATTATCTTAGTCATAATATTCTTTATTTGGCTAGTTGAGCTCACCCTTTTCCTTGTTGTTCCATTTTTCTTCTCGGAGGCGAGAATGTAGCGAGTACTAGTCGGGGTATGGAATGAAGGTTCTAGAGAGAGTCGTTTAGTAGTCCTCACCATTTTTGTAAAATAATGTATCAATAATTATGATGGGGATTTATTTGCGTGTGGATATTGTCTAGATGGCAATATCTGTATTTAAACTCACAGTTTATATGTTGTAATAGTAAAGTTGTAGTTATTTCTGTACCATGTATTTGGCGACTCAGAATAGGTTGGATGGAATGGACCTATTTTGGGGGCGTCACAACTCGGTCGAGAATGTTCTTGCTCTTCTGACTTCTCAGAAGAAAATTACACATCTTCTTCCACCGATTAACCCTAATGGGAGGGGTTTTAATGGTACTCGAAAGTGTGCTTATCATGCCGGAGCACCTGGACATGATACTCAAGATTGTTGGGATTGAAGCATAAGATTCAAGATCTAATAGACAATGGTGAGATCGTGGTCACCAAACTAGATCAACCTCATGTGCAAGACAACCCTCTTCCTCAACACAAAGAAGAAGAGGTCAACATGATTAGTTGGAGCACTGTACAAGGTTCCAATTCTAACGGCGAATCATCCCAACCCATCAAAGACGGTGTTGACAAATGGGATTATGCAAAGTTCTAGTTTACCATGGAACGAAAGATGAAAGCTCTTTCCAAACAAATTAAGCAACTGGCAGAACTGGTGACCCACCAGCATCAAGTCACACACCAATTAATCAGGTAGGAGCATGCCTATCTCCTTCCTTTTGTTATGAATGCCTCCTCACCACTTTCAGAAAGTGAAGCTATGGAGGATAAGGTTGTGAAGAGAGCAAATGCTAAAGCCCATCGGGATTTTGCCAATCAGAGGGAATTCACCTATTTGGGCCAATCAATGGAGGAGATACTACAGATGTTGATCTACAAAGGAAGAATTACCTTCCTTCTCCCTCCAATCAATCCCCGTTCAGGACGGTTCAATCTTGATGAAATGTGTCAATATCATTCACATTCTCGCGGTCATAGCACAAAAGAATGTTAGGCACTCTGTCATCTTATTCAGAATCTTATTGATAGCGGTGTCCTGTAAATAGTAGATGATTACAATGTATAACTCAAGGGTGGGAATTCATGTCCTTCCAAATGGAAGGGATCAGTAGAAGTTATATCCAAAGTGGATGATGAGACTGTCAAAATATTTCCCATACAACCAATTCAACTCAAAGGAGCTGACAATCCTTTAAAAGTGGCAGCACCAGAGCCAATTTCTTTATCTTGCAGACCACAATATCCTGTTGTCATCTTACACAACATTCCATGGAATTATGGAGAAGCTGAAGGATCCACGTCTCATAATATTGCTACATTGTCGAAGGAAAATCCATTGTATCTTCCTCAACATGTTATTAAACCTACTTGCGAAGCAAAGGTGAAGTTGCCCATGGAGAAGATTAAAAAATTCCTCCTCACTATGGGCCACAATGAAGCCAAAGTGGTTTTAAGCTTGCGAGAAGCTCCACACCAGATTTCAATATTGGACTTGTTTTTCTCTTCTAAGGATCATCGGAAGATCTTACTGAAGGTTTTAGAAGAAGCCTATTTGCCAAAATCAGTGGACGTGGAAAAATTTCAACATTTAGTTGATCACATTTTCAACAATAATGTGATATCCTTCACTGATGACGACATACCTCCCGAAGGGACCGGTCATTGCAAGCCATTGCATATTATAGTTTTGTCTTCCGGGTACATGCTAGCTGGAGTTTTGATAGATGGAGGCTCATCTCTAAATATATGTCCTTATGCCACCTTGGTGAAGATGAATGTCAATCTCAGGCGGATCCAAAGCAGCCATACGGTTTTCAGAGCTTTTGATGGATCCCGACAAAATGTCATCGGAAAGATTGAATTGCCAATTGAGATTGGTCCAAATACATTCAATGTATCTTTCCACGTCCTCAAGATAGACTCAGGATACAACCTACTATTGGTGAGACCATGGATACACATGGCTAGAGTCGTTCCCTCCACACTACATCAACATCTCAAATACATTATCAACAGTAGTCTAGTCACTGTTAATGCTGAGCTGGATTGTCCTGAACAAGAAACTCTACCAATCATCAGCTTCAATTTAGAAGTTAAACTGGCCAGTTTCCATACTTTGGAAATGAGTAACACGCAATACCATTCTATTGGAGCGCCACTTCCCATACCCAAGATTTCTGCCGAGGTTATGTCAGCTACTCAATAAATGATGTCATTGGGTCATCAACCTGGATAAGGGCTTGGTAAAGATAAGCAGGGTATTAAGCACCCTATTCAAATGTCCAATCAAATTTGAACAGCCGGACTAGGCTATTCTGCCAATTCCACTCACAGGAATCCTCAAAAGCACAAGCAGGTTCCTCAAGCTTCCGCCGCACGGCGATGTTCTATACCTTTACCCCATAAGCTAATTTCGTCTCCAGTAAAGGTGTCAGCCTATGTTGTGGCCATGCTGTTTCCTAAACCAGTGCCAATCAAAGCTAAAGAGGTGCTGATTCTTGATCCTAAAGCGGAAGGAAAGGAACAGAAAGATAAACATGACCTTGCCTTGGTGATGGCAGGCCTACGCGTCATTGTTCATGATGAACATACAAACAGATACACCTCGGACGATGATTGCCTAGATTTTATGGTTATCATTTGGGAAAAGAAGGATAATGACGATCCTTCCATCACTTCAGTCCATCAGGACTTTGCCCTCGGAAATTGGAGCAGCACTCCATGCATTGGTAGACGAGGGTAATATGGGCAAAAAAATCACTCTACCCTGTAGATAACTTTAATTGCTTGCTTTCCTTTACCGTACTAGCAGTTATTTTATGAAGTACATGCTAACACTTTTGTATGATAGAACAGTTCCATATATTAAGTGAAAGCATCTTTTGTTTCAGGACTCTGAATTTAGATGTGCCTGTACTTGCTGATGAAGTGCCTTCTCTCCACGAGGACTGTAACTTTGATGCAAAGTTGGACTCTGACTTAATGGACATCCAAGAGGACATTGAAACACCTCAGGAGATTAAGGAATGGGTCGTAGACAAACCCAAACCCAATCTTGATCAAACCACTTCTTTCAAACTTGGAACCTTAGACAACCCTAAGCTAATCCAAATTGGTTCAGACCTTACCATAAATCAACAGAATGACATGGATGCACTATTAACCCAATTCCAGGATATGTTTGTATGGTCTCATGAAGACATGGTGGGTTTGTCCACGGACATTGTTCTTCATCGCCTTCCCATCAAAGAAGGATTCAAGCTAGTCAGACAAAAACTCAGGCGATTGAAACTAGAGTGGAGTTTAAAGGTCAAAGAAGAAATTGTGAAACAATTTCAAGCTGGCATCATCATGGTGTCTACATATCCGGAATGGATATCCAACATTGTTCCCATACCTAAACCAGGGGGAAAGGTGTGAGTCTGCGTGGATTATCGGGATTTGAACAAAGCTTGCCTTAAAGATAGATTTCTCGTGCCCTTTATCCACATTCTTATTGACAATACTGCTCAATACGGCATGTACTCCTTTGCTGATTGCATTGCGAGGTACCATAAAATTATGGTCGATGAGGAAGATCGTGAGAAAACTACTTTCATCACGCCTTGGGGAACCTTTTGCTATAGACGGTTGTCATTCGGCCTCATTAATGCTGGGACAACCTATCACTGATCTATGATGGCTCTTTTCCACGATTTAATGCACAAAGAGATAGAGATCTACGTGGATGACATCATTGTCAAATACCGGAAGGAGGATGACCACTTAGACCATCTCACAAAACTTTTCAACAGGTTTCGTAAGTACAACTTGAAGTTGAATCCCGCCAAGTGCGCTTTTGGTGTTAAGTCAGGCAAGTTGCTAGGTTTCCTAGTCAGCCACAAGGGGATTGAACTGGATCCAAAGAAAATCCAGGCCATTAAGGTAATGCCCATTCCTCAGACAGAGAAGGAAATATAGGGATTTTTGGGAAGAATCAACTTCATTAGCAGATTCATTTCTCAACTCACAACAACCTGTGAGCCAATCTTTAAGTTGATAAGGAAGAACTCCTCCATGAAATGGAGCGATGATTGTCAGAAAGCCTTCCTCACAATCAAAGAGCAACTGATTAACACTTCTATTTTGGTACCTCCCAGGGATGATGTTCCCCTATTCATGTACCTGTCCATAAATGACAATGCCATGGGCTGTATGCTGGGACAAAAAGATAATAGCGGCTAAGACCGAGCTATCTATTACCTCAAGAAAAGATTCAGCATCAGTGAACACAAGTACACTCTGATTGAGAAGACTTGTTGTGCTTTAGTATGGGCTTCCACGAGGTTACAACATTACCTCCATGGTCACACAACCCATCTCATATCCCGAATGGATCCTCTCAAGTATGTGTTCAGTAAGCCCATACTAAATTGTAGACTGTCCAGATGGCAGTTGATCCCACAGCAATTTGACATTGTCTATGTAATGCAAAAGTCTATCAAAGGTCAGGGAATTGTGGATCAACTGGCCCCTCGCACCTGTAAGGGACTACAAACCCTTGGAAACGTACTTCCCCGATGAAGGGGTAATGACAATTCAACAATAACATCAGTATAATACATGTCATACGTGGAGAATGTATTTTGATGGAGCTGTTAACATAGAAGGCTCTGAAGCTGGAGCAGTCCTAATATCCGGTACGGGGGAGCAGTATCCCGTCACCATCAAATTGCAGTTTGTCAGCACCAACAACACAGCTGAGTATGAAGGCTGTATCATGGGGCTAAAACTTGTCCGTTCAATGGGCATCGGGCGGTTAACTGCCTTTGCGGATTCTGAATTGGTAATCAAGCAATCCATAGGAATCTATCAAACCAAAGAATTACATTTGCTGCCTTACCATCGGTAAGTTTTACAGATGGCTTTGGAGTTCGAAGAAATCTCCTTTCTACACATTCCTCGTAATAAGAATGATTTTGCAGATGCATTAGCAACACTGGCCTCCTTGGATTATATACTGGACAAGGAAAACATGCCAAGCATCACGTTTACTCTGCAAAGAGCCCAGGTCTCCACGGGAATTATGTTGGAGAAGTATCGGATGAGCTACCTCCCATCGATAGTCCTTGGTATCAAATCATCAAGAAGTATCTACGAGATGGATCTACACCCACTGAGGCGAGCCTAACTTAGAAGAGGCGGATTCATCGACTTGCTATGAAATTCTACCTGAGCGGAGATGCACTCTATAAAAGAGATGCTGGATTAGGTCTCCTCAGATGTCTGGATAAAGACCAAACTCAGAGACTCATGGATGAGATCCATGGTGGAGTATGTGGCCCTCACATGAGCGAACCCCTACTTATCAAGAAGATCCTCAGAACGGGGCATTATTGGCTTACACTCAAAGCTGACTATGATGATCACCTCAAAAGGTGCTATCAATGCCAAATTCATGGGAATGCTATCCACGCCCCTCCAAGGGAACTCCACAATATGAGTTCGCCATGGCCCTTCTCAATGTGGGGAATGGACGTGATCAGGCCCATCGATCCCAAAGCCAGTAATGGACATAGATTAATATTCACCATGATCGACTACTTCACCAAATGGGTAGAAGCAACATCCTTCCCCAAGGTTACTAAAGAAGTTATCATTGCTTTCATCAGAAACAATGTTGTGTGTCGATATGGACAACTAGAGGTCATTATGTCAGACAATGCTAAGAACCTCAACAACAAAATGATGGGTGAGTTATGCAGAAAATTCCACATCAAACACCTCAACTCCGTCATCTACCTTCCAAAGATGAATGGTGTTGTTGAAGCGGCTAATAAAAACATCAAAAAGATCATGCAGAAAATGTTCGCCAATCACAAAGGATGGCCTGACCTCTTGCCTTTGACTTTATTAGCCTACAGAGCTTCCATGCAAACTTCCACTAGGGCAACCCCCTAGTCATTAGTCTATGGGTTGGAAGCAGTGCTCCCCACAGAGGTGGAAATGGAATCCCTCAGAGTATTGATGGATGCTCAGTTGGGTGAAGACCAATGGGTACAAGATAGGTATCACCAATTGTCTCTAATAAATGGAAGGCGGTCCGCGACTATCTTCCATGGTCAGCTATATCAGCAAAGGATGGCACGATCCTACAACAGAAAAATCCGACTACGGCAATTCAAACAACATGACTTGGTTTTGAAGAAGATCATTGACAACCAAGATAAATCTAAGGGAAAATTCGCTCCTAACTGGGAAGGCCCATTTGTTGTCAAGGAAGTATTGATAGGAGGTGCTCTCAGATTGCAGGAAATGGATGGCGATGAATTTCCACAGCTTATCAATTTGGACACCGTAAAACGGTAGTATGTTTGAAGTTACCATCAAACGAACATCCTAGTTTTGATCATCCTATCACCAGTTATTCCGGTTTTAAACCCTTTCCTTTATACATACTCTTCTGCCCCTCAGGGAAACATACACATCAAGCCAGCAGCCTAGTTTTACCTCAATTCAAACTCTCCATGCAATATCGGTTATCATGAAGACGGGATTTAACATTTCAAAATTTTGGTTATCCTGAAGACGGGATTGAACCTTTCACACTTGCAGTTTATCCTGAAGACGGGATTAAACTTTTCTATGCTTGTAGTTTATCCTGAGGATGGGATCAAACGTTTTACACATCTGCAGTTTATCCCCATTATGGGATTAAACTTTCCTCTCCCCGCAGTATAGCCTACACATGGGATTCACGTTTCTCTTCAGCTGCGATTCATCCTGAGGGGCGAACTACGTCGACCTGATATCCTCTTCAATAGGAGTACGTAGGCAACCATATGCTATATGGCCCGGTCGCAACAACAAAGACAACAAAAACATTTCTGCCCTTTCTTCACAATAAAAACATCTCTACACCTATCTGCCTTTAACAATCAACGTTGAATCTCCTACACTAGGTTCGAACTACACAAACTTGATCTCCTCTTCAATAGGAGTACGTAGGAAGCCATTTATGGTTCAGTCTAACCCCTACCTGAACAAAAATTCTTGTCACACGGTACTGGGATCAACCTTCAATTCGCCACATTTCATCGGTTTCAGATGAAAGGGATGGAATTACCCAACCTCTTATCACAAATAGAAGATTCGTTGACCATCTAAGTTGCGATCGTGCCTCAAAGAGCAATACCAACCCATAAGAGATGGAATTAACTAGGCTTCTCACAAATAGAAGTACTGGCCACCATCTGTGGTGCGGTCAATCTCAGAGAGGAAGAAACCACCCTCCACTCCACTTTTCCATACATATACAATTCCCAAGACAACAAAGATGTTTGGGATTTACATAAATCAATGATCTGTTCTTAGATATCTTGCGACATCTCAATGACCATCTATTAAGGATAAGTATAGAATGCATCAACATAACAAGGCCCTAAAGAAACAGGAAAACATCAAGCAAGTATCAAGGCATAACTAAAAGGGAAGTGAATCAAAATATATTTCCCTGCCATACATAATACTGTTTGATATATACATCTATGATGTACATGACAAAATGGCTAAGCTAGTCTGTGTAGGAAAATACAAAGCTATCTACAGATCTGTGTGTATACGAACTATCAAATCTAACATAGCATCCCTCTCTGACGATGGAGGAAGCAATGCAAGCTCTTGCCAAAGGGTATCTACACGAGCTAGCAGATCAGAGGCTAACATAATAACCCTTTCTGACAACGGAAGTACTATCTGCAATGGCCACATCCCTAGCAGATAAGGCGGCATCCCGCTCCCCAATCAATGCATCCCTGGATGATCTAGCTTCAGCCCTCTCTAACAGAGCGGTATCTTTCTCATCAAGAGCTGTCAAGATCGCGGCCCTAGCCTGATCTCTATCATAGGTCATCAGATGTAAGATCTTCTCCAAATGATGTCTTAGAATACTAAGTAACAGATGGCACTTTCGGGTGGGAGAATCCATCACAAATGTCATGCAAATTTCAAAGATCAAGTCATCGGTGGGAATAATAGCCTCTTCTATAGGCTCCTCATCGTCAGAATCAGTCTCCTACACTGTGGATACTACCGCAGCAGATGTAGTCTATATCTCCATCCATGCAAAATACTCTGCAGAACAACCTGGATGACTGACAGAAAACTCAGCCAGCTCTCGTTGATCGCAACAGGCATACAACCTGGATCTGTCCTCCGCTGACAAATGGTGTGAACCGAAGCGCTGACTCACTACCCCCTCAAAAGGATGAAAATCCTAAAACTGGTCAAACTGAAGTCATCACGGCCAGTGGGTGGTAAGTAATCATGCCCCTCAATCCTGCCAGAGGGAGATAATCCATGTCCGCAGCGTGAGTAATGAAGCTGTAGGGTGAGCTAAGCCCTGAACACGAAAATATAGCAAACGGGGATCTAATCCCTGCCAGAAAAGCTGACCACGATGCAACATCTATACACTCCACAGGCTGAAAGGATTATGACATGGCTATCTCTTAGGTGAAACAAAACCCCTACCGTCTAAATGTGCCAATCGGTCTCATGTGTGACATAAACCACACATACAAAGATGACCGAAGCTACTCAGAATATACTCCTACCGGATAAGTGCAAAGAAGATGTAGTCATCCTCAAAGTCTTTATGATGATCATCATGACAATGGTATGACCCTCCCCGAGAGCTCTCATCGCCATAATGACCGATATCCAAATTCATCCATGTACCGCGGCATGAAGACATATGACAATACACATAAAAACTAGTACATCTACTCTGGCTGAACGCCAATGGTCCTCCGTGTGGTGAAATCCCTAATGCCATGCATAGTCATCCATAAAGCCAAACCTGTCACACAGGAAACGCTGGGATATCACGTGGCCGGATGTAATCTCGTCCTGGACCACTCTATGTCTCAATCAGGTAAGGGTCATGAACTTTCTGCTCATGTCTCCAACAGCCATATGCACGCAAAGACTGTCTAGTGGCAGCATCATCAACCGTGCATACACCTCCAAAGTAGGAGTCACCTCCTGGGTCCCAAATCAAAAAACATACCTCTCTAATACCCAGTGTTCTAGTATGCCCTCTACAAATCTTGTTGGAACCTAAAACATCATTAGGGTCATAGCATGCTGCAGCAAATCATCTACGATCACCATGTCTGATGGTGATATACTATCATACAATGAGCGAATACAAGATACCACCAAAAATGGTGGGGTGTGATCAATACGGCTAACTGTCGAATAAGACATCTGTACGGGCCGTGTCATAAGACCATCCAGGGGTCAATGCTGAATATCTCTGGACATACATACATATGCATAACATAATAACATGCATGATATAATAGATGGCAATATGATATAGGGAATGGAAAACTATGCATACATTCCTAAGTATATCATCATCTAATACATCTCTGTACAGCTAAAATAGAGGGAAATGGGGTGAAGCTACCCAACATACAACAGAGGCCTATCAAAAGATATAACGAGAATGGGGCAAAGCTACCCAGATGCTAACAGAGGCCTATCAAAAGAAATAGCGAGAAATACATCAAAAAAAGTCAAGAGTGTCGATGTCTACATCATCGATACTGTCCACCTGATGTAACTCCTCCCGAGTCACTGGATCTTTATCTACAGGGATTTCAGGCCAATACAAGGGAGGATCTGCACCGGCAAAGTCATATGGGTCATCTGAGGGGCCAGCGTTAGAGCTGGAAGGATCAAAAGTATCTACCTCTAAAGGATCTCTACCCAAATGCCGAATGAAAAGATATGTCTGGTCCAGCTGCTGAGTTAATCTGTCAATCTGTGTTACATGAGTCGGATCTCTGACACAGGCTAGCCAATCCATCATCATCACGGATCCTGGAATCATATCCCCCATAAACTGTGTTGCACGGGTCTGAACTCCAATCGTACGAGGGATCCACCAATGCTGAACATCTCCTGAGACCAGGGGCCCTCTGACAATGTAAAATTGTCAATCCCCATCAATGGGATGTCAATGACGGGTGACTGCGAAATAGGCCAATAACGCCTAGCAGGAGGCAAGATCGGCATACGGATCTCTCCTGTAGTGCTCCTAATAGCACGCTCACCTAAATAGAGCTCCCATCCTCCATCTGTGAAGAGAGAAATCGTGCGGGTGGAAATGACGTACTCTACTCTAGTCGGGTACCCATCCTCAAAACTAACTCCCAAAAGCTCTCTAGAGTAGGGAATCCATGTAATGCCATCGGCTATCAACAACTCCAACTGTAGGCGATAATGAGTGAAACCCTCAACAACAGGGACCTCCGCCAGTATGGAATGATGCCATCTTCGTCCTCGTGGATAGGTGTCTAAACCTAACACGCTCATAGGACACAAACAAGGAAGCCTCTCATAGGCCCAAAACTGCCAACACAAAGGCAAACAACTACTGTCAATCAACGCTCTTAACCTATACATGGGAAAAGATAAGAGAAATACTCACCAGCCGAAATGGGTAGAATCCTAACCACGCCTCGGTCAAGCCCTGCGATCGCATGCGCATTCCTCTGAGGAAGTAGGCAAAGGTGTAGGAACCCCAATCATACTCTCCTATACGGTCCACGTGTCGAGTGGCACTGATCAAAGCAAAGGACACTATAGAGGAATTATCTGCTATGAAGCAGCCCCTAATGATCATCAGGAACAATTACCAAAGAATGCCATCCTTGACTCTCACATAATCGGGTATAGGCTCACTCAATGTAAATTTCAGAGCATCTACACTCAAAGGACCCGCACGAATTGTCACGCCTCGAGCGCCTCATTTAACTCCCAACAAGGATCTCGATGGCGAGGGGGGTGATATCCGCCGACAAGGCACCGGCCCCTCAAACTCCATACCTGTGATAAATCGCCAATCCATCGGCGTCATCATCACCTCACAGTCCAGCAAATGGAGTGATTGAGTCTGGTGAAACCATCGCTCAGACAATGCCTTGAGGTAACCCCAGGGACAGCGACCAGGTAGAATGGAGAAGAACATCCCAAATCCCCAGCAAAAGAATGTGATCCCTGAATCTCACATCATCGGGTATAGGCTCACTCAACAACCCACTCATAACATCTACGCTCAAAGGACCCATACGAACAGTCTTGCCCTTGAGCGCCTCCGTCGGAACTCCCAACAAGGATCTAACGGAAGTAGGGGTGATATCCGCCGTGCAAGGCACCGGCTCCCCTCCAAACTCCATACCTGTGATAAATCGCCAATCCATCGGTGTCATCATCACCTCACAGTCCAGCAAATGAAGTGATTGAGTCTGGTGAAACCACCGCTCAGACAATGCCCTGAGGTAACCCCAGGGATAGCGACTGGGTAATATGGAGAAGAACATCCCAAATCCCCAGCCATGGACGATCGCTCTGTAGTCAACATGCAAAGCCTGATACATAGAATGGATGCTAAACCAGTTCCCTCGAGGCTGTGTGAAGCCGGGAACCTACATCAAATGCAGATCAACATCAAAATCTTTGACTCCTCATCAATAGGAAATAAGGAAGATTAAAGATCTAAATTCATACCTCATTTGCGTGCAGGTATACTAAAGGATGCCTACTCAAGTCACCTAGAAGATCTGGGTTCGCCACTTGAATACCTGGAAATTCCCTACGGGGAACATGAACAAGTCACCTAGAAGATCCTTACCTGGCCTCATAGACATATCACCACCTCCAACCTCATGGAAAGGATTCTCCCACATCCCAGATTACATCCCTCCTTAATAAAGTCATCACGGACGGCTTATCCTTCAACATTCGGTGATAATCAAGTGATTGATGGCCAGACGGTCAGATACAGGCATGTCCGTCACGTAGAATGGAAATATCCTCCTCGTCCAAACTTGTCATAACGAGACGCTCAATAGTCGGTGATAAAGGATGCCTACTCAAGTCACCTAAAGATCCGGTTAGCCACTTGAATACCTGGAAATTCCCTACGGGGAACATGAACAGCATGAGCAGGAACCTAGATCGGTGTATCCTCCTCCTTGTCCTCAACATTCGGCACTTCAACCCGAATAGGACATATCACCACCTCCACCAAACGATGAGGCTGTCTAACAGAACGGCGGTGAGGCTCTTCAGAAGCTCTTCTCGACATTCAGGACTACAACCCAAATAGGACATATCACCACCTCCACCATACTACGGGAACTACTCATTAATCCGGATCCATAATATCCGACAAAGAAGTCTCCAAATCACCTCAGAAAGGGTATGGTAATTTCTTACCTCGAGCTTTTCAAAATGCATTGTTTTAACATACATCTACAGTAGAGTTAAAAATGTTTGA
Source organism: Panax quinquefolius (assembly GCA_020205615.1). Classification (NCBI taxonomy): domain Eukaryota; kingdom Viridiplantae; phylum Streptophyta; class Magnoliopsida; order Apiales; family Araliaceae; genus Panax; species Panax quinquefolius. The sequence goes on from CM035161.1 coordinate 64,521,435, forward strand.
CTACCCAGTACCTACATCTTGGAAAATTTTTGCCATAGCCCCCTTTGTAAATGGGACTATCCACATGCACATAGGCATTACTAGGTGGCCATTCAAGAAGACACACATGCATACGAATCATATACATCCTACATGCATTAATCACATCACAGTAAAAATCCATAAGTGTAGTCTAATTACCAGGATTATTTTACTTTTATGCCTTTACTCATTTGTCTTCATATAAGATAAGAAATGACAGTAAAAGGTGTCAATTTGACTGTTTCAAAAGTCAAATTTTTTCCCATCATTATGTTCAGCATGGTTTAATACTAACATTTGCTATGTTGAATATTTTTTATCAAGTCATATTAGCATGCATATTCACTACTACGTGTCTAAATGCATTTCATGCGATAAGTCATTTTCCAACGGACAGAAATTGGAAAAAAAATACATGCATATGTTACCAGGATAGTGAAGAACGCTTGTACGGTGGCAGAATATGTAGAAAGTTGCCCGAACTCAGCAGATCTGAAGAAGAGCTCTCTCGATCCTTTCTTTGCACAACTTGAAAATGACTTATGAAAGTAACCATTCTCCTATACATAGACACGATTAGCCTCGTGCTCATCTCATGCTCCTGCAGGTGTACTGCGACACTCCTACATGGGTCCCACACCTCCCTCACACCGCTTAGAGTTGCAAAGGAGGTCTCACAAGCTAAAAAGGCAAAATCAGGAATAAAAATGCTACGCGATTGAGCGGAATAGCTTGAAATCTTGGTTTCTTGTCGGTCAGAGTTAAACTCCCGTCGTCTCAATGGTATTCTCCTGAATGTAGGGTATACTATACCAATGAGCTCAACTTTCATAGATCATGCGCGGCAATACCCCACAAAGGTCTGATGTCGTCATTTGTAGGGTCACAACCCTAAACTTCCCCAGCGGGGGTTACAACGCCGAAGTTATCAAACATCTATGTATCCCCGATGGGGGTCACAACGCACATCTTTCAAGCATCTACGTATCCTCGGAGGGGGTCACAACGCACATCTTTCAAGCATCTACGTATCCCTAGCGGGGGTTACAACGTAATGCAACCATTGATACACACATCAATGAAGGTCAAGCAGCCTTGACATCATGTCAGCCGATGACAAGTAAACCCATCGAAGCAACCTTCCCAAGAAAGGGCTACAACACAATGCTACCATTGACACATACATCAATGAAGGTCAAGCAACCTTGACAATACACACAGTAGGGATTTATCTTGTGATACACACATAAACGAAGGTCGGGCAACCCTGACGACGACAAACTGTTGGCAGTAACTCCGACAGAATGAGGGAATATGTTATACACATCCTCAAATAGACAAAGCTTTATCCCCACAGATCTCTTACACACAAGAGGAACCTCTATGGAATATAGGCCAGTGTCTAGGATTCAAGACTTTGGTGATAGCCCCAACGTCAACATCCTTGGAGACTTAGATCGCATGTCCAAGCCATCACTAATTGTCATCCCAACAGGAATACCTGAAAATCATGCATCATACATTTGCATCATGTTGCTGCATATAGCATCATGTTTATCTTGCTTGCATTTCAAGTGTCTAGGATTCTTTATCATATCCATGCCTTGCATTGCATGAATATGATAAAGAGGGGCATCTGTAGACACTCGAAATTTTCTGCATGCCTGTTACTAACATTACAGTAGGGCAGATTCGTCTTTCAGAGATAACCCTGGAAGACGGCTTACATCCATTTTGGATACTACCGAAAGTGCAGTTCCAACCCAAAACACAAATCGGGAACTTCATCTCAAATCTGGAACACACACCGAGAATGTCATTTCCAATCTCGAAGATAACCCCGAGGTTTGCAAGATCAAAAGATCGGCAACAACACTAGAGAGGACAGTTCTGTCTGGGCGATGACACCGCGACATTCAATTCCAGTCCCAGAAGCAACACTGGGAGTAACAACTCCATCCTTGGAGCTAGCGCCAAGAGATGCTTTTATAGTTCCGGCGATAACTCCAGAATTATTTGTTTCAAACACATGCAATCAGCTTCAAGGTCAGACCTCCTACGGAGGCAATCATACCTCAGACCCGGAGCTAACAACGGGCAGATAGATTCTTTCACAAATGACCTTGTAGTATTCAAACACTTGCAGCAGTCCAATCTCAGATGTAACCTTGAGCAACATCTGTTTTCTGCTAAAATTGGCGACAACCCCGGTAAGGAGAAAAAAGCGTCATCTTACTGCCTCAACAAGATGATTTCGCGGCATAGCAAAAAGTAGTCCAATCTCAGATGTAACCCAGAGCAACATCTACTTTTAACTCAAACCGGCGATAACCCCGGTGAGGAGTCAAACATCATCTTGTCTCTTCAACACTTGCGCGTCGTCTCGACACTTCATATATACATACATACAATAATGTCCCACAAGAACCAAGGAATAACAATCCCGGGTGACTATTACACGTGCCAGTACTTTTGATAGAATTTTAAGCTTGAAGACCATGGGCATAGACCCCTCTTCCTGACTTCGTACAACCTCTAATCCATGTCATTGCGTAACTCTCGACACAAGCAGTCCGAAGAAGGTCAGATATACCTCGTTCGGATGCTTGGATTGAAGTTCTGCAAGTTCGAGCAGATATTACAGTGCACGAGTGCATGTACTACGAGACGACGAGACCCGCGAGGCTCGGATGAACCACGACCAGCCGTAGGTACAACCGCGGCTGCCACAGGTGTACCTGCGGCCATCCGTCTATATATACAAGCCTTGGGGTCAGTCATTTGAAGAAGAGGAGAGAGAAAAGGCGAGGAAGCCCTGTCCATTTTACTCTGCATATACATCTTTTGAGTGTTTCCTCACTTTTAAACACTTGTTAGCTCACATATAGCTATCTTTTATCCGGCGGGAGCTGAGTGTTTATCCATTTAAAGTTATAGAAGTCTACTTTGGCAGCCCACTATAAGCCTTCTCACATTATATAAAGTCTTCTTCTCATATTAGCACACACTGTTGTACACGTTGAGAGTCGTGTGAGTGTGTTTGCTCGGACTTCGGTCCGTGGTTTTCTATTCTTGTATGTATATATACTTATATATATATATATTTATATATTTCATATATGGACTAACATTATCGAGTTATGCCTTGATTGAGCCTAGACTTCAGTCTAGAGCGTTTATTGCTTTTATATATATATAGATATATATATATATATATATATATACACTTATATATATAATTGTTGTTAGACATATCCGATGAGCCTGGATTCACATCCGCTGCGTTTACTGCTTATATATATATATATATATATATATATATATATTTGTACATAAATATATATATATATATTTACATTTCGTCGAACCTAGATTTTACTTAAATGGCCTTTTACCGCTTTATTTACATTTTCATCCTACCTGGAGTTTACTTCGTGGTAGTTGATCGCTTTAACAACTTTATTTACATTTCATCCCACCTGGTGTTTACTTCATGGTGGTTGATCATGTCCATATATATATATACATATATATATATATATATATATACCGCTTTTATATATTTACATTTCTGATCCCCCATGGAGTTGCTTCTTGGTGGTTGATCATGTCTATATATATATATTTACAACTTTTATATATATAACTGCTTACTGCTTTCCATACAAATTGCAGTATCATGTGAGCCTAGGAATCATGTGATCACAGATTCAGTTTAGTGAATCTAGATTCGGTTCCCATGATGGACATATTTCTCAGCTGTAAGCAGCTTGTACATTATTTTTATAGTGTCTGAATTTTCATGGATGGCTGTCATGCCCATGAGGAGTTCGACACTGCTGTATATTATTTTCTCGAGAATGCTTCGCATCTCGAAAATAAAAGCAACCAAGCCGAACATTTAATAATAAAATGGAAGTATGAAAATGTCTCAATTCCTATTGAGCACAGGGTTTGAAAAACCTCTTTTACAAAACCTCATGGTGTGTCGGTGGATCTAGCGAAGGTAGAAGTGGTTATCAATTGGGAACAGTCAAAGACGCCGACAGAAATCAGGAGTTTCTTAGGATTTGCGGGATACTATTGAAGATTCATTAGAGATTTTTCGAAATTAACATCACAGTTGACCAATCTTACTAGAAAAATAGTTAAGTTTGTTTGGACGGAGAAGTGTGAAGAAAGTTTCCTAGAATTGAAGAAGAGGATTAGTCAAGCACCTGTGTTGGCCTTATCGGAAAACACAGGAGGGTTTATAATGTATAGTGATGCGTCACACAAGGGACTTGGCTGTGTACTGATACAACACGGTAGGGTCATTGCGTACGCTTCACGTCAACTAAAAGATTATGAGAAGGATATCCGACTCATGATCTGGAGTTAACAGCGGTAGTTTTTGCCTTGAAGATTTGGAGGCATTATTTGTATGGCGAGAAGTGTGAGATATATACGGACCACAAGAGTCTGAAGTATATCTTCACGCAGAGAGAGTTAAATATACGGTAGCGCCGATGGCTAGAATTGATCAAAGATTGTGATTATGAGATTCTATACCATCCAGGTAAAGCAAATGTAGTGGCAGATGCCTTGAGCAGAAAAGGCAGAGAGAAGTTATTAAAGTTGACCATTCAAGATGAATTGGTGAAAGATTTCGAATGACTAGACTTGGAGATTAAGTATCTGATGGAGACCAATGAACAATTATTTACAATGACAGCAAGTCCGACTCTATTGTATAAGGTTATAGAGGCACAAGAAAAGGATAAAGATTGCATTAACATCAAGAAACGATTGACTAAACGTGATGAATTTAAATTTAAGATTCATAACACTTGACTGCTAAGATTTGAAGGACGAATTTGGATACCGCTAGTACCAGAACTGAGAGAGGAGATTTTACAAGAAGCGCATAATATGAGATACTCGATACACCTAGGAAGCACGAAGATGTACCAAAATTTGTGTCACCACTTTTGGTGGCCAAACATGAAGATAGAGGTTACAGAATACGTGAGTAGATGCCTAACTTGTCAGAGAGTTAAGGCAGAACACCAACAACCAAGCGGGTTATTACAACAATTAGAGATTCCAGAATGGAAATGGGAGCACATCAAAATGGACTTTGTGGTGGGACTTCCGGCAACGCAGAAAGGGCACGACGTCATATGGGTGATTGTAGATCGTCTTACTAAGTCAGCTCATGTTTTGCCGATTAAAATGAAGTATAGTTCAGACTAGTTAGCTAAATTGTATGTTAAGGAAATTATCTCGAGGCATGGAGTGTCAGTATCTATTGTATCAGATAGTGATCCGCGATTCACGTCAAACTTCTGGAAGAGTCTTCAAGAAAGAATGGGGACACAATTACAGATGAGTATCGCGTATCATCCGCAGAATCGATGGGCAAAGTGAGAGAATGATTCGGACACTTGAAAGATATCCTCCAAGCTTGTGTGATGGACTTCAAGGGTAGTTGGGAGGATCACCTTCCATTAGTAGAGTTCATATAACAATATTTATCACGCCAATATTGAAATACCACCGTACGAAGCACTATATGGGAGGAAATGTATAACACCCTTATGTTGGGACGAAGTTGGAAAATGTCGACTATTGGGGCCAAAATTGGCACAACAGACGGTAGAAATCATCAAGGTGATAAGAGCACGACTAGTAGCAGTTCAAGATCGCCAGAAGAAGTTTATGGACTTGCATCATAAGAAGAGAGATTTTGAAGTAGGAAGCTATGTATTTCTTAAAGTATCTCCCTAGAAAGGGAAGATTCGTTTTAGGAAGAAGGGCAAGTTGAGCCCTAGGTTCATAGGACTGTTCGAGATTCTGAGGTGAGTCGGTGAAGTGGCGTACGAGGTAGCGTTACCTCCTGAACTTGAGCACATTAATAATGTGTTTCATGTGTCAGTATTGCGACCCTATAAACCGGACTACAAGCACATTATCTCCTATGAACCAATTCAAGTCGAGAAAGACTTATCGTACGAGGAAGTTCCTATCCAGATACTAGATAGGAAGGAACAGAAGTTGAGGAATAAGATTATCCATTCCGTTAAGATTCTCTGGAGGAATCACGCAGTAGAAGAAGCTACGTGGGAGCTAGAAGAGAAAATGAGAGCGAATTATCCGTTTTTATTTGAGTAACCTTATTTTTACAATTCCGAGGACTGAATTTTTATAAAGGGGGAGGGATGTAACATCCACAAATTTTAAACTCCTTATTAATTAAATATGTGATTTAATTTTAATGAGTTAGTTTTGTGAGTCTATTTAAACCTTATGTGGTTATGTGAATTTATGAAATGATTAAAGGGAGTAACTAATAGTTTATTTAAATTAGTGGACTAACCCTAAGAGTTTGATATCAAGGAATTGATAGGATTATTAATAATTAAATATTCAATTTATTTGAATATAGTAGCAAGAGTTGAACATATTGATTAATTGTAATTTTGAGGAATTAATTGATAATATGTTAATTAATAATTATTATGAATAAATAATAATTAATGAGTAAGAGAGTAATAATTTATAAAGTGATTGTATGTTTACTTGATTAATTTGTGCAATATAGTAAATCTTTATTATATGGTAGTTAACTATATATTTTATATAGTATGCAAGGTGGCACATTAATATGTCTATATATTATATATATAGACTATATAGTAAGAGTTATTTGCATTCATGTGAGTTACATAATAATATTGTTATATGATATGAAGTGTGTGGGTAAACATTCTTGTATATCCTATTGATATATAATAATAACAATTATTAAATTAATAATGATTTCATTAAGTTATTATGATAATAATAATCGTGGTAATTGAAAATGTACATGAATTATATATATGTGCACTACTTGATACATTGTAATTAGGAAATACATTGTATGCTCTTTGAATCATTATAAACCTATGTTATAAGAAATAAATTATGTAGATATATTTTATAACCAAAGTTTATATTATGTGTATATATGGTATAAGCCAAATATTTCATTTCATTGTTTGCAAATGCTAAGAATTTCTCTTGTCCCATAATAAGAGTCCCATTTCCTTCTTACACGTGAAAACAAAAGAAGCTAGCAAACCCATCTTGTATTATTCATCTCAAATTCATCAACCTAGATCAATTAGTGGATGGGGAGTGGGGATTCATGGTTGAGATTACTAACTCTCTCTTAACCCTTGTGCATTCTTGAATGCCAATGGTTTTATTTGTGAGGTAATAACATTATCTAGTTAAACATTATTCTATAAATAAAGACCTTCATCTTCCTTGTTGCAATTGCTAAGATTTAATTGCCAAGGAGCTTGTAAGGAGTGAGAGTATTGCAACTGAATTGAGTCAAAGAGGTATAAAATTTAATTTATGTTCTTGAATTGGGTTTTTGGAAAATTCTTACAATTCTCAAGAATTCTCTGTTAATTAATATAGAATAGCATGTTATTGTGTTATCTGGGTTTGTTTGCATGTCTAAGAACTGTATTATAGGTTTAAACTGAGGCTTGATTGTTGATTATGTTGGAACTCTGCCGAAGCAGAGTCCTTATTTTCTTTTCTCGGTCGAAGTGGCACTACCGCCACTTCTTCCTTAGCCTTTCACCGCGTGCCCGTGTGGGTAGCAGATCACAGTTGTTCATGTTAGCTACTTAAGATATTCGAGCATGTTACTTTGATTATTATATGCATACAATTGACCTGAACTTGTGGACTAATGTAGTTATGTATATAGTAAGCCATAATATGTTTGTTTTGACTTAGTTATTCAGAGAAGGCTTAAAGATTTGAAAACTAGAAATTGTATACATTGAGTAATATACATTCTGACTTTGTGAATATATGTAAATAACTTGAGTATGTGCACAAATACATATGAAAGCATGAATTAGACAATAAAGGCGTATCTTTCATGCTTGAATGAATTTTTCTAATGGAGACTTAATGTTTTGAAAATGAACTTGATAAACTATATATACATTAAGTTGAGAACTTGTAAGTATGTTTTTGATGTCTAGCATGTATATATTGAAAGTATGATATATGGTAGGTAAAGTGACATAAATGATTAATAACTTAAAATCGAATAATGACCTTTGATATGTTTGATGAAAGGTTAAAGTTAGTTATTTATATAATAACATAGGTGTTGTGCATGATAGTTCGTTTATGTGAAAGTTGTGTGTGCACTGGCTTACTGTTGAAGAATCCATGTCTTGGTTTGCACCAGGAGCAGCACGACCGCGCCACTCCTTAATACAAACCAAGCGCGGCCGCGCAGTCCTAGACTTAGATCTGAGTTCTGTTATTAAATTAAGAACTGATGCATGCTTATATGGTTACTCTAATCTGTAATAATTGCTTAGTATAGTAGTCATATGATAATAAGCATGTTATTGAAAGAATCGTATGATGAATTAGTATTTACAACTTTAAAGCTCAATGGTGATTTCAACTATGACCTAGTGTGTTAGAAACTAATCGAGTAATGTATTGATACATGTATAGAAGTATGATATGTGATGGTTTGATTCTTTTAAGTGTAGACTCGTATTAGTTTACACGTACTAATTAGAAAGACCGACTTGTTAATGTTAGGTCATTTCAACGCAAGTTAACTAAAGATAGAATTATATTGTAGCTGAGCAAACAGGCAAGTTATCTAACTTACACAAACTTTGGATTTTGTGAAAGTTCTTGAATTTCATATGATTCGTATGTTGAATGTAAGTTTCCCTAAACTTACTCAAATTTATATTGAGCAAGTATCCGAACACTATTTTATTGTGTTTTAATGTTTCCTAACTTACACAACTTTGTTTATTGTGAAAGTTTCTTATCCTTCTCATATTGTATTGAGTAGGTTATTGTTGAATTAAAAGTTATTCATTTAAGCTTGGATCTTATTTCCAAGCATGCTATTAAGTGGTTTAATTACCTTATAATTATTCCACATCGATATTATTGATATTCGCACTTAGTGCACTTGAGCTCGTACAATCTTGGACTTGTACATCATTTAAAGTTTAAATAATTCTTGAACTGTGTCAGAAAGAGTCTGAACCTTTGCTCGGTTAGACAAGCGTATGAAGGTTTATAAAAGCTATCTAAACCTATTGAAGGTAAGGATGCTTAGACTGAAAGAACACCCCTTTCTATGATAGCGGAGTACCAGGTATCTAATATAAGATACACAGAGCAGATTTAAATGTTATGCATATACATAGTGTACGTGAGGTTTGATCCCCGCCATTTATTCTTACGTAGCCGGATCCAAAGGGTTAATTAGCTATTAATTCCATTGGAGTGTTATAGTTCAAAGTCTACTTGACTAGTAGTTATTCTATAAGCAATCATTATCTTTCTTATAATATTCATATTACCGAATTCATTGCCAGATATTTTTCCATTCATCATGACATATCCTTATTGTTGTATTTAAACTTGTTGCTTATCCTTGCTATATCATGAATTATATTGCAGCTAAGCCCGAGACCTCAGGGAAGGACAAGGTTAAAGGAAAGATATAGAATAATGACAAGGGGCAGACTTTTCTTTATGCCTAGTTTAAATTACTATTATGTAATATGAACTCTAATTTCTATTTCACGGGATGATTATAAGATGATATTAAGGTTATTGTACCTTGGGACTAGTAACACCTTTTGAATGAACGATGTACGTTTATTATTTTCCGCATTTTAGTTATCGTATGTTGTTTAGAGGTGGATGTTTGTATTTTATCGTGTTGACCGAACTAGGATCAGAGGATCTGGATTCATGGGTGTCACATATTATGGTCATCATTCGGGAAAAGGAGGACGATGATAGCCCCTCCATCACTGCAGTCCATCAGGACTTTACCCTCGATAATTAGAGCAGCACTCCATGCATTGGTCGACGAGGGTAAAACGGGCAGAAATCCTCTGCCTTGTAGATAACTTTAATTGCTTACTTTTCTGTACAGTATTAGCAGTTATTTTATCAGTACATGCTAACACTTTTGTATGATTAAACAGTTTCATATATTAAGTGAAAGCATATTTTATTTCAGGACTCTAAATTTAGATGTGCATGTACTTGCTGATGAGGTGCCTTTTCTCCACAAGGACTGTAACTTTGATGAAAATTTGAACTCAGACTTGATGGAAATCTAAGAGGACATTGAGACACCTCAGGAGATTAAGGAATGAGTCGAAGAAAAACCTAAACCCAACCTTGACCAAACAAATTTTTTCAATCATGGAACCTTAGAAAGCGCTAAGCTAATCCATATTGGTTCAGACCTAACCCCAAACCAACGGAATGACATGGTTGCGCTACTAACCCAATTCAGGATATGTTTGCATGGTCTCACGAAGACATGGTGGGTTTGTCCACTGACATTGTCCTTCATCACCTTCCCATTAAGGAAGGAATTAAGCCAATCAGGCAGAAGCTCAGGCGATTGAAACCTGAGTGGAGTTTAAAGGTGAAGGAAGAAATTGTGAAACAATTTCAAGCTGGAATTATCATGGTGTTCACATATCCGGAATGGATATCCAACATTGTTCCCATGTCTAAACCAGGAGGAAAGGTGCGAATTTGCGTTGATTATCGGGATTTGAACAAAGATTGCCTTAAAGATAGCTTTCCCGTGCCCTTTATCCACATTCTTATTGACAATACTGCTTAATACAGCATGTACTCCTTTGCTGATTTTTTTGCGGGGTATCATCAAATTATGGTCGCTGAGGAAGATGATGAGAAAACTACTTTAATCATGGCTTGGGGAATCTTCTGTTACAGACGGTTGTCATTTGTCCTCATCAATGATGGGGCAACCTATTAGCGAGCTATGATGGCTCTTTTCCATGATTTAATGCATAAAGAGATGGAGATCTATGTGGATGACATCATTGTCAAGTCCTGATGGGAAGAAGGCCACTTAGACCATCTCAAAAAGCTCTTCAACAGGTTGCGTAAGTACAACTTGATGTTGAATCCAGCCAAGTGAGCCTTTGGTGTTAAATCAGGCAAGTTGCTAGGTTTCCTACTCAGCCACAAAGGGATTGAGCTGGATCCCACCAAAATCCAAGCCATCAAGGAAATTCCCATTCCTCAGACAGAGAAGGAAATACGGGGGTTTTGGGGAAGAATCAACTTCATTAGCAGGTTTATTTCTTAACTCACAACAACCTGTGAGCCAAGGGATGGTGAGTGTTAGAAAGCCTTCCTTACAATCAAAGACAGCTGGTTAACGCTCATATTTTAGTACCTCCAAGGGATGGTGTTCCCCTATTCATGTACCTATCCATTAATGACAATGCTATGGGCTGCATGCTGGGGCAAAAAGGTGATAGAGGCCAAGAACGAGCTATCTATTACTTCAGCAAAAGATTCAGTAGCAGTGAACACAAGTACACTCTTATTGAGAAGACTTGTTGTGCTTTAGCAAGGTCTTCCATGAGGTTACAGCATTACCTCCGTGGGCACACAACCCATCTCATATCCCGCGTAGATCCTCTCAAGTATGTGTTCAGTAAGCCCGTACTAAATTGTGACGCCCCCAAAATTAGGTATACATCACCCATCTTGGGTCGCCACTTACATGGTACAGAATTTAAATACAACTTATTAACATAACTGTCGTGTACAATACGACATAAACTGTGAGTTTAAATACAAATATCGTCTACTAGATATTATACAAACTCAAAAAAAAGTCCTCATTACAATTATTATCACACTATTTCACGAATAGTGAGGACTACTAATGCTATCTTCGGGACCATCACTGCGTTTCCCAGGCTTCGTCCAAATATATTCTCATTTCACAAGAAAACGGTGAAAGAAAGGTGAGCTCAACTAGCCCAAGAAGAAATATTATGACTAAGATAATGCGTAATAAATTATCAATAGTCTTCAACAATGTTAAACCGATAAAATACAATAGACAACCGGTTTAATCTGCGGTAGAATAAGCAATCCATTAAAAGAGTCAAGTAAAAATAAAGTCTACTATCTTTTAGGTTTTAAATGGTTTTCATCATTGCTTATAAATTTGAGACTCGACTTTAATAAATATTCCACATCATCGAATCACCCACGCACTACTGACCAAGGATATTTTTAGTATTACGACCACAATTATTCATGCACTACGGCCAAGAATATTTGTGTATTCATTAATGGTCATGATCATGCCAACAACTCATCCATCAATGCACTACTCACGACCACCGAGGATTTTTATCACATCATTTGTAACATTACGGTCATGATTACAAGATAGTCTCTCCGGTCATAATCATACCAAGTCCATCTATGCACTACAGGCCACAGATGACTTTAAAAAAATATAAACATGAGGATGATGACAATGATATAAGAATTCAATAAAACAAGTTCAAGAATTATTTTATCCAGGAATTATTAACGTCCAAATTGTCAACATGATACTGTTTTGTAGAGTAAAATTCAAGAATGATCAGAAGAATATTTCCATGAAAAGATACTGGATGAAACGCAAATATCAAGGATATTCTACTAATTTCATGGAGTATAGAAGTCAAAGTTTTAACCAACTGGGTATAATAAAGAATGGAATAACAAAAGAAATCACCATGCATGTGGTACTTCGCATAGACAGGTTATTCCAATAGAATAATAATAACGGAACCAGGTCAGGTGAAATTCACACCGACAGGATGTTCCAACAGAATAATAAAGATGGAACCAGATCCGGTGTAAAACACACAGATAGGATATTCCAACAGAATGATAAAGATTTTAACTAGGTCCTGTAAAACACACATGCATGTGATGTTCCAACGAGAATAATAATAAGATTTTAACCAGTCCTGTAAAACACATGTGAGCATGGATGTTCCAATGTAATAATAATAAAAGCGGAACCGAGTCCGTGTAAAATACATGATGTGGATGTTCCAACGAGAATAATAGAAGAATGTCACCAAGTATAGGGTAAACACATGTATCACGAGTTATTCCAATGAATAATAAGCAATGGAATAACAACGCTTTTCTTCATGAATAAGAAAGAATAACACCTTACTTTTGGTAGGAGATTGAATCTTTATGGCGGTGTAGTAACAAAATACTCTTCTTCTTTCTCTCTTATTCTCTATACTTTCTCTCTCTATAGCTTGAATGAATTAAGTGAAAAATAATGAAGCCCTAGGCCTCTATTTATAGAAGATTTCTAGCTTAGCTTTTCTTAGTGTGTGAAAAGGCAAGTGGCTCAGCGACTAATGATGTGAAAAGAAAAGTGGTTTGACGCCTGTAATGTGAAACGACAAGTGGTTCGACGCCTGTAATGTGAAACGACAAGTGGTTCGACGTCTGGTAAAGGTAATTACTATTAACGAAGGTAAATACTATTGACGAAGGTAAATACTATTCACAAGGGTAATTACTATTGACGAAGGTAATTACTATTGATGAAGGTAAATACTATTCACAAGGGTAATTACTATTGACGAAGGTAATTACTATTGACGAAGAGACTCTTAGATGATGACATATGAGCCCCCCATAAAATAATCAAACTTATCACAAATCATTTTATTTTTCATCAACACATATTTAATCTTTCAACAATTATTAATCATTTATAACTTGTCGTCTTAATTATTGATTTAATACTATAACATATTATACAGATGATATTGTGACAATAATTGAATCAATAATATAATAGATATGATCAAACAATTATCATAGTAATAATTGAGCATAGGTGAGTGACTTCTCACGTAAGCATCAATAATCAATACTGTAGTGTGCTACTATGCAACCACGCGTATTCTTTTACTTTACCACCGGGCGGTTCAACGGTTTTAACGGTAACACCTCCGCCGTTATTTTTATAAAATATTTTTGTCGCTTTCTCTCAATCCGACAATAATTCTATTAATAGGTCCACCAATGATTGAGTAGTTATATTTAATATTTCCTAACAAAAGAATATTCCCAGGCCAAACGAATATTTTATAACAACTTGCATACTTTGTAAAATTTATAAATATTACCCACAACTATAACATTATATCAAATTTATTCCATAATATTCAAAATAATATTTATAGAAAATTCATCTTTATTTATAAAAATTTGGGTCTTACAACCTCCCTTCTTATGAAATTTTGCCCTCGAAATTAGGGTGCGTGCACTGGTATGTCGAAGAGGTAAGGATACCTTGATTTCATTTGATTCTAACTCCCAAGTCATTTCCTCAACATCGTGGTTCCTCCACAAAACTTTGACTTGAGGTATAACCTTGGAGCGTAGAATATGTTCCTTCTTATCCAAAATTTGAACAGGAACCTCTTCATACGTCAAATCTTCCGCTATTTCGTCCGGTTCTAACTCAATAATATGGTTCGGGTCTTTCACATATTTACGTAACATAGATATGTGAAAAACGTTATGAACACGAGACATATTTGGCGGTAAAGCGAGTCTATAGGCCACAGTTCCTACTCGATCGAGGATTAAAAATGGACCGATGAATCGAGGATTAAATTTTCCTCTCTTTCCAAATCTTGTAACTCCTTTCCATGGAGCAACTCTTAACAACACATGATCTCCTATATCGAATTCCACGTCCTTTCGATGAAGATCAGCATAACTCTTTTGTCGATTTTGTGAGGTTTTTACGTTGTCGGATCGTTTGAATCTTTTCCGTAGTCATACGCACCAACTCCGGTCCCAACAACGTTGCTTCACCCACCTCATCCCAAAGATATCTTTGAAAACGACACTTTCTTCCATACAATGCTTGAATGGAGCCATGCCAATACTTGCTTGATAAGCTGTTGTTGTAGGAAAACTCCACCAATGGTAAGAACTTGTCCCAACTCCCTTGAAATCAAGGACACGAGTCTTAATAGATCTTCAAGAGTTTGAATAGTCCTCTCCATTGTCCGTCTCGTCCGTCGAGGATGATATGCCGAGAAGCGAAATCGTAAGTCTGTGCCCATAGCTTTTTGCAAACTAACCCAAAATCGTGAAGTGAATCTTGGGTCTCGATCAGAAACTATGGATACCAGCATACCATGCAGTCTTATAATCTCGTTTATGTACATACGAGCAAGACGTTCAAGTGTATAAGTTTCTCGTATCGGTAAGAAATGAGCAGACTTGGTCAATCTATCAACAATGACCCAAATCGCATCAATGCCTTGAGAAACCTTAGGAAGACTAGTAACGAAATCCATGGTAATGTGTTCCCACTTCCATTCTGGAATTTCAAGTGGTTGCAATGGACCTTTTGGTACTTGATGCTCCGCTTTAACTCGTTGACAAGTTAGACACCTTGAGATAAACAGCTCTATCTCTCTCTTCATATTGCTCCACCAAAATGTATGACGAATATCATGATACATTTTGGTACTCCCAGGATGGATTGCAAATGGTGTGTTGTGCGCTTCCATCATGATATTATACTTTAAATCGTGGTCGTTAGGAACACAAAATGCAGAGTTGACTCAAGTATTCCTTCTTCATCGATTCTTGCTTCCTTAGACCAGCACCTTCTTGCACTTTCTTCCTCATACGCATCGACTCCTGTGTCAGTAGCTTGAAAGCGACTTTAACTTTATCGATTAAAGTCGGTTCTACTCGTATACTCGCTATCATCACATGCGTCCCTGGAGTCTTTAACTCTATCTCCATCCTTTGCAAGTCACACAAAATGGGCCTTTGCGTTGACAATATCGCACTCGTATATGATTTTCTACTCAATGCGTCAGCTACCACGTTCACTTTTCCAGGATGGTATTGGATGGTATGATCATAATCTTTCAACAGTTCAAGCCAACGTCGTTGTCGCATGTTGAGTTCCTTTTGAGTGAAGAAATATTTGAGGCTTTTATGATCCGTAAAGATCTCCACTTTCTCCTCATACAAGTAATGCCTCCAAATTTTAAGTGCAAAGATAATGTTGCCAACTCTAGATCATGAGTAGGATAATTCCTCTCATATTCTTTGAGTTGTCGCGAGGCATAAACTATAACTTTTCCATGTTGTATAAGAACACATCCCAACCCTTTGCCCAAAGCATCACATGAGATGACAAATCCTCCAAGCCGGATGGTATTGTCAAACAGTCTTTGAAATAAATCTCTCTCTTGAGTTCTTGAAAACTCTTCTCACATTCTTCGCTCCAACCGAACTTTGTATCTTTCGAGTCACCGAAGTCAATGGAGTAGCGATTCGAGAAAATCCTTCCACGAATCTCCGATAATAACCAATTAAACCGAGAAAGCTACGATTTCCTCATCGATTTAGGTTGTTCCCGACTTTGAATAGCTTCAATCTTTCTTTGGTCAATGAGATATTCCATGACTTGATACCACGCGCCCAAGGAATGCTACTTCTTCAAGCCGAACTCACATTTCTTCAACTTGGCATAAAGCTTATATTCACGAAGCTTTTGGAGTGTCGACCTCAAGTGTTGCTCATGATCTTCACGGCTTTTGGAATAAATAAGGATGTCATCAATAAAGACGACCACAAAGTGATCTAAATATTCCTTGAATACTCGGTTCATCATATCCATGAAGGCGGCGGGAGCATTAGTCAATCCAAAGGACATAACTAGGAATTCATAATGCCCGTCTGAGGAGTTAAAGCCGTCTTTGGAATGTCAATGGTTCTAATCTTCAATTGGTGATATCCTAACGAAGATCAATCTTTGAAAAAATTTGGCTCCTTGCAAATCGGGTCAAACAGGTCATCAATACGTGGCAATGGATACCTATTTTTGATGGTGACATGATTCAACTCCCCGATAATCAATACAAAGTCGCATACTCCCATCTTTCTTCTTCACGAATAGAACAGAGCACCCCAAGGAGAAGTACTAGGACGAATAAAGCCAATGTCTAACAATTCCTGCAGTTGGGTCTTTAACTCCTGAAGTTCAATAGAGCCATTCGATATGGGGCTTTGGAAATAGGTTTTGTTCCGGGTTCAAGGTCGATACAAAATTCAATTTCACGCTCTGGGGGTAGGCGAGGAAGTTCTTCGGGGAATACGTTAGGAAATTTATTAACAATAGAAATATCGTTCAAAACTGACGTATTTTTGTTTAAATCGTGATATGAGCTAAGAAAGCTTGACATCCGTTTTCAATAAGCGAATAGCTTTATGGCTTGAGATGACCGTGATTGATTTTAATGGTTTGGTCGTTTGAATTAGCATAATAGGTTGATTAGGAATATGAAAGCTAACAACCTTACGAAAACAATCAATTTTGCATGATAAGTAGTTAACCAATCAATCCCTAAAATCACGTCAAATGCAAGTATTTTTAATGAAATAAGATCGACGGGTAATGTGAGGGTACCGATTTGAACCAAACAAGACTTATAAGCAATTGGATGTAATGAAGGTTTCTCCCAACGGAGTTTCCACAGATAAGTCAAAGTCTAATTTCTCCTGAGTCAAATTTAATCGATGAGCGCAAGTAGGAGAAATAAAAGAATGGGTAGAACCAGGTATCAAATAAAGTATAGACTTCATTAGAGTTTATGATAAGCTTACCCGTGATGACCTCATTCGGTTCCTTGCTCTTTGGGAGGTCACAACAAACGCTCTCCTCACACTACCGGATTTTGAATTTTCTCGGATGGCCTTTGGTGCCTCCATCCTAGTGAATTTGTCTTCGATAAACGACAAAATCGAGCTAAGTGACCTTCTCTTCCACAATTATAACATGCTTTGACGGCATGTGCGCGGTTTGGGATGATGTGTCCCTCTCCTCCGCATTTGAAGCATATGATAGGTGGTCTTTCTCCTTCCTTAACAATGGGTGTTGGTCTTTGACGTCTTTCCATCATTGTTGAATCTCCATTTCTTGAAATGTCCATTCTTATTGTTTTGGCCCGATTACCACCGAAGTGGTTACCATATCCGGCTCATTGATTCCCTCCACGCTTGTTGTCACCACTTGATGACTACTCTCACCGGTATTATAATTTTGCTTACCGCTTCTTTTTAGTTATATTGACTCATTATCGCGTTCCACTAAGCGAGCCCTATTTACAACATCTGAATACAAACACATTTTATGAGAAATAAGATGTTGACGTATCTCCCGCTTCAAACCTCTTAAAACATTCGCGCCATTCTCTCTTCATTATCCACCAAGTGGGGCGAAACCGTGATAACTCATAAATTTTGCCTCGTATTGCGACACGGTCATATTGTTTTGTTCCAACTTGATAAACTCCACCTCCTTCATGTGGCGAATACTTTCGGAAAGTATTTGTCGTTGAACGACTCTGGAACTTCTCCCAAGATATCTTGATCTGACAAAGAGGTTGAGTACGTTTCTGGAATTCCCACCAAGTCTCATCTCTCTGCAAGAATATAAAAGCGTGAAAGGAACCTTTTGCTCCTCGAAGCATCCCAAGACATCAAATATCTTGGTAATCTGCTTTATCCATGCTTCCGCGAAGTGGTTTTGGCTCTCCCTTAAACTCCGGTGGTCCCAGCTCCTTGAATTGTTTAGCGGTGACCGCCCGAGAGTTTTCCATGTTTCCACCTACGTTTTGGACAGGAGTCGCTCTCGCCTGCTGTTGCATAAATTGCATAAAGCCTCTGAACATTTGATCATTCATCATTTGGTCAGTGTTGTTGTTTGCATGAAGATTGTCGCCTTCCTGATGCACATTATCCTGATTATTGATATGTGTTGAATCAACGATCGCCTGCGCTCCATTGCTATTCTCAACATTCTCAGATGTCATTTTCAGATACTGCCACAAAACAAAAGGTTAATTGACATGTAACAAATTATCCCTATCTTCTGACCAACCAATAAAATAACACATAAACTTAGGTAGGTCATACTAGCGAAGGTATTCCCCGTCTCTCCCCTCCTAGTACTATTCTCACATCTTAGCCAGGGATCATATCCCTAAGCTTTGATACAAACTGTGATGCCCCCAAAATTAGGTATACATCACCCATCTTGGGTTGCCACTTACATGGTACAGAATTTAAATACAACTTATTAACATAAGCGTAAGTATGCAATCTGACATAAATCGTGAGTTTAAATACAAATATAAATCTACTAGATATTATACAAACTCAAAAAAAAAGTCCTCATTACAATTATTATCACACCATTTCACGAATAGTGAGGACTACTAATGCTATCTTCAGGACCATCACTTTCGTTTCCCAGACTCATCCCTATTATATTCTCATTTCACAGAAGAAACGGTGAAAGAAAGGGTGAGCTCAACTAGCCCGATGAAATATTATGACTAAGATAATGCGAGAATAAATTATCAATTGTCTTTAACAATGTTAAACCGATAAAATACAATAGACAACCGGTTTAATGCTGCGGAATAATAAATCCATTAAAAAGAGTCAAGTAGAAAATAAAGTCTACTATCTTTTAGGTTTTAAAAGTTTTTTCATCACTGTTTATAGCTGAGACTCAGCTTTAATAAATATTCCACATCATCGAATCACCCCTGCACTACGACCAAGGATATTCTTTAGTATTACGACCACAATTATTCATGCACTACGGGCCAAGAATATTTGTGTATTCATTAATGGTCATGATCATGCCAAAAGCGTCCATCAATGCACTACGACCCTTTGAGGATTTTTATCACATCATTTGTAACATTACGGTCATGATTACACCGAATAGTCTCGGTCATAATCATACCAAGTCCATCTATGCACTACAGGGCCACGTAGATGACTTTCAAAAAATATAAACATGAGGATGATGACAATGATATAAGAATTCAATAAAACAAGTTCAAGAATTATTTTATCCAGAATTATTAACGTCCAAATTGTCAACATGATCTTCGTTTTGTAGAGTAAAATTCAAGAATGATCGAAGAATATTTCCATGAAAAGATCTTTGGATGAAACGCAAATATCAAGGATATTCTACTAATTTCATGGAGTATAGAAGTCAAAGTTTTAACCAACCGGGTATAATAAAGAATGGAATAACAAAAGAAATCACCATGCATGTGGTACTTCAGCATGACGGGTTATTCCAACGAGAATAATAATAACGGAACCAGTCGGGTGAAATTCACACCAAGCGGGATGTTCCAACAGAATAATAATAAAGATGGAACCGGATCCGTAAAACACACGAGATAGGATATTCCAATGTAATGATAAAGAGCGGAACCGGTCCTTAGTAAAACACATGCATGGATGTTCCAATGTAATAATAGAATAATGTCACCAAGTATAGGGTAAACCACATATACGAGTTATTCCAATGAATAATAAGCAATGGAATAACAACAGTTCTCTTCATGAATAAGAAAGAATAACACCCCTTACTTTTGGTAGGAGATTGAATACTGCAGCAGTGTAGTAACAAAATACTCTTCTTCTTTCTCTCTTATTCTCTCTATACTTTCTCTCTATAGCTTGAATGAATTAAGTGAAAATAATGAAGCCCTAGGCCTCTATTTATACAAGATTTCTAGCTTAGCACCTGCCGTGTGAAAAGGCAAGTGGCTTGACGACTAATGATGTGAAAAGAAAAGTGGTTTGACGCTTGTAATGTGAAATGACAAGTGGTTCGACGCCTGTAATGTGAAACGACAAGTGGTTCGACGTCTGGTAAAGGTAATTACTATTAACGAAGGTAAATACTATTGACGAAGGTAAATACTATTCACAAGGGTAATTACTATTGACGAAGGTAATTACTATTGACGAAGGTAATTACTATTGACGAAGGTAAATACTATTCACAAGGGTAATTACTATTGACGAAGGTAATTACTATTGATGAAGAGACTCTTAGATGATGACATATGAGCCCCCCATAAAATAATCAAACTTACCACAAATCATTTTATTTTTCATCAACACATATTTAATCTTTCAACAATTATTAATCATTTATAACTTGTCGTCTCAATTATTGATTTAATACTATAACATATTATACGAGATGATCGTGTGACAATAATTGAATCAATAATATAATAGATATGATCGCAAAAATTCTTATATAGAATAATTGAGCATAGGTGAGTGACTTCTCACGTAAGCATCAATAATCAATACCGTGCTACTATGCAACCACGCCAGACATCGCATTCTTTACTTTACCACCGGGTAGTTCAACAGCTTTTAACGGTAACACCTCCGTAGTTATTTTTATAAAATATTTTTGTCGTTTTCTCAATCCGAATGATAATTACATTATTAGGGGTCCACCAATGATTGAGTAGTTATACGAATATTCCCTAACAAAAGAATATTCCCAGACCAAACGAATATTTTATAACAACTTGCATACTTTGCAAAATTTATAAATATTACCTAACTATAACATTATATCAAATTTATTCCATAATATTCAAAAATAATATTTATAGAAAAATTCATCTTTATTTATAAAAGCTGGGGTCTTACATAAATTGTCGGCTGTCCAGATGGTAGTTGATCCTACATCAATTTAACATCATCTACGTGACGCAAAAGTTTATCAAAGGTCAAGGAATTGCGGATCAACTGGCCGCCACACATGCGGGGGATTACAAACCCTTGGAAACATATTTACATGATGAAGGGTAATGACGATTCAAAGAACACCATCAAGATCGATGCATGCCACACATGGAAAATGTAATTGGATGGAGTCATAACACGAAGGCTCTGAGCTGGAGCGGATCTAGTATCCAATGACGGGAGCAAGTATCCGTCATGCCACAAATTATAGTTTGTCATCATCAACAACACAGCTGGGTATGAAGGTTGTATCATAGGGTTAAAACTTTCTAGTTCAATGGGCATCAAACGGTTAACTGTCTTTGGGGATTCAGAGTTAGTAATCAAACAATCCACATGAATCTATCAAACCAAAGAACGCATTTTTCTTCCTTACCATCGGCAAGTTCTCTGAGATGGCTTTGGAGTTTGAAGAAATCTCCTTTCTACACATTCCTCGTAATAAGAATGATTTTGCGGATGAATTAGCAACGTTGGCCTCCTTGATTAACATACCTGACCAGGAAAACATGTTAAACATCATATTTGCCCTACAAAAGGCCCCATCTTATGGGAACTATGTTGGAGAAGTATCGGATGAGCTACCTCCCATCCACAATCCTTGGTATCAACATATCAAGGAGTATCTAGGAGATGGATCTACACTCGTTGAGGCAAGCCTGACTGAAAAGAGGCGGATCCATCGACTTGCTATGAATTTCTACCTAAGCGGAAACACACTCTATAAGAGAGATACAGGATTAGGTCTCCTTAGATGTCTTGACAAAGACCAAGCTCAGAGGCTCATGGATGAGATCCATGGTGGAGTATGTGGCCCATGCATGAGCGGACCCCTACTTGTTAAGAAGATCCTCAAAACAGGGCATTATTGGCTTACGCTCAAAGCTGACTGTGATAATCACATCAAGAGGTGCTATCAATACAAAATTCATCAGAATGATATCCACGCCCCTCCGAGGGAACTCCAAAATATGAGCTCTCCATGGCCCTTCTCAATGTGGGGAATGGACGTGATCTGGCCCATCGAGCCCAAAGCCAATAATGGACATCGATTCATATTCACCGTGATTGACTACGCCGCCAAATGGGTAGAAGTAGCCTCCTTCCCTAGGGTTACCAAAGAAGTCATTATTGCTTTCATCTGAAACAATATCGTCTGTCGATATGGAAAACTAGAGGTCATTGTGTCAGACAATACTAAGAACCTCAATAATAAAATGATAGAGGAATTATGCAGTAAATTCCACATCAAACACCTTAACTTCGTCATCTACCGTCCAAGATTAATGGTGTTGTTGAAGCGGCTAATAAAAACATTAAGAAGATCATGCAGAAAATGTCCGCCAATCACAAAGGATGACTTGACCTCTTTCCTCTGACTTTATTAGCCTACAGAACTTCAATGCATACTTCCACTGGGGCAACCCCCTACTCATTAGCCTATGGGATGGAAGCAGTGCTCCCCATAGAGGTGGAAATGGAATCCCTCAGAGTGTTAATAGATGCTCAGTTGGATGAAGACCAATGGGTACAAGAAAGGTATCACCAATTGTCTCTAATAGACGAAAGGCAAACCGCGGCTATCTTCCATTGTCAGTTTTATCAGCAAAGGATTGCAAGATCCTACAACAGGAAAGTCCGACTACGACAGTTTAAAAGACACGACTTGGTTTTGAAGAAGATCAGTGACAACCAAGATCAATATAAGGGAAAATTCGGTCCTAACCGGGAAAGCCCGTTTGTTGTCAAGGAGGTATTGACGGGAAGCGCCCTCAAACTACAGCAAATGGATGGCAATGAATTTCCACAACTTATCAACTCAGACGTCGTGAAATGGTGCTATGTCTGAGGATATCATCAAGAAAACATCCTGGTTCTTGATCATCAAATCACCCGTTATTCTTGTTTTCTAACCCACCCTTTTTACATACTCTTGTGCCCCTCAAGAAAACATACACTTCAAACCAGCAGCCTGGTTTCACTTCATTTCAACCCTTTCACACAATTTTGGTTATCCCTCCAGGGATTTAACCCTTCACACCTGTAGTTTATCCTAAAGACGAGATTAAACTTTTCTACGCTTGCAGTTTGTCTTAAAGACGGGATCAAACTTTTTCCACACCTGCAGTTTGTCCCAATCATGGGAACAAAATTTTTTCTCCCCGCAGTATAACCTGCACATGGGATACATACTTCTCTTTGGTACGCAATTAAGTCTGAAGCGGCGAACTACGTCAATGTGATCTACCCGATACACTGGAGATACGTAGGCAACCATATTATATATGGCCCGACGTGAAAAAAAAACAACAAAACATTTCTACCCTTTCTATACAAAAACAAAAATAACAAAACACTTCTACACCCTTCTTCATCAATAAAGTTTCTACACCCATCTGCCTTTTTATATTCAGCGTTGAACCTCTTACACCAGGTTCGAACTACGCAGACCTAATCTCCTCTTTAATAGGAGTACTTTTGCAGCCGTTTATGGTTCGTTCTAACCCCCTACCAAAACAAAAATACTTGTCACACTGCAGATCGGATCAAACTTTAATTCACCACATTTTCTTGACTTGGACCAAAGGGATGGAACTACCTAACCTTTCCTCACAAATAGGAGATTCGGCGATTACCTAAGCTGCCGTTGTGCCTCAAAAAGCAACACCAATCCATAAGAGATGGAATTAACTAGGCTTTTCATAAATAAAAGTACTGGCGACCATCTTTGGTGTGGTCAATCTCAAAGAGGAAAAGCCACACTCCTCTCCACACTTCCATACAGAAACCAATCCCAAGACACCAAAGATGGTAGGGATACATACAAATCAATGATCAGTTTTGAAAGATCCTGCGATGTCTCAATGTCCACACATTAAGGATGAGTTCAGAATGTATCAAGATCAAGCAAGTCTGTGGGTAATATCAAGCAAGTATCTAGGCACAACTGAAAGGGAAGTAAATCAAAATATATTTCTCTATCATATATAATACTGTTTGATATATACAATATGCGTTGTACATGAAAAAATGGCTAAGCTAGTCTATGCAGGAAAATACAAGTCTATCTATGGATTTGTATGTATACGGACTATCAGATCTAACGTAGCATCCCTCTCTGAAGAAGGATGTAACGCTGCAAGCTCATGCCCAATGGTATCTACATGAGCTAGCAGATCCGATGCTAACTGCATGGTGGCATGATGCTCATCAATATATGCACTCATATCGGCAAGGATGCCAGTCGTAAGGGATCTCAACAAGTACTATCTGTGACGGCTACATCCCGGGCGGATAGGGGCAACATCCCGCTCTATAATCAATGCATCTCTAGTGATCTAGCCTCGTCTCTCTCTAATAGAGTTGCGTCTCTCCCATTAAGAGTCACAACATTAAGGCCCTAGCTTTGATCTCTCTCAAAAGGTCATCGATGTAAACTCTGCTCCAAATCTTATCTTTGAATGTTGAATCACAGTAGCACTCATAGTTGGAGAATCCATCACAAATGTTGGCAACTCAACAGTCAAATCCTCCTCGATGGGAATATCAGCCTCCTCCAAAGGCTCCTCATCGTCGGAATCAGTCCCCTGCACTTTGGAAACTAAGGCAGCCGATGCAGTCTCTGTCTCCATCCATGCGGAATACTCTACAGAACAACCAAGATGACTGACAGAAAACTCAGATCGCTCTTAGTGATCCCAACAGGCATACAACCTAGATCTGTCCTCTGCTGATAAGTGTCGAGAAGCGAAATGCTAACTCGATGCCCCCTCAAAAGGATGGAAGTCCTAGAATTGGTCAAATTGGCACATCATGGCCAGTGGGTGGTAAGTTATCATGCTTCTCAAACCAGCCAGAGAAAGATAATCCATGCCTGGAGCATGAGTGATGAAGTTGTAGGGTGAATTAAGCCCTGAACACCGCAATATAGCAAACAGATCTCCGATCCTGCCAGAAAGTGACGAAGATGCAAAGATCTGTACACACTCCATGATGAAAATGAGTATGACATGGATATATTATGGGTGAAACGATACCCATGTCATCTAAAAGTGTTAATCGGTCTCAAGTGTGACATAAACCACACATACAACATGACCGAGCTGCCTGTAAACACTCCCGTTGGATAAGTGCAGCAGTATGTGGCCGACCTTAGAGTCTCTACTATGATCATCGGTATAATGGTGTGACCCTCCTTGAGAGCTCTCATTTCCATGATGACTCTTATATCAAACTCATCCATGTACTGTGGCATGTAGACATACGATAGTTTGTACAATAGCAATTCATCCACTCTGGCCAGATGCCAATGATCCTCCGATGTGGTGAAATCCGCAGAATGTCGTGTATACATATCCTTAGAGCCAAATCTGCCAAACAAAAACACTGGGATATAACGTGGCCAGATGTGAGCGCATCCTGCACCACCCTACGCCTCAAGGCAGTAAGGGTCATGAACTGCCTACTCATGTCTCCAATCGCCATATGCATGCAAGGTCTGTTCAGTGGCATCATGGTCAAACGTGCATACTCCTCCAGAGTAGGAGTTAACTCCTGGGTCCCAAATCGGAAAACATGCCTCTCCGATACCCAGTGCTCCAGCATGCCCTCCACGAATCCTGTGGGAACCTGAAAAATCAACATGGTCATAGTATGCTGCAACAGATGATCTACACTCACCCTGTCTGATGGTGACATGCTATCATACCACGATCGCATACTAGATGCCACCAAAAATGGTGGGGTATGATCAATTCAGCTAACTGTCGAAGAAGACATCTGTACGGGTCGTGTCATAAGACCATCCAGGGGTCAATGCTGAATATCTTTGGACATACATGCATATGCATAACATAATAACATACATGATACAATAGATGGCAATATGATATAGGGAATGGAAAATTGTACCTACATTCCTAAGTATATCATCATCTAATACATCTCTGTACAACTAAAATATTGGGAAATGGGGCAAAACTACCATACATCTAAAAGCAGCCTATCAAAAGATATAGCGAGAATGGGGCGAAGCTACCCAATGTCTAACAGAGGCCTATCAAAAGAGATAATGAGAATATACATCAGAGTCACTAGATCCTGTTTACCTGATGTAACTCCTCTTGAGTCACTAGATCTCTATCCACAGGGATTTCGGGCCCATACAAGGGATGATCTGCATTGGAAAAACCATATGGGTCACCTGAGGGGCCAGTGCAAGAGCTGGAAGGATCAAAAGTATCTGCCTCTGAAGGATCTCTACCCAAGTGCCGGATAAAGAAATGTGCCTAGTCCAACTGTTAGGTCAAACTGTCAATCTGTGTCACATGAGTCGGATCCCTGACACAGGCTAGCCAATCCGTCATCATCACGGATCCTGGAACCATATCCCCCATGAACTAAGTGGCGCGGGTCTGGGCTCAAATGGTACGAGGGAACCACCAATGCTAGAAAATCTCCTGAGTGCAAGGACCCTCTGATAATGTTAAATCGTCAACCCCCAACAATGGGATATCAATGACGGGTGACTGCGAAACAAGCTAGTAACGCTTGGCAGGAGGCAAGATCGACATGTGAATCTCTCTTGTAGTGCTTGTGACAACCCGAGAATTTAGATAATTTAATAAAATCTTAAAAGATTGAATAGAGGTTAAATAATAAACCTAGACAGAAAATAAGTCTATGTATTTGACATTTTTGGGAATGAATTTTGTGAATTTAAAAACTTTTGGTGAAGGTTTACAGTGTTAAGAGTATGTGTGTACAATATGTGGTTAAGGGTCAAGGGTTGACCGGATAAATTATATCAGTCACAAACCCTAATAATATATTAAGAAGCCTCGACATTCAGTTAGAAAACCCTAACAATTGATATAAAACCCTATTATTGGCTATGGAAACCCTAATTTTAGTTCCGGGAATCTGAAACCCTAATTCGGAATATTAAAACACTAATTGGGAAGCTTGTAGATAAGTATAAGGTTTTTATGTTATTTATTTAATTAGGAATAACCCTAATTGATTATTAGAAAACCTTAATTGTTCAACTGGAAACCCTAATGTACAATTATGGAACCTAAATGCTAAATTAGCAATTTTAATTAAGGAAATATTAACCTTAATTGGCAAGCTTGAATGTGATTAGGAAATGTTAATGTAATTAGAAAATCCTAATTATAATTTTCTATTTTTAAAACTTAATTAGAAAAGCCTATAATATAAATTTGTGTAACCTTAGGGTTAAACCCTAAGTGTCAAACCCTAAGGGTTAAAACCTAATGATTGTGAGAAGTTATCAAGTTGCCATTCACTTTATAAGTCAAATGACCAAACTACCCTTTTTATTATTTTAATAAGGTGGAGTGTAGATCCAGCCCTATTAAGGAGTTGGTAACCAACTCTAGCTAGCAACATGGTCTAGTAAGCAACTTTAATCATTCAACTTGCTAGATTATATACATTGCACCAAGGATTGAAAACATACAAGTAAGGAAATTCACTTACTTTACTACTCAACCTAGCCAAACCTTCTCTCTCTCCCATCCAAAATTTTAGAGTGAGAGTGAGTAATAAGCTAAGTCAAGATCAAGTGTTAGCTTGCCAGGATCAAACATCAAGGATCAGATTCAAAAATTTAGCATTCATAAGGTATAAACCCTAACTATATTCTGATCTTGATAGATATATGAAATGTAGTGATTTTATGATTAAATGTGTAGTATGTAGTGTATATAAGTGATCTGGGTTGTTATAACTTAGATCCATATCATATGGATGCTCGAAATCAAAGTTTATAGAAATGTGGAAAACTGGAAAAGGGAGGCCTGACAACCGAATGTCAGAGCCCCTGGATCTTTCTGTGATAGGTTGTAGTTGTGTTTTATGTTTTGTATTTGTTCTATGCCATGTCGTCTGTGTTCTGAAACTAGAAACAGAGATAGATCATGATCAGGCTGAGAGATATGATTGGTCAAAGTAGGTTGACCGTTCACGAAAAAATGAATTCTGGGCAACCCATAATTTTAATAACCTCTGACAAGCCTTTTGCAGGCGTTAGATCTTGTTGTGATTTGTTATTTGAGTCATGTTGTTGGTTGTTATTATTAGCCTGTCACGCATACTACATATCAAAGCCATTATCTTACTTAGATCTTGATCAGTATCGAAAATAATTAAGGTCAAAGTACGTTGACTGATTCGCCTTATGAAGGTTTCTGGGAAACCTAGAACCTTCAAGAGCCGAAATTCCTAGTGTGGTTTGACCAACCTTAATTTGTCAATTGTTTTGTTGTTATGTTGATTTGTTGATGTATTATTATTCCTTAACATCTCAACTACAAGTTCGAAGATTTAAATCACATAAACCAGATCTAGAGACCAAGCTATAAGGATCCAAAAGTAACATCATGAACTGTACTTAATTTTCTAGAAAACCTAGAAATTAAGAACAGCTCTGACATCATATTGGAGGGCTTATAACTCTCTGATTTGTTGTAACTTGGCCATGAAATCGATTGATAATTGTAATACTACACTTACACTACAACCTTGATGCTTTAAACTACCGAGAGAACGTAGGATCATGGAACAAATTGTGGTCAAACACAGCAACTCGAGAATCGATACGGGGTTTACGGGTTTGAGCTCAAGAACATCAAGAACACTATAGCGACGGTTTTTGTACGCTATAGGCCCTTTTAGTGATGATTAATTATAAAATTAGTATTTTTGTTAAATAATTGGTATTAAGTGGTTTTAATTATTAAAATACATAATAAATTCCTAAAAATTATTTTAAAGCACGAAAAATTAGTTTTTAATTATTTTGAATATATTTCACAAATATTTGTATTTTTGAGTATTAATGGTATTTAATTTATTTAATTATAATATTAAATAAATTACTTAAAAATGATTTTAATACATGAAAAATCATTTAAAATTATATTATGGCATAAGAAAATATTTTGAGTTATTTTTAATGACTTTTAATATTTTGTGTTGAATTTCAATAATAAATTAATATTAATTGTAATTAATTTATTTAATAAATTTATTAAATAAATTATGGAAAAATAGAATTAATGCTTTAAAATTTATATTAAAATAATTTAAGTGTTATAAAAATATTTTAAGTTATAAAATATAACTTTTGATATTTTGTCATGAAAAAATATTAATATTTTAATATTAATGGCGAGATAATTAATAATGTTTTTAATTACTTTAAAATCATTTAATGGTAATAATAAAGTATTAAAAATACTTTGAGACATTATAAATATATTATAATATTATGTTAAGGATTTCATTAATAGTTAATATTAAATAAATATTAATGATAATGGAATTAAGAGGTATTTAAATCATATAAATATGATATTAACGATTTAAAAATCATGATAAATAGTAATAATTATATGAAAATTATTATGGGCCTATGAAAATTATTTTGACTGATTAATAAATTACTTAAGATAATTGTTAAGTGTTTAGGCAGAGTTTAATTGAACTTAAACTTGGATTTTTTTGTCCGATTAGGCAATCGGGATGTCGAATAAGCATCTTAAACTCAACTCGGGATCGCAATAGTTTGACTTGATACTAGGTCTTATGTGTTGTATAGACTGATAGGATTATGTGGTAATGTGTTTAGGTTATTTTATACTGTGATAATATAATTCTAATATTTGAAGATTGGTATTATCTATATTAGGTCTTCGGATAAAGCTAAGTTATTTTTCGTAATGGTAATCAACGAAGCAGACAAGTTTTTCTTAACTCTACTAAGAGTTGTTTCATTTAGATATGCTTATGGTTAATCATTGATGATTGCCATTGTAGAATTGTACTCTGTACATATTGTATGTATAAGTCAGGTATAAAAGGCTGATCACCTTCATTACTGTTCGGTTCATATATATTTGTTCATGTTTAATACTTGTTCAGTCAAAAGTTTGTTCGTGCTAATTCTCAATTATATTGTTGAATTATAGCCAGCTTATTATTCAGACTTTTTCAATCATGATATATCCTTAAATAAAATTTAAACTTGCTGGGCAACCTTCATGCTCACCCTTTCTATATCATGATAAAACATTGCAGATTAAGGCGAATGCGTTGAATACAAGGAAAGGTTAAAGACAATTCCATCTTTAGTCTACATATGTAGATAGATTGGTAACAATAATGTATGTCAGATATGATAATGAATTGTGTATAAGTTATGGTTACTTGACCTTGGGGATAGTGTATAATGTTTAATGTATAAACAATTTATGTTTATATCTTCCGCAATAGTTCGAACTAGTGTACCAGATCTGTGGTGATTTAGGACCCAGATTTGGGGGTGCTACATTTGGTATCAAAGTTGTTGGTTATAAACCTAGGGTAGAGTTACCTTAGACTAATAACCGCAGTGATTAGGATATATAAGATCTAACTCACATAGAGTTAATGTGTCAGTAAGATTCAAAGACGAATCTCAGTGAGTTATAAAGATACGGAGTTCCCTAACTCTGATAATAAAGGTGAACAATAGTAATGAATAGAAATAGTCTAAAAGACTAAAATTACAGGGATAGGAGATCGTAAAACAAAACGATCAAGATATATAAATGAATCGTAATATATACGATGAGATCACCCCGTGATCTAATAAGGTTATAGTATGGAGAAGGATCAAGCAAATGATTGAAAAGCTACAGCAAGATTGTTGTGTGTAAGTTGTACTATGAATTAGTACAGATTCAAAAAAGGATTATGAATACGGATTAAATGAAATTCGTATTGAGAAGGGAGTTAGTATTAGGTGGGGATTTCAATTGAGGACTCATTTCAGCAGCTGAGTTGTATGATTCCTTGTATGGGCGGGGAATTGTACTTGGTGTAAAAACCACTTTGATTCTGACCCTGATAATCATTGAAATGATTGAGTCGCGCTATTTGCTATATGCATGTTAAGAGGGTGATTCTTTTCTCGTGTATATAACAAATAGATAAGTTATAGGTAGAGAATATGAGGTTAAGTATGAGTTCTTAAAACTTATACTTATGTGACATCCTTGACTCAAGTTATATGAAATGTTTATAAACCCCTCAGTGAATGGACGCCAAAGGTTTGACTACGCTAAGTTCTTAAACTAGTATGATTGTGGCAAGTTTATGAACTCATAAGTGTGGTTTGACGAACTGGGTATAGTTATGTGTAAATGGAGAATTAAGGATTATAGGAACATATAGATTGTTAAGCAAATGATTATTAGTGGAGATATAAGTTTTCCAAAACTCATAGTTATGCTAGATTTTGAAATTTTGACATCAAGCTAAACACGCACTATGTGCTTTTAAAAACCTACTAATTGTGAGAATCGTAAGGGTTAAAACCTACTAATTGTGAGAAGTTACCAAGTTGCCATTCACTTTATAAGTCAAATGAGCAAACTACCCTTTTTATTATTTTAATAAGGTGGAGTGTAGATCTAGCCCTAGTACGGAGTTGCTAACCAACTCTAGCTAGCCACATGGTCTAGTAAGCAACTTTAATCATTCAACTTGTTAGATTATATACATTGCACCAAGGATTGAAAGCATACAAGTAAGGAAATTCACTTACTTTCCAAGATCATGTGTTAGCTTTCCAAAATCAAACATCAAGGATTAGATTCAAAAATTTAGCATTCATATGGTATAAACCCTAACTATATGCTGATCTTGATAGATATATGAAATATGGTGATTTTATGTTTAAATGTGTAGTATGTAATGTATATAAGTGATCTGGGTTGTTATAACTTAGATCCATATCATATAGATGCTCGAAATCAAAGTTTATAGAAATATGGATAATAGGAAAAGGGAGGCCTGACAACCGAATGTTAGAGCCCCTGGATCTTTCTATGATAGGTTGTAGTTATGTTTTATGTTTTGTATCAATTCTATGCCAAGTCGTCTGTGTTCTGAAACTAGAAATAGGGATAGATCAAGATCAGGCTGAGAGATATGATTTGTCAAAGTAGGTTGACCATTCACGGAAACATGAATTATGGGCGCCATGAATTTCATAACCTCGACAAAGCCTTTTTGCAGCGCTAGATCTTGTTGTGATTTTTATTTGAGTCATGTTGTTGGTTGTTATTAATAGCATGTCACACATACTACATATGAAAGCCATTATCTTACTTAGATCTTGATCAGTATCAAAAATAATTAAGGTCAAAGTACGTTAACCGATTTGCCTTATGAAGGTATCTGGGAAACCCAGAACCTTAAAGAGCCGAAATTCCTAGTGTGGTTTTACCAGCCTTAATTTGTCGATTGTTTTTTGTTATGTTGATCTGTTGATGTATTATTATTCCTTGACATCTCGATTACAAGTTCGAAGCTTTAAATCACATAAACCAGATCTAGAGACCAAGATATATGGATCCAAAAGTAACATCATGAACTGTTCTTCATTTTCTGGAAAACCTAAAAATGAAGAACAGCTCTGATATCTTATTGGAGGGCTTATAACTCTCTGATTTGTTGAATCTTGGTCATGAAATCGATTGATAATGGTAGTATTACACTTACACTACAACTTTAATGCTTTTAACTACCTAGAAAACGTAGGATCATGGAACAAATTGTGGTCAAACTTGGTAACTCAGCAACTGACATGGGTTTCAGGGTTTGAGCTCAAAAACACCTATAGCGATGGTTCTGTCGTTGTAGAGTCCTTTAGCGACAGATTAATTGTAGCGCCCCCAAATCCATGGTCTTAAATCACCACGGATCTGGTGCACTATATCTATAACTATTGCGAAAGATATAAACATAAATTTTTTTTATATTAAACATTAAACACTATCCCTAAGGTCGAGTAACCATAACTTATGCACAATTCCATATCATATCTAACATACAATGTTATTATAATAAATTACTGTTATGAATCTAGCTGCACACATAGTCCCAAGCTGAACTTGGCTTAAACTTTTCCTTTTATCCGAAGCATTCACCTTAATCTGCAATGTTTTATCAAGATATAGCAAGGGTGAGCATGAAAGTTGCCCAGCAAGTTTAAATTTTATTTAAGGATATATCATGATTGAAAGAGTCAAAATAATAAGTGGCTATAATTCATCAATATAATTGAGAACTAGCACGAATAAACTTTTGACTGAACAAGTATTGAACATAACAAATATATCTGGACCAACTGGTAATGAAGGTCATCAGCCTTTCATACATGACTTATACATACAATATGTACAGAGTACAATTCTACATTGCAATTAGCAATGATTAACCATAAGCATATCTAAATGAAACAACTCTTAGTAGAGTTTAGTAAAACTTTCCTGTACCGTTGATTACCGTTACGAAATATAACTTAGCTTTATCCGAAGACCTAATATAGATAATACCGATCTCCAAATATTATAATAATATCATCACAATATAAAATAACCTAAACACATTACCACATAATTCTATCGATCACCATACAACACATAAGACCTAGTAACAAGTCAAACTATTAAAGTCTGATTTGAGTTCAGTACTATTAGGACTTCTCGACGACCTAGTCGGACAATTATCGAGTTTAAGTTCAATTAAATTCTGCCTAAACATTTAACAATTATCTTAGATAATTTACAAATCAATCAACATAATTTTCATAGGCCCATAAAAATTTTCGATTATTATTATGATTTTTCAATCATTAGTAATGTATTTATATAATTCAAATACCACATAATTCCTTAATCATTAATATTAATTTAATATTAAATATCAATGAAAATCATAACATAATATTATAATATATTTATAATATCATAAAGTATTTTAATACCTTAAAATCATATTTATATGATTTTAAACACTTAAATCCATTGTCCAATAATTGATTAAAATATTAATATTTTCATGACAAAATATCAAAACTTATATTTTATAACTTAAAATATTTTTATAACAAGTAAATTATTTTCATATAATTTTAAAGCATTAATTCTAATTTTCCATAATTTATCTAATATATTCATTAAATAAATTAATTACCATTAATAATAATTTATTAATGAAATTCATCACAAAATATCAAAAGTCATAAAAAATAACTTCAAATAATTTCTAACACCATAATATAATTTTTCATGATTTTTAAAGTATTAAAATCATTTCTAAGCAATTTATTTAATAACATAATTAAATAAATTAAATACCATTTATATTCCAAAAATATTAAATATTTATGAAACATACTCAAAATAATTAAAAACTAATTTTCGGACTTTAAAATAATTTTTAGGAATTTATTATGTATTTTTAATAATTAAAAACCATTTTTATCTATTTAATAAATAAAATACTTAGTTTTATAAATAATCTGTCATTTAAAGGGCCTATATAGCTGACGTAACTCATATAGGTGTTTCTTGAGTTTGCCTGAAAAACCATGTCGCTTATCGAGGGCTTAGTTTGTGGGTTCTAGATTCATGTTTTGCACACGCTTACGGGCTTCTAATTTGGTTAGAACTAAAGTACTAATGTAATAATATAGTTACCAACTTGTTCTATGGCCATACAACATCAGATCATAGAGATCTAAGTCTCCAAAAACATGTCAGACATTGTTCTTGAGTTTCTGGGTTTTCCAAAAACTCGAGCAATGTGAGGGTACCTACTTGGTGGCCTTATATCTTTGATTATATGAATGATTTATGTGATCAATGACTTCAAATGTGTAGTAGAGGTGTCAGGGTACAATAACATGCTATCATTTCAGTCTAACATCATAACATATGCAAGATCCAAGCTACTCAAACTATATCAGAAATTTCGGCTGATGAAGATCTGGGTTTTCCAGAAAACCTTCATGAACTATTTCGGTCAACCTTGTTTGACCAAGATTATCTACAATTCTGCTAATGATCTAGGGTATCTAGATACATCAACATGAAGCCTGCATGTCACAAAACAACTGTAAAACAACAACATCGCTATAACATTTAACAGAAGCAAGATCTGAAGCCCAGAAAATGATTGTCGAGTTTTTGGGAAATCTGGGTTGCTTGAAAACCAGATTTTGTGTTCGGTTATTAACGTTTCAATCGATCATAACTCGAAATCTAGACATGATCTGAGGTTGATTCAAGTTGCAGAATAAAGACCACATGGCATACAACATATCCATAACATAAAACACCATAAACATCTAACACAGAAGAATCTAGAGGCTCTCTCTGACATTTGCTTGTCAGACCTTATTTTTCAACTTTCCCAGATTTTTGAAATCTTTAATTTCGAGCATTTAGATGATATGGATCTGTGATATGACAACCCAGATCACTAATATAAACTACAAACAACATATCTAAACACTTAATCATAACATCTAACATAAAATACAAGGATCTTCAAATTTAGGGTTTATACCTCTTTTAAAGCTTGATCTAGATTGTGATCTTTGATGTTTGTTCTTGGCAAGCTAAAGACTGACCTTGGCTTAACTTATCACTCACTTTCACTCTACATTTTCGAATTTTTAGAGAGAGAAGGTCTTGGATAACTTGAAAAGTAAAGTAAGTGAATTTTGCTTACTTTTTAACTTTGATCTTAGGTTCAATGAATTTGTAGGATGCAAAATGGCTTGTATTTGAGGATTAAAGTGGATTACTAAACCACATGGCTAGCTTAGGGTTGTTCACCAACCACAAGTAGGGTTAGATCTACACTCCACCTCTTTATAATATTAGAAAGGGTAGTTTGGTCTTTTGACTCATAAAGTGCATGGGAACTAGGTAACTTCGCATAATTATTAGGTTTTAACCCTTTGGGTTTGACCCTTAGGGTTTAACCCTAAGATTACACAAATTGATATTCTAGGCTTTTCTAATTAGGTTTTAAAATAGAAAATTATAATTAGGGTTCTATAATTATAGTAAAGTATACTAATCACATTTAAGCTTGCTGATTAGGGTTAAGGTTTCCTAATTAACATTAAACTCTATAAATTAATAATTAGGTTTTCTCTAATTGTACATTAGGGTTTCCAACATTAGAAATTTGGGCTTTCAAATTAATCAATTAGGGTCATCCCTAATTATACTTACAATTAATAATATAGAAACTCTATACTAATCTTCAAGTTTCCCAATTAGGATTTTAATATCCCGAATTAGGGTTACTTTTACTCCCAAAACCAAATTAGGGTTTCCATAGTCAAGTTAATAGGGTTTCTTATTAGTCGATAGAGTTTTCTAACTGAACGTCGAGGCTCTTAGTATATTATTAGGGTTTGTGACTGATATAATTTATCCGGTCAACCCTTGACCCTTAACCACATATTGTACACATATATAACCATATACACAGATATTCTTAACACTGTAAACCTTCACCAAATGTTTTTAAATTCACAAATTCATTCCCAAAAATGTCAAATACATACACTTATTTTCTATTTAGGTTTATTATTTAACATTTATTCAATCTTTTATGATTTATTAAATTGTCTAAATTCTCGGGTTGTCACATTCACCCCTTCTTCTAAGAATTTCGTCCCCGAAATTCAACTTACACCACACACTTTGCATACACAACATCACATTCTACCCAATACATCACTTACAAGAGTAAAAATTTTCAAATTGTGCTGAGGAGTCATATAGACTATTTGTCTGTCATTTTCGCAAAGGTTTTATGGAAATTACGGACATAAAGGGTGGTTAACCCGATATGCCCTATACTGGCCAAGTACTGCTAGTCGGAACCATTTGTTCCTCTTATCCGCCTTAGGCGCACTAAATTTCTTACCTCAGTATTATTAGATTTCGCACCAAAAAAATTTGGTTTGGGAAATTTCTTTCAATGAACACTTAGAGTTTTCATAAACATTAGTCTAGCTGAATCTATTAGCATAGACTCATATCAATAATTCAATTTAATCGAATTATTTACGTGTAGCCTAACCCCGTTGGCAAATTAAATTTTTTTGAGAATGACGTCATGATGCCATACTGTATTAACAGTCCGTTTGAGGATGCCGTCATCATATGAATTTGTCATAACACATCATACAATAGTGGAATAATGATTTTTAGATCGAATTCACACTATATATTCCTGTATTTATAACTCTATCAACTTTTTATCGTCTTTGCACCAGGTTACATGGTACATGAGTGATAAATAAAAATATATTTTGATAAGTAGCATAGACTATACTTTAAACCATTTCAAAAATGATTACGAGTCTACATTTTTTTTAAAAGCACATAGTGCGTATTTAGCTTGATGTCAAAATTTTGAAGTCTAGCATAGCTAGGAGTTTTGAAAAAACTTATGTCTCCACTAATAATCATTTGCTTAATAATCTATCTATTCTTATAATCCTCAATAGTCCATTCACACAAAACTATTCCTAGTTCGTCAAACCATACTCACGAGTTCAGGTACTTTTCATAATCATATGAGTTTAAGAACTTGTCCTAGTCAGACTTTTAATGTCCATTCGCTGAGGGGTTCATAAACATTTCATATAACCATGAGTCACGAACGTAACATAAATATGAGTATTAAGAACTCGTACTTAACCTTGTATCCTCTACCTATAACCTATCTATCTGTTATACACATGAAAAAGGAATCACGCTCTCAACACGCATATAGCAAAT
Source organism: Panax quinquefolius (assembly GCA_020205615.1). Taxonomy (NCBI): domain Eukaryota; kingdom Viridiplantae; phylum Streptophyta; class Magnoliopsida; order Apiales; family Araliaceae; genus Panax; species Panax quinquefolius. The sequence continues at coordinate 64,559,669 of CM035161.1, forward strand.
AGTGCAACACAAATATTTCATTGATTATCAGTGACAGAAACTAAGTGGTTTTTACACCAAGTACAATTCATCTCTCATACATAGAATCATACAACTTAGCTGTTGTCATGAGTCCTCAATCAAAATCCCCACCTAACCTTAACTCCCTTGTCAATACGAATTTCATTTAATCTGTATTCATAATCCTTTCCTGAATATGTACCAATTCATAGTACAAATGACACACAGCAATCTTGCTGTAAACTTTCCAATCGTCAGATTGATTCTTCTCCCTGCTATCACCTTATCAGATCACAGGGTGATCTCATCGTATATATTACGATTCATTTCTATGCTATGATCGTTTTGTTTTACGATCTCCTATCACAGTACTTTTAGTCTTTTAGACTCTATCTATCCACCATTACTATTCAACTTTATTATCAGAGTTAGGGAACTCCGTATCTTTATAACTCGCCGAGATTCGTCTTTGAATCTTACTGACATACTAACTCTATGTGAGTTAGATCTTATCCTAATCACTGCGGTTATTAGTCTAAGGTAACTCTAACATAGGTTTATAACCAACATCTTTGATACCAAATGTAGCGCCCCCAAATCTATGGTTTTAAATCACCACGGATCTGGTGCACTATATCTATAACTATTGCGGAAGATATAAATATAAATTGTTTATACATTAAACATTAAACACTATCCCCAAGGTCGAGTAACCATAACTTATACACAATTCCATATCCTATCTAACATACAATGTTATTATAATAAATTATTGTTACGAATCTAGCTGCACACATAGTCCCAATCTGAACTTGGCTTTAACTTTTCTTTGCATCCGAAGCATTCGCCTTAATCTGCAATGTTTTATCATGATATAGCAATGGTGAGCATGAAAGTTTTACAACAAGTTTAAATTTTATTGAAGTATATATCATGATTGAAAGAGTCAGAATAATAAGCTGGCTATAATTCATCAATATAATTGAGAACTAGCACGAACAAACTTTTGACTGAACAAGTATTGAACATGAACAAATATATCTGGACCAATTGGTAATGAAGGTGATCAGCCTTTTGATAAGTGGGTTTTATACCTACTTATTGGATATCATTTTACGCAAGTTATGCCCATCTCAGGTACATTTTAGTTTGTTTTAGTTGCATTTCATGTTATTTTGCATTACATGTACTGAGAACTCCTTTTGGCATAAAAAATACGAAATAGCGTGCTTTGGTGGTGTTGGATGGCAAGAGGCTATTGGATGCATGGCTCGAGGCTTATGGATGCGTGGCATGAAGATCAAATGAAGCAGAAGGCTAAGCATGGATGGACAAAGGAAGGAAGCGATGAGAGCGGATCGATTGTAGCAAAAGCAGAACCATAATTCATTATTGCGATGGCCGCATGCACCGCGCGGGCGTATCAGACTTGAGGACGCACACCGGCGTGAGAGCCTGGCTAGACAACTTTACATAATGCAAGTCTCGCGCCGCATGAGAATACACTCGGAGGGCGTCTTGGCGCTGCGATGGTCAAGCTACTGATGATTTGTTTTATTTTAATTTCCAATTTTAAAAGGTTATAATGGGTTTTAAACGATATTTGACTGGTGTCAGACGTATTTTATTTTTTTTGATAACTTTTGACGTATTTTGATAGAAGTAATTAGGGTTTACACATTGGGAGAGATTCCAACGAAGAACGAAGCCAATACTCCATCTTTTCTAATTCTTCTTTGGATTTTCTGTCATTGTGGTTTATTATTAATGTTTTGCTGGATTTTTATGAGGAGTTGAATGTTAACTTTGGTTTACAATTTACAATTGGGTTGGATCGTTTCGATCCCTCATCTTTCAATTGTTTGCTTGTTAATCATGTTTAACTTTGATCCCATAATGCCTTTTGGTTCAGTTATGAACTAAACTCCATTATGGGATTCTAACGGATTTTAATATGTAGTTTGATTGCATGCTTGATTGCTGGGGCTATTTTACATATTATATGGGATTTCTATTATGATTGTTTTACATGTATGAATGCTTGATCACCATTCATTTAAGTACTTGAATGGAATTGACAATGAACATGCGAGTATGGATTGTAATTATGATAGCATACGTATATGGGGCTATTTTATATGGCTTGTGTATTTCGTGAATGAGATAGACATATACTTCTTCACCGTATAAGTTAAAATAAGGGCTTGTGCTTAAATTCAGTATGATTGCAATTTCATATAGACATATAGTGATTTTGGTTATATTGATGATTACATGGAGTCTATCATTTGTGGATGTTGTGTAAGTAGGTCTTAGTGCATTGAAAAATGGCTATGACTCTATTAGTGCTCTTGGCTATTTTCCTGTGATATGTGAACAATTCTTGCATGATAGTGTTAGTTGGATGAAATACTAAATGAAGTTAGGATCCCATTATTTCCAGACTTGGTTTATTTCATTGTTATTTCTGTTTTAGTTGTTTTATGCAATTATAGTAATCCACCAATTATAGTCATTAATTTAAGCATATAAGTATAGTGATTTAATTGATGCATAGTAGTTTAAATCTGATAAATTTCTCTGTGGGATCGATAATTTACTTACTCTGTATTACTTGTTGACACATGTATGCTTGCATGAGTTAGAGCTCTTTTTGTTAGAACTAAAAAAGAGGTAACAAGTTTTTGGCGCCGTTACCGAGGAAAGGCGTTAATTTAAATAATTATCATCAGTTTCAAGCAATATTGTATGACTTAGATAATTTTGATCGTTTCTCATTTCTATTTTTGTTTTGTTTTTGGTTTCAGGTACTTGTAGATTTTTTTATGCACACGCGATCATCATCCAACTCGTAATTAACACCAAATAGAGGATAACATCAATAGAAGGGGTTGGAAAGCAAGTGTGTGAAGAAATTTGCAAGCTTAGTTAGAAAGTACTACAGTTAGTATGGCAGAAAAACATAGAATTGAGAAAAGAGAAGAGCATCGGGCTCTACTAGATTATTCCATGCCGAATATTAACGGACTACAGTCTAGCATAGTCAGATCGGCAATAACAGCCAATACTTTTGAGATTAAACCAGGCACTATTCAGATGGTGTAGAACTCGGTTCAGTTTGGGGGTGCTGCTACGGATGATCCCAATGAACACCTATTAAGTTTCATCGAGATTTGTGATACATTCCGATATAACGGTGTGACGGAGGATGCTATTAGATTGAGGTTGTTCCCATTTTCATTGAGGGATAAGGCGAGAAGTTGGCTTCATTCTTTGCTGTCAGGGTCAATCACTACATGGGAGGACTTAGCACAGAAATTTCTAGCCATGTTCTTCCCAATGGCTAAAACTGCAAAGATGAGGACAACTATATTTCAGTTTGAGCAACAACAGGGCGAGTCCTTATATGAAGCATGGGAGAGATATAAAGAGATGCTAAGGAAGTGTCCGCATCATGGTATGCCAGATTGGATGGTGATTAACACCTTTTATAATGGATTAGGATGGCAATCGAGACCTATTGTAGATGCAGCTGCTGGAGGGGCATTATGGACAAAACGTTATGACGAGGCCTATACACTTATTGAGACAATGGTTGCAAATGATTTTCAGAATCCTTTAGCTCGGATGCCACAGCCCAAGGTTGTAGGTGTGTTGGAGGTAGATGCTATTACCCAGTTGTCGGCACAGATGGCAGCTATGGCAAAGAAGATAGACATAATAGCGGAGAGCAAAATGAAAACAGTTGCCTTCATTTGTGAAATTTGTGCGGGGTCACACTCCACGGATCAATGTGCTATCAGTTCAGAGTCGGTACAGTATATGAGCAATTATAGAAAAGAACAAGGTCAGTTTCAGAACACATACCACCCCAACAACCGAAACCATCCAAACTTTAGTTGGTCAAATAACCAAAGAAATCAGCAGAATCAGTTTCAGCCGAACCAACATTTTCAGTCACAGCCGTCTCAGCCACAGTTTACACCAAAACCACCATTTCCACCGGGATTCTCTCAGCAAAAATATCACACTCCTGCTGCACATGAGCAAGGAAAGAAATCAGAAGCGGAGGAGATGATGTTAAAATACATGGCAAACACGGAAGTTAAGATTAAAAGCCAAGCAGTGGCTATCAAGAATTTGGAGACTCAGATGGGACAAATGGCGAGCATGCTTAATACCAGGCCCCAGGGTTCATTGCCAAGTAACACTGAGACAAATCCAAGAAGAAACGGGAAGGAACAGTGTCAAGCAATCACACTGAGATCTGGGAAAGATATGGCGAGTCTTTGATGATCGCGCGCCCACGCCCAATTATACTAAGGAAGTAAGCGTACAACCAGACGAGACGAAACGATTGACTAAAGAGAATGAAAATTTGGAAAATTCTGAGGTTCTGCAGGAAGAGAACAATAGAGCAGGTTCAGAGGAGAAGCTCAAGAGTTCAGTACCACCAATTCAACCTCAAGTACTGTATCCGCAGTGATTGAATAAGCAGAGGGAAGATAAACAGTTTAGCAAGTTCTTGGAGGTAATCATAAAGCTGCAGATCAATATACCTTTCGCCGAGGCATTGGAACAAATGCTGAGCTATACAAAGTTTATGAAGGGTATATTGTCAAGGAAGAGAAGACTAGATGAGTTTGAGACAATAGCCTTGACAGAGGAATGCAGTGCAGTGCTTCAATAAAAATTACCTCCAAAGCTGAAGGATCCGGGCAGCTTCACAATTTCGTGCACAATTGGGAAGATGAGCTTTAGTAAGTGTTTATGTGATCTTGGGGAAAGTATAAATTTGATGCCCTTGTCAGTATTCAATCAGTTGGGATTTCCGGCTCCAAGGCCGATAAACATATCATTACAGCTAGCTGACAGATCCATCACGTATCCACGGGAAATTGTTGAAGATGTATTGGTAAAGGTGGACAAGTTTATCTTTCCAACTAACTTCATCATTTTAGACTACGAGGAAGACAAAAGCATACCAATCATACTAGGGAGGCCATTCTTAGCCACAAGTAGAGCTTCAATAGACGTGCAAAAAGGGGAACTCACAATGTGTGTTCATGATCAAGAGGTCACCTTCAACGTCTTCAAAGCCGTGAAGTTCCCAACAGATGAAGAAGAGTGTTTTCGGATTGATTTGGTGGATCGAGGCCTAAATGATGAGGTACATAAACTGGGGAATTATGGACCGTGGAGGTGTGTAATAGGTGAAAATTCAGAGTTGAAGGTAGAGCCATTGACGAAAGCTGAAGTCATTAAATTTCGGGGTGAGGTGGACAAGCAGGAAGTCACCTCAATTCTTCTTTTGATGTGATATTCAGAGATAGTCAAGCTAATTGACTATAACTTAGCGCTTGATGGGAGGCAACCCATTGTTTCCAGCTCTACTTAGTATTTATTTTGTTCAAGTTATTTGGTTTAGCTTATTTTCATTACTTGTTAGGATAGTGTGAGTACCTTTACCTGCTTATTCATCGTAGTCAAATTGCAAAGAGTATGTTCATACATTGCATTGAAATTAGGGTGACAGAATAGGCATTCATGTTTATTTATTAAACCATGAGCTGATAAGGTCTATTGATGTATTGCAGGTGTATTGGAGAGCACGCATTTAGAGTCTAAAATAAACACATTAGTGCGAGGCGGGGGTTCTTGTGACCTGACCGATGATACACATCATCATAAGATCAAGCTCTCAAGGCCACACACATATCGAAAAGAAGAATACCACTCATGCACACATGCGCATGAACCACATTGAATTACGGCTCTACGTGACGTGATAATGCGATTGAAGCAATTTAAAAAAAATTTAAAACGTGTTGGGGACCATTTGGACTCTTATTTGATATCATATCAGAAGCGAAATTCTCTCAGTCTCCATAACGCACGTCTCCTTATCTCTATCAGTTACAAATTGAAGTCGTACATCTCTCCATTACATTCCCACGATCATCTCCATATTCAAGGCCTATACCCACGCTCTCATCCACTGTTATAAGGCTAGGGTTCTGATTAGGTTGGCAGAAATAAGTTTGAAGGTTATCACATCACAAGTTCTCATTCACTCTCAGTAATTTCATCTGCATTCTCTCTCAATTATTTGCAAATGGGTCCAAAAAGAGCTCGCTCAGCTTCATCCTCTTCTTCATCTTCCTCTGGCAGTCAAGGGGAGGATGTGATCACACCAAGTTTCTGGATTTGGAAGCCCAGCAGGAGTACTACAGAATCGTTACTAAAACCTTTGTGAAAGAAAGAGGGTTCAAACCTGAGGAACAAGATGGTCAGTTGTGTACCATGATTCGCGAACGAGGATGGACTGGCATGGCTGCGACCCCTATGCCAATTCTGATGGGCATAGTCCGGGAATTTTATGCTAATGCGAAAGGCACTATGAGCGGTATATCTCTTGTCCGCGGTTTTAAAATAAATTATCGACCACCTGCCATCAGAGCCATTTCCCGAATCACCGGTACACCACCAAGAAGGGCTGATAATTGGATCACAGGGGTACATTTGCAAACGGACTTAGAATTGGTTATTGCGGAGTTGTGCGTGCCAGGCATAAAATGGACATACAAAGTCGGCACGAATCAGCCTCGTATATCCCCAGCCGCAGCCCTCAATCGATATGCAAAGGCGTGGAATTTATTTATTTGTGGAAAGCTATTACCGTCATCGCATCAACATGAGATTACAGCGGAGAGGGCCATAATTCTGTGGGGCATAATCACCGAAAAATATATCTATGTGGGCCATCTCATTCACCAAAACATATTGCGGTATCTGCGGGGCAGCACTACAGGGAGCATTCCACGCGCATCCATTGTAGCTAAGCTATGTGTTCAGCAGGGATGCACTTGGGATAATGAAGAGATGCAAAACCCGAGCCAAGACATCACTCACGCCACCATTGCGAAATTTGAAGATTGGGAATGTGATGAACCGTATCTGCGTAGTAGAGGATTTATTCTCTTGCCCACATTTCCAGAATCACAACAGCAGCCCCCTCGACAGACGAAGCAGGTCCATCCACCCAAGCACACACTATTCACGGTGATTGCCAGATCTGAAGGTTGGAGCGAAAAGTGGACGCCATATATGATAATTTTGGAACGTTTGCTATAGATCTCACGAGGGTCTTTGCCGAGGCCTTTGCACATCAAGGAATAATGCTAGAGTGTTCTCAGTTCGGGATCGCAGTGCCTTATCCACTACCAGATTCACCACCCAAGGAGGGTGGTACATCCGATCATTAGGGGAGTTCTCTTGTACCATTTACCTTCATTCAATGGGGCATTGAATACTTTAAGTTTGGGGGTATTGGGAAGTAGTATAGTAGCATGTAGTTTAGTTTTTGCATGATCAGTTTAAAATTCTGCATTTTAAGTTTTTTTTTTATGTGGTAGAATTTTTTTTATTTTAGTTAGTTTGCATGTCTCACAAAAATTATTGCTTTATAGTAATTCTTGCCTAGACAATGATGATAGTGAATTGTGAAAGATTTTAGAGTATATTGGATAACATGAACGTAATTATAATGTTTTACACGATGAAATTCATGTTGCTGTTTAAATGCTTTCGGTTTGCACGGATGTGTTCACAATCAATTGTAGGTATAAGAATTATGTGTTGCATTTCTTGTTAGAAAATGTAGTTTTAAAAAGAGAAATATGTGGAACATGCATGTAGACTGTATGAAACATTGACATTCAAACTTTAGGGGAACTTGGGTATGCTATGTATAAAAAAAAATAGCAATAACGTGGCTAGTCTTATTTCGGGGCCCTAGCCACTTTAGTAAGTACGCCCAAGGGGATTGTCTCTACACCAAGCACCCTAAGGTCTTTTATGGTCTAGGAGTTGTTGGTTGAAAGCTCGTTAAGGGGTAGCAGTGTTGCCTAATGGAATAAGGCATTGCATAGTCATATGAAAAAAAAAGAAAAAAAGAAAAGAAAAATAGAAATAAATACTGCGGGAAAGAGCAAAAAATTGCCCTCGTGAGTATCAATAAAGCAGTTAAGCCCATCGTTGAACTTTAGTTTGTTTGGATATGTTGGAACAGTCTTCATTGCATAAGTATACATAATTCTTAATTTATACTATAATTTTCTTTTGAAGCGATCTAGCATGTGTATTCTTTGCTTGAATCAAGTTTTGGTGAACAATATACGTTTTGGTGAACAGTATACACTCACACACAACATCTCTATAGTATGTATGAATTATCTGAGTGTATAATGTTATGACCATAGTTTAGTTTGAACTTGTATTCTTGAATCTGGATAATTCGCTGAGGCATTTTGGGCTGAAATTAAGTTTAAGTTTGAATGATGTGAGACTAGTCTGCATAGTAATTTAGCTGCATAGTAGTGCTTTTGCATTTTCATTGTTATTTAGCATGCATTGCTTGAGGGCAAGCAATAGTTCAAGTTTGGGGGTATTTGATAAGTGGGTTTTATACCTACTTATTGGATATCAATTTATGTGAGTTATGCCCATCTCAAGTACATTTTAGTCTATTTTAGTTACATTTCATGTTATTTTGCACTACATGTACTGAGAACTCCTTTTGGTATAAGAGTGCAGGAAATGGCGTACTTTGGTGGTGTTGGATGGCAAGAGGCTATTGGATGCATGGCTCAAGGCTTATGGATGTGTGGCATGAAGTTCAAATGAAGCAGAAGGCTAAGCATGGATGGACAAAGGAAGGAGCGATGAAGCGGATCGGTGTAGCAGCAAGAAAACCGTAATTCATCATTGCGATGGCCGCGCGCGATCATGGCGAGCAGAATAAACTTGGACGCTTTTACCCGCATGAGAGCTGGCCGAACAACTTTACATCTCGCAAGTCTCACGCCCACGCGAGAATACATTTGGAGGCACGCACGCGATGCATGCGCCGATGGTCAAGTGATGATTTATTTTATTTTAATTTCCAATTTTAAAAGGTTATAATGGGTTTTAAACGATATCTGACTGGTGTCAGACGTATTTTATTTGTTTTGATAACTTTTGACGTATTTTGACAGAGTAACTAGGGTTTACATTTGGAGAGATTCCAACGAAGAACGAAGCCAATACTCCATCTTTTCTAATTCTTCTTGGGATTTTTTGTCATTGTGGTTTATTATTATTATTTTATTGGATTTTTATAAGGAGTTGAACATTAACTTTGGTTTACAATCTACAATTGGGTTTGCTCATTTCTATCCCTCATCTTTCAATTGTTTGCTTGTTAATCATGTTTAGCTTTGATCCCATAATGGCTTTTTGGTTCAATTATGAACTAAACTCCATTATGGGATTCTAACGGATTTTAATATGTTGTTTGATTGCATGCTTGATTGCTGGGGCTATTTTACATATCATATGGGATTTCTATTATGATTATTTTGCATGTATGAATGCTTGATCACCATTCGTTTCAGTACTTGCATGGAATTGATAATGAACATGCGAGTATGGATTGTAATTATGATAGCATACGTATATGGGGCTATTTTATATGGCTTGTGTATTTCATGAATGAGATAGACATATACTTATTCACCGTAAGAGTTAAAATAAGGGCTTGTGCTTAAATTCAGTATAATTGTAATTTCACATAGACATATAGTGATTTTGGTTATATTGATGATTATATGGAGTCTATCATTTGTGGATGTTGTGTAAGTAGGTCTTAGTGCATTGAAAAATGGCTATGACTCTATTAGTGCTCTTGGCTATTTTCATGTGATATGTGAATAATTCTTGCATGATAGTGGTAATTGGGTGAAATACTAAATGAAGTTAGGATCCCATTATTACCAGACTTAGTTTATTTCATAGTTATTTCTGTTTTAGTTGTTATATGCAATTAGAGTAATCCATCAATTATAGTCATTAGTTTAAGCATATAAGTATAGTGATTTAATTGATGCATAGTAGTTTAAATCGACAACTTTCTCTCACGGGGATCGATACTTTACTTACTCTCAGTATTACTTGTTGACACGTGTATGCTTGCATGAGTTAGAGCTCTTTTTGTTAGAACTAAAAAAGAGGCAACACCTTTCATACCTGACTTATACATACAATATGTACAAAGTACAATTTTACATGGCAATCAGCAATGATTAACCATAAGCATATCTGAATGAAACAAATCTTAGTAGAGTTTAGTAAAACATGCATGTACTGTTGATTACCGTTACGAAATATAACTTAGCTTTATCCAAAGACCTAATATATATAATACTGATCTCCAAATATTAGAATAATATCATCGTGGTATAAAATAACCTAAACACATTACCATATAATCCTATAAGTCTATACAGCACGTAAGACCTAGTATCAAGTCAAACAATTACAGTGAGAGTTGAGTTCGGTACTATTAGGACTTCCCGACGACCTAGTCGAACAATTATCGAGTTTAATTTCAATTAAATTCTACCTAAACACTTAACAATTATCTTAGATAATTTATAAATCAATCAACATAATTTTCATTGGCCCATAAAATTTTTAGATAATTATTACGATTTTTCAATCATTAGTAATGTATTTATATAATTTAAATACCACATAATTCCTTAATCATTAATATTAATTTAATATTAAATATCAATAAAAATCATAACATAATATTATAATATATTTATAATATCACAAAGTATTTTAATACCTTAAAATCATATTTATATGATTTTTTTAAACACGTAAATCCATTATCCGATAATTGATTAAAATATTAATATTTTCATGACAAAATATCAAAAGTTATATTTTATAACTTAAAATATTTTTATAACACTTAAATTATTTTTATATAATTTTAAAGCATTAATTCTATTTTTCCATAATTTATCTAATATATTCATTAAATAAATTAATTACCATTAATAATAATTTATTAATGAAATTCATCACAAAATATCAAAAGTCATTAAAAATAACTTAAAATATTTTCTAACACCATAATATAATTTTTCATGATTTTTAAAGTATTAAAATCATTTCTAAGCAATTTATTTAATAATATAATTAAATAAATTAAATACCATTATATTCCAAAAATACTAATTATTTATGAAACATACTAAAAATAATTAAAACTAATTTTTGGACTTTAAAATAATTTTTAGGAATTTATTATGTATTTTAATAATTAAAACCATTTTATCTATTAAATAAATAAAATACTTAATTTTATAAATAATCATCATTATCTAGGGCCTATAGCGGCGAGGCAACTGTCATATAGGTGTTATTGAGAACGTTATGAGTTGCCTGAGAAAACCATGTTAGTTATCGAGGGGCTTAGTTTGACCGGTTCTATATTCATGTTCACTACGTTTCTAGGCTTTTAATTTGGTTAGATCTAAACTACTAATGTAATACTATAGTTACCAACTTGTTCCATGGCCATACAACATCAGATCATAGAGATCTAAGTCTCCAAAAACATGTCAGATGTTGTTCTTGAGTTTCTGGGTTTTCCAGAAACTCGAGCAATGTGAGGGTACCTACTTGGTGGCATTATATCTTTGATTCTAGGAATGATTTATGTAATCTATGACTTCAAATGTGTAGTAGAGGTGTCAGGGTCCAATAACATGCTATCATTTCAGTCTAACATCATAACATATGCAAGATCCAAGCTAGTCAAACTATGTCAGAAATTTCGGCTGATGAAGATCTGGGTTTTCCAAAAAACCTTCATGAGCCATTTCGGTCAACCTAGTTTGACCAAGATTATCTACAATTCTGCTATATGATCTTGGGTATCTAGATACATCAACATGAAGTCTGCATGTCACAAAACAACTGTAAAACAACAACATGGCTATAACATTTAACAGAAGAAAGATCTGAAGCCCAAAAAATGATTGTCAGAGTTTCTGGGAAATCTGGGTTATCTAGAAACCAAACTTTGTGTTCGTTCAACGCTGTTTGACCGATCATAACTCGAAATCTAAACATGATCTGAGGTTGATTCAAGTTGCAGAATAAAGACCACATGGCATACAATATATCCATAACATAAAACATCATAAACATCTAACACAGAAAATTCTAGAGGCTCTGACATTTGCTTGTCAGGCCTTATTTTTCAACCTTCCCAGATTTTTGAAATCTTTAATTTCGAGCATTTAGATGATATGGATCTGTGATATTACAACCCAGATTACTAATATAAACTACAAACAACATATCTAAATACTTAATCATAACATCTAACATAAAATACAAGGATCTTCAAATTTAGGGTTTATACTTCTTTTAAAGCATGATCTAGATTGTGATCTTTGATGTTTGTTCTTGGCAAGCTAAAGGCTGACTTTGGCTTAACTTATCACTCACTCTCACACTACATTTTCGAATTTTTAGAGAGCGAAGGTCTTGGCTACTTTGAAAAGTAAAGTAAGTGAATTTTGCTTACTTTTTAACTTTGATCTTAGGTTCAATGAATTTGTAGGGTGCAAGATGGCTGGCATTTGATGATTAAAGTGGATTACTAGACCACATGGCTAGCCTAGGTTTGTTCACCAACCACAAGTAGGGTTAGATCTACTCTCCACCTCATTGTAATATTAGAAAGGGTAGTTTGGTCTTTTGACTCATAAAGTGCATGGCAACTAGGTAACTTCCCATAATTATTAGGTTTTAACCCTTAGGGTTTAACCCTAAAATTACACAAATTGATATTCTAGGCTTTTCTAATTAGGTTTTAAAATAGAAAATTATAATTAGGGTTCCCTAATTATAGTAAAGTTTACTAATCACATTCAAGCTTGCTAATTAGGGTTAAGGTTTCATAATTAACATTAAACTCTATAAATTAATAATTAGATTTTCTCTAATTGTACATTAGGGTTTCCAAAATTAGAAATTAGGGCTTTCTAATTAATCAATTAGGGTCATCCCTAATTGTACTTACAATTAATAACATAGAAACTCTATACTTATCTTCAAGCTTCCCAATTAGGGTTTTATATCCCGAATTAGGGTTACGGACTCCCGAAACTGAAACTAGGGTATCCATAGCCGGTAATAGGGTTTCTTATCAGTCGATAGGGTTTTCTAACTGAACGTCGAGGCTCTTAGTATATTATTAGGGTTTGTGACTGATATAATTTATTCGGTCAACCCTTGACCCTTAACCACATATTGTACACATATATAACCATATACACAGATATTCTTAACACACTGTAAACCTTCGCCAAAAGATTTTAAATTCACAAAATTCATTCCCAAAAATGTCAAATACATTCACTTATTTTCTGTCTAGATTTATTATTTAATCTCTATTCAATCTTTTAAGATTTATTAAATTGTCAAAATTCTCGGGTTGTCACATTAATTATAAAATTAGTATTTTTATTAAATAATTGGTATGAAATGGTTTTTAATTATTAAAAATACATGATAAATTCTTAAAATTATTTTAAAGCACGAAAAATAGTTTTAATTATTTTGAATATATTTCACAAATATTTAGTATTTTGGAATATTAATGGTATGTAATTTATTTAATTTTAATATTAAATAAATTACTTAAAAATGATTTTAATACTTAAAAATCATTTAAAATTATATTATGGTATAAGGAAATATTTTAAGTTATTTTTAATGACTTTTAATATTTTGTGATGAATTTCAATGATAAATTAATATTATTGGTAATTAATTAATTTATTAAATGTATTAAATAAATTATGAAAAAATAGAATTAATGCTTTAAAAATTATATTAAAATAATTTAAGTGTTATAAAAATATTTTAAGTTATAAAATATAACTTTTGATATTTTATCATGAAATATATTAATATTTTAATATTAATGGCGAGATAATTAATAATGATTTTAATTACTTTAAAATCATTTAATGGTATAATAAAGTATTAAAAATACTTGAGACATTATAAATATATTATAATATTATGTTAAGGATTTCATTAATATTTAATATTAAATAAATATTAATGATAATGGAATTAAGTGGTATTTAAATTATATAAATATGATATTAATGATTGAAAATCATGATAAATAGTAATAATTATCCGAAAATTATTATGGGCCTATGAAAATTATTTTGATGATTAATAAATTACCTAAGATAATTGTTAAGTATTTAAGCGAGTTTAATTAAACTTAAACTCGATTTTTTTCATCCGATTAGGCAATCGGATGTTGGAATAAGTACTAATCTGCAATAGTTTGACTTGATACTAGGTTTTATGTGTTGTATGGTGATAGGATTATGTGGTAATGTGTTTAGGTTATTTTATACTGTGATAATATTATTCTAATATTTGGAGATCGGTATTATCTATATTAGATCTTCGGATAAAGCTAAGTTATATATCGTAATGGTAATCAACGAAACTGGCAAGTTTTTCTTAACTCTTGTAAGAGTTGTTTCATTCAGATATGCTTATGGTTAATCATTGTTGATTGCCATTGTAGAATTGTACTTTGTACATATTGCATGTATAAGTCAGGTATTAAAGGCTGATCACCTTCATTACCATTCGGTTCAGATATATTTGTTCATGTTTAATACTTGTTCAGTAAAAAGTTTGTTCGTGCTAATTCACAATTATATTACTGAATTATAGCCAACTTATTATTCAGATTCTTTCAATCATGATATATCCTTAAATAAAATTTAAACTTGATGGGCAACCTTCATGCTCACCGTTGCTATATCATGATAAAACATTGCAGATTAAGGCGAATGTGTAGGATACAAGGAAAGGTTAAAGACAGATCTAGCTTTAGTCTACATATGTAGATAGATTGGTAACAATAATGTATGATAAAATCTTTGTATGTCAGATAGGATAATGAATTGTGTATAAGTTATGGTTACTCGACCTTGGGGATAGTGTATAATGTTTAATGTATAAACAATTTATGTTTATATCTTATGCAATAGTTAGAACTAGTGTACCAGATCCGTGGTGATTTAGGACCCGGATTTGAGGGCGCTACAGTGCTCCTGATAACATGCTCTCCTAAATAGATCTCCCATCCTCCATCTGTGAAGAGAGGAATCCTATGGGTGGAAATCACGTGCTCGACACTAGTCGGGTACCCATCCTCATATCCAATGCTCAAATTCTCCCCAGAATAGGGAACCAACGTGATGACATCCACTATCAAGAACTCCAGCTGTAGGCGGTAATACGTAAAACCCTCAACAATAGAGACCTCCGCCAGTATGGAAGGATGCCATCTTCGTCCTCATGGATAGATGTCTAATCCTAACACACTCACAGGACACAAACATGGAAGCCTCTCATAGGCCCAAAACTGCCAACACAAAGGCAAACATCTGCTATTAGTCAACACTCTTAACCTACACATGGGAACAAATAAGAGAAATACTCACTACTAGCGTAAACGGGTAGAATCTAAAACAAGCCTCGGTCAAGCCACAGCGATCGCATAAGCATTCCCCGAGGAAATAGACAAAGGTGTAGGAACCCTAATTATAATTTCCTATCTCGATCCACGTGTCGAGTGGCGCTGATCAAAGTGAATGACACCATAGAAGAGTTATCTCGCTATGGCGACCCTAATGATCATCGTGAATAATTGCCGAAAAAATGTGATCCCCGACTCTTACATCATCGAGTATGGGCTCACTCAATAGCCCACTCATGGCATCTACGCCAAAGGACATGTACGAGCAGTCCCGCCTTGCCTTGAGCGCCTCATTGAACTCCTAACAAGGATCCGACGCACGGTAGGGGTGATATACGCCACACAAGGCAATCGCTCCCCATCCAAACTCCATACATGTGATAAACCGCCAATCCATCGGCATCATCATCACCTCATACTCTAGCAAATTTAGTGGTCGAAGTGCGGTGAAACCAAATACAAACAATGCCCTGAGGTAACCCTAAGGACAACGACGGGGAAAAATGGAAAAAAACATCCCAAATCCCCAGCCATATATAAGTGCTCTATAGTTATCATGCAAAGCCTGATACATAGAGTAGATGCTGAACCAATTCCCTCGAGGCTGTGTAAAGCCGGGAACCTACATCAAATGCAGATCAACATCAGAACCCTTTACTCCTCATTAATAGGAAATAAGATGATTAAGATCTAACTTTATACCTCGTTTGCGTGAAGGTAAACTGAAGGGTGTCAACTCAAATCAGCCAGGAGCTCTGGGTTCACCACTTGAATGCCTGGAAAATCCCTACGGGTAACACGTTCAGCAGGAGAGGGGTCCGTAACCGGAACATCCTCCTCCCCGTCCTGGACGTCCGACACTTCAACCTAGATAGGGCGTATCACCCCCTCCACCAAACGACATGGCTGTCTAATAGAACGAGGTTGAGGCACTTCAGAAGCCCTTCTCCATACACTAGAAGTGGTCCTGTGGGAACTACTCGGCTGATCCGGATCCATAATATCTGAACAACAAGTCTCCAAATCACCTCAGAAAGGGTGTGGTAATGTTTAACTCGGAGCTTTTTAAAATGCATTTTTTATGACTACATGCATGCATGCATTATTTTAACATACATCTATAGTAGAGTTAAAAATGCATGACTACCCAATGCCTACGTTTTGGAAAAAAATTTCAATAGTCCCCTTTGTAAATAGGACTATCCACATGCACATAGGCATGACTAGGTGGCCATTTAGTAGCACACCTACCCACAGTCATATACATCCTATATGCATTAATACATCACAGTAAAAAAATCTGTAAGTGTAGTCTAATTACCAGGATGAATTTTCTGTTCTACCTTTACTCATTTATCCTCAAATAAGATAAGAAATGATAGTAAAAGGTACCGATTTGACTGTGTCAAAAGTTAAATTTTTACATATCATTATGTTCAGCATGGTTTAATACTAACATTTACTATGCTAAATATTTTTTATCAAGTTATATCATCACGAATATTCACTACTATGTGTATAATTGCATTTCATGTGATAAGTTATTTTTCAACGAATATAAACTGGAAAAGAATACATGCATAAGTTACCAATACAATGTAGAACACTTGTGCGGTAGCAGAATTTGCGGAAAATAATCCGAATTCAGCAGGTGTGAAGAAGAGCTCTCAGATTTCCTTCGCGGTGCAACTTGAAAGTCACTTATGAAAGCAACATGTAGGCTTTACATAGCCACGGTTGGCAGCAGGTCCATCTTCGGCTGCCGCAGGTGTACCTCAGGCTTGGTCCAGTTTGAGTTGCAAAGGAGGTCTCACAAGCTGAAAAGGCCAAATCAGGAATAAAAACGCTATGCGATTGAGCAGAATAACCTAGAATCCTGGTTTTTGCGGGCCAAACTCTGGTTTCGCACATCACTCATTGGTATTCACTTGAATGCAAGGTATACTATACCGATGAGCTCAGCTTTTTTAAATCATGCTCGATAATGCCTCACATAGGTCCGATGCCACCGAACACAGGGTTATAACCACTAAAAGACGTGTTCTCAAGCGAAATCACAACGCTTTTAAGTCAAACATTGATAAAGTATCCCCACGGGGTCACAACACAAACTTTTAATCATCCATATATCCCGTGAAGTTGTGACAACTAAGATTTTGTAATTTAATTTTAATATTTATTGGATTGAATAAATATTTTTGATGAATTAATTATTAGATTAAATAAATAATTGATGAAATTGTGGTAGATTAATTTAATTATATGTGTTATAATTATTAAATTAATTTGGAGAATTTTATTATTATTCAAGTATGTAATTATGTCACCTTATTGAATTAAAAGAAATATTTAATAAGCCTAATGTTATTTTAATTAATTTATAATTAATTAGAGATTTAATAATTTGATATAGTTAGTAAATGAGAAATTTAATTACGTGACTATGTGAATTAACGAGAAATTATTATATGTTATTTTAATAAATTAAATAAGATATTGATTTATTTTATAAAGGGGTGTGACATGATTTAAACTATATTATAAAAGTTTTATTAAATTAAATGGTTTTGAAACCTATTATTTCCAGCCAAACAAGGCCCTAAGGGGAGTTGTTAGCAGTACCCATGATTGAGTAACTGACCTCCACAACGCGTCAGTTCCTTTCTTTTATTATATACGTCTCCTTCTTCTTCATTTTTCTAAGTCTGGAAAAAAATATAGAGAGATAGAGAGAGTTTGAGAATTCAGAGAGAAATTTGATAATTCTTGAGGAGATTGTGAGCATGTGATTGAAGAAGAGTTGAGAAGGAATTCATCTCCTACTAATCTACGCTTTGGGTAATTCTTCAACCTAGTTTAATTACGTTGTTTAAGTTTTTGTAAAATAAATATGGCTTTCAAGTTTTCTGTAAAGTCTCTGTAAAATGGAAAGAGTAAAGATTATGTGGATATATGTGTTAAGATGTTGTTTTAATTTGTTTTCCTATGTATTAGATGGTTCCATATCATCAATTTCATAATATTATAACGTATGTTGTTGTTTCAAAAATTACAGAGTATAGAATATGGCCATATGGCCCTTATACGTAAAATTAATATGTCAAACACAAATTGTTTTGTAAAATTCACATTTGTATATGATTACCCATGCTAAAACGAAGAAAAAAAAAACTTGAATGGATGAATTTGGTGTTATAATGAATCTGTAATGTTAATTTTTATGTTTTATGTTCAAAACCTTCAAGAACATCAAGAATAGTAAAATTACATGTTTTAATTATGTGATTATGTGTTTTAATTGGTTAAAATTACTCTATAAAGGTTGGGTAATGATTATGTACGAATTCTAGTTTATGGGTATGTTTAATTTGATGAATTTAATGACCATGAAATGTCAAATTCGCCTGATTCTATGTTCTTCGCGAACTGGAAATTCAGAAATTTGAGTTTATTTGCAAACACCAACTCCAGTGCCTAAAACTCATGCATGCACGCCATGCTACCACAAAGACAAAGTCCTCGCCATTAACGCCACGCCAAAATGTGCATGTACCAAAAACAAAGCTTAATAAAGGTGCCGCAGCGCCACATAGAAGAATTGTCCAAAAATGAGTTTTTAAATTTTCAAGTCTAGCAATGTGTTAGTAACTTAACCTAATGAACATGAAAACATGTTTGACATATAATGAGGTGTTAAAATAAATTCTTAACATGTCAATAACACATTTTTGTGTGAATTGAATGATTGAACACATAGTTAGCTTATTGTTCAAAAAGTGTAAATTGTGTGTCAATGAATGTAGTAATTTGACTAAGTATGGTCATAATCAAAGTTAGATAAAGAGAATGAACTTGTGATGACTAGTACGTTATAATTGACTGTTATTGTGAACGTAAATGATATGTAGGATTTAAATCAAGGAACTTATATAATTAACGTGTAATCTACGCATGAGGCAAGTTTCCTAACCCTACTCGTTATCTTTTTATGAGCTTATAAGTTGTCTCTTTACTCGAACCCTGAATGATTCGACTAGTCCATAGTTGATGAGCGTTCTAAATTTCAGAACCCTTGATGAATTATACAAACCAAACTTCCTTTGGTGTGGACTCTAATGTCAAATTGAGATGAAAAACCCTGTATAGGGGATTACTTATGTGTTAGCGTTAAGATATTGTGCACAGTATGGTACTAAAGGGTTGATCCCCCTAAGTACGAGAAGAAGAGTCCATAGTCTTATGACTGTTAAAGGTTTCAAGTATAAATACTTGACAACCTAGGATATAGTTTAAGGTCTTATGACCCTCAGAAGTTCTTTTGTCTCTTGCTATTCATTCTTGATTCAAAAGTTGAGTTTCCTATTTTAGAAGTCTTTGATTTATTTGCATGTTATTATTCATTTGTTATATTGTTATACTTGTGGGCAATCATGCTCACTCTTGCGTAATAATAACATTGTAGTTAAGAACGAAAGATCGGACGAGCCTTCCACTAGTAAAGGCAAGGGCAAGGTTAACAAATGAGGAAGATTTTTTATTCTTATATATTTATTTTCAGACTTGATGTTATTAAGACTTGTTATTGTTTATGATTTCGCATAGATGTTTAAGGTTAGAGTGACCTGGGATTATATTTTTATGCAGTTGATGTAACCCCATAATTAGATTTAGTTATTATTTCTATCTATTGCATGGTTTGCATTTGTTTATGGGTAGATAGATAGATGATATTTGTATTGTGAACACCAAATCTTGTGGAAATGGAAGTACCAGATCTGGGGGTGTCACAGGGGTTACAACGCATTATTCATTTATGAACGAATCCCCGGCGGGGGTTACAACGCAATTCAACCATTGATGTACGTGTTAATGAAGGCCAAACAGCCTTGACGTCATTTCAATTGATGGCATATAAACCCATCAAAGCATCGGAGGCCATTCAATGATCTCATCCATCAATGCATTTATCCACAACCTTCCCCGACGGGGGTCACAACGCAATGCAACCATTGATACACACATCAATGAACGTTAAATAACCTTGATAACCTTGATAAATTGTTTTGTAAAATTCACACTTGTATATGATTATGCATGCTAAAACGAAGAAAACAAAACTTGAATGGATGGATATGGTGTTATAATGAATCCATAGTGTTAATTTTCATGTTTTATTTTCAAAACCTTCAAGAACATCAAGAATAGTAAAATTACATATTTTAATTCTGTGATTATGTGTTTTAATTTGTTAAAATTACTCTATAAAGGTTGGGTAACGAATATGTATGAATTCTTATTTATGGGTATGTTTAGTTTGATGAATTTAATGACCACAAAATGACAAATTCGCCTGATTCTGTGTTCTTCGCGAACTGGAAATTCAGAAACTGGAGTTTCGCACCGCGGAGCCAACTCCAGGCCTAAATCTCGCACCGCACCGCCAAAGTCCTCGCCGCAGAGCCGCCACACCGTAGTGCCAAGAACAGGCTTAACAGTGGCGCCGCAGCGGCACTTAGCAGAATGGTCCAGAAATGAGTTTTTAAATGTTCAAGTCTAGAAATGTGTTAGTATCTTAACCTAATGAACATGAAAACATGTTAAACATATAATGAGGTGTTAAAATAAATTTTTAACATGTCATTAACACATTTATGTGTGAATTGAATTATTGAACACATAGTTAGCTTATTGTACATAAAGTGTAAATTGTGTGTCAATGAATGTAGTAATTTAACTAATTATGGTCATAATCAAAGTTAGACAAAGAGAATGAACTTGTGATGACTAGTATGTTATAATTAACTGGTATTGTGAACGTAAATGATATGTAGGATTTAAATCAAGGAACGAATATAATTAACGTGTAATCTACGCACGAGGCAAGTTTCCTAACCCTACTCGTTATCTTTTTATGAGCTTATAAGTTGTCTCTTTACCTCGAGCAAATTCTCTTTATTATTGATCAAGTTCATTTTATTATTTTAAAATGTATTAATCTTTCAAAGTATGATTATGCTATATAATAATTATTCTATTGTATACCTTTTGAGATTGTTATTCAATTTTAAATTATCAGTTACTGTTGAATTTTTTTAAACTAGTGAACCCTTAATGATTCGACTAGTCCATAGTTGATGAGCGTTCTAAATTTCAGAACCCTTGATGAATTATCCAAACCAAACTTCCTTTGGTGCGGACTCTAATGTCAAACTGAGATGAACAACCCTGTATAGGGGATTACTTATGCGTTATCGTTAAGATATTGTGCGTAGTATGGTACTAAGGGCTGATCCCCCTAAGTACGAGAAGAAGAGTCTATATTCTTATGACTGTTAAAAGTTTCAAGTATAAACACTTGACAACCTAGGATATAGTTTAAGGTCTTATGACCCTCAGAAGTTCTTTTGTCTCTTGCTATTCATTCTTGATTCAAAAGTTTAGTTTCCTATTTCAGAAGTCTTTGACTTATTCGCATGTTATTATTCATTTGTTATATTGTTATACTTGTGGGCAATTGTGCTCACTCTTGCATAATAATAACATTGCAGTTAAGAACGAAAGATCAGACGAGCCTTCCACTAGTAAAGGCAAGGGCAAGGTTAACAAATGAGGAAGATTTGTTGTTCTTATGTATTTATTTTCAGACTTGATGTTATTAAGACTTGTTATTGTTTATGATTCCGCACAGATGTTTAAGGTTATTATGACCTGGGATTGTATTTTTATGCAGTTGATGTAACCCCATAATTAGATTTAGTTATTATTTCTATCTATTTCATGGTTTGCATTTATTTATGGGTAGATAGATAGATGATATTTGTATAGTGAACACCAAATCCTGTGGAAATGGAAGTACTGGATTTGGGGGTGTCACTGAGTTAATATCGGTATGAGGTTATGAACCTTAGGTGGGGGAACAACCTTAGGTAATAGCCTTATAGGAGATCGAGAATATAGTGGTGGTAAACTCTTATCGAGTTATAAGAAATGAATTTCTTAATTCATTGAAGATAATAAAAGTCTTTATGTGCTTATGTGTCAAATTATGTGTTCGCTAGTACGGATTAGTAACTAAAACTTAAAATTTTATAGTCAGGATGTCGGATGTTGGAGGATCTAGTCGAGCTGGGGAGGAGGAACCCCGAGTACCTACAGAGGAGGAGCCCCAAGACATTTATGTCGTCAAGGAATAGTTGGTACAAAGAGAGCCATCTCCTTTGATCACTATTGTTGGTCAAGAGCATGAGCCTGAGACTGATCCAGAGGAGGATTCTGATGAATAAGAGGAGGAAGAGGAGTTCCCACCGAACTCCATCGATGCTGAGATGTATGATGCGCTTTATGATCATAACATAGAGTTGCAGGACACTGTTCAGGAGCTGAAGGAGAGGGCTGTTATTCAGCAGATTACCATCGAATAAAAGGATGGGGAAATTGTGACTCTTCACACATGTTTAGGAAACGTGGAGTGGGATTTGGTTCACGAGAAGGGTCAAATAGAGGAGAAGTCCGAAGAAATAGAAAAGTTAAAGAAAGATCTGAAAGAGAGCTCAGAAAGGTTGGCCATAGCAGAGGAGGGCTGGGTAAGAGAGTCACGTCGTGATGATCTTGCAGAAGAGGATTCTTTTGCGAAGAAGGCTAAGCTTGGGGAGATGTATTCTACACTTCAAAATGCAATGGATGTGGCCTAGGATCGAGTTATGAGGTATCCAATCCAATTTGAAGGTCTACCATCATATATGCTAGATCGCAGGACGATGTCCCGCATCATGGAAGAGGAACGTGGCAAGGCTATTCAGCGCCTTAACAGGCAGTGATAGAATTAGTTTGATTATGTGAAAACTATCTGGTAGTTTAAGATGTAAATTCCGATGTTTTTATAAACAAAGGAATATTTTAATGTTTTAAATCCTGTAGATTCTTAATCTCGGGATAGTGGATGTAAATAACAGTGATGCTATCTTATGATGTTAAAACTTTTGAATTAAATGAAAATGTCAGAGTTTATCTGAATTGATGTGTTAAGTGAATTATGATTAAATGTTTTAGTTAAGCCTTAAATGTTTAAGACATTGAATAAAGACCTAATAAGCGTATATTCTTAACAAAAATATGCCGCCTAGAAGAAGACAAATTTGTCAGTAAGCTCATGAAGAACCAATGAATAACAACACTGACGCCAATGCTAACCATGTTCAGCAGTTGGTGAACCTATTAGCCGGAGCAATTAACAATCAACCTCAAGCTCCACAAAACACCTCGTTTAAGGATTTCAAGGTGGTGGGACTGCCAGAGTTTAAGGGTTCCATAAACCCAATCGAGGTTCAAACCTGGGTTATGGAGATGGAGAAGGTGTTCGATGTCGCTAGAGTAAGGGATGACCAGAAAACCACGTATGCAATATTCATGCTGAAGTCTGAAGCCAGTTATTGGTGGTAGGCAAACAAAGTACGGGGAGGTGAAGGTGTAATAACCTAGGAGAGATTCAAAGAGATGTTTTTCGAGATGAACTTTCCGACCAGCTCGCAGAATCAATTGGAAGTTCAGTTTCTAGAGTTGAAGCAGGGGAGTATGTCTGTAGCTGATTATGCGGCAAGGTTCAACGACTTGGCTAGGTTCACCACATACCAAGTACATACTGATGAGAGGAAGGCAAGACGTTTCGAGCAGGTATTGAAGCCCTGGTTATATAGCAAGGTGTCGATGTTCCAATTGAACACTTTTATTAGAGTGTTAGATAAGACCATACTCGCTGAACGTGGAAGCGATGCGGTAACTAAATATAATCAGGATCAGAAGAAGAAAAAAAGTGAGAATGATGGAATTAACAAGACTGGTGGGACTAGCACGGGGGGTATTCATAATCAGAAGAGAAAGTGGTCTGATAACTCGTCAGCTGAAAGTCAACAAGGAGGCCAGAAGAAGAAGATCAAAGCTTGCCCAACCTGCGGAAAACTCATCTGGGAGTTTGCATAAAGGGAAAATGAGTGTGCTATAATTGTGTTCAGGAAGGTCACATAACACCTAACTGTCCTAACCCAAAGAAAGGTGCATGCTTCACTTGTGGCTCAAAGGATCATCTTGCAAGGGATTATCCTAAGAAGGGATCTGGAGGAACGGGATCAGGAGGGAATAGAGGAAACAATGGTGGAAGCACTCTGACTATCGCATGACCAACTATAACCAACCGACCGACCGCCAAAAAAAATTCAACATGATAGTACAGGATGTAGTGCAGTCTCGCGATGTGGTGTCATGTATCATTCTGATCAATAAAGTTAATGCTTATGTATTACTTTATTCGGGTGCTACTTGTTCATTTATATCCAATAACTTTGCTAAGAACTTATAATTGCTTAAGGACGAGATAGAATACCCCATGAACATAGAAATTGCAAATAGAGAAATAATCACTGTTAAGTACGTTCATAAGAACTGTAGAGTGGATATTAAGGGTAATATCATGAATATATATCTTATCCCTATTCAACTTGGAGAATTCGATGTTATTTTGGGTATGGACTGGTTATCCATTTATTGGGCGGTAATTGATTGCCAGAAGAAGCGTATTAACTTTATGACTCCGTCAAAGGTTGTGTTTTATAGTAGCAGGTCACCTAGACAAGCGACTTGTCTGACGATGATGCAGGCCAGGAGGTTATTAAGGCAATACTGTGTAGGATATCTAGCTTACATAGTCGATAGTCGTAAAGAGAATCTGAAAATAGATGAGATACCAGTAGTGAGAGATTTCGCAGACGTATTTCTGGATGATTTGCTAGGACTTCCTCTAGATAGAGTAGTTGAATTCGTGATCGATTTGGCTCTAGGAATGGCTCCAATACCGAAGGCACCATACCGAATGGCACCAGTAGAGATGAAAAAACTGATGGTCCAACTACAAGAATTACTGGATAAGAAGTATATCCAACCAAGCGTATCACTGTGGGGAGCGCCGATTTTATTCGTGAAGAAAAAGGATGGTACAATGTGGCTCTGCATCGACTATAGAGAATTGAATAAGGTCACTATAAAGATTAGATATCCATCACCGAGGATCAACGACCTGTTCGACCAGTTAAAGGGAGAGAGATACTTTTCAAATATAGACTTGAGGAGTGGTTATCATCAACTGATTATGAGACTAGAGGATGTACCGAAGACAGCGTTCAGAACACGATATGGTCACTACGAATTTTTGGTAATGTCATTTGGTCTAACAAATGCTCCTGCAACATTTATGGGCTTAATGAATGGAGTGTTCAAGCCGTTTTTGGAAAAATTCGTAGTGGTATTTATAGATGACATTTTGGTATATTCGAAAACCAAGGAAGAACATGAAGAGCATTTGAGGGTTACATTAGAGACATTGAGAAATGAGAAGTTGTATAACAAGTTTTCAAAATGTGAGTTTTTGATTGAAAGAGTACAATTTCTTCGACATGTGATCGATAGGGATGGAATTTCGATGGATCCCTCCAAAGTCGAAGCTGTGATTAACTGGGATCAGCCGAAGACGCCGTCGGAAGTAAGAAGTTTTCTCGGATTGGTAGGTTATTATAGAAGATTCATTCAGGATTTTTCTAAGATCGCAACTCCGTTGACGAATTTGACTAAAAAATCGATGAAATTTGTTTGGACGGATAAGTGTGAGGAAAGCTTTCAAGAATTAAAGAAGAGGTTGAGTTCAACACCTGTGTTATCTCTTCCAGATGACACAAGAAATTTTCTAGTTTATAGTGATGCATCGTATAAAGGACTTGGCTATGTGCTTATGCAGAACGGTAGAGTCATTACATATGCTTCACGATAATTAAAAGAGTATGAGAAGGGGTATCCGACCCATGACTTGGAGTTAGCTTTAGTGGTATTTTCTTTGAAAATCTGGAGGCACTATCTCTATGGGGAGAAGTGTGAAATATATATAGATCACAAGAGTCTGAAATATATTTTTACACAGAAAGACTTGAACATGCACCAAAGAAGGTGGTTGGAGTTAATTAAGGACTACGATTGTGATATTTTATACCATCCGGGTAAGGCAAATGTGGTTGCCGACGCCTTAAGTAAAAAGGGTAGGGAGAAACTGATGATCTTGATCGATCAGGCGGAGTTAATTTCAGCAATGGAAAAGCTGGAATTAGAAGTGAAGTATCCTATGGAGATTGATGAGAAGTTGTTTCAGATGCAATCTGGTACAACTCTACTAGACAAGGTTAAGGAGGCTCAACTTCAGGATGACGAATGTAAAACAGTTAAAAAGAAGGTATCCGAAGGAACCGAATCAAGATTCAAGATGGATAGGGAAGGAATACTGAGATTTGAGAATAGAATTTGGGTACCATCGGTACCAAAGATTAAAGAAGAAATTTTGAGCAAGGCTCATAACTCACGATATTTGATTCACCCTGGTAGTACCAAGATGTACCAAGATCTTCGACAACATTTCTGGAGGCCAAATTTGAAATGAGAGGTTGCAGAATGTGTTGCCAAGTGCTTGACATGTCAGAAAGTAAAAGCATAACATCATAGGTCGAGTGGGTTATTAAAACCTTTAGAGATTCCAAAATGGAAATGGGAACATATTACGATGGATTTCGTGGTTGGCCTACCGACAACTCAAAAAGGATACGACACAGTATGGGTTATTGTTAACCGATTGACGAAATCCACACACTTCCTTCCGATCAAAATCAGGTTCAACTTAGATCAGTTGGTAAGGTTATATTTGAAAGAGATTATTTCAAGGCACAGAGTTCCGGTGTCAATTGTTTTTGATATAGATCTGCGCTTTACGTCGAACTTCTGGAAACATCTACAGGAATGCATGGGTACACAGTTGCGAATGAGCACAGCATATCACCCTCAGATAGATGGACATAGTAAAACAACAATTCAGACATTAGAAGACTTGTTAACAGCTTGTATAATGGACTTTAAAGGAAATTGGGATGATCATCTACCGCTCGTAGAGTTTGGATACAAAAACAGTTATCACGCTAGTATTGGCATGCCGCCTTATGAAGTGTTATACGACAGAAAGTGCAGAACTTCGCTATATTGGGATGAAGTTGGTGATAGACAATTACTAGGCCCGAAATTGGTACAACAAACAGCAGAAATAGTCAAAGTGATCCGAACAAGATTGATAGCAGCCCAAGATAGACAAAAGAAATACATCAATCCACACTGTAAGAATGTTGAGTTTGAACCAGGTAGTTATATGTTCTTAAAGGTCTCTCCCTGGAAGGGAAAGATCAGGTTCGGAAAGAAAGGGAAATTAATCCCAAGATTCATTGGACCCTTTGAAGTTCTGCGAAGGGTCTGAGAAGTTGCTTATGATGTAGCCTTACCTCCAGCTCTAGAGAATGTCCACAACGTTTCCATGTCTCAGTCCTACGACCCTACAAACCCGATTATAGGCACGTGATTGAATATGAACCCCTACATTTTGACAAAGACTTATCTTACGAAGAAATTCCTGTTCAGATTATCGACCAAAAAGAGCAAGTTCTAAGAAATAAAGTAATACCTTCTGTTAAGGTAATCTGGAGGAACCACAACGCTGAAGAAGCCACATGGGAACTCAAAGAGAATATGAAGAAGAATTATCCTCATTTATTTACTTAGATTATTATAAGCAATTATGGGGACAAAATATTTGTAAGGGGGGAGAATGTAATGAGGCGAATTATTTTAGTTGTGATTATGAGGACAGAATCTTTTTAAGGGAGAAAGTTGTGACAACCGAGATTTTGTAATTTAATTTTAATATTTATTGGATTGAAAAAAATGTCCCAAATCCCCAGTCATGTACAAGTGCTCTATAGTCATCATGCAAAGCCTGATACATAGAGTAGTTGTTGAACCAATTCCCTCGAGGCTGTGTAAAGTTAGGAACCTACATCAAATACAAATCAACATCAGAACCCTTTACTCCTCATCAATAGGAAATAAGATGATTAAGGTCTAACTTTATACCTCGTTTGCGTGAAGGTAAACTGAAGGGTGTCGACTCAAATCAGCCAGGAGCTCTGGGTTCGCCACTTGAATGCCTGGAAAATCCTTATGGGGAACACGCGCAGCAGGAGAGGGGTCCGCAGCCGGAACATCCTCCTCCCCGTCCTTGACGTCCGGCACTTCAACCTAGATAGGACGTATCACCCCCTCCACCAAACGACAAGGTTGTCTAATAGAATGAGGTCGAGGCACTTCAGAAGCCCTTCTCCATACATTAGAAGTGGTCCTGTGGGAACTACTTGGCTGATCCGGATCCATAATATCTGAACAACAAGTCTCCAAATCACCTCAGAAAAGGTGTGGTAATGTTTAACCCGAAGCTTTTCAAAATGCATTTTTTATGACTACATGCATGCATGCATTATTTTAACATACGTCTATAGTAGAGTTAAAAATGCATGACTACCCAATGACTACGTTTTGGAAAAAAAATTCAATAGTCCCCTTTGTAAATAGGACTATCCACATGCACATAGGCATGACTAGGTGGCCATTCAGTAGCACACCTACCCACAGTCATATACATCCTATATGCATTAATACATCACAGTAAAAAAATATGTAAGTGTAGTCTAATTACCAAGATTAATTTTCTTTTCTACCTTTACTCATTTATCCTCAAAGAAGATAAGAAATGATAATAAAAGGTATCAATTTGACTGTGTCAAAAGTTAAATTTTTTCATATCATTATGTTCAGCATGGTTTAATACTAACATTTACTATGTTGAATATTTTTTATCAAGTCAAATCATCATGAATATTCACTACTATTGGTATAATTGCATTTTATGTGATAAGTTATTTTTCAACGGATATAAACTGGAAAAAGAATACATGTATACGTTACCAATACAATGTAGAATACTTGTGCGGTAGCAGAATTTGCAGAAAGTCACCCTAATTTAGCAGGTTTGAAGAAGAGCTCTCAGATTTCCTTCGCGGTGCAACTTGAAAGTCACTTATGAAAGCAACCTGTAGGCTTTACATAGCCACAGTTGGCCGCAGGTCCATCTTCGGCTGCCGCAGGTGTACCTCAGGCTTGGTCTAGTTTGAGTTGCAAAGGAGGTCTCACAAGCTGAAAAGGCCAAATCAGGAATAAAACTGCTACGCGATTGAGCAGAATAGCCTGGAATCCTGGTTTTCCCTGGCCAAACTCTGGTTTCACACATCACTCATTAGTATTCACCTAAATGCAACGTATACTATACCGATGAGCTCAGCTTTTGCAAATCATGCTCGATAATGCCTCACACAGGTCCGATGCCACCGAACACAGGGTTACAACCCTAAAAGACGTGTTCCCCGGCGGGGGTCACAACGCTTAAGTCAAACATTGATAAAGTATCCCTGGCGGGGGTCACAACACAAACTTTTAATCATCCACGTATCCCCGGCAGGGGTTGTGACAACCAAGATTTTGTAATTTAATTTTAATATTTATTGGATTGAATAAATATTTTTCGATGAATTGATTATTAGATTAAATAATTAATTCATCTCCTACTAATCTACGCTTTGTGTAATTCTTCAACCTAATTTAATTACGTTGTTTATGTTTTTGTAAAATAAATATGGCTTTCAAGTTTTCTGTAAAGTCTCTGTAAAATGGAAAGAGTAAAGATTATGTGCATATATGTGTTAAGATGTTGTTTTAATTTGTTTTCCAATGTATTAGATGGTTCCATATCATTAATTTCATAATATTACAACGTATGTTGTTTCAAAAATTACAAAGTATAGAATGTGGCCATATAGCCCTTATACGTAAAATTAATATGTCAAACATAATTTTTTTGTAAAATTCAAACTTGTATATGATTATCCATGCTAAAACGAAGTAAAAAAAAACTTGAATGGATGAATTTGGTATTATAATGAATCCGTAATGTTAATTTTCATGTTTTATGTGCAAAACCTTCAAGAACATCAAGAACAGTAAAATTACATCTTTTAATTCTGTGATTATGTGTTTTAATTGGTTAAAATTACTCTATAAAGGTTGGGTAATGATTATGTTCGAATTCTAGTTTATGGGTATGTTTAATTTGATGAATTTAACTCTATAAATGACAAATTTTGCTGCGATTCTATGTTCTTCGCGAATCGAAATTCGAAAACTAGAGTTTCATACATGCAACTTTCCAACTCCATGCCTAAAACTCATGCCGTGAAGCAGCCACCGCCACCATGCAAAACACTAAAGTCCTCATTGCAACCACCGCACAACAGTAGCACCAAGAGCAAGCTTAACAGTGGCGCCGCAGCGCCACTTAGCATAATGGTCCAGAAATGAGTTTTTAAATTTTCAAGTCTAGCAATGTGTTAGTAACTTAACCTAATGAACATGAAAACATATTAGACATATAATGAGGTGTTAAAATAAATTCTTAACATGTTAATAACACATTTTTGTGTGAATTGAATGATTGAACACATAGTTAGCTTATTGTTCATAAAGTGTAAATTATGTGTCAATGAATGTAGTAATTTGACTAAGTATGGTCATAATCAAAGTTAGATAAAGAGAATGAACTTGTGATGACTAGTACGTTATAATTGACTGGTATTATGAACGTAAATGATATGTAGGATTTAAATCAAGGAACGAGTATAATTAACGTGTAATCTACGCACGAGGCAAGTTTCCTAACCCTACTCGTTATCTTTTTATGAGCTTATAAGTTGTCTCTTTACATCGAGAAAATTCTCGTTATTATTGATCAAGTATATTTTATTATATTAAAATGTATTAATCTTTCAAAGTATGATTCTGCTATATAATAATTATTCTATTGTATACCTTTTGAGAATTGTTATTCAATTTTAAATTATCAGTTACTGTTGAACTTTGTTAGACTAGTGAACCCTTAATGATTCGACTAGTCCATAGTTGATGAGCATTCTAAATTTCAGAACCCTTGATGAATTATCCAAACCAAACTTCCTTTGGTGCGGACTCTAATGTCAAACTGAAATAAAAAACCTTGTATAGGGGATTACTTTTGCGTTAGCGTTAAGATATTATGCACACTATGGTACTAAGGGTTGATCCCCCTAAGTACGAGAAGAAGAGTCCATAGTCTTATGACTGTTAAAGGTTTCAAGTATAAACACTTGACAACCTAGGATATAGTTCAAGGTCTTATGACCCTCAGAAGTTCTTTTGTCTCCTGCTATTCATTCTTGATTCAAAAGTTGAGTTTCCTATTTCTGAAGTCTTTGATTTATTCGCATGTTATTATTCATTTGTTATATTGTTATACTTATGGGTAATCATGTTCACTCTTACGTAATAATTACATTGCAGTTAAGAACGAAAGATGAGACGAGCCTTCCACTAGTAAAGGCAAGGGCAAGGTTAACAAATGAGGAAGATTTGTTATTCTTATGTATTTATTTTCAGACTTGATGTTATTAATACTTGTTATTGTTTATGATTCCGCATAGATATTTAAGGTTAGAGTGACCTGGGATTGTATTTTTATGCAGTTGATGTAACCCCATAATTAGATTTAGTTATTATTTCTATCTATTGCATGGTTTGCATTTGTTTATGGGTAGATAGATAGATGATATTTGTATAGTGAACACCAAATCTTGTGGAAATGGAAGTACCAGATCTGGGGGTGTCACAGGGGTTACAACATATTATTCGTCTATAAACGAATCCCCGGCGGGGGTTACAACGCAATTCAACCATTGATATACGTGTTAATGAAGGTCAAACAGCCTTGACGTCATTTCAACTGATGGCATATAAACCCATCGAAGCATCGGAGGCCATTCAATGATCTCATCCATCAGTGCATTTATCCACAACCTTCCCCGGCGGGGGTCATAATGCAATGCAACCATTAATACACACATCAATGAACGTTAAGCAGACTTGACAATTTGCCCAACAGGGATCTATCCGGCGATACACACATCAGGGAAGGTCAGGATCCCTGACAATAGATACTATTGGTAGTAACTCTAACAGGATGATGTTATATGTTATACACATCCTCAAACGGACAAAGCTTTATCCCCACATGTCTCTTGCACACGAGAGGTACATCTTCTAGAGTAAAGTTTGTATCAAGGATCTAGGACTTTGGTGATAACCCCAACGTCAACATCCTTAAAGACTTGGATCGCTTGTCCAAGACATCACTCCCCGGCGGGGGTCACAACACCGAAGTCAAACATTGATAAAGTTTCCCCGGCGGGTCACAACGCAAAATTTTAATCATCCACGTATTCCCGGCAGGGGTTACAACACATTATTTGTCTATAAATGAATCCTCGATGGGGGTTACAACGCAATTAAACCATTGATGTACGTGTCAATGAAGGTCAAGCAGCCTTGACGTCATTTTAACCGATGGCAAGTAAACCCATCAAAGCATCAGAGGCCATTCGATGATCTCATCCATCAGTGCATTTATCCACAACCTTCCCTGGCAGGGGTCACAATGCAATGCAACCATTGATACACACACCAATGAACGTCAAGCAGCCTTGATAGTTTGCCAAACAGGGATCTATACGATGATACACACATCAGCGAAGGTCAGGTAGCCCTGATAATAGATACTATTAGCAGTAACTCCGACAAGATCGTGGTATATTTTATACACATCCTCAAATAAACAAAGATTTATCCCCATAGATCTCTTGCACACGAGAGGCATATCTTCGGAATAAAGTTTGTATCAAAGATCTATGACTTTGCTGATAAACCCAATTAACATCATTGAAGACTTGGATCCCATGTCCAAAACATCACTGATTGTTATCCCCAACAAGATTAACAGGGAACCGATAATCATCCCATCATGTTGGGAAATAATCCAACAACCTACATGCATCATACATATGCATTATGTTGCTGCACATAGCCTAATGTTTATCTTTTTGCATTTTAAATGTCCAGGATTCTTTATCATATCCATGCCTTGCATTACCTTAATGTGATAAAGAAGGGCATCTTTAGACACTCGAAATTTTCAGCACACCTATTACTAACATTGTAGGAGGGTAGATTTGTATTTCAAAGATAACCTTGGAAGACAACTCACATCCATTCTGGATACTACCGGAAGTTCAGTTTCAACCCCGAAACACACACCGAGTATCAATTCCAACCTTGGAGCTAACCCCGAGTTTCTTCCTTGGAGATAACCCCAAGGAATGATGTTACAGTTTTGGCGATAACTCCGGAAATGCTTGTTTCAAATGCATGCAATCAGCTTCAATCTCAGACCTCCTACCGAGGCACTCATTCTAAAGACCCAAAGTTAACATCAGGAAGATAGGCACACTTACAGATGACCCTACAAAATTCAAACACTTGCAGCTGTCCAATCTCATATGTAACCCCTGAGCAACGTCTACTATCAGCCCAAATCGGAGATAACCCTAGTGAGGGGAAAAATTATCATCTTGCCACCTCAACCCATGCGCGTTATCTCAACCTTTCATATATACATTTCTATACAGCAATGTCTGACAAAAACCAAGGAGTTCTAATCTCGAGTGACTATTACGCGTGGCAGCACACCGGATATAATTTGAAGCTTGAAGACCATGGGCATGGTCCCTTCTTCCTAACTTCGTACAACCTCTAATCCCATGTCATTGTGTAACTCTCGATAAAAGCGATCCGAAGAAGGTCTTGTACACCTAGTTCGGATGCTCGGATTGAAGTTCTGCAAGTTCAAGCAGACATCATAGTGCACGAGTGCACGTATTTTGAGACAGCAGGACCCGTAGAGCCCGGGGCACCCCGGGCAGCCGCAGGTGCATCTGCGGCTACCCCAGGTACACCTGCAGCTCCCAAATCTATAAATATAAATCATTTGGTGGCCATTTATAAGAGAAAAAGAGGTAAGGAAGCCCTGTCCAATTTGCTCTATAAACACCCCATATTGAGTGCTTTCTCATTTTAAACACATGTTAGCTCACATATAGCTATATTTTACTGGTGGGAGCTAAGTGTTTATCCATATAGAGTCATAGAAGCCTGCCTTGGCAGCCCATTGTAAGCCTTCTCACACTATATAAAGCCTTTCTCTTCATCTTTGCACACACTATTCTTCACATTGAGAGTCGTGTTGTGTGTCTATGCCCAGACTTTGGTCCGTGGTTTTCATTTCTGTCTATATATATATATATACTTATATATGTATATATTTATATATGGACTAACATTATTGAGTTATGCCTCGATTGAGCCTAAACTTATGTCTGGAGTAATTACTTGCTTATATATATATATAAACTGTTGTTAGACTCTGTCTGATGAGCCTGAATTTTACATCTGGAGCATTTACTTGCTTATATATATATATATATATATATATATATATATATATATATATATATATATATATATATATATATATAGCCTCGATATATACCGCTTTTGTTAGACTTTTATAAATGAGCACGATTTTATATACGGGCGTTTTATTTATATATATATATATATATAATTATATATATGAATCATTGTCGAACTCGCATTAGGAGCTAGGGATTTATATTTGGTGCGTTTACCGTTTATATATATTTATATTTTTTTCAGGCCTGGAGTTTACCTCGTGGCCTTTTACTACTTTATTTACATTTCTTCCTATGTGCGAGTTTACTTAAATGGCGGTTGATCGTCTTCTTGGTTTTTTCTTTACATTCAGTTCCGCTTGAGTTTACTTAAGTATGGT
Organism: Panax quinquefolius; assembly: GCA_020205615.1. Lineage (NCBI taxonomy): Eukaryota > Viridiplantae > Streptophyta > Magnoliopsida > Apiales > Araliaceae > Panax > Panax quinquefolius. Next base: position 64,594,828 of record CM035161.1, read on the forward strand.
TGATCGATTCTTACTTTATTTATATTTACGATCCCCATGGAGGTGCTTCGTGGTGGTTGATCATGTCTCTATATATATATTTACCACTTTTATATATTTACATTTCTGATCCCCCATGGAGGTGCTTCGTGGTGGTTGATCATGTCTGTATATATATATTTATAGCTTTTATATATAAGTGCTTACTGTTTTTCATATAAATTACGGCATCATGTGAGCCTAGGAATCATGTGATCGCAGATTCAGTCTACTGAATCTAATTTCGGTTCCTGTGATGGACATTTTTAGCTATAAGCAGCTTGTACATTATTTATGGTGTCTGAATTTCCTTAGATGGCTTTCATGCCCATGAGGAGTTCGGCATCGCTGTATATTATTTTCTCGAAGATGCCCTGCATCTTGAAAATAAAAGCAAACAAACCGAACATTTAATAATGAAATGAAAGTATGCAAAGGTCTCAATTACTATTGAGCACAGGGTTTGAAAAACCTCTTTTACAAAACCTCACCGCTATATCATGTTTAAAACTGATTTTTCATACAAATTCAAACCCTTTCTATATAGATGCGAACAAGGCCTCGCACTACTTCCAAATAAATTACACATTGATCCACAGACACATATTTATATAACAATTTCTTGAAAAGTGGCTATCACCGTGGCAACACGGAGGTCGGGGGTTCCTAACACCTTCCCTCAGCATAATCAAGCCCCCGAACCTAAATGAGTCTCGGTTTCACAGACCCGTTTAGCAGTGTCACATCACTAGGTCAATGTGCAAACCTTTTCTTAGTTGCGTTGGTGCAACCAGTTAAAAACACCAACTGGTGACTCTTACAGTCAAATCATCGACATGATACATGTCGAACCTTTTTCACTTATTTTTTCAAACAAATCTCACATAAAATGGGAACAACAACGAACAAGAAACGAAAAGGGAGAAATAAAAATCTCGACGTTGACAAATCCAAGAACCTACGTGAAGATATCGAATATACGATTAGAACCGACTTTAATCGATAAAGTTAAAGCCGCTAAAGCTTCAGACTCAGAGCTGATGAATGTGAATAAGAAGGATCAAGAAGTCGTTATTCTAGAAGCAAGAATCGACAAAGAGAGAAAATCTCAACCCTCGATTTTATTGGTCCATTTGAAATCCTCGATCAAGTAGGAACTGTGGTCTATAGACTCGTCTTACCGCCAAGTATGTCGCGTGTTCATAATATTTTTTTTCACGTATCAATGTTACGTAAATATGTGAACGACCCGAACCACATTATTAAATTAAAACCGAACGAGATAGCGGAAGATTTAACGTATGAAGAGATACCTGTTAAAATCTTGGATAAGAAGAAACATATTCTACGCTCAAAGGTTATACCTTAAGAGTTAGAATCTGACGAGGTATCCTCACCTCTTCGACATACCAGGTACGTACGTAAATTTCGAGGGACAAATTTTGGGGAGATTGTAACACCCCAAATTTTGTGAATAAAGATTAATTTTCTCATAATATTTTTTTAAGTATTATGGTGTGGATTTGATATAATGTTATAGCTATAGGTAGTATTTATAAATTTTTCAAAGTTTGTAAGTTGTTATAAAATATTCGATTGGTTAGGAATATTTGTTTTAATAGGGAATATTCGTACGACAACGCAATCATTGGTGGACCCTACAACGGAATTATTGTCAAAATGAGAAAACGACAGAAATATCTTTTTATAAAAACAACGACGAAAGTTTTACCGTTAAACTGTTGAAATACCCAGTGGTAAAAGTACAGTAATACGTGTGGTTGCATAGTAGTACATGATATTAATTATTGATGCTTACGTTAGAAGTTACTCAGTTTTATTCAATTATTGCTACAGTAATTGTTGCATAATATCTCACGTTATTTGATTCAATTACTGTCGATATTTTATATATTGTTAAATCAATAATTGAGACGATATAGTTATTCATATTATTATTTGTAATATTGACGATGTCTAGAAAGTTCTGTCGATGAGAGGTTGGATCACCTAATTGCGCGCCAATAGGGAGAAATCCTTATTGGAAAGCCCCTTCTTTCTTGGGAACGATCTGGTTGTTAAATATTGCGAGTTATAATAATGATGATAAATGTTGTTAAAAATATTGAGGGGATTTTTTATGAAGTATTTGATATAAATTTTGCTTATTTTATGGACCCCCATTTACCCATTGTTCAAAATAATCGGTAGAAAGTTATTCAGTATATATGTACTATGATGGGACCCACCTGTGATGATGACATGGTGGTGGGAGGGGAACACATGGGGCCCACGTGTAGAAAAATGATATGGGGGAGAAGAAATGGAAACTCACGGATGGAATAAGGGAGGTGGAAAAGGGAGTACCATTATTAGTGTTATTATATATGTGTATATATATATATATATATGTGTGTGTGTGAATGTGATATATATATATATATATATATATATATATATATAATAAGTTTTGTTTTATTAGATTAAAAATAGAATATATTATATTTTATTATGTATAGTGTTTGTATAGAGCCTGTATAGTGTTTGCATAGTAACTAAAAAAAAAAATTGGCCGATTTGCGTTGCCCATGATTTTATTCATGTACAGTCCGTGAGAAAAAAAAATTCAGATAGTATACTTTCCATTCTCCTATAAATAGGATGCTTAGTTAGAATTGAAAATCACACTAGAATCAGAGATTTCTTCTTCTATAATATTGAGCGTATTTCTTTCGAGTTTTAGGAAGCTTTGAGTATAGAAAATAGTGAAAGTTTTCTTCAAGAATATCCCCGCTATACTAGTTGAAATACTCTTCTTTTTAAGGTAAGAGGTATTATATATTTCATATTCTTTTACGATATTATTTTTCGTATTCGTAAGAAATATTATCTTCGTTAAATATTCGTAAGGAATATTATTTCTGTTCAACAGTTGTAAAGGATATTATTTTTGTTCAGTATTCATATGAAATAATATTTTCTTCCATACTCTGTAGTATGTAAGTAATATTATTTCGTTTCAGATTTCGAATTCTACACTCATTTTGTTAAAGTTTTGGCTTCTATACTCCATGAAATTAGTAGAATATCCTTGATGTTTGCGCTTCATCCAGTATCTTTTCATGGAAATATTATTCTGAGCATTCTTGATAAGTTTTAACTTTTTCATGTCGGAGTACTATTCACGAGGTACTTCACTCGGTTACTATTCACCCGGAGTACTATTTATGACAAAAATTGATTTCTTTTCAGTCCAAATCATTTTTGATACAATATTATTCTTGAATTTTACTCCACAAAGTAGTATTATGTTGACAATTTGAACATTATTGAATTCTGGATAAATTAAATTATAAATCTTTAGAAATTTATCCTTTGCTTTCTTTTAATTGAATTCTTATAGCGTTGTCATCATCCTCATGCTTATATTATGATGAAAGTTATATGTGGCCCGTAGTGGATAGATTGACTTAGTATGATTATGACCTGAGATTATTCGGTATAATAATAACCGTAATGTTACAAATGATGTGGTAAAAGTCCTCATTGGCCCGTAGTGCAATGATGGACAGTTGTTGGCATGATCATGACCATTGATGAAAACACGAATATCCTTAGCTCGTAGTGCATGGATAATTCGTGGTCGTGATACTAATGAATATCCTTGGCCGTAGTGCAGGGAAGATTCGATGATGTGGATTATTTATTAAGATGAGTCTCAGCGATAAAATTGATGATAAACTTTTTAAATCATAAAGATAGTAGATATCATGCTCTACTTGACTCTTTTAATGGATTTCTTGTTCCGCTGCAAATAAACATGATGTCTATTGTATTTTATCAGTTTAACACTGTTGGAGGCTAACGATAAATTATTCTGCATTATCTTAGTCATAATATTTCTTACTAGGCTAGTTGAGCTCACCCTTTGATTTCATTGTTCTCTTCAGGAAATGAAAATATAGCTGGGACTAGTCAGGGAACGGAGTGACGGTGCAAATGTTTGCATTAGTAGTCATCACTATTTTGTGAAATATTGTGAAAATAAATGTAATAATATTGAATTTGAGTTTGGATATTGTCTAGAAGATAATATTCGTGTTAAAACTCCCAACTTATGTTTTGTCGTACTTTACACGACAGTTGTATAATTAAGTTGTATTTCAATTATGTACCATGTATTTGGCCACTCAAAATGGGTGATGTATACTTATTTTGTGGGCGTCACATCTTTAGCTCGAAAATGACTGCTGCCAACTCTATATCATGAGTAGGATAATTCCTCTTATATTCTTTGAGTTGTTGTGAGGCATAGGCTATGACTTTCTCATGTTATATGAGAACACATCCTAAACCTTTACCTGAAGCATCGTTGTAGATGACAAATCCTTCCAAAACCTGATGATATTGTCAGAACAGGTGCCGAAATGAGTCTCATCTTGAGTTATTGAAAGCTCTTCTCACATTCATCACTCCATTTGAATTTTGTATCTTTTCGATTAAGCTGAGTTAATGGAGTAGCGATTTGAGAAAAGCCTTCAACGAATCTCCGATAATAACCAGCTAAGCCCAGAAAGCTACGTACTTCGATTATTGACTTAGGTTGCTCCCAAATTTTATTGCTTCAATCTTTTACAGGTCAACAGATATTTCATACTTCGATACCATGTGCCCAATGAATGTTACTTCCTCAATTCAGAACTCGCATTTCTTCAACTTGACATATAGCTTGTTTTCACGAAGCTTTTGGAGTATCAGCCTCAAATGTTGCTCATGATCTTCACGGATTTTGGAATAGATGAGGATGTCATCAATAAAGGCAACCATAAAATGATCCAAATATTCCATGAATACTCGGTTCATCATATCCATGAAGGCCGCAGGAGCATTAGTCAATCCAAAAGATATAACTAGGAATTCATAATGCCCGTATCGAGTCCTAAAGTAGTCTTTGGAATGTCATCAGTTTTAATCTTTAACTGATGATATCCGGAACAAAGATCGATCTTTAAGAAGAATTTAGCCCCTAGCAATTGGTCGAATAGGTCATCAATACGAGGTAATGGGTACCTATTTTTTATGGTGACATTGTTCAACTCCCGGTAGTTAATGCAAAGTCGCATACTCCCATCTTTCTTCTTTACGAATAAAACAGGAGCACCCAAAAGAGATGTACTAGAATGAATGAAACCAATATCTAATAGCTCCTATAGTTGGGTTTTTAACTCTTGAAGTTTAACAGAAGCCATTCAATATGGGGTTTTGGAAATGGGTTTTGTATCGAGTTCAAGGTCAATACAAATTTCAATATCATGCTCTGGGGGTAGGCCAAGAAGTTCTTCAGGAAATATGTTAGGAAATTCATTAACAACATAAATATTATTCAAATCTGACGTATTTTTGTTCAAGTCCATGACATGGGCTAAGAAAGCTTGACATCCATTTTTTAATAAATGAATGGCTCTACGGCTTGATGTGACAATGATTGACTTTAGTGGTTTGGTTGCTTGAATTCGCATAACAGGTTAGTTAGGAATATGAAAACTAACGACCTTACGAAAATAATCAATTTTAGCACGATGAGTGGTTAACCAATCAATCCCTAAAATCACATCAAATTCAAGTATTTTCAAGAGATGAGATCAACAGGTAATGTGATGGTGCCAACTTGAATCAAGCAAGAATTATAAACAATGGATGTAATGAAAGTTTCTCCTAACGAAGTTTCAATATATAAGTCAAAGTCTAATTTCTCAGGGTCAAGTTCAAACGTTGAGCACAAGCAGGAGAAATAAAAGAATGGGTAGAACCGGTATCTAACAAGGTATAGACTTCGCAAGATTTTATATTAATCTTACCCGTGATAACTTCATTCGGGTTCCTCACCTTTTGGGATGTTACGACAAATGCTCTCTCTTGAACCACCGACTTTATTTTTTTCGTAGCCGCCTTTGGTGCCACCGTCCCAGCTGGACTTGTCTTCGCTACCGGATAAAATCGGGCTATATGATTGTCTTTTCTAGAACTAAAACACATCTTGGAAGGTTGTGAACAGTTTGGACTTACGTGTCCCTCATCTCTGCATTTGTAGCATCTAACTAGCGGTCTTTCTCCTCCCCTAGAATTTTTTGCTGATGGTGGTGCTACTGTCGATGTCTTCCCATCATTGTTGAATCTTCTCTTTTTGAAATTTCCACTTGACTCACCTTTCCTATTATCTTGGCCATGATTACCACCGAAATGATTATCATTTCTGGCACGTTGGTTATCACTGCTTCGCTGATTGTTTCCAATGGTATGACTATTATCATGCTACAGGTTGTTGCCTTTTAGTTGAGCTGACTCATAATCCCGCTCCAATAATTGAGGTCTATTCACTATATCTGAATACAAGCAAAGATTATGAGAGATAAGATGTTGGCGAATTTCGGGTTTCAAACTCTAAGAAACATTCGCATCATTCGCTCCTCGTTGTCTACCAAATGGGATGAGAACCGCGATAACTCCGCAAACTTTGCCTCGTATTGCGACACAGTCATATTTTTCTGATCCAGTTTGATAAATTCCACCTCCTTCTGTGACGAATACTTTCTAGAAAGTACTTGTCGTTGAATAATTCTTGGAACCTCTCCCTAGTCATCTTAAGTGCGAATAGATGGGTACGTTTTACAGATTCCCATCAGTAATCTGCCACCCCGCGCAACATGAAGGTGGCAAAGGGAACCTTTTGCTCTTCAGTGTATCCAAAAACATCAAATATCTTGGCAATCTATTTAATCCATGTCTCTACCTTAAATGGCTCTGGCTTTCTTAAAAACTCCGGTGGTCCCAACTCCTTGAATTTCTTAGTAGTGAAAAGCCGTGAGTTACCATTGTTTCCACCGTCATTTTGAATCGAAGTCTTTCTCGTCTTATTTTGCATGAACTGCAAAAAGCTTCTAAACATCCCATCATTCATCGTTTGATCGGTGTTGTTGTTTACAAAAGGAATATTACCTTTGTGATGCACATTAACATACTTGTTAATTGCTGGTGTCTCAACGGTCTCATGAGCTCCATTGCTCATCTCAAAACTTTCCGATGCCATTCTCAAATACTACCATAAAATAAGGGTTAATTAATGAAATTAACATGCCATATAATATCCTTATATTCTGACCGACCAAACAAATAAGCTTAGGTAGGACACACTAGCGAATGATTTACTCATCTCTCCCCTCCTAGTTTTAATCCCATATCTCCACCATAGATCATATCCCTAAGCTCTGATACCAACTGTGACACCCCCAAAATATGTCCACACAACCCATTTTGAGTCGCCAAATACATGGTACAGAAAACAACTACAAACTTTATTATTACAATTATCGTGCAAAACACATGCTGTGAGTTTTAATACAAATATTGTCTTCTAGACAATATCCAAACTCAAATAAAGTTCTCATTACAATTATTCATACACTATTTTACAAAATAGTGAGGATTGCTAGAACAACTGTCTTGAACCATCACTCCACACCCCGACTAGTTCCCACTATATTCTCGCCTCCTAAGAAGAAAAATGGAACAAAAAGGAAAAGGATGAGCTTAACTAGCCCAGTAACGAATATTATGACTAAGATAATGAAAAAAAATTATCGTTAGCCTTCAATAAATCAGATAAAATATAAAGGAAAACAAGTTTTAGATCAATAATCGCAGCGAAAATAACAATTCATTAGAAGAGTTGAGTACTGAATGAAGTATACTATCTTCTATGATTAAAATTTCATCATCAATATTTTAACCCTGTCAATCAATATACATCTCGAATCAAATATTCATCTTTGCACTACGGCCAAAGATATTCATTTGTATCACGAGTTGGTCATGTTTATCTCAACACCTGTCCATCTTTGCACTACGGGCCAAAGATATTCATTAGGTAATCATTCATCTTTGCACTACAGGCCAAAGATATTCATCAAGTAATCATTTATCTTTACACTACAGGCCAAAGATATTCAGTTATATCACCATTTAGGACTGAGGAAGATAAAAAATATTTTAAAGAAAACGAATCCAGTGAGATAAAAGGACAAAGATTATGGATTCGTACTTTAATTTATTCAAGTTAAAAAAAAATACTCAATAATAATCAATTTTAATCTTACCTCAAAGAAAAGAAAAGAAAATATAATTTTTTTTTATGAATAGTGTCGTATTCATGAATAGTGTCGTATACATGAATAGTAATCCCGACAGGAAAAGGTAAAAAATTTATATCAATATTTCGGTATAATGATATTAATAGAAATAACATCATTTATAAACAAAATAACATCCCTTACCTCAAAAGATAAGTACTTCTAACTGAAATATCAGATATAATACTGCAAAAAACTTGCACTGCTTATCAACTCTCAAAGTATCTAAATACTCACAAAAATACACTCGATATTATAGAGAGAGAAAACTTCTGATTCTGATGTAATTTTTCAATTCTAAACTAAGCAACCTATTTATAGAAAAATGCTTAAAACACCAAAGCAAAAATTTAATAAAATATTAATATATTTTTAAAAAAATTCCTAAGTACACCACATCACTCTCATCAGTACACATAAATGGGTCCCACCCACATTAAAAATATTTTTTGTAAAAAAAATATTTATAACCCAAAAATCAATTATTTCGGAACTTCAATAATTCATAATAAAAAGCCCTTTTATCATAAAAATTCTAATCTTATGTTCATCTCATAGGAAATTTAATTTTCAAAACTTTGTAGAAGAATGTTTTTCCAAATTTTAAGAAAAAAATGACCGAAATCCACATACGTATGATTTTCAACACCTCCATTTCGACAAATACTGATAAAACGTCTCAGCATAAATTCCTTCATTTATATCCACATAAAATAAATATTTTTTTATCATATAAATCAATAAGCAAATATTCACAAATTATATTATAGAACTACAATATTTACAACCACATCGCTCCCAAGAAAGAGGGGGCCTTTCGGTAAGGATTTGTCCTTACTGGCGCGCAATTAAATAACCCCTTCTAGATCGAACTTCCATAAACATTGTCAATAATGCTATCTAATAATATTATTTAAATAATATAAATTATTGATCTAATAATTTGAAATATTGTGTAATGAAAATTATTGAATTAATAATATAAAATATCAACGTAGCAATTATTGAAACAATAAAATAAAATATTGAATAATAATTACTAAAAGAATTATTGAGTAGTGACTTCTTACATAAGAATCAATAATTAGAATTATTGTTCAATACCGTGTATTACTGTATTTTAATCATCGGATATTTCAACAGTTTAACGGTAAAAATTTTACCATTATTTTTATAAAAAGGTTATTTCTGTCGCTTTCTATATCCGCCATTCATTCTGTGGGGTCCACCAATAACTGCATTGTCGTATGAATATTCTCCGACAAAACGAATATTCATCGACCAAACGAATATTCCCGACAAAACAAATATTTTATGACCACTTGCTTAATTTACAAAATTTGCACATTTCACCCATAACTAAAGTATTATATTAAATCAACACCTTATTATTCAAAAATAATAATTAGGTAAATTAAATCTTTATTCATAAAAGGTTGGGGTCTTACAATTGTGATTCTTCTAAGGCAATTCATTTGGATTTTATACTGACTGATGTGGATTTGTAGGCATTTCGAGTAGACTGCAGATTACTTAGCTTTTGCATTTCTTTGTATTTTGTTGCTTGAGGGAAAGCAAGGATTTAAGTTTGGGGGTATTCATAACTATTGCTTAATCTCATTTTTTTAAGTTGTTTTTCATGGATTTCTTTCTTTTTTATAGGATTCATGTTTGGGAACTCGCTTAGTGGCATCTTTCATCAAAACAATAATAAAGTGGCATGATATACATGGAACTTGGTGTGTGGGAGCAAAGAAGCTAAGGCATGGTGAATAGAGAAGCAAAAGTCATCAAAGTGTGTATGGAACTAAAGTTACAGCAGATTGCATGACTACAAGAGATCAGCAATGGCTACCGATTCACAAGGGAACTAAAGCAATTGCAACTTCAACCCCAAAGATAAAATGCCTTGGTGCGCAGTTCCTCCCAGAATAAACACAAGATCGACGTAGCTGCGCTAGTCACTAAAGCCAAAAAGTCCGACTTTTTACTTAATGATCCAATCAAATTCTTACTTGAAGAACGGGTCATTGCAAGTTAGGGCAAGAATATTAGGACATTTTTGTTACCTTTTTGGTCATATAAGAACATGGAGAGAGAGCCTTATGTATATTCTTATATCTACTTTGAATTTCTCTTAGTTTTCATTTCATATTTCTAGATTAGCTTAGATTAGGGCTAGATTTTGGAGCATTTAAGCATTGGCTCAACATTAAAGGTTCAAAATTGAGGTGGAGATACCAGATTTACATCCCTCATTCCTTAGCTTCTCTTTACTTTCATTACTGACTTCAATGTATGAACAATTTTGGATGATGGATTTTGATTTTATTATGAACTTATTTCTTTTATGGGATTATAATGGATATTAGTGTTTAACTCAAATTGCTATGATTCCTTATTGAGATTTGATTGATTATGTATGGATTGTGTATTATGATTTGTTTAAATTTCCTAATTGCTTGATCACCAATTACCGGGATAACTCATATGAAATTGAGAAATGAATTGTGAGTTAAAACCCGACCATATTAGCTTGTGTTTATGATTCTACATGGTGTTAGATTCCATAATTCGTGCTAAGGATAGAGATATACCGAAGGACTACTCATAGTCATTTGAGAACTTATACTTAAACCCTTTTTAATTTTAGGTCACATAGAGATATAGTAAGTTAATTAATTTGGGTGTTCACATTCTATCAATTGTGGATTTAATGTGATATGGGTATGGTACATCGAGAGATGGCCATATTTTACTTTCTTGTTCTCAACTAGTAATCCAAAATAATCAATTGGGTTTAGTAGGAAGTTTAACATCTGAATGACGCATTAAGTGAAATTATAATCTCATAACTCCCTTATCATATTAAAATTACTTATTAGTTAATTGTCTTTTGATATTCAGTATTTTAGATAAGTCACAATTCGCTCATCTGTTTAAGTAGACCAAGAGAGTTTTAAAACTGGTGTATGTTAGATTAAAATGCAATTAATATTATCCATGCGAACGATACTTTACTTCTTCTATATTACTTATTAACCGCATACACTTGTGTGTGTGTGTATTGATTTGTTATATATACAAACAAGCCAATAAAATCAAAACAACCTTATTCCATGTTAAGATAGTCCTGATGAATATGGAAGATCAAATCAGGCTCAAAGAACAAGAAAAATGGACCAATAAGATATTAAAGGAATAACAACTATAGAAATGGAAATGGGTCGATCAGGGGAGCTTGTGAGAAAATTGAACCACAAAGCAACCAGGAATCAAAAATTCACTACGCTAAATAAATCAAAGGAAGAGATTCTGCACCTATTAATCAACAAAGGGAAAATCACAAAATTGTTACCACCACCGAGTCCGAAGGCAAAAAGATATGACCCTACAAAGATATGTCTCCGTTATTCAAATTCACCAGGACATGCCACAGAAGAATATTGGGCCCCTATAAACACAAGATATAAAATTTATCTAAATCAGAGATTTTGGAAGAACTAGTAATATCGATATCACTACTAATGAGATCCTAATAAGGCTAGCATCGAACGACAATCACTTAACTCAAGTTCAAGGGGTTCAACAAATGATGTTTAATGATTGGGTTGAAATTTACTCAAGGATGCTTACATTGGAGCTTAATTCAAGTGAACCAAGAGGATCTGATCAATCATATGATTTGGGAGTTGCTAGATATAATCTATTTATTTAGACCAAATCTATGCAAGTCAAGTCATTTGTAACACCCCCGAAGCCCGATTTATCTTTAAACCTGAGTTCGGTGTGTCACAGTACTACCCATCCAAATATCTGTTAGGTTGACTTTTCATTACCTGAAACCTAGTGCCCTAAAGGAAACACATTTTTTCTGGTAAATAAAATAAGAAGTTTAATAAAATATTTATTTTTACTCTGATGTGTTGTAAGGTACTACATAAAGTATTTTCTTGCATGGTAAAATGTGCATATGTGTGTAATATGCAATGTTATAAATATATTAGAATATATATTTATTGTGTAAACAATTTTGGGAAGCAATTTAGTTTGTGCGGGATATATTAATGTAATTTATGGAATTTAATTATTTTAATATATTAAACTTAATTTATTAAATAAAATATTTTTATTTAATAAATAGTTTCCGTTTTGATGGAAAAGATTTTCAAATATTTTATCCGAATTTTTAGAGTGGAATTTGTATATTTAAAATGCATTATATGTTATGTGATATGTATAGAGGTTAATAAAATGGGTACTAATTCTTGCAAGCCAAACAGAGCCTTAGAGAAAATAAGCCACGTATAAATTTTATGAAGTAGGAGGTGTCTTTCTAAGTGTTCTCCAAGTTTGGCAAGTAAGAGTTGCCAAACAAATAAGGCAAGAAGGAAGAGGATTCATGTGCCAACCCGATAATTTAGAAATTATTAAAAATCTTAATTGATTGAATAAAGGTTGAATAATAAGACCTAGACAGGAGATTAGATATGTATTTTAAAATTCTGTGAAGAATTTGTAAGGATTTAGAAAGTTTTGTGATAAAACTTATATGTTTTGTGTACAATGATTGTATATATGTACAGATGGTGGTTAAGGATCAAGGATTGATCAGTATACGTGTAACTTTTGCAAATCCTAAAGTTATGTTAAGAATATGGCTGATAAGTTAGTAAGCCATACTGAATGGTTAGAAACACTAATGAATATTTCAAAAAACCTAACTTCATTTCTGGGAATCCGAAACCTTAACCAGGAATATCAAAACCCTAAATCGGGAGCTCAAATGTTAAGTATAAATACTTAAGTGTTAAAAGATGTGGGATATATATGAAATGTCTAAATTACCCTTCAAATTGTAGGGGTAATTACTAAAATGCCCTTACTAAGTGCAAAATAACCAAAATGCCCTTTTACATACTTTTTAAGTAAAAGATATGTGTAATCTTTGGTGACTCATCACTTGGATAATTACCCTGTGCTCAAATCAAAATCTTATATTTGTTGCCACCTTGCAATTTTTTGGTGCATTGAATCAAAAAACAAAGATAAAAGTTAAGTAAATAACTTACTTTACTTAACATTCTAGCCAGGACTTTCTCTCTCTATAATTTTTGAAATCTTGAGAGGAAGGGAGACAAAAGTTAAGCCAATATCAGCCTTTAATTTTCCAAGAACAGATCATGATGATCAGATTCAAAGATCAAAGCTTAAAAGGTATAAAACCGTAAAAATGCTAAATCATGTAATTTATGTTATATGTTATAATTTGTTGGTTAAAGTTGTGTTTCATGATGTTATATAGTTATCAAAGATGTTACATCAAGGATCCACAACATCTAGACGTAAGAAATTAGAGTTTTTAGAAACTAACTATGAACCATAATTTGTGGCCTGACAGCCTAATGTCAGGGCTCATAGATCTGTCTGTGTTAATAGTTAGTTGTGTTTGATGTTATATAGTTGTTCTCTGTTATTAGGAGAGTAGACTGGAAGTTGAATCAACTCCATACCATGTCTAGATTTCAAGATATGAGTAGTCAAACATGGTTGACTGATCAGGAAAACTTAGTTTCTGGGCAACCCAGAAACCTAGAAACCTCTGACAACCATTTTTAAAGCCTCTGATCTTGCTACTGTTAAGGTTAATGGCCATGTTTTTATATTGGGTTTGTAGTCTGACATGTAGGCTACACAATCATACCTTTAGAACACCCAGATCTTACATAGAATCAAAGTTATGAGTGGTCAAACAAGGGTTGACCATCTGCCTAAAGAACAATTCTAGAAAACCCAGATTCTTCAAGAACATATTTTTTTACAAGGTTTGACTGGCTCAAATTTTGTGATTTTAATGTATTAATGCTGACCTAGTTTATAATAATTGTTCCTTGACATATGGAATACAAGTGTGAACTCTTAAATCACACAAACAAGAACCAGAATGCAAGTTATAAATATCCAAAGTAGGCAACTTGAACTGTTTTTACATTTCTGGGTAACGCAGAAACGAAGAACAACCTTTGACAAGGTTTTTGAGAGATTATATCTCTCTTTTGTGATATGTTTTGGCCATGAAACTTGTTTAGGATTGTAGTATTACATCAATACTACATGTTTAACACCATTAGCTTCCCAAAAACATGAAGATCAATGATCTAGACTTGGTCCAACTAGGCAACATGATCACAGTGTTTGAATGTTTTTAACTGACCAAGAACACTTATAGCGACAATTTTGTCGCTATAGAACATTTAGCGACAGTTTAATTATAAAATGAATTATTTTATTAAATAATTAGAGAAAAATGATTATTAATTATGAAAATACATAATTAATTTCTAAAAATTATTTGAAGTCATAAAAATTGATTTTTAATAATTTGGAATATATTTCATTAATATGTTAATTTTATTGATATTTAATTTATTTAATAATTACACTAAATAAATTACTTAAAAATGATTTTAATATTTTAAAAATCATTTGAAATTATATTAAGGTGTTAGAAAATATTTTAAATTATTTTAATGACTTTTAATATTTTGGGATGAATTTCATTAATAGTTTAATATTAATGATATTAATTTATTTAATAATTGTATTAAATAAATTATGGGAAATTAGTTTTAATGTTTTAAAAATCATATAAAAATTATTTAAAGGTTATAAAAGTGTTTTAAGTTATAAAATATAACTTTTAATATTTTGTCATGAAATACATTAATATTTTGTATTAATGATGCTTATTTAATAATGGATCTAAATGTTTAAAAATTATATAAATGCGATATTAAGGTATTAAAAATATTTTGAGATATTATAAATAATTTTTAATATTATGTTGAGTATTTCATTAATATTTGAAATTAAATAAATATTAATTATAATGGAATTATGTGGTATTTAAATCATATAAATATGATATTTATGATTGAAAAATCATGATAAATGGTAATAATTATTGGAAAATTATTACAAGTTATTAAAAAATATTTTGATTGATAATAAAATTATCTAAGATAGTTGTGAAGTGATTTGGTACAGTCTTATTGGAATTAGGCTCGATAATTTTCCGATTAGGCAATCGGGATGTCGGAATTGTACCAGACTCAAATCAGACTGAAATAGTTTGACTTGATACAGAGTCTTAAGTGTTTTATAGACTGATAGGATTATGTGATAATGTGTTTAGGTTATTTTATAACTGTATATAATAGTATTATACCGTGATGATATTATTCTAATGTAGAGATCAATATTATTAATATTAGGTCTTCAGATAAAGCTATATAGACTGTGTAGTAGTAGTTGGTGATTCAGGCAAGTTTTCTAATTTAAACTCAAGTTGTTTTTTTCAAGTATGCTAGTGGTTAATCATTGTTGATTATATCACATCTATAATTTGTTGATTCACACTTTGTGCATGTTACATGTGTTTATCAGGTATGAAAGGCTGATCACCTTCATTACCATCTGGTCCAGTTGATCTTTTAATGTTCATTATTGACCATTCATTCTTATTATCCTGATCGTTCAGTTATAAAACTTGATTCATGTTAGTTCACAATTTTTATATTGTTGAACGTTAGCCAGCTTATTATTCAATTCTTTTAATCATGATATATCTTTTATTGAACTTAAACTTGCTGGGCAAACTTGTTGCTCACCCTTACTATATCATGATAAACATTACTGATTAGGATGAATACGTCGGATACAAGAGAAGCCAATGACATTGTATGTCCGATAGAATATGGAATACAAGTAATAAGTTAAGGTTATCGACATTGGGGTTCATGTATAAAGTTTAATGTATAAATAATTTATGTTTACATCTTCCGCAATAGTTATAGAATTAGTATACCAGATTCGTGGTGATTGGGACCAGGATCTGGGGATGCTATAGTTGGTATCAGAGTTGTAGGTTATAATCCTTAGGTAGGGTTTGTTAGGTTTGTAATATTCATGAACGCAATCAAATTGCATAAAATAAGCAGAAATATGGAAAATCAGAGTTTTAAAATTTTACAAACCATATACCCGGATCACCATTTATGCACAATTATTAATTAAACGAAAATATTAAAATAAGAATCATACCCTTGAAGATTCGAGCTTTCTCAGGTATAAGTTCACCTCCAATCTTTTTCGCGTTCAACTTGAATCTGTCGGGTTTGGTTCCTTCCTTTGATCAACGTTAGCCACCCAAGTGTTTGGCCTCTAGAGGTGATCCACCAAGGAAGAAGAAATATTCAAGAAGAAGGGTGGTTGGCTAAACCCTAGTTTTCTATCTCTATAGAAAAAGAGCGTACTCTCCAACAATTGGAATCACATATGTTGTCAAAAAGTCAACAACCACCCTTACCCATAATAAGACTCCTCTTATTTATAAATGTGGGCAACCCTCCTTAACAATTAAGGAATTGAGTTTTATTTTAATTAATTAAAATCCTTTAATTAATTAGCCTCCTAATCTTATTAGGAATAAATAAGAGTACTAATATTTAATTAATTTCCAACTCTTTAAAAATTAAAATAATAATAATTGTAATAATATATATAAGACTACTCTTATTAATTTATGTATTTAATATTTCCGAAATATTAAATAATAAATATTAAACTATTTAATTTATTCTATCACCATAGATTAAATTAAACACATTTAACATATTATTACGATTATGCCATTAACTTCTTAAATAATTATTCTTCCTTTTATGGTGTGACCCTTTAGGTTCTCCATATTAAATCGGTTGTGAATAAATCAATTAGAACAATTCTAATCTTATATAAATAAATAAATTCAACTATTAATTTATTTAAATAAATAATATTTATTCTACAATAGGGATAAGCCTCCCTAGCGATCAATGACTTTCCAGATAATATAGATTTCAATATTAATTATAAAAGAACCTTTGAGTAAATAGTTACCATACAATTCAATCCTTCTACCATACAATGTCCCAATTAAATATAAGACATGTAATTACTATCAAGTCTTATTTTATTTATTTCGATCCTTAAATGCACAACTCCAAATAATGCAAATTAGAAACTCCTTTCTAATTTCATTCTGCCTTGGTTAAGGACTATTGGGTTGTCATTTATCGAATCACATAGGACATTTCTCTTCTTTTACTAGAAGCGGTAGATTCTTTATTAATCTTACATTATCTCCATGTACAACTTATTATACCCAAGCATACCCTTTGATATACCCTAAGGGTCTTAAAGAATAAGTCAAGTATATCTCATCATACACAAGATACTATGATGATCTCAAGTCCAAGGATCACTTGTACTACTATCACTTCAAGAATTTCTATTGACAGGCAAGTAAAACTCCATTAGGTATTCCTTAGCGAGCCACGTTCAGTGAAATTATTCTCTAATAAGCACCTACATACTTGCTTTAGTGTCTCCACACAAATGATCATGAGATCAATCATCCTCATGTAGATAATTAAAAGCTTTTAATAAATTAATACTTTTTATTAATAAATGAATAAGATTGTTTCAAAGTATATGCTTTATCATTAAACATGATTGGTTTGTGTGCATACTACTTTCAATCTCCCACTTGCACTAAAGCCAATCTCCATGGTATTTCATACCCTTCTTCTCTAGGTGACGATTATCCTGATGTTGAATAAGCTTTAGTTAATGGATATGTAATGTTTTCCCTGAGAGTTTTGTGATGCCCCCAAAACAGGTATACATCACCCATCTTGAGTCGCCAGATACATGGTACATAAATTCAAATAAAACTTAATTATACAACAGTCGTCTAAAATACGATAAAACATAGTTGAGAGTTTAAACAAGAATATTGTCATCTAGATAATATCCACATTCAATGGTGTCCTCATTATAATTATTTTCACATTATTCTGTAGAATAGTGAGGACTATTAAATCCATTTATCCTGGACCATCACTCCATTCCCCGACTCGTCCCAGCTATATTCTCATTTCCTGAAGAGAACAATGAAAGAAAGGGTGAGCTCAACTAGCCCAGTAAGAAATATTATGACTAAGATAATGTAGAATAAATTATCCTTAGCCTTCAATAGTATAACAAATATTAGAATACAATAGACAACAAGTTTTAGATCAACAACTGCTGCCGAAATAAGCAATCCATTAGAAGAGTCAAGTAGAGCATAAAATCTACTATCTTCTATGATTTAAAAGTTTTTCATCAACTTTATCGCTGAGACTCAGCTTAATAAATAAAATTGAATCATCCCTGCACCACGGCCAAGGATATTCATGTAATCATCAATGGTCATGACTATACCGAATAATCCATGGTCATAATCATACCCATAACTGTCCATCAATACACTACGGGCCAATGAGGACTTTTACCACATCTTTCGTTACATTACGATCATTATTATACTGAATAATCCTTGGTCATAATCATACGAAGTCCATCTATGCACGTAAGCCAAAGATGATTTTCATCACAATATAAGCATAAGGATGTTGACCATGTTATAACAATTCAATAAAACAAGTTCAAGGATAAATTTTAAAGATTTATAATTTAATTTATCCAGAAATCAATAACATCCAAATTGTTAACATGATACTGCTTTGTAGAGTAAAATTCAAGAATAATATTCATGTACCAAAAATAATTTGGACAGAAAAAAAAAATTTTGGGTGAATAGTACCCCGTGAATAGTACTTTAGGAATAGTACCCCGTGAATAGTACCCCGACACGAAAAGTGTCCCGAATACCCGAGTGAATGAAACTAGAGTGAATAGAAATCGGATGAATAGTAACCTTTGAATAGTAACTTGTGAATAGTACTCCGGCACGAAAAGTACCCCGAATACGTGAGTGAATAATACTAGAGTGAATAGTAACCGGGTGAATAGTAACCTATAAATAGTAACTTATAACAAAAAAATATCAAAGAAAATGATATTTCATGACGAGTACAAAAGAAATGATATCCGAGATGAGTATAATAGAATATACGAAACTGCAAATAAATTTTCACCCGCCATGCGGTAATCCATGTAGCACTACAAAAAATGGGGCTTCAGCAACAACCGATTTTCATTGCTAAAGGTGCCAAATTTTGTTGCTAAAGGGTTTTGGCAACGACTTTACTGTCGTTGCATCTTTCGTTGCGTAATGAGCATTGCTAATTGTTCTGCAACGAACGTATTTTTTTCGTTGTCAAAAGTAATACATTTTGCAACGAAATTTGGCTGTCGTACAGAGACATCGATCCTTTAGCAACAAAATGTATTGTTGCAGAATAATTAAAATGTCGTTGCTAAAAACCCCATTTCATTGCAAAAGACTACTAATTGGCAACAAAATGAACTCTTTTTTTTTTCAACGACCATGCATTTTCGTTGCAATTGACACCATTTTGCAACGACATTTTTTGTTGTAGTAAATTATGAAAATTGTTGCCTAAGTTTGCTTTCGTTGTGGAATGTAAACTTTTTAGCAACGATTTTCATTGCTAATTATATTATTTGGTAACGACATTATGTTGAATCAACAACAAAATGTTTGTTACTGGTTATTTTTCAATAGCAATGAAAGTCGTCAATTAGCAACAACATTATATGTTGCCATTTCTTTATATGTGCAACGAAAGTTGATATGATTTGCAACGATAAAAAATATTGCCTTTTATTTTAGTATTAGCAACAATATCATCTCCATTATTATTAGGTTAATTTTTCGTTGCCAAATATTATATTTTTAATGCCATTAGCAACGAAAATTTGTTGCTAAATGTATAAAAAATTGTTGCTATATTAAAACTTATTCAATGCTTTGGTAACGAATTATATTGTTGCCAAATCAAAAATTTCATTCTTTTGTGTGCACCGGTGGCTCAATGTCCCCATAGCAAATAATGACAAAAATACAAAAAGCTAAAATATTATTAACTTAATAAAATCATCCACTACATAATCATTCATTATCTTTACAATTAACCATCTAAAGCTATCACAGTTCTTCAATCAAAGTATATATCTACATATATAGAAAGAGTACACTTCATAATCAAACGTAGTACCGAAAATTTGATACCCGAAGATTGTAAGGCGTGTCGAATTTATTTACAAATAGTAGCAAATCACCAGAGAGGCTTGTCTTACGTAAAATCCAAATAGAAAAGAACCTAGTACGAAAAATTTGATACCCATCCAACCCATTCGAAGTCGTTTTATAAACAATTGTCGGTCGTAGAAGCGAACCTGCCTTCTTGCACATTTACAAATAGTAGCAAATCAAGAAAATGAAGCAAATAAGTCACCAGAGGCACTTAGTGCCAAAATCAATCTGTCATTAGACATCTTGAAACAAAACAATAATAAAGTTGCTATTACGTGGTACTAATGACCACCGCTCTACACCGTATTGCTTTTCATAAGCAAAAAAAACAAATGGGCAATCACAATATCATTTTTCTACAAATCCAAATAGAAAAAGAACCTTGGAATCACCATATAATTCATAAATATATTTACAAGAAAAATTGCTAAAAATATTCAATTGTAAATTCAATGGTCAATCTTAATCATGTCCATTTCATGAATTAATTTTAGTAAGCATAGTGGTAAACATATTTTCACATTACAAGACTTGTAGAATCTATTATTATATGTTGACCTCAACTCATAAGATTTCATCACCAATAACCAAAAACCTCATCAAAATCACTGCATATACCTCATATATGATTCTCAAGCCATAAAATCATATTTTCCAATTTTCTTACTTCACATAACATATTTAATTTATTTACTCATAACTAGAATATTTTCATGAAAAAGATACCAAATCAGTTCCAAAAAAGATTTCTTTTCAAGGATTTACCATAACATAGTCCCATATTGAACAATATATTTTTTCTCAAAATTTTAAAACATTCATTTACTATTTTTCATATATCCAAAACCACATTTCGAATATTTAAACAATCATAAATTGTACTTTTACTCCAAAAATATTCAATTGTAAATTAATGGTCATTATACTGATATTATATTGATGTACTCCCATAAAAATTTCATCAATTTTGGAGTTAATTACAAGGAGTTATAAAAAAACAATATACTTTTTAAAATAAGATTTTCTCAAAAAATTACAAAAATTTATAAACTCATCAAAATATCATTTCAAATTTTTCCAAAATTTTTGAAGGTTCAAAAATTTACTCAAACTAAAAACATAATAACCCTTTAAAATCCTTTACTATCCTTTTACCTATTTTTCAAAGAGCAAGATTTCTGAAATTAATATACGTTATAATTGACTCCGAGGAGTTATAAGCGGTTACTTTTAAAATAGTATTTTCTCATAAAAACTATAACTCCTAATCTATACATCCAAAATCGCCATTTTTTGGACACAATCTACAAAAAACTCATAAATTTTTCCAAAATTTTTGAAGGTTCGAATTGACTAAAACATAATAACCAAAATTCAATAGAAATACATCTTGATTCAAATTCAACTCAAAGCACCCTATTTATAGAAAAATCGCTTAGAACACCAAAGCAGAAAAATTGAATATAATAATAATATTATTATCAAATTTCAAGCCCATCACATTTGAAATCAATTTTAAACATGTTTAATGAGGCCACAAAATATAAAAAACATTTTATTAATAAAATAAATAAAACTTCCAAAAATTAATTATTTCAACTTCGTAACTTCAATCTTAAATAACAATGTTTAATCTCATGATTTTTATAGGAAATTCAATTCTCTACAACTTTTCAAAGAAAGTTTTCCAAATTCCAAATGGACAACAATTATGGAAAAATGTTGAGGCTATTAGTCATCATGTGAAAAATAAAATTTTCTTGAGACGACAAAATTTCCATATGCCCCAAAGATGCTAGCTATAATCATTTCATAAAATTCGACATCAAAGTTATTTACCCTCAAGTCGAATTCAGACACAATCTTAAATAACAATGTTTAGATTTCATATGAAAGGACAACAATTATGGAAAATTTGAGGCTATTAGTCAATGTGAAAAACTTTTCTTGAGATGACAAATTTCCATACAAGATATGCCCCAAAGATGCTAGCTATAATCAATATGTTAGAAAGACACATTTATTGATAACTTAGGAATTTTTAAGTGGTAAGGGCAGAACATACCTAAGTCAACAAGATAAGTTCCTCCCCTTCATAATTGGGTCCTAAAAGAATAGTCCCTGAGGGTTGATATGGTCACATCTTAAATGTCGACCATCTCTCATTTTGATCATGAAACCATCAGAACTACTCTTCACCTAAACTATATAAATAGATTATATGCTATTTTGCATATACTTCATATGTTAAATCATAGAAAAATTAAAAACCACCAAAATTATAGTATATTGCTTGCAACATCCAGCTGTGATATTTTAAGCAAAATATTAGCAAATATATGAGGAACTTTAACAATTATTGCGTATAAGAAGGCGTCCATCGTGAGAAAACCATTTGAGATGATTTAAAAAACCATTGCACAATTATTCCTTCCTTGATCCGATCAAAGAATCCTAATACTTTGCCAATTTGTTTCACTTTTGAATTCTTTGAACCTTTCAAATAATTCATACTTGTATTTCAGTAAATACACACATTCAACTCTTTGAATGATCTTCTCCTTTTCTTATACTAGTTTGTTCAATTTACAAAATAATTTTTTACATAAGTCAAGTATTCAAAATCCATTAAGTGATATTCCCGTTCTATACAAAAAATTATTATTATAAATAGAATAACAATTGTTCTTGAATATAATACCAAAGATTTCATTGTCCAACAACAAAATGGAAATAATGTTTCTAATGAGAACTGGAATACAATAACAGCTTATTGACTTAATAGATTTGCTCGTAAGCAATGCTAAACTATAAGTTTCTATGTCTAATACAACAACTTTTGCTTCATTTCCCACACATAGGATTACTTATCTTTATTTAGTTTTCTACTTCTATTTGGTCCCGTCATAACTCTATATTTATGATAACCAAAGTCGGTATCCAATACCCAAGTAAAACCTTTGACTTAAAGAAAAAATTATTTTAAATCATGAACAAAATTGTATTGTAACCGAAGCTTCACTAAGCTTCTTCTGGTTAGACTCTACAAGATACTTCTCGTAGTTTCTTTTCCAATGTCCAGACTTATTGCAGTGGAAGCAAACTCCATTTCTATCCATATCAGATTTGTTCTTATTATCCATTATTTTTGCCCTTTCTGTTTACCTTCTTTGAATCGTTCTTCTTTTCAGAAGATCATTTGGCCCCTACCAGTAAGACTTGGTCTTTCTTGGTTGGAAAGTGACTCTCAACATTTTTCAACATGTTAGGCAAATCAGCGAGGCTAATATCTAGCTTGTTCGTACGAAAAATTCACAACAATTGGGAAAGGAGTCCGGGAGTGAGTGTAAGATCAAATCTTGGCTCAACTCTCTAGCCATTACAAAACCAGTTGTCCTAACTATTCAATTAAATTAATCATCATTAGGACATGTGTCTGTTCTGTAGTGTCATCGGTCATTATAGATCGGAAGAACTCCTTAGATATCTTATATCTTTCAGTCCTACTTTCCTTACCATCAACTACTTGATGTGCAGGAATATAGTAAGAGCATCCATAGTTTTATACTGACACTGAAGCTCGTTACTCATGGATGCGAGCATGATGCATTAAGCTAATTGTGCATCATCTTGCCACTTTCTAAAAGTAGCAATCTCTTCCTTAGAGGCATTGTCTACAACCATTGCAGGGATAGGCGTATTAAGGACATAAGATAGCTTTTCAACCATGAGAAATATTCTTAAATTCCTTAACCAATCCGTTTAATACGGTCTGATTAAATAACATCTAATATGCTTCACAGTGATAGTAATTTAAACTTTGTAAAATTTTGTAAATGAATTTGTAATTAACAACATTTTACCATACATTCTTTTATTAATTACCAAAATAAATTAGGTCTTGTTTTAAATTGGTATCTCCCACTATTTTCTTCAAACTATATTACCCTCACTTATATAGTTCAGCAAAATTTAATTAAAGATTTTCTAGTGAGAATAAGGATCTCATTTCAAATGTATATAGCTTTGTGGTGACACAACAAACTATATATAAATAAATAGGTAGACAACTCTTGTCAATTACATCAACTATCCAACTCCTTGTATTTTGCCTCTTAGATTATTTTGATCAAGTGGTGGCACATCCGAATCGAAATTATCCAAGTTAAGTCCAACATAACACTCCATATATTCAAAAAAGAAAAATATTATCCTTGTGGTGACACAACAAAACAACATTGTTCAATTTTCTTTATAAGCATCAAATGTTATAAAATTAACATCTCAAAGAATTAAGATAAGCCTTATGGTGACACAATAAACTTATAATAATTAATTGATACTCTATTATTTTAATCATGCTAGAAGGTGATGTTCGATATTCCAAATATCTTTGAACGCTTAGGACTTAATATAAAATATTTGAGGGGCTTGTTATTAATTTGTCTCATCTTGTTTAGCTGCATAACATATATATATATATATATATATATATATATATATATATATATATATAAATATACGTATATTATATTAATTAACATGCGAGCATGTTTGCATAATATATATATATATATATATATATATATATATATATATATATATATATATATAGTATAAGCATACACATATAGAATATTATATTCTACCCAGATTGATTATGGATTTTATTCTAGTTTGGTTCACTAGAGCCACCAAGTGAACTAAAAGGTCAAACCTAGGGGGTGCAAACCTATTACATTTAAACACGGGCTCCATTACAAACAGGTCTTCAAGCGCTACTTGCTCCTTGATCTCCAATTCTTCAAAATAATTCTAACTATTGCTATTACAAAACTATTTAAAATAAATAGA
The DNA here is from genome assembly GCA_020205615.1 of Panax quinquefolius. Taxonomy (NCBI): domain Eukaryota; kingdom Viridiplantae; phylum Streptophyta; class Magnoliopsida; order Apiales; family Araliaceae; genus Panax; species Panax quinquefolius. The sequence continues at coordinate 64,619,992 of CM035161.1, forward strand.
AACCTTGATTAGCAGTCAAGGAGAAGTACATAGGAGGAAGATAGAATTTACATCAAGGAAAAATTAGAGAAGACGAGGTACGCAGACTGTAAGACCCCAACTTATTATTAATGAAATTTAATTTTCTCTATTTATTATTTTGAAATAGTAAGGGTTGATTTGATTAATGTGGATAGTTAGGGGTAAGATACGCAAATATTTCAAAATAAGCAAGTGGTTATAAAATATTCATTGTTATCGGGAATATTCGTTTGGTCGTGGAATATTCGTTCGCTTGAGAATATTCGAACGACGGCGCAGCCATGTGTGGGCCCCATAACGGAAAGCGATTGGATGAAGAAAACGACAAATATAAGTTGTTTAAAAAATAACTACGTAGTTATTACTGAAGTAACATCGCTTGGAATACCCGGTGGTTAAAACACACTAATACGCTGTTGTTGCACAAAGAAGACACCAGTATTGCACCAATTATTGATTCTTAATTATTGAAGGCACTAATCAATAAAGGTTACGAATTACTTTCAAAGATTTTATTGAGTTAATAATTGTTGCGTTGATATTTTATATTCTTTGTTGTTTCAATAATTTTCATTACATAAGATTTTCATTATCGGCAATAATTCATATTATCTCTAATATTATTAGATAACATTATTGGCAATGTCTAGAAAGTTCTGCGTCTAAGGAGAGGTTTGGTCACCTAATTGCGCCAAAGAAGAAGAAATTCTTATTGAAAGCCCCTCTTCCTGAACCGCCTCGGTTGTCAATATTGTGATTCTCGTAATATTATTTGTGAATAATTAATTATTGATTCATATGATGAGGAAAATATTGATTTTATGTGGATATAGATGGAGAAAATTTTAATGTGACAATTGTTGAAAATTGAAATTTTATCTTTTTCGATAAAATAATTCATTTAAATATATTATTATATTTTAATAATATAATAATGGTGATATTTTTACAACGAATGTGGGATATATGAGTATACGAGGAGGAAGAGTATTTTTGTTGCAATAAATGTTTAAAACATGTTAAACATGTCTGTGGATCCCATTTATCGATCGAAATTTGATTATAAATTTATAAAATCGCCTGCTTTGTGGATTTCTGGTCAATTTATATTTGGAATTTGGAAAAACTTTCTTCTCGCAAAGTTGTAGAGAATTGAATTTCCTATAAAAAAGTCGCGAGATTCAAATTTTCTGATAAAAGGGCTATTTATTATGAATTATTGAAGTTCAAGTTCAAATAATTAATTTTTGAAGTTTAAAATATTTTTAATTACAAAAACGTTTTTTTTTGTTTGGTTAGCCTCATTAAACACATGCAAGTTGCTTTGAATCAGATGGTTCTAGGTGCGTAGAGATTTTGTAATATATATAATATTATTATATTAAATTTTCTCGCTTTGGTGTTCTAAGCAATTTCCTATAAATAGGTGCTTAGGTTAGAATTGAAAATCACACCGAAATCAAGTTTTCTCTCTATATTATCGAGTTTATTCTTTTGAGTATTTTGAGTATACTTTGAGTATTGCTATATGGTGCAAGTCCAAGTCATAGCCTATATCCTGTTTTTCAAATAGAGTAATCGATCTTTCGAGGTAAGGGATGTTATTTTCTTCTCAAATGATATTATTTCTTCAATATCATTATACCGAAATATTGATTGAAACTTTTATCAAATTTGGAACTTTTCCATGCTCTGGGTTACTATTCACGGGTTACTATTCATGAGTTACTATTCACGAGTTACTATTCACGAAGTTACTATTCACGAGTTACTATTCACGAGTACTATTGAAGCGTGAAGATGTTTTTTGTGGAATTTCTATCTTTTGGTGTCTGAGTTACTATTCACGATATACACTATTCATTACACTATTCACGATACTACTATATTCAATTAAAAATAAAATTTCTTCTTTTGTCCAAAATATCTATTCGGATACTAGCTTTGATTGTATCCATGTTTTGATCATTCTTGAATTTTACACCACTATAATTATTTTTGAGGTATTTTTGGACGTGAATAAAACAAAGTACGAATCCTTAATCCTTAATCCTTGTCATTTTGTTTCACCGGATTCGCTTTCTTTAAAAATATTTTCATCATCTTCGGTCTTAAATGATGATATTATGGAATATCTTTGGCACTGTGGCAAAAAGATGAATGATTTCTTAAGAATATCTTTGGCCCGTAGTGCAAAGATGAATGAACAGTGTATCTTAGATGAAAGATGAACAATGTATTTAAATGAATATGATTAATCGATGAATATCTTTGGCCTCAGAGTGCAAAAAGATGAATATTTGATTCCGTATGTATATTGATTGATGTTACAGGATAAAAGATAGACGATGAACTTTTAAATTCATACATGAAGATAGTAGTTTGCATTCTCTACTTAACTCTTCTAATGAATTATTATTTCACGCTGCGAATATTGATTTAAAATTTGTTGTCTATCAGATTCTATTAGATTTTTCCTCGTGAAGACTAACGATAATTTGTTGTATATTATCTTAGTCATAATATTCTTTATTGAGCTAGTTGAGCTCACCCTTTTCCTTTTTGTTCCATTTTTCTCGTGAGGCGAGAATATAGCGAGTACGAGTAGGGTATGGAATGAAGGTTCTAGAAAGAGTTGTTTAGTAGTCCTCACCATTTTGTAAAATAATGTATCAATAAATGTGATGAGGATTTATTTGAGTATAGATATTGTCTAGAAGATAATATTTGTATTTAAACTCACAGCTTTATCTTGTTGTAATAATAAAGTTGTAGTTGTTTCGCATACATGTATTGACAACTCGTAATGGGTGATGTATACCTATTTTGGGGGCGCCACAAATTGGTATCGTAGCTTAGGGATATGATCTCTGGCGAGAGATCGGGGAATAGAACTAGGAGGGAGAGACGCAGTAAATCCTTCGCTAGTGTGTCCTACCTAAGCTTATTTTTTAGTTGGTCAAGATATAGGGATATTATGTGATATATTGATTTCCTTAATTAACCCTTATTTTATGACAAGATTTGAGAATGTCGAATCGAGAATATTAATAATGGAAATGAGACCGTGGAGACGCTTTTACTCACCAACGAGGAGAACGCGGTAACAGTCGGCAATGTTCCTCCCGTGAACAACACCATTGAAGCGTATGATGAACGAGGGATGTTTAGAAGCTTTTTGCGCTTCATGCAAAATCGACGAGGGAAACTCGTGTTCAAAATACAGGAGGAAATGATAGCAATTCACGGGTTGTCACAAACAAGCGCTTCAAAGAGTCGGGACCACCGAATTTAAGGGAAAGCCAGATCCGATCATGGCGGAAACACGGGTCAAACAAATTACCAAGATATTCGATGTCTTGGGATGCACGGAGAACAGAAGGTTCCATTCGCCACCTTTATGTTCCGTGGCGAGGCGCACTCATCGGTGGGAGTCTCGTGAAGCGTACTCCATCCACCGCACTCAAAGATGTCTTGGGAGACGTTTGAAACTATTTAATGACAAATACTTTCCGAAAGTGTTCGCTATATGAAGGAAGTGGAGTTTATTAGATTGAACAAAACAACACGACGGTGTCTCAAGACGAGGCAAAGTTTGCAGAGTTATCCGTGTTTGCACCTCATTTGGTGGAGAATGAGGAACGATGACGCGGATGTTTCTTAGAGGTTTGAAACCCAGATACGCCAAGATATCTCATTTCTCATAAATTTTCTCTCTATTCGGATGTGTTGTAAAATGTGGCTCAATTATTAGAGCGAGATAACGAGTACGGCCAACCGAGGGACCACAACCAGGATCGTACTCGTAGATAGCGATCAATGTAATAATGATAACCAATGAGAAAGAAACAGACGACGACAAAATGGTAACCACTCCGTGGTAATCATGGCCATGAAAATAGAAGAAGCGAAATCGGAGGAGATTTTAAAAGAGGAGATTTAACAACGACCATATGAAGACGACAAAGCTGCTTGGCAAAGAATCGGTTCTAAGGGAGGAGAACGACCACCCATCATATATGCTATAAATGCGAAAAAGAGGGACATATCACCAAACCGCCCACAACAGCTCAAGGTATGCTATAATTGTGGAAAGGAAGGACATATCGCCGAGATCAGACAAGAGCGAAAACCTAGTTCAATGGGGACGGTGACTCAAAAGATCGTCCCTAAAAGTCAAAGTCAACGATTCCGGAAGAGCGTTTGTTGTGATCGGTCAAAATGCGAGGAACCCAAACGAGGTGATCACGGGTAAGCTATTTATAAATTCTTACGAAGTTTATACCTTACTTGATACCGGCATACCCATTCATTTATCTCTCCTGCATGTGCTCAACGCTTAAACTTGACTCGAGAAATTAGACTTTGACCTATCTGTGGAAACTCCGTTAGAGAAACTTTCATCACATCCACCGCTTATAAATCTTGTTTGATTCAAGTTGGCACCATCACCTTACCGCTGACCTTATCTCTTTAAAGATACTTGCTTTTGATGTGATTTTAGGGATTGATTGGTTAACTACTCATCATGCCAAAATTGATTGTTTTCGTAAGGTTGTTAGTTTTCATATTCCTAACCAACCCGTTGTATGCAATTCAAGCAACTAAACCATTAAAATCAATCACTATCATATCTAATCATAAAGTATTCGCTTATTGAAAAACGGATGTCAAGCTTTCTTAGCCCATGTTATGGATTTGAATAAAGACACGCCAAATTTGAATAATATTCTCGTTGTTATCGACTTTCCCGACGATTTTCCCAAGAACTTCCCAGTCTACCCCGTAACGTGAAGTTGAATTCTTTATTGATCTTGAACTCGCACAAAGCCCATTTCTAAAACCCCATATCGAATGGCTCCTATTGAACTTCAGAGTTAAAGGTCCAACTACAGAATTGTTGGACATCGGTTTCATTCGTCCCAAGTACATCTCCTCGGGGTGCTCCTGCTTTATTTTTAAAGAAGAAAGACGGGAGTATGCGACTTTGTATTGACTATCGAATTGAACCATGTCACCATCAAGAATAGGTATCCTCTACCTCGTATTGATGACTTGTTTGACCAAATTGCAAGGGGCACAATTCTTTTCAAAATCGATCTTCGCTCGATATCATCAAATCAAGATTAGAATCGAGGATATTCCAAAGACCGCCTTTAGAACTTCGAGAGACGGGCATTATGAATTCTTAGTCATGTCTTTCGGACTAACTAATGCTCCTCATGGCTTTCATGGATATGATGAACCGAGTATTCAAGGAATATTTGATCAATTCGTTGTTGTTTTTATTGATGACATCCTTATATATTCCAAAAGTCGTGAAGATCATGAGCACCATTTGAAGTCGGTACTCCAAAGGCTTCGTGAAAACAAACTATATGCCAAATTAAAGAAATGCGAGTTCGGCTTGAGGAAGTAGCATTCCTTGGGCACGTGGTGTCGAAACATGGAGTATCCGTGGATCCGCCAAGATTGAAGCAATACAAAGTTGGGAGCAACCAAGCCTTGATCAAGTACGAGCTTTTTGGGCTTAGCCGTTATTATCGAGATTCGTGGAAGGGTTTTCTCGAATCGCTACTCCATTAACTCAAATTTAACTCGGAGGATACAAAATTCATTTGGAGCAAAGAATGCGAGAAAGTTTCCAAGAGCTTAAGAGGAGACTTATTTCTAAGACTGTTCTAACAATACCATCCATCCGTTCGGATGGATTTGTTATCTCACAAATGATGCTTCAGCAAAGGGTTAGGATGTGTTCTCATGCAACGTGGGAAAGTCATAGCCTATGCCTCGCGACAACTTAAAGAGTATGAGAGGAATTATCCTACTCATGATCTAGAGTTAAGCGGCAGATGCTTTCAAGCTAAAGATATGGAGGCACTATCTATATGGGGAGAAAGTGGAGATATATTCGCACCATAAAAGCCTTAAATATTTCTTCACTCAAAAGAACTCAACATGCGGCGAAATGACGCTGGCTCGAGCTATTGAAAGACTACGACCACACTATTCAATACCATCCCGGAAAAGCGAACGTGGTAGCCGACGCGTTGAGTAGAAAGATCATATGCGGAACGAAAAGGATGATGTCAAGTATACGACAGAGCCAACTTTAATAGAAAAAGTTAAGGTTGCTCAAGCCACCGAATCGGAGAGATGCTTGCTGAAGAAAGAAAGTACAAGAAGGAGCTATTCCTAAGCGAGAATTGATGAAGAAGGAATACTTGAGTCCACTCTGCACTTTGTGTTCCTAACGACTCGATTTGAAGTACAAGATTATGATGGAGGCACACAATACACCATTTGCAATCCATCCTCGAAGTACTAAAATGTATCGTGATCTTCGACATACATTTTGGTGGAACAATATGAAGAGAGAGATTGCAAAGTTTATCTCAATGTGTTTAACTCATTCAACGTGTAAAGCGCGAGCATCTAGTACCTAAGGGTCCGTTGCAACCACTTGAGATTCCGAAATGGAAGTGGGAACACATTACCATGGATTTCACATGGGTCTTCCCTACGGTTTCTCAAGGCATCAATGCTATTTGGGTTATTGTTGATAGATTAACCAAGTCCGCTTCATTTCTTGCCGATACGGAGACTTATTCACTCGAACGCCTTGCTAGTATGTACGTGAATGAGATTGTGAGGTTGCATGGCATGCCTGTATCCATAGTTTCGGATCGTGACCCAAGATTCACTTCAAGATTTTGGGTTAGCTTGCAAAAAGCTATGGGCACGTATTTGCGATTTAGTTCGCAAAGATACCATCCCCAAACCAGACGGACAATCGAGAGGACTATTCAAACTCTTGAAGATCTATTAAGACTCGTGTCCTAGACTTCAAGGGTAGTTGGGATAAGTATTTACCATCAGGTGGAATTCTCCTACAACAACAAAGCTTATCGTGCAAGTATAGGTGTGGCTCCATTCAACCATTATATGGACGAAAATGTCGCTCTCAATATGTTGGGACGAGGTGGGTGAAGCAACATTGTTGGGACCCGAAGTTAGTACGTATGATCACTCACTAAAAGATCCAAATGATTCGACAACGATACAAACGGCACAAGATCGACAAAAGAGTTATGCGGATCTTCATCGAAAGGACGAGGAATTTAGTGTAGGGGATCATGTATTGTTGCGAAGTTGCTCCATGGAAGGAGTTACAAGATTTGGGAAGAGAGGAAAGCTCAATCCACGATTTATCGGTCCATTTCAAATTCTTGACCGAGTAGGAAATGTAGCTTATAGACTTGCGTTACCTCTCGAGTATGTCTCGTGTTCATAATGTGTTTCATATATCCATATTTCACGAAATATGTGAAAGACCCAAACCACGTTATAGAGCTAGAACCGGACGAGATAGCCAAGACTTAACGTATGAGGAGGTACCACAAGATCTTGGATAGAAGGAGCATGTCCTACGCCAAGAAAGGTCATACCACAAGTTAAAGTTTTGTGGAGGAATCATGCTATAGAGGAAATGACCGGGAATTGAAACGGAAATGAAAGCGAGGTATCCTCACCTTTTCAAACACCAGTATCGTGACGCCAATTTCGAGGACGAAATTTCATAAGGAGGGAGGTTGTAAGACCCCAACTTATTTATTAATGAAATTTAATTTTCTATTTATTATTTTGAAATAGTAAGGGTTGATTTGATTAATGTGGATAGTTAGGGTAAAATACGTAAATATTTCAAAATAAGCAAGTGGTTATAAAATATTCATTGTTATCGGGAATATTCGTTTGGTCGTGGAATATTCGTGATCGTCGGGAATATTCGAATTTACGACGCAGCTAGCTATGTGTGGGCCCCATAATGGAAAGCGATTGATGAAGAAAACGACAAATATAAGTTGTTTTAAAATACTCAGCAGTAGTTGTTACCAAGTAATACCGTTGGAATACCCGGTGGTTAAAACACACTAATACGCTGTTGTTGCACAAAGAAGTACCACATTGCATTGTATTGATTATTGAAGGCACTACTCAATAAAATGGTTACAAAGAATTACCGCTCAAAGATTTTATCGAGTTAATAATTGTCATTGATATTTTATATTGTCATTGTTTCAATAATTTTCATTACATAAGATTTTTCATTATCGGCAATAATTCATATTATCTCAATAATATTATTAGATAACATTATTGGCAATGTCTAGAAAGTTCTGCTTTAAGGAGAGGTTTGGTCACCTAATCATGCTACCAAGAAGAAGAAATTTTTATTGAAAGCCCCTCTTCCTGAACCGCACTCGTTGTCAATATTGTGATTCTCAGAATATTATTTGTGAATAATTAATTATTGATTCATATGATGAGGAAAATATTGATTTTATGTGGATATAGATGGAGAAAATTTTAATGTGACAATTGTTGAAAATTGAAATTTTATCTTTTCTCGATAAAATAATTCATTTAAATATATTATTATATTTTAATAATATAATAATGGTGATATTTTTACAACGAATGTGGGATATATGAGTATACGAGGAGGAAGAGTATTTTTGTTGCAATAAATGTTTAAAACATGTTAAACATGTCTGTGGACCCATTTATCGATCAAATTTGATTATAGCATGTAAAATCGCTTCGCTTGTGGATTTCTTGTCAATTTATGTTTGGAATTTGGAAAACTTTCTTCTCGCAAAGTTGTAGAGAATTGAATTTTCTATAAAAAGTAGCGAGATTCGAATTTTCTGATAAAAGGACTATTTATTATGAATTATTGAAGTTCAAGCTCAAATAATTGATTTTTGGAAGTTTAAAATATTTTTAATTACAAAAAAACGTTTTTTTGTGTTTGGTTAGCCTCATTAAACACATGCAAGTTGCTTTGAATTCAGATGGTTCTAGGTGCGTGAGAAATTTTTGTAATATATATAATATTATTATATTAAATTTTCTGCTTTTGTGTTCTAAGCAATTTCCTATAAATAGGTGCTTAGGTTAGAATTGAAAATCACACCGTAAATCAAGTTTTCTCTCTATTATTATCGAGCGTATTCTTTTGAGTATTTTGAGTATACTTTGAGTATTGCTATATACTAAGTCCAAGTCCAAGTCATAGCTATATCCTGTTTCAAATAGAGTACCGATCTTTCGAGGTAAGGGATGTTATTTTCTTCTCAAATGATATTATTTCTTCAATATCATTATGTCAAATATTGATCGAACTTTTTATCAAATTTGGAACTTTTCCATGTCTGAGGTTACTATTCTATTACTATTCATGAGTTACTATTCACGAGTTACTATTCACGAGTTACTATTCACGAAGTTACTATTCACGAGTACTATTCATGGAAGCGTGAAGATGTTTTTTTGTGAATTTCTATCTTTTGGTGTCGGTTTACTTCATTCACGATACTCACGAGACTATTCACGATACTAAGACTATTCAATCAAAAATAAAATTTCTTCTTTTGTCCAAAATATCTATTCGGATACTAGCTTTGATTGTATCCATGTTTTGATCATTCTTGAATTTTACACCACTATGATTATTTTTGAGGTATTTTTGGACGTGAATAAAACAAAAGTACTAATCCTTAATCCTTAATCCTTGTCATTTTGTTTCACTAGATTCGCTTTCTTTAAAAATTTTTTCATCATCTTCGGTCTTAAATGATGATATTATGGAATATCTTTGGCCTCAGAGTGTGCAAAGATGAATGATTTCTCAAGAATATCTTTGGCCAGTAGTGAATGATTTCAAAGATGAACAGTGTTTAGATGAACATGACTAATCGATGAATATCTTTGGCCCAGTAGTGCAAAAAGATGAATATTTGATTCCGTATGTATATCGATTGATGTTACAGGATAAAAGATAGACGATGAACTTTTAAATTCATACATAGAGATAGTAGTTTGCATTCTCTACTTAACTCTTCTAATGAATTATTATTTCACTATAATATTGATTTAAAATTTGTTGTCTATCAGATTCTATTAGATTTTTCCCCGTTGAAGACTAACGATAATTTGTTGTATATTATCTTAGTCATAATATTCTTTATCGAGCTAGTTGAGCTCACCCTTTTCCTTTTTGTTCCATTTTTCTCGTGAGGCGAGAATATAATGAAGTACGAGTAGGGGTATGGAATGAAGGTTCTAGAAAGAGTTGTTTAGTAGTCCTCACCATTTTTGTAAAATAATGTATCAATAAATGTGATGAGGATTTATTTGAGTATAGATATTGTCTGTAAGATAATATTTGTATTTAAACTCACAGCTTTACTCGTTGTAATAATAAAGTTGTAGTTGTTTTTCGCATCATGTATTGACAACTCGTAATGGGTGATGTATACCTATTTTGGGGGGTGTCACAATTGGTATCGAGCTTAGGATATGATCTCCAAGCGGAGATCGGGAATAGAACTAGGAGGGAGAGACGAGTAAATCCTTCGCTAGTGTGTCCTACCTAAGCTTATTTTTTTTTTTGAGTTGGTCAAGATATAGGGATATTATGTGATATATTGATTTCCTTAATTAACCCTTATTTTATGACAAGATTTGAGAATGTCGAATCGAGAATATTAATAATGGAAATGAGACCGTGGAGATTCCTTTACTCACCAACGAGGAGAACGTGCAACAGTCGGCAATGTTCCTCCCGAACAACAACACCAATGAAAGCGTATGATGAACGAGGGATGTTTAGAAGCTTTTTGCGCTTCATGCAAAATCGCATTTAGGGAAACTCGTGTTCAAAATACAGAGGAAATGATAGCAATTCACCGGTTGTCACAAATGCCCAAGCAGCTTCAAAGAGTCAGGACCACCAGAATTTAAGGGAAAGCCAGATCCGATCACGGCGGAAACATGGGTCAAGCAAATTACCAAGATATTCGATGTCTTGGGATGCACGGAGGAACAGAAGGTTCCATTCGCCACCTTTATGTTCCGTGGCGAAAGGCGTATCATCGGTGGGAGTTCATGAAGCGCACTCCATCCACCGCACTCAAGAGATGTCTTGGGAGACGTTTCAGAATTATTTAATGACAAATACTTTCCCGAAAGTGTTCATTATATGAAGGAAGTGGAGTTTATTAGACGGGAGCAGAACAACACGACGGTGTCTCAAAGACGAGGCAAAGTTTGCATAGAGTTATCCGTGTTTGCACCTCATTTGGTGGAGAATGAGGAACGATGACGCGGATGTTTCTTAGAGGTTTGAAACCCCAAGATACGCCAAGATCTCATTTCTCATAAATTTTCTCTCTATTCAGATGTTGTAAATAGGGCTCAATTATTAGAGCGAGATAACGAGTACGGTCAACCGAGGACCACAACCAGATCGTACCGTAGATAGCGAAATAATGTAATAATGATAACCAAATGAGAAAGAAACAGATTTGACAAAATGGTAACCACTCGTGGTAATCATGGCCATGAAAATGTAAGAAGCGAGTCGGTGGAGAGATTTTAAAAAGAGGAGATTTAACAACGACCATATGAAGACGACAAAGTCTTTGGCAAAAGAATCGGTTCTAAGGAGGAGAACGACCACCGATCATATGCTATAAATGCGGAAAAGAGGGACATATCACCAAACCGCCCACAACAGCTCAAGGTATGCTATAATTGTGGAAAGAAAGGACATATCGCCGAGATCAGACGCAGAGAGCAAACCTAGTTCAATGGGGACGGTGACTCAAAAGATCGTCCCGTAAAAGTCAAAGTCAACGATTCTAGGAAGAGCGTTTGTTGTGATCGGTCAAAATGCGAGGAACCCAAACGAGGTGATCACGGGTAAGCTATTTATAAATTCTTACGAAGTTTATACCTTACTTGATACCCGGCATACCCCATTCATTTATCTCTCCCGCATGTGCTTAACGCTTAAACTTGACTCGAGAAATTAGACTTTGACCTATCTGTGGAAACTCCGTTAGAGAAACTTTCATCACATCCACTCGCTTATAAATCTTGTTTGATTCAAGTTGGCACCATCACCTTACCCGTTGACCTTATCTCTTTAAAGATACTTGCTTTTGATGTGATTTTAGGGATTGATTGGTTAACTACTCATCATGCCAAAATTGATTGTTTTCGTAAGGTTGTTAGTTTTCATATTCCTAACCAACCTCATTGTATTTAATTCAAGCAACTAAACCATTAAAATCAATCAATGTCATATCAAATCATAAAGTTATTCGCTTATTGAAAAACGGATGTCAAGCTTTCTTAGCCCATGTTATGGATTTGAATAAAGACACGCCAAATTTGAATAATATTCTCGTTGTTATCGACTTTCCCCGACGATTTCAAGAACTTCCCTGGCCACCCCGTGAACGTGAAGTTGAATTCTTTATTGATCTTGAACCCGGTACAAAGCCCATTTCTAAAACCCCATATCGAATGGCTCCTATTGAACTTCGAGAGTTAAAGGTCCAACTACGTGAATTGTTGGACATCGCCTCATTCATTCCCTAGTACATCTCCTCGGGGTGCTCTGCTTTTATTTGTAAAGAAGAAAGACGGAGTATGCGACTTTGTATTGACTATCGAATTGAACCATGTCACCATCAAGAATAGGTATCCTCTACCTCGTTGATGATGACTTGTTTGACCAAATTGCAAGGGGCACAATTCTTTTCAAAAATCGATCTTCGCTCGATATCATCAAATTTGAAGATTAGAATCGAGGATATTCCAAAGACCGCCTTTAGAACTTCTATGACGGGCATTATGAATTCTTAGTCATGTCTTTCGATCGACTAATGCTCCTCGCGCGCTTTCATGGATATGATGAACCGAGTATTCAAGGAATATTTGGATCGGTTCGTTGTTGTTTTTTATTGATGACATCCTTATATATTCCAAAAGTCGTGAAGATCATGAGCACCATTTGAAGTCGGTACTCCAAAGGCTTCGTGAAAACAAACTATATGCCAAATTAAAGAAATGCGAGTTCGCTTTGAGGAAGTAGCATTCCTTGGGCACGTGGTGTCGAAACATGGAGTATCCGTGATCCGGCCAAGATTGAAGCAATACAAAGTTGGGAGCAACCAAGCTCGGTGATCAAGTACGAGCTTTTTTGGGCTTAGTGGTTATTATCGAGATTCGTGGAAGGGTTTTCTAATCGCTACTCCATTAACTCAATTAACTTTGGGAAGGATACAAAATTCATTTGGAGCGAAGAATGCGAGAAGAGTTTCCAAGAGCTTAAGAGGAGACTTATTTCTAAGACTGTTCTAACAATACCATCCGGTTCTTGATGGATTTGTTATCTACAAATGATGCTTCGCAAAGGGTTAGGATGTGTTCTCATGCAACGTGGGAAAGTCATAGCCTATGCCTCAACAACTTAAAGAGTATGAGAGAGAATTATCCTACTCATGATCTAGAGTCAGCAAGCAATAAGTTTTCAAGCTAAAAGATATGGAGGCACTATCTATATGGGGAGAAAGTGGAGATATATTCGCACCATAAAAGCCTTAAATATTTCTTCACTCAAAAGAACTCAACACGCGGCAATGACGTTGGCTCGAGCTATTGAAAGACTATGACCACACTATTCAATACCATCCTGGAAAAGCGAACGTGGTAGTGACGCGTTGAGTAGAAGATCATATGCGAGGAACGAAAAGCGATGATGTCAAGTATACGATGAGAGCCAACTTTAATAGAAAAAGTTAAGGTTGCTCAAGCCACCGAATCTTGAAATGATGCGTATGAAGAAGAAAGTACAAGAAGGAGCTATTCCTAAGCGCGAATTGATGAAGAAGGAATACTTCGAGTCCACTCTAGACTTTCAGGTTCCTAACGACTGATTTGAAGTACAAGATTATGATGGAGGCACACAATACACCATTTGCAATCCATCCTCGAAGTACTAAAATGTATCGTGATCTTCGACATACATTTTGGTGGAACAATATGAAGAGAGAGATTGCAAAGTTTATCTCAATGTGTTTAACTTATCAACGTAGTAAAGGCGAGCATCTAGTACCTAAGGGTCCGCTGCAACCACTTGAGATTCCGAAATGGAAGTGGGAACACATTACCATGGATTTCAAGTGGGTCTTCCTACGGTTTCTCAAGGCATCAATGCTATTTGGGTTATTGTTGATAGATTAACCAAGTCTCGCTTTCATTTCTTGCCGATACGGAGACTTATTCACTCGAACGCCTTGCTAGTATGTACGTGAATGAGATTGTGAGGTCAGTATGGCATGCCTGTATCCATAGTTTTGGATCGTGACCCAAGATTCACTTCAAGATTTTGGGTTAGCTTGCAAAAAGCTATGGGCACGGATTTACGATTTAGTTCGCAGATACCATCCCCAAACCATTTTACAATCGAGAGGACTATTCAAACTCTTGAAGATCTATTAAGACTCGTGTCCTAGACTTCAAGGGTAGTTAGGATAAGTATTTACCATCGGTGGAATTCTCCTACAACAACAAAGCTTATCGTGCAAGTATAGGTGTGGCTCCATTCAAGCATTATATGGATGAAAAATGTCGCTCTCCAATATGTTGGGACGAGGTGGGTGAAGCAACATTGTTGGGACCCGAAAGTTAGTACGTATGACTACTTTAAAAGATCCAAATGATTCGACAAACGATACAAACGCAAGACAAGATCGACAAAAGAGTTATGCGGATCTTCATCGAAAGGACGAGGAATTTAGTGTAGGGGATCATGTATTGTTGCGAGTTGCTCCATGGAAGGGAGTTACAAGATTTGGGAAGAGAGGAAAGCTCAATCCACGATTTATCGGTCCATTTCAAATTCTCGACCGAGTAGGAAATGTAGCCTATAGACTTGCTATTACCTCCCGAGTATGTCTCGTGTTCATAATGTGTTTCATATCTCAGTATTTCACGTAAATATGTGAAAGACCCGAACCACGTTATAGAGCTAGAACCGGACGAGATAGCCAAGACTTAACGTATGAGGAGGTACCGTCAAGATCTTGGATAGGAAGGAGCATGTCCCACGCCAAGAAAGGTCATACCACAAGTTAAAGTTTTGTGGAGGAATCATGCTATAGAGGAAATGACCGAATTGGAAACGGAAATGAAAGCGAGGTATCCTCACCTTTTCAAACACTGTGTACGTGACGCCAATTTCGAGGACTAAATTTCATAAGGAGGGAGGTTGTAAGACCCCAACTTATTATTAATGAAATTTAATTTTCTATTTATTATTTTGAAATAGTAAGGGTTGATTTGATTAATGTGGATAGTTAGGGGTAAAATACGCAAATATTTCAAAATAAGCAAGTGGTTATAAAATATTCATTGTTATCGGGAATATTCGTTTGGTCGTGGAATATTCGATCACTTCGGAGAATATTCGTATTTACGACGCCAAGCAAAATGTGTGTGGGCCCCATAACTGAAAGCGATTGGATGAAGAAAACGACAAATATAAGTTGGTTAAAAATAACTACAGAAGTTGTTACCAAGTAACACTCGTTGGAATACCCGGTGGTTAAAACACAATAATACGCTGTTGTTACACAAGAGTAGCACCAGATTGCACAATTATTGATTCTTACGTAGAAGGCACTACACAATAAAGGTTACAATAATTACCGCTCAAAGATTTTATCGAGTTAATAATTGTCATGCGTTGATATTTTATATTGTCATTGTTTCAATAATTATCATTACACAAGATTTTTCATTATCGAAGCAATAATTCATATTATCCTAATAATATTATTAGATAACATTATTGGCAATGTCTAGAAAGTTCTATCTAAGGAGAGGTTTGGTCACCTAATCATGCCAAAGAAGAAGAAATTTTTATCGAAAGCCCCTCTTCCTCGAAACCGCTGGTCACAATATTGTGATTCTCAGTAATATTATTTGTGAATAATTAATTATTGATTCATATGATGAGGAAAATATTGATTTTATGTGGATATAGATGGAGAAAATTTTTAATGTGACAATTGTTGAAAATTGAAATTTTATCTTTTTCTCGATAAAATAATTATTTAAATATATTATTATATTTTAATAATATAATAATGGTGATATTTTTACAACGAATGTGGGATATATGAGTATACGAGGAGGAAGAGTATTTTTGTTGCAATAAATGTTTAAAACATGTTAAACATGTCAGGGACCCCATTTATTGACTAAAATTTGATTATAAATGTAAAAATCGCTTGCTTGTGGATTTCGGTCAATTTATGTTTGGAATTTGGAAAACTTTCTTCCGCAAAGTTGTAGAGAATTGAATTTTCTATAAAAAGTAGCGAGATTCAAATTTTCTGATAAAAGGACTATTTATTATGAATTATTGAAGTTCAAGTTCAAATAATTGATTTTTTGGAAGTTTAAAATATTTTTAATTACAAAAAAACGTTTTTGTGTTTGGTTAGCCTCATTAAACACATGCAAGTTGCTGAATTCAGATGGTTCTAGGTGCGTAGAGAATTTGTAATATATATAATATTATTATATTAAATTTTCTCGCTTTGGTGTTCTAAGTAATTTCCTATAAATAGGTGCTTAGGTTAGAATTGAAAATCACACCGTAAATCAAAGTTTTCTCTCTATATTATCGAGCGTATTCTTATGAGTATTTTGAGTATACTTTGAGTATTGCTATACTAGGCAAGTCCAAGTCATAGCCTATATCCTGTGTTTCAAATGTAGGTACTTGATCTTTCGAGGTAAGGGATGTTATTTTCTTCTCAAATGATATTATTTCTTCAATATCATTATCTTTGAAATATTGGTTGGAACTTTTATCAAATTTGGAACTTTTCCATGCTCTAGGGTTACTATTCACGAGTTACTATTCATGAGTTACTATTCATGAGTTACTATTCACGAGTACTATTCATGAAGCGTGAAGATGTTTTTTTTGTGGAATTTCTATCTTTTGGTGTCTAAGTTACTATTCACGATACTAAGACTATTCACGATACTATTCATTTCAATCAAAAAATAAAATTTCTTATTTTGTCCAAAATATCTATTCGGATACTAGCTTTAATTGTATCCATGTTTTGATCATTCTCAATTTTACACCACTCGCGATTATTTTTGAGGTATTTTTGGACGTGAATAAAACAAAGTACGAATCCTTAATCCTTAATCCTTGTCATTTTGTTTCACCGGATTCGCTTTCTTTAAAAATATTTTTCATCATCTTCGCCTTAAATGATGATATTATGATATTATGGAATATCTTTGGCTCAGAGTGCAAAGATGAATGATTTCAAGAATATCTTTGGCCCGTGAGTGCAAAGATGAACAGTGTTTAGATGAACACGACCAATCGATGAATATCTTTGGCCCGTGTAGTGCAAAAGATGAATATTTGATTCCGATGTATATTGATTGATGTTACAGGATAAAAGATAGATTTATGAACTTTTAAATTCATACATGTAAGATAGTAGTTTGCATTCTCTACTTAACTCTTCCAATGAATTATTATTTCACCATGCGATATTGATTTAAAATTTGTTGTCTATTGTATTCTATTAGATTTTTCCCTCGTTGAAGACTAACGATAATTTGTTGTATATTATCTTAGTCATAATATTCTTTATCGAGCTAGTTGAGCTCACCCTTTTCCTTTTGTTCCATTTTTCTTAGGAGGCGAGAATATAAATGAGTACGAAGCTCTGGGTATGAATGAAGGTTCTAGAAAGAGTTGTTTAGTAGTCCTCACCATTTTTGTAAAATAATGTATCAATAAATGTGATGAGGATTTATTTGAGTATAGATATTGTCTAGAAGATAATATTTGTATTTAAACTCACAGCTTTCTTCATAATAATAATAAAGTTGTAGTTGTTTCGTACTCATGTATCGACAACTCGTAATGGGTGATGTATACCTATTTTGGGGGCGCCACACATGACCCCATTTAATAAAACACATACATTAATGCATCTAACTAAAATAAAATCCAATAACATTGGTCAATAGTCCATAATCAATCCCATTTATTATTATACACATCACCATATGCTTCAATAAATAACATTCACCTCATAAATAATAAACATTCAATATATATATATATATATATATATATATATATATATATATATATATATATATCATTTAATGGGCAAATTAAGTTAGTATAAAATCTAATTTTGAATCAAAATAAACTCCTTTATTTTAATCCAAATTTAAATCAAAATAAACCTCTTTTATTTTAATTTATCCAATTTTGAATAAAATAAACTATTTTATTTTAATAAAATTCTTTAATCAAAATAAACTCATTTATTTTAATTAATTATGGAATCCAATTCCAAGTAAAAAAAATTTATTAAAAGAAACATGATTCTCTTTCCTATTCACAAATAAACTCCTTTATTTTGAATAATATGAAATCTTATTCCATATCTAAATAAACTCATTTATTTAAGGAAACATGGAATTCAATTTCAACTCCAATTAGTTATTATTAAATCCAGCCCAACTCTAATTAGTTAGCGTGAAATCTAATTTTAAAATTAAAATAAACTTTTATTTTAATTATAAAATTATTAAGAATATTATATATATATATATATATATATATATATATAAACGATATATAGCATATATATTGAAAGTATTATGCATACAAGCCAATCATGTATGATGATAAAGCATATACTTGTAATCAATCTTATTTATTTATTAATAAAAGATTATTTATTAAAGGCATTTATTATCTACATGGTGTTATTTTAATAAAATGTGATAAACCCATAGTTTTAAGCAACACTTTTAGAATAATGATGATGATCATTCTAATGAGATCTAAATTCTTAGAAAGCTTAACACTAAAATAGTTCCCAATCATTGGATTACTAAATTGGGGATTAGTGAATCCGGATAGATTGATACATATGTTGTCTTTTGCTTTCATTGGATGAGGATGATTGATCTCATGATCATTTGTGTGGAGACACTAAAGCAAGTATGTAGGTGCTTATTAGAGAATAAGTTCAATTGAACGTTGACTCGCTAAGGAATACCTAATGGAGTTTTACTTACATCAATAGAAATTCTCAGTAGTGATAGTAGTACAAATGATCCTTAGACTTGAGATCATCATAGTATCTTATATATAATGAATTACACTTTGACTTATTCCTTAAGACTCTTAGAGTATATCAAAGGGTATGCTTGGGTGTAATAAGTTATATATGAAGATAATGAATGATCAATAAAGAATCTACCACTTCTAGTAAAAAAGGGAAATGTCCTATGTGATTCGATAAATGACAACCCAGAAATCCTTGGCCAGGGTGGAATGAAATTAGAAAGTAGTTTCTAATTTGCATTCATTAGGAGTTGTGCATTTAGGAATCGAAATACATATAATTAAATAAAATAAGACTTGACAGTAATTCCATGTCTTATATTTAATTGGGACATTGTATGGTGGAAGGATTGAATTATACGGTAACTATTTACTCAAAGGTTCTTTTATGATTAATGTTGAAATCTATATTATCTGGAAAGTCGTTGATCGCTAGGGGAGGCTTATCCCTATTGTAGAATAAATATTATTTATTTAAATAAATTATTTATTTAATTTATTTATTTAAATGAGATTAGAATTGTTCTAATTGATTTATTCACAACCGGTTTAATATGGAGAACCTAAAGGGTCACACCATAAAAGGAAGAATAATTATTTAAGAAGTTAATGGCATAATTGTAATAATATATTAAGTATATTTAATTTAATCTATGGTGATAGAATAAATTAAATAGCTTAATATTTATTATTTAATATTTTAGAAATATTAAATATAAATTAATAAGAGGAGTCTTATTAATATTATTACAATTATTATTATTTTAATTTCTAAAAGGTTTAGGAATTAATTTAATATATGTACTCTCATTTATTCCTAATTGGATTAGGAAAGAAAATTAGTTAAAGGAGTTTAATTAATTACCCCTAATAGGATTAGGGAGCCCATTTAATTAAAAGAGTTTAATTAAATAAATAATACCTTATTTTAATTAAAATAGGGTTACATGATATCTTTATAAGAGGAGTCTTATATCAGATATCTAATATAGGTAATTCCTAGAGTTGGAGAGTACGCCTCCTTTTTCTATACAGATAGGAAAAACTAGGGTTTGAGCCAATACCCCTTTTTCTTGAAAATTCTTCTTCTTTGGTGGATCACCTATAGAGGCCATACACTTGGGTGGCTTACATTGATCAAAGGAAGGAATCTACCCGGAGATTCAAGGAGATCATGAGAAGTAGGAGGTGAACTCGCACTGAGGAAGCTCATTTCTACAAGGGTATGATTTCATAATTTCTTATTCTTCGCTTTAATTAATAATATGCATAAAGGATGATCCGGATAATTGGTTTGTGAAAAATTTTAAAATCTTATTTTATTTCGCCTCGCTAATTTTTCAATTTGATTGCTACTTTTATTTTCACCAAACCTAACATATATATATATATATATAATCACATCTTGAATCCTCTTACGTATCATGATATATATTTATTAATATATATACACTTAAATTGCCTTTAAACTTTTAAGTTTCCTGATATCCTTCCTTGAATGTCGTGAAGGACATAAATTTATATATTTGATATAAAGTAACAAGTGATTTAGCCAGCACGATAATAAACGTGAATCACGGAATTAAAAAAAAAAAAAGATTCGCAATTTTTTTTAAATAACTTTTATACAATAAAATTATGCCCAATTAAATTGCTCTAAACACATATCAATATTCATATCAAATTAAAATAATTAATAATTCTCATAAAGGTTTGGCTCTGATACCACTTTTAGGTTTGTAATATTCATGAACGTAATCAAATTGCATAAAATAAGCGAAAACGTGTAAAATCAGAGTTTTAAAATTTTACAAACCATATACCCGGATAACCCTTTATTCACAATTATTAATTAAACAAAAATATGAAGAACAAGAATCATACCCTTGAAGATTCAAGCTTCCTCGGGTACAAGTTCACCTCCAATCTTTTTCGCGTTTAACTTTAATCTACCGGGTTTGGTTCCTTCCTTTGATAAACAAGGAAGAAGAAATATTCAATAAGAAGGGTGGTTGGCTAAACCCTAGTTTTCTATCTCTATAGAAAAAGAGCGTACTCTCTCAAACAATTGGAATCGCTTATGTTGTCAAAAAGTCAACAACCACCCTCAGTCATAATAAGACTCGACTTTTTTATAGATGTGGGCAACCATCCTTAACAATTAAGGAATTGGATTTTATTTTAATTAATTAAAATCCTTTAATTAGCCTCGTAATCTTATTATGAATAAATGAGAGTACTAATATTAAATTAATTTCCAACTCTTTAGAAATTAAAATAATAATAATTGTAATAATATATAAAAGACTCCTCTTATTAATTTATTAATTTAATATTTCTAAAATATTAAATAATAAATATTAAGCTATTTAATTTATTCTATCAACATAGATTAAATTAAATATACTTAACATATTATTACGAGTATGCCATTAACTTCTTAAATAATTATTCTTCCTTTTATGGTGTGATCCTTTAGGTTCTCCATATTAAACTGGTTGTGAATAAATCAATTATAACAATTCTAATCTTATTTAAATAAATAAATTAAACTATTAATTTATTTAAATAAATAATATTTATTCTACAATGGGGATAAGCCTCCCTAGGATCAACGACTTTCTAGATAATATAGATTTTAATATTAATCATAAAAGAACCTTTGAGTAAATAGTTACCCTACAATTCAATCATTTCACCATACAATGTCCCAATTAAATATAAGACATGGAATTACTGTCAAGTCTTATTTTATTTAATTATATATATTTCGATCCTTAAATGCACAACTCCAAATAATGCAAATTAGAAACTCATTTCTAATTTCATTTTGCCTTGGCCAAGGACTACTGGGTTGTCATTTATCGAATCACATAGGACATTTCACTTCTTTTACTAGAAGCGGTGGATTCTTTATTGATCATATATTATCTCTATTTACAACTTATTATACCCAAGCATACCCTTTGATATACCCTAAGGGTCTTAAGGAATAAGTCAAAGTATAACTCATCATACACAAGATACTATGATGATCTCAAGTCCAAGGATCACTTGTACTACTATCACAACAGGAATTCCTATTAACAGGCAAGTAAAACTCCATTAGGTATTCCTTAGCGAGCCACGTTCAGTGAACTTATTCTCTAATAAGCCCCTACATACTTGCTTTAGTGTCTCCACATAAATGATCATGAGATCAATCATCCTCATCCAATGAGCAAGCAATGTATGTACTAATCTATCCGGATTCACTAATTCCCAATTTAGTATTCCAACGATTGGGAACTGTTTTAGTTTTAAGCTTTCTAAGAATTTAGATCTCATTAGATTGATCATCATCATTATTCTAAAAGCATTACTTAAAACTATGGCTT
This sequence comes from Panax quinquefolius, assembly GCA_020205615.1. Classification (NCBI taxonomy): domain Eukaryota; kingdom Viridiplantae; phylum Streptophyta; class Magnoliopsida; order Apiales; family Araliaceae; genus Panax; species Panax quinquefolius. The sequence goes on from CM035161.1 coordinate 64,642,438, forward strand.
TATCACATATTATAAAGCAACATCATGTAGATAATTAAAAGCCTTTAATAAATTAATACTTTTATTAATAAATGAATAAGATTGTTTCAAAGTATATGTTTTATCATCAAACATGATTGGCTTGTGTGCATACTACTTTCAGGGTTACCTTAGGCCAATAACCACAGTGATTAGGATAAGGACTAACTCAAATAGAGTTACTATGTCGATATGGTTCAAAGATGAATATCGACAAGTTATAAAGATACGAAGTTCCCTAACTCTGATAATAAAGGAGAACAATAGTGATGAATAGATATAGTCTAAAAGACTAATAGTACAGGAGAAGAGATCGTAAAACAAAACGATCAAAGTATAGAAATGAATCGTAATATATACGTTGAGATCACACCGTGATCTGATAAGTTCATAGCATGGAGGAGAATCAATCTAATGATTAAAAGTTATACGATAAAATTGTTGTGTGTTAATGGTACTATGAATTGGTACGATGAAAATTCAGGAAAGTATTATGGATACGGATTAAACAAAATTTGCATTGAGAATGGAGTTAGGATTAAGTGGGATTTCAATTGAGGACTCATATCAGCAGCTGAGTTGGATGATTCCTTGTATGGGCAGGGAATTTGTACTTGGTTTTAGAATCACTTAGCTTCCTAGTCGATATAGTGGTTAAGTTTAACAATTCTTTGTATTGGCGGGGAATTGTCCTTGGTTTAACGACCACTTAGCTTCATATATTGATTAGTGGTTGAGTTTGGTTTGACAACCACTTAGATAATGGTATTGATAATCAAATTATTGGTAGTGTCGCACTGTTTGCTATATACACGTTGAGAAGGTGATTCTTTTCTCATGTGTATAACAAATAAATAGAGTATAGGTAGAGAATATAAGGTTAAGTGCGAGTTCTTAAAACTCATACTTATGGTTAGTTTGTGACTCATAATTATGTGAAATGTTTTTGAACCCCTCAGCGAATAGATGCCAATGATCTAACTAGGACAAGTTCTTAAACACATGATTGTGGTAAGTTCTTGATCTCATAACGTGTGGTAAGTTTGACGAACTGGTTATAGATAACTGTGAATAGAGTATTTAGGATAATAAGGATAGATAGAATTACTAAGCAATTGATCATTAGTGGAAGCATAAGTATTCCAAATTCTAGCTATGCTAGACTTTGAAATTTTTGACATCAAGCTAAATACGCACTATGTGCCTTTTAAAAAATGAATTTTTATTCTCAACTCTTGGTGACCATTGTGTATATGTGGACTTCGGGACACTGACACATCGTTACCTATTGAGATGATAAAACTGATTTGCAAAGTTTTTGAGCTGTTTAAAGGATAGTCTGTGCTAATTATTTCGATTAGACGATAATGATTTGAAATATCAAAATATATTTTATTTATCATTAATGTATCATGTAACCTGGTACATAGATGAAAAAAAATGATGGAGTTGTAAATACAAGAATACTTAGTGTTGAATTCGATTGAAAAATCGTTGTTCCACTATTGTATGATGTGTTATGAAAAAGTCACACCATGACGGAATCCTCGAACAAGTTGTTAATACAGTACGGTATCATGACGTCATTTTCAAAATATTTTTAGATAATTAATTGCCAACGAGGTTTAGCTATACATATATATCTCGATTAAAATTGAATTATTGGTATAAGTCTAAGCTATTTGATTCAACTAGACCAACGTTTATAAAATTCTAATCGTTCTTTGAAAATTTTCCCGAACTAAATTGTTTTGGTAGGGAATCCGATAAGACTGAGGTAAGCATCCCAAAATTTGGGAAATTTTTTTTTGCACCTAAGGCGGATAAGAGGAACAGGAAAAATTGTTCCGACCAACAGTACTTGCTAATTACCCTCTTGTGTTCATAAGTCATGACGGTTTTGCGGATGAACTTATGTATAAACTTTTTGAAAATGAAAGGTCATGGTCTATATGACTCCTCGGTATGATATGAAAATTTTAACTCTTATGAGTGATGTTTTGGGTAGCATGTGGTGATGAGTATGAAAGGTGTAAGGTGTAAGGTGTAAGGTGAAAGGTGAATTTCGGGGATGAAAATTCTTAGAAGAAGGGGTGAATGTGACAACCCGAGAATTTAGAAATTATTAAAAATCTTAATTGATTAAATAAAGGTTGAATAATAAGACCTATACAGGAGATAATATATGTATTTCAAAATTCTATGAAGAATTTGTAAGGATTTAGAAAGTTTTGTGATAAGACTTGTATGTTTTGTGTATAGTAATTGTACATGTGTACAATTGGTGGTTAATGATCAAGGGTTGATCAATATAAGTGTAAATTTAGAAAACCCTAAAGTTATGTTAAGAATATGGTTGATAAGTTAGTAAACCCTAATGAGTGGTTAGAAACACTGACGAATAGTTTAGAAATCCTAACTTCAGTTCCGGGAATTTGAAACCCTAACCGGGAATATCAAGACCCTGAATCGGGAGCTCATATGTTAAATACAAATACTTAAGTATTAAAAGACGTGGGATATATATGAAATGTCCAAATTACCCATCAAATTATAGAGGAAATTACTAAAATGCCCTTAGTGAGTGTGAAATGACCAAAATGCCCTTTTACTTACTTTTTAAGTAAAAGATATGTGTAATCTTTGGTGACTCATCACTTGGATAATTACCATGTGCTCAAATCCTACAAAATCTGATATTTGTTGCCACCTTGCAACATGTTGGTGCATTAAATCAAAAATCCAAGATAAAAGTTAAGTAAATAACTTACTTTACTTAACATACTTGCCAAGACTTTCTCTATCTATAATTTTTGAAATCTTGGGAGAAAGGGAGACAAACGTTAAGCTAATATCAACTTTTAACTTTCCAAGAACAGATGATGATGATCAGATTCAAAGATCAAAGCATAAAAGGTATAAAACCCTAAAATTGCTAAATCTTGTAATTTATGTTATATTTTATGATTTATTGGTTAAAGTGTGTTTCAGGATGTTATATAGTGATCTAAGATGTTACATCAAGGATCCATAACATCTAGACGTAAAAAATTAAAGTTTTTAGAAACTGACTAGGAACCCTAATTTATGGCTGACAGCCTAATGTAAGGACTCATAGATCTTGTGTGTTAATAGTTAGGTGTGTTTAATGTTATAGAGTTGTTCTCTATCATTAGGAGAGTAGACTGGAAGTGGAATCAACTCCATACCATGTCTAGATCTCAAGATATGAGTGGTCAAACATGGTTGACCGATAATGAAACTCTCTAACAACCATTTTTAAAGCCTATGATCTTGCTACTGTTAAGGTTAATGGCCATGTTTTTATATTGGGTTTGTAGTCTGACATGTAGGATACACAATCATACCTTTATAACACCCAGATCTTACATAGAATCAAAGTTATGAGTGGTCAAACAAGGGTTCACCATCTGCCTGAAGAACAATTCTGGAAAATCCAGATTCTTCAAGAACATGTTTTCTTACAAGGTTTGACCTACTCAAATCTTATGATTTTGATGTATTTAGGCTGTCCTAGTTTATGATAATTGTTCCTTGATATATGGACTACAAGTGTGAACTCTTAAATCACAAAAACAAGAACCAGAATGCAAGTTATAAAGATCCAAAGTAGGCAACTTGAACTGTTTTTCATTTCTGGGTAACCCAAAAATGAAGAACAGCCTCTGACAAGGTTTTCGAGAGATTATATCTCTTTATTGTGATATGTTTTGGCCATGAAACTTGTTTAGGATTGTAGTATTACATCAATACTACATGTTTAACACCATTAGCTTCCCAAAAATATGAACTAAGCAACCTGATCACAGTGTATGAATGTTCTTAAATGACTAAGAACACTTATAGAGACAGTTTTGTCGCTATAGACACATTTAGTGACAATTTAATTATAAACTTAATTATTTTATTAAATAATTAGAGAAACATAATTATTAATTATGAAAAATACATAATTGATTTCTAAAAATTATTTTAAGTCATAAAAATTGATTTTAATAATATGGAATATATTTCATTAATAAGTTAATATTAATGATATTTAATAATTACATTAAATAAATTACTTAAAAATGATTTTAATATTTTAAAAATCATTAGAAATTATATTAAGGTGTTAGAAAATATTTTAAGTTATTTCTAATGACTTTTAATTATTTTGGATGAATTTTATTAATAGTTTAATATTAATGATATTAATTTATTTAATAATTATATTAAATAAATTATGGAAAATTAGTTTTAATGTTTTAAAAATTATATAAAAATGATTTAAAGGTTATAAAATGTTTTAAGTTATAAAATATAACTTTTAATATTTTGTAATGAAATAAATTAATATTTTGATATTAATGGCGCTTATTTGATAATGGATCTAAATATTTAAAAATCATTTAAATGAGATATTAAGGTATTAAAAATACTTTGAGATAATATAAATAATTTTTAATATTATGTTGAGTATTTCATTAATATTTGAAATTAAATAAATATTAATGATAATGGAATTATGTGATATTTAAGTCATATAGATATGATATTTATGATTTAAAAATCATGATAAATGGTAATAATTATTGGAAAATTATTATAAGTTATTGAAAAATATTTTGACTGATAATAAAATTATCTAAGATAGTTGTGAAGTGATTAGGTAGAGTCTTATTGGAATTAGGCTCGTTAATTATTCTAATAGGCAATCGGGATGTAAGAATTGTACTGGAACTAAACTCAGACTGAAATATTTTGACTTGATACCGAATCTTAAGTGTTTTATAGACTAATAGGATTATGTGATAATGTGTTTAGGTTATTCTAATGTGGAGATCAATATTATTACTATTAGGTCTTCGGATAAAGCTATATAGACTGTGTAGCAGTAGTTGGTGATTCATGCAAGTTTTCTAACTTGAACTCGAGTTATTTTTTTCAAGTATGATAGTGGTTAATCATTGTTGATTATATCATGTTTATAATTTGTTGATTCACACTTTGTGCATGTTGCATGTGTTCATCAGGTATGAAAGGCTGATCACCTTCATTACCATATGGTCCAGTTGATTTGTTCATGTTTATTATTGACCATTCATTCTTATTGTCCTTATCGTTCAGTTAGGAAACTTGATTCATGCTAGTTCACAATTGTTATATTATTTAACATTAGCCAGCTTATTATTCAATTCATTAAATCATGATATATCCTTTATTGAACTTAAACTTGCTAGGCAAACTTGTTGCTCACCCTTGTTATATCATGATAAACATTACAAATTAGGACAAATACGTCAGATACAGGAGAAGCTAATGAAATTATATTGCAGATAGAATATGGAATACAGGTAATAATTTAAGGTTATCGACCTTCGGGTTAATGTGTAAAGTTTAATGTATAAACAATTTATGTTTATATCTTCCGTAATAGTTATAGAATTAGTATACCAGATTCGTGGTGATTGGGACTAGGATCTGGGGATGCTACAATTCAACTAAGTTATAAATTATAGGGGCAATGCTAGACCATAATGGGTAGAGCTAGAGAACTCTCTATATAAATTAATCCAGATTTCAATTATTTAGCTTAGCCATCCTACATCACTATATCATTATAAAGAATAGAACTACAGTGGAATCTAAGAGCTTTAAGGAATTGAGCTATTGCGTAGAGAAATTCAACCCAAGGAAAGAGGTAATTTAATTATTATTGTTCTATTAAATGAAATTTAATTAGTAAATCATTGGAAGTTCTCTGTATTTGGTTTTGGAATTCAATTGTATTGGTTTGGTTAATGGTTAAAAGGTTTTTGAGAAATTTGGGATTTGTTTATGACAAATAGAGCTGATAAATATAAATTGTTCTTCATGTCTATTTAGTGTTTGTTTAAATGTTTAAATGAATAACCACGACCAAACTTTTAGGAACTTAAGGAATTTGATGTTGGTAAATGGTAATTGATTAAGTGAATTGGGAAGGAACCTTGTTTCTGCTTTTTTGAAATGGTGTTCTTGCTTTAAGAGGTATGTTTAATGATTTAATTAACCATTTTTGATCTTTGTAGAACATAGCCTAATTTTGAGCTGAAGCCAAAGTGGCACAGCTCTACCACTTCCTTTGTAAAACCCAGCGTAGCTGCGCAGCTTTCTAGTCTTTAGAAAATGTTTTCTCTATGTTCTGCAACTCTGATCATATACATTTGGACCTTATATAATTCCGTGTATGGTGAACAACGTGACCTTGATAATCCTATATAAAATATATGGTTTTATCTTGGTATAATAAAGTTTTCAAATAGAAAACTAATTGGAAATTTGAAAAGAAAGTGTATGTATATAACTGAAATGAAAATATTTATTCATTTTGGACTAGGAAATCTTTGTAACTTTCAGTTGGAAATCAAGAGGTCTAAGAAGATATTGGATTTCCTAAACAAAAGATTTTCAAAATAAAATTTTGTGGTTTTAGGAAACCAAGCTTGATTCATGTAGAATGAGACTCAAGAGTTATTTACAAATTAGTGTTATATGATATGTACAAGAATGATGGTATGTTACAAATGGTTTATAAATATAGGAGTTCAAGTCTGGGCTGGGATGGGAGTCATGCAACTGCGCCACTCCCAAGGCCAAACGCAACACATCTGCGCTAAATTGCAGTCTAGTCAAGACATTTTTCTAGTAATTTAAAGCTAAAAGCGCGTATGTAAATGTTATCTAAAACGTAATATCATCATTTATATGAGTCTGATATAGTCAAGCATGCAATGAACTGTTTGAGCAAAGTTTTTCAAAGGGCTTGACAGAGTTTTCAAAAATGAAAACATAGAGTTTTTAAAACTAAAAGTAAACTAATACTTAGAAGCTTATACATAGTTCATGTGATTAGAAGATGATATGTATGGTTGTTTATATGCACTACTGGTGATTATTTGGATTCTATGCACAAAGTGTATATAGCTAATACGTGGCTATGTATGAATGCTAAGTGTAAGTCGAATACATGTTAGATGATTGACTACTTATATGAAAATATAAGATATAAGGAGTGGAATGTATGACTAATGTGTATCCATACATGATTATAAATAGCGTAGGATACGTAAAGCTAAGCTAAGCTAAGATATAAACTTAGCCTATAAGAAATGCAAGTATTCTGACCTCTTTGCATTTATTTTTATGCAAATGTTTCAAAGCTATGTTGCTTATTGAGAACTAGTTTATTGATTCAATGTATACTTGATGAACTACAGTATGCATGAAAAGTTTAAAGATAGTCTATGTCTTTTGTTTCGGGTAAACACATATTAAAATTTTCAATTCTTTTATGATTAAGTCTTGAAATATATTTGAGTTAAGCTATCCGGCTATTTGAATATAGTTTGGATTCTAGTTTGAGAATGATTAGTCCCTGAATTATGAAATTTTTATAATACACTCTAGGAGCGGTGACATGGAACACAAATGTTATTCGGAACAAGATAGTATTGATCAATACAGGGTATAAATGGGTTAATCACCCACCATTCCCGTTAGACCAGATGGTTCACAAATGAATTTTTGATAAAACCTTTTCAAGAAATGAGAAAGAATGTTCATGGTCTATGACCTCTTAGTTATTCAAATGCGTTGATATGTTTTTATAAGATTATGAATGGTATAAGATTTATTCAAAACTGCTTTACAGTTTAGTTTCACTATAAGAGTGTGCTTCAAAGAAAACATTTATTTATTATCAAGATATTAGTACATGATATTACTTCCTGAGAAATTGAATTCTCATTCTTTTTTTGTTATAAATGTTTTTAGCTAACCTGGATCGTATAGAAGGATCTGGTAAAGATAAGGGGAAAGAAAAAGTTGTGGAATAACTGGAATGTGATGTAATAGATAGTTTTTATGTTGTACATACTTAACTATCATGTAAGAAGAACATAAAGGTCATCGTAACTGGGATATATAGTAAGATTCTGATGTAACAATTTTATTTAAGTTTGGTATCTTATTAAAGTGAATGTTAGTTATCGTGGAGCACCGAATACCGATTTCAAGTACTTAAATTTGGGGGTGTCATAGGTTGGTATTAGAACTTTAAGTTAGAAGCCTTAAGATAGGAGACCTTGGGTTATAACTTTAACCAAACTAGGCACACAAAAAGTAAATAACTTATATGGAGTTGAAAAGAAATGAACTATGGAAGTTCATTATAAAATGTAAATAAAAATAGTTTAAAAGTAACTATTATCTGTTATTTGTATAAATTTAGCTTGTATTATGCATTAATCGAGTTAATTAATTGTGTGTAGATGGCAAGAGTCTAGGGGAATCCAATAGATGTTGATGAGCTGATCAATCCAAATTTAACAATAGATCAGATCATCATATATTAGATTTTGATGATGAGATAAAGGAAAACCCTGAGGAGAGGAGAGGGTTTTCATAGCACAACTGGTAAGCTTTGGAAGCCAATATAGTAGAGGATGTACATCATGAGATGTAAGAGGCATTAGTACAATTGGGAGCCATGATTCATAACTTGTTGAACCAAAACCAAGATTTGACAGCTAGGCTCTAGATAGTTGAGAAGAGGGCCGAATACTTTAAGGCTAAAGTCCATGACTAACAGGTAGATTATCATGAATTAACAAATGTAAGGACTACTGGCTTGCACATACATGATTTGGAAGACCATAGGATTCAGTAGTTGGATAACGAAGTGAGGGCTTATAATCACAAGTTGCAGGAATTGAACCATGCTTGCATAGCTTCCATGGAACATGTACAAGCTAAGGTTTGGACTCATCCTCGGGAGATTGGACAGCTTAGGCACTCTATCTCTCGAGCTAGGGTTATTACAATCACTAAAGATGAGTTGGTGAGCACTATTACAATAGGTCAGGATGGGACCGATTGAGCTATGTGATATGTTAATATATGGTCGTGTAAGACTTTATGTGTAAATATAATGATGTAAATATTGTAAATATGGTAGTATGACTCTATATCCTACTTTTGTAGTATGTGATATCTTTTTGGAAATCCTAACCTAAGAGTGGTTAATGATTGATATATGTAAATCTTTTGATAACAAGGTAGAGATGACATGTATATAGCTATGAAAATGCTATAATATAATAATAGCCGAAGGTGCTATTAAAAGAAAAATATATTCAAGGCTTATGTAAGAAAAAGCATATTTAATATATGATATTATTAAATGTGTTTTGCTATGAATGTGATTTTTTTACATCATGTGTAAATGTTTAAAGCAATGAATGGTTTAATAATTATAAATTTTATTACACAGAAAATGCCTCCAAGAAAAGGAGGTCGTGGAAGACCACCCCTGAATAGAAATAGAAATGAATGGGTTAATAATGAGAATCAAGAAAATCCTATACAACATTTTGAAAACATTATGATGGCAGCTTTCTAGAAAGGAATGTTCCTCAACCTATTGTAAATATAGCACCACTAACTAGTTTTAAGGATTTCAAAAGTGTTGGACCCCAGAGTTCAGAGGGACTAGAGAACCCATAAAAGCTTAGTCCTAGATTAAAGAAATAGAGAAAACCTTTGAAATAGCAAGGGTGAGTGAGGGGTAGTAAATTTCATTTTGCTGCCTATATGCTAAAATGGGAAGCAATTTTTGGGTGGGAAACAAACAAGACTAGAGCTGGTACAGGAGTGATTGGTTGGGAAAGATTTTAGGAAATTTTCTTTAAAAATTATTTTCCTCCTAGAATGAAAAGAAGAATACAATTTTGATTTCTTGAACTTAAACAAGGAGATATGACAGTATCAAAATATGCAGCGAAGTTTAATGAGTTGGCTCGGCTTGCTCCAACGTTAGGTAGACACTGAGGAACGCAATGCAAGACGTTTTGAACTGGGCTTGAAGCCTTGGATCTATAATAAGTTGTCAATGTTACAAATTAAAACATTTGGCGTAATTCTTGAGAAAGACAATATAGCTGAGGGTAGTAGTGAATCAATGGGTTTCTATAATAAGGACAAGAAAAATAAGGGAAAAGTGGAAGGATCAATTAAAATAAAGGGTAGTAGAAAATGGAATAAGAAAAGAAAATGGGGAAATTTTGGAAACAGTGGTAATGTTTAAGGGGAGCAACATAGACATAAATTTGAACCCTATAAAATATGTAGAAATAATCACTCTAGGGTATGTCTAAAAGACAAGATAATTTGTTACAAATGTGGACAGGAGGGACACATCTCTCCTAATTGTCCAAATTCAAAGAAAAGTTTTGAGTGTTTTATTTGTGAATCAGTGGACCACTTTGCAAGGAACTATCCAAAGAAGAGTGTATATGGAGGGAGCAATGGTAAAGTAAATAGTGGCAGCAAGGCACTTATAATTGGGGCAACCACACTAAATAAATCAACTGCTAGAACCTTCAACATGACAGCAAAGGATGCAGTAGCATCAAAGGAGGTAGTTTCAGGTCTTATTCTAATCAACGATATAAATGCATTTGTGTTATTTGATTCTAGAATATCCTATTCTTTTGTATCACATGAATTCGCTAAGTGTTTAAAAATACCTTTAGTGAATTTAGAAACTCCCATGAATATAGAAGTGGCCATTAAGGAAATAATTCATGTAAAGCATATTTATAGGAATTATTGTGTTAAGATAAGAGAACGTGAGTTATCTGTGGATTTAATTCTGATTCGATTAGGGGAGTTTGATTTTATTCTGGGAATGGATTGATTGTTCAAAAATGGCGTAACGATTGATTTTCAAAATAAGTCTGTGAGTTAAAGCCTGCAAAGCAGACAAAAATAGTTTTCTACGACAGTAAATCACCAAAGCAGTCACGTTGCTTAATGATGATACAAGCAAGAAGTTTATTACAGAAAGGTTGTATGGGTTATCTTGCATATGTGGTTGATACACAATATAAAGGAGTCAAAATAGATGAGATTGTTGTGGTGAATGAATTTGTGAATGTTTTCCCTGATGAGTTACCAAGTCTTCCGCCAGATAGAAAAATTGAATTTTTTTATCGATCTGGCACCTGGTACGATAGCAATTTCAAAGGCATTGTATAGAATGTATCCAATTGAGATGAAGGAATTAATGATACAATTATAGGAATTATTGGAAAAAAGTACATTCGATCGAGTACGTCTCCGTGGAAAGCGCCTGTGTTGTTTGTAGAGAATAAAGATGCATCGCTGAGACTTTGTATTAACTATAAAGAGTTAAATAAAGTTACGATCAAGAATAAATATCCTTTGCCTAGAATTGACGATCTTTTTGATCAACTAAAAGGGGAAAGATATTTCTCAAAGATAGACTTAAGAACTAGATAGCACCAGTTGAAGGTAAGAGATGAAGATGTTCCAAATACAACATTTAGAACTCGTTATGGTTATTACGAGTTTCTGATAATGTCTTTTGGATTAACGAATGCACCAGTTGCATTCATGGATATGATGAATAAAATATTTAAACCATACTTGGATAAGTTTGTAGTAGTGTTTATAGATGATATTCTGATCTACTCAAAGACTTAAAATGATCATGCAAACCATTTTAGAATAATGTTGGAGACAGTAAGGAAAGAAAAGTTGTATGCAAAATTTAGTAAATGTGAATTCTGACTAGAAAAAGTTTAGTTTTTAGGTCACGTGATTGACAAAGATGAAATATCTGTGGATCTATAAAAGGTGGAGGCATTGATTAATTGGGAACAACCAAAGATGCCAACTCAAGTGCGTAGTTCCTATGGTTAGCGGGATACTATTGTAGTAGACCCAAATCCGGGTCCCAAATCACCACGGATCTGGTACAATCACTCTATAACTATTGCAGAAGATATAAACATAAATTGTTTATACAATATACTTTACACACTATTCCCCAAAATCGAGTAACCTTAAATTATACACAATTCATAAACTATCTAACACATAACATTATTATCAAACTATACTATTACAAACTAGCCGTACATTTTATCCCAAGTTGAACTTGGCATTATCATTTTCCTGTATCCGAATGCGTTCACCTTATCTGCAATATTTATCATGATATAGCAAGGTGAACATGAAAGTTTCCCAGCAAGTTTAAATATTATTTAAGGATATATCATGATTGAAAGAGTCTGAATAATAGGCTGGCTATAATTCATCAATATAATTGAGAACTAGCACGAACAAGCTTTTGACTGAATAAGTATTGAACATGAACAAATATATCTGGACCAACTGGTAATGAAGGTGATCAGCCTTTCATACCTGACTTATATATGTAATATGTACATTGTAAAATTTTACATTATAATCAGCAATGATTAACCATAAGCATATCTGAATGTAACAACTCTTAGTAGAGTTAAGTAAAACTTGTCTGAACCGTTGATTACCGCTACGCAATTTATATCGCTTATCCGAAGACCTAATATTAGTTATATAGATCTCCAATATTAGAATAATATCATCACAGTATAATATCTGTTATATATATAAACATAGAATAACCTAAACACATTGTACATAACCCTATCAGTCTATAATATATATAAGACTTAGTATCCGGTCAAACTATTTCAGTCTGACTTGAAACCGACACAATTCTATCATTTCGACGGTCTAGTCGGACAAATATTGAGTTTAAGTTCAATTAAACTCTGCCTAAACACTTAACAATATCTTAGATAATTATATTATCAGTCGAAATAATTTTCATAGAAGCATAATAATTTTTCAAATAATTATTACCATTTATCATGATTTTTGAATCATTTATATCGTATTTATATAATATAAATACCACATAATTCCTTAATCATTAATATTTATATAATATTAAATATTAATAAAAATCATAACATAATATTATAATATATTTATAATATATAAAAGTATTTTTAAATAATTTAAAATCACATTTAGATAATTTTTAAACACTTATATCCATTATCCGATAATTGCTATTAATATTAAAATATTAATATTTTCATGGCAAATTATCAAAAGTTATATTTTGTAACTTAAAATATTTTTATAACACTTAAATCATTTTTAAATGATTTTTAAATCCTTAATTCTATTTTTCCATAATTTATTTAATATATTTATTAAAGAAATTAATTACCATTAATAATAAATTATTAATGAAATTCATCACAAAATATTAAAAGTCATCAAAAATAACTTCAAATATTTTCTAATTCTATAATATAATTTTTCATGATTTTTATGAATTAAAATCATTTTTAACTTATTTATTTAATATAATAATTAAATAAATAAATACCTTTTATATTCCAAAAATATTAAATATTTTGGAAATATACTCAAAATAATTAAAAACTATTTTTAGGCTTTAAAATAATTTTTTATAATTTATTATGTATTTTTAATAATTTTTATAATTTATTTTTATTTTTTATTAAGTTTCAGAAATATCAAAAAATAAAAATTAATAGCAACCGTCGCTATAGGTCTGTAGCGACACACTTTCTGTTGCCTTTGGTGTTCTTGGCTTAAGAACACTGACAAAGTCAGTGTTCAAGGGGTCATGTTTGACCGGCCTTAATTCTCTGCTCAATCATGTTCTGGGCCATCTAAGACTTAGATTTTGTAGTAGAAATGTAATACTACACTTATCAATCACCAACTAGGTCATACGACATCACAACAAGGAGATCAAAGCCTCCAAAGTTGTTGTCAGACGGTCAGGCAGTTGGACTTGGTACTTTCCAACCCAAATTAATCTAGGTTCTGATCTTGGTTCATGCTGTTTAATAGTTCAAGGTTATAGTGTTTGTTTCATAGAACATTTACAAAACAATAACTCAGTTTAACAACAACAGAATCACATTGTATGACCCGGTCAAACTCTGACAAAAACTAAGTTTATACATTTTCTAGAAATTCCAGAAAACAGACATTCACGCCGAGTAGGCTACTTTGCCCGCTTGCTACATTCGATATGTTGATCAAATACATAACATAAAGCCAGGAATATATAGTCAAGATACCAGGCTACACATGTATTACAACAACAATAACAAAATGCGTATACACTGACAGATCTGGGAGCTTGAAGTCGTTGTCAGACGCTGCTCCTTACACTTTTTGGGTTACCTAGAAAGCTTCGATCATGCCCGGTCTGGACATCAAATGAATGTGCTTTCTCTTGCAGAACAAAGACCTCCTACCAGACTATCGATTCAAAACATAAAACATTAAAAAGAATGAAAAGGGAAAGATTTGAAGCCACTGACATTAGCTTGTCAGACCTCAAAACATGTTCTTGGCAGTTTTTAAAAAACTTTAATTTAAAGCATTTTGATGTTATGGATCTATGGTATATCACCATAGATCATTATAAAACATCTTCTAGCACTGATTAAAACACATAAACATAATCACGAACCTAGCATACAAGATCCAATATGGTTTTAGGGTTTATACCTTCAAGCCAAATCTTTGATCATGATCCTTCTTACTGATATTGGGTGATCTAAGGGTTGATTATATGACTGAGCTACCTTAGAATTTCAAAGATCTTAGTGAAAGAAAGAGTTTGTGAGAGCAAGAGAGCAAAATGGCTAGTTTTTGTAATTTTTCTCTCTCCCAAATCTTTTATAATACAAAGATACATTGTATATTACTTAGATATTATGTTGCTAGCTGATTTGTTGAGATTCTAGAAGCCACAAAGTCAAGTGGTTAGGTTACCAACTAAAGTTGCTAGCAAAAATTACAAGTTAACTTATAAAAATATACAAAAAGGCATTTTGGTCATTCTCCATATATTTTTAATGACATACTTGACAATTGCACAAACCCTTAGGGTTTAACCCTAAGGTTCTAATACTTAGGTTTTAAAACATTAGTTTCCATAATTTACAAATTTAGGTTTTCAAATTAGAAAATTAAAATGATAAAATATAATTAGTGATTACTAATTACATTAAATGTTATCAAACACATTAAGACTTACTAATTAGGATTAGGGTTTCTTAATTAGGGTTTAGGAATCCTGAATTTTAAATTAGGGTTTCTCGGCGTACAATTATGGTTACTAACTGAGCGTTAGGGTTTTCTAACAGAACGTTGACGTTCTTAATACAATACTAGTGTTCGACACTGATAAAATTTATCTGGTCAACCCTTGACCCTTAACCACATTATGAACACATAAATGACCATATACACAAAACATATTCACATATACCTTTAATCCTGAATAATTCACCACAATCTTACACAGAATTTTTAAATCCTCAAAATTCCTTCCCAAAAATATCAAACGCATACACTTATTTTCTGTCTAGGTCTATTATTTGACCTTAATTTCATCATTTAAGATTTTAATAAATTGTCTAATTTCTCGGGTTGTCA
Organism: Panax quinquefolius; assembly: GCA_020205615.1. Classification (NCBI taxonomy): domain Eukaryota; kingdom Viridiplantae; phylum Streptophyta; class Magnoliopsida; order Apiales; family Araliaceae; genus Panax; species Panax quinquefolius. Next base: position 64,657,846 of record CM035161.1, read on the forward strand.
CATTCACTCCTTCTTCTAAGAATTTCATCCCCAAAATTCACCTTACACCTTACACCGTACACCATACTACTTACACCATTCACACATATCATCACATGCTACCCAATACACCACTCACAAGAGTAAAAGTATTCAAATCATGTTGAGGGGTCATATAGACCCTGAACACATAGTTTTAATGGTATTTATACCCCAAAACAATACATTAATTGGTATGTTTACAATCACAAAGAAGGTAAACTACCGTTGCTAGTACTTTAGGTGATTAGCCTATCGTACTCTTACGTCATACATAACGTATTAATCATGTCTAGCAAATATTTAAGCTACTTGATTGGATTATTTATCCAAACAACATAGTTCACCTCAGTCTTATCATAGGATTCTGCACCAAAACAATTTGGTTCGGGAAATTTCTTTTAATGAACACTTAGAGTTTTCATAAACATTAGTCTAGCTGAATCGAATAGCGTAGACTCGTATCAATAATTCAATTCAATCGAATTATTTAGGTGTAGCCAAACCCCATTGGCAAATTAAAATTTTGAAAACATCTTCGAGAATGACGTCATGATGCTGTACTGTATTAACAGTCCATTTGAGGTTGCCGTCATTGTATGACTTTGTCATAACACATCGTACAATAGTGAAATAACGATTTTAGATCAAATTCACACTAAGTATTCCTGTATTTACAACTCCATCACCTTTTTATCATCTCTGCACCACGTTACATGGTACATGAGTGATAAAAAAAATATATTTTGATATTTCAAATCATTTGCGTCTAGCCAAAATAAGTAGCATAGACTATTTTTTAAACCGTTTCAAAAATGATTACGAGTCTACATTTTTAAAAAAAAAACATAGAGCGTATTTAGCTTGATGTCAAAATTTTGAAGTCTAGCATAGCTATGATTATTGGAAAACTTATGTCTCCACTAATAATCATTTACTTACAATCTATCTGTTCCTATAATCCTTAATTCTCCATTCACACACAACTATACCTAGTTCTTAAAACCACACTTATTAGTTCATAAACTTGCCATAATTATATGAGTTTAAAAAATTACCTTAGTCTAACCTTTGGTGTCCGTTCGCTGAGGGGTTCATAAACATTTCATATAACTATGAGTTAAGAATGTCACATAAGTAAGAGTTTTAAGAACTCATACTTAACCCTATATTCTCTACTTATGACCTATCTATTTGTTATACACATGAGAAAGGAATCACCCTCTTAACATGCATATAGCAAATAACGCGACACAAACATTTCAATAATTATCAATGCCAGAAACTAAGTAGTGGTTACACGAAGTACAATTCCCCGTCCATACAAGGAATCATACAACTCAGTTGCCGACATGAGTCCTCAATTGAAATCCCACATAATTCTAGCTTTACACTTAATCCATACAAATTTCATTTAATCCGTATTTATAATTCATAACTCTTTCATTAGTTTTCATAGTACAATTTCATAGTACAACTGCCACACAACAATCTTGCTGTAAACTTTCCAATCATCAGATTGATTCTTTTCCCTACTATCACCTTATCAGATCACGGGGTGATCTCATCGTATATATTACGATTCAATTCTATATCTGGATCGTTTTGTTTTACGATCTCCTATCCCTGCACTTTTCATCTTTTAGACTCTATCTATCCACCATTACTGTTCACCTTTAATTTCAGAGTTAGGGAACCCTGTATCTTTACAACTCGCCGAGAAACATCTTTGAATCTTACCGACACATTAACTCGATTTGAGTTAGTCCTAATCACTGCGGTTATTGCTCTCAGGTATTCCTACCTAAGCTTCATAACAAACAGCTTTGATACCAACTGTAGTAGCCCCAAATTCAGGTCCCAAATCACCACGGATCTGGTACAATCACTCTACAACTATTGCGGAAGATATAAACATAAATTGTTTATACAATACACTTTACACACTATTCCCCAAAATCGAGTAACCTTAACTTATACACAATTCATAAACTATCTAACACATAACATTATTATCAAACTATACTATTACAAACCAGCCACATATTTTATCCCAAGCTGAACTTGGCATTATCCTTTTCCTGATCCTAATGCATTCACTTTATCTACAATATTTATCATGATATAGCAAAGGTGAGTATGAAAGTTGCCCAACAAGTTTAAATATTATTTAAGGATATATCATGATTGAAAGAGTCTGAATAATAGGCTGGCTATAATTCAACAATATAATTGAGAACTAGCACGAACAAGCTTTTGACTGAACAAGTATTGAACATGAACAAATATATCTGGACCAACTGATAATGAAGGTGATCAGCCTTTCATACCCGACTTATACATGTAATATGTACATAGTACAATTTTATATGGCAATCAACAATGATTAACCATAAGCATATCTGAATGAAACAACTCTTAGTATAGTTAAGTAAAACTTGCCTGAACCACTGATTACCGCTACGTAATTTCTATCGCTTATCCGAAAACCTAATATTAGTAATATAGATCTCCAATATTAGAATAATATCATCACAGTATAATACTGTTATATATATAAACATAGAATAAACTAAACACATTGTACATAACCCTATTAGTCTATAATACACATAAGACTTAGTATCAGGTCAAACTATTTCAATTTGACTTGAAACCGACACAATTCTATCATTCCGACGGTCTAGTCGGACAAATATCGAGTTTAAGTTCAATTAAACTCTGCCTAAACACTTAAAAATATCTTAGATAATTATATTATCAGTCAAAATAATTTTCATAGGCTTGTAATAATTTTCAAATAATTATTACCATTTATCATGATTTTTGAATCATTTATATCGTATTTATATAATATAAATACCACATAATTCCTTAATCATTAATATTTATTTAATATTAAATATTAATGAAAATTATAACATAATATTATAATATATCAAAGTATTTTTAAATACTTTAAAATCACATTTATATGATTTTAAAACACTTATTTCCATTATCCGATAATTGCTATTAATATTAAAATATTAATATTTTCATGGCAAAATATCAAAAGTTATTTTTATAACTTCAAATATTTTTATAACACTTAAATCATTTTTATATAATTTTTAAATCCTTAATTCTATTTTCCATAATTTATTTAATATATTTATTAAATTAATTAATTACCATTAATAATAAATTATTAATGAAATTCATCACAAAATATTAAAAGTCATCAAAAATAACTTAAAATATTTTCTAATACCATAATATAAATTTTCATGAATTAAAAATCATTTTTAACTAATTATTTAATATAATAATTAAATAAATAAATACCTTTTATATTTCAAAAATATTAAATATTTTTGAAATATACTCAAAATAAGTAAAAACTATTTTTCAGGCTTAAAAATAATTTTTTATAAATTATTATGTATTTTTAACAATTTTTATAATTTATTTCTATTTTTTTTAATTTTCGAAATATCATAAAATAAAAATTAATAGCAACCGACGCTATAGGTCTTTAGCGACACACTTCTATTGCCTTTGGTGTTCTTGGCTCAAGAACACTGACAAATTCGGTGTTCAAGGGGTCATGTTTGACCGACCTTAACTTCTCTGCTCAATCACGTTCTGGGCCATCTAAGACTTAGATTTTGTAGTAGAAATGTAATACTGCACTTATCAATCACCAACTAGGTCACACGACATCACAACAAGGAGATCAAAGCCTCCAAAGTTGTTGTCAGATGGTTTCTGGGTTTTCCAGAAACCCAGGAACTTGGATTTGGTACTTTCCAGCCCAAATTAATCTAGGTTTTTATCTTGGTTCATGTTGTTTAATGGTTCAAGGTTATAGTGCTTGGGTCATAAACATTTACAAAACAATAACTCAATTTAACAACAACATAATCACAATGTATGACCGGTCAAACTCTGACAAAAACTAAGTTCATACGTTTTCTGGAAATTCCAGAAACAGACATTCATGCCGAGTAGGCTACTTTGACCGCTTTCTACATTCGATATATTGATCAAATACATGATATAAAGCCAGGAATATATAGTCAAGATACCATGCTACACATGTATTACAATAACAATAACAAAACGCGTATACACTAACAGATCTGGGAGCTTGAAGTCGTTGTCAGACGCTGCTCCTTACACTTTCTGGGTTACCCAGAAAGATTCGGTCATGCCGGGTCAACGGGTTTTGACCGTGCATAACTCACAGTCTGGACATCAAATGACTCTGCTTTCTCTTGCAGAACAAAGACCTCCTACCAGACTATCGGTTCAAAACATAAAACATTAAAAAGAATGAACAGGGAAAGATTTGAAGCCACTAACATTAGCTTGTCAGACCTCAAACCATGTTCTTGGCAGTTTTAAAAAAACTTTAATTTAAAGCATTTTGATGCTATGGATCTATGGTATATCACCATAGATCATTATAAAACATCTTATAGCACTGATTTAAACACATAAACACAATCATGAACATAACATACAAGATCTAAGATGGTTTTAGGGTTTATACCTTCAACCCAAATCTTTGATCTTGATCCTTCTTACTGATATTAGGTGATCTAAGGGTTGATTATATGACTGAGCTATCTTAGAATTTCGGAGATCTTAGTGAGAGAAAGAGTTGGTGAGAGCAAGAGAGCAAAATGGCTAGTTTTTGTAATTTTACTCTCTCCCAAATCTTTTATAATACAAAGATACATTGTATATTACTTAGATATTATGTTGTTAGCTAATTTGTTGAGATTCTAAAAGCCACAAATTCAAGTGGTTAGGTTACCAACTAAAGTTGCTTGCAAAAGTTACAAGTTAACTTATAAAAATATATAAAAGGGCATTTTGTTCTTTCTCCATATATTTTTAATGACATACTTGACAATTGCACAAACCCTTAGGGTTTAACCCTTAGGTTCTAACACTTAGGTTTTAAAACATTAGTCTCCATAATTTACAAATTAGGGTTTTCTAATTAGAAAATTAAAATGATAAAATATAATTAGTGATTACTAATTACATTAAATGTTATCAAACACATTAAGACTTACTAATTAGGATTAGGGTTTCCTAATTAGGGTTTAGGAATCCCGAATTTTAAATTAGGGTTTCTCGACGTACAATTAGGGTTACTAACTGAGCGTTAGGATTTTCTAACAGAACGTTGACGTTCTTAATATAATACTAGGGTTCGACACTGATAAAATTTATCTGGTCAACCCTGGACCCTTAACCACATTATGAACACATAAATGACCATATACACAAAACATATTCACATATACCCTTAATCGTGAACAATTCACCACAATCTTACACAGAATTTTGAAATCCTCAAAATTCCTTCCCGAAAATATCAAACACATAAACTTATTTTCTGTCTAGGTCTATTATTTGACCTTAATTCCATCATTTAATATTTTAATAAATTGTCTAATTTTCCGGGTTGTCACAACTATCAGAGATTCGTATAAGATTTTTCAAAGATAGCTACTCTGTTAACTAATTTGACAAGAAAGGTGGTAAAATTTGTATGGACTAAGTAATATGAAGCGAGTTTTGAAGAACTCAAGAAAAGATTGAGTGAAGCACCAGCGGTTTCTTTACCCGATGAAACAAGGAATTTTGTGGTATATAATGACGTGTCGCATAAGGGATTGGGATGTGTGCTTATGCAACATGAGAAAATTATTGCGTACGCATCATGACAACTGAAAGATTATGAGAAGGGATATCCTACCCATAATTTTGAATTGGCAGCAATGGTATTTGCCTTGAAAATTTTGAGGCATTACTTGTACGGAGAAAAATTTGAGATATAAAAAGATCATAAAAGTCTAAAATATATCTTCACATAAAAGGTATTGAATATGAGGCAAAGGAGATGACTGGAATTGATTAAAGATTATGAGTGTGCATTCCTTTATCATCCCGAAAAAGCCAATTTGGTAGCCGAGGTTTTAAGTAGGAAAGGACGTGAGAAATTGATGATGTTAACGACCCAGGACGAGCTAATAACCGCAATGGAGAGAATGGAGTTGGAAGTTAGACTTCCACAAGAATCAGAAGAGAAGTTGTATTCAATAGAGACTTACCCAACTCTATTGGATAGAATTAAAGAAGCATAACTCAAAGATTATGTCTCTGAGAAGTTAAGGTAAAATATCTAAGGAGGAAAAAAGAATAAGTTTAAAATTGATAACGATGGAGTTATCAGATTTGAAGAAAGAATTTGGGTTCTAGTGAATTTGGAACAGAATAAAGAAGTTTTACAAGAGGCTCACTGTTAAAGATACACAGTGCATCCTAGTAGTACCAAAATGTATCAAGATCTTTGACGACATTTTTGTTGGCCAAGTATGAAAAGAGAAGTGGCAAAATATGTAAGTAAATGTTTGATATGTCAGCAGGTCATAGCTGAGCATCAGAAGCCTAGTGATTTACTTCAACCATTAGAAATTCCTAAATGGAAATGGGAACACATCACAATGGATATCACATCATAATGGATATTGGTTCGGATTGAGAACCCTCAGTTAGGCAAAATCGTTGAACTCTTATTCCTTCAAATCAAACATAGTATGTTCATATTTATACACAATTAATAAACTTATTGAGTGTAATAATCCAAACATAAATTATGATTATCAATAAATTGAGAATTTTGATTTTTCAAATTCTTGTATGTTAATGTTGCAATAACTAAATTATGATTTGGAATGGTTTGATATAGGGTATAAACCCTAAAAAGTTAATAAGAAAACTTTAGTTAAGACTTTGAGCTTAAAATAGAAACCCTAACCCTAATTAGGGTTATAATCATAAATTAAATTAGAGTTTATTGATTATTATGTGGTTAACGATAAATGTGGCTAAGTAGAATTTTTATTAAGTGCACTTGTCATGATAAACCCAAATTTAAGGACCTGATAACCTAATTGTAAATTAATAAACCTTAATCCCTAACTTGTCAAACCCTAATCACCAAGGACATAATAAATAAAAATTTAAAGTATATACATATGTGAAGTTACCAATTTACCCTCAAAGTTGATTACGAAATTACAAAAGTACCCTTAGTATAGGGGAAATAAGAAAAATGCCCTTTCTCTTCCAAATTTTGATGATAAGGACAAATCTATAACTCATCACTAAAAGGATTTGCAACATGTGTTCAAAACAGCCCCACCAGCAATCTATGGACACTTCATATCAGATTTGAGCCTTAGTTGTCAACAATTTAGTGAAATTAAGTAAATTACCCCTACTAGACATCTCTTCATATAAGCTAAGTGTTGGTATATCAAACCAACGAATTCGTACTAAGAACACATCATAAAATTATCCTCAAACAACTCATAAACAGCCAGCATTCAGCTCACAAAGATAGTTTTCAAAGATTACTTGAAAAGGTAAGAACCCTAACCCTAGATCTTTGAAGCTCTGAAAAAACTGATTTAGTGTTTATATATGTGATATAACATGTTATTTAGTTATATGGGTTGCTTAAACATGAATCCATAACTGTTAAATACATAAAAATAGAGATTTAAGATAGCAATCATGAACCCTACAAATTTTGTCTGACAACCGAATGTCAGGCCTCTTAAATCCTAACCTGTTTAGTTGTTTAAGTTATTAAGGTTATTATTGAGATATTATGACATGAGCTTAGTAATATAAAAGTGAAATCAGAACCAAAACTTGTAAGGTTCATAAGTTATTTAAGGTCAAAACCCATTGACCGTTCACGAGAATTTTTCTGGAAAACCCATAATAGCAAGAACAATATTTGAAAAGATTTTTGCGACCTTAGATCTTTCAACTATGGTAGTTATAAGACCCCTGGTTGTATCATTTTGGTAAACTGATATATAGACCACATATCTATGATAATAAACTGACCATTACATCAACTAATCAAAAGATATGAGTGCTCAAAAGTATGACCCCGAAACTGGAAACCTAGATTTCTGGGTAACCCATAAAACCTTAACACCAAGCCTGACAGCTAGTTTGACCAGCTTAGATTTTGATCTTCTAAAGTTACTATGACACTTTAGATGTTGTATTGTTGTAGTATAACATATATATTACATGATTGATACACTATAATGTTTATCTAATACATATAATCCAAGATAATAGGCTTAAAAGTAGGACATAAGACACTAACCGAGTTTCTAGTTTACCCAGAAACTCAAGATTAGACCTTAACAGGAACTTTGACCAACCATAGTTTTCTAAGAAGATACAATTAGACCACAAAAGTGTTATCTACCTATAGTGCTACATTAATACTACCTTGTTAAAGTATTTTCAAGACCAAAAACACTGTCAGTAAAGAATTAAAGCCGATCAAACCTATCACCTAAGCATTGACTTTCATGTTCTTTTGTTGGTGAAGAACACTAATAGCGACGGTTTCATCACTATAAGTACCTTTAGCAATAGTTGAGATTAAAATTAATAAATTTAATATAATAAATAGAAATAAACATTAAATAATTATTATAAATTCATAATTAATTTCTAAAATACATTTTAAATTAAAATAAATAATTTTTAATATTTTAACATAAAATTTCATTAATATTTAATTTATTTAAATATTAATGATAATGAAATTACTTAATAATGCTAATAAATAAATTAGTAAAAATAATAATAAATAATTTTAAATAATAATAAATCATTTTAAATAATAATAAATTATTTAAAAATGAAACAAATAGTTTAAAATTCATTATCAATAATAATAAATTATTTTAAAATAATATTGATAGGTTAAAAATCGATATGAGTGATTATTAATTATTTAAAAATAGTATTAATGATTTTAAAAATTATTTTAATTAAAAATAAATTAAGTAAAATTATTATTAATTATTAAGAAGTTATTTTAAGCTTCTAAAAATTTTAATAAATAAAAATTAACTTATTTAAAGTAATATTTAAACTTTTAAACAAAGTTTATTAGAAAAATAATTCAAAATTATCCAACAAAGTTATAAAATATCGAATAGATATTGAATACAACCTAGACACTAATAGTTTGACTAGTTATTAACTGAGATTATTTCTAATAACTGATATAATCATATTTAGGATGCATACATGGCTTGAATAACATATGATAACTATTCTTCGAGCAGGTAAATTTTCTATATACATCTAATTTTTGTATTAAATATACTTGTTATATTGATGTTATATAAGCTTGTTTGAAAATTTTGTTATGGCTTGTTATTCAAGCATAACCAAGTCATATGAACTATTATTTGCATAAAATTTATCTGATTTGATATCAAATCATAGACTATGGTAAAACCAATGTTTTTTTGTATAAATATACATTGATACTATTATGACCGGTAGTTATACACTGACCGGGGTTTTTATTACCAGCATTTATAACAATGATCGAGGGTTAAATAAAAGGATGATATGCATACTCCTAGGATGCTTAGTTGAGCAAATCAACTTGGGTGGCTAAGTCTATATGACTGATAGTAATTCGTAATGTGCGAGGTTTGGTAGATAAACCTCTGATATATATACTTTGAAAAACTTCTGAACTATATGTTCATCTATTCCAGTCATGGTGTGAGTATATAATACACATTGCTTAATCCTGCTGAGCCTTTTAAAGCTCATCCCTTTCAAATATTATTTTCCTTTGCAACTGCGATTGATATCCCTCGGAAGTTCAAGTGTGCACTCTTGTGGATAGAGAATATTGTAATAGTTTAAGTTATTTCTATTTTTGTAAGACTCAAATGTAATAATTTTAATATGTGATTGTGTATTAAGTTTTAGTTATACAAACTGTTTAGTTTTTTTGACCTTTCTAAATAAAAACTAGAAATCAAGTACATAATTAATATGAACTATTTATCAGAATGAGGGTATTTGATGCCGAGTGAGTTTTGTAAAAACTGAGGTTGCGCCCCTCGGTTCCAGGAACAATCTTGTCATTGGTACTGTGAATGTCAGAAGAATAGGATTATTGATATTAAAGAAATATTTGTAAGGTTATAAATCTATACATCTAAGCGATAGTATTCATCTTGATAATTGTTCTGACGAGAACTAATATCTATTATGAATACTATAAACCTTGGATTTATAGAGATTATTTTCTTATAGAATATTTATGTGAGCACCAAATCTGCTACAGAAGTGTATATCTCTTAATAGTCCCCATAGACTCATAAAAGAGAGATCGAATGAGTAATTATCGTGTATGCAATGAAATGTATGAGACCTGATGTTGATCAGTCATATTCTAGAGAAGTTCACTATGTGTCAGTGAAAAACATCTTAAAGTACTTAACCGACACTAAGGATGTAATTAATTTTATGGTGGGTCTAAATTAAAACTAGAGGGCTTAACAGACTCGAGTTTTTTCAAACAGACAAGACGAAAGAAAATACACTTTAAGGTAAAGCGTTACCTTGAACGGTGGTGCAGTGAATTGGAAATATTTCAAATAGCAAATAGTTGATGGTTTAGTGATAAGGATAAAGTGTATAGCTATAAATGAAGCTGCAAGTTGATTGTTTGGATGAAAAATTCATTACAGAACTGGGAATAGTTCATAATTCTCATCTTGGATCTAAACATGTGTTGTGGCACTTTCATTTGATTAAAGAATCATTGAAAGATGAGAAATCACTATAGAGATAGTAGACTCTCAAAAACAACATTACATATCCATTAACTAAAGCTTATCCAACAACAAGATAATCGTTACTTAGAGAAGAAGGGCATGTGATACCATGGCGATTGGCTTTAGAGCAAGTGGGAGATTGAAAGTAGTATGCACACAAGCCAATCATGTTTGATGATAAAACATATACTTTGTAACAATCTTATTCATTTATTAATAAAAAGTATTTATTTATTAAAGGCTTTTAATTATCTACATGATGTTGTTTTATAATATGTGATAAACTCATAGTTTTAAGCAATACTTTTAGAATAATGATGATGATCATTTTAATGAGATCTAAATTCTTAGAAAGCTTAAAACTAAAATATTTTCCAATCGTTGGATTACTAAATTAGGGATTAGTGAATCCGGATAGATTGGTACATACGTTGCATGGTCATTGGATGAGGATGATTGATCTCATGATCATTTGTGTGGAGACACTAAAGCAAGTATTTATGTGCTTATTAGAGAATAAGATCATTGAACGTGGCTCGCTAAGGAATATCTAATGGAGTTTTACTTGTCTGTCAATAGAAATTCCTGTAGTGATAGTAGTACAAGTGATCCTTGGACTTGAGATCATCACAATATCTTATGTATGATGAGTTATACTTTGACTTATTCCTTAAGACCCTTAGGGTATATCAAAGGGTATGCTTGGGTATAATAAGTTGTATACGGAGATAATGTATGATCAATAAAGAATCTACCACTTATAGTAAAAGAAGAGAAATGTCCTATGTGATTCGATAAAAGACAACCCAGTAGTCCTTGGCCAAGACAGAATGAAATTAGAAACGAGTTTTTAATTTGCATTATTTGGTGTTGTGCATTTAAGGATCGAAATACATATAATTAAATAAAATAAGACTTGACAGTAATCCAATGTCTTATATTTAATTGAGACATTGTATGGTGGAAGGATTGAATTGTAGAGTAACTATTTACTCAAAGGTTCTTTTATGATTAATGTTGAAATCTATATTATCTGGAAAGTCGTTGATCGCTAGGGAGGCTTATCCCTATTATAGAATAAATATTATTTATTTAAATAAATTAATAGTTTAATTTATTTATTTAAATAAGATTAGAATTGTTCTAATTAATTTACTCACAACCGGTTTAATATGGAAAACCTCAAGGGTCACACCATAAAAGGAAGAATAATTATTTAAGAAGTTAATGGCATAGTCGTAATAATATGTTAAGTGTATTTAATTTAATCTATGGTGATAGAATAAATTAAATAACTTAATATTTATTATTTAATATTTTGAAAATATTAAATATATAAATCAATAAGAGGAGTCTTATTAATATTATTACAATTATTATTATTTTAATTTCTAAAGAGTTGAAAATTAATTTAATATTAGTACTCTCATTTATTTCTAATAAGATTAGGAGGCTAATTAATTAAAAGATTTTAATTAATTATTCCTAATAAGATTGGGAACATAATTAATTAAAATAAAACTCAATTCCTTAATTGTTAAGGAGGGTTGCCCACATCTATTAATAAGAGGAGTCTTATTATGGATGGATTGTTGTTGACTTTTTCACAACATACACAATTCTAATAGTTGGAGAGTACGCTCTTTTTCTATAAGAGATAGAAAAACTAGGGTTTATCCAACCACCCATCTTCTTGGATCTTTCTTCTTCCTTGGTGGATCACCTCTAGAGGCCAAACAATTGGGTGGCTAACGTTGATCAAAGAAAGGAACCAACCCCGATGAATTCAAGTTGAACGCGAAAGGATTTGGAGGTGAACTCATACTTGAGGAAGCTCGAATCTTCAAGGTTATAATTCTTGTTCTTTATCATTTCGTTTAATTAATAATTGTTCATAAAGGATGATCCGGGTATATGGTTTGTAAAATTTTAAAACTCTGATTTTCCACGTTTTCCGCTTATTTTATTCAATTTAAATGCATTCATGAATATTACAAACCTAACACTTATAACTATGTATTCACATTTGTGTACTATTGATTCAAATGATTTACTATTAGGGGAGTTGGTGCAAGATTGATAATACTTGCATGACTAAATTAAAAATGAAGGTATAGTTGAAGGTACTATATTGTAATTAGTTTTTTTACATGATTATACTATTGAGTCACATGAATGAACTATTAATTCACATGATTTACTATTAGGAGAGGTGATGGAAGTTTGATAATACTTGAAGGACTAAATTAAAAATGAAAGAAAAGTTGAAGGTATTGTCCTTTAATATTTCGAGCCCTATAACGTGCAATTATCGAAACTATATTTTCCTATAAATAGAAGCTCATTCTTCCTTCATTTCTCACTAATTCACTAAAGCTTTAGAGCAATTATTATAGAGATAAATTATAAAGAAAAAGAAGAAGAGAATTATACTACCTTACTATTCTAATATTCAGTTTCTTCTAAGGTAAGGGGTATTATTCTTTCAGTATTCACGAAGAGAGTTATTTTCTTTCAATACTCATAAGGGTTGTTATTCCATTCTTTATTATTATGTTGGAATAACCTGTCTTTGTGAAGTACCGCGTACATGGTGAAATTCTTCTATTATTACATTCTTTATTATTTTGTTGGAATAACCTGTCTGTGCGGTCTATCGCATACCTAGTGAATTCTGTTGTTATTCCATTCTTTATTATGCTATTGGAATATCCTGTCTGTGCGGATTACACATGACCTGGTTCCATTCTTTATTATTCTGTTGGAATATCATGTCTGTGCGGATTACGCATGACTTGGTTCCATTCTTTATTATTCTGATGGGAATAACCCATCATGCATTTGCCTATCGCATGCACGTGAATTCTTCATTATTCCATTCTTTATTATTCTGTTGGAATAACATGTCTATGTGGATTACCACATGCATGGTGAATGATCCTTCGTATTCATTCCTTATTAAATTGTGGAAATGATCTGTCTACGTGGATTACCGCATGGCGCATTTAAAATCCATTCATAGCTTCATATATTCTATTATACTCAGTTGGTTAAAAGTTTTGACTTCTATACTCCATGAAATTAGTAGAATATCTTGTATATTTGCGCTTCATCCTGTATCTTTTCATGGTAATATTCTTCTGAGCATTCTTAATTTTTTTCCACAAAGCAGTATCATGTTGACAATTTGGACGTTATTGATTTTAGGATAAATTAACTTATAAATCTTTAAAATTTATTCTTGAACTTATTTTATTGAATTATTATGTCATTGTCATCATCCTCATGCTTATATTGTGATGAAATTCATCTTTGGCTTACGTGCATAAATGGACTCGGTATGATTATGACCAGGGATCATTCGGTATAAAGAATACCTATAATGTTATAATGATGTGGTAAAAGTCCTCAGTGGCCTTTAGTGCACTGATGAACATTTTTGGTATGATTATGACTAGGGATTATTCGGTATAGTTATGACCATTGATGATTTAATGAATATCCTTGGCCCGTAGTGCAAGGATGATTCGATGATGTGATTTATTTATTAAGTTGAGTCTCAGTGATAAAAATTGATGAAAACATTTTAAATCATAGAAGATAGTAGATATCATGCTCTACTTAACTCTTCTAATGGATTTCTTATTCCGCTGTAGTTAAACTTGATGTCTATTGTATTTTATCAGTTTAACATTGTTGAAGACTAATGATAATTTATTCTGAATTATCTTAGTCATAATATTTCTTACTGGGCTAGTTGAGCTCACCTTTTGCTTTCATTGTTCTCTTCAGGAAATGAGAACGTAGCCGGGACTAGTCGGGGAACGGAGTGATGGTCCGAGATGGTGTATTAGTAGTCCTCACTATTCTATAAAATAGTGTGACAATAAATGTAATGAGGACTCTATTTGAGAGTGGATATTGTCTAGAAGGCAATATTCCTGTTTAAACTCTCAGTTATGTTTTGTCGTATACTACACGATGATTGTATAATTAAGTTTGCATTTGTACTTTGTACCATGTTTTTGGTGACTCAAGATGGGTGATGTATACCTATTTTGGGGGCGTCACACAGGCACTAGCAAATATTTTGTTAAGGGCTTTATAAGGGAGACAAACAAACCCATTTCTAGCCGCACCAAATACATCAAATGCTACTCAATTTAAAAATTTTAAATTAGTATGACCTCCAGAATTTAAAGAAACTAATGAACCCATCAAAGCTCAGGCTTGGGTTACGAAGATGGAGAAAATGTTTAGAGTGACTAAGGTGAATGCGGATTAAAAGGCTAATTTTGCTACGTTTTTCTTGAAGGATGAAGCCAATCACTAGTGGAAGGATAACACAACTAGAGCTGGAGAAGGAGTTATTTCATGGTATAGGTTCAAAAAAGTTTTATTTGCGAATTATTTTCCCGATTCGATGAAGGATCGTATGGAAGTTTAATTTCTAAAGTTGAAGCAATGAGAGAATACGATGTCTCAATACACATCAAGATTTAACAAGTTAACCAGGTTTGCACCACACTGATAGATACTAAAGTGAGAAAAACTAGACGGTTTGAAGAGGGGTTGAAACCCCAAATAAGAAGCAAGATATCAATATTTGAAGTGAAGATGTTTTCAGAGATTCTTAAAAAAGCTACTATAGCTAAAATGGAGGGGAAGCTCTACAAAAGTTTTATAAGGATAAAAAGAATAACACAGGGAGAGGCAACATTGGTAGGAACAACAACAACAACAAAAGAAGATGGGTGGTGGCTTTTCCAACTAATTTTGGGAAAGGAGGCGATAATTATAAAGGGGGGAATAGTAACACCAATTCAAAGAATGAACGGTGTCAAATTTATGGGAAAGGTCACAAGGGAGTTTGTTACTTCAGTGGAACAAAGTGTTATATAAGTGGAGAGGAGGGGCACTATTCAAATTTTTGTCCAAAAAAAGAGCAAGAATATCAGTATTAATTGTTTCAACCGTGTGGAACGGAGGGACATGTGGCTAAGTTTTACGTGAAGCCCATAAAGGAAAACATGGGAGGAATTCAAAATAACCCCGGACCAGTAGTAGCAGGAGTTGCTCAAAATCGTCCAAATTCACAAACATTCAACATGACTGCGAGGGATGCTTTTGCAGCACAAGACGTGGTAACAGATATTCTTCCAATTGATGCCAAAAATGCTTATGTGTTATTTGACTCTGGCACTTCTTGCTCATTTGCATCCGTGAATTTTGTTAAGAAATTAAAAATGCCATGTGAAGACCTAGATGTGCCTTTTAATATAGAAATTTCTAATAAAGAAATAATTCACATTCACATAGTACAAGAAAATTGTAGTGTAGAGATTAAGGGACACAAGTTTTTGGTAAACCTTATTCCTATAAAGTTAGGAGAGCTTGATGTGATTTTTGGTATGGATTGTTTGGGTAAACATAAGGCAGTAACTGATTGTATGCGAAAACGAGTAAACTTAGAGACATCTTCAAAGAAGAAGGTAATATTTAAGGGAAGTTGTTCACCAAATCAAGTTCGTTGTTTAACAGTTATGCAGGCTAAGAGATTTCTTAGAAAGAGTAGTACAGGTTACTTCGCCTATGTTGTAGATACAAGGATAGAAGGGGGAAAGTTAGACCAAATCCCAATAGTATTTGAGTTTCCTGACGTATTTCCAAATGACCTACATGGTCTTCCTACTGATGGAGAAATAGAATTCATGATAGACCCTGCACCTGGGGCGACATCAGTTTCAAAGGCACCATATAGGATGCCACCAGTGGAATTGAAGGAGTTGAATGTCCAATTACAACTCTTAGATAAGAAATACATACAACCTAGTGTTTCACCATGGGGAGCAGTTGTGTTGTTTGTAAAGAAGAAGGATGGGACTTTAAGATTATGCATAGATTATAGGGAATTAAATAAGTTGACCATAAATAATAAGTATTCTCTACCAAGGATTGACGATTTGTTTGACCAATTAAAAGGAACTGAACATTTTTCAAAGATTGACCTACGATCGGGGTATCATCAACTAAAGGTAAGGAAAGAAGATGTACCAAAGATAGAGTTTCAGACCTAGTATGGACATTATGAATTTTTTATAATGTCTTTGGGGTTAACAAATGCACCAACAACTTTTATGGATTTAATGAATCGGGTGTTTAAGTCATGTTTTGATAAATTTGTGGTGGTTTTTATTAATGATATCTTAGTATATTCAAAGACACGGAGGAACATCCAGAACATTTGAGAAGGGTATTAGAGATATTACGGAAGGAACAACTCTATGCAAAATTTTTGAAATATGAATTTTGGCTAGAGAAGGTTTAGTTTCTTGGTCATGTCATTGATAAAAATGGGGTAGCAGTAGTTCCAACAAAGATAGAAACAATTATGAATTGGGATCAACCAACAACTCCAACCGAAGTACGAAATTTTCTTGGTTTAGTAGGGTACTACCGACGCTTTATAAAAGATTTTTCAAAAATAGCAACCCCCCTAACCAATTTAACTCAAAAAATGGTGAAGTATGTGTGGACAGACAAATGTGAAGAGAGTTTTCAAAAGTAAAAGAAGATATTAAGTAGTGCACCAGTATTATCTTTACCAGATGATACTTAGGCGTCTCGTTGTATATAGTAATGCTTCACATAGTGGATTAGGGTGTGTGTTGATGCAACATGGGAAGGTAATTGCATATGTTTCGCGACAACTCAAGGATTATTAGAAAAGGTATCCTACCCATGATATAGAGTTACCGCGGTGGTTTTTTCTTTGATGATTTGGCGACATTATTTGTGTGGGGAAAAGTATGAAATATACACAGATCATAAAAGTCTGAAGTATATTTTTACACAAAAGGAGTTAAATATGAGGTAGAGAAGATGACTAGAGTTGATAAAAGATTTTGACTGTGAAATCCTATATCATCACGGTAAAACCAACGTGGTTGTAGATGCATTGAGCCGAAAGAATCAAGAAAAGTCGAATGTCATAACAAAGAACAAGGTACTGATAAAAGAATTTGAAAAGATCAAAAATGAAGCAAAAGTTCCAGCTGACCCTAATCAGAAGTTATTTATGATGGAAACTGGCTCCACTTTAATAGATAGAATCAAAGAAATACAAGACAAAGATGAAACTTGTCAGAAGTGTAAAGCAGAAATAACATAAATGAGCATGAGTGGTGATTTATAGTTCCTTTGTTCGTGACCAACTTGTTTAGACTTTGAGTTAAGACCTTTTCAAAGAAAACTTGACATATTGAGACTAATATGCATGAATACTACATGGAGTATGTTTTGACTTTGTGATTATGCAAATATGACTTAACTACACATGAAAAGAGATATAAAGATGTTTTGTATATGTTAGATTGCAGTGTTTAAGTTTAAAATGATTTCAAAAGAAAACTTGGATATTTTTCAAACTAAGTTGTATTTCTGTGAGTAGTTAAGTACTAAAGATTTATGACAACATGATTATGTTCATTGTGTCTCTAAACATGATTCTTATGTGTTAGACGTAATCAAGAGTTAACCAAGCATGAGTTTAAGAATGTTTGAAAGTGACAAACGATGTTAGTTATGAATAAATAATGAGAACAATTGAAAGCATGTATATTAAAGTTTATATAACCTTCTCACATGTACATATGGTTAACCTAGTAGGCCATGTGATTCCATGACCCTATTTGTCCTTAATGCCTTAAAAATCCCAAACTAAAACCATGACATATAAAGGTAAACTTAAGATGGTCATATGTGTATATAAAGTCTTATAACATGTGTGTGTGATAATTTTTAATGTCTTGGTATGCTAAAAATTGGACTAAAACCAGGACAACAGAAGCTCAATTCTGGTCAGTCTAGAGGACAGCGCCGCTGCCGTCCCTAAGTCTAACTAGGGCGCATCTGCGCCACCCTAAAATGCAATCTATCTAATCTGCTTGTGATCTGAGATGTGATGCATGTTTTTATTGTTGTCTTCATCTATAATACATGTCTAAATACATTATTCAAAGTGTCAATAAGAATGCTAGCGGTAGAATTATATGTTTGAGATGTGTTTAAGAACTTTCAAACGTTAAGTCAAAAAATGATTAAGAACTATGTTATTTGATTTCATAGTCTTACAAACTAATTTTGTGTTATGTGTATATAAGGTACGTGATGACATACATATGGAATTATAAAACTAAGTCGACTATTATGTATGCATTTAAAACTTACATGTTAAGTATGGGTATTAAATATACGTAGCTAATGAATGTCCTATATGTGTACTAAGTTATAATAGGATTCAAAAAGTGTTGACTAGCTATACTTTGGTAAAATACACTTGAGGCAAGTATCTAAACCTTATCTCTTTGACGCAAGTATATAAACCTTATCTCTTCGATGCAAGTATCCTAAACTATGCATTTACTTTGATGCAAGGAATCTATGATTACACAATTTTTCTATGTTACACAACTTTGAATTTGTGCAAATACTCGTACCCTACTCTTTATGGAGCATTACTTGAGCTTGTACTATTATTGGTTGTACAAGTAAACAATTGAAAGTATGATTCTTATCTTATGACATAATACTTCATATTTAGAATAAAGTTGTGTATATTATTTGAACTTTGATTTCAAGTATTGAATTTATAATTGTTCTTATAATACATGTAGACACTCAAAATTTTCTACACACCTGTTACTAATATTACAGTAGGGCAGATTCGTCTTTCAAGATAACTCTAGAAGACAGCTCACATCCATTCCGGATACTGCCAGAAGTTTAGCCTCAACCCCAGAACACACACCGGGTGTATCAATTCGAACCTCGGAGATAACCCCGAGTTTAATCCTTGGAGATAACCCCAAGGAATGTCGTTGCAGTTCAGGCGATAACTCCGGAAATGCTTGTTTCAAATGCATGCAATAATCTTTAATCTCAGCCCTCCTGTTGAGGCACTCATTCCAAAGACCTGGATCTAACACCGGAAAAAAAGCATACTTAAAGATGACCCTGCAGAATTCAAACACTTGTAGCAGTCCAATCTCAGATGTAACCTTGAGCAATGTGTACTATCAGCCCAAACCATAGATGACCTCGGTGAGGGGCAAAATCATCATCTTTCCACCTCAACCCCCAGCGCGCCGTCTCAACATTTCATATACACATTTCTATATATCATTATCCCAGAAGAGCCAAGGACTTCAAATCCCGAGTGACTATTACGCGTGGCAGCACACTGGATAGAATTTGAAGCTTGAAGACTATGGGCATGGTCCCCTCTTCCTGACATCGTACAACCTCTAATCCATGTCATTGCATAACTCTCAACAGAAGAAGTCCGAAGAAGGTCTTTTACACCTCGTTCAGATGCTCGGATTGAAGTTCTGCAAGTTTGAGCGGACATCACAGTGCACGAGTGCACGTACTTCGAGATAACGGGACCCACGGAGCCCGGGGCACCATGGGCAGTCGTAGGTGCATCTGCGACTACCGCAGGTACATCTGCGGCCACCAGCTCTATAAATATAGAGCTTGGGGTGGCCATTTGTAAGAGAAAAAGAGGCGAGAAAGCCCTGACCAATTTTCTCTGTACAGACCCCATATTGAGTGTTTTCTCATTTTAAACACATGTTAGCTCACATATAACTATATTTTTACCTAGGGAGTAGTGTTTATCCATCTAGAGTCACGAAGCTTTTCCTTGGCGTACCCACCGTAAGCCTTCTCACACTCTATAAAGCCTTTCTCTTCATCTCATGCACACACTATTCTTCACATTGATAGTGGTGTTATGTGTGTGTGCCTGCACTTTGGTCATGGTTTTCATTTCATGCAGTATATATATACTTATATATGTATATATTTATATATATGGACTAACATTATCGAGTTATGGCTCGATTGAGCCTAGACTTATGTCTGGAGCGTTTACTTGTTTATATATATATATATATATACATGAACTCTATATATATAGCGATGAATCACTGAAATGATAAACCGAGCCGGGATTGAGAAATATCCTATGCGTTTACCGCTTTTATATAGGTTCAAACGAGGCATATCACCACTTCCAAAAAAATTGCACATTGATCCATACACACACACACAAATATTCATATAACAGTTTCTTGAAAAGTGGCAGTCATCGTGGAAACACAGATGTCAGGGGGTGCTTAACTCCTTCCCTCCACATAATCAAACCCCCAAACCCAAATGAATCTCGATTTCACAAACCCGTTTAGCAGTGTCGCATCACTGGGTCAATGTGAAAACCTTTTTTCGGTTGCGTTGGTTCAACTAGTTAAAAACACCAACTGGAGAATCTTACTTTCAAATTGTCGACATGATACCTGTCAGACCATTTTCACTTGTTTTTTCAAACAAATCTCACATAATATGAGAACACCAAAGAACAAGAACAGAAAAGGGACAAATAAAAATCACAACGTCGACAATACATTTAAAGAGCGGTCTATGCCATTTGATTCGGCTAGACCTAAATCATGATTTGAAAGTAATCTAAACCAATTAATTGGTGTGGAATTTTGTATTGACTGAGATGAACAACCTTCTTTGAAGGGGAAACTATAATTTTCGGGAGACTGGCGTGCGCAGTTGAGTACGATTAAACGATATGCATAACATATGGTAATTTAGGCTGATAACTTGTTGTACTCATTTTTGTTATATTATCATTATATTACTGTTAATTCTAGTAGAAATTTATAGTCCTTAGTGACTTTCAAGATTCATTAATTTGAAATCTCGAAATGATTTAGTATTAAATCTTATTGATATCCTTCAGTCTATAGCAACCTTTATTGAGAATTATTGATAATTCCTGAACTATTATTCACTGCCATAACCTTGAGATTTAAACACTATAAATAATCACCCTTATTGTGATATTACTTGATGGGCAAAATTGTTGCTCATTCTTGCTTTTCCTAAAAAACATTTCAGTTAACGTAGAGCATGGCGGTTCCTATGTCACTCATAAGGGCAAAGGCAAAGCTATGGAGTAGTTCATATTTGTCTAGAAATACTATGATATTAAAAAACGACTTAAAGTGTGGTATGTATTAGTTATGTCTAAACTTTGTTTAAGTATGTTAAGGTATGTAAGAGATGTTTAAGTTACGAAACCTTGGGACAAGAATGATTATATTAAATAAATGTAATCTATTTTGTTATTTCCGTTGCATTAGATGTTATTTAGTTATTAGATTTGTAGCACGTGATGAACCAAATTCAAGACGCGAGTGTTTTGAATTTGGGGGCATCACAGATTGGTATATGAGTAGTAGTTATAAACCTTATGAGCGAGAGTCCTTAGATTATAACTTAGAAGATGAGAGGATGAACCTCATGTAGAGTTTTTATAGAGAGAGACTTAGTGTGTTATAGAATATAATTTCATTATATACAATGAACTTATGTTTATTTAATATTCTAATGAAGTTGTTGTTTATTTTGTCTTTTGTTGGTGGTTGTAGGATGACAAACTTGGTAGGACCCAGTAGAGTGATAGAGGAGGAGCCGCATGACATACATGTGGTGTATCAGGCACCATTGATATCTGAGCCCATTTCATAAGTGACTCCTATCGATGAGGATTATGGGGAGGAGGAAGAGATGGATCCCGATCCCGTAGAGTCTGATCCAGAGGAGGAGCCTATGGAGGACAAGCCTATGGAGGATGAGCCCATGGAGGACTCTGGTGAAGCTACATTTGAAGACCAGATGTTGGGAGAGTACGAGGAGAGGATCCAAGAGTTAGACTGCAGAGTTCAGGAGCTGGAGGCTGAGGCCTAAGAGAGGGAGTCTGAGTTCCAGAAACTAAAGGACGAGGACCACCAGAAGAAGTTAGTGATGCAAGAGTTGGAGGTGGAGATTGCCCACCGCAAGGAGGCAGGGATCCAGATGGGGACTCTGTTTCATAGGTCGGTGTCTCAAAATGTAGAGTTGGTAGGAAAGTTGAACGAGATAGAGCAGAGAGAGTTGAGTGAGAGGACAGAAAAAGAGGCACTTCGTACTAAGTTAGAGATGGAGGTAATGGATATGATCCACTTCGAGGAGAAGTGGGAAGAAGCCAATGATAGGGCTAATGATTTAGAAGATGGGGTGAGATATAAGAGGAGGAAGGTGAACAAGATGGGCTATGCTTTGCGCACGACCATGAAAAGATTGATTGATGGTGTATATCATTACCCAAGAGCAGGGACAGACCCGACACACCACAAGTTAAGATTTTGTGGCACACATAACTCAAAAAGAGTACAAGAGCGATGTGGAGCACGAAATGATAGATTAAGGTCTAGGTGTTAGTAGTTTAGTGGTAGTAGTTGGTAGTCATTTATAATTTGTCGTTGTAATCCCATCTTTTGCTTAAAATATGGGATAGTTATGTAAACCCCAAACTTTTGAAAAATGTTAGAGGGGTAGTATGTTAGTATTTGTCCCCATCTTTTTTGTGATATTAGGGGATATGTGTTGATATTTATAGAAGTATGATAGGGATAATAATATTAATGCAATGATTTGGCATATGAATATAAATGATCTTATTTTAGAAACGTGTTATAAAATCTTATTCCTTTTTCATTTGAGAAACGTTTAAGTAATAAAACAAGATAATAAAAATGAAAATTTGTGATACAAAATGCCTTATAACGTATAATCTACGTATTATTCTCGTATTCTAACTCGTATACTTATTCATATACGACATTTCATCATTTATACATACTCGTATAATATCTCGTATTATACTCGAATTCATTACCTCGTACAATACTTACGTATTATACGATCATCACTTTAATTCATTATACACATTCCATTTCCATTTGCCATAACTGAAATATTATTGTATATTCTATCTCACCTCGATATTCTATCATTACGTATTTCTCAAAAGTTCAAAAATAATTCCTGAGCAGAAATGCGTGAATAGTATTTTTCAGAAAATTTCTCGAAAGTTTTTATTTATGTCTTGGAAATTCAAACACTTTAATTCTATAACGTAGCCAAAATACTACGACGTTCTGACATATCTAGGTCATAGAATGACCTCCAATTATCTTACTCCCATAAATAATTAATTAAATTCATTTAATCCACATAATCAAATAAAAATTTAATTCTCGTAAAATCCAATTTTTTTCTGGGGCGTTACACTCTTCCCCCCTTATAAGGATTCTGTCCCCAGAATCTCGCTATAATTATATAACTAAATGAGAAAAAAATTCCATCATTTTAATTTCAAGTTTCCACATTGCTTCTTCGGCGTTGTGGTTCCTCCAATTCACCTTCACCGAAGTTATTATCTTAATTCGCATGACTTATCACTTCTTATGAATAATCTGAGTTGGAAGTTAAACATTTATTAACATATTACGTTATCTTCCTTTTATTAGTCATTCTTTTAACTCAAAATTATATGATACTCAAATTCCTCCTTCAAAATGAGATGATACTTAATGAATTATCATCAACATGAATTATTTCTTCGTTTGCTACCTTAATATTCAAAGGTACATGCAACTTTTCGAAGTAATCCTAATTGTCTAGAGAAATAACATGCTATAAACGAACAAGTAGCACCCGAATCAAATAACACGTAAGCATTTATATCATTTATCAGGATATTACATGCTACTACATCTTCAGATGCATCTACATCTTCAGATGCATCTGCATCTTGCACCATCATTTTAAAGGTATGGGCCATCGGCCTACCCGGATGCACTGGACCACCAATAGCTAACTTACTGCTATTAATGCCATTATTCTCGTCCGTCCCCTTCTTTTGGTAGTTCTTTGTTATGTGGTCAGTTGACCCACATAGAAATCATCCATGATTCTTCTTTGCACTTGGACAATTAGGCAAAATGTGCCCCTCCTTTTCATAGTTGTAACATATCGCCTTCCCCTTGAGACATACTCCTAAGTTAGTCTTCCCACAAGTCTTGCATGCCTCCATTCTCCTCTTAGATCCCCTTGCTTCACTCCGATATTCCTAGAGTTAAACCCCTTCCTCTTCTAACCTTCGCCACTCCTGCTGGCTCCTTTGATCTTCACTCCCCCATCCACCTTATTCTTGTTCTTTTTCTCCTTGTGGTACTTGCTTAGAGCCTCATTCCCACCTTCAGTTATTATCGCCTTTTCTAGTATAGTCCCAAAAGAAGTACTTTGGAACACTGATATTCGGCTATAGGGCCAGTGTTTCAAGCCCTGCTCAGACCACCTAGCCTTTCTCACCTCAGTGTCCACCTGATGTGGAGCAAATCTTGCCAGTTCATTGAACTTGGCAGCGTATTGGAGGACCGTCATCTTCCCTTGTTTGAATTCCAGAAACCACATTTCCATCTTCCCCTGCATACTTGTGAGAAAGTAGTTCTCAAAGAATATCTCCTTGAACCATACCCACATTAGATTCTCTATACCAGCCCTAGCTTGGTTAGCCTCCCACCAAAAGTTGGCCTCTCCCTTAATTATATAGGTTGCAAAAGAAATCTTTTGGCCCTCATCGACATTTGCAATCACAAATGCCTTCTCTATCTCTTTCACCCATGTTTAGGCTTCTATGGGGTCCGTAGTTCCTTTGAACTCTGGCAGACCGACACTCTTAAAATCCTTAAAAGTAGTAGTTTGTACTACTGTAGGAGTTACGGGTATATTAGCCATATTTCTATTAAATACGACCGTTAACAAGTTAACGAACTCTTGCATCGAATTAACTGGACCTCCCTCCGGTTGATTAACATTAACTTCTTGATTTCGTTATCTCCTTCTTGGCGGCATTTTATTGTTAAGATAAGCAACACATCATTATTACTTTCTTCTTATTAGTTTAGTTATGATTCATGTTTAAACAATAACTTCAACTCATTACTCAATATGTTCCATAAAAAGGCTTATATTAATTTACTTCTTGTAGTATAATACTACATTGTTCACATTTACACAGTCTAAGCTGATTACATTACTATCCCGCAATTGCTTTCTAAAAATTGTGATTTACAAAAGACTACCCTTTGATATACAAAAGAGGGTTTTACGTCACTACTAGATAAATCATATTTACATATCTAACTCTACTTTAGCTAATACTAGGTTACATCTACCGTAAGGAATTCTCAAAATCGCAATGGCAAGACCTGCTACGATATCACAGTTGATAATATGCTGAGTCTGTCCTGCCTCTATTGAATACCCAGCTACTTATTGCTAAAAATCCGCATAAGAACTCCTATTAATATAGGACATCCTCCAAATCTTTTGTTTCTTTGTCTTTAGCTCATGCCTGAGCTCAAAGACCTATTGTTTCAACTTGTGGACCATATACTTTGCCAAAACTCTTTCATCGTGTTCCTCCTCCCACATCAACTCCATACTCGTATTATCTTCTAAGATAACATGAAGCTCTTCTTTTAGTTCTTTCACCTCCTGACAATAATGGATATTTCTATCCAATACTTTCATAATTAGTGACATCATCAACTCCCCCGGAGTTAGCTCTTCTGCAAGTGCTACAAGGTTAAAGGACACTACCTCCACCTCTTCTTCTGACATGCCATCGAACATAGACATAAGGTCTAGGTTCTCAAGTCTCCATACTCAATTATCACCACTTCAGGCTCTTCTTCTATAGGGTTCAGTACAATCTCTACTTGATTTACCGATTCTTCACTCACTACATGTATATCCCTATACATTTCATTTTCTCCTAACATATACAACAAAACAATTTAGTTTGATTAGTACACGTCAGTAGAATAATAAAAACACATATCATATATATTCATTTTTAAGGTTAATTTCATCTTTTACTTCTTTAACTCTTCTTAAGGTTATGACTTAAGGTTTTAATTCCCCCCCTTAAGTTTTATAACCTAATGCTTTGATACCAAACTTTGACGCCCATAAATTTGGGTATCTTCTAACCCAACATATGGTGCTACACGGTGCTACAGTTCACATATACATTCAATTGAAATGCCTCAAAAGAACGAATATGTCTTATGTATATTCCAAACAATATTAACATTCCCCAGGTTCTTAATAACCATTACATTTGTTCTTGTCAAAATATCAAATAATAACAACATTCACCTATACTATTACAAAGGCAATCTATAGGTTTGCCTTACCCTTCCCTTTATCTTTTCCAGATCCTTCGGTCCGTTCAGTCTTAGCTGCATTCATATGGTTCAAGCAAGAGTGAGCATGACTAGCTAAGCAAGTACGACAATTCCATTTAAATAATATGCTTGAAACATACAAATCATATATCTTCAATAACTGAACAATAGTTATGAAGTATTATCGATAATTCTAAATAGCACTTCTCTTTTTATAAAACGTTTTTTAATGAACAATATTCAGTAAAACATCGATTCCGGTCCAAGACCTTGAGCATTTCATACTTTCTTTGAAAAGGACAACCCGACACTAAGTCTGTAAGTCTGGCATTGCTTATGAGGATGTCTAGGTGATCACCCTATAGTACTCTATGTTGTACAACACTACTTTCTTTAAACGTATGTACGTTTAAGTCGTGGCAACTTCACGTGCCTGTCGTTTGACGACAAAACATTTGTTTAGCATACTTAGTCTTTATTTGATAACCATACCAACATAGTTTGGCAAAACTTGACAACAGTTTAATAGATTATAAGCAATCCAAAGAAACATCTTAAATCTAGCAAAAAGAATTGTCTTCGACTTCATCATACATCAATTCATGCGTCAGAGACATGAATCACAAATCTTTTCTAGATTGAACATAGACAAGGGTTAGTACACTTGCCTTTAGCGTTTGTTATAGTATAATTACTTTCCCTTTGAGTCTTTAAGAATTCTACAGCACATGATCATATAGCATACCACATTAGGTCATATATAATCAAGTATGTTTACTACTATATCTTACACTTTTTCTCAATCTAATCATGCCTTAGATTGTTTATCATTGGTTAATTTTATTACCTTGTTCTTATGTTCACATTTAAGTGACTTATCTTTAACCTCTAGTGTAATACTTAAGATTTATAACATCCTAAATGATGTTATATTAAGTTAATTAAGGATATGAATTTCCAATAATCAATTACATCTTTCTTTTTATATTCAAAAACATTCATTTCTAGGTCTTGTATAGTGTTGGCGCTGCGGCGCCACTCTTTAGTGGCTTTCACCCAGTCCCAGCGTTGCGGCACCAACTCCAGTTCAAAAGGTCGCGCTGCGGCGCAAAACTATAGTAGGTTATGGGCATGACTTACCATTGTAGCGCCACCTTTTAGCCTTGGACTGGCACCGCAGCACCCGCTCTGTGCACCAGATTTAAATGATAGTTTTCTTACTTTGAGAACTTCCCGGACTCCAAATTTGATCATTTTAAGTCCGAATTGGCATGTTAAGCCATTATCTCACAAATCACATACTCTAAGTGTTCATTCAAGAATTTCACATTTTCGAATCTTTAACTTAAAAATTCACCTTTGAGTTCATTTTTAACGAAAACGATAAGCGTTCGTGAACGTTCAATGCTCATTTCTTCGTTCTAAGTCGAATTTGGTCATTTTTGAGTCTGCAACTCTATAATGCCAAATAAGACTCATCCCCATCGAAAATCAACGTTTGTGAGCTCAAAGTCAAAATTTAACTTCCATTCAGAGAATTTCATGATTTCGACGATTATCGTCTAAACTCGTGAATTTCGCCATTACTTCGTTACTTGAGATTTTTAATCCATTTCAAATGGATTCATTCCATCATACTAATATCTTAACCAACATATTTCATTACATCATATACATAATAGGTTCTTACTTGTTCTTCACGAGTTTATAACTTATGAATGTATAAATTGCTTATTCATGACTTATTAAGATTTAAGTCCTTTGATTAGTCATTCTCATCACTTCTTAGAATACATACCCCACTAATCAATACTTCTCTATCAAACTACAATTGAAGAGATGGAATGTGACAGCCACAAATCCAGGTCCCAAATCACCACGAATCTGGTACAATCATTCTACAACTATTGCGAAAGATATAAACATAAATTGTTTATACAGTATACTTTACACACTATTCCCCAAAATCGAGTAACCTTAACTTATACACAAATCATAAACTATCTATCACATAACAATATTATCCAACTATAATATTACAAACTAGCCGCACATTTTATCCCAAGCTGAACTTGGCATTATCCTTTTCCTGTATCTGAACGCATTCGCCTTATCTTCAATATTTATCATGATATAGCAAGGGTGAGCATGAAAGTTGCCCAGCAAGTTTAAATAAAATTTAAGGATATATCATTATTGAAAGAGTCTGAATAATAAGTTGGCTATAATTCATCAATATAATTGAGAACTTGCATGAACAAACTTTTTGACTGAACAAGTATTGAACATGAACAAATATATCTGGACCAACTGGTAATGAAGGTGATCAGCCTTTCATACCTGACTTATATATGCAATATGTACAGAGTACAATTATCCATGGCAATCACCAATGATTGACCATAAGCATATCTAAATGAAACAACTCTTAGTTGAGTTAAGTAAGACTTGCCTGAATCATTGATTACCGCTATGCAATTTATAACGCTTTATCCGAAGACCTAATATTAGTAATATAGATCTCCAATATTAGAATAATATCATCATAGTATAATACCATTATACATATATACATAGAATAACCTAAACACATAACACATAACCCGATCAGTCTATAATACACATAAGACTTAGTATCAAGTCAAACTATTTCAGTCTGACTTGAAACCGACACAATTCTATCATTTCGACGATCTAGACGGACAAATATCAAGTTTAAGTTTAATTAAACTCTGCCTAAACACTTAACAATTATCACATATAATTTTCTTAGCAATCAAAATAATTTCCATAGGCTCATAATAATTTTCAAATAATTATTACCATTTATCATGATTTTTCAATCATTAATATTGTATTTATATTATATAAATACCACAAAATTCCTTAATCATTAATATTTATTTATTATTAAATATTAATGAAAATTATTACATAATATTATAATATATTTATAATATCACAAAGTATTTTTAATACTTTAAATCATATTTATATGATTTTTAAACAACTAAATTCAATTTTCGATAATTTCTATTAATAATAAAATATTAATATTGTCATGTCAAAATATCAAAAGTTATATTTTATAACTTCAAATATTTTATAACACTTAAATCATTTTATATATGATTTTTAAAATATTAATTCTATTTTTGCATAATTTATTTAATATATTTATTAAATAAATTAATTACCATTAATAATAAATTATTAATGAAATTCATCACAAAATATTAAAAGTCATCAAAAATAACTTAAAATATTTTCTATAATCATAATATAATTCTTCATGATTTTTCATGAATTAAAACCATTTTAAAATAATTTATTTAATATTATAATAAAATAAATAAATACCTTTTATATTCCAAAAATATTAAATATTTTTGAAATATACTCAAAATAAATAAAAACTATTTTTTAGGCTTTAAAATAATGTTTCATAATTTATTATGTATTTTTAATAATTAAAAACCATTTTTTTCTATTTATTTAATTAATATAATTAATTTCCTAATTAAACTGTCGCTATAGGGACTTTAGGCGACGAATCCGTCGCTGATTGTGTTCTTGGGATGTTCTTGAAGCAAACCCAGAAACTCAAGTCACTGTTCGAGTTAGTGGGTTTGACCATCATTTGATCTTAGATCTTAGTGTTTTTTGGGCAGTCTAAGGCATCGATGATGTAGTATGAATGTAATACTACAACTAGAAACTAATTTCATATCCAAAATATATCAGATCTGCAAGATTTAATCGACATAAAACCTTGTTAGACATGTTCTTCAATTTTTGGGTTTTCCCGAAATTGAAGAACAGTCGAGGTGCTATATTTGAGTCCCTAAATCACTGCTTTCCCGACTTGGTTTTTATGATTTATTAGTTTAATCGTGTAGCTCGTGTGTCAAGGTACAATAAACAATCAACAGATCAACTTAACAACATCAAAATAGAGAGATCTAGCCGGTCAAACCACTGTCAGAAATTTTATTCTTGAAGATTCTGGGTTTTCCAGAATCTTCATCCGGGTAGATCGGTCAACCTAGTTTGACCACAATTATCTACAATTATGTTAATGATTTGGGTGAACTAAAGTCTTCATCATGTAGTCTTCATGGAAAGCTACATGATCAAACCAACAACATAGTAAAACACTAACATACATAAAGATCAAGGGCTTTAAAAATCTTGTCAGACAACTTGGGAAAATTCTGGGTTGCCCAAATTCAAATTTCGTGATTAGTCAACCAGGTTAGACCATTCATTACATTCAAGTTAAACATGATATAAACCTTATTTCAGTTCCATATCCAAGTCCACATGGCATACTACAAATCTATAACATAAAATACACAAAACACTTAACACACACAGATATAAAGGCCCTGACATATGACTGTCATACCAAACTTTTCAATTTTTCTAGATTTCTAAAAATGCTATTTTCGAGCATCAAAATGATATGGATCTAGGTTTTGACAACCCAGATCATCAAATGACACCCTAATACACAACTTTAACTAATCAACAACAACATTTAACATCAAATCACCATATTTCTAAAATTTGGATTTTATACCTTTAAAACTTTGATCTTTGATTTCTGATCATTGAATCTGATTATGGAAATCTATACACTGATCATGGCTCAATATTTCACTCTCACTCACTCTAGATTTCAGATTTTGTAGAGAGAGAAAGGGTTGGATAGAAGAAAGTAAGAGATTTTTCTTACTTTTACAACTTATATTTAGGTCCTTGATTCAATGAATTGGTTGGTTGCTGGGATATAAAAGTCACACGCTAAGCTAGGGTTAGGGCTAGGGTTGGTGAACAACGCATAATAAGTCAAGACCTACTCACCAACTCATTTTAGTATTGCAAAAGGGCAAAATAGTCATTTCCATACAATTTTATTTCTAGAATTGTCTTTTGTTGCAACCCTTAGGGTTTAGGGTTTAACCCTTTAGTGTTTAGGGTTTAGGGGTTAACCCTAAAGATTTAGCAAATTAAATTTCTAATATTTTCTAATTAGATTTTAAAATAGAAAATCATGATTTCTAAATTATAATTAGGGCTTTCTAATTATATTATAATTTCCTAATCACATTAGGACTTAAACAAATTAGGATTAATACTTCCTAATTAAATATGAAAATTACCTAATTACCAATTAGAGTTTCACATTTACAAATTAGGGTTTCTAATAATTAGGGTTTCTAATTATTAGAATTTCTAATTGATTAATTAGGGTTATCCCTAATTAGGTTTGTGATTAATACAAAAATAATATATGTTGTACTTAAATCCCCAATTTAGGGTTTCATTATACCGAATTAGGGTTTTGGATTCTCGGAACTAAAATTAGGGTTTCAAAACCGGTTTCTAGGGTTTCTTATCAGACGTTAGGGTTTTCTAACTGAACGTTGACGTTCTTAATAATATCAGGGTTCGACACTTATAAAATTTATCTGGTCAACCCTTGACCCTTAACCACATTCTTAACACATACATAACCATATACATAGAACATATTCACATATATACTTAATCTTGAATAATTAACCTAAATCATTCACAAAATTTTGAAATCCTAAAAATTCCATCCCAAAAATATCAAACGCATACACTTATTTTCTGTCTAGGTATATTATTTGACCTTAAATCAATCATTTAAGATTTTAATAAATTGTCTAATTTCTCGGGTTGTCACATTCCCTACTTCTAAGAATTTCGTCACCAAAATTCACCTTACACCTTATACCATGCACCTTACACCATTCACACATCATCACATGATACTCAATATACCACTTATAAGAGTAAAAGTTTTCAAATTGTGCTGAGGGGTCATATAGACCATGAACACATAGTTTTAACGGTATTCATACCGCAAAACCATACATTACTTGGTATGTTTACAATAACAAAGAAGGTAAACTACCATTGCTAGTACTTTAAGTGATTAGCCTATCGTACTCTTACGTCATGCATAATGTATTAATCATGTCTAGCGAATATTTACGCTACCCGATTGGATTATTTATCCAAACAACATAGTTCACCTCAGTATTATCATAGGATTCCGCACCAAAACAATTTGGTTCGGGAAATTTCTTTCAATTAACACTTAGAAATTTCATAACATCAGTTTAGCTGAATCGAATAGCGTAGACTCATATCAATAATTCAATTCAATTGAATTATTTAGGTGTAGCCAAACCCCGTTGGCAAATTAAAATTTTAGAAAATATTTTTGAGAATGATGGCATGATGTCGTACTGTATTAACAGTCCGTTTGAGGATGCCGTCATCATATGACTTTGTCATAAAACATCATACAATAGTGGAATAACGATTTTAGATCAAATTCACACTAAGTATTCCTGTATTTACAACTCCATCACCTTTTTATCATCTCTGCACCAGGTTTCATGGTACATAAGTGATAAATAAAATAAATTTTGATATTTCAAATCATTTGCGTCTAGCCGAAATAAGTAGCATAGACTGTACTTTAAACCGTTTCAAAAATGATTACGAGTCTATATTTTTTTTAAAAAGCATATAGTGCGTATTTAGCTTGATGTCAAAATTTCAAAGTCTAGCATAGCTAGGAGTTTTGGAAAACTTATGTCTCCACTAACAATTATTTACTTAAACAATCTATCTATTCATATAATCCTCAATTCTTCATTTACACACAACTATACCCAGTTCGTAAAACAACATTTATAAGTTCATAAACTTGCCACAATTATATGAGTTTAAGAACTTACCCTTGTCAGACATTTGGCGTCCATTCGCTGAGGGGTTCATAAACATTTCATATAACTTTGAGTCAAGAATGTCACGTAAGTATGAGTTCTAAGAACTCGTACTTAACCTTATATTCTCTACCTATGACCTATCTATCTGTTATACACATAAAAAGGAATAACCCTCTTAACATGCATGTAGCAAATAGCGCGACACAACATTTTAATGATTATCAATGCTAGAAACTAAGTAGTTTTTACACTAAGTAAAATTCCCCGCCCATACAAGGAATCATACAACTCAGCGCCGACATGAGTCCTCAATTGAAATCCCACCTAATCTTAACACCCTTCTCAATATGAATTTCATTTAATCAGTATTCATAATTCATAATTCTTTCATGAGTTTTCATAGTACAATTTCATATATATACAGTACTTATTATAGCACTGAAAAATAAAAATATTATTAATATTATATTATTATTCTCATTCCTTGATCAAAACCCAGATTTAGGGTTTGGATTTCATATCTGGTTTATCTTT
Organism: Panax quinquefolius; assembly: GCA_020205615.1. Classification (NCBI taxonomy): domain Eukaryota; kingdom Viridiplantae; phylum Streptophyta; class Magnoliopsida; order Apiales; family Araliaceae; genus Panax; species Panax quinquefolius. The sequence goes on from CM035161.1 coordinate 64,692,016, forward strand.
CATATACAACATTAAGTTAAAACAATTAACTTAAATATTTTGAACAAATTCATATAATAAAATTTTTATTATCATTATTCTAATAGTCATTTCATATATTAATTAAATAATATAAAATTATGTTTTCATGGAAAATAATTGATAACAACATTTACGCTACAAATTTTTTTTTTACTATAAGAATATAATTTACATTATCAATATTTTCTAAAATAAAATTATTTGTAATTTTTCGAGTAATAAATATATTTGCATTTATCGTTCAAATTACTTGACACATATTCTCATCATTTAAAATAAAAAAAAAATTATATGCAAAATTTCTTATTTATTTATATAGAAAATATCGGGTTATTAAAATTTTACCAAGTATAGGGTATTCCGCGTATACAGGTTATTCCAACAGAATAATAAAGAATGGAATAACAAAAGTTCTCTTCATGAATATGAAAGAAATAATACCTCTTACCTTAGAATAAACTGGATATAAGAGTAGTGAAGTAGTAAAATACTTTTCTTCATTCTCTCTATAGATTCTCACTCTAGAGTTTCAGTGAATTCGTAAGAAATAATGAAGAAATGAGCTTCTATTTATAGAAGAATGGATTGAATAGTAACTAATTCATGAACGGTCCAGATTGATTCATTTTTAAACGGACGGTCCAGATTGATTTAATAAAATATTCTAATAAAACAAAATCTTTTAAAATAAAATATAATATATTCTATTTATAATCTAATAAAATGAATAATTTTATAAAAGTATTCATTTTATATAAAAAGATTTTACTATGCAAACACTATACATAATAAAATAAAATATAATATATTCTAATTATTACCTAATAAAACAAATAACTTTATAAAAGTATTCTGTTTTATATAAAAAGATTTTACTATGCAAAACATTATGCATAATAAAATATAATATATTCTAATTATTGTCTAATAAAACAAATAACTTTATAAAAGTATTCTGTTTTATATAAAAAGCTTTTCTGTTTTATTACATTAATAATCCTAATAAAACAAACTTCATCATCATTATTATAATTCACATTATTAATCGACCAGGTCGTTCCCAGGAAAGAGGGGGTTTTCCAATAAGGATTTCTCCTTATTGGCGCGCAATTAGGTGACCAAACCTCTCCTTGGCAGAACTCTAGACATCGTTAATATTGCAAATAATATTATTAATAAATCTGTCATCTCAATTATTTATTTAATAATATATAAAATATCGACAATAATTGACTCAAATAACGTGAGATACTATGCAATAATTACTGAAGCAATAATTGAACAAAACTGAGTGACTTCTCACGTAAGCATCAATAATCAATACTGTGTGCTACTATGCAACCACGCGTATTACTGTACTTTTACTACCGAGTATTTCAACAGTATTAACGGTAAAACTTCCGCCATTATTTTAATAAAAATATTTTTGTCGTTTTCTCAATCCGACAACAATTCTGTTGTGGGGTCCACCAATGATTGTACCGTCAGATATTCTCTGACAAAAAGAATATTCCCCAACCAATCGAATATAATACAACAACTTGCATAATTTGTAAAATTTATAAATACTACCCACAACTATAACATTATATCAAATCCACACCATAATATAAAAAAAAATATTTTGAGAAATTTAAATCTTTATTCATAAAATCTGGGGTCTCACAATCTCCCCTCCTTATGAAATTTCGCCTTCAAAATTTATATACGTACCTGGTATGCCAAAGAAGTGAGGATATCTTGAATACCTTTATCGTTGAAAACATTACACGTTGCATATATGCATGCCCGATATGCTCCGATTGCCTCTAAATGCACATCAGTCCCTAAAATATCCATTTTAGGACTTGATACCCACCTCAAATATCAAAACATAAAGAATTAAAGTTTTAGGTCTACTCGTTATCTTTCCGAATCATCCTGATTCACCTCAATCGGAGTTCGTATGAAAATGTTATGCCCAATTTACTAAAGGAAGTCCGGACAGATTTTGGCATAACACTTGACCAGTGCCTAGGCATCCAGATTTGGCCTTGGTCAAGCGCCTAGGTGCCCAAGACCAGAATTTAAGCGCCGAGCCTAGTGCCTAGGCACTTGACCCTTGGCACTTAACTCTACTTTTCAAGATTTTGCAACTTTAGGCACACATACTTTAAATCTTCATAACTTCTTCGTCCGTTATTGGAATTAGTCCATTTTCGAGGCTATGGAAAGCTTGTAACATGCTCTATAAAACCCCCATGATTTCATAATTTTTCAGATTCATTAATTATTCTGAAATTTGGCTCCAAAGTCCCCCAAGACTAAGTATTTACTAACAATGATACGTGAAAAAAGTTATGAACACACGACATACTTGGCGGTAAAATGAGTCTATAGGCAACAGATCCTACTCGATCGAGAATTTCAAATGGGCCAATTTAATTGAGGGTGTATATTTCCTCTCTTCATCGATTCTTTTTTCTAGAATAACGACTTCTTGAACCTTCTTCTTCACATTCATCAGCTCTGAGTATGTAGCTTGCATGGCTTTAACATTATCGATTAAAGTTGATTGTACTCGTATATTCGTTATCTTCACGTGGGTTCGTATATTCACAATCATAAACGCATACGATCTTCTACTCAACGCGTCAGCTACCACGTTCGCTTTTCGCGATGGTATTGAATGGTACGATCGTAATCTTTAATAGCTTGAGTCAACGTCTTTGGCGCATGTTACGTTCGTTTTAGTTGAAGAAATATTTAAGGGTTTTAGAAATGGGGTTTTGTACTAGGGTCAGTACAAAATTCGATTTCACTCTCTAGGGGTAAGCTAAGAAGTCTTCAAAAATACGTCAAGAAATTTATTAACAATAGAAATATCATTCAAAATTGTGTCCCTCATCCAAGACTTGGATAGCATGTCACATTGATACCTATCAACTTGCCATCGTTATTCACGACGTCCCCTATGGATAGTCTAGCTTTGGTGCATTCCACAAAAGGAAGTCAACAACGAAAGGATCGGGGCTCTTTATTTATGGCCTGATATAATAGTGATTGACTTTAGTGGTTTGGTTGCTTGAATTCGCATAACAGGTTTGTTAGGAATATAAAAGCTAACAACCTTATGAAAAGCATGATGAGTAGTTAACCAATCGATTCCAAAAATCACATCAAAGGCAAGTATTTTCAAAGAGATAAGATCGAGATGTAATGTGAAAGTGTCGATTTGAATCAAACAAGATTTATAAATAATGGATGTAACGAAGGTTTCTCCTAACAAAGTTTTAACAGACAAGTCAAAGTCTAATTTCTCAATAGCCAAGTTCAAACATTGAACATAACAAGGTGAAATACAAGAGTGGGTAGAACCGGTATCAAATAAGGTATAGACTTCGTAAGCGTTTATGTTAACTTACCCGTGATAACTTTGTTCGGGTTTCTAGACAAACACTCTCACTTAAACTACCATCTTTGACTTGGCTGGGACATCCTTTGGCTTCACCATCCCAGCTGGACTTGACTTCACTACCCGAAAAAATCAAGCTAGGTGACCTTCTCTTCTGCAATTAAAACACGCTTTGGATTGCTGCGTACAGTTTGGATGGATGTTTCCCTCCTGTCCGCATTTGAAACATACGACCGGTGGTCGTTCTTGTAATGCCCGAGAAAATCGATTTTTATGATAATTAAATTTTTATTTGATTATGTGAATTAAATGAATTTAATTGATTTATTATGTGAGTAAGTTATGTGAAGGTTGTTATATGACCTAGAATGTGTTAATGTGGTTAGTAATCTGGCTACGTGCTAGAATTAATTGTTTGGAATTTCCAAGATAAAAATATTTGTTTTCCGAGAAATTTCTGTAAAAAACACTATTCATCCGTTTCTGTTCGGGGAATTATGTTGAAATTTTGAGAAACGCGTAATGATAGAATATCGAGATAAGATGAAATATCTGATAATATTTCATTTATGGCAAACGGAGTTTTTACCTGCGGACTTAAAACCTAAGGGTTGAGTATATTAAGTTCCGAGAAGGAAATGAAATGCGTAGAAGAATTGTGTTATAGTTAAAGCGAGTGTTATACAATTATTGTACTATTTAATATCTATGTATAATACTGACGAGTAAATACGAAGTACAATACGATTATTGTACGAGTAGTATATGGAGAGAATACGTGAATTGTATGTATAGAATACGATTCGTATTATAGAATTAGGTTAAGTCTTAATGTTAATTCATTTGAGTTTGTTTATAATTAGCCCAATTATTTGAATGAGCAAGCCCAAGGGATTAATGGGTTAAGCCCAAGTCAAAGCCCAATGTTAAATTAGTTAAACCCAATTAATGAAAATCGAACCGTGGGTCGAATCGGTGGGTCACTGAATGGATAAAACCCATGGGGCAACACATGTGATGACCCATGGCATGGGTGGGCCGACCACCTTGGTGTGCAAGCCAAGAATAGGGCTTGGTCACCAAGCATTTTACTTGGTGACCAAGAGTGAATAGTAAGGAGGTTATGGTAGTTTGTCCAAATTGCCTCCATTATATTTTTCTATAAATAAGAAGCTAGGTTGGTTCATTTGTGAGTTTTTCAATTGCCCAACTTAGATTATTTGAGAGAGAAAGAGAGCTATACTACACAAATCATACATTTTGGAAGCTTTGACTTAGAGTTTTCAAGAGATTTCATAAGAGTTCTTGAGGTAATAATCCTTATCTTTCATTTCAATCTCTTTTGATTTTCTTTTATCTTGGAGGATCATAAAATGGGTGGTATATGTCTTGTATAGTGGATTAAAGATGGCATACCATAGATTCAATCTCTATAAGTCACGAGATCATAAGAATCACAGGGTTCGTTATAGTTTCAAACCATGAAAATATTATTTGTTGAGATCGATTGTTTTTAAACGTTTGAACTACATCAATACGTTAATATATACATCTTGTTTGGTTAGGATGTAGATATGAAATCCATGGAGTATTCCATGCGATTTGGCCTAAAGAATGTTAGTAATGAAGTTATGGCAAATTTCACGAAAATAGACGTTAAACGTCGAAAATGTTGGAATTCCGGATGAGAGATCGAAAGTTGCCGTGAGACTTGAAAATGTTGTTTTTCAATGTCAACACATGAGATAGGTTAATTAAGAGTTGTGGGTTGAGAATCGTCATATTCTGACTTAAAACGAAGAAAACGAGCATTGAACCCTCATTAACATTTACAAACGTTTAGAAATTAAAGTTAATAGTGAATTTTGAGTTATCGGATTCAAAAGTGTCGAATTCTTGTATGAACGCGTAGAGTATGTCATTTATGACGTGTAGGCTTTTGAACGGGCCAAATTGGGCTTAGAACGAAGAAGTTACGGTCCCGGGAATTTCGCAAAATTTTCAAACTTCAGAAATTTTCAGATCGAGGTCTCAGCGCGCTGCGGCAGCATTTAGTAATTAAATAATGCCGCAGAGCCATACACGATGTATTTAGCCATCATTGCTAAATGGCACCGCAAACACCACTTTATTTGAAGCGCGAGTCTTGCGTGTAGTAAGCATCGAGACCGGAAGTTAGCCACTGCTAACTGGCGCCGCAACGCCAATCTAGTACTATAGAGGCCACGCCGCAGCGCGAGTGTAAGGCTTTGGATATAGACTTATGTTTTGAACTTCAATTGTTCAAGGACCTAAAGGGGTAATATTTTACACTTCATAAGTGTATTAAAGCTATTCCTATACTACCTATACTAAGGTATATGGTATTGAACTTAGGAGTTGAATGCATGTTAATAGGTTATGAATAATGAACAAAGTTGGTACTTTATCAACAATATTCGAGTCCGGTTAATAACGTTAGTTGAGTAATGAGTCGGGACGAAGGGTAATGAGTCAAGTTGACTTTATTATTAATATTAAGTTAACTAAGACATAATAACAAGTTCACTTTATCATCTCAATTATAGATTTAATAATATATAAAATATCGATAATAATTGAATCAAATAACGTGAGATACTATACAAAAATTATTGAAGTAATATTTGAACAAAACTGAGTGACTTCTCACGTAAGCATCAATAATCAATACTGTGTGCTACTATACAATCACGCATATTACTGTACTTTTACTACCGAGAAGTTCAATAGTATTAACGATAAAACTTTCGCCGTTATTTTCATAAAAATATTTTTGTCGTTTTCTCAATCCGACAACAATTCTGTTATAGGGTTCACCAATGATTGTATCGTCGTACGGATATTCCCTGACAAAAAGAATATTCCCCGACCAATCGAATATAATAGAACAACTTGCATAATTTGCAAAATTTATAAATACTACCCACAACTATAACATTATATCAAATGCACACCATAATATAAAAAAAAATTTTGAAAAATTTAAATCTTTATTCATAAAATCTCGGGTCTCACATTGAGGGTGGTTGGCCAACCCTTGAGCAACCATTATTTCATTGCATTGCACCATGAGTTCAAATTTTGTGTAACACCAACGCCTAGTCTAAAACTCTTCTATAAATAGCAGTCTTGTTGATCAATTGGTGTTGCTTGAAATTGTCTGAGAATTGTCAAGTGTGAGGGTGAGAGCTTACAAGCATTCTTAGAGCTTAGAAGTCCATTTGGAGCAAGTTTTTATCACATTACAGAGGTATAACTCCTTTTCCTTGTTACCATTTTCATTCTCTATAAAATTGAGAGTTCTAGTCTTAAAATCAAAATTCTTGAATTCATGAAATTGTATGTTAATAAGGTTGGGTAATGTCCATATAGATGTTATATGATCGTATAAGCATGTTGCAATTGATATATGAGTGTTTAGGAATGATTTCATGGGTAAATTTTGAGGTTGGGTTAAAGTTCTCAAAAAGCGAATCGCTCGCTACCTAAACTAGGCACGCCATAATTGCTACCACATTTGTATTGAGAGGCGTCATGTAATTTCTACGGCTGATCTTGAGTTTAGTTTTTATCTTCTTTTTTGCAGTCTGATATAGTACTAAGACTTATAATAGCATGTAAGCATGTGAAATATGTATGTACATGTTTATTATGCTAAGTGGAGCATGTTTTAATAGATTTGCATGATTAACGATAGTATATTGTTTACATAGAGATTTGAACCATAAGTTTTTAAAACAAACTATGTAAAAGGTCATGTTTTACAAATTGTGAACCTAGTGAGCTATACATGACTGATTTTGTACATAGATGAGCATGTTGTAGTGAACCTAGTCCTTTTGAGCATGAACAAACTTATTAAGCCTTGTGTTAGAGATTTATTCAAGAAGAAACTTAGTCTACTGAACTAACTTGCATGATTTCTACACGATGGATATTTTGACTTTGAAAGCATGTGAGTATGACTTAGAAATGCATGAATAAACCTTTAGCTTGTGTTTATGTGATTAGCAAAGAAACATGAACATGTTAAACTTATTAGCAAGTTTAGAATATGAATATTGTCATGATATCTTGAAGACTAGAATCTGACATTTGTAATCATATTTAATGATTCTTTTAAGCTCACTCATGCAGCATAAAAGTATATATACCATGCTTGTGTATCACATTTCAAGAAAAGCATAAGCGAAGGCTATTTTCAACTAAAGCGGTGTTGGTTTCGCGTAGTGTTATGAATATGCACAAGCATGCCTAATAAGAGTTTTATAACTTTCTTGTATGTTTAGAAAGCAAGCATGCTAGACTTTGTGGTTTCATGAACTTGAATGACTTTAAATTCTTGAAATGAGCAACTTAGAACCATGTTATGAAAGAAGGAACCTAGATTGACTTAAGGAGCATGTAAAGACCTTTAGCATGACAAATATATTATGTGTGATTGTTTTGGGTGAGCTGGACAGAAACCACAAGGCAGCAGCTGAGTCTTGGCATGGCCAGAGGATGGCGCAGCTGCTCCGGGTTTAGGCTTAGCCATGGCGCAGCTGCGCCAGTCTAGAATCGCAGTTAGTAAATTCTGACTTTTGGACAACAACTTACATGATGCCTATGATGCTAAATGTGATCTAAAACCTACTAAGGTGCATATATATGTGTGATGCTTAGTTGATAAGTTGGTGTTGCATTGAATTGGAAAGTCCATGAGTAGGAGGTCTTAAACTTGAACATTCTTGATTTGCTTGTGAAGTATCTAAGTAGTGGATTCAGGATGATTTATAAACTGATTTTGTACCATATGTGCATACTTGAATCATGTCGATCTTATTTAAAGACTGTGTTAGCTAATTAACGCCTTGAATATATAATGCGTTATGAATAGGATTCGAAAGTGTTGGGTTATTAACGTGGATAAACTACGCTTAACGCAAGTTTCGTGGAACCTTTCTTTTATTGAGCAAGTATCTGAACCCTATCTTACATTCTGCAAGTATCCTAAACCTTTGCATTACTTTATTCGATGAATACCGTAAGCTTATCTCTTTTGAATACAAGTTATATTATTTCCTCGATCAAATGAGCTAGTATGTTAAACCCTTTTGAAAGCTATTATTCATGTTAAAATTGGTATTGACCTTGAATATTGTGAAATAGTCGATGCCTTTTGATTCGGCTAGACTATGTGTATGTTTATAAAAGCTGTCCAAACCAATTGATTGGTGCAGAAATCTTAAAAACTGAGTTGGACAACCCTTTTGGTAAGGGGAGTGTGTGTTGTTGGAAACCCCAACACATGAATAAATATTATTGTGGTGTTATCCATAACGTAAAGTATTATAGATTGATCATCTATAGTACTTGATATTTTTGGTTATCAGTTTAATATTGGTAACCCTAGTGAAAGTTCAATGGTCCTTAGTGACTGCTCAGTATAAATTGCTTATCCATTTGGATACATTGTTAGCCGTTGAATTCATATATATCTGTTGATTTATATTGAATTATCATATCCCTTATTCATGATGTTATTCTGACACTTTGAACTATCCTAGAAATAACCCTTCGATATTTCAAACCTTGTGATATTATATCCTACACCCTTGTTGTATATTACCTACTGGGCAATTTGTGCTCATCCTTGCTTATTTAAAACCTTTCAGTTAAGGAGGAATAGGGAGGTGTCTCTGGAACAGACAAGGGCAAGGGCAAGGCTACCGACTAGCTTGTCCTTTTTATGTTTAAAGCTATCATTTTATGTTAAGACTATTTGTGGACTATGTTTAAACTTAAGTAGGTTTATGTAATAGGTCTTTATTCGATACTATTATGTAATCTATTAAGTATTGTAGGATGCGAGACTTGGGGGAATAATTATAATAAATCATTATATATTATTCTAAAGTAGATTTTCCGTTGTGTATGCATTATTTTTAGTTATTATAGTTTTACCATGAGAGCGTGATTAACCAAATTTGAGTGACCAAGTGGAGGTCCGAATTTGGGGGCGTCACAAATATCCTGTGGAGGAAGGACAGACTCGGCATACTATTAGTCGACATATGATAGCCGGTCATACCAATGCAGACTATGAGAATGCCATACAACAAATGTAACCTAGTTAGTAACTAGATGAGAGTTAGATATGTAAAAATGTTGTATCTATGTAGTGATGTAAAACCCTCTTTTGTATATCAAAGTGTAGACTTTTGTAAATCCCAATTTTTGGAAAGCAATTGCGGGAAAGTAATGTAATCAGCTAAGGCTGTGTAATGATAAATGATGTAGTATTATACTACAAGGAAGAAGTAAATCAATATAAGCCTTTTATTGAACATGTTGTGCAATAAGTTTGAGTTATTGTTTAATAATGAATAATAACTAATTAACAAGAAAAATGTAATAATAAAGTGTTATTAATTTTAACAGAAAGATGCCGCCAAGAAGAAGACAACGAAATTAAGAAGCGAATGTGAATCAAACAGAAGGGGGACCAGTTAACCCGATGTAAGAGTTCATTAATTTATTAACGGCTGCTTTTAATCAGAATGGGGCAAATATACATGTAAATCATGCATTAGTACGAGCTACTACATTTAAGGATTTTAAGAGTGTAGGTCTAGTTGGAGTTCAAAGGAAATACGGACCCTATAGAAGCCCAGACTTGGGTGAAAGAAATTGAGAAGGCATTTGTTATTGCAAATGTCGAAGAGGGGCAAAAGGTTGCTTTTGTTGCCTACATGATGAAGGGAGAGGCCAACTTCTGGTGGGAGGCAAACCAGGCTAGTGCTGGAGTACAAAACATAACGTGGATACGGTTCAAGGAGATTTTTTTTGAGAACTACTTTACCATGAGTATGCATGGGAGGATGGAGATGAGGTTCTTAGAACTGAAATAAAGCGAAATAACTATTCCCCAATATGCTATCAAGTTTAATGAACGGGCGAGGTTTGTGCCACATCAGGTGGATACGAAGGTGAGGAAGGCGAGGAGATTCGAACAGGGCTTAAAACCCTGGCTCTATAGCAGGATATCAGTGTTTCAAAGTAATTCCTTTGGAACCATTTTGAAAAAGGAAAAATTGCCGAGGGTGGTAATGAGGCTTTAAGCCAATACCATAGAGAGAAGAAGAACAAGAATAAGGTAGAAGGGGGAGTGAAAATCGAGGGAGCCAGCGGGAGTGGCAACGGACATAAGAGGAAGGGTTTTAACTATAGGAATACCAGAGTAAAGCAAGAAGATCCTAAGAAGAGGATGGAGGCGTGAAAGAATTGTGGAAAGACTCACTTAGGAGTCGGTCTCAAGGGAAAGGCAGTGTGCTATAACTGTGGACAGGAGGGGCATATTTTGCCTAACTGTCCAAGTTCGAAGAAGAATCGTGGATGCTTCAAATGTGGATTAACTGATCACATGGCAAAGAATTACCCAAAGAAGAGGATGGATGGGAATAAGGGCACTAATAGTGGTAAATTAGCTATTAGTGCTCCAGCTCAGACGACTAGGCCAATGGCCCGCACCTTTAACATGATTGTACAAGATGCAGTTGCATCAGGGAATGTAGTTACATGTATTATCCCAATCAACGATATAAATGCTTATGTGTTTTTTGTTTCGGGTGATACTTGTTCTTTTATAGCATCTGATTTTGCTAAACAATTAGGATTAGTTCCCGAAAGATTGCCTATACTTTTGAATATCAAGTTAGCCAATGAAGAAATAATTCTTGTTAAAAATATTAATATGCATTGTTGTGTAGAAATACGAGGTTATAAATTATCGGTAGATTTGATACCGATAAGCTTGCGAGAATTCAATGTAATTCTCAGGATGGATTGGTTGTTTAACCATGGTGCAATCATAGATTGTCAAAAGAAATGTGTAAACATTAGAACGTTGAAATAACCTCAAGTAGTGTTTTACGAAAATAAATCGCCTGGACGTTCATATTATCTTTCAATGACACAAACTAGGAAATTGTTGAGGAAAGGATGTGTAGGTTATTTGTGTAATGTTGTTGATACCCAGAGAGTGGGAGCAACTGTAACGCCTCGAAATCTGGTCTATCTTCACACCCGAATTTTGTACGTCACGAGTACATCATTCATCCAAACATACATCATTATATACTAAAATATAACAACATACATTCTAAATTCCCAAGTTCTAAAACCTGATAACTCCATTCATTACAAATAAAAATAATTACATTAACTTTTAAATCTTACACGAGTGACTTTCATCCGCCACTAAGGATACATAAAAGTTCATTAAACTAATCTAAAGTTCATTTAACTTATTTTATATTACAAGTCTTCACTTGATCTTCTCGCTCCTTCCCATTCTGAATGGCACTCCATCTAGATACCGTTAGCTTGACTATCTTTCAAATTCTCGTTCGTCTTTTACGAAATTTTTTCCATAACTTCGTTATAGCTCAATTTTAATCCGTTCTTCATGAACATTTCTACCGTTCCTAACCAAGCAATAAACATCTCACTTATACGCGATGATTTTAAACTTTTCCATCAATAACAACTATCCTACGATGGTTTTAAATTTGTCCATCAACAACGTTCTTCATGATCTTCGTTCGTTCTTTATTTTTAATCGATATTTTGATTACGATTTCACTTTTTCTTGGAATTTGATATTATAGAACACCATTCCTTACTTATTTCACATACTCATTCATATAATCCACTTGGATCGTTCTAATTCATTACGAATCTTATACTTCCTTAAAAATTTATAAAATAAACTTCTAATTCTTATTTCTTCATTTTCTTACGATTTCAACCATATGAAATCATTCCTAACTTCTTTTACTCCTTATTCTCATTAAGCTACATTTTGAAACATAAAAACTTAAGAAAAGTTAACTTAGAAGTTAGGTTTTAATACCTTTCCTCTTTATTTTTCTTCCGCTAGACAAAACCTGTGACTCAAAAGCTTTTCTATTTCACAATCACCTTCGATCCGATCATTCATTCTCACTCTCTTCCTTTTCTATCTTCTCTAAGCTCTCAAGCTTTCTCTCTCTCTCTCATGTTATAGGATTTTCGAAAATCCCATTTAAATGAAAGTTAGCTTCCTATTTATTGAAAATCCAAAGCTAGGGGAAAAATAGTCATTTCACCCCTCAAACCTCCTCACTATTCATTTTAGGACATAAAACCCTCCTAGTTAAGTTACTTAGCCCTTAAGTTTACTTACTCATTAAGTAACTTATCCCAACTATTTCACATCATTACTATTCGCCTAGCTTCCCTTAGAAGCTTTGTGCTTCCGTCTTGCGGAATTCGTTCGACAGTCCAGAAACTACGATTCTCAGAATCTAAATATTTTTGGATATTTCATCTTTCCTTTACCGATTACCTTTTATGTATTTTTCGAATTTCCGAAAAACATAAAAACACTTTTTGGACGTTAAGCGTTTTCCTTCATGCTTTCCCCTAACGTAGTTAAACGAGTGAAAAGTACATAGCAATATTTGAGAAAAACTTTTTTCGGTTTACTTAACTTTTCAAGATATATTATCGTCAAATCTTTTGACGGAATGTCATTTCGACATACCGAACTCTCGGAAAGGCTTAGGTTATTTAAACCCTAACCCTTAGGGTTTCGTCGGGTGAATAGTGCCTGTTTCGTCTTTTTCCCCAAAAATATTTTTGTTCCCGGATAATTTTTATTTTCTTCTTGAAACTTCTTACTCATTTAGTCTAGATTGTAACCAGAATCCTCCCGAGTTATAATCATCCTAGGTTCTAGAACGATTAATAAACACATAGCACATAATATTATTAATATAAATTCATTTTATTAATAACTAATTCTTTAAACATAAATTCTGAACAATCTAGATTCTCTGGGTTGTAATACTTCCCCCCTTATAAAAATTATGTCCTCGAAATTTCTTCAAACCACACCCATTCCCGGGTCTTCACATTCACTACTCCTTCACAGAATTTTACCTTACACTTCTTCTCAACTTCTCTTCAAAGAAGTTCTTATCTTTCAAACATTCCCTCACCTTCATAACTTAGCAAGAATTATGAAGTAAAATGAACAACGAGGAATATAAAAATTCATTTAAAATGTTTCATACTTTTGCTGAGGGGTCAAATTGACCATGAACTCTAACTATGTTTAATGGCATGATGCCGTAAACTTTTTTCCACAGTCAGTTTACAATCACAAAGAAAGCAAACTATCTCTTCCATACATAGGCAATCAACACATTGTATAACCCCATTCCGGGGTGTGTTCACCTCAGACTTAATCATTAGATTCCGCACCAAAACAATTTGGTTAGCACAACTCTTCAAAGAAAGCTCGATTTTCTTTTAAACATGACATACCATTTGTCTAGCCGAATCAAGTAGCTTAGACCATACCAATAAATTGGATATAACTTGACACATTCATCTAATCAACTCAATTGACATCGACTACTTCTTTAAATTCTTTTTCAATTCATCAAAACGTTTTAGGACGTCATGATACCGTACTTTTCACAGTACGTTGAGGACTTCGTCAGTTTGTGACTTCATCAATATACATCATACCATAGCGGGTTGTTTATCCTAAGATCACATCCAACACTAGGTTCAATTGCATTAATAACTCCCTTTTACCATCCTTGCATTGAATGCACGGATGATATAAAATTCATTTTGATATTTCAAATTAATTTTTGTCTAGCCGAAGCAATTAGCATAGACATACGAAGAATAGCTCTTTTAAAATACGTTGATTCCAAAAGTTGAACCAATTCTTTCCTTTTCAAAATGTACATATCAGCACGAGTTCAATAAACTTTGAAATCTAGCATAGCTAGATGACTTGGAACATCCTATTCTCCATCTTTCTTCATTATCTTACTACGACAATACTAAATCTTCTCTATCACCTTCCATACTAAGCCTACTGAAAACAACTTGTTGTTAGTCTAAACGTTCTTATACCTCAGTACAGTTCATCAACTTACCACACATTTTGAGTTCAGGAACTTTCCACAATAATATGAATTTAAGAACTATCCCAGAAAGACTGTAAGCGTCTATTCGTTGAGAAGTTCAAAAACCTACCATATCATTATGAGTCACGAACGTACCATAAGTATGAGTTTCAAGAACTCGCACCTACCTTACCGTTTTCTGCCTATCAAGTATATACATGAGAAAAGATTCACCTTCTCGTCATATACATCTTGACAGCGTGACCAATTCCAATGATTATCACTGTAATAAGCTAAGCAATTGTTATACTAAGCACAAACCTCTGCCCACAACAAAGGTTTATACAACTCAGTTATCACATGAGTCTTCAATTGAAATTTTACAACTTCTAAATTTCACTTTAGTTAATACGAATTTTCTTTAATTCGTATGTTATCCTTTACAACTCAATCTGAGTTCTTCTTCTCGTACTACTTTGTAGTACTATAAATTATTCATCATTTAACAGCTCATCTGTTACTTCGATTCACTATGATCACGTGGTGATCTTCTTATCCCTTTCCCTATGATTATAGTCTTAGGTACTCTTACCTAAGATTTATAACTTATCTACTTTGATACCAACTTGTAACGCCCCGAAATCCGGTCTATCTTCACACCCAAATTCTGTACGTCACGAGTACATCATTCATCCAAACATACATCATTATATACTGAAATATAACAACATACATTCTAAATTCCCAGGTTCTAAAACCTTATAACTCCTTTCATTACAAATAATGATAATTATATTATCTTTTACATCTTAAACGAGTGACTTTAACCCGCCACTAAGGATACATAACAGTTCATTAAACTAATCTAAAGTTCATTTAACTTATTTTATATTACAAGTCTTCACTTAATCTTCTCGCTCCTTCCCATTCTAAATAGCACTCCATCTGGATACTGTTAGCTTGACCTTTACAGGATCCTTAAGTTCTTCTAAGATCGTTCGCTGAAAATATTTTTCATTTAAAGTAAGTGTGAGCATTCAATTGCCCACCAAGTCATAAAAGTTGAAAAAATAACTTCAAGAATTCAAACATTCTTTTATGACTTTAATAACCGAACAAAGGTTATAAAGCAGTTTGAATAATAGGAATAATCTTGATTCCTATCATTTTAAAATAATATTCACTTTCATTTTAAAATACATTCATTCTTCTACCTTTTTCATACATATTCTGTCTAGCTAGAATCATTAGCACAGACTTAACAATAACGGATCATGTATAAACAGAGCATTCTCTTATTGAACAGTTAAATCACAGAACAGTTCATCTCATAAAAACATCGAAGTGTTCACATTGTGGCACAAGGCCTCATACGTTCTACCACCTTATACAAATATCACATATTCGCACATAGACAAAATTCTCAAGTTCAACATCTCAGAAGTTTTAGAAACTAGCATTCATTTAAAATATGAATGAAGATAGGAAACTTGCCTTATTCCCAGCTATAGCTTACGCCGAACTGCTCATTTCAATTCCTATATAACACATAAGAAAACACCACATACACTAATTAGTCATATATTGAGCTTACGCATTAGTTTACTTAACTTTACTTCTTAGGGTTCGCGTTCTTGCAACCTATGTTTACGCGACCACTTTCATTACCATTCTACAGCTTCATAACATACGGAGAATGTCTTAGTTATACGTTCATCATATTTGATGTTTTACATTCTTATCTTCTTCTTATAACTTCTCTAGGATTCATCACACATCGCTTCTCTGCTTAGTAGTCCATATGGTACTCTGAGTGGTTTCCCATAAACAACCAACAAACAAGTTCCCATCTCGTGTACATTGCCATCATAATGAGTTAGATCGGTTGCCAGTTTCGTATATACCTTCGCTCAAAGAAGGAATTGTTTAGCCCAACTCCCATATGTCAACCATCAAAGGTTACGATTATACCACAACCTAAACTTATCTTAACTTATCTGAATCATTAAACTATAATATTTGTTAAGTCAACTTCTTATTCCTTTTGGCTTTCTGATAACTAAATGTCATACCTCAGGATTCATTCTCTATAGTCCAAGTTATACAGTCTTTTGTATACTCAGAGCGATCATTCAAGTTACTTATTAACTTGGCTTCATTACGTTAACATCATTGTCTTTAATTCAGTTCTTTCCCATTCATGGTTTAATCATTGATCTTCATTATCTTACGGTCAAACCATACACGGGTGTAGGCTCCGTACACTGACTTTCACATTGGTTATAATGTTCCATACTTAATATTCATTCTATCATTTTTTCCTATCCGAATCACGATAGGTTTTCATTAATCTTATTATCGTTCATTACGTTTCTTGTTACCATTTTTATCTTACTGAATACTTTTGTTATCCATTACCTGAACTCCATGTTCATTACCCTTTCTTAATGTCGAAGCCATACTGTTCGTTGTATGTTAAGACTGCTTGCAACTACGTTACGTTTACGTTTACGTTTATTCTCTTCTTGATCTTTTAATCTCTTTCAACCATTTCATTCAACCTATACTAAAGGTTTAATTCACTTGTTTAAGTGTTATTTTAGGTGAACTACATGTTCATATTTCTTTCTTGCACATCCCCAAGTAATTGAGCACTTAAAAGCTCATCACTGGCTTTTTCCCTGCACTGGCGCCGCGGCTCCGGGTCCCTCTTTATCACTCGCACTGTAGAGCCACTTTGCAGTATCTAACTGCCTAGTCTAGTGGTGTGGCACTGCCTCCCAATGCATGGCTCGCGATGCGGCGCCAAGCCTTCATCCCTGAAAAAATTTTCTAAGTCTTAAATCCAATTTGAGACGCTTACTTCACGCTTCCATAACTTATTCGTTATAACTCAGACCGAGGTGATTCCAAAGCCATTCTCTTCCTTATCTTATGTACTTCAATACCCCTTGGACAGAACTTCGTTCTGAATCTATTAACATGTCATTCAATTGACTTGATCATCACCCTTTGTTCGTTTTACATTTTTAACACTCTTCGTTCACTCGTCCGCAGTTCGGTCATCCGAACTCGGAACTCATTCGTTCTTGAGTCCACAACTCACATTTTCTACATTCTCATACTTTTTTATGAAACCCTATACATTCGGGTTCATTTACTAACTTTCAAATTCTAGTTCGTCTTTTATGAAATTTTTGCCATAACTTCATTATAGCTCTGTTTTAATCCGTTCCTCATGAATGTTTCTACCGTTCCTAACCAAGTAATAAGAATCTAACTTATACGCGATGGTTTTAAACTTGTCCATCAACAACAACTATCCTACGATGGTTTTAAATTTGTCAATCAACAACGTTCTTCTTGTTCTTCGTTTGTTTTTCATTTTTAATAGATATTTTGATTACGATTTAAGTTTTTCTTGGAATTTGATGTTATAAAACACCATTCCTTATTTATTTCACCTACTCATTCATATAATCCACTTGGATCATTCTAATTCATTACGAATCTTATACTTCCTTAACAAATTTATAAAATAAACTTCTAATTCTTATTTCTTCATTTTCTTACGATTTCAACCATATAAAATCATTCCTAACTTCTTTTACTCCTTATTCTCATCAAGCTATGTTTTGAAACATAAAAACATTAGAAAAGTTAACTTTGGAGTTAGGTTTTGATACCTTTCCTCTTTATTTTTCTCCTGCTAGATAAAACCGGCGATTCGTAAGCTTTTCTATTTCAGAATCACCTTCGATCCGATCATTCATGCTCACTCTCTTCCTTCTCCATCTTCTCCAAGATCTCAAGCTTTCTCTCTCTCTCTCTCTCTCATGTTATAGGATTTTCGAAAATCCCATTTTAATGAAAGTTAGCTTCCTATTTATTGAAAATCCAAGCAAGGGGAAAAATAGTCATTTTGCCCCTCAAACATCCTTACTATTCATGACTTAAGAATTAAGTTTACTTAGCCCTTAATTTTACTTAGCCTTTAAGTTTTCTTAGCCCTTAAGTTTACTTAGCCCTTAAGTTTACTTACTCATAAAATAACTTATCCTAACTATTCAACTTCCTTACTATTCATGTAGTTTCCCTTGGAAGCTTCGTTCTTCCGTCTTGCAGAATTCGTCCGACAGTCCAAAAACTGTGATTCTCGGAATCAAAATATTTTTGGATATTTCGTCTTTCCTTTACCGATTACCTTTTACGTATTCATTGGATTTCCAAAAAATTGAAAAAACACTTTTTGGCGTTAAGCGTTTTCCTTCACGTTTTCCCCTAACGTAGTTAAACGAGTGAAAAGTACATAGCAGTATTTTTTCTTGTTTTTATTTTGTTTATTTCTGCACGTTTTTTGAGAAAAACTTTTATCGGTTTACTTAACTTTTCATGATATATTATCGTCAAATCTTTTGATGGAATGTCATTTCCACATAACAAATTTTCGAAAAGGCTTAGGTTATTCAAACCCTAACCTTTAGGGTTTCGTTATGTGAATAGTGCCTATTTTGTCTTTTTCCCCAGAAATATTTTTGTTCCCAGAAAATTTTTATTTTTGTCTTGAAAATTCTTACTCATTCCATCTAACTCGTAGCTAGAATCCTCCCGAATTTTAATCATCCTAGGTTCTAGAACGATTAATAAACATAAATCACATAATATTATTAAAAAATTCATTTTATTAATAACTAATTCTTTAAACTCAAATTCTGAACAATCCGGATTCTCCGGGTTGTTACAGCAACGATGGAACAAATACCTATAGTTAAAGAATTTGCGGATATATTTCCAAGCAAATTCGTGATAGATATTGTGCTAGGAACGACACTGGTTTCAAAGGCACCTTATCGTATAACGCTAGTAGAGATGAAGGAGTTGATGGTTCAATTACAAGAACTATTGGATTGAAAGTACATTCAACCGAGTGTTTTATCGTGCGGTGCACCGATACTATTTGTGAAGAAGAAAGATGGATCGTTGAGACTTTGTATCGACTACCGAGATTTGAACAAGTTAACGATAAAGAATAAATACCCATTGCCCAAAATCGATGATCTCTTTGATTAGTTAAAAGGGGCAAAGTATTTTTCTAAGATAGATTTGTGAACGAGGTATCATCAGTTGAAGGTTAAGAAGGAGGATGTACCTAAGACAGCATTCATAACTCGTTACGACCATTACGAGTTTCTGGTTATGTCATTTAGGTTGACGAATTCACTAGCTGCATTTATGAATTTGATGAATAGAGTGTTCAAACAATATTTGGACAAGTTCGTCATAGTTTTTATTAATGATATTCTAGTCTATTCTAAGACGCCAGAAGATCACGCTAAACACCTAAGATTAGTGATAGAGACACTAACGGAGGAGAAGTTATATGTGAAATTCACTAAGTGTGAATTTTGGATATAAAAGGTACAATTTTTAGGTCATGTTATCAACCACGATTGAATTTCAGTAGACCCAGCGAATGTGGAAGCAATGATTAATTCAGAACAACCGAAAACACCGACTAAGGTACGTAGTTGATAAGGGTTAGCGGGATACTATCGAAGATTCATCAAAGATTTTTCTAATATAGCTACTCTATTGACTAATTTGACAAGGAAGACAATGAAGTACGTGTTGACTGAGAAGTGTGAAGACAGTTTTCAAGAGCTGAGGAAAAGATTGAGTAAAGCACCTGTATTATCTTTACCTAATGATACAGGGAATTTTGTAGTTTATAGTGATGCTTCATATATAGGACTTGGTTGCGTGCTCATGCAGCATGGCAAGGTCATTGCGTATGCATCACGACAGTTAAAGGATAATGAGAAAGTTTATCCTACTCAAGATCTGGAACTGGGCGCCATAGTGTTTGCCTTAAAGATGTGGAGGCATTACTTATATGAAGAGAAATGTGAGATATACATGGACCATAAAAGTCTAAAATATATCTTCACACAAAAAGATTTAAATATAAGACAAAAGTAATGGCTGGAGTTGATAAGAGATTACGAATGTGATATCCTATATCACCCCGGAAAAGCTAATGTAGTGGCCGATGCCTTAAGTAGGAAGGATCGGGAAAAGATGTCTATTTTAACGGCTCAAACTGAGTTAATAACAGAGATGGCTAGAATGAGTTAGAGGTCAAGTTACCGAGTGAGTCAGATTAGAGATTATTTACAATGGGGATTCAATCTACCACTATATAGAGAGTTAAGGAGGTACAACTTAGAAATGATGAGTGTGATCAGATGAAGAAGCGGCTAGCAGATGAAAAAGAGATAAAGTATAGTCTTGATAATGAGGGATTACTAAGATTTAAAGGAAGAATTTGGGTTTCGAATGAGATGGAATTAAAGGAGTTAGTGTTACAAGAGGCTCATAGTTCAAGGTACTCGATTCATCCTGCTAGCACTAAGATGTATCAAGACCTTCGACAGAGTTTTTGGTGGCCAAACATGAAGAGAGAGATAGCAGAATATGTGAGTAGGTGCTTAACTTGTCAAAAAGTTAAAGTCGAACATCAACGACCAAGTGGCTTATTATAGTCATTGAAAATTCTGGAGTGGTAGTTGGAGCATATCACGATGGACTTTGTTGTGGGACTTCCAATTACACAAAAGGGTATGATGCTATTTGGGTAATAGTGAACCGATTAACGAAGTCGACTCACTTTTTGCCAATAAGGGTTAAGTTTAACTTAGATCAGTTAGCTAAACTTTATGTTAAGGAAATTATTTCCAGACATGGAGTACTAGTTTCGATAGTGTCAGATCGTGATCCACGATTCACATCAAACTTTTGGAGGAGTCTAAAAGAAAAAATGGGAACACAGTTAAAGTTAAGTATAGCTTATCATCCACAAACAGATGGGCAGAGCGTGAAAGGACAATTCAGAGGCTAGAAGATTTGTTGAGATCTTGCGTTATGGATTTCAAGGGTAGTTAGGATGATCATCTACCGTTAGTAGAGTTTGCGTATAACAACAGTTATCATGCAAGCATAGGTATGCCGCCTTACAAATCTTTATATGGAAGGAAGTGCAGAACACCATTGTGTTATGATGAAGTAGGAGAACGCCGAAAGCTAGGACCTGAATTGGTGCAGCAAACAACAGATATAGTTAAGCTGATACGAATGTGGTTGGTAGCAGCTCAAGACAGACAAAAGAAGTATGTAGATTCACATCGATTGAATAGAGAATTTGAAGTAGGCTCGTATGTATTTCTAAAGGTATCTCCTGAAAAGAAAAGATACTCTTTGGAAAGAAGGGAAAGTTAAGTCCAAGGTTAATAAGATCTTTCGAGGTACTAAAAAAGGGTAGGAGAGGTAGCGTACATGGTAGCATTACCGCCAGACTTAGAACGAATACACAATGTGTTTCATGTATCTGTGTTATGTCCTTATAAGCCCGATTATAAGCATGTAATAGAGTATGAGCCTATTCATATTGAGAAAGACTTTACGTATGAAGAAATTCTTATTCAAATTGTTGATAGAAAAGAGCAAGTTCTGAGGAATAAAGTTATACCTTCAGTAAAGGTGTTATGGAGGAACCACGATACCAAAGAAGCAACGTGAGAACTTGAAGAAAATATGAAGAAGAATTACCCTCAGTTATTTTTTTAATTTATAACAAGATTCTAGGGACAAAATCCTTATAAGGGGGGAAGAATGTAACGACCAAGAAAATTGAATTAATTGTAAAATAATTTTATTTGAATAAATAATGAATAAAATTATATTATATGCTATTATTAATGAGTAAACAAGATGAATGTTAATGTATTTGAATTTCCAAGACGAAAATAAAAGCTTTCCGAGAAATTCTCCGAAAAACACTATTCAGCCATTTATGCTCGGGAATTATTTTTGAACTTCCGGGAAATACGTAACGATAGAATAATAAGGAAGGATGGATTCTGTAATAATAATTCAAGTATGACAAATGCGTTTTTTTGCCTGCGTACTAAGTTCCAGAATGTTAAGGAAAGTAAAGATTAAATAAATAGTGATCGTATAATAAGAAAGTATTATACGAGGCAAAGAATACGAGTATGATACAAAGTATTATAAAAGTATATACAAAAGATATCCTAATGTATATGATGTATGATTATACGAATTAGTATACAAGAAGAATACAAAGATTATACGTTATAAGCTTTAAACCAATAGTAATGGACTTGTAGGATTTGTGTAGGAATTGGGCAAGCCCAAGTGCAAACTTGTTAAGGCCAAGGATTAATAAGGCAAGCCCAACGTAAGGCCCAAAGTAATTAAAACCTAAGCCCGAACCAAGAACCGGACCCGTGGATCGAATCGATGGGGCACTGGGTGAAAAAAAACCTATGGGACAACCCATGTGGGCCCCCCATGGTGAGTCATGGCTAGCCAACTTGGTGGCCAAGCAAGAGATATGTGTTATGGGGAGCAAGTCTTGAATACTAAGGAGGTGGGGCTTAATGACCCTTATTCCCTAACCTTGGTAATTCTATAAATAAGAGTGCTTGGTGGTTCATTTTGTGTCTTGTTCATTTTCCACCAACATCATAGAGCTTATACATTGAGAGAAAAGTTAGAGCTCGAGTCTTGATAATTCAAGAAGAAAAGAAAGAAGAACCAAGTTGAGAACATCAAAGGTAATGAATCCTTAACCATTAATCTCCATCTCTTCATTATAGTTTTGATAGAGACGTGGATTATTTGTGGAGCATATATGCTAAGGAGGAACAAGGATGGTTATTAATGGACTTAAACCTTAAATAAACCATGTTCAAAGTGAATCATAATTATAAAAGTTATGAACTAATGAAAAACATTTGAAAATTATCATTTGTTGTTGATGGACAAGTTTAAAACCATCGTGTATAGAATTAGATGATATATGTTTGGTAAGGATGATAGAATGATAGAATGAATTCATTTGGAACGATGTAAATATCTCAAGTAACTAAGTTATGGCAAAATTTACGAGATTAGACAATAATCGTCAAAATCGTTAAATTCTCAAAATGTAAGTCAAAAGTCACCATTGAACTCGTAAATGTTGGCTTTCGATGGAGAATAATCTATATTTGCATTTTTGAGTTGTGGACTCTAAAATGGTCAAATTTTGACTTAGAACAAAGAAACGAGCTATGAACGTTCACAAATGTTTAACGAACGCATAATAAAAAACTTAATCGATGAATTCCATGTTAACAGATTCAAAAACATAAGTTTTTCTAATGAAATCGTAAAACATGAGACATGTGAGCTAACTACTTTTGAACGAGCCAATTCGGATTTATAATGAATAAGTTATGAGCCCAGAAAAATTTACAAAAGAAGAAATCTGAGAAAATTTTCTCTGAGACAGGGCTAGCGCCATAGCGCGGTCCAAGGCTTTGTAGTTGGCGCCGTAACACCTAACCAAGCCCTCACTTATGGTTAAGTCGTGCCGTAGTGCGACACATAGCTTATAGAGTGGCACCGCAGCGCCGAAGCCGAACCTCAAGAACTATCAAATCGCGCCGCAGCGCGAGACTTAGTAAGGAAAGCGGCGTCACAACGCTAGCATTAGGAAAGAGCGAGAGAAGAATAAACATGAATGTAAAGAATTTAGAAGTTGATTAATGGTGGGTTAGTACCATAATAAATTTAAAGTAATTTCCTTGAGGAGGATAAAAACCTTAAGAATTACAACTAAAGGTTGACGAAAGATTACTTGAATGTAAACACAAAGTAGAATGATAAACTATAACGAACGTTAACCAATCTAAAGAATGATTAGATTAAGAAGAAGGGTAACATACATTAGTAACCATACATGATTGATTATAACCTAATGTGGTATGTTATGTACTCATGTATTTTAGAATCCTTAAAGGCTCAAAAGGAAAGTGTATTAACTATAGAAGATGATGAAGGCAAGTATTCGAACCCTTGTCTATGTTCATTCTGGACAAGCTTTGTGATTTATATATCTTACGCATGAATTGATGTGTAATGGGGTCGAAACCAATTCCTTCGGCTAGACTTAATGTGTTTGTAGATTTCCTTATAATCTATTAAGATATTAACAATGTTGTTATTTTTTGCCAACTATTTTGGTATGGATTTCAAAGAAAGATTAAGTATGAATAAAAAAAAAGTTTCGTCGTCAAACGACAAACACGTGAGGTTTCCAAAACTTAAACGTAAATACGTTTAAAGAAGTAGTATTGTACAACATAGAGTACTATAGGCTGATCACCTAGACGTGCTCGTAAGATATACCAGACTTATGGACTTGGTGTTGGGTTGTCCTTTTCAAAGAAAGAATGAAATGCTCAAGGTATTGGACCAAAGTTGATGTTTAACTAATGTTGTTCTTTGTTAAACGTTTTAGAGAAAAGAGAAGTGCTATTTTGTTTATCTATAGTACTTCATAACTATTAATTTAGTTATTAAAGATATACAATTCATATGATTTAAACATGTTGTTTAAATGAAATTGTAATACTTGCTGAGCTAGTTATGCTCACTCTTGCATGAACCATATGAATATAGCTAAGACCGAATTACTTGAAGGATCCAGCAAGGATAAAGGGAAGGCTAAGGTAGACCAATAAGCTATCTTTGAAATAGTATATTATGAACGTTGTATTTAATTGATATTATGACAAAGAACACATGTAATGGTTACAAATAACTTGGGAAGGGAAATATTGTTTTGGAATATATAGAAGACATATTCACTCTTTTTAGGTTTTTCAATTGAATGTTAGTGTGAACTGTAGCACCGTGTAGCACCATCTGTCAGGTTGGAAGATACCCGGATTTGGGGGCGTCACAGGTAAGAACACAGGAGGAGAAAGTCATGGAGGAAGTAACAGCGGGGGAAGTAATCCAGGAAAGAAGAAATGGGAGAAAAATAACAATAATAAAAATCACAAACATCAAGTGGGGAAGTTTCATGGAGAGTTTTAGAAGAGAGCGGAGGGATGCCCAAAGTGTGGGAAGAATCACCAGGGCGAGTGCTGGAAAGGGTGTAGTGTAAGACCCCAACTTATTATAAATAAAATTGAATTTCCTCTATTTATTATTTTGAAATAGTGAGGTTTGATTTGATTAATGTGGTTAGTTATGGGTAAAATACACAAATATCTCAAATAAGCAAGTGGTTATAAAATATTCATTATTATCGGGGAATATTCTTTTGGTCCTGGAATATTCTTACTGTTGGGGAATATTCGTACGGATAGCGATTGGATGAAGAAAATGACAAATATAAGTTTTTTATAAATAACGACGTAGTTGTTACCATTAACATTGTTGGAATACCCGGTGGTTAAAACACATTATTACGCGGTATTGCACCAATTATTGATTCTTACGTAAAAAGGCACTACTCAATAATTGTTACAGTAATTACTGTTCAATATTTTATTTTATTGATTCAATAATTGCTACGTTGATATTTTATATAATATTTGTTTTAATAATTGTCACTACATAGTATTTTCCATTATCAGATCAATAATTCATATTATTTGAATAATATTATTAGATACCATTATTGGCGATGTCTAGAAAGTTCTGTCTAAGGAGAGGTTTGGTCACCTAATTGCGCGCCAGCAAGGGGAAATCCTTATTGGAAAGCCCCCTCTTTCCTAGGAACGACCTAGTTGTCAGTATTGTGATTCTGTAATATTACTTGTGAATAATTAACTATTGATTTATCTGATAAGGAAAATATTCATTTAATGTGGATATAGATGGAGAAAATTTTTAATGTGACAATTGTTGAAAATTGATATTTTATCTTTTATGGTAAAATAATTCATTTAAATATATTATTATATTATAATAATATAATAATGGTGATATTTTAAAATGAATGTGTGATATATGAATAAATGCGGAGGAAGAGTATTTTTTTACAAAAAATATTTAAAACATGTTTTTCATATTTTTGGACCCCATTTCTTAACTAAAATTTGATTATAGCCTGCCAAATCGTCTGATATGTGGATTTCGGTCAATTTTTGCTTGGAATTTGGAAAAACTTAAACTTACAAAGTTGTAGAGAATTAAATTTCCTATGGAATGGACATAAGATTCAAATTTTTCTAAAAAATGCCTATTTATTGTGAATTATTGATGTTCTGGAATAATTGCTTTTTGAAGTTTTAAATATTTTTTAAATGAAAAACATTTTATTCATTTTGGTGGGCCCCACATGTGTGGTAAATGAGCTAAATTCAGTTTTCTTTGGTGTGTGTAGGAATTTTTTTTAAAATATTAATATTTTATTAAATTTTCTGCTTTGGTGTTCTAAGCATTTTCCTATAAATAGGGTGCTTAGGTTAGAATTGAAAATCACACTAGAAACTTATATTTTCTCTCTCTATATTATCAAGCGTATTCTTGTGAGTATTTTGATACTTTGAGTGTTGCTATACGGTGCAAGTTCCTTTCAGCGTTATATTTGATATTCTAGCCAAAAGTACTATTCTTTTGAGGTATGGTATGCTATTCTTTTAAAATGATATTATTTCTTTCAATATCATTATGCCGGAATATTGGTAAGATTTTTCTTGTGAAATTCTTGTCTTTTTGTGTCGAGATTACTATTCATGTATACGACACTATTCACATATACGGACAATATTTACGAATACGACATTATTCACCCAAAAATAAAATTTTCTCTTCTTGTCCCAAATGTCTATTTTTGTTATTATCTTTGATTGTATCCATGTTTTGATATTCATTCTTGAATTTTACTCCACATAGTATATTACGGGTTGTTTTTAAACATGGATAAACCGAATTACGAATCCTTAATATTTTTTCTTTTGTCTCACTGGATTCATTTTTTTTAAAATATTGTTCATCATCCTCAGTCCTAAATAATGATATAACTGAATATCTTTGGCCTATAGTGCAAAGATAAATGATTTTCTGATGAATATCTTTGGCCCGTAGTGCAAAGATGAACAGGTGTTGAGATGAACATGACCAACTAATGAATATCTTTGGCCTGTAGTGCAAAGATTAATATTTGATTCAAGATGTATATTAATTGATGTTACAGGGATAAAATATTGATGATGGACTTTAAAATCATAGAAGATAGTAGATTTCATTCTCTACTTAACTCTTCTAATAAATTATTATTTATGCTGCGAATATTGATTTAAAACTTGTTGTCTATTATATTCTATCAGATTTTTCCCTGTTGAGGACTAACGATAAGTTGTTCTATATTGTCTTAGTCATAATATTCTTCTCAGGAAGCGAGAATATAGCGGGGAGTAGTCGGGGTGTGGAGTGATGTTCCAAGGCAGTAGTTATAGTAGTCCTCACTACTTTGTAAAATAGTGTATCAATAATTATAATGAGAACTTATTTGAGTGCGGATATTGTCTAGAATACAATATTTGTATTTAAATACCACTTATCAAATACCCCCATATGTGTACGGATTTATGATTCAGTTCGGCATACCATCTTCAAACGGGCGGACAATCAGAGAGGACTATTCAAACTCTTGAAGATCTATTTAGACTTTGTGTCCTAGACTGCAAAGGGAGTTGGGATAAGTATTTACGATTGGTGGAATTCTCCTACAACAACAGTTATCAGGCAAGTATAGGTGTGGCTCCATTCGAAGCATTATATAGACGAAAGTGGCGCTCTCCAGTATGTTGGGATGAGGTGGGTGAAGCAACATTATTGGGACCAGAGTTGGTACGTATTACTACAGAAAAGATCCAAATGATTCGACAACATATAAAAATGGCACAGGATCGACAAAAGAGTTATTTGGATCTTCATCGAAAGGACGTGAAATTTAGTATTGGGGATCATGTATTGTTGCGTGTGGCTCCATGGAAGGTTGTTACAAGATTTGGGAAAAGAGGAAAGCTCAATCCATGATTTATCGGTCCATTTCAGATTCTTGACCGAGTAGGAAATATGGCCTATGGACTCGCGTTACCTCCAAGTATGTCTCGTTTTCATAATATTTTTCACATATATGTACTTCATAAATATGTGAAAGACCCAAACCACGTTATTGAGTTAGAACCAGACGAAATAACCGAAGATTTAACGTACGAAGAGGTACCTGTCAAGATCTTGGATAGGAAGGAGCATGTCTTAGGCACAAAAGTTATACCACAAGTCAAAGTTTTGTGGAGAAACCATGCTATTGAGAAAATGACCTGGGAGTTGGAAATATAAATGAAAGCGAGGTATCCTCACCTTTTCGAAACCCCAGGTACGTACGTCAATTTCGAGGATGAAATTTAATGAGGGGAGGTTGTAGACCCCAACTTATTATAAATGAAATTAAATTTCCTCTATTTATTATTTTGAAATAATAAGGGTTGATTTGATTAATGTGGTTAGTTATGGGTAAAATGCACAAATATCTCTAATAAGCAAGTGGTTATAAAATATTCATTTTTATCAGGGAATATTTATTTTTTCGTGGAATATTCTTACTGTCGGGGAATATTCGTACGATGGCGCAGCCTTGTGTGGTCCCCATAACGGATAGAGATTGGATAAAGAAAATGATAAGTATAAGTTTTTTTATAAATAACGGCGTAGTTGTTACCGTTAACACTGTTGGAATACCCGGTGGTTAAAATACAGTATTACGCGGTATTACACCAATTATTGATTCTTACATAAGAAGGCATTACTCAATAATTGTTATAGTAATTACTGTTCAATATTTTATTTTATTGATTCAATAATTGCTACGTTGATATTTTATATTATTGTTGTTTCAATAATTGTCATTACACAATATTTTCCATTATCAGATCAATAATTCATATTATTTAAATAATATTATTAGATAGCATTATTGGCAATGTCTAGAATGTTTTGTCTAGGGAGAGGTTTGGTCGCCTAATTGTGCGCCAGTAAGGAGAAATCCTTATTGGAAAGCTACCACTTTTTTGGGAATGGTCGGGTTGTTAGTATTGTGATTCTATACTATTATTTGTTAATAATTAACTATTGATTTATATGATAAGGAAAATATTAATTTTATGTGGATATAGATGGAGAAAATTTTTAATGTAACAATTGTTGAAAATTGATATTTTATCTTTTATGGCAAAATAATTAATTTAAATATATTATTATATTATAATAATATAATAATGGTGATATTTTACATTGAATGTGTGATACATGAATAAATGTAGAGGAAGAGTATTTTTGTTATAAAAAATATATTTAAAACATATTTTTCATGTTTGTTGACCTCATTTCTTGACTGAAATTTTATAATAGCTTGCAAAATTGTATATATATGGATTTCGATCAATTTCTACTTGGAATTTAGAAAAACATAAACTTACAAAGTTATAGAGAATTGAATTTCCTATGGAATTGACATAAGATTCGAATTTTTATGATAAAAGGGATTTTTATTATGAATTATTGAAGTTCCGAAATAATTGATTTTTGAAGTTTTAAATATTTAAAAAAAAAACGTTTTATTCATTTTGGCGGGCCCCAAATGTGTGGTAAATGTGCTGAATTCAGTTTTCTTTGGTGTGCGTAAGAAAAATTTTAAAAATATTAATATTTTATTAAATTTTCTACTTTGGTGTTCTAAGCAATTTCTATAAATAGGGTGCTTAGGTTAGAATTGAAAATCACACTAGAAATTGAAATTTTCTCTCTCTATATTATCGCGCGTATTTTGTGAGTATTTTAATACTTTGAGTGTTGCTATACGGTGCAAGTTCCTTTCAGCGTTATATATGATATTCTAACTAGAACTACTATTCTTTTAAGTAAGGGATGCTATTATTTTAAAATGATATTATTTCTTTTAATATCATTATGCCAGAATATTGGTAAGATTTTCTTGTGAAATTCTTGTCTTTTTGTGTCGGGATTACTATTCACGTTTACGACACTATTCACGTATATGACATTATTCACGAATACGACACTATTCACCAAAAAATGAAATTTTCTCTTCTTGTCCCAGAAGTCTATTTTCTGTTACTATCTTTGATTGTATCCATGTTTTGATATTCATTCTTGAATTTTACTCCATATAGTATATTATGGGGTGTTTTTAAACATGGATAAACCGATGTACGAATCATTAATATTTGTTCTTTTGTCTTACTGGATTCATTTTCTTTAAAATATTTTTCATCATCCTTAGTCCTAAATGATGATATAACTGAATATCTTTGGCCTATAGTGCAAAGATAAATGATTTTCTGATGAATATCTTTGGCCCGTCATGCAAAGATGAACAGGTGTTGAGATGAACATGACCAACTGATGAATATCTTTGGCCTGTAGTACAAAGATGAATATTTGATTCAAGATATAAATTGATTGATGTTACAGGGATAAAATATTAATGATGGACTTTAAAATCATAGAAGATAGTAGATTTCACTCTCTACTTAACTCTTCTAATGAATTATTATTTCCGCTGTGAATATTGATTTAAAACTTGTTGTCTATTATATTTTATCAGATTTTTCCCTGTTGAGGACTAACGATAATTTGTTCTATATTATCTTAGTCATAATATTCTTCTCAGGAAGTGAGAATATAGCGGGGAGTAGTCGGGGTGTGGAGTGATGTTCCAAGGCAGTTGTTATAGTAGTCCTCACTATTTTGTAAAATAGTGTATCAATAATTATAATGAGAACTTATTTGAGTGTGGATATTATCTAGAAGACAATATTTGTATTTAAACTCACAGTTTTTGTGTTGTCTTATTTTGCACGACAATTGTATTAAAAAAGTTGGAGTTGTTTCTATACCATGTGTTTGGTGACTCAGAATGGGTGATGTATACCTATGTTGGGGGTGTCACAGTTGGTATCAGAGCTTAGGGATATGGTCTCTAGTGGAGATCGGGGAATAGAACTAGGAGGGGAGAGACGAGTAAATCCTTCGCTAGTGTGTCCTACCTAAGCTTAATTGTTGGTTGGTCAGATTATAGGGTTATTATGTTGCATGTCAATTTCTTTAATTAATCCTTGTTTTATGGCAGTATTTGAGAATGGCAACTGAGAATGTTAACAGAGATGTAAATGAGACCGTGGAGACACCTTTACTCACTAATGTGAATAGAACGTGCAACAGGATGACAATGTTCATCCTGTAAACAACACCACTGAACAGACAATGAACGACGGGATGTTTAGAAGCTTTTTGCAGTTTATGCAAAATCAGACGAGGGAGACTCGTGTACAAAATACATGTGGAAATGATAGCAATGCATGGTTTGTCACAGTCAAGCAGTTCAAATAGTTGGGACCACCAAAATTATGGGGAAAGTCGGATTCCGATTATGGAAAAAACATGGGTCAAGCAAATTACCAAGATATTCGATGTCTTGGGATGCACGGAGAAACAGAAGGTTCCATTCGCCGCCTATATGTTCCATAATGAGGTAGATTACTGGTGGGAATCTGTGAAGCGTACCCATCCAACCGCACTTAGTATGTCTTGGGAGACATTTCAGAAACTGTTCAATGACAAGTACTTTCCTGAAAGTATTTGTCATATGATGGAGGTGGAGTTTATTAGACTAAAACAGAACAACATGACGGTGTCCCAGTACGAGGCAAAGTTTGTGAAGTTATCTAGGTTTGCACCTCATTTGGTGGAGAATGAGGAACGTATGACGCGGATGTTTCTGAGAGGTTTGAAACCCAACATACATCAATATCTCATTTCTCATACATTTTGTCTATATTTAGATATTGTCAACAGGGCTCAATTATAAGAGCGAGATAATGAGTACGTTCAACCGAGGGCCCACAACCAAGGTCATACCGATGACAGCAGTCATCAGAGCAACGATAACAAGCGGGGAAAGAAAAATACAGACAAAAGCGGTAACCACTCGGGTGGTAATCGTGGCCATGATAATAAAATTAGTGAGTCGGGGGGAGATTTTAAAAAGAGAAGGAACAACAATGACAATATGAAGACATCAACACCAGCATCAACTATTTTTAAGGGAGGAGAACGACCACCGGTCATATGTTATAAATGTGGGAAAGAGGAACATATCAGCTCAAACTTCCCACAATAGTTCAAGGTATGTTATAATTGTGGAAAGGAAGGACATATCGCTCGAGATTTTACTGTAGCGAAACCAATTCCAGCGGGGATGGTGACTCAAAAGGCTGTCCCGGAAAAGTCAAAGTCGGCGGTTCCTGGAAGATCGTTTGTCGTGACTGGCCAAAATGCGAGGAACCCGAACGAGGTGATCACTGATAAGATAATCATAAATTCTTGCAAAGTTTATACCTTACTTGATAACGGTTCTACCCATTCATTTATCTCTCTGCTTTGTGCTCAACATTTAAACTTAACTCCGGAGAAATTAGACTTTGACCTATCTGTGGAGACTCTGTTAGGAGAAACTTTCATTACATCCACTATTTATAAATCTTGTTTGATCCAAGTTGGTACCATCACATTACCTGTTTACCTTATCTCTTTAATGATACTTGCATTTGACGTGATTTTAGGGATTGATTGGTTAACTACTCATCATGCCAAAATTGATTATTTTCGTTAGGTTGTTAGTTTTCATATTCCTAACCAACTTGTTATGCGAATTCAAGCAACTAAACCACTAAAATCAATCACTGTCATATCAAGCCATAAAGACATTCATTTATTGAAAAACGAAAGTCAAGCTTTCTTAGCCCATGTTATGGATTTGAACAAAGACACGTCAGATTTGAATAATATTTCTGTTGTTAGTGAATTTCCTGATGTATTTCCAGAAGAACTTCTCGGTCTACCCCCAGAACGTGAAGTTGAATTCTTTATTGACCTTGAACCTGGTACAAAGCCCATTTCTAAAACCCAATATCGAATGGCTCCTATTGAACTTCAGGAGTTAAAGGTCCAACTACAAGAGTTGTTGGACATCGGTTTCATTCGTCTTAGTACATCTCCTTGGGGTGCTCCTGTTTTATTTGTAAAGAAAAAAGACGGGAGAATGCGACTTTATATTGACTACCGGGAATTGAACCATGTCACCATCAAGAATAGGTATCAGTTACCTCGCATTGATTACCCGTTTAACCAGTTGCAAGGAGCATAATTCTTCTCAAAGATCGATCTTTGTTTTGGATATCATCAATTGAAGATTAGAACTGAGGATATTCCGAAGACTGCTTTTAGAACTCAGTACGTCTATTTTGAATTATTAGTCATGTCTTTTGGATTGACTAATGCACCTATGGCTTTCATGGATATGATGAACCGAGTATTCAAGGAATATTTAGATCAGTTCGTTGTTGTCTTTATTTATGACATCCTCATTTATTCCAAAAGTCGTGAAGATCATGAGCACCATTTGAAGCTGGTACTCCGAAGGTTTTCGTGAAAACAAGCTTTATACAAAGTTGAACAAATGCGAGTTCTGGCTTGAGGAAGTAGCATTCCTTGGGCACGTGGTGTCAAAACATGGAGTATCTGTTGACCCGACGAAGATTAAAGCAATACAAAGTTGGGAGCAACCGAAATCGTTGACCGAAGTACATAGTTTTCTGGGCTTAGCTGGTTATTATTGGAGATTCGAGGAAGGATTTTCTCGAATCGTTACTCTGTTAACTCAGTTGACTCAGAAGGATATAAAATTCGTATAGAGTGAGGAATGTGAGAAGAGTTTTCAAGAGCTCAAGAGGAGACTCATTTTGGCACCTGTTCTGATAATACCATCTGGTTCGGATGGATTTTTTATCTAGAGTGATGCTTCAGGCAAAGGGTTAGGATGTGTTCTCATCCAACATGGGAAATTCATAGCCTATGCCTCGTGATAACTTAAAGAATATGAGAGGAATTATCCTACTTATGATCTAGAGTTGGTAGCATTCATTTTTGCACTAAAGATCTGGAGGCACTATTTATATGGGGAAAAAGTGGAGATATATTCAGACCATAAAAGCCTCAAATATTTCTTCACCCAAAAGGAACTCAACATACGGCAACGACATTGGCTCGACCTATTGAAAGACTATGACCATACCATTTAATACCATCCTGGAAAAGCGAACGTGGTAGCTGACTCATTAAGTAGAAGATCATATGCAGGAACGAGTGCGATGTTGTTAACAAAAAGGCCTATTTTGTTTGATTTACAAAAGATGAAGATAGAATTCAAGACTCCGGGGACCCATGTGATGATGTCAAGTATATGCATAGAACCAGCTTTAATCGATAAAGTAAAAGTTTCTCAAGACACACACCCGGAGTTGATGCGTATGAAGAAAAAAGTACAAGAAGGTGTTATCCTAGAAGCAAGAATCGATGAAGAAGGAGTACTTCAAGTTAACTCCAGACTTTGTGTTACTAACGACTATGATTTAAAATACTAGATTATGATGGAGGCACACAATACACCATTTGCAATCCATCCTAGAAGTACCAAAATGTATCGTGATCTTCGACATACATTTTGGTGGAACAATATGAAGAGAGAGATCGCGAAGTTTATCTCGAGGTGTTTACCTTGTTAACGGGTAAAGGCATAGCATCATGTGCCTAAGGGTCCATTGCAACCAATCTAGATTTTGAAATGGAAGTGGGAACACATTACCATGGATTTGGTTATGGGTCTTCCCATGGTTTCTCAAGGAATAGATGCTATATGGGTTATTGTTGATAGATTAGCTAAGTTTGCTCATTTCTTGCCGATACGGGAGACTTATTCCCTTGAACGTCTTAATCGTATGTACGTAAATGAGATTGTGAGATTGCATGGCATACTAGTATCCATAGTTTTCGATCGTGATCCAAGATTCACTTCACGATTTTGGGTTAGCTTGCAAAAAGCTATGTGCACGGATTTACGATTCAGTTCAGCATACCATCCTCAAACTGATGGACAATCAGAGAGGACTATTCAAACTCTTGAAGATCTATTAAGACTATGTGTTCTAGACTTCAAAGGGAGTTGGGATAAGTATTTACCATTGGTGGAATTCTCCTAGAACAACAATTATCAGGCAAGTATAGTTGTGGCTCCATTAGAAGCATTATATGGACGAAAGTGTCGCTCTCCAGTATGTTGGGATGAGGTGGGTGAAGCAACATTGTTGGGACCAAAGTTGGTATGTATTACTGATAAGTGGATTTTATATACACGAATCGGTGTCCATTTCATGCTTATTTGTTGCTATTTTCTTGTGTTCATATTTGTTTTTATTTTTTTGTGTTATTTTATGTGTAAGATGGTTGTTACGAAATTTAACAGGATTTGGAGCCATTTGGAGTCAATTCAGTGCAATTTTGGAAGAATTCTTGAAGCAACAGTCACCATTTAGCAGAATAGACCCCACGGCGGACCTATTTGACTTGTATACCCCGGCCAGGGCAGGGGGTCTTCAATCGAGTTAAGAAGAATGGTAGCCCGTCGAGGCGGGCTCTTTTAAGGAACAGACCCCCGCCAGGGCGGGGGTCTCGACTGCTGCAAACTTATCTTTTACTTGAAACTCTTTTGGAACATGGATGTTAAGCATTTGGATTGTTCATGGACTCTACTTGATGGAGAATTTTGGCTGGGACTTGTGCGTTGAACCTCTATTACTCAATCAACAACGAATTCAACAGGAGAGAAAGGCATATTACGAAGAAATCCAGTTTTTCTTAGCAAGCGTTGGAGGAGTATTTCGAGGTGATTTTCAAGGCAATTGCAATTCTAGGCTACGTGAAGGGTGTTTTTCAATATTCTTCTTCTTAGACTGTTAATTGTAATTGAAAGAATGTTTTCTATGATTTGTTCAGTAGTTATTTCATTTATGATGAACTAATTCACTTTTTAGGCTTATGATGGATCTTTGAGTGAATCGATGATTTTATAACTTTAGATTTCCAGTTCAATAATCTATTTCCAGTTTATCTATATTAATTTGAGCTTGAATTTAATAATTGTCTGATCAACAATTCTTTGTGGATTTGTATGAAATCGAGAGAGGATATTCAAATCTAGTTTTAGTTAATATAGCATATGTTCATAAATTTTATGAATAGTAGAATCTTGATGAATGTTAAGGTAGAGATATGGTTTACATCGCATGTAATCAGATAAATAACTTAATCTTAAACCTTCTTTAATTGTAATTCACATAGAGCTATAGTGAGTTAGTTGATTAAGGTGTTTAACTTGTTTCTATCGTAATTGTGGATTTAAGTTAATACGTTATTAGTTCATCGAGAGGTGGTTAATACTACATTCGTGTTCTTGGTTAATAAACTAGGATAGTGAATTTAATTGGAATACAAATGTTAAAATTAGAGTGAAGCTTAGGGTGAAATCATAAGTCTAATTCTCCATTAATTGTTTGAAATTCCAGATTTTGATATTTGTGATTGGTTTGTGGTAGTTTTTTTTTTAATTTAGTTTCTTTAATTATAATCATTGAGTTGAATAGTTTAATAAAATTAGGATTAATAGGAAATTGGTACTTATAAGTTTAAGATTATTACTAGTTGCTCTTTGTGGGAACGATACTTTACTCATCACTTTACTACTTGTTGACCACGTATACTTGCGTGTAGTGCGTATATATATTTTACCAAACAAGTTTTTGGCGCCGTTGCTGGGGAGTAAATTAGTATAGATCTTAATATTTTTAAAATATCAGTTTAATTAATCCAGTTTTACTTAGACATTTTTATTTTTGTATTGTTCCTCTTATTTCAGGTGTTTGAAGCAGTTTATGCAAACTCAGTCCAAAAATCCAGAATTGCTGTCTTTTGAGGATGACATTGAGAAAAGGTTTTAGAAGTTGAGTAAGTGGATCAAGGAAACGAGGCATGAATTTGAAACATCTGAGAACGAAGAGGAAATGGCAGCCGAAGATCAGAAAGCGTTAAGGGACTTTGCCACACCCAAGCTGATTGAACTGCAGTCAAGCATCACCAGGCCTGCAATTACTGCAAATAGATTCGAAATCAAGCCTGGGACGATTCAGATGATCCAGAATTTAGTTCAGTTTAGGGGATTGGCTAATGACGATCCGACTGAAATATCTAGTCAACTTTTTGGAGATTTGACACCTTCAGATATAATGGTGTGTTGGATGAGGCGGTGAGACTTCTCTTATTCCCATTCACTTTACGGGACAAGGCGAAGAGTTGGTTGCATTTTCTTCCGCCCGGTTTGATAACTACTTGGGAGGACTTAGCTCAGAAATTCCTTGCCAAATTTTTCCCACCGACGAAAACTGCAAAAATGAGGAATGAGATAATAATTTTTGAGCAGCAACATGGGGAGTCGTTATATGAGGCATGGGAGAGATACAAAGAATTGCTCAGAAAATGTCCACGTCATGGATTGCCCAAGTGGCTGCAAATGAACACCTTTTAAAACGGACTACATGGAAATCTCAGAACGAGTATTGATGCAGCATCGGGTAGAGCATTCATGGCTAAGAGTTACGAGGAAGCTTACAATTTGATTGAAACCATGGCGGCTAACAACTACTAGTGGCCCACAGCTAGAATGACATAGGCAAAGGCAGTTGGGGTGTTAGAAGTGGATGGTGTGACAGCAATACAAGCACAAATTTCTGCGCTGTCCAAGAAGTTGGATGCCATGACAGGGGCTCAGGTATAGCAGGTTGCGGTAGTATGCGAATTGTGTTGCGGTGACTATCCTACATATTAGTGTGCAATTAATCCATCATCTGTCCAGTTCGTAGGTAGCTACAACAGGGGTCCGTAGAATACATACCAAAACACTTATAACCAGGGGAATAAGAATCACCCAAATTTCTTGTGGAGTAATAATCAGCAACATCAAGCTCCACGACCGTCATACCCCCCAAGTTTTCAGAATCACCAACAATCGGCTCAACATCAGGAAAGAAAATCAGATTTTGAGGAGTTGGTGTCGCAAAGTACATAACTAACAATGAGGCAGCAATGAAAAATCAAGCAATGGCCATCAAGAACATGGAAAATCAGATGGGGAAAATTGCCTTAGCACTAAATAACAGGCCACAAGGGACCCTACCAAGCGATACATAGAGAAATCCGAAGGGTAACCACCAACAGTGTCAGGCAATTACATTAAGGAGTGGAAAACATCTCGTGGGTAATAATGCAGAAAATTCAGCGACACCGGAGGAAAAAGTTGATGACAGTAACGTGGTTGAAGGAAACAAGGCGAGGATAAGCAAAGTAAGGAAACGAAGTTAAACGATAAGCCAATTGTTTATCCTCCACCACCGTTTCAGCAGATGGTCCAAAAATAGAAATTAGATTAGCAATTCGCTAAGTATTTGGAAGTGTTCAAGAAACTCCAGATTAACATTCCATTTGCAGAAGCCATAGAGAAAATGCCGAGTTATGTGAAATTTATGAATGGGATTCTGTCAAGGAAAAAGAAATGAGAAGATTTTGAAACAGTGTCACTAAAAAAGGAGTGAAGTATGGTGTTACAACAGAAGTTGCCAACTAAGTTGAAAGACCCGGGGAGTTTCACGATTCTGTGGCACGATAGGGAATATGTCTTTCAATAAATGTTTATGTGATTTGGGGGCAAGTGTAAACCTTATGCCATTGTCAGTATACACATAATTGGGTTTGCCCACACCAAAGCCTACGAATATTTCATTGCAGTTGGTGGATAGATCAGTCACATATCCGAGAGGCATAATAGAGGACATTTTGGTTAAAGTGAATAAGTTTATATTCCCCGTGGACTTTATTATTCTGGATTTTGAGGAGGACAAGAACATCCCGATTATCCTAGGGAGACCTTTCTTGGCCACGGGTAGGACACTCATAGACGTACAACAAGGAGAACATACTATGAGGGTCCAAGATCAAGAAATCAAATTTAACGTGTTCAAGGCCATGAAATTCCCTACGGATGAGGAAGAATGTTTTCGGATGGATATAATTGAGTAAATTATCAGTGAAGATATGGGCAAGAGTTTGGTCAATGATCCATTGGAAACAACTTTATTAGGGGATGAGGAGTTCGACAACCCAAAATTTATGGACTACTTACAGATGTTAGACTCGTTGCTATGAGTTAGCCAATTCAGAGCACCATTTGAACCGTTGCACACAGAGGAGATAGCCACAGAAAAATTAAAATCATCATTGGAGGAGCCACCAATTTTGGAACTTAAGCCACTCCCTAAACACCTCAAGTATACGTACTTAGGCAATTCAAATTCTTTACCTATTATTATTTTTGTTGCACTTAAAGATTTGTAGGAAGAAAAGTTGCTGAGGGTGCTTCCGGAACATAAATCAGCGATTGGGTGGACGATAGCGGATATAAAGGGAATTAGTCCTTCGTTTTTCATGCACAAGATTCTGATGGAAGATGATGCAAAACCGACCATGGAGCAACAACGTCGACTCAACCCGATTATGAAGGAAGTTGTGAAGAAGGAAATTTTGAAGCTGTTGGATGCCGGAATCATCTACCCGATTTCTGACAGTAAGTGGGTTAGTCTGGTCCAGTGTGTGCTAAAAAGGAGGAATGATTGTGGTGCAGAATGAGGATAACGAGTTAATACCGATAAGAACAATGACATGTTGGAGGGTTTGCATGAATTATAGAAAGTTGAACAAGGTAACCCGTAAAGATCATTTCCGCTGCCCTTTATTGATCAAATGTTGGACAGATTGGCGGGACATGAATATTACTGTTTATTGGATGGGTACTCGGGCTATAACCAGATAGTCATTACTCCTAAGGATCAAGAAAAGACGACATTTACGTGCCCTTACGGCACATTTGCATTCAGGAGAATGTCATTCGGGATATGTAATGCACCTGCGACCTTGTAACGGTGTATAATGGCCATTTTCTCAGACATGGTGGAGAAAAATGTTGAAGTCTTCATGGATGAGTTTTCTGTCTATGGGGACAACTTTGATACTTGCCAAGGGAATCTGGTCATGGTGTTGCGGGATGTAAAGATACGATCCTCGTACTCAATTGGGAAAAATGCCACTTCATGGTTGAAGAGGGCATAATTTTTTGCCATAAGGTATAGGCTCAAGGATTGGAGGTTGACAAATCAAAGCTAGAAACAATCGAGAAACTGCCTCCACCGAGCTCAGTCAAGGGTATTAGAAGTTTTTTGGGACATGCTGGGTTCCACAAGAGGTTCATAAAGGACTTCTCTAAAATTGCAAAACCTTTGTGCAGTCTTTTAGAGAAGGATGCTATTTTCAGTTTTGATGAGGAATGCAAGTCAGCGTTTGAATTATTGAAGAAGAAATTGACTATAGCCCCCGTGATCATCGTACCTGATTGGAACATGTCATTCAAGCTAATGTGTGATGTAAGCGACTATGAGGTTGGGGCTGTTTTGGGCCAATGTCGAGACAAGGTGTTTCACGCCATATACTATGCAAGTAAAACACTCATAGAGACTCAAATGAATTATACAACCACGAAAAATGAATTGTATGCAGTGGTGTATGCGTTTAACAAATTCTGGGCATACTTGATTAGGACTAAGGTGATAGTCTACACGGACCATTCGACGATACGGTACCTAATTGCGAAAAAGGATGCTAAGCCACCCCTTATCCGATGGATTCTCCTACTTCAAGAATTTGACTTAGAAATAA
This sequence comes from Panax quinquefolius, assembly GCA_020205615.1. Lineage (NCBI taxonomy): Eukaryota > Viridiplantae > Streptophyta > Magnoliopsida > Apiales > Araliaceae > Panax > Panax quinquefolius. The sequence continues at coordinate 64,733,002 of CM035161.1, forward strand.
AGGATAGAAAGGAAACGGAGAATCAAGTAGCCGATCACTTATCTATGCTAGAAATAAAGGGAAATCGAAAGAAGACAAGCTGTGAAATTAATGAATCATTCCCGGATGAGCAATTGTTTGTGATTTCTGCAGAATTTCCTTGGCATGTGAATTATGCAAATTTTCTTGTAAGCAACATTCTTCCACCTTATCTCACAAGACAACAAAAAAAGAAGTTTCTTCATGATGTGAAATGGTACATGTGGGACGAACTGGATTTGTTCAAACAGTGCGCTGAAAAAATGATTAGAAGGTGTGTGCCCTATAGTGAAGTGAAGAACATTATGCGAGAGGACATCAACAAAGGTGTTGCAAGCCGGGTTTTATTGGGCTACATTATTCAAGGACGCCCACCATTTTATAAAATAATGCGATAAGTGTCAAAAGGTGGGCAACATTTCAAATAGAATGAGATGCCTCTACAAACAATTCTTGAAGTGGAAAACTTTGATGTATGGGGCATCGATTTCATGGGGCCATTCCCGTTATCACTCAACAATCAATACATTTTCCTTGCAGTTGATTACGTATCGAAGTGGGTTGAAGTTGCATCACTACCAACAAACGATGCCAAGGTGGTCCTCAAATTCCTACAAAAAAACATTTTCACGAGGTTTGGCATGCCAAGAGCAATAATCAGTGATGAGGGTAGTCACTTCTGTAATAAGTCCTTCACAGCTCTTTTGGCACGGTATGGGGTCAACCATAAGATAGCAACAGCGTATCATCCCCAAACAAGTGGACAGGCTGAGGTACCAAACAGAGAAGTTAAGAAGATATTGGAGAAAGTAGTAAATTCGAGTCGTAAGGATTGGTCACTTCGGTTGGACGATGCATTATGGGCATACCGAACTGCGTACATGACACCAATCATGATGTCACCATATCAACTACTGTACGGGAAGGCATGTCACTTACCGGTCGAGCTACAACATAAAGCTTATTGGGCGGTTCAAAAACTCAATTTTGATCAAGCAGCTATAGGAGAAAAGAGACTACTTCAACTAAATGAGCTCGACGAATTTCGCCTTCACGCCTATGAGAACTCTAAGTTATACAAGGAAAAGGTAAAGAGATGGCACGACCAGAAAATTATGCATCGAACATTCTAGCGGGGTCAATCAGTCCTTTTGTTAAACTCACGGCTGCAATTGTTCCCAGGAAAGCTCAAGTCGAGATGCTCGGGACCATTCACTATAAAGTGGGTATTCTCTCATGGCGCCGTTGAACTCTATAGTCGCAATCCATTAGAAGCGTTCAAAGTCAACGGTCATCATTTAAAGCATTATTGGGGTGGCGAGGCCAACACCGAGGTCATCGCTGTAAAAACCCAAAACCCTTATAAGACTCGTAAGTGTAAAATCCCATTATATAAATAAAATTTCTCTGTTCTGAATGTGTTATGTGTTAATATATACTTAGTTTTACAAATTTGACCAAATAAATTTTTTTTCCGAAAAACGTCGTGTTAGACACCTCGTGCTTAAATATTTTTCTATATTCGGACTTTTCGGTAAAATTATTTTGACAAGTTGCTTTTTCGTGCTTACACTGACAAAACGCTTTGTCGTGCTTGTTAGGATTAGCATGAAATTTAGGTTAACAATCCTAGATTAACAAACCCTAACCCTAATTAGCAAAACCCTAACCCTAATTTATAAATTAAACCATAATTAGCTAATCAAACCCTAATTAGCTTATCTTAACACCTAATCATGGTTAGTAAACTTCAATTAGGTACTAATTAACATTAATTAACATTCATAATCATTAGAAACAAAACCCTAATCAAGATTAGTGAAGATTTAAACATAATTAAGCTACTAATTTGATCAACTAGCTCACAAGTAGGTTGGGAGTCACCATTTCAAGTTCCAAAATATCACATAACATGCTTTCAAACTCCCAAGCAGCAGAAGAGTCACAAATCAGATCTTTATAGAGGCAAGTAGGTGGAAAAATGACCAAAAAGCCAAGTTAAACAATTCTATAAATAGGAACCTTAGGGCTGAGCAAACTCACGAATTCTTAAAGATAATATACACTTATAAACCTACCAAATCAAGCCTCGGTGATAGCAACAACAACATCAGAAGCTAGAATCACAAATTTCTCAAGAAAAGGTGCAAACCCTAGTTCATAATTTGTTATTTGATCTTATGTTAGATTTGTTGTTTAGATGTTTAGAATTATGTATTCGGATGTTAGAAAGTATGTTAGATTGGTCGAACACATTTTCATAACATCTAGATGACTTAATTAGGTGTTTTATGAAATCTGGAAATTTTGTAAAACTTGGTCTGACAGCTGAATGTCAGGGCTTGTACATTCGTGTGTGTTTATGTTTTGGCCTGTTAATCTATTGGTATTTGTAGCCTGTTAGTAGGTCTTTAATCTAGAAAAGAAAATAGGTTCAGTTGCCCCGTAGATTTCAGGTTATAAGCAGTCAAAGTGGGTTAACCGTTCACGGATGTTTGTTTTCTGGGTTTGCCTAGAAAACTCAAGAACAGTTGAACCAGCTACTTTGACCGACCTGTTTAATCGTCTTCTGATTGTTAATTGTTTAAGTTTTTGTTATAGATTAGTACCCTGTTATACCTACTACATATCTATGATCTTTAATTGAGCAAACAAAGTATAGGTTTACTGGAATTATTGATCAAAATCCGTTGACCGAGCATGACCGAGTTTTCTAGGTTTTCCAAAAAACTGAAGAACATCATCTAGCTATACTTTGACCAGCCAATTTTGAAACCTTAGAGTTATGATCTGTTCCTGGTAATGTTATATATATGTACCCTGACATGTATACTACATATTACAACAAGCAAAATACACATCTAATACACAAAATCGAAGATATTTAAGACACAAAACCGTTGACCAGCCATGACTTCTGTTCTGGGTTACCCAGAAACCCAAGAACAGCTCTGACAATGACTTTGAGCTTCTATAACTTCTTTTTATGTGTAAGTTAGAGTCTATGATTTGTTTCATGTTGTACTATTGTATGAGTACTACAACATCAATGCTTGACCAAACTGAAAATCATTACTAATAGCTAGTTATTTAACGGTCAAAGTGATCACTCGATCACGACCAAATTGCTGCCCAAAAACTCAAGAACACCTATAACGACACTTTCTGTCACTATAGGGCTTTAGCGACAGACAAAAATTATTTTCTTTAAAAGTAAATTATAAAAAATTGGATATAATTAATAAATAAATATAAATAAGTATAAAAACAGTTTTAAAAATTATATTAAATTATTATAAATAAATTCTGATATTTTTTACATAAATTTAATAATTATTTTATATTATTTTGATATTATTAATAATTAACTTATTAATAAAGAAATTAGAATAATTATTTATAAATACTAAATAATTACGAAAAAATATTATTATTGTTATAAAAATTTTAATAAATGAATATAAATTATTTAATAATAATCAATGTTTTTGTAAAATTTTAGGTAAATATTAGTTACTTATAAATAGAAATAAATGATTTAAAAATCATTTAAAGGATAAATAAATATTTTAAATATTTTAAAATTTATTATAATGGATAAATAAATGTTATAAATAAAATCTAGTCCATATAACAAAGGTATTAAATACTAAACCCTATTAAATCTAACCTGATATTATATAAATGTTATAATTGGATATTGTTATCAATATTAATGTGTTAGATTTATATATATGAATATTGTAGGTACTTATTAACGTTTGAATAGCATAACTTAATTGATCTACGCTCCGCAAGTTCTCTATCCTTAAGTCTCTTATAAAGAAAATTTCTTAAACCCTGCTTATTGTTTGACAAGTTTTTTTTATCATGATATGTTGTTGATATAATATCCTACACCTACAATTGAATTACCTTATTATTGAAAAGTTATTGCTATAGTTCCCGCATAACTAAGAAATGAATTGTTTATCCATATGATATTGTTTATTGAGCATAAACTGTTGTGTCAAACCAAATTATTTTGGTAAGACAATCTTATACTGAGGTTGAGTATCCCGTAAGGGAGCAAAGTTTAGTCAATTCATATATTGACAGTAATTTTAGTGTATCTCGAGCACTATAGGTGATATACATACTCCTAGGATGTTGAATAGGCTGATCCCATATCTCACATCTGAACAAAATTTCTAAGTCTTTGTGACTGACAGAAATAAGAAAAATTCCAGAAATGGTTGAAATTAGAGAAATCTAGAAATGGTAACAACTATTAGTTGAAATTTGAATTGTTATATTTCTTCAAATCCTATATTTTTATAAATACACAACTTGCTGAGCATGTCATAGCTCACCCTTTCAAATTATTCCCTTTGCAGTTTTAGATGGTAATCCTGGAACTTCTAGAGTAGATAAAGGGAAGCGTCCCTACATAGATTAGATTATATTCTTATTGTTTGAATACCTTGTAATAAGAACTCGTTATGAGAATCATGTAATAAAATCTTAATATTATGATATATATAACTTTTTTTTATTTCTTTAACCGTGTGTTCTTACATATATAGATGTAAAATTAGACTTCTTCGAATCTAGTTGAGATCTTTGAGAACTATTTAGCTGAGTGAGGGTATTAATAGCATGGACTATTCATGTTGTTATTAATACTCTTGGATTTTAGATAAGTAGTTACTATCGATACGATAGTATAAATTCGCTAGCTTAAACTATACATCTGGGTGAGGGTATTAGTAATATGGATTGTTCATGTTATTACTGATACTCTGAATTTCGGATAGATAGACTCTAGTCACATATACAGTTTATATATTCAAGTGAGGGTATCCAAACACAGTAATAGTTCTCTTCAGAATTACCAATTGTTATGAGATACTATGAATCTTGAATCTATGAGAATTGTATCTGATAGTCCCTCTATTTAATGTAATCTTATAATCAGATACCATGGGTGTATAGATTTAAAAGCATTAAATTGATTTTCTGTAAACACCATATCAGATACTGTGGGAGTATAGATACGGGGGCGTTACAATTTTGGTATCAAAGCATAAGGCTATAGATATAAGGAAGAGAAATCTTAGTATATAATCTTCGAGTCTGTAAAAATTGTAAAAGTACATATAAAATATAACATTAAAATTATTATGTTGTGTAAATTTCTATACAGTATTAAAGGAGTTTTCTTTTATAGATGGCCAACTCCAATGCTGAGAAAATGGTAATACCCAATAATCCACCACAAATAGAGTCATACATAGCCAGTGATGCAGAAAATGAGGAATTACTTCATGATCAACAACTGTTAGATGTTGAGGAAGAAGAGGATCTAGTGGCAGGACAATTAATGAGAATTGATGAGCATGATGACGCAATGGCATCACTGCTAAAAACAACAGAATATGAGGGTACTAAGATGAGGTTTAGGGAGAGAGGACATAGTCAATGACTAAAAGTAAAACTGCACCATGCACAAAGGGGCAGAAAGGAAATTCAGTCAAGGCTTCTTAAAACATCTCTGGGTGTTTGAGATACTTTTAATGATTTGCAGCGCCGTGTAGTTCGATATCCGGTAGAGGAGAAGAAGACAGCTTATCTCATTGATTGATCTGTGGTTTGTCACATGATCCAGGATTCCTTTGATGATATCAATGAATTCTAGAGAATAGCATAGGTGGTTGAATGCTTTGTATTAGTACAATAAAGAAGAATTCAAAGTTTTTAATGTAATCAGTACTTTGTAAAATTGTAGTATGTTCAATTATGAAGTTTTTGTGTAATACTATTGTGATATATAAAATAAAGAATATGTTATGTTAATCAAATTCTTATGTGAATTTTATTGGTTTATATAGAATCATGTAACCAACCAGAAGACCCCAAAGAGAAATGAATGATGATAATTCTACCCAGCAGTTAGTAAACCTAATGCTAGGAGTTGTAAATAGACCTGTGAACCAGAACACAACTTTTAAAGACTTTAAATTAGTTGGACCACCTGAATTTAAAGGTACATCAGAACCTGTAGATGCACAGATTTGGATTTCTGAGATAGAGAAATTCTTTCTAGTGACCAATGTTAGTAATAACCAAAAGACAACTTTTGCAACCTTTTTCTTGAAGAGTGAGGCTAATTATTGGTGGGAATCAACCAAAGGTCGGGTAGAAACTTAAATTATTCCTTGTGATAGATTTAAATAGTTGTTCTTTGAAAACTATTTTTCCCAATCCCTAAAAGACCGAATGGAAATAAAATTTATGGGCTTAAAACAAGGAGATCTTACTGTAACCCAGTATACAGCTAAGTTTAATGAACTGTCCAGGTTTGCTCCACATCAAGTAACCACTGAACTTAGAAAGACTCGTAGGTTTCAAGAGGGTTTAAAACCTCAGATTCGGAGTAGATTGTCAGTACTTCAAATAAAAACTTTCTCTAAAATGCTAGAGAAGGCCACTATAACCGAAAATGAGAATGAAAGTCTTTCTAAATTTCATCAGGACAAGAGAAGTCAGAATGAAAAAGGGAAAATTAAGACAGAACCCAGTTCAGGTGGGTTTAATAACAAGTGTAAATGGGATAATTCTTTTTCTAATAACTCGGGGAAAAAGATAGGAAATACTAATAACAACTTTAGTAATAATATTATTAAACCTTGTCCTAATTGTGGTAAGAAACATAGAGGAGAATGTCTTCTTAACAAATGTTTTAATTGTGGATAGTCGGGACATTATTTTCCATAGTGTCCTGTTCCAAGGAAAAATAAATGTTTTAATTATGGTTCATTGGACCATTTTTCTAAGAACTGTCCCAAACCTAAGTATCAAGGAGGAAAAAGGGTTAGAATACCAGAGAATAATCAATCAACAGTAGCTGCAGTTGGAGTTCAGAATCGACATACCGCGAGAACATTTAATATGTCGGTGAGGGATGTTGTTGCTTCACAGGACGTGGTGACAGGTATCATCCCTACCAACACTTTAAATGCATATGTGTTATTCGATTATGGTGCTACATGTTCGTTTGTGTCTAGAAATTTCTCTACAAACTTGAATACGCCTTATGAAAATTTAGACAAACCATTTTGTGTAGAAATTTCTAATAATGAAAAAATTCTAGTTAAGACTATTTTCAGAAACTGTAGTGTGGTAATAAAAGGACATAATTTTAAGGCAGATTTGATACCAATTCAGTTGGGAGAATTTGATGTATTTCTAGGATTTGATTGGTTAGTTAATCATAACGCGATGATTGATTGTCATCAAAAACGTATAAACCTTTTGACTATTTCGAAGTCAAAGGTAGTGTTCAACGGTACTTGTTCACCTAAGCAATCTCGATGTTTGACTATAATTCAGGCAGAAAGATTACTTAAAAAGGGTTGTTTAGGATATTTGGCTTATATATTTGATACTCGACATGAAGGAGTAAACCGGATCAAATACCTATAGTTAAAGATTTTCCCGATGTATTTCCGAATGACTTACCATGTTTGCCTCCAGATAGGGAAATTGAGTTCGTCATTGAACTTGCACCAGAACAGCACGCCAATATCTAAAGGCACCGCATGTAATGGCACCTATATAAACCGAAAGAGTTACTTATTTAATTATAGAACTCTTAGATAAAAAAACACATACAACCTAGTGTTTCACCCTGGGGAGCACCAGTTCTATTTGTTAATAAGAAGGATGACACTATGAGATTATGTATAGAATATAGGGAGCTAAATAAGTTAACTATTAAAAATAAATATCCTTTACCAAGGATTGATAATTTTTTTGACTAATTAAAAGGGGCTGAACATTTTTCAAAAATTGACCTTAGAACATGTTATCATCAATTAAAGGTAAGAAAGGAGGATGTGCCGAAAACAGCGTTTAGGACACGCTATGGACATTATGAATTTCTTGTAATGTCTTTTGGATTAACAAATGCACCTGCAACATTTATGGATTTAATGAATCGAGTGTTTAAACCATGCTTGGACAAATTTGTTGTAGTGTTTATCGATGATTTTCTGGTATACTCGAAAACACAGGAAGAGCATACTGAACACTTGAGAGTCGTATTGGAAATATTACGAAAGGAACAACTTTATGAAAAGTTTTCCAAGTGTGAATTCTGGTTGAAGAGAGTTCAATTTTTAGGTCATGTAATTGATAACAATGGAATATCTGTAGATCTAGCTAAGATCAAAACGGTTGTGAATAAATGAACAACCATCAACTCCAACAGAAGTACGAAGCTTTCTCGGTTTAGCGGGTTATTATCGACGGTTTATAAAAGATTTTTCAAAAATAGCAACCCCATTAACAAATTTAACTCGAAAGATGGTGAAATACGTCTAGACAGATAAATATGAGGAAAGCTTCCAAGAGTTGAAGAAGCGACTGAGCATGGCTCATGTTTTATCCTTATCAGATGATACAGGAGGCCTTGTAGTATATAGTGACGCATCACATAGAGGTTTAGGGTGTGTGTTGATGCAACATGGGAAAGTGATAGCTTATGCATCACAAAAACTCAAAGATTATGAGAAGAGGTATCATACTCATGATTTAGAGTTAGTCGCAGTAGTTTTTGCTCTAAAAATTTGGAGACATTTCTTGTACGGGGAGAAGTGCGAGATATATACATATCATAAAAGTCTGAAATATATTTTTACACAAAAGGAATTAAATGTAAGACAAAGATGATGGTTAGAACTGATAAAGGATTTGTATTGTGAAATCTTATATCATCCCGGTAAGGCCAATGTTGTAGCTGATGCGTTAAGTAGAAGGAATCATGAAAAATTGAATGTATTAACCACCAATAATAGGTCAATAAAAGACTTTGAAAAGTTAGAAATTGAGGTGGAATGTCCAACTACCTCTACCCAAAAATTATATATTTTATAAGGAGTTTCATCTCTGCTTTATAAAGTTAAAGAGATATAGGAGAAGGATGAAGAATGTCAGAAGTTTAAATCTAATTCAACACATGATAAGTATAATAAATTTCTAATAGATGCGGATGGAATAATAAGATATGAAAATAGAATCTGGATTCCATTAAACCAAGCTTTAAAAGACTAAATTTTAAACGAAGCTTATAATTCTAAATTTTCCATACATCCTGGCAGTACAAAAATGTATAAAGATTTAAGTCGACACTTTTGGTGGTCGAACATTAAAAGAGAAATAGCTGAATGGGTAAAGTAAATGTCTCACGTGTCAAAGGGTTAAGGCTGAGCATCAACAGCCGAGTGGTTTACTCCAACCCTTACCAATTCCCGAGTGGAAGTGGGAACATATAACTATGGATTTTGTTGTTGGTCTTCCAGCTACACAAAAGGGCCATAATGCCATTTGGTTAATAGTTGACCGTTTAACAAAATTAGCTCACTTTTTACCTATTAAGATTACTCATAACCTAGATTACCTTTCCAAACTTTACATCAATGAAATTATCTCTAGGCATGGAGTACCTGTGTCCATAGTATCAGATCGAGATCCAGGATTTACTTCTAATTTTGGAAAAGCCTTCAGAAACACTTTGGAACACAACTAAGATTAAGTACAGCTTATCATCCACAGACTGATGGATAGAGTGAGAGAACTATACAAACATTAGAAGATATGCTGAGAACTTGTATTATAGACTACAAAGGAAATTGGGAAGATCAGTTACCCTTAGTCGAATTTGCCTATAACAATAGTTATCATGCTAGCATAGGAATGCCACCGTATGAAGCTTTATATGGATGTAAATGTAGAACACCTTTATTTTGGGATGAAGTCAGGGAAAGACAAATGTTAGGACTTGAGATAATTCAACAAACAACTGAAACTATTAGAATTATTCGTCAACGATAATAAGCATCTCAAGATCGACAACGAAAATACGCCGATCCACGTCGTCAACAACGAAACTTTAACGTAGGAAGTCACGTATTCTTGAAAGTATTTCCTTGGAAAGGCAAGATACATTTTGGCAAGAAGGGAAAATTAAGTCCGAGATTCATTGGACCTTTTGAAATTTTGAGAAGGGTTAGTGAAGTTGCTTATGAAATAGCACTACCTCCTGAGTTAAATCATATTCATATTGTGTTTCATGTGTCCGTAATACGACCATATAAACCTGATTATAAACACGTTATACAATATGAGCCAATCCAAATAGAGGAAGATCTTTCTTAGGTAGAGGAACCTGTACAGATCGTCGACCGTAAAGAGCAAGTCCTGAGAAATAAAGTGATAGCATCGGTCAAAGTAATCTAGAGAAATCAGAACGTTGAAGATAAAATGCGAGAATTATCCTCAATTATTTACTTAACACATACTGTAATTTCTAGGACAAAATTCTTATTAGTGGGGGTGAATGTAAAACCCAAAACCCTAATAAGACTCGTAAGTGTAAAATCCCATAATATAAATAAAATTTCTCTATTCTGAATGTGTTATGTGTTAATATATACATGCTTTTACAAATTTGACTAAATAAATTTTTTTCCGAAAAACGTTGTGCTTGACACCTCGTGCTTAAATTTTTTTCTATATTCGGACTTTTCGATAAAATTATTTTGACAAGTTGTTTTGTCGTGCTTACACTGAAAAAATGCTTTGTTGTGCTTGTTAGGATTAGCAAGAAATTTAGGTTAACAATCCTAGATTAACAAACCCTAACACTAATTAGCAAAACCCTAACCCTAATTTATAAATTAAAACCTAATTAGCTAATCTAACCCTAATTAGCTTATCTTAACACCTAATCATGGTTAGTAAACTTCAATTAGGTACTAATTAACATTAATTAACATTCCTAATCATTAGAAACAAAACCCTAATCAAGATTAGTGAAGATTTAAACCTAATTAAGCTACTAATTTGATCAACTAGCTCACAAGTAGGTTGGGAGTCACCATTTCAAGTTCCAAAACATCACATGACATGCTTTCAAACTCCCAAACAGCAGAAGAGTCACAAATCAGATCTTTATGGAGGCAAGTAGGTGGAAAAATGACCAAAAAGCCAAGTTGAAGAATTCTATAAATAGGAACCTTAAGGCTGAGCAAACTCACAAATTCTTAAAGCCTAGATACACTTATAAACCTACCAAATCAAGCCTGGGTGATAGCAACAACAACATCAGAAGCTAGAATGACAAATTACTCAAGAAAAGGTGCAAACCCTAGTTCATAATTTGATATTTGATCTTATGTTAGATTTATTGTTTAGATGTTTAGAATTATGTATTCGGATGTTAGAAAGTATGTTAGATTGGTCAAACACATTTTCATAACATCTAGATGACATAATTAGGTGTTTTATGAAATCTGGAAATTTTGTAAAACTTGGTCTGATAGCCAAATGTCAGGGCTTGTAGATTTGTGTGTGTTTATGTTTTGGTCTATTAATCGATTGGTATTTGTAGCCTGTTAGTAGGTCTTTAATCTAGAAAAGAAAACAGGTTTAGTTACCCCGTAGATTTCAAGTTATAAGCAGTCAAAGTAGGTTGACCGTTCACGGATGTTGGTTTTCTGGGTTTGCCCAAAAAACTCAAGAACAGTCGAACCGGCTACTTTGACCAACCTGTTTAATCGTCTTCTGATTGTTAATTGTTTAAGTTTTTGTTATAGATTAGTACCCTGTTATACATACTACATATCTATGATCTTTAATTGAACAAACAACATATAGGTTTACTAGAATTATTAGTCAAAATCCGTTGACCAAGCATGACCGAGTTTTCTGGGTTTTCCAGAAAACTGAAGAACAACGTCTAGCTGTACTTTGACCAGCCAATTTTGAAACCTTAGAGTTATGATCTGTTCCTGGTAATGTTATATATATGTACCCTGACATGTATACTACATATTACAACAAGCAAAATATAATTGATAAATAAATGTTATAAATAAAATTGACTGGCCATGACTTCTGTTCTTGGTTACCCAGAAACCCAAGAACAGCTCTGACAATGACTTTGAGCTTCTATAACTTCTTGTTATGTGTAAGTTAGAGTCTATGATTTTTTTTATGTTGTACTATTATATGAGTACTACAACATTAATGCTTGACCAAACTGAAAATCATTACTAGTAGCTAATTATTTAATTGTCAAAGTGATCACTCGACCACGACCAAATCGCTGCCAAGAAACTCTAGAACAACTACAACGACACTTTCTGTCACTATAGGGCTTTAGTGACAGACAGAAATTATTTTCTTTAAAAATAAATTATAAAAAATTAGAAATAATTAATAAATAAATATAAATAATTATAAAAACAGTTTTAAAAATTATTTTAAATTATTATAAATAAATTTTGATATTTTTACATAAATTTAATAATTATTTTATATTATTTTGATATTATTAATAATTAACTTATTAATTAAGAAATTAGAATAATTATTTATAAATACTAAATAATTATGGAAAAATATTATTAATGATATAAAAATTATAATAAATGAAAATAAATTATTTAATAATAATAATCAATATTTTTGTAAAATTTTAGGTAAATATTAGTTACTTATAAATATAAATAAATGATTTAAAAATCATTTAAAGGATAAATAAATATTTAAATATTTTAAAATTTATTATAATTGATAAATAAATGTTATAAATAAAATTTAATCCATATAAAATGGTATTAAATACTAAACCCTATTAAATCTAACCCGATATTATATCAATATTATAATTAGACATTGTTATCAATATTAACGTGTTAGATTTATATATATAAATATCGTAGGTAATTATTAACGTTTGAATAGCATAACTTGACTGATCTACGCTCAAGCAAGTTCTCTATCCTTAAGTCTCTTATAAAGCAAATTTCTTAAACCCTACTTATTGTTTGACAAGATTTTTTTTTATCTTGATATGCTGTTGATATAATATCCTACACCTACAATTGAATTACCTTATTATTAAAAAGTTATTGATATAGTTCCAGCATAACTAAGAAATGAATTGTTTATCCATATAATATTGTTTATTGAGCATAAACTATTGTGTCAAACCAAATTGTTTTGGTAAGACAATCTTATACTGAGGTTGAGTATCACGTAAGGGAGCGAAGTTTAGTCAATTCATATATTCACAGTAATTTTAGTGTATCTCGAGCACTATAGATGATATGCATACTTATAGGATGTTGAATAGGCTGATCCCCTATCTCACATCTGAACAAAATTTCTAAGTCTTTTTGACTGACAAAAATAAGAAAAATTCCAGAAATGGTTGAAATTAGAGAAATCCAAAAATGGTAACAACTATTAGTTGATTTTTGAATTGTTATATTTCTTCAAATCCAATATTGTTATAAATACACAATTTGCTGAGCATGTAATACCTCACCCTTGCAAATTATTTCCTTTACAGTTTTAGATGGTAATCTTGGAACTTCTGGAGTAGATAAAGAGAAGCGACCCTACATAGATTAGATTATATTCTTATTTTTTTGAATACCTATTAATAAGAACTCGTTATGAGAATCATGTAATCAAATCTTAATATTATGATATATATAACATTTTTTTTATTTCCGCAATCGTGTGTTCTTACATATATAGATGTAAAATTAGACTTCTTCGAATCTAGTTGAGATCCTTGGAACTATTTAGCTGAGTGAGGGTATTAATAGCATGGACTGTTCATGTTGTTATTAATACTCAAGATTTCAGATAAGTAGTTACTATCGATACGATAGTATAAATTCATCGGCTTAAACTATACATCTAGGTGAGGGTATTAGTAATATGGATTGCTCATGTTATTACTGATACTCTGAATTTCAGATAGATAGACTCTAGTCATAGATACAGTTCATATATTTAAGTGAGGGTATCCAAACACAGTAATAGTTCTCTTGAGAATTACCAATTGTTATGGGATACTGTGAATCTTGAATCTATGAGAATTGTATTTGATAGTCCCTCTATTTAATGTAATCTTATAATCAGATACCATGGGTGTATAGATTTAAAAGCATTATGTTGATTTTTTGTAAACACCATATCAGATACTGTGGGAGTATAGATATGGGGGCGTTACAATTTTGGTATCAAAGCTTAAGGCTATAGATATAAGGAAGAGAAATGTTAGTATATAGTGTTCGAGTCTGTGTAAATTTTAAAAGTACATATAAAATAATACATTAAAATTACACGAATTGAGATGCTGTGGAAGTATAGATATGGGGGCATTACAATCACCTTCACATTGGCCGACACTACATGAACAGGAAGTAGTCAGCCTGAACAACTTAAAATCAAGCGCTATTTGGGAGGCAACCCAATCTTTAGATTATATTTCGTATTTTCATCCATAATTGATAAATTATAGTTTTTATTAATTTATTAGGTAGTATTACATAATAAAAGCCTTATTAATCTCTCCACAATACTCTAGTTTATCAAAATGTTCAATAATGTTCATGTTCATGTCTTGCAGGATGGAAAGAGAACATTGAAGTAGCCTATCATGAAGCACAGTTGAGAAACAGATGAAATTAGCGAGTGAAGTGATGCCCACGGTATGGCCCTAAAGATTACACCCCGTACGAAGGGGTGGGTCTCCCAGATTTTAACAAGAGGGCATGCTCGCTTTCAAGGGGCCTTTTTACCTTACACCCCCCATTGGGGCGGGGGTCCTAGAAACCAACAGACTTATTCGGCAGTTATGTGGCTCCTTCCAAATTCTACCACTCCCCCACCACTTCATCCATTAGTCTTATTCATCACCCCTCATAACTCCAACAACCACCCACTTCTACCCCACTAGTTCCAACACTCCATTACTATTCCCCACCTCTTCAATCCACCAATAGAAATTATCCTACCACCTCTATATATTACCACATCCTCTACCATACTTCTCACACTAATTGAATTGGGCATTCATAGAGGAAACTTGAGAGCTATTGAAGGTTAAATTGATAAGTTTGGGGGAAAGCTATGGCAATACACGCATTCGAGAGCACATGGCTTCACAACCAACATCGAAATGCCAAAAGGGAGAAAGTTCAAGGTCCTCACAACCAACCCGGACCTTTGATCGCCAGAAATTTATGAGTACCGCCGCCATCGACCAGTTTGAGTACATGCTCACCAAAGCTCTTACACCGGAGAGGGGGTTGGCACCGGATCCTAGTGATGGGGAGATGATGCCTCAAATCTATCAAAAGGGGTGGACTAAATTCACCAAAGAGCTAGAACCCGTTGTGGTCAAGATTGTCAAGGAATTCTATGCAAACGTTGAGGATAAAGCTCCATATAATGCGATTGTGAGGGGTCGTTTGGTTCCGTTCAGTGCTGATGCAATCAACACCTACTATCAACTGCGGGTACCTCGCCAATGCCAATATGCTCAACTACGTGATTTTGATCTTAACTATGAGGCTATACTCAAGGAGATGACTAAGCCAGGAATGACATGGATCAAAGGCCGAAAGGGAGGCACAGTGTTCCACAGCAAGGACCTCAGCCGATATGGCAAAATCTGGTACGCATTCCTATGCGCTAATTTGTATCTGTCCCAACACACCTCGGACGTGACCAAAGAGAAGGCGTTACTAATGTACGCAATTGTGCTAGATTTCATCATCGACGTCGGGGCAATCATCTATTTCTCCATCCACCGTTGTTTACGTGGAAATTATTTAGGCGGCTTGCCACACCCAACACTCATATGTGGGTTATGTCGCCAAGCAGGGGTGATATGGTTCGACGATGAGCCCACGCAAATGCCGCTAGCGTTACTTGACTCAAGAATGATAGCACAATATTTTATATGGGCAAGAGGCGATTCACATCCTCGTGGATTGGGTTTTATTTTTCCATTAGCTTCGGAAGATGAAGTTGATGCTACGGAGACATCGGAGTATGATGATGAAGCTATGGGAGATTAAGGGGTCGAGTAGGTACCGTAGACCGAGGCATTATCAAGTCCTCAGTTCCTTGATTTTCAAAATCAAATGAATGCGTACAACAAGGCAGCACGTCGGGAAATGCAGCGACTCGCCTTGAGGAAAGACCACATGTTTGATGTTATGAACGCGTCTTTCGCCTCACTCAACACAACCCTTCAGAGCTTCAACCAGGCGACCCAATTTCCATATCAGCAGCCCGTGCCAATGCCAAGGTTTCCACCGAGTGATTCCGAAGAATAAGATCAACAACCACCTCCTCAGACTTAAGCGATAGCAGGGAAGTCCTCACGTATTTAAATTTGATTATTCATCCAATGAGGACATTGTATTACTTAAGTTTGGGAGATTTAAATTCATGTTTGCATGCATATGTAGTACTTAGGTTTAAATTTTGTCATTTTAATTTTAGTGTTACATAGTAATTTAGGAAGAATTGCATGATACCTTAGGTGCATACATAGTAGCTTAGGTTATTTTTGTATTGCATTATTTTTAAAGATTTGTAAATAGTGCATTCAATTATCTAAAAAAAATAGAAATATTTAGTTAAATACTGTGTTTGCATATGTCCAG
Source organism: Panax quinquefolius (assembly GCA_020205615.1). Lineage (NCBI taxonomy): Eukaryota > Viridiplantae > Streptophyta > Magnoliopsida > Apiales > Araliaceae > Panax > Panax quinquefolius. Next base: position 64,749,540 of record CM035161.1, read on the forward strand.
CAGTGTGTAGTTCAGGTTATTTATGGGCCAATGATGAGATTGATAATAAGTTAACCAATACAGTGCTGATTACTAGAACTGTGATACAATTTCTGTTATGAATCGAATCTTACACTCGTTTAAAATTGGTATAAAAAGGTTAGCACGATTAATAAACATCTTTGTTGACTGGTGAGTTCAAATTGATACATAAACAGTTTCTAAAGGATAATTCTAGAGTAAATGAGAAAATGACAAGAATAGTAAAGGCAAAAATTAGGCAAGAACCTAAGTATGGATGTTGACCACACACGCACACTATATCAGTGATGATGGGTTAAGATTTGAGGATTAAAACGGAGTTGTGGATTGGTTTTGATAGTTAATATTATAAAGTTGCTTGTTTTCTCTGAGGCCGGTGAGATAATCTTGATTCTGTGATATTGTTGGGTTCGAAAGCATATAAATTAGATCATATTCATTTCATTTCATTGCATTGCATAGCATGTAGTTATTTTGTTCTCAAGGACTAGCATGGTTTAAGTTTGGGGGATTTTGATAAGTTGATTTTATATACACGAATCGATGTCCATTTCATGCTTATTTGTTGTTATTTTCTTGTGTTTATTTTTTTTCACTTGTTTTGTGTTCTTTTATGTATAGATGGTTGTTGTGATATTTAACGAGGATTTAGAGTCATTTGGAATCATTTGGAGTTAATTCGGTGCAATTTTGGAAGAAGTCTTGAAGCAGCTGTCACCATTTAACATAATAGACCCCCGTCGGGGCGGGCATATTTGCCTTGTATACCCCTGCCGAGGCGGGGGGTCTTCAATCGAGTTAAGAAGAATGGTGGCACGGCAAGCGAGCTCTTTTAAAACCTGATCTTCCCCAAAGGCGGATGGTCTCATTCTATCACGAACTTATGTTTTACTTGAAACTCTTTTGGAACATGGACGCTAAGCATTTGGATTGTTCATGGACTCTACTTGATGGAGAATTTCGTCTAGGACTTATGCGTTCGACCTCTATTACTCAATCAGCAGCGAATTCAATGGGAGAGAAAGGCATATTATGAAGATCAAATCCAGTTTTTCTTAGCAAGCGTTGGAGGAGTATTTCGAGGAGATTTTTGAGGCAATTTCAATTCTAGGCTACGTGAAGGTTGTTTTTCAATATTCTTCTTCTTAGACTATTAATTGTAATTGAAAGAATGTTTTCTATGATTTATTCAGTAGTTATTTCATTTATGATGAACTAATTCACTTTTTAGTCTTATGATGGATCTTTGAATGAATCGATGATTTTGTAACTTTGGATTTCTAGTTTAATAATCTATTTCCAATTTAATTATATTAATTTGAGCTTGAATTTATGAATTGCCTAATCAACAATTCTCTATGGATTTGTATGGAATCGAGAGAGGATATTCAAATCTAGACTTAGTTAATATAACACGTGTTCATGAATTTTGTGAATAGCAGAATCTTGATGAATGTTAAGGTAGAGATATGCTTGACATCGCATGTAATCAGATAAATAACTTAATCTTAAAACTTCTTTAATTGTAATTCAAATAGAGATATAGTGAGTTAGTTGAGTAAGGTGTTTAACTTGTTTCTATCTTAATTGTGGATTTAAGTTAATACAGTATTAGTGAATCGAGTGGTGGTTAATACTACATTCATGTTCTTGATTAATAAACCGGGATAGTGAATTGAATTGGAATACAGATGTTAAAATTAGAGTGAAGCTTAGGGTGAATTCATAAGTCTAATTCTCCATTAATTATTTGAAATTCCAGATTTTGATATTTGTGATTGGTTTGTGGTAGTTTAATTTTTTTTAATTTAGTTTCTTTAATTATAATCATTGAGTTGAATAGTTTAATAAAATTAGGATTAATAGGAAATTGGTACTTGTAAGTTTAAGATTATTACTAGTTGCTCTCTGTGGGAACGATACTCTCCTCATCGTTTTACTACTTGTTGACCACGTATACTTGCATGTAGTGCGTATATATATTTTACCCAACAATTACTACAGAAAAGATCCAAATGATTCGATAATGTATACAAACGTCATAGGTGTGGCTCCATTCGACAAATGAGAGTTATCTGGATCTTGGGATGAGGTGGGTGAAGCAACATTATTGGGACCAGAGTTTAATCTCCAAATGATTCGACAACATATAAAAATGGCACAGGATCGATGTATTTATTTGGATCTTCATGGCTCCATGTGAAATTTAGTAAGGAGGATCATGTTATTGCGTGATTCCATGGAAGAGAAAGATTTGGAAAAAGAGGAAAGCTCAATCCACAATTTATTGGTCCATTTCGGATTCTTCACCGAGTAGGAAATGTGGCCTATAGACTTGCGTTACCTCCAAGTATGTCTCGTGATCATAATGTTTTTCATATATCTGTGCTTCGTAAATATGTGAAAGACCTGAACCACGTTATTGAGTTAGAACCAGACGAAATAGCTGAAGATTTAACGTACGAAGAGGTACCTGTCAAGAACTTAGATAGGAAGGAGCATGTCTTATGCACAAAAGTTATACCACACGTCAAAGTTTTATAGAGAAACCATACTATTGAGGAAATGACCTGGGAGTTGGAAATGGAAATGAAAGCGAGGTATCCTCACCTTTTCGAAACACCTGGTACGTACGTCAATTTCATGGACGAAATTTCATATGGAGGGAAGGTTGTAAGACCCCAACTTATTATAAATGAAATTGAATTTTCTCTATTTATTATTTTGAAATAGTAAGGGTTGATTTGTTTAATGTGGTTAGTTATGGAAAAAATGCACAAATATCTCAAATAAGCAAGTGGTTATAAAATATTCATTTTTGTCGGGGAATATTCGTTTGGTCGTGGAATATTCTTACCGTTTGGGAATATTAAATGCATTTATTTATGCCTTGAAATTGTGTGGGGCCCCATAACGGATAGCGATTGGATGAAGAAAACGACAAGTATATGTTTTTTTATAAATAACGGCGTAGTTGTTACCGTTAACACTATTGGAATATCGGGTGGTTAAAACACAGTATTACGCGGTATTACACTAATTATTGATTCTTACGTAAGAAGGCACTACTCAATAATTATTACAGTATTTACTGTTCAATATTTTATTTTATTGATTCAATAATTGCTACATTGATATTTTATATTATTGTTGTTTCAATAATTGTAACTACACAGTATTTTCCATTATCAGATCAATAATTCATATTATTTGAATAATATTATTAGATTGCATTATTGACAATGTCTAGAAAGTTCTGTCTAAGGAGAGGTTTGGTCACCTAATTGCGCGCCAGTAAGGAGAATTCCTTATTGGAAAGCCCCCTTTTTCCAGGGAACGGCCTAGTTGTCAGTATTATGATTTTGTAATATTATTTGTGAATAATTAACAATTGATTTATACGATAAGGAAAATATTCATTTTATGTGGATATAGTTGGAGAAAATTTTTAATGTGACAATTGTTGAAAATTTATATTTTATCTTTTATGGTAAAATAATTCATTTAAATATATTATTATATTATAATAATATAATAATGGTAATAATTTACAATAAATGTGTGATATATGAATAAATGTGGAGGAAGAGTATTTTTGTTACAAAAAAATATTTAAAACATGTTTTTCATGTTTGTGGACCCCATTTCTTGATTGAAATTTGATTATAGCCTGGAAAATCGTCCGTATGTGGATTTCGGTCAATTTCTGCTTGGAATTTGGAAAAACTTAAACTTACAAAGTTGTAGAGAATTTAATTTCCTATAGAATGGACATAAGATTCAATTTTTTCTGATAAAAGGGCTATTTATTATGAATTATTGAAGTTTAGGAATAATTGATTTTTGAAGTTTTAAATATTTTTTAATAGAAAAACGTTTTATTCATTTTAGTGGGCCCCACATGTGTGGTAAATGAGCTGAATTCAGTTTTCTTTGGTGTGTGTAGGAAAATTTTAAAAATTACTAATATTTTATCAAATTTTCTGCTTTGGTGTTCTAAGCATTTTCCTATAAATAGGGTGCTTAGGTTAGAATTGAAAATCACACCAAAATTGAAATTTTCTCTCTCTATATTATTAAGCGTATTCTTTTGAGTATTTTGATACTTTAAGTGTTGCTATACGGTGCAAGTTCCTTTCAGCGTTATATCTTATATTCCACGAAAAAGTACTATTTTTTTGAGGTAAGGGATGATATTTTTAAAAATGATATTATTTCTTTCAATATCATTATGTCGGAATATTGGTAAGATTTTTCTTATGAAGTTCTTGTCTTTTTGTGTCGGGGTTACTATTCACGTATACGACACTATTCACGAATACGGCAGTATTCACCAAAAAATGAAATTTTCTCTTCTTGTCCCAGATGTCTATTTTTGTTACTATCTTTGATTGAATCCATGTTTTGATATTCATTTCCATTTTATTATTATGGGGTGTTTTAAACATGGATAAACCAAGTTTGAATCATTCTCCAATTTTACTCCATCATGATATATATTATGGGGTGTTTTTAAACATGGATAAACCAAGTTTGAATCCTTAATATTTGTTCTTTTGTCTCAATTCGATTCATTTTCAATATATTTTCATCACATCCGATCATGAAAATGTGGTCATATAATGCTAACTCAATTATTTTTATCTTTGACTTGTACCATGCAAAATAAATTATTTTCGATGAATATCTTTGGCCCAGTTTTTTCCAACTTTTACACAAGATTCTCACCTTCTTTTTTATGCTTGCAAAAAGAAATATAGAAAGTAAGGTTGGTGGTTACTTACTTTTCTTCATGTTCAAACTAATAACCTCGAAAAAGGAAAAGCAATTAATATGGACCACTTGGGATCCTTAACACGTAATGTTCGGTTAAAATAAATGGTAGTGTCGAAAATTGATCGAAGAATTTCATAGGAATGGCTAACAATTTAAAAGTCGATTCAAGAAAGATATGATGTACTAACCTGAATTGGTATAGAGGCAACTAGTCTTTGCTTGATAGCTAAAATGATGAATAAATAATTGAGAAACTAGTTTTAAGTAAATGATGATTAAATCAATTAGATTGATGAATTCACCGGAGGTCGATATTCCTCCAATAGGTTCAATAGATTCCTTTATTATTGCTCTTTGCTGAAAATAATCACATCCAATGATTACGATGCAGTGTTGAGATAACATGACCAATGATGAATATCGTTGGCTTTGTAAAGATGAATATTTGATTCAAGATGTATATTGATTGATGTTATAGGGATAAAATATTGATGATGGACTTTAAAATCATAGAAGATAGTAGATTTCATTCTCTACTTAACTCTTCTAATGAATTATTATTTCCAATGCGAATATTGATTTAAAACTTGTTGTCTATTATATTCTATCAGATTTTTCCATGTTGAGGACTATCGATAATTTGTTCTATATTATCTTAGTCATAATATTCTTTACTGGGCTAGTTGAGCTCACCCTTTTCCTTTTTGTTACATTTTTCTTCTTAGGAAGCGAGAATATAGCGGGGAGTAGTCAGGGTGTGGAGTGATGTTCCAAGGCAGTCTTATAGTAGTCCTCACTATTTTGTAAAATAGTGTATCAATAATTGTAATAAGGACTTATTTGAGTGTGGATATTGTCTAGAAGATAATATTTGTATTTAAACTCCCAACTTTTGTGTTGTCGTATTTTGCACGACAATTGTATTAATAAAGTTGTAGTTATTTCTGTACCATGTGTTTGGCGACTCAGAATGGGTGATGTATACCTATTTTGGGGCGTCACATGTAGTACTTGCTACAACTGCACTAAGAAGGGCATATTTCACCCAACTGCCCGAAGCCCAAGAAGATCAAGGGTTGTTTTGCTTATGGCTCGGCGGACCACCTGATTAAGGATTGCCCAAAGAAAGGGAGTGGCGGAGGAAGCAACCAACAAGGGGGAAGCAACAAACTGATGATTGGCGGACCGACGCAATCCAACTGCCCAACCGCTAGGACCTATAACATGACCGTCCAGGACGCAGTAGCTGCGAAGGACGTGGTGTCAGGTATTGTCCCAATCAATAATATAAATGCATATGTATTATTTGATTAGGGTGCCACTTGTTCTTTTGTATTTAAAGAATTTGATTGTCAACTTAATTTACCCCGAGAACGATTAGGAAATCCTATGAACATATAAGTTACGAATAAGGAAATAATCCCTGTAGAATACGTTTACCGAAATTATCGCACAAACATTAGATATCATGAACTAAGCATGGACTTGATCCTGATAAGATTGGGATAGTTTAAAATAATACTGAGAATGGATTGGTTGTATAACCATGTTGTGATAATTGATTATCAGAATAAAATTGTAAACCTTCAGATTTTGAATAACTCTAAGGTAGTGTTTTATGGTAGCTCATCGCTTGAGCAATCGTGTTTCCTTATGATGATGCAGGCCAAGAAATTATTAAGGAATGGATGTGTGGGTTATTTAGCTTACATTATTGATACTCAGAAAAAGGAGTATAAATTAAGGATATATACGTAGTGAGCGAATTCCAAGATGTATTTTCAGACGATCTGCCTGGTCTTTCACCAGACAGAGAAATCGAATTCATAATAGATTTAGCACCGGGAACGACACCAATTTTGAAAGGCCCATATCGTATGGCGCCAATAGAAATAAAGGAATTGATGATACAATTGCAAGAGTTACTAGATAAGGGTTACATTTGGCTGAGTCTATCTCTTTAGGGAGAACCAGTGCTGTTTGTTAAAAAGTAGGACGGATCGATGAGGCTCTTTATCGATTATTGAGAATTTAACAGAGTAATAATTAAGAATAGATATATGTTACCAAGGACAGATGACCTTTTTGATTAACTGAAGGGAGTGAAGTGTTTCTCGAAGATAGATCTACGGACAGTATATCACCAGTTAAAGGTACGGGAGAAGGACATATCAAAGACGACATTCCAAACTTGTTACGAACATTTCGAATTTCTGGTGATGTTATTTGGGTTAACAAATGCTTCGGTAGAATTTATGAACTTGAACCGAGTCTTCAAGCAATTCTTAGATAAATTCGTAGTACTTTTCATTGACGATATCTTGATCTACTCAAAGACAGAAGGAGAAGTTATATGCAAAGTTTTCCAAGTGTGAATTATGGATGAAGAAGGTTTAATTCTTAGGACACACGGTGGTTAAGGATGGAATTTCAGTAGTCCCTGCAAAGGTAGAAGTAGTGAGTAATTTGGAGCAGCCAAAGACGCCAACTAAAGTAAGAAGTTTCTTAGGGTTAGCTGGGTACTATCAAAGATTTATCCAAGATTTTTCTATGATAGCAACCCTGTTGACCAATCTAACGAGGAAGACAATGAAGTTTGTTTGGATGGAGAAGTGCGAAGAGAGTTTCCAAGAATTGAAGAATAGATTTAGTGAGACACCTATATTATCATTACCAGATGATACAAGAGGATTTGTGGTGTATAGTGATGCATCACATAGAGGACTTGGCTATGTTCTCATGAAATATGGCAAAGTCATTGCATATGCATTGTGACAGTTGAAGTATTACAAAAAATGATACCCTACTCATGACCTAGAGTTAGTGGCAGTAATTTAGTATTAAAAATTTGGAGACATTATTTGTACGGAGAGAAATGTGATATATCTTCACATAGAAGGAGGCGTCAGAGAACGTGGTTAGAATTAATCAAGGATTATGACTGCAATATTCTTTATCACTCGGGAAAGGCAAACGTAGTAGACGATGTGTTAAAAAGGAAAAGGAATGGAGAAGTTGATTTAGCTAAAAACTTAGGAGGAGTTAATAAGGGAAATGGAGAAATTGGATATAGAAGTGACGGGGCCAGAGAGGTCTGAAGAAATTTTTTTGCAGTGGAAGCTCGTGCAACCATGTTGGACAGAGTAAAGGAATCACAAGAGAAAGGTGAAGAATGTAAGAAGATAAGGGAGATAATAGCAGAAAATGAGGAAAAAAAGTTCAAGGTGGATAAAGACGGTATTTTGAGATTCAAAGGGAGAGTGTGGGTGCCTGCGGTAACTGAGTTGAGGGAAGAAATTTTTCACGATGCAGACAATACGATGTATTTCATTCATCCAGGAGGCACAAAGATGTACCGAGATTTAAGGAAACATTGTCGTGGCCCAATCTGAAATTAGAAGTCGCATAGTGCGTCAGTAGATGTCTTATTTGCCAACGAGTAAAAGCATTACACCAGAGGCCGAGTGGTCTAGATCAACCGTTGGAACTACCAGAGTGGAAATAGGAGCACATTACCATGGACTTAGTGGTGGGACTTCCAGTCACACAGAAAGGCTTTGATGCCATTTGGGTTATCGTAGATCGACTAACAAAGATAACTTATTTTCTACCGATCAAGATCCAGTATAATTTGAATCAGTTAGCGAGCCTGTATGTAAGAGAAATTATTTAACGACATGGAGTGTCGGTATCCATTGTATTTGACCGAGATCCGCGCTTCACGTCAAAATTCTAGAAAAGCTTGCACGAGAGGATGGGAACACAGTTGAGATTAGGTACTACTTATATTCACAGATAGACTGACAAAGTGAGCGAACGATACAAACATTGGAGGACATACTTAGAATTTGCGTGATGGACTTCAAGGGAAACTGGGATGATCACCTACCCCTAGTGGAATTTGCATACAACAATAGTTATCATGCGAGTATAGGCATGCCACCGTATGGAGCTATTTACGGGAGAAAGTGTAGAACACCATTGTATTGGGATGAAGTTGGAGAGCGAAAGATGTTAAGGCCAGAATTAGTTCAACAAATAGCCAACGCAGTGACGACAATAAGAGCCAGACTGGTAGCTGCACAAGATCGCCAGAAGAAATACGCAGATTTGCATCGTAAAGACAATGACTTTATATTTGAAAGTTACGTATTCTTGAAAGTATGTCCATGTAAAGGGAAAATACAATTCGACAAGAAGGGAAAATTGAGTCCGAGATTCATAGGACCGTTTGAAGTGTTGAAGCAAGTGGGTGAGGTGGCATATCAGGTAGCCTTACCACCCGAGTTGGAACGCATCCATAATATTTTTCACATTTTTCGTGTTGCGTCTGCACAAGCCTGACTACAAACACATGATTTCCTATGAGCCCATTCGAGTAGAGAAGAATCTGGCGTATGAAAAAATTCTTATCCAAATATTAGATAGGAAAGAGCAGGCAGTAAGAAATAAAATTATATCTTCTGTAAAAATACTTTGGCGAAACCACGACGCTGAGGAGGCCACGTGGGAATTAGAGGATAAGATGAGGAGGGATTATCCCCATTTATTTGTGTAACCTTTACCAATTCCGAGGATGAAATTTTTATAAGGGTGAGGATGTAATACCCGAGAATTTTCAAATATTATTAATAAATTAATTAATTAAAGTCAAATATTTACTTAAGTATAAATAAATATTGTTGTGGCGTGGTTTATACAAATCCTATTCAATTAAGTTAACTGTTGAACGCTAGGACAGTAAGGTAATGTGGTGAGATTGGTGAAGAGCTTGATATAAAGCTTATGAGAATTTTCCTAGTGTGGCATAATTAAGGCCAAAGAAACTTACTAAGTGAATTAGGAAATAAACAGTTTAATAAGAGGAAGATTAATTATGTGTAATTATATAATTCCATGTATGGAATGAATAGATTCTTTAACTAGTAGTAAGATCAATCTACTAGATTCTTTAACTATTTACGGGGTACTATTTACCCGAAAAATATATTCTTTTCTGTCCAAATTATTTTTGGTAAATGAATATTATTCTTGAATTTTACTCTACAAAGCAGTATCATGTTGACAATTTGAACGTTATTGAATTCTAGATAAATTAAATTATAAATCTTTAAAATTTATCCTGAAACTTGTTTTATTGAATTATTATGTCATTGTCATCATCCCCATGCTTATATTATGATGAAAGTCATATTTGGATTACGTGCATAGATGGACTTGGTATGATTATGACCAAGGATTATTCGGTATAATCATGACCGTAATGTGACGAATGATGTGGTAAAAGTCCTCATTGGCTTGTAGTTCATTAATGGACAGTTGTGGGTATGATTATGACCAGGGATTATTCGGTATAATCATGACCATTAATGATTACATGAATATCATTGGCCGTGGCGCAGGGATGATTCGATTTTATTTATTAAGTTCTCTCAAACGATAAAGTTGATGAAAAACTTTTTAAATCATAGAAGATAGTAGATTTTATACTCTACTTGACTCTTCTAATGGATTGCTTATTTTCGCTGCAGTTGTTGATCTAAAACTTGTTGTCTATTGTATTCTATCAGTTGTCATCTTGTTGAAGGCTAAGGATAATTTATTCTACATTATCTTAGTCATAATATTTCTTACTGGGCTAGTTGAGCTCACCCTTTCTTTCATTGTTCTCTTCAGGAAATGAGAATATAGCTGGGAAGAGTTGGGGAATGGAGTGATGGTCCAGGATAAATGGCTTTAGTAGTCCTCACTATTCTATGGAATAATGTGATAATAATTATAATGAGGACACCATTGAGTGTGGATATTGTCTAGATGACAATATTCTTATTTAAACTCTCAGCTATGTTTTGTCGTATTTTACACGACTGTTGTATAATTAAGGTGTATTTGAATTTATGTACCATGTATTTGGCGACTCAAGATGGGTGATGTATACCTGTTTTGGGGCATCACAATATAGTTGCAGGTATTATTCTGATCAACGACATAAATGCTTACGTGCTATTTAATTCGGGTGCTACTTGTTCGTTTATAACATGTGATTTTGCTAGACGATTAGGATTACTTCTCGAAAAGTTGTCTATACCTTTAAATATTAAGGTAGCAAACAAAGAGATAATTCGTGTTAAAGATATTCATAGGAGTTGTTGCATAGATATACGAGGTTGTAAATTATCAGTAGATCTGATACCGATAAAGTTAGGAGAATTCGATGTAATTCTCGGAATGGATTGGTTGTTTAACCATGGGGCAATTATAGATTGTAAAAGAAATGTGTAAATATTAGAACTTTGAGACAACCTCAGGTAGTATTTTACGGTAATAGATCGTCGGGGCGTTCGTGTTGTCTTACCATGACACAAACTAGGAAATTATTGAGGAAGGGATGTGTAAGTTATCTGTGTCATGTTGTTGATACCTAGAGAGTGGGAGTGACCATGGAACAAATACCTATAGTTAAAGAATTCATGGATGTATTTCCAAGTGAATTATCAGGTCTTCCAGAGGATAGGGAGATCGAGTTCGTAATAGACATTGTACCAGGAGCGGCACCAGTTTCAAGGGCACTATATCGTATGGCACCAGTGGAAATGAAGGAATTGATGGTTTAGTTACAAGAATTATTGGACAGAAACTACATTCGACCGAGTGTTTTTCCATGGGGAGTACCGGTACTATTTGTAAAGAAGAAGGACGAATTGTTAAGACTTTGTATCGACTATCGAGAGTTGAAAAATTTAACAAAAAAGAATAAATACCCATTGCCCAGGATCGATGATCTCTTTGATCAGTTGAAAGGGGCAAATTATTTTTCTAAAGTAGATTTGAGGACGGGGTATCATCAGTTGAAGGTTAGGAAGGAGGATGTAACAAAGACGACATTCAGGACTCGTTATGGTCATTACGAGTTTATGGTGATGTCATTTGGGATGACTAATGCACCAGCTGCATTTATAGATATGATGAACAGAGTGTTCAAACAATATTTGGACAAGTTCATCGTGGTGTTTATCAGTGATATTGTAGTCTATTCTAAGACACCAGAAGATCATGTTGAACACTTTAGAATAGTGTTAGAGACACTAAGAAATGAGAAGTTATATGCAAAATTCACTAAGTGTGAATTTTGGCTAGAAAGGGTACAGTTTTTAGGTCATGTCATTGACCATGAGGGGATTTTAGTAGATCCAGCGATGGTGGAAGCCGTGATGAATTGGGAACAACGAAAAACACTGACTGAGGTGCGGAATTTCCTAGGGTTAGCAGGATACTATTGAAGATTCATCCAGGATTTTTCAAAGATAGCTACTCTATTAACTAACTTGACAAGGAAGACGGTGAAATACGTGTGGACTGAGAAATGTGAAGACAGTTTTCAAGAACTGAAGAAGAGGTTGAGTGAAGCGCTTGTTTTATCATTACCCGATGGCACGTGAAATTTTGTAGTTTATAGAGATGCTTCGCATAGAGGACTTGGTTGCGTTCTCGTGCAGCATGGCAAGGTCATTGCATATTAATCAATACAGTTGAAGGATTATGAGAAAGTTTACCCTACTCAAGATGTGGAACTGGCTGCAGTAGTTTTTGCCTTAAAGATATGGAGACATTATCTTTACGAAGAAAAATGTGAGATATACATGGACCTTATAAGTCTAAAATATATCTTCAAATAGAAGGAGTTGAATATGAGACAAAAGAGATGGTTAGAGTTAATAAATGATTACGACTATTAAATCATGTATCACCCTAGAAAAGTCAATGTAGTTGTCGATGCCTTAAGTAGAAAGGGTCGGGAGAAGTTGTCTATGTTAACGGCTTAAATTGAGTTAATAACATAGATGGCTAGGATCGAGTTATAGGTGAAGTTTCCAAGTGAATCGGTACAGAGACTGTTTGCGACTGAGATTTAATCTACCATTGTATAGGGAGTCAAGGAGGTGCAACATAGAACTAATGAGTGTGACCGGATAAAAAAGCGGTTAACCAATGAAAAAGATTTAAAGTATAGTCTCGATAACGAGAGAATATTGAGATTTGAAGGAAGAATTTGGGTTCCGAATGAGACAAAATTAAAGGAGCAAGTGTTACAAGAAGCTCATAGTTCGAGGTACTCTATTCATTCTGGTAGTACTAAGATGTATCAAGACCTTCAACAGAGTTTTTGGTGGCAGAACATGAAGAGAGAGATAGCCGAGTATGTGAGTAGATGCTTGACTTGTCAAAATGTTAAGGCCGAACATCAACGACCAAGTGACTTATTACAGTCATTGGAGATTCTGGAGTGGAAGTGGGAGAATATTAGGATGGATTTTGTGGTGGGACTTCTAATTACTCAGAAGGGGTATGATGCAATTTGGGTAATAATGGACCGGTTGACGAAGTCGACTCACTTTTTGCCAATAAGGGTTAAGTATAACTTAGACCAGTTAGCTAAACTTTATGTTAAGGAAGTTATTTTCAGACATGGAGTACTAGTTTCGATTGTGTCAGATCGTGATCCACGATTCACATCAAACTTTTGGAGGAGTCTGCAAGAGCAATTGGGGACACAGCTGAAGTTAAGTACGGCTTATCATCCACAAACTGGTGGCTAGAGCAAGAGGACAATTCAGACGTTAGAAGATATGTTAAGATGTTCCGTTATGGGTTTTAAGGGTAGTTGGGATGATCATCTACCATTAATAGAGTTTGTGTATAAGAATAGTTATCATGAAAGCATAGGTATGCCGCCTTATGAAGCCTTATAGAAAAGAAAGTGCAGAACACCATTGTGTTGGGATGAAGTGGCAGAACGTCGAATGCTAGGGCCAGAATTGGTGCAGCAGACAGTGGATGAAGTGAATTTGATACGGATACGTCTCGTAGCAGCTCAAGACATGCATAAAAAGTATGTGGATTCGCATCGAGTAAATAGGGAGTTTGAAGTAGGCTCCAACGTGTTTCTAAAGGTATCTCCCTAGAAAGGAAAGATACGCTAAAGAAGGGAAAGTTAAGTCCAAGGTTTATAGGACCTTCTGAAGTGTTAAAACGGGTAGGCGGGTACCTTATATGATAGCATTACCTCCAAACCTTGAACAAATACAAAACGTATTTCACGTATCTGTGTTACGTCCTTATAAGCCAAATTATAAGCACATAATAAAGTATGAGCCTATTCATATTGAGAAGGACTTAACATACGAAGAGATGTCAATTTAATTTATCGATAGAAAAGAACATGTTCTGCGGAACAAAGTTATACCTTCTATAAAGGTTTTATAGAAAAACCACGATGCCAAAGAAACAACGTGGGAATTAGAAGAAAAGATGAGGAAGGATTACCCTCAGTTAATTGTGTAATGTAAGACGAGATTATGGGGACAGAATCTTTATAAGGGGGAAGAATGTAACGACCGAGAAATTCGGATCTATTGTAAAATAATTTTATTTAATTAAATAATGAATAAAATTATATTATTTGTTATTATTATGTGTTAGTAAGATGAATGTCATTCTATAACCTAGAAATGTCAGAATTTGTCGTAGTATTTCTACTACGTGAAGGAATTAAAGTGTTTGAATATCCAAGACGAAAATAAAAGTTTTCTGAGAAATTTCCTGAAAAACATTATTCACTGATTTCTTCTCGGAAATTATTTTTGAATTTCTGATAAATATGTAATGATAGAATATCAAGGTGAGATGGATTATGTAATAATAATTCAAGTATGGAAAATGTTGTTTTTCGCATGCAGACTTAATTCGAGAAAGTTAGGAAAAGTAAAGCGTTAACTACTTAAAGAGATGATTGTATAATATGTAGGTATTGTATGAGGTAATGAATACGAGTATGATATGAAGTATTATACGAGTATGTATGAATGATGGTACGACGAATATGATGAATAAATATATGAGTTAAAATACTAGATTAATATGTAGACAATAGGTACTAAGGCTTTAAGCCATATGTAACTATACTTGTAGGATTCTGTAGGAAGTGTATAGTTTAATTAGGATTGTGATTAAGCCCAATGTAAACTATTGTTAAAGCCCAAGTGTTGGTTAATGTAAAGTCCAAAGTGGGTTAATGCAAGCCCAAAAGCGTAAGTTAAGCTAATTGAAATTAAAGCCCAAATTAAGAATCCAATGGGTAAAGAAGATCCATGGGGCAACCCATGTGGGCCCCATGATCACATGGGTGATCTTGGTGGCCAAGTAAAGAGTGTGATGAGAAAGAAATGGTTATGATGGCCAAGTTAACTTAATAGTTAAGTAATGAATAGTAAGGAGGTTTGATTAAGGAGGTGTGATGTTGTATTGACTAAACTACCCTAACCTAGCAATTCCTATAAATAAAGAGCCTTGGATTTCATTTGTTGAATGTTCAAAATACACCAGCAACTTAGAAGTTATTTGTTAGAGAGAATAAGTAAGAAAAAAGCTAGACTTTCATTAGTAGAAAAGAAGAGGAAAAAAGCTTGATTGTGACACCCCCAAAATAGGTATACATCACCCATCTTGATTCGCCAAATATATGGTACAAAATTCAAATACAACTTAATTATACAACAGTCGTGTAAAATACGACAAAACATATGTTGTGAGTTTTAATACAAATATTGTCATCTATACAATATCCACACTTAATTGAGTCCTCATTACATTTATTATCACTCTATTTAACAGAATAATGAGAACTACTAATGCTATTATCTGGATCGTCACTTCGTTCCCCGACTAGTCCCTACTATGTTCTCATTTTCTGAAGAGAACAATGAAAGTAAAAGGGTGAGCTCAACTAGCCCAGTAAGAAATATTATGATTAAGATAATGTAGAATAAATTATCATTAGCCTTCAACAGTGTTAAACTGATACAATATAACAAACATCAAGTTTAACTGTAGCGTAATAAGCAATCCATTAAAAGAGTCAAGTAGAGAATAAAATCTACTATCTTTTATGATTTAAAAGGTTTTTTCATCATTTTTATCGCTGGGACCCAGCTTAATAAATAATCCACATCATCCCTGCACTACGACCAATGAAATTCATTAGTATCACAACCACAAATTATCCATGCACTACAGGCCAAGGATATTCGTGTATTCATCAATGGTCATGATAATGCCAACAACTATCCATCAATGCACTACGGGACAATCAGGACTTTTACCACATCATTTGTAACATTGCGGTCATGATTATACCGACAAATCCCTGGTCATAATCATACCAAGTCCATCTATGCACTATAGGCCACAGATGACTTTCAACATAATATAAACATGAGGATGATGACAATGATATAAGAATTCAATAAAACAAGTTCTAGAATTTATTTATGCATGAACTAATAACATCCAAATTATGAACATGATACTTCTGTGTAGAGTAAAATTCAAGAATGCTCAGAAGAATATTTCCATGAAAATATACTGGATGAAGCGCAAATATCAAGGATATTCTACTAATTTCATGGAGTATAGAAGTCAAAACTTTAACCAACTAGGTATAATAAAGAATGGAATAACAAAAAAAATCACCAGGCATGCGATAGACCGCACAGACAGGTTATTCCAACAGAATAATAAACAACGGAACTAGGTCACGCGAACGCATGATGCGAGATATTCCAACGTAATAATAAATAACGGAACCGTGTCAAAGTAAAATTCGCACCGATAGGATGTTCAAACAGAATAATAAATAACGGAACCAGGTCATGCGTAAAACGCACGCATGTGATGTTCCAATGTAATAATAAATAACAGAACCAGTCGTGCAAAATTGAACCCACGCGTGTTATTCCAACATAATAATAAAGAATGGAATAACAGAAGAATTTTACCGTGTATGTGGTACTTCGTATAGATAGGTTATTCTAACATAATGATAAAGAATGGAATAATAGAAGTTCTCTTCATGAATACGAAAGAAATAATACCCTTACTTTAGAAGAAACCGGATATATAGAAGTGGTGAAGTAGCGTAACACTTTTCTTCTTTCTCTCTATTGTTTCTCTCTCTAGAGTTTCAAAGAATTAAGTAAGAAATAATGAAGGAATGAGCTTCTATTTATAGAAGAATGGAGTAAATAGTAACTAATTCTGAATCGGTCGTATTGATTTACTTTTAAATGATGGTCCAGATTGGTTTACAATAAAATATAATATATTCTATTTATAATCTAATACAACGAATAACTTTATAAAAGTATTTTGTTTTATATAAAAAGATTTTACTATGCAAACATTATGCAGGCACTATGCAAATACTATGCATAATAAAATATAATATATTCTATTTATAGTCTAATAAAATGAATAACTTTATAAAAGTATTCTGTTTTATATAAAAAGTTTTTCTATTTTATTACATTAATAATACTAATAAAACAAAACTTCATCATTATTATAATTCACACTATTAATCGACCAAGTCATTCCCAGTAAAGAGGGTCTTTCCAATAAGGATTTTCTCCCTATTGGCGTCCAATTAGGTGACTAAACCTCTCCTTGGCAGAACTTCTAGACATCATTAATTTTGCAAATAATAATATTAATAACTTCGTCGTCTCAATTATTGATTTAATAATATATAAAATATCGACAATAATTGAATCAATTAACGTGAGATACTATGCAACATTTACTGAAGCAATAATTGAACAAAACTGAGTGACTTCTCACGTAAGCATCAATAATACATATCGTGCGCTACTATGCAACCACGCGTATTACTGTACTTTTAACACCGGGTTTTTCAACAGTTAATGGTAAAACATCTGTCGTTATTTTTATTAAAATATTTTTGTCGTTTTCTCAATCTAACAATAATTCCGTTATGGGGTCCACCAATGATTGGGCCGTCGTACGAATATTCCCTGCTAAAACGAATATTCCCCGACCAATCGAATATTATATAACAACTTGCGTACTTTGTAAAATTTATAAATATTACCCCACAACTATAAGATTATATCAAATTCATTCCATAATATTCAAAAATGATAATTATAGAAAATTATTCTTTATTCATAAAAGTCGGGGTCTTACAATCTCCCCTTCTTATGAAATTTTGCCCTCAAAATTACGGTAATACGTACCTGGTATGTCGAAGAGGTAAGGATACCTTGATATAATTTCAGATTCTAACTCCCAGGTCATTTCCTCAACATCATGGTTACTCCATAAAACTTTGACTTGAGGTATAACCTTGGAGCGTAGAATATGTTCCTTCTTATCCAAGATTTGAACAGGAACCTCTTCATAAGTTAAATCTTCCACTATTTCATTCGGTTCTAACTCAATAATATTGTTCAGGTCTTTCACATATTAACGTAACATGGATATATGAAAAACGTTATGAACACGAGACATACTTGGCGGTAAAGCGAGTCTATAGGTTACAGTCCCTACTCGATCGAGGATTAAAAATGGCCCAATAAATCGAGGATTGAGCTTTCCTCTCTTTCCAAATCTCATAACTCCTTTCCATGGAGCAACACGTAACAACACATGATCTCCAATATCGAATTCCACGTCCTTTCGATGAAGATCATCATAACTCTTTTATCGGTCTTGTGAGGTTTTTATACGTTGTCGGATTGTTTGAATCTTTTCCGTAGTCATATATACCAACTCTGGTCCCAACAATGTTGCTTCACCCACCTCATCCCAGATAATAGAGAACGACACTTTCTTCCATAGAACGCCTCGAATGGATCCATGCCAATACTTGCTTGATAACTATTGTTGTATGAAAACTCCACCAATGGTAAGAACTTGTCCCAACTTCCCTTGAAGTCAAGGACATAGAGTCTTAATAAATCTTCAAGAGTTTGAATAGTCCTCTCTGATTTTCCGTCCGTCTGAGGATGATATGCTGAACTAAATCGTAAATCCTTGCCCATAGTTTTTTGCAAACTAACGCAAAATCATGAAGTGAATCTTAGGTCTCGATCAGAAACTATGGATATTGACATACCATGCAGTCTTACAATCTCGTTTATGTACATACGAGCAAGACGTTCAAGTGTATAAGTTTCTCGTATTGGTAAGAAATGAGCAGACTTGGTCAATCTATCAACAATGACCCAAATTTCATCTATGCCTTGAGAAACCTTGGGAAGACCAGTAACGAAATCCATGGTAATGTGCTCCCACTTCCATTCTAGAATTTCAAGTGGTTGCAATGGACCTTTTGGTACTTGATGCTCTGCCTTGACTCGTTGACAAGTTAGACACCTTGAGATAAATAGTGCTATCTCTGTCTTCATATTGCTCAACCAAAATGTATGTCGAAGATCACGATACATTTTGGTACTCCCATGATGGATTGCAAACGGTGTGTTATGCGCCTCCATCATGATTTTATACTTTAAATCAGGGTCGTTAGGAACAAAAAGTCTAGAGTTGACTCGAAGTATTCCATCTTCATCGATTCTTGCTTCCCAAGATAGCACCTCTTGTACTTTCTTCCTCATACGCATCAACTCCGTGTCTATAGCTTGAAAGCGATTATAATTTTAGATATTAAAGTTGGTTCTACTCGTATATTCGCCATCATTATATGGGTCCCTGGAGTCTTTATCTCTATCTTCAACCTTTGCAAGTCATACAAAATGGGCCTTTGTGTTTACAATATCGCACTCGTACCCACATATGATCTTCTACTCAATGCGTCAGCTACCACGTTTGCTTTTCCAGGATGGTATTGAATGGTATGATCATAATCTTTCAACAGTTCAAGCCAACGTCGTTGTCGCATGTTGATTTCCTTTTGAGTGATGAAATATTTGAGGCTTTTATGATCCGTAAAGATCTCCACTTTCTCCCCATACAAGTAATGCCTCCAAATTTTAAGTGTGAAGACAACAGCTGCCAACTCTAGATCATGAGTAGGATAATTCCTCTCATATTCTTTGAGTTGTCGAGAGGCATAGGCTATGACTTTCCCATGTTGCATGAGACCACATCCTAACCTTTTGCCCGAAGCATCACTGTAGATGACAAATGCCTCCGAACTAGATGGTATTGTCAGAACAGGTGCTGAAATGAGTCTCCTCATGAGTTCTTGAAAACTCTTCTCACATTCCTCGTTCCAACCGAATTTTGTATCTTTCCGATTTAGCTAAGTTAAGGGAGTAGCGATTTGAGAAAACCCTTCTACGAATCTCCGATAATAACCAGATAAGTTGAGAAAGCTACGTACTTCGGTCACTGATTTAGGTTACTCCCAGCTTTTAATTGCTTTAATCTTTGCTGGGTCAACAGATATTCCATGACTTGATACTACGTGCCCAAGGAATGCTACTTCCTTAAGCCAGAACTCGCATTTCTTTAACTTGGCATAAAGCTTATATTCACGAAGCTTTTGGAGTATCAGCCTCAAGTGTTATTCATGATCTTCACGGCTTTTGGAATAAATAAGGATGTCATCAATAAAGACGACAACAAAGTGATCCAAATATTCCTTGAATACTCGGTTCATCATATCCATGAAGGCAACAGGAGCATTAGTTAATCTAAAAGACATGAATAGAAATTCATAATGCCCGTACCGAGTTCTGAAAGCCGTCTTTGGAATGTCATCGGTTCTAATCTTCAATTGGTGATATCCGGAATGAAGATCAATCTTTGAAAAAAAATTGGCGCCTTGCAACTGGTCAAACAGGTCATCAATACGTGGCAATGGGTACCTATTTTTGATGGTGACATGATTCAACTCCCGATAATCAATACAAAATCGCATACTCCCATCTTTCTTCTTCACGAATAGAATAAGAGCACACCAAGGAGAAGTACTAGGATGAATAAAGCCAATGTCTAATAATTCCTGCAGTTGGGTCTTTAACTCCTGAAGTTCAATAGGAGCCATTCGATATGGGGCTTTGGAATTGGATTTTGTACCAAGTTCAAGATCGATACAAAATTCAATTTCACGCTTTTGGGTAGGCCAGGAAGTTCTTCAGAGAATACGTTAGAAAATTTATTAACAATAGAAATATCATTCAAAATTGGCGTATTTTTGTTTAGATCCGTGACATGAGCTAAGAAATCTTGACATCCGTTTTTCAATAAACGAATAGCTTTATGGCTTGAGGTGACAGTGATTGATTTTAATGGTTTGGTTGCTTGAATTCACATAATAGGTTGGTTAGGAATATGAAATCTAACAACCTTACGAAAATAATCAATTTTTGCATGATGAGTAGTTAACCAATCAATCCCTAGAATTACGTCAAATGCAAGTATTCTCAATAAAATAAGATCGACAGGTAATGTGAGGGTACCGATTTGAACCAAACAAGACTTATAAACAGTGGATGTAATGAAGGTTTCTCCCAATGGAGTTTCAACAGATAAGTCAAAGTCTAATTTCTCCGGAGTCAAATTTAAACGGTGAGCGCAAGTAGGAAAAATAAAAGAATGGGTAGAACCGGTATCAAATAAGGTATATACTTCGTTAGAATTTATGATAAGCTTACCCGTGATGACCTCGTTCGGGTTCCTTGCTTTTTGGGAGGTCACGACAAACGTTCTCCCTTGCACTACTGGCTTTAAATTTTCTAGGTCGTCCTTTGGTGCCTCCATCCTAGCTGAACTTGTCTTCGGTGAACGACAAAATCGGGCTAGGTGACCTTCTCTTCCACAATTATAACATGCTTTGGACGACATCACACAGTTTGGACTGATGTGTCCCTCCCCTCCGCATTTGAAGCATATGATAGGTGGTCATTCTCCTTCCTTAACAACGGGTGTTGGTGCTGACGTCTTTCCATCATTGTTGAATTTCCTCTTTTTAAAATGTCCATTCTAATTGTTTTGGCCATGATTACCACCAAAGTGGTTACAATTTCTGGCATGTTGATTCTCTCCACGCATATTGTCACCGCTTCGATGTACTGTTATCACTAGTATTATCATTTTTTGGCTGCTCTCTTTTGGTTGGGTTGACTAATTATCGCGCTCTAATAATTGAGCCCTATTAACAACATCTAAATAGAAACACAGTTTATGAGAGATAAGATATTGACGTATCTTGGGTTTCAAACCTCTTAGAAACATTCGCGTCATTCTCTCTTCATTATCAACCAAATGGGATGCAAATCGGGACAACTCGGTGAACTTGGCTTCGTACTGCGACACGATCATGTTGTTTTGCTCCAGCTTGATGAACTCTACCTCTTTCATGTGTCGAATACTTTCGGGAAAGTAATTATCGTTGAACAATTCTTGGAACTTCTCCCAAGTCATCTTTAGTGCGGTAGGTTGAGTACGTTTTATAGATTCCCACCATGTCTCCTCCGCTTAACATATGAAGGTGGCAAAGGGAACCTTTTACTTCTCGGAGCATCCCAAGACATCAAATATCTTGCAGATCTGCTTTATCCACGTCTCCGCCTTAAGTGGTTTTGGCTCTCCAAAAAACTCTTGTGGTCCCAGTTCCTTGATCTGCTTAGCGGTGACCGTCCGAGAGTTTCCAATGTTTCAACCTACATTTTGGACAGGAGTCGCTCTTTCCTGATGTTGCATGAATTGTATAAAGCCTCTGAACAATTAATCGTTCATCATCTGGTCAGTGTTATTGTTTGACCTGAGGATTGTCACCTTCCTGATGCACATTATCTTGATTATTGATCTGTGGAGACTCAACGGTCTCCTGTGCTCCATTGATGTTCTTAATATTCTCGGATGCCATTTTCAAACACTGCCACAGAACAAGGGTTAATTAACATATCACATATTATTCCTATATTCTGACCGACCAATTAAATACCAAATAAACTAAGGTAGGTCATACTAACGAAGGAATTCCCCGTCTCTCCCCTCCTAGTTCTTATCTCATATCTCAGCCATGGATCATATCCCTAAGCTTTGATACCAACTGTGATGCCCCCAAAATAGGTATACATCACCCATCTTGAGTCGCCAAATACATGGTACAAAATTCAAATACAACTTCATTATACAACAGTCATGTAAAATACGACAAAACATATGCTGTGAGTTTTAATACAAATATTGTCATCTAGACAATATCCACACTCAATTAAGTCCTCATTACATTTATTATCACACTATTTAACAGAATAGTGAGGACTACTAATGCTATTATCTAGACCGTCACTCCGCTCCCCGACTAGTCTCCTCGCTACGTTCTCATTTCCTGAAGCGAACAATGAAAGTAAAAGGGTGAGCTCAACTAGCCCAGTAAGAAATATTATGACTAAGATAATGTAGAATAAATTATCATTAGCCTTCAACAGTGTTAAACTGATACAATATAACATCAAGTTTAACTGTAGCGGAACAAGCAATCCATTAAAAGAGTCAAGTAGATAATAAAATCTACTATCTTTTATGATTTAAAAGGTTTTTTCATCATTTTTAACGCTGGGACTCAACTTAATAAATAATCCACATCATCCTTGCACTACGGCCAAGGATATTCATTAGTATCGTAACCACAAATTATCCATGCACTACAAGCCAAGGATATTCATGTATTCATCAATGGTCATGATCATGCTAACAACTATCCATCAATGCACTACGGGCTAATGAGGACTTTTACCACATCATTTATAACATTACGGTCATGATTATACCG
Organism: Panax quinquefolius; assembly: GCA_020205615.1. NCBI lineage: Eukaryota > Viridiplantae > Streptophyta > Magnoliopsida > Apiales > Araliaceae > Panax > Panax quinquefolius. The sequence continues at coordinate 64,772,938 of CM035161.1, forward strand.
ATAAATCTCTGGTCATAATCATACCAATTCCATCTGTGCACTACAGGCCACAAATGATTTTCAACATAATATAAACATGAGAACGATGACAATGATATAAGAATTCAATAAAACAAGTTCAAGAATTAAATTATCCAGGAACTAATAAAGTCCAAATTATCAATATGATACTTCTTTGTAGTGTAAAATTTAAGAATGCTTAGAAGAATATTTCCATGAAAAGATACTGGATGAAGCACAAATATCAAGGATATTCCACTAATTTCATGGAGTATAGAAGTCAAAACTTTAACCAACTAGGTATAATAAGGAATGGAATAACAAAAGAAATAACTAGGCATGCGATAGACCGCACAGACAGTTTATTCCAACAGAATAATAAACAACGAAACCAGGTCATGCGTAAACGCACAGATAGGATATTTCAACATAATAATAAATAACGGAACCAGGTCAGGCGAAATTCGTACCAACAGGATGTTCCAACAGTATAATAAATAACGGAACCAGGTCATGCATAAACGCATAGACAGGATGTTCTAACAGAATAATAAATAACGAAACCAGATCAGACGAAATTCGTACCGACAGGATGTTCCAATAGAATAATAAAGAATGGAATAACAGAAGAATTTCACCATATATGCGGTACTTCGAATAGATAGATTATTCCAACATAATAATAAAGAATGGAATAACAGAAGAAATTTCACCGTGTATGTGGTACTTCGCATAGACATGTTATTCCAACATAATGATAAAAAATGGAATAACAGAAGTTCTCTTCATGAATACGAAAGAAATAATACCCCTTACTTTAGAAGAAACTGGATATAGAAGTGGTGAAGTAGTAGAACACTTTTCTTCTTTCTTTCTATAGTTTCTCTCTCTAGAGTATTAGTGAATTCGTAAGAAATAATGAAGGAATGAGTTTCTATTTATAGAAGAATGGACTGAATAGTAACTAAATTTCTGAACGGTCCAGATTAATTTACTTTTAAACGGACGGTCCAGATTGGTTTACAATAAAATATAATATATTCTATTTATAATCTAATAAAATGAATAACTTTATAATAGTATTTTATTTAATATAAAAAGATTTTACTATGCAAACACTATGCAGGCACTATGAAAACACTATGCATAATAAAATATAATATATTATATTTATAGTCTAATAAAATGAATAATTTTATAAAAGTATTATGTTTTTTATAAAAAGCTTTTCTGTTTTATTACATTAATAATACTAATAAAAAAAAATTCATCATCATTATTATAATTCACACTATTAATCGACGACTGTGTCGCTCCTGGAAAGAGGGGCTTTCCAATAAGAATTTCTCCCTATTGGCGCGCAATTAGGTGACTAAACCTCTCCTTAGCAGAACTTCTAGATATCGTTAATATTGCAAATAATAATAGTAATAACTTCATCGTCTCAATTATTGATTTAATAATATATAAAATATTGACAATAATTGAATCAATTAACGTGAGATACTATGCAACAATTACTGAAGCAATAATTGAACAAAACTGAGTGACTTCTCACGTAAGCATCAATAATCAATACCGTATACTACTATGCAACTACACATATTATTGTACTTTTAACACTGGGTGTTTCAATAGTTAACGGTAAAACTTCGTCGCCGTTACTTTCATAAAAATATTTTTGTCGTTTTCTCAATCTGACAATAATTCTGTTGTGGGGTCCACCAATGATTGGGTCTTCGTACGAATATTCCCCGTTCAATCGAATATTATATAAGAACTTGCGTACTTTGCAAAATTTACAAATATTACCCACAACTATAACATTATATCAAATTCATTCCATAATATTCAAAAATGATAATTATAGAAAATTCATCTTTATTCATAAAAGTTGGGGTCTTACATTGATCATCAAAGATAAAACTTCTATGTCATTAATTTTCCAACTCTTCAATACTAGTTTGATAGAGAAGTCTGGATTAGTGAAATATGTGTGCTAAGAAGTAAAGAAAATGGTTAATCAAAGGACTTAAGTTATAATAAGCCTTGAATAAGCAATTCGTTCATATAAAAGTTATGAACTAATGATGAACTTGTAAGAACTTGTAATATGTTTATCATAATGAAGTTTGTATGATAAGAAAAAGTAAGGATGGTGGTTAGAAGATTAAAACCATGATAAATCATGTAAAATGAAATCATAAGTAGTTTATACTTTTATAAGTTATAAACTCATGAAGAACAAGTAATAACTTATCATGTAAATAAGTTAATGAAATATGTATATTAAGATTTTAGTATAATGGATAGAATCCACTTGAAACAATGAACAAATCATAAGTAACGAAGTTATAGCGAAATAAACGAGTTCGGACGATTATCGTCAAAATCTTAAAATTCTCGGAATGGAAGTTGAATTTTGACATTGAGCTCGGAAACGTTTGTTTTCTATGGGAATAAGTCATATTTGGCATTATAGAGTTGTGAACTCTAAAATAACCGAATCCTAACTTAGAACAAAGAAACGAGTGTTGAATGTTCACGAACGTTTATTATTTTCGTTAAAATGGACTAATCGGTGAATTTTGAGTTAACAAATTCAAAAATGTAAAATTCTTGTATGATCACGTTGAATATGTGATTTGTGAGATAATGGCTTTTGAACGAGCCAATTCGGACTTCAAATGATCAATTTTGGAGTCTGGGAAGTTCGTTGTGTAAAAAAAACTGTCAAAAATCTGGTACACAGAGTTAGCACCGCGGCGCCAGCCCAAGGCCAAAAGGTGGCGTTGCAGCGCCGAGCAATGCCATTTACCTACTGATGTTTCGCGTCGCAGCGCGACATTTAATGAGGAGACTCACGCCGCAGCGCTGATTCGGGACTTTAGCTACTTAAGAGTGGTGTTGCAGCGCGGCCAAATGAACTAGGATTCGCACCGCAAATGACGTTGAGCCGGATCGACCATCGATAACTTTCGCTAAAAGCGCGCACAAGAAGAAGAAGATGGTGCCACAAATACAAAGACTAGATCATGCATAGTAAGGAAAGTTTATAAGCAAAGAAAGAAAGTTAATTGATTAGTAATGAACTAAAAACTTTATGTAACATTGTTTAAGACATTGTTAAACCTTAAGTATGGTCACTAAAGGTTGAAGATAACCAATCAAACATGAACGTAAGAACGATGTAAATTATAACGGCAAGCTGGAACTAATAGTAACAAAACTAATACATGATTAGATTGAGAAGAAGGGTAAGATTCATTAGGAACCATGTATGTTTATCCATGACCTAATATGTTAAGTTATTTGATCATATGTTGTAGAGACCTTAAAGACTTAAAGGGAAAGTATAATAACAGTTGCAGACGCTGAAGGCAAGTGTTCTTACCCTTGTCTATGTTCAATCTAGAAAAGTTTTGTGATTCATGTATTCTTACGCATGAATTGATGTATGATGAAGTCCAAGCATATTTTTTCGGCTAGACTTAAGATGTTTTGGATTTCTTATAATCTATCAAAGTATTGTCAATGTTTTACCAAACTATTTTAGTGTGGTTTTCAAATGAAGACTGATTATGCTAAACAAATGTTTTGTCATCAAACGACAAGCACGTGAGGTTGCCACAACTTAAACGTATATACGTTTAAAGAATGTAGTGTTGATCAACATAGAGTACTATAGGTTGATCTCCTAGACGTGCTCGTAAGTAATGCCAAACTTATGGACTTAGTGTCGGGTAGTCCTTTTCAAAGAAAGTATGAAATTCTCAAGGTCTTGGACCGAAATTGATGTTTTACTGAATGTTGTCATTGTAAAACGTTTTAAAGAAAATAGAAGTGATATTTTGAATTATCGATAGTACTTCATAACTATTGTTCAGTTATTGAAGATATATGATTTGTAAGATTCAAACATGTTGTTTAAATGGAATTGTCATACTTGATGAGCTAGTTATGCTCATTCTTGCGTGAACTATATGAATGCAGCTAAGATCGTCTGGACCGAAGGATCCGGTAAAGATAAAAGGAAGGCTAAGGCAGACCATTGAACTCTCTATGTAATAGTATAGGTTTAATGTTATAATATATTTAATATTATGACAAAGAACTTATGTATTGGTTATAAAGAACCTGGGAAGGGAATATTGTTTGGAATATATATAAAACATATTCATTCTTTTGAGGCGTTTCAATTGAATGTATGTGTGAACTATAGCCCTGTAGCACCATATGTCGGGTTGGAAGATACCTAGATTTGGGGGCATCACAACAGCTGCGCCCTCCCTACAATACAAACTGGCACAGCTGCACCAGTGGCTAGAGCTTGAAAAGTTAGTTATTGCAATGGTTGTTAAATGGAACATTATTATAATGTGTGACATTATTAAAATCATATGATAAGATTACATTTAAATGGTATTAGGTAACTAGTAGCACAATAAAATCATGTTTGACATTTTAATATAGAGTTAATTAATTAATTGTGTATCCCAGAAAGTCGAAAAGGGATTAAATGTTTAAAATGAACATTTAATATTGGATAGGGATATAATATTGATATATGTGCAATAATAATACCTATGGAGAATACCCGATCAATAATACCTAACTACGTTGTTTTATTTGCATTAAATATTAAATTATGTGAAACCAATGTACATGGATTATATGATGTGGGTAAATATTAAATCCCTTAATTTATATTGTAGTAACATTAACTTATTAAAATCGCATTTTGGAAATCAAAGAAACCAAACTAAGCATTTTTTAACCAAGTTACGGAGCACTTAAATCATTGTTCCATTTCAGTTAGCCCAAACAGTAACCTATACCTTCATTACGTAAACTACCAAGCTTGCACAGTAGCTATAAAGCTAGGTGATGATGGCTAAGAAGATGGATGATAATGGGTGGTTGAACAACCCTTTGTTAACCATTGGCTTCTTCTTCTACCTCATGAATTCTAACCTTTGAGAAAAGCCATTAACTAGATAACAATTCTTCTATAAAAAGGCAGCTCTATTTTCATTTCCCGTTGCTGTATAAATTGACTGTCAAATTCCAAGTTTGATCGTATAAGTTGCTTATTGATTTAGAAGAAGTTTAGAGGTTGCAGAAGGAACAAACTATGCTTCTAATGAGGCAAATTCTTGTTTTAAATACATAATTTCAAAGTTGACAAATCATTGAAATTCTACTAAATTCTTGCAAATTAGATTTGGAATTTTGCTGCCAAAGTGTTTGTGAAGTGTGTATACATGTATGGTGTGACACCCCCAAAATAGGTATACAACACCCATTCTGATTTGCCAAATACATGGTACAGAAACAACTACAACTTTATTAATATAATTATCGTGCAAAATACGACAACACATAAACTGTGAGTTTAAAAACAAATATTGTCATATAGACAATATCCACACTCAAATAAGTCCTCATTACAATTATTGATACATTATTTTATAAAAATGGTGAGGACTACTAAAACAAATCTCTAGAACCATCATTCCATACACCGACTAGAACTCGCTACATTCTCGCCTCCTAGGAAGAAAAATGGAACAAAAAGGAAAACGGTGATCTCAATTAGCCCAGCAAAGAATATTATGACTAAGATAAATAGAACAAATTATCGTTAGTCCTCAACAAGGAAAAATCTGATAGAATATAATAGACAACAAGTTTCAGATCAATATTCGCAGCGTAAATAACAATTCATAGAAGAGAATGAAATCTACTATAATCTATGAATTTAAAAGTCCATCATCAATATTTTATCCCTGTAACATCAATCAATATTCATCTTGAATCAAATTTTCATCTTTTCACTATAGGCCAAAGATATTCATCAGTTGGTCATGTTCATCTCAAAACCAGTTCATCTTTGTGCTACGGGCCAAAGATATTCATCAGAAAATTATTAATGTTTGCACTACAGGCCAAAGATGTTCAGTAATATCATCATTTAGGACTGAGGATGATGAAAAATATTTTTAAAGAAACGAATCCAGTGAAACAAAACAACAAATTTTAAGGATTCGTAATTCAAGCAATCCAAGTTCAAAAATACTTCATAAATAATCATAGTGAAGTAAAATTCAAGAATGAAGACTAAAACATGGATACAATCAAAGCTAGTATCCATAATAGATATTTTGGACAAAAAACAAAAATTTAATTTTTCTATGAATAGTGTAGTATTCGTGAATAGTACCGTATACGTGAATAATGTCATATACGTGAATAGTAACCTCAACACTAAAAGACAATAATTTCACAAGAAAAATATTACCAATATTCTGGCATAATGATATTGAAAGAAATAATATCATTTTTTCAAAAAAATAATATCCCTTACCTCAAAAAGACTGTACTTCTAGCTGGAATACCGGATATAGTGCTGAAGGGAACTTGCACCGTATAGCAACACTCAAAGTATCAAAATACTCACAAGAATACGCTCGATAATATAAAGAGAAAAGATTTCAGTTTCTGGTGTGATTTTCAATTCTAACCTAAGAACCCTATTTATATGAAAATGCTTAGAACACCAAAGCAGAAAATTTAATAAAATAATAATATTTATTATAATTACCTACGCTAACCTTTGAATTTAGATTTCAACATGTTTAACAACCCACTAATCATAACAAAAACGTTTTTCTTAAATAAAACAATTAAAACTTCCAAAAATCAATTATTCTAGAACTTTGTAGCTTCAATAATTCATAACATATAGCCCTTTTATCATAAAAATTCAAATCTTATGTCCATTCCATAGGAAATTCAATTCTCTACAACTTTGTAGTTTTAAGTTTTTTCAAATTCCAAACAAAAATTGACCGAAATCCACATACGAACGATTTTACAAGCTATAATCAAATTTCAGTCAAGAAATGGGGTCCACAAACATGAAAAACATGTTTTAAATATTTTTAGTAACAAAAATACTTTTCCTCCTCATTTATTCATATATCACACATTCATTGTAAAAATATCACCATTATTATATTATTATAATATAATAATATATTTAAATGAATTATTTTATTAGAAAAAGATAAAATAACAATTTTCAACAATTGTCACATTAAAAATTTTCTCCATCTATATCCACATAAAATAAATATTTTCCATATCATATAAATCAATAATTAATTATTCACAAATAATATTACAAAATCACAATACTGACAATCAGGCCGTTCCCAGGAAAGAGGGGGCTTTCCAATAAGGATTTCTCCTTACTGCCGCGTAATTAGGTGACCAAACCTCTCCTTAGACAGAACTTTCTAGACACTGCCAATAATGTTATCTAATTATATTATTCAAATAATATGAATTATTGATCTGATAATGGAAAATAATGTGTGGTGACAATTATTGAAACAATTATAATATAAAATATCAACAAAGCAATTATTGAATCAATAAAATAAAATATTGAACAGTAATTACTGTAATAATTATTGAGTAGTGCCTTCTTATGTAAGAATCAATAATTGGTGCAATACTATTTGCTACTATGCAACAACGTGTATTACTGTGTTTTAACTACCGGGTATTCCAATAGTATTAACTGTACCAACTACGCCGTTATTTATAAATAACTTATACTTGTCGTTTTCCTCATCCAATCGCTTTCCGTTATGGGGCCCACACAAGGCTGCGTCGTCGTACGAATATTCCCCGACAATAAGAATATTCCATGACCAAACGAATATTCCCCGACAAAAAATGAATATTTTATAACCACTTGCTTATTTAAGATATTTGCGCATTTTTCTCATAACTAACCACATTAATCAAATCAACCCTTACTATTTCAAAATAATAAATAGAGGAAATTTAATTTCATTTATAATAAGTTGGGGTCTTACAACCTCCCCTCCTTATGAAATTTCATCCTCGAAATTGACGTACGTACCTGGTGTTTCGAAAAGGTGAGGATACCTCGTTTTCATTTCTGTTTCCAACTCCCAGGTCATTTCCTCAATAGCATGGTTTCTCCACAAAACTTTGACTTGTGGTATGACCTTTGTGCGTAGGACATGTTCCTTCCTATCCAAGATCTTTACAGGTACCTCCTCATACGTTAAGTCTTTGGCTATCTCGTCCGATTCTAACTCAATAACGTGGTTCGGTTCTTTCACATATTTACGAAGCACATATATGTGAAAAATATTATGAACACGAGACATACTTGGAGGTAATGCGAGTCTATAGGCTACATTTCCTACTAGGTCAAGAATCTGAAATGGACCAATAAATCGTGGATTGAGTTTTCCTCTCTTCTCGAATCTTATAACTCCCTTCCATGGAGCTACACGCAACAATACATAATCCCCAATACTAAATTCCACGTCTTTTCAATGAAGATCCGCATAACTCTTTTGTCGATCTTGTGCCATTTGTATATGTTGTCGAATCATTTGGATCTTTTATGTAGTAATACGTACCAACTCTGGTCCCAACAATGTTGCTTCACCCACCTCATCCCAACATACTGGAGAGCGACACTTTCGTTCATATAATCCTTCAAATGGAGCCACACCTATACTTGCCTGATAACTGTTGTTGTAGGAGAATTCCACCAATGGTAAATACTTATCCCAACTCCCTTTAAAGTCTAGGACACAGAGTCTTAATACATCTTCAAGAGTTTGAATATTCCTCTATGATTGTCTGTCCGTTTGAGGATGGTATACCAAACTGAATCATAAATTAGTGCCCATAGCTTTTTGCAAGTTAACCAAAAATCGTTAAGTGAATCTTGGGTCACGATCTAAAACTATGGATACTGGCATGCCATGCAATCTCAAAATCTCATTCACGTACATACGAGCAAGACGTTCAAGGGAATAAGTCTCCCGTATCGGCAAGAAATGAGCAGACTTAGTTAATCTATCAACAATATCCCAAATAACATCTATGCCTTGAGAAATTGTGGGAAGACCCATAACGAAATCCATGGTAATGTGTTCCCACTTCCATTTCGGAATCTCAAGTGGTTGCAATGGACCCTTAGGCACTTGATGCTCCACCTTTACACGTTGACAAGTTAAACACCTCGAGATAAACTTTGCAATCTCTCTCTTCATATTGTTCCACCAAAATGTATGTCGAAGATCACGATACATTTTGGTACTTCCAGGATGGATTGCAAATGGTGTATTGTGTGCCTCCATCATGATCTTGTATTTCAAATCAGAGTCGTTAGGAACACAAAGTTTGGAGTGGACTCGAAGTATTCCTTCTTCATCGATTCTTGCTTCTAGAATAAAACCTTCTTGTACTTTATTCTTCATACGCATCAGCTTTTCGGGTTTGTGGCTTGAGCAACTTTAACGTTATAGATTAAAGTTGGTTCTATGCGTATACTTGACATCATTGCATGGGTCCCTGGAGTCTTGAACTATATCTTCATCTTTTGTAAATCACACAAAATGGGCCTTTGTATTGACAACATCGCACTTATTCCTGCATAGGATCTTCTACTTAATGCGTCAGCTACCGACGTTCACTTTTCCGGGATCGTATTGAATGGTATGGTCGTAGTCATTCAACAACTCGAACCAACGTCGTTTCCGCATGTTGAGTTCCTTTTGGGTGAAAAAATATTTGAGGCTTTTATGGTCTGAATATATCTCCACTTTCTCTCCATATAGATAGTGCCTCCAGATCTTTAGCGTGAAAACGACTGCTTGCTAACTCTAGATCATGAGTATGATAATTCCTCTCATATTCTTTAAGGTGTCGTGAGGCATAGGCTATGACTTTCCCATGTTGCATGTGAACACATCCTAACCCTTTTCTTGAAGCATCGCTATAGTTAACAAATCCATCCGAACCAGGTGGTATTGTCAAACAGTGCCGAAATGAGTCTCCTCTTAAGCTCTTGAAAACTCTTCTCGCATTCCTCGCTCCATACAAATTTTGTATCTTTTTGAGTCAGCTGAGTTAACGGAGTAGCGATTCAAGAAAATCCTTCCACGAATCTCCGATAATAACCAGCTAAGCCCAGAAAGCTACGTGCTTGATTCATGGACTTTGTTGCTCTAACTTTGTTTTGCTTCAATCTTCGTCGGGTCAACAGATACTCCATGTTTTGATACCACGTGCCCAGTGAATGCTACTTCCTCAATCCAGAACTCGCATTTCTTGAACTTAGCATAAAGCTTGTTTTCACGAAGCCTTTGGAGCACCAGCTTCAAATGGTGCTCATGATCTTCACAACTTTTGGAATATATGAGGATGTCATCAATAAAAACAACAACGAAATGATCCAAATATTGCTTGAATACTCGGTTTATCATATCCATGAAAGCCGCAGGAGCATTAGTTAATACAAAAGACATGACTAAGAATTCATAATGCCCGCATGAGTTACGAAGGCGCTTTGAATATCCTCGCCTCTAATCTTCAGCTGATGATATCCAGAATGAAGATCAATCTTTGAAAAGAATTGTGCTCCTTGAAACTGGTCAAATAGGTCATCAATACGAGGTAGCGGATACCTATTCTTGATGGTGACATGGTTCAATTCCCAATAGTCAATACAAAGTCACATACTCCCGTCTTTCTTCTTTACAAATAAAATAGGAGCACCCCAAGGAGATGTACTAGGACGAATGAAACCGATGTTCAACAACTCCTGTAGTTAGACCTTTAACTCCTCGAAGTTCCATAGGAGCCATTCGATATATGGTTTTAGAAATGGGCTTTGTACCAAGTTCAAGGTCAATAAAGAATTCAACTTCACGTTCTGGGGGTAAACCGAAGTTCTTTAGGAAATATGTCAGGAAATTCACTAACAACAGAAATTTTATTCAAATCTGACGCGTCTTTATTAAAATCCATAACATGCACTAAGAAAGCTTGGCATCCATTTTTCAATAAACGAATAGCTTTATGACTTGATATGACAATGATTGATTTTAGTGGTTTAGTTGCTTGAATTCGTACAACAGGTTGGTTAGGAATTTAAAAACTAACAACCTTACGAAAATAATCAATTTTGGCATGATGAGTAGTTAACCAATCAATCCCTAAAATCACATCAAAATCAAGTATCTTTAAAGAGATAAGGTCAACAGGTAATGTGATGGTGCCAATTTGGATCAAACAAGATTTATAAATAGTGGATGTAATAAAAGTATATCCTAATGGAGTCTCCACAGATAGGCCAAAGTTTAATTTCTCCGGAGTTAAGGTATAAACTTCGCAAGAATTTATGATTAGCTAACCCGTGATCACCTCGTTTGGGTTCCTCACATTTTGACCAGTTACGACAAACGCTCTTCCAGGAACCGTTGACTTTGACTTTTATGGGACAACCTTTTGAGTCACCATTCCCCTTGGATTTGGTTTCGCTACCGTACAATCTTGAGCGATATTTCCTTCTTTTTCACAATTATAGCATACCTTGAACTGTTGTGGACAGTTTGGGCTAATATGTCCCTCTTTTCCACATTTATAGCATACGACCGGTGGTCGTTCTCCTCCCTTAGAACCAGTTGTTGCTGGTGCTGACGTCTTCACATGGTCATTGTTGAATCTCCTCTTTTTAAAATCTCCTCCAGACTCGCTTCTTCTATTTTCATGGCCATAATTACCACCAGAGTGGTTACCGCTTTTGTCCGTATTTTTCTTTCCCCACTGGTTATCGTTGCTCCGATGACTGCTTTCACCGGTATGACCCTGGTTGTGGTCCCTCGGTTGAACGTACTCGTTATCTCGCTCTAATAATTGAGCCCTATTTACAACATCTGGATATATAGAAAATTTATGAGAAATGAGATACTGACGTATGTCAGGATTCAAACCTCTCAGAAACATCCGCGTCATGCGTTCCTCATTCTCCACCAAATGAGGTGCAAACCTTGATAACTCTGCGATCTTCGCCTCGTACTGGAGACACCGTCATGTTGTTCTGCTCTAATCTAATAAACTCTACCTCCTTCATATGACGAATACTTTCCGGAAAGTACTTGTCATTGAATAATTTCTGAAATATTTCCCAAGACATGCTGAGCGCGGCTGGATGGGTACGCTTCACAGATTCCCACCAGTAATCTGCCTCATTATGGAACATAAAAGTTGCGAATGGAACCTTCTGTTCCTCCGTACATCCCACGACATCGAATATCTTGGTAATTTGCTTGACCCACGTCTTTGCCTTAATCGGATCCTATTTTCCCCAGAATTCTGGTGGTCCCAACTCTTTGAACTACTTAGCTGTGACAAACCATGTGTTGCTATCATTTACACCTGCATTTTGTACACGAGTCTCCCTCGTCCGATTTTGCATGAACTACAAAAAGCTTCTAAACATCCCGTCATTCATCGTCTGCTCAGTGGTGTTGTTCACAGGAGGAACATTGCCGCTTGTTGCACGTTCTCCTCATTGGTGAGCAAAGGTGTCTCCACGGTCTCATTTACTCCACTGTTAACATTCTCGATTGCCATTCTCAAATACTGCCATAAAACAAGGGTTAATTAAAAAATTAACATATCACATAATATCCCTATATTCTGACCAACTAACAAATAAGCTTAGGTAGGACACACTAGCGAAGGATTTATTCGTCTCTCCCCTTCTAGTTCTATTCCCCGGTCTCCGCCAGAGACCATATACCTAAGCTCTGATACCAACTGTGACGTCCCCAAAATAGGTATACAACACCCATTCTGAGTCACAAAATACATGGTACAAAAACAACTATAACTTTATTAATACAATTGTCCTGCAAAATACGACAACACATAAACTGTGAGTTTAAATACAAATATTTTCATATAGACAATATCCACACTCAAATAAGTCCTCATTACAATTATTGATACATTATTTTACAAAAATGGTGAGGACTACTAAAACAAATCTCTAGAACCATCATTCCATACCCCGACTAGAACTCGCTACATTCTTGCCTCCTAAGAAGAAAAATGGAACAAAAAGGAAAAGGGTGATCTCAACTAGCCCAGCAAAGAATATTATGACTAAGATAATATATAACAAATTATCGTTAGTCCTCAACAGGGAAAAATCTAGTAGAAATAATAGACAACAAGTTTCAGATCAATATTCGCAGCGGAAATAACAATTCATAGAAGAGTTATGTAGAGAATGAAATCTACTATAATCAATGAATTTAAAAGTCCATCATCAATATTTTATCCTTGTAACATCAATCAATATTCATCTTGAATCAAATATTCATCTTTGCACTACAGGCCAAAGATATTCATCAGTTGGTCATGTTCATCTCAAAACCTATTCATCTTTACGCTACGGGCCAAAGATATTCATCAGAAAATTATTAATCTTTGCACTACAGGCCAAAGATATTAAGTAATATCATCATTTAGGACTGAGGATGATGAAAAATATTTTTAAAGAAATGAATCCAGTGAAACAAAAGAATAAATTTTAAGGATTCGTACTTCAAGCAATCCAAGTTCAAAAATACTTCATAAATAATCATAGTGAAGTAAAATTCAAGAATGAAGACCAAAACATGGATACAATCAAAGCTAGTATCCATAATAGATATTTTGGACAAAAAATAAAAATTTAATTTTTCTGTGAAAAGTGTCATATTCGTGAATAGTACCGTATACGTGAATAATGTCGTATACGTGAATAGTAACCCCGACACTAAAAGACAAAAATTTTACAAGAAAAATATTACCAATATTCCGGCATAATGATATTGAAAGAAATAATATCATTTTTTAAAAATAATATCCCTTACCTCGAAAAAAGATCATACTTTCTAATGGAATACAGATATATGGTGTTTGAAGGAAACTTGCACCGTATAGCAACACTCAAAGTATCAAAATACTCGCAAGAATACGCTCGATAATATAGAGAGAAAAGATTTCATTTTCAGTGTGATTTTCAATTCTAACCTAAGCACCTTAATTATAAGAAAATGCTTAGAACACTAAAGTAGAAAATTTAATAAAATAATAATATTTATTATAATTTCCTATGCCAACCTTTGAATTCAGATTTCAACATGTTTAACAACCCACTAATCATAACAAAAACGTTTTTCTTAAATATAACAATTAAAACTTCCAAAAATCAATTATTCCGGAACTTCAGTGCTTTAATAATTCATAACAAATAGCCTTTTTATCAGAAAAATTCAAATCTTATGTCCATTCCATAGGAAATTCAATTCTCTACAACTTTGTAGTTTTAAGTTTTCCAAATTCCAAACAGAAATTGACCGAAATCTACAAACGTACGATTTTACATGCTATAATCAAATTTCAGTCAAGAAATGGGGTCCACAAACATGAAAAACATGTTTTAAATATTTATAGTAACAAAAATACTCTTCCTCCTCATTTATTCATATATCCCACATTCATTGTAAAAATATCACCATTATTATATTATTATAATATAATAATATATTTAAATGAATTATTTTATCAGAAAAAGATAAAATAACAATTTTAAACAATTGTCACATTAAAAATTTTCTCCATCTATATCCACATAAAATGAATATTTTCCTTATCATATAAATCAATAATTAATTATTCGCAAAAAATATTATAGAATCACAATCTTGTAACTAGGTCGCTTCCTGGAAAGAGGGGCTTCAATAAGGATTTCTCCTTCTTGGGCGCGCAATTAGGTGACCAAACCTCTCCTTAGATGAACTTTCTAGACATTGCCAATAATGTTATCTAATAATATTATTCAAATAATATGAATTATTGATCTGATAATGGAAAATACTGTGTGGTGACAATTATTGAAACAATAATAATATAAAATATCAACGAAACAATTATTGAATCAATAAAATAAAATATTGAATAGTAATTACTGTAACAATTATTGAGTAGTGCCTTCTTATTAAGAGTCAATAATTGGTGCAATACCGTGTGCTACTGTGTAACAACGTGTATTACTGTGTTTTAACTACCGGGTATTCCAACAATATTAACGGTAACAACTACGCCGTTATTTATAAACAACTTATACTTGTCGTTTTCCTCATCCAATCGCTTTTTGTTATGGGGTCCACACAAGGCTGCGCCGTCGTACAAATATTCCCCGACAATAAGAATATTCCACGACCAAACGAATATTCCCCGACAAAAAATGAATATTTTATAACCACTTGATTATTTAAGATATTTGCCCATTTTCCCATAACTAACCACATTAATCAAGTCAACCCTTACTATTTCAAAATAATTAATAGATGAAATTTAATTTCATTTATAATAAGTTGGGGTCTTAAATATAGAACCTTTAATAATGAACTTGAGCATGTTTAAACTAAAGAAATCAAAGTTAGGTTGATACTCTACTGAACAGAGCACCTTTTGGTTCTAGTCCAAAAAAAGCGCAATTGTGCCTGATTTAGACTAGGGTGCAAATAGCCTTTTCTGCCAATCCCCAGAACCGATTCTGTTTCATTGTGCAGATGTTGTTTCTAACCTGGTATTATGATCTATACTGTAACAACCCGATATCTTCTATACAAATAAATTAGAAATTTTGCGTATAAATTTTTTATTATAAATATGGGGAATATGTGCTAAGATAATGTGTGAATGTATTTATGTGATATATTTATTACATTAATGATTTTAAATAATTTTATTTTAGAATTATTGACTGTTATAAACTTTATTATTATAATAATTAATTTTATAGTAAAAATGTTTTTATTAATTATTTTCCATGAAAATATAATCATATATTATTTATATAATATATGAAATGATTTTTAAATTATTATAATAATTATTTTATTATATGAATTTTGTTCAGACTATTAAGTTAATTATTTTTAACTTAATTAATAATGTTAAGTATGACAGATAAATCAGATATGGAATCAAAACCCTAATTTTTGGATTTTGATCAAGGCATGAGAATAATAATATCATATTAATTATATTTTGATTTTTCAGTGCTCTAAATATGTATTATATATGTGGACCGATAAGGGTTGGTCAATTATGGTGTTATGTGACAAACCCTTGTATTACTATGTGAAACCCTAATTTTATATTATTGTTATTTTTATTTTAAACCCTAAATGAAAGCTTCGTAACCTAATTAGGTTATGAGCTAAAGTCACATGTATAAGTAATTAAATTTCATATGATTGGGAATGAAAACCCTAAATAAATAATTTGGGTAGCATATATTAAAATTGTTAGACTATGTTCATTACATGGCCCAAAATAATTAAAGGAGAAGCCCAAAAGAAATAAAATGCAAACCAATACTTAGCCCACTTGATTAAGGGTATTTTAGACCTTTGATTTATCTAATTTATGCATTAAAATAAAAGCTAAATGAAGGAATTAGTGGCATATATATATAGCTGGCCACATGTCCTTTCTAAGGCAAGAATATTAAGCTAATCAAGTTCCATAAAGTAGAAGTCTTACACAGAAGGACAAGTGTGTCATGCTCCCATTGGTGGAAAGTTTAATTAGCAACCTTAATCACATGATTAGGCTCATTTGAAAGGGATAAGGTGAAGCCTTTTATCCAATGGACAACAAAAGTATGGGGGATCTTAACTAAATATCACCAATACATGCATCTAGACTTCTATATTTAGATTGGAGAGAGATAGAAAAAAAAAAAATCACTTGCTAGCTCATTTTGTGCACAACACTCAACCTAACTCTCCCAAGCTCCACACCTCCGATTTTTTTTCTAGATCAGTCACAAACCAAGCCCCACGAACACCTTTAACAAATCAGAGAGCTAGAATAAAAAATTATTCTTGGAAAGGTATAAAACCCTACCAAAAAATCTGTCCATTAATCTGTTGTTGGATGTTAATTTTTTTTTGTATTAAACATGTTAGATATAGTGTGTAATGATGATTTGGGTTAATAGATGTTAGATCCATAACATCTATAGGCTCAGATCTAGCATTTTACAAAATTTAGAAAAAAAAAAATTCATGGTCTGACAACGAATGTCAGGCCTTCTATCTCTATGATCTTTGAAGATATTTGTGTTTTGAAAGTTTGTAGTTGTAGTCTGGTATGTACTCTTTGATCTGGATCAAGAATAAGGCTTGGATCTAGTCTAGATTGCAACATATTCGAGGTTAAAAGCCGTTGACCGGCCATGACTGGGCGTTTCTGGGTAACCCAGAAACTGCCTAGAAACGGCCTGATAATGCTTTTGATCGACTAGATCTGTCAGTGTATTGATGTTTGGGTTATGTTGTTGTAATAGAATGGTATCTTGGTATGAGTACTATAGTTTAAAACTTTTAGATCAGTTATATAACATATATATTTAATGTAGTGATCGATCAAACTAGCAGGGTCAAGCACGAAATCGATTTTCTCGGTAACCTAGAAAACCTATGAACACAGTTTCTGACATGCTTTGACCAGTCCGGATCTACTGATTCTGTTGATGTTTTGGTAATGTTTTGTAATGGATCTGTAGTCTCACATGTTGTCTACAAGATGATACTTTTAGATCACAAAAACAACAGTTGTACAAGATGTAGTGGAAGCTCAAAAGTGCTTGCTCAAATTGTTCTTCATTTCTGGGCAACCCAGAAAATGAAGAACAGTCTCTAACAACTTTTTTAGGCTCTTAGATCCACTTTGTTATGCATGTTATGATTATGTTTGTTGTTGGATCTTGTAGTCTTGCATTAGCACTACATGATCTGATCAACAACAAGTCTAGAAACACTTTGTGTAAAGAATGATTCTTGGTCAAGTTGGGTCACTTGGTAACTGTCTTGGTGATATGGGTTTACATGATGAACATGAAGAACACCTATAGCGACGGTTCTGTCGCTGTAGGTGGTCTTTAGCGACAATCTTCATATAAAATTATATTTTTATTAAATAATTATAGAAAATTAGTTTTTAATTATTAAAAATACAAAATAAATTATTAAAAATTATTTTTAAGTCTGAAAAATAGTTTTTAATTATTTTTAATATATTTCATAAATATTTAATATTTTTGAAATATTAAAGGTATTTAATTTATTTAATTCTAGATTAAATAAATTATTTAAAAATGATTTTAATACTTTAAAACCATTTAAAATTATATTATGGAATAAGAAAATATTTTAAGTTATTTTTAATGACTTTTAATATTTTGTGATGCAATTAATTAATTAATTAATATTAATAATAACTTAGATATTTAGTAAATGAATTAAATAAATATATTAAAAATGATTTTATTATATTAAAAATCATTTTAAATAATAATAAGGTGTGTAAATATATTTTTTAGTTATAAAATATAAATTTCAATATTTAAAGGTAAATTTCATTAATTAATTATTATTAATGATATAAAAGTTATCTAATAATTATATTAAATAATTTAGTTTAAAAATGATTTTATTATTATAAAAATCATTTTAAATAAAAAATAAAGTGTTTACAAATATTTTAAGTTATAAAATATAACTTTTATTATTTAAAGTAAAATTTCATTAATAATTTAATATTAATGATATTAATTTAGTATTAATGATATTAAATTTATTTAATAATTAAATTAAATAAAGGGTTTAAAAATGGTTTTATTAATTTAAAAATCATTTAAAAAGATATAAATGAATTAAAAATATTTAAAGTTATACTTAATAACTTTTAATATTTTAAGAATAGTACATTAATATTTTAATATTAATGATAATTATTTAAAATGATTTTAAATGTTTTAAAAATCATTTAAGGGTAATATTAATACTTTAAAAATATTACGAGTTATTATAAATAACTTTAATATTTTGGCAATGGTTTCATTAATACTTTAATGTTAATTAAATATTAAATGTTAATAGAATTATTTGATATTTGAATAGATAATGATTTCGGTGTTTGAAAATTCGTGATAAATTAATAAATGTTTATTGAGTCATTTAAAATAATATGACTGATATTTACAGATATTGAGTTACAGAATAGAGTCTTAGACTCGATAATTACCCGCTGACATATTTTAGAAATTGATCTGAACTTAGATATTTTGACTGTATTAATGTTATTTGTGATGCAATAACTGTTGAACATGTGTGATAATGTGATTAGGTTATGTGCTGATTGTGAAATGAAGTACTATATGTTATAGTAATTTGTTCTAATTGAATGAATGATCTGATAGGTCGTGATATAAAAGATAAAACTAAGTTACATTTTGTAAGTAGCAGATGAGGCAAGTATCCTACCTTTGCATTTTCTTTATGCAATGGACATGAGTAAGAATGTTTCAGAATTATATTATTATTGTACAGTTATTAACCCTATATTATATACGCTCATTGATTATAAACATGTTAGTATATGGTAATTCAGATATATATATTTTTTCGTTAATTTCTATAAATGGTTATATAAGTGTCCCCACTTAGATAATCATTGTATTTAATCACATGTTGATACACCTTTGTCAATTACCCGTATATATATATATATATATATATATATATATATATATATATATATATATGTGTGTGTGTGTGTGTGTGTGTGTGTGTGTGTGTGTGTGTTGAATTATAGATTATTGTTAAACAAGATAAAACCTTATTATTACCCAACCGAATTGCTTTGGTTTGGAACCTCGACAGGTATGAACATCCCTTATACGGGAAAACTTTTTATGTACCCAAGGTGGATAGAGTGAACGATAATATCGTTCTTGAAATGTAGTATTGATCAAAATAGGGTACAACGGGCTGATCACCCTCCGTGCCCATAAGTTATGACGGTTTGCGGATGAAGTTCTGCTAACCCTTTTCGAAAATGAAAACAATGTTCATAGTATGTCACCTTAACCTTATTTATAGTCAGTATGTAGTTTCAAAAATTTGAAAGAGGGTTGTTATGTTATTATTATCGGTTCAGATTACTTCACAACTATTGATTTGTTGTAGAAGGGTAGTATAAAGAAAACATTTAAATTCTTTCAGCTTATATATATATATATATATATATATATATATATAATTGCTATTACTTGTTGGGAACTCAAATGATCATCCTTGCTTAATTTAAATGTTTTTAGCTAAGTGTGAAGAACCAGAAGGCTCATATAGAAACAAAGGAAAAGGAAAGCTAACCAAATAAGATTTGTGGTAGATTATGTAATAGTTTGATATTATTATTAAGACAATGATATATATATATTATCTAGCATGCTATGTAATGAATGATTAAAGGTTACGTACTTGGGAGCTAGACTCTAATAATAATGTAAATTAAGTTTGTTATTTATAATATCGTTATTATTATTATTATTATTTCGCTCATAGAAATGGTATCGTGAAGCACCGAGTTCGGGTTTTAAGTACCTAGATTTGGGGACTTTATAGGTTTGTATCAGAGCTATAAGCATAAATTTGCGAAGAGCCCCAAGCCTCTCGCTGGTGACTTCCTTATGTGGAATGCACCGAAACTAGACTTTCCGTAGGGGACGCCGAGTAAGTCGGTGGCAAGCTGATATATACCCTTGTAAGGTGCTATGGTTGGAAGCACCATGAAAGTTACAGGTTGGTATCAGAGTTTAGGTTATAAACATTAGGAATGCGAAACCTAGGTTATAACCTTAGCAGAAAACTCTTATAGAGTATGTTAGCTAGGTGATGGGTTGAGGAGATCCATCAAGTTTTAGTTGTATTGAATAAAATATCCTTTCATTTTATCAATGAATATATTTTATTGTGGTACAGATGTTGTTTTGATTGTTTATTATGGTCATAGGATGGCTGACGAGAGTCAAGATAGCTATTCAGTGAACTAAGAGTCGAGGGACTCTAGTGAGGAGTCCATGGAGCATGAGATGATAGGAGATTTATTGGCCAGGAACGTCAAGCTAGAGGTTAGGGGTGAGCGAGTGGAGGCGCATAACCACACCCTCCAGATTTTAGAGCAGCAGATGACAAGGATGCCTTTCCTGCACATCTTGAAGTTAAGCCGAGAGTTCTGAGGAGGTTGGAGCAAAGAGAGCTACAGCTAGAATAGTTTAGAGTTGAGGTGGAAGCTAAAGATGTGAGGATATATACTTTGGAGCAAGCTTTAGACATCGCCTTTATGCAGTTCGACGCTGAGTGGATGGAGCTGTCCTCTAGCAGTGAGAGCAGGCGTTGATTTGTATTCATGTTCGATATAGTCCCACTATATGTTTCTAATAGGGACTGTTTAGTTGTTGTAAATCCTTATGCCTTGATATATGCATAGGATGGCAGTTAGACCCCAACTTTTATTTTGATAGAAGGGTAGATGGTAGTGAATCCTCACTTTTTGTCCATTAGAGGATAGTTGGTGGTGAACAGTTTATGCCTTGAGCGTTTATAGAAGTATGCCAGACGTTTAGTCAATTTATATTAAAAACGGTGGTATATGAATATAAATGCATTATTATGATAGGTGTTTGAAAATTTAAAAAGCAAATTGTCTATTTAATATTGTGTGAATATAGTAGATAGAATTGGTATTTTTTTTCAAACTTAACCCACTAATCGGGGAGAAAGACTTCCAAATTTTGGCAATTTAAAACTCTCACAAAATGAGCATCTGATTGTTTGAATACATTAGCGTATTACATGTTAAGTAATTATATGATAATAAAACCCGAGTAACGTGTTAGAATTTTGTTTAATTAGATAATGCCGCTAAGACGTGAAACTCGAAAACAAAGAGCAGAAGAGTCAGTTAATAATGCAACGGGAGCTCAACCAAACCTAATGCAAGACTTTATCAACATGATGGTTGAAGCTATGAGGAATCAAGCTCAATCTACAGGAAATCAGGCGGGAAACCAACTAGGCAACTTTAAGGACTTCAAGGCAGTAGGACCGTCAGAGTTTAGAGGGACAACTGACCCTGTTGAAGCCCAGACTTGGGTTAAAGAGATTGAAAAAGAATTCATGGTAGCTAGGGTAGCGGAGGGGCAAAAGACCGCTTTTGCCACTTACATGATAAAGGGTGTGACAAATTTTTGGTGGGAAGCGAATCAGACTAGGGCAGGAGAGGATGTTGTTACTTGGGATAGGTTTAAGACACTGTTCTTCGAAAACTATTTTTCATCTAGTATGCAGGCTAGGATGGAAGTAATATTTTTAGAGTTGAAGCAGGAGAATATGACGGTGTCCGAATACGCCGCAAAATTAAATTAGTTGGCTAGGTTTGCTCTGCATCAAGTTGATACGGAGGCTAGGAAAGCTAGAAGGTTTGAGCTGGGATTAAAACCCTGGCTCTACAACAAGGTGGCGGTGTTGCAGATCCCTACATTTGCAGCACTCATGGAGAAGGCTATTATTGCTGAGGAGGGGAGTGAGGCCATGAGCCTCTACAACAAGGAGAGAAAGAACAGAGTAAGGTCAAAGGAACTGGGAAGGTTGAAGTTAATAGTGGGAGTAGCAGTAGTAGTAGCAAAAGGAAGGGAAGCAATTTTGGAAGTTTGCAGGTAAAACAGGAAGGAGTTAAGAAGCAAGTTATGCAGTATGGAAATTGTGGAAAGAACCACTCGGGAGAATGCTTGAAGGGGAAGTTCGTGTGCTACAAGTGCGGGCAGGAGGGCCATATCTCTCCCAACTGCCCCAATCCTAGGATGAACAATGGGTGTTTTCTGTGTGGATCGACTGAGCACAAGGTGAAGGATTGTTCGAAGAGGAGGACGTAGGCAGGGAGTGTGAATACTGGCAAGGGCAGTGGAACTCTGGTAATCACGGGACCAACGTCATCCAGCAATCCGATGAAATCAACAGCAAGGGTCTACAACATGACGGTCCAGGATACCATAACAGCTGGTGGTGCAATTCCAGGTATTATTCGTATAACTTATATTTTTTTATGCATGATTTTAATATATATAGTAAATTATTTTATAAAGAAATTTTGAAGAAGGAATTTGAGTTCTTTTAGAAATTAAATTTCTATTTAATCAGATAGACAAGCTTTACGTGAATATGTTAAGGATCAGTACGATCATTTATGATCACGATCTACTTGCAATGATTGTATATGCTACGTACACCTGTATGTGTAGGTTTTAAAATGGTGACTCCGGGACGGAATCTTTATAAGGGAGGGTGAATGTAACAACCCGATATCTTCTATATAAATAAATAAGAAATTTTGCGTATAATTTTTTTTATATATAAATATGGGGAATATGTGCCAAGATAACGTGTGTATGTATTTATGTGATATATTTATTACATGAATGATTTTAAATAATTTTATTTTAGAATTATTGATTATTATAAACTATATTATTATAATAATTAATTTTATAGTAGAAATGTTTTATTAATTATTTTCCATGAAAATATAATCATATATTATTTATATAATATATGAAATGATTTTTGAATCATTATAATAATTATTTTATTATATGAATTTTGTTAAGACTATTAAGTTAATTATTTTTAAATTAATTAATAATGTTAAGTATGACAGATAAATCAGATATGGAATCAAAACCCTAATTTTTGGATTTTGATCAAGGCATGAGAATAATAATATAATATTAATTATATTTTGATTTTTTAGTGCTATAAATATGTATTGTATATGTGGACCTATAAGGATTGGTCAATTATGGTGTTATATGAAAAACCCTTGTATTACTGTGTGAAACCCTAATTTTAAATTATTGTTATTTTTATTTTAAACCCTAAATGAAAGCGTTGTAACCTAATTAGGTTATGAGCTAAAGTTACATGTATAAGTAATTAAATTTCATAAGATTGGGAATGGAAACCCTAAATAAACAATTTGGTTAACATATATTAAAATTGTTAGACTATGTTCATTACATGGCCCAAAACAATTAAAGGAGAAGCTCAAAAGAAATAAAATGCAAACCAATACTTAGCCCACTTGATTAAGGGTATTTTAGACCTTTGATTTATCTAATTTATGCATTAAAATAAAAGCTAAATGAAGGAATTAGTGGGCATATATATAGTTGGCCACATTAGCCTTTTTAAGGAAAGAATATTAAGCTAATCAAGTTCCATAAGTACAAGTCTTACACACAAGGACAAGTGTGGCATGCTCCCATTGGTGGAAAGCTTAATTAGCACCCTTAATCACATGATTAGGCTCATTTGAAAGAGATAAGGTGAAACCTTTTATCCAAGGGACAACAAAAGTATGGGGGATCTTAGCTAAATCACTAATACATTCATCTAGACTTCTATATATAGAATGGAGAGAGAGAGAAAATCACTTGCTAGCTCATTTTGTGCACAACACTCAACCTAACTCTCCCAAGCTCCATACCTCTAAATTTTTTTTGCTAGATCACCACAAACCAAGTCTTACAAACTGATTTTGTGTTATGTATATATAAGGTACGTGATGACATACGTATGGAATTATAAACTAAGTCGACTCTTATGTATACATTTAAAACTTACATGTTAAGTATGGGTTTTAAATGTACGTAGCTAATGAATGTTCTACACGTGTCCTATGTTATAATAGGATTCAAAAAGTGTTGATTAACTATACTTTTGTAAACTACGCTTGAGGTAAGTATCTAAACCATATCTCTTTGATGCAAGTATCTAAGCCTTATCTCTTTGATGCAAGTATCTAAACCTTATCTCTTTGATGTAAGAATCTATGATTACGTAAGTTTTCTATGCTACATAACTTTGAATTTGTGCAAATACTCGAACCCTACTCTTTATTGAGCATTACTTGAGCTTGTAATATTATTGGTTGAACAAGTAAACAATTAAAAGTATGATTCTTATCTTATGACATAATGCTTCTGTGACGCCCCCAAATCCGGGTACCTTTCAACCCGACAGATGGTGCTACACGGTACTCATAACTGTACATTCATTCTATTGAAATGACATCAAAATGTGTGTATCTACTATAATAACCCAATATTTTATATATAATTAAATCAGAAATTTTGCGTATATTTTTTTTTATTAATTATTTATTTTAAAGGTGAGAATACGTGCAAGGTAATGTGTATGTATTATCGAATTATTATAATAATTATTTTATGAATTTATTTTAGTTTAATTAAGTTAATTATTTAACTTAATTAATAATGTTTTATATGGAAGATAACTCAGATATGGAATCCAAACCCTAATTTTGGATTTTTGATTAAGGAATGAGAATAATAATATTATATTATTATTTGTCAGTGTTATAATTATGTATGCTTTGTGTGTAAGATTAATGTGAGGATCAATTTTGATGGAACAATTTTAAAGTTACTGATAAACCGTAATTGTGATTCTGGAACAAGGAATGATGATAATAATATAATTATATTTTGATTTTTCAATGTTATAAATATGTACTGTATATATGTGGACTGACAATGGTTGAACAATTATGGTGCAATATTTAAAAACCCTAGTTTTACTGTGGGAAACCCTAATTTGAAACTCAATTGTGAGTTTAAGATTATTATATAACGGTGTTATATGATTTTATATGTTTAATTAGGTCAACCCTAATTAACATTTAGATATATTAATTTCTAGAAACCCTAATATTTGAATTATAAACCTTAATTGTGATTTGGTAAACCTAATTACCAAAATTATAAACCCTAATTGCTAAATTAGCAAGGTTAATTATAATTAGTGATACTAAACACTAATGTTCCTGTATAAAGTAATTAGAAAACTAACCTAATTAAGAAAACCCTAATTACAAATTTTAGAAAGTAAAATTTTTATTTTGTACAAACACTAATTGCTAAACCTTGTAAATACTATGTGCTAAATCTTAGGGTTAAACCCTAAGGGTCAAACCCTGAGGGTGTGTCAATATTACAAATTGGCCATTAAAATTGCAAGCATATTGACCACTTTGCCCTTATTGTATAATTGAAGCTACCTTGTCAACTTAGATAATACTTTAGTTGGTGAACTACTTCAACCACCCCATGTGACTAAGAATGCCAGCAATCAACTCTAAATATTAGCCAATACATGTATCTTACACTTATATATATAGATTGGAGAGAGAAAATGTCATTTGGTAACCTATTTTTGCACAACACATATCCTTAAGCTTCTCTCACTAAAACCCACGAAATTTCTTAGCAAATCAGTCCCCAATCCAAGCCCCACTATTACCTTTAACAAAATCAGAAGCTAGAATCAAAATAGATCAAAGTAAAGGTATAAACCCTAGCCATGAAATATGACCATAAATCTGTTGTTAGATGTTATGATTATGTGTTTTAACATGTTGTTAGTAGTGTCTAATGATGATCTGGGTTGCTAGATGTTAGATCTATAACATCTAGAGGCTTGGATTTGAAGATTTGCAAAATCTGGAAAATTTTGTTTGATGGTCTGACAACGAATGTTAGGCCTTGTATCTCTGTGATCTTTAACGATTTTTGTGTTTTGAAAGTTTATAGTTGTAGTCTAGTATGTACTCTTTGATCTAGAGCAAGAATCAAAATTAGATATGGTCTATATTGCAAGTTATTTTTGGTTAAATTCGGTTGACCGACCATGACCAAGTATGAATCTGGGTAACCCATAAATTGATTTCAGTGTCTGACAACATGTTTACGCTCCTTGATCTGTCATTTGTTATGCTGTTTGTTTTTGTTATTGTAATCAACGTATAACCTGTTGTTTGTACTGTAGATATATGCCTTAATATTCCATAAACAATCAACAGATCGATCGAGAAAGTGGTCAAAGTAGGCCATTTGCACTGATTTAGCATTTCGAATTTCCAAAAAACAGGAAGAACAGCCTCTTTGACAACGTTTGACCGGATTCTAGCTTATGATTATGTTGTAGTTTTATTTATCTAATGAATGTTATGTGTACCTTGTCAAATATACTATAAGCTTGAACCATAACATCAACTTGTTAATGACCAGAACCTATAGAAATTTGAGCTTCAAATTGGACCCTCGAGACTGACTAGGTTTCTAGGTAACCCAGAAAACACAGAAAGCCCTGACAGTGGGTTTGAAGGAACAGATCTACTTGTTGTTGTGTTGTATGATCTTGTTAGTTGTTGTGTCATGTAGTATTACATTAGTAGTACATGATCAAAGTTATAAAATGCCTAGAAATTTCATAACCTGACATGTATGATTGGTCAAACATAACTAGTCCATCACTGACATTGGTGTTCTTGAGCCTCAAGAACACCTACTACGTGACGCTTCTCGCCATGAAAGCTTTAGACAGATGATTTAGTTAATTTTAATTAATTAATTTCTGAAAATTGATTAAAAATAGAAAATAAATCCTAAAAATTACAAAAATGGTTTTAAAAATTATTTTAAATTATGAAAAATAACTTTTAATTATTTGGGATATTTCTCATTAATATTTATAATTATTTGAATATTAATGATATTTAATTTAATTAATTAGTGTATTAAATAAATTAGAGAAAAATGATTTTAATGTTATAAAAATCATTTTAAATAAGAATAAAGTGTTTAAAAATATTTTGAGTTATTAAATGTAACTTTTAATATTTTGTGATGAATTTCATTAATTAATTAATATTAATGATATTTAAGTTATTTATTAAATATATTAAGTAAATTATGAAAAAAAAATAGAATTAATGATTTCAAAAATCATTTAAAGTATTATAAAAATATTTGAAGTTATAAAATATAACTTTTGATATTTAAATCATGAAAAATATTAATATTTTAAAATTAATGATATTAGATTTATTTAATTTTTATATTAAGTAAATTAGTTTAAAAATGATTTTAATATTATAAAAATAAAGTGTTTAAGAATATTTTAAGTTATAAAATATAACTTTTAATATTTAAAGGATAATTTAATTATTAATTTAATACTAATGATATTAATTTAATAATAAATGATATTAAGTTTATTTAACAATTATATTAAATGAATAGTTTAAAAATGGTTTTATTAATTTAAAAATCATTTAAAAAGGATATAAATTAATTAAAAATATTTGAAGTCATAATAAATGACTTTTAATATTTGGATAAATAGTACATTAATGTTTTAATATTAATGGTA
The DNA here is from genome assembly GCA_020205615.1 of Panax quinquefolius. Taxonomy (NCBI): domain Eukaryota; kingdom Viridiplantae; phylum Streptophyta; class Magnoliopsida; order Apiales; family Araliaceae; genus Panax; species Panax quinquefolius. The sequence goes on from CM035161.1 coordinate 64,800,981, forward strand.
ATTATTTAAAATGATTTTAAATGTTTTAAAAATCATTTAAGGGTAATATAAATGTTTTAAAAATATTTTGAGTTATTATAAATAAATTTAATATTTTGGCAATGGTTTAATTAATTGTTTAATATTTATTAAATATTAATGATAATAGAATTATTTGATATTTAAATCATTTTATAATGATTTCAGTGTTTGAAAATTCGTGATAAATTATAATAATTGTTTAAAAATTATTGTAAGTCATTTAAAAATGATATGACTGTTATTTAATTAGTCTTAATGGATATTGAACTTTGATATAGAGTCTTATACTCGATTATTACCCGATAAAGTCGCCGGTATGCCGATAAGTTTCAGAAATTGATCTAGACTTACATAATGTGTCTGATATAGGTGTTTGTTTGTGATTCAATGATTGTGGAACATGTGTGACAATGAGATTAGGTTATGTGCTGACTGCACTAAGTAGTACTATGTGTTATGATATGTGATTCTAATCGATAGAATGATCTTAATAATGATAGGTTTCTGTATAAAAGATAAAACTAAGTTGCGTATTGTAAGCAGTGGATCAGGAAAGTATCCTACCTTTGCATTTCTTTTATGCAATGGATATGAATAAGAAAGTTTTAGAATTATATTATTATTATGCTAGATTATTAAACCTATTGTGATATATTCTATATCCGATCATTGTTTATCAACATGATATTATATTATATAATTCAGATATATATTCTGTTCATTATTTTCTAAACATGGTTATACAAGTGTCCCCACTTGGGTAATCATTGTATTTAATCACATGTTGATATATATATATATAAAACCCTAGTATGAATGTAGTAAAAGCCGTCTAAGCTATTTGATCTAGCTAGACACAGATTCAGAAATATCGTTGAATATAATAAAACCCTATTGTATCCAATCAAATTGCTTTGGTTCGAATTCTTGACTAAGTATGAACATCCCAAACATGGGAAATTTTTTATGTGCCCAAGGCAGATAGAGTGAACGATAATATCATTCTTAGAATGTGGTATTAATCAATACAAGGCACATTGGACAGATCACCCTCGTGTCCGTAAGTTATGACAATTTGCAGATGAAGTTCTCCTAAACCTATTCGAAAATTGAAAACAATGTTCATAGTATGTCACCTTAACCCTATATATATATATATTCGGTACGTAGTTTCAAAAACATTGATATAGAAATAATATATGGTTATGATTGGTTCAGTTTACTTCACAAGTATTAATTCGTTGTAGAAGTGATGTACAAAGAAAATATTTAATTCTTTCAGCTAATTATATTTATAATTGTTATAATTGTTATTACTTGTTGGGCACCCAAATGCTCATTCTTGCTTTAAATTTAAATGTTTTCAGCTAAGCGTGATCAATCGGAAGTTTCAGTCAAGAACAAGTGAAAAGGAAAACAAACAGAATATGTTTTATGGTATATTTTGTAATAGTTAGACTGTGTTAAGATAATGATATGGTTTATATATCATGTAAAGAATGTAGTAAAGGTTGCGTACTTGGGATTATACTCTGATAATTGTGAAAGTAGTATGCACACAAGCCAATCATGTTTGATGATAAAGCATATACTTTGTAACAATCTTATTCATTTATTAATAAAAAGTAGTGATAAACCCATAGTTTTAAGCAATGCTTTTAGAATAATGATGATGATCATTCTAATGAGATCTAAATTCTTTGAAAGCTTAAAACTAAAATAGTTCCCAATCATTGGATTACTAAATTGGGGATTAGTGAATCCGGATAGATTGGTACATACGTTAACTTGCTCATTGGATGAGGATGATTGATCTCATGATCATTTGTGTGGAGACACTAAAGCAAGTATGTAGGTGCTTATTAGAGAATAAGTTCACCGAACGTTGGCTCGCTAAGGAATACCTAATGGAGTTTTATTTGCCTGTCAATAGGAATTCTTGTAGTGATAGTAGTACAAGTGATCCTTGGACTTGAGATCATCATAGTATCTTGTGTATGATGAATTATACTTTGACTTATTCCTTAAGACCCTTAGGGTATATCAAAGGGTATGCTTGGGTATAATAAGTTCTACATGGAGATAATGTATGATCAATAAAGAATCTACCACTTCTAATAAAAGAAGAGAAATGTCCTATGTGATTCGATAAATGACAACCCAAAGTAGTCCTTGGCCAAGGCATAATGAAATTAGAAAGGAGTTTCTAATTTGCATTATTTGGATTTGTGCATTTAAGGATCGAAATACATATAATTAAATAAAATAAGACTTGATAGTAATTCCATGTCTTATATTTAATTGGGACATTGTATGGTGGAAGGATTGAATTGTATGGTAACTATTTACTCAAAGGTTCTTTTATGATTAATGTTGAAATCTATATTATCCGGAAAGTCGTTGATCATTAGGGAGGCTTATCCTATTGTAGAATAAATATTATTTAAATAAATTAATTATTTAATTTATTTATTTAAATAAGATTAGAATTGTTCAAATTGATTTATTCTGGCAACCGATTTAATATGGAGAACCTAAAGGGTCACACCATAAAAGGAAGAATAATTATTTAAGAAGTTAATGGCATAATCGTAATAATATGTTAAGTATATTTAATTTAATCTATGGTGATAGAATAAATTAAATAGCTTAATATTTATTATTTAATATTTTAGAAATATTAAATATAAATTAATAAGAGGAGTCTTATTAATATTATTACAATTATTATTATTTTAATTTCTAAAAGAGTTTAGGAATTAATTTAATATAAGTACTCTCATTTATTCCTAATTGGATTAGGAAGGAAAATTAGTTAAAGGAGTTTAATTAATTATCCCTAATAAGATTAGGGAGCTTAATTAATTAAAAGAATTTAATTAATTAAATAAAACCCAATTCATAATTGTTAAGGTGGGTTGCCCACATCTATAAATAAGAGGAGTCTTATTATGGGTGGGAAGGGTTTGTTGATTTTTTCAACATACGTTATTCCAATTGTTGGGAGAGTACACCTTTTCTATAGAGATAGAAAAACTAGGGTTTAGCCAACCACCCTACTTTTTGAATTTTCTTCTTCCTTGGTGGATCACCTCTGAGAGGCCAAACATTTGGGTGGCTAACGTTGATCAAAGGAAGGAACCAAACTCGGTGGATTCAAGATTGAACGCGAAAGGATTTGGAGGTGAACTTGTACCTGAGGAAGCTCGATCTTCAAGGGTATGATTCTTATTCATCTTTTTCGTTTAATTAATAATTATGCATAAAGGATGATCCGGGTATATGGTTTGTAAAATTTTTAAACTCTGATTTTACCACGCTTCCGCAAATTTATGCAATTTGATTGCGCTTATGAATATTACAAACCTAACAGTGGCATCAGAGCCAAACCTTTATGCAAATTATTAATTGTTCAAATTTAATTTATATATTGATATGTGTTTAGAACAATTTAATTGGGCATAATTTTATTGTATAAAATTTATTTAAAAAAAAAAAAAAATAGTTTTTTTCCAAAGAACATGATTAATTCTGGGATTCATTTTTTTTCGGTAATTAAAGTTAAGGCACGAAAGCAACTAAATTAAATGAAATCAAGAAACCGCCAATGCGCGTTTTTTTTTAAGCGAAGGTATGGTTATTTGATGCAATGCACGGAAATCAGAGAAAGCAGCAATTTTTTTTTTTTTGGAGGGCACGGAATTCAAGGCTGGTATCACCCAGCAGCACGAAAAACATAAAAAAAAAAAACAGGAAACAACCGGATTTGTGCAAGGAATTTTCGGATGTTAACTATATATATATATATTCGGTATATATATATATATATATATAATAGTTATATATATATATATTATTCTTAATATTATAATTATATACGGTATATAATATATATATTTTAATAATTTTATTATTAAAATAAAAAGTTATTTTAATTTTAAAATAAAAGGTTTATTTTAATATTAAAATATAAAATTTATTTTAATTTTAAAATTAAATTTCATGCTAACTAATTAGAGTTGGAATTGGATTCCATAATAACTAATTGGAGTTGAAATTGGATTTTATTTTTCCTAAAATAAAGGAGTTTATTTGTGAATAGGGAAGTAAATCCATCTTTCCTTAAATAAAGGAGTTTATTTAGATATGAAATAGGATTTCATATTATTCAAAATAAAAGAGTTTATTTGTGAATAGGAAAGAGAATCCTAATTTCCTTAAATAAAGGAGTTTATTTAGATAGGAAATATGATTTCATATTATTCAAAATAAAGGAGTTTATTTATGAATAGGAAAGAATATCCGTGTTTCCTTAATAAAAGATTTTTTTTTTACATGGAATTGGATTCCATAATTGATTAAAATAAAAGAGTTTATTTTAATTAAAGATTTTTTTACATGGAATTGGATTCCATAATTAATTAAAATAAAAAGAGTTTATTTTGATTAAAGATTTTGATTAAAATAAAATAGTTTATTTTATTCAAAATTAGATAAATTAAAATAAAATAGTTTTATTTTGATTTAAATTTGGATTAAAATAAAGGAGTTTATTTTAATTCAAAATTAGATTTTATACTAACTAAATTTGCCCATTAAATGATATCAATATATATATTAAATGTTTATTATTCATGAGATAAATGTTATTTATTGATGCGTATGGTGATGTGTATGATAATAAATGGGATTGATTATGGACTATTGACCAATGCGATTGGATTTTATTTTAGTTGGATGCATGAATGTATGGGTTTTATTAAATGGGGTCTCATGTACCTCGCCTTCTCTAATTTTTCTTAATGTAAATTCTAACTCCTCCTATGTAATTCCCGATTTAACGATCAAGGTTTCTATTTATTTTAAATAGTTTTGTAATAGGAATATTTAGAATTATTTTGAAGAATTAGAGATCAAGGGACAAGAAGCGCTTGAAGACCCGTTTGTAATGGAGCCCGGGTTTAAATGTAATAGTTATATTTAAATATTAATTCTTGCACCCCTAGGGTTTGACCTTTTGGTTCACTTGGTGGCTCTAGTGAACCAAACTAGAATAAAAGTCCATAATCAATCCGGGTAGAATATAGTATTCTATATGTGCATGCTTATACTATATATATTATATACTATACAAACATGCTTCGCATGTTCATTAATATATTTGCGTATTTTATATATATATAAATGCATGCTATAAACAAGATGAGACAAATTAATAACAAACCCCTCAATTTTTATATTAAGTCCTAAGCGTTTAAAGATATTTGGAATATCGAACGTCGCCTTCTAGCATGATAAAATTAATAGAATATTAAATATTTAATATGAGTTTGTTGTGTCACCACAAGGGCAAGTATTAAGTATTTAAGATGTTAATTTATCACATTTGATGCTTATAAAGAAAATTGAACAATATTATTTTGTTGTGTCACCACAAGGATGATATTTTTTTTTTTTGAATATATGGAGTGCTAGGTCGGACTTAACTTGGATAATTTTGATTCTGGATGTGCCACCACTTGATCAAAATAATCTAAGAGGCAAAATACAAGGAGTTGCATAGTTAATGTAATTGACAAAAGTTGTCTACCTATTTATTTATATATAGTTTGTTGTGTCACCACAAGGCTATATACATTTGAAATGGGATCCTTATTCTCACTAGCTAAATCTTTAATTAGATTTTGCCAACTATATAAGTGAGGTAATATAGTTTGAAGAAAATAGTGGAGATACCAATTTAAAACAAGACCTAATTTATTTTGGTAATTAATAAAAGAATGTATGTTAAAATGTTGTTAATTACAAATTCATTTACGTAATTTTACAATGTCTAAAATTACTAACATGCGAAGCATATTAGATGCTAAATTAATCGGCCATCGAAATTAAGCGGATTGGTTAAGGAATTTGAGAATAGTTCTCATAGTCGAAAAGCTATCTTATGTCATTAATACGCCTATCCATGCAAATGGTTGCGACAATGCCTCCGAGGAAGAGATTGCTACTTTTAGAAAGTGGCAAGATGATGCACATTAGCTCGATGCATCATGCTCGCATCCATGAGTAACGAGCTTCAAATCGGCATGAAAACTATGGATGCTCCTACTATATTCCTACACATCAAGTAGTTGATGGTGAGGAAAGTAGGGACCGATAGATATCGATATCTAAGGAGCTCTTCCGATCTAGAATGGCCAATGTCACTTTAAATGCAGATAAAAGGTTCTTAACATAATCAATTTGATTGATCAATTAGACAACAAGTTTTGTCATGGATGGATAGTTGAGCCAAGATTTGATCTTGCACTCACTCCCGGACTCCTTTTCAATTGTTGTGAATTTTTCATATGAACAAGCTAGATATCGCCCTCATTGATTTGCTTAACATATTGAAAAATGTTGAGAGTCACTTTCCAACCAAGAAAGATCAAGTCTTACTTGGTAGAGGCCAAAGGATCTTCTGAAAGGAAGAACGATTCAAAGAAGGTAAATAGAAAGGCATAAACAAATGATAATAAGAACAAAACCTGATATGGATAGCAAAGGAGTTTGCTTCCACCGCTAATAAGCCCGGACACTGGAAAGAAATGCTGAAAATCTTTCTTGAGAGGCTAACCAAAGAAGCTTAGTGAAGTTTCGATTCTGTAATACGCTTTTGTTCATGATTGAAATAAATTTTCTTTAAGTCAAGGTTCTCTTGGGTATTGGATACCGCTTTGGTTATCATAAATATAGATTTATGACGGACCAAACAGTAGAAAGTTAAACAAAGATAAGTAATTCTATGTGTGGAAAATGAAGCAAAGGTTGCTGCATTAGCTATAGAAACTTATAGTTTAGCAATGCCTACGGGCAAGTCTGTTAAGTCAATAAGTTGTTATTGTATTCCAGTTCTCGTTGGAAACATTATTTCCATTTTATTGTTGGACAATAAAATTTTTGGTATTATAATTAAGAACAATTGTTGTTCTATTTATAATAATAATGTTTTGTATAGAACTGGAATATTACTTAATGGATTTTGTATACTTGACTTACATGAAAATAATTTTGCATATTGAACAAATTAGTATAAGAAAAGGAGATGATCATTCAAAGAGTTGAATGTGAGTATTTGCTGAAATACAAGTGTGAATTATTTGAAAGGTTCAAAGAATTCAGAAATGAAACAAATTGACAAAGTATTAAGATTCTTTGATTAGATCAAGGAATAAATACTTGTGCAATAAGTTTCTAGATCATCTCAAATGGTTTTCTCATAATGGACACATCTTGATATGCAATAATTGATTGATGTATCTAAAAGGAAAAATCGTACCTTGTTGGACATGGTGCGGTCCATAATGATTTTACCGACATTCCAGTATCCTTCTGGGATAATGTCCTAGAAATGGCTGCATATCAACGAAAATGGTAACCTCAAAATCCAAATTTCAAGACTCCATAAAAGTTATGGACAGGGAGGATTCCTAATCTTAAGTATGTTAAGATAAGGGATTGTCCAACTTATGTGAAAAGGTTTCAAAAGGATAAGCTTGGGACAAGATTTGACAAATACAAATTTGTGGGACATCCTAAAGTAAGTTTAGGGTAAATGTTCTATAATCCTACTTAGCAAAAGGTATTTGTTGTAAAACACGCTGCCTTCTAAGATAAAGGTGTTTATCATTGAAGGGGCTAGTGGGAGGATAATAGATCTTGAAAAGTTCAAGAACCACAAAACACTATAAGTCAAATAAGAGGAACCTATAGATAGACCTATTGTACCTGGCACAAACCGTAAATCATAAATCGAATAGTACCAAGATACCTAGGAGGTATGGATTCATCATGGATGATGATGATGAGATGCACATCATAGAAGATGATGATCTAGAGTTACATACGATGAGGTAAGAGTTCTAGTGTGTATATAAAAGGGTCGATGGGAGCGCCGTGACATTCCTAATATTATATGTTGATATACTACGGAAAGGAATGACATACCAATGCTACAATCAGTAAAGATAAAGTTGTCTAAACATTCCTCCATGAATGATTTGGGAAGAGTATCTTAATTGGGGATATAAATCTATATAGATAGATTTAAGAGGATGCTCGACTTAACCCAAGGAACGTATATTCATTTAATGCTAAAGTCGTTTAGTATGGCAAACTCCAAGAGATGTCTCATGTTGATGAGCTATGGAGTGTATCTCTCTTAATAGTCCCCACAGACTCCAAAGAAGAGAGATCGCATGAGTGACAATCATGTATGCAATGAAATATACGAGACCTGATGTTGATCGGTCATATTCTGGAGAAGATCACTGTAAGACAGTGAAAAACATCTTAAAGTTCTTAACCGACACTAAGGATGTGAGCATACATGGTGGGTCTGAATTAAAACTAGAGGGCTTTACAGACTCAAGTTTTTTTTTCAGACAGACCAAGACGACCGAAAATCCACTTTAAGGTAAAGTGTTACCTTGAATAGTGGTGCAGTGAATTGGAAAGGTTCCAAACAGCAAAGAGTTGCTGGTTTAGTGATAAAGACAAAGTATATAGCTATAAATGAAGCTACAAGTTGATTGTTTGGATTAAAAGTTCATTACAGAACTAGGAATAGTTCCTAAGTCTCATCTTGGATCTAAACATGTGTTGTGGCACTTTCATTTGATTATTAGAATCATTGAAAGGGGAAATCACTATAGAGATAGTGGACTCTCATGAACAACATTACATATCCATTAACTAAAGCTTATCCAACAGCGGGATAATCGTCACTTAGAGAAGAAGAGTATGAGATACCATGACGATTGGCTTTAGTGCAAGTGGGAGATTAAGTAGTAGTATGCACACAAGCCAATCATGTTTGATGATAAAGCATATACTTTGTAACAATCTTATTCATTTATTAATAAAAAGTATTAATTTATTAAAGGCTTTTAATTATCTACATGATCTTTGTTTTATAATATGTGATAAACCCATAGTTTTAAGCAATGCTTTTAGAATAATGATGATGATCATTCTAATGAGATCTAAATTCTTTGAAAGCTTAAAACTAAAATAGTTCCCAATCATTGGATTACTAAATTGGGGATTAGTGAATCCGGATAGATTGGTACATACGTCGTTTAACTTGCTCATTGGATGAGGATGATTGATCTCATGATCATTTATGTGGAGACACTAAAGCAAGTATGTAGGTGCTTATTAGAGAATAAGTTCACTGAACGTGGCTCGCTAAGGAATACCTAATGGAGTTTTATTTGCCTGTCAATAGGAATTCCTGTAGTGATAGTAGTACAAGTGATCCTTGGACTTGAGATCATCATAGTATCTTGTGTATGATGAATTATACTTTGACTTATTCCTTAAGACCCTTAGGGTATATCAAAGGGTATGCTTGGGTATAATAAGTTCTACATGGAGATAATGTATGATCAATAAAGAATCTACCACTTCTAATAAAAGAAGAGAAATGTCCTATGTGATTCGATAAATGACAACCCAAAGAGTCCTTGGCGAAGGCGAGAATGAAATTAGAAAGGAGTTTCTAATTTGCATTATTTGGATTTGCATTTAAGGATCGAAATACATATAATTAAATAAAATAAGACTTGACAATGAATTCCATGTCTTATATTTAATTGGGACATTGTATGATGGGAAGGATTGAATTGTGCGGTAACTATTTACTCAAAGGTTCTTTTATGATTAATGTTGAAATCTATATTATCTCGGAAAGTCGCCGATCGCTAAGGAGGCTTATCCCTATTGTAGAATAAATATTATTTAAATAAATTAATTGTTTAATTTATTTATTTAAATAAGATTAGAATTGTTCTAATTGATTTATTCACAACCTGTTTAATATGGAGAACCTAAAGGGTCACACCATAAAAAGGAAGAATAATTATTTAAGAAGTTAATGGCATAATCGTAATAATATGTTAAGTATATTTAATTTAATATATGGTGATAGAATAAATTAAATAGCTTAATATTTATTATTTAATATTTTAGAAATATTAAATATAAATTAATAAGAGGAGTCTTATTAATATTATTACAATTATTATTATTTTAATTTCTAAAAGAGTTTAGGAATTAATTTAATATAAGTACTCTCATTTATTCCTAATTGGATTAGGAAGGAAAATTAGTTAAAGGAGTTTAATTAATTATCCCTAATAAGATTAGGGAGCTTAATTAATTAAAAGAATTTAATTAATTAAATAAAACTCAATTCCTTAATTGTTAAGGTGGGTTGCCCACATCTATAAATAAGAGGAGTCTTATTATGGGTGGGAAGGGGTTGTTGATTTTTTCAACATACGTTATTCCAATTGTTGGGAGAGTACACCCTTTTCTATAGAGATAGAAAAACTAGGGTTTAGCCAACCACCCTACTTCTTGAATTTTCTTCTTCCTTGGTGGATCACCTCTAGAGGCCAAACATTTGGGTGGCTAACGTTGATCAAAGGAAGGAACCAAACCCGGGATTCAAGATTGAACGCGAAAGGATTTGGAGGTGAACTTGTACCTGAGGAAGCTCGATCTTCAAGGGTATGATTCTTATTCATCTTTTTCGTTTAATTAATAATTATGCATAAAGGGTGATCCGGGTATATGGTTTGTAAAATTTTAAACTCGATTTTTATGCAAATTTGCTCAAAGTTCTTATAAACTTATTTGATTGAAATATTACAAACCTAACAAATTGTCCGTAAGTTATGACGATTTGCGAGATGAAGTTCTCCTAAACCTATTCAAAATTGAAAACAATGTTCATAGTATATATATATATATATATATATATATATATATATATATATATATATATATATATATTAGTTTCAAAAACATTGATATAGAAATAATATATGGTTATGATTGGTTCAATTTACTTCACAAGTATTAATTCGTTGTAGAAGTGGTGTACAAAGAAAATATTTAATTCTTTCAGCTAATTTTATTTATAATTGTTATAATTGTTATTACTTGCTGGGCACCCAAATGCTCATTCTTGCTTTAAATTTAAATGTTTTCAGCTAAGCGTGATCAACCGGAAGGTTCAGTCAAGAACAAGTGAAAAGGAAAGCAAACAGAATATGTTTTATGGTATATTTTGTAATAGTTACACTGTGTTAAGATAATGATATGTATTATATATCATGTAAAGAATGTAGTAAAGGTAGCGTACTTGGGATTAGACTCTGATAATTGTATATTAAGTTTGATATTTATATTATTGTTATTATTATTAGTATTATTTCCGCTCATAGAAATGGTATTTTAAAGCACTGAATTCGGGTTTCAAGTACTTGAATTGGGGTGTTACATCTTGGTATCAGAGCTTTAGGGTTAGAAAGCTTAGGTGGGTTAGACCTTAGGCTAAAACGTTGAAAATATAAATAACTCATATAGAGTTTAAAAGGAGATGAATTGAATAAATTCATCGTAAAACAAAATAAAAGATAACTTATATAAAACTATTATGTGTTGTGTGCATATATTATGTGTTAATCAAGATAGTTTGTGTGTAGGTGTCAGATATGAAAAGGATTAGGATACCCTCATGTCGTAAAGAATAAGTTAATCTCCATGATCAAGCCAATATCAAAGCCAGTAGCTGAAATAGAGGCTCACATTCAAAGCTACCTCAATGAGGTGGATATTATGGAAAAATGTAGTACTGGACCCAGAAACGTTTGTATAACTGATAGATAAAGTATAGTTAAAGAATAAGTGGTCAATGTCGAGTTCTTAAACTCATATGTTTCTGGTGAGTTCTTAAACTCACAATTTGTGGTAAGTTTAACGAACTTGATATAATTATGTGTGAATGGATATTGAGGATAATAGGAATAAATAGGTTACTAAGCAATTGATCCTTAGTAAAGGTGTAACAAACAGATAATATTAGTATTACTTGAATATGTATGATTCTATGTTGTGTATACAATAAGTATGTTTGTATAAGATAATATTTTCAACTTATGTATAAGTTATGGCAGAGGTTCTCGACTTTTGATTCACAAAGGGATAGCGGATGTTTAAAGCAGTATGTGTTATGGTATGTCAAGTGTTATGAATATGGATCTATGTGGGATTAATGAAATAAGTTGATATGAAGATAGTAATTATTTATCTAAGCACGGGTTAATGCACAAAACTAAATTTTCAAAATCTAATATTTTGAGTACATGATTATTTGATTAGAAAATTTTGCGTTATATGTTAAACAGATACGATAAGTCTTAGAATGTAAGTTAATAAGGAATAATTTATGATAATTCCGCTAAGACAAAAAGTGAAACTAAAGGACAGAAGAACCTGTCGATAAAGTTGGAGAACAACCAGGCCCGATACAGAATTTTGCGAATATGGACGATCAAGCTATGCAGAACGGAATACCAGCCGCGGTAAATCAGCCAAATAATCGAAAGACAAACGTCAAAGACTTCAAGGCAAATGGACCGCCAGGATTTAGGGGATCAACTGACCCAGTAGAAGCGTTTGTGATAGCTACGATAATAGAGGGGCAAAAGATAGCTTTTGCCACCCATACGATAAAAGGAAAGGATATAAAGGGAAAGTTTGTGTGTTATAACTATGAGCAGAAGGGACATATCTCTCCTTTCTATCCCAATTCAAGAATGTATATTGGGTGAGTTATTTGAGAATCAATGGAGTATAAGGTGGAAGACTGTCCAAGAAGGATAATGGAGGCAAGGATTGCGAATATGGGAAAAGGCAGCAGGACATTGGCGACAACAGGACCAACATCAACAAACAAACCAATGAAATCAACCGTAAGCGTCTTCAACATGACCGTTCAAGATACCGTGGCAGCCGGGGATGCAACTCCAGGTATTATTCTAATCAAATTTATTTTCTTATATATTATTAAATTACTTTATAAATTATTTTGAAGGAGGAAATTGAGTTCTGTTAGAAATCAATTTTTTGTATAAGTTGATAGATAAGTTTTATGCTAAATAGTTAAATATCAGTTCGATCAATTATGATTGAGATCTAATTGAAATGATTGTGTATGATATGTACCCTGGTATATATAGGTTTTAAAATAGTGATTTTAGGGACAAAATCTTTATAAGGGAGGGTGAATGTAATAACCCAATATTTTCTATATAATTAAATCAAAAATTTTGCGTATATTTTTTTTATTAATTATTTATTTTAAAGGTGAAAATGCGTGCAAGGTAATGTGTATGTATTTATGTAATAAATATAAAATATATTTATTACATGAATGATTATGGATAATTTTATTTTAGAATTATTGATCATTATAAAGTATATTCTTATAATAATTAATTTTACGATAATTTTTTTTGTTAATTAATTTCCATGAAAATATGCTTACATATTATTTGAATAATATATGAAATGATTATCAATTATTATAATAATTATTTTATGAATTTATTTTAGATTAATTAAGTTAATTATTTAACTTAATTAATAATGTTTTATATGGCAGATAAATTAGATATGGAATCCAAACCCTTATTTTGGATTTTTAATTAAGGAATGAGAATAATAATATTATATTATTATTATTCAGTGTTATAATTATGTATGCTTTGCGTGTAAGGTTAATGTGAAGATCAGTTTTGATGGAACAATTTTAAAGTTACTGATAAACCCTAATTGTGATTATGGAACAAGGAATGATGATAATAATATAATTATATTTTGATTTTTCAGTGCTATAAATATGTACTATATGTATGTGGACTGACAATGGTTGAACAATTATGGTGCAATATTTAAAAACCCTAGTTTTACTGTGGAAAACCCTAATTTGAAACTCAATTGTGAGTTTAAGACTATTATATAACTGTGTTATATGATTTTATGGTTAATTAGGTCAACCCTAATTAACATTTAGATATATTAATTTCTAGAAACCCTAATGTTTGAATTATAAACCCTAATTAACAAAATTATAAACCCTAATTACTAAATTAGCAAGGTTAATTATAATTAGTGATATTAAACCCTAATTTTCCTGTATAAAGTAATTAGAAAACTAACCTAATTAAGAAAACCCTAATTACAAATTTTAGAAACTAAAATTTTTATTTTGTACAAACCCTCATTGCTAAACCTTGCAAATGCTATGTGCAAAACCTTAAAGTTAAATGTGACACCCCCAAAATAGGTCCAATCCATCCAACCAATTCTGAGTTGCCAAATACATGGTACATAAAATAACTACAACTTTATTACTACCATTGTCGTGCAAAATACAACAACACATATACTGTGAGTTTTAATACCAACTGTGACTCATGTCCCAACCTTGGATAGCACGTCACAATGACACCTTACATAAAGGAACAGTCAATAACTATTTTAGAACTTAAAATGTTTGGGAAGTGCTCAAGGAAACCTTTGTACATAGGAGGCCATGAATATAAGTTATGATAGATATCATATGTCCAGAGAATTATCCTTGGTTGATCCAATAGACCCCAAAGAAAAATGAGAAGATTACTATCATCTTCCTTCCAATGGTGAGTCTTCTCTTGACATATAACTATCTCCACCATCTGTAATTGAACGTTATGTTACAACCAAACTCCAAGATCATATAAGTAGTACTCGTAGATATACTCAACAAGTGGATGTGCACAACCCTGTCTTATGATAACACGAGGTTGTATGTCATTAGACATCTTGTATGATAGTGGAAAAACACCCTTCCAAAGTTGGGTTCACCTCACATTATTGTTGTTCACCAAAATCAATTATTAAGTGACGTATAATATACGACACACATATCTTAGGTTCTCAATACAATTATATATTGTATGCCATGCCATTTTATAATGTGTTGAGAAACTTTGACAGTCTCGGACCACCACACTATTCCCCTGTTATCCCCGCTCGACTCAGCTACACTCTTATTACCTGAAAGGAATTGTGAAGCAAAAGGGTGATCACAAATAGCTCAGTAAAGAATATCATGACTAAGGATAATTAAATTATCAATAGCCTTCATTAGTAATAAATCAGAGATTTAGAATATATGGTAGATGATAAAACTTTTCAACCATAGTTACAGCGGAATGAGCAATCCATTAAAAGAGTCAAATAGACCATAATGTCTATTATCTTCTCTATGTTAAAAGTCCACCAACAATGTTTTATCCCAGTAACATCAATCAATAGTTCATGTCCACAATCATATGAATAACTCATAATCATATTTGTGGTTTCAAATTTCTTTTCTCATCCAGGACGAAGATAATTTACATCACCTGTCTTTACCTGAAACATCAAAGATCATGGTTATACCAAATCACAGTTCCTGTTCATAATCATACTATTCAATTCATCTTTGCACTACGGGCCAAAGATATTCATCAACAGTTCATCTTTGCACTACAAGCCAAAGATATTCAATAACAGGACATCTTTGCACTACGGGCCAAAGATATTCATCAATAGTTCATCTTTGTACTACAGGCAAAAGATATTCAATCAACAAATCATCTTTGCACTACTGGCCAAAGATATTCAACAATAGGTCATCTTTGCACTACATGCCAAAGATATTAATATCTCAAAGAAATATATAATCATTTTAGAATTTATATAAACAATAATTATAATCGTGTTGATCAATTCACCTTTGCACTTTAAGCTAAAGATATTCAATTATAAATTCAATGGTCATGATCATAAAATTCAACAATTCAACTTTGCACTACTGGCCAAAGAGAACCCATAGTCACGATCATACCAATAATCTACCCATATTTACACTCAAGTCAAAGATAAATTTCTTCACCAAGATTATAAAAATGTTATATATGATAATAAAAACAATATGATCAAAACATGAATTTAATTTCAAGAGTAAGATTTATAAATCAATAATTTCATAACACTTTAATCCAAATGTTATAAATCACTTAATAATCTCATAATCTAATAGTATTAATATTACCATAATATTTTAATCATTTCTTAAACTTATAAACAATTTATTTTAATTGTTTACACTTTACTAATTAATGCATTTAATCATCCTAAAATGCCAAACTCATAAAATTTCATCACCAATAACCAAAACCCTCATCAAAAATCTACATATATTTTATATAGAATTCCCAAGCCATAAAATCCTATTTTTCAATTTTGTTACTTCACATAACATATTTAATTCATTTACTCATAACTAGTCCATTTTCATGAAAAATACCAAATCAGTTCTAAAAATATTTCTTTTCTGGGATTTAGCAGAATATAGTCCCATATTGAACATATATTTTTCTCGGAATTTTTAAAATTCATTTACTATTTTTCATATGGCCAAAACTGCCGAATATTTAGACATTTATCATAAATTATACATTTGCCCAAACATTCTAAAATTTATAGGGTATACTGATATTATATAGACGTACTCCTAATAAAAATTTCATCAATTTTGGAGTTAACCACAAGGAGTTATAAGGGTTTACTTTTAAAATAGTATTTTCTCATAAAATCCATAACTCGTAATCTATACATCCAAAAATTGTCATTTTTGGACACAATCTAGGAAACTCATCAAATTATCATTTCACAATCTTCTAAAAATTTTTAAGGTCTGTAAAATTACGAAACTAAAAAACATAATAACCCTTAAAATCCCTTACCTCAAAAGAGCAGTACTTTTGACCGGAACATCGGATGTAAAGCCGAAGGAAACTTCCACTGAATATCAACCCTCAAAGTATCTAAATACTCATAAAAATACATTCGACAATATTGGGAGAAAGAAAACTTGTTTCTGGTGTGATTTTCAATCCTACATAAGCACCTATTTATAGGAAAATGCTAGAACGCCATAGGAGACTAAATTAATAAAATAATATTATTTATTTATCTCCCTTCTACGCCATCCTTGTTGAACAAGTGAGCATCCACCATTGAAAAATATTCAGCACATTATTTTCTACACCAACCAAAGTGGGTCCCACCTAAATTTAATAAAAATTATTTTATTTTCCGAAAATTCAGTAATTCATAGAAAATAGCTCGTTTATCAGAAATATACATATTTTATGTCCATTCCACACGAAATCGATTTCTCTACAACTTTTTTGTTTTATGTTTTTCCAAATTCCAAACCAAAAATATCTGAAATCCACAAACGGACGATTTTTAATACCTCATAAAATTCATAACAAATCATACGCTAATTTTTAACGGTTCAAAATTTGTGGATATATACTTAACTTATATATGTATAACATATCCAAAAATCACAACGATCCAACGGTCGGATTAAAATTTTAACTCACGCAATAGAGCATTAAGAACACCGATTTGATCTTTTAATACCTCTAATCCGACAAAATACTGATAAAATGCCTCAACATTAATTCCTTCATTTATAACCACATAAATAAATCCAATATTTATATCTGCATCAAATAAATATTTCCTTATCATATAAATCAATAATTAATTATTCACAAATAATATTACAGAATCACAATTATGACAACCAGGTGGTTCCCAGGAAAGAGGGGGCTTTCCAATAAGGATTTCTCCTTATTGGCGCGCAATTAGGTGACCAAACCTCTCCTTGACAAAACTTTCTAGACATTGCCAATAATGCTATCTAATAATATTATTCAAATAATGTGAATTATTGATCTTATAATGGGAAATACTGTGCAGTGACAATTATTGCAACAATAATAATATAAACTATCAACGCAGCAATTATTGAATCAATAAAATAAAATATTGAGCAAGAATTCACCGTAACAATTATTGAGTAGTGCCTTTTACGTAAGAATCAATAATTCAAAATACATGTAATACCGTGTGCTACTCTCTGCACCACGCCAGACATCGTATTTTAACCACCGAGTATTCCAACAAAGTTAATTCTTGAAATAACTACTTCTGTAGTTATTTATAAAAACTCAAACTTGTCATTTTCTTCATCTGACAGTTATTTTGTTATGGGGCCCATAAATGGCTGCGCCGTCGTATGAATATTCCCCAACAACAAGAATATTCTACAACTAAACGAATATTCCCCGACATAAATGAATATTTTATAACCACTTACGTATTTTAAAAAATTTCATATATCACCCTTAACTTTAACTTTTTATCAATTTAACCATTTACTGAATAACAATTATAAGAAAAATTAAATACTTTTATTTCATAAAATTCGGGGTCTTACATTAAACCCTAAGGGTCTAACCTTAAGGGTGTGTCAAGATTACAAATTGGCCATTAAAATTGCAAGCTTATTGACCACTTTGCCCTTATTATATAATTGAAGCTAACTTGTCAACTTAGATAATACTTTAGTTGGTGAACTACTTCAACCACCCCATGTGACTAAGAATGCCAACAATCAACTCTAAATATCAGCCAATACATGTATCTTACACTTATATATATAGATTGGAGAGAGAAAATGTCATTTGGTAACCTAATTTTGCACAACACATATCCTTAAGCTTCTCTCACTGAAACCCACGAAATTTCTTAGCAAATCAGTCCCTAATCCAAGCCCCACTATTACCTTTAACAAAATCATAAGCTAGAATCAAGATATATTAAATAAAATAGTTTAAAATGATTTTAATGTTATAAAAATTATTTTAAATAAAAATAATGTGTTTAAGAATATTTTAAGTTATAAAATATAACTTTTAATATTTAAAGGATAATTTCATTATTAATTTAATACTAATGATATTAATTTAATAATAAATGATATTAAGTTTATTTAATAATTATATTAAATAAATAGTTTAAAAATAGTTTTATTAATTTAAAAATCATTTAAAATGGATATAAATTAATTAAAAAAATTGAAGTCATAATAAATGACTTTTAATATTTGGAAAAATAGTACATTAATATTTTAATATTAATGGTAATTATTTAAAATGATTTTAAATATTTTAAAAATCATTTAAGGATAATATAAATGTTTTAAAAATATTTTGAGTTATTATAAATAACTTTAATATTTTGACAATGGTTTCATTAATAGTTTAATATTAATTAAATATTAATGATATTTGATATTTAAATCATTTTATAATGATTCTAGTGTTTGAAAATTCGTGATAAATTATAATAATTGTTTAAAAATTATTGTAAGTCATTTAAAAATGATATGACTGTTATTTAATTAGTCTTAATGGATATTGAACTTTGATATAGAGTCTTAGACTCGATTATTACCCGATAAGTCGTCGGTACGCCGACAGGTTTCAAAAATTGATTTGGACTTACATAATGTGTGTATATGTGTTTATTTGTGATTCAATGATTGTGGAACATGTGTGACAATGTTATTAGGTTATGTGCTGACTGCAATAAGTAGTACTATGTGTTATGATATGTGATTTTAATCGATAGAATGATCTTATTAATGATAGGTTTTGGTATAAAAGATAAAACTAAGTTGCGTATTGTAAGCAGCGGACCAGACAAGTATCCTACCTTTGCATTTCCTTTATGCATTGGATATGAGTAAGAAAGTTTTAGAATTATATTATTATTATGCTAGATTATTAAACCTTCTGTTTATTATTTTCTAAACATGGTTATATAAGTGTCCCCACTTGGGTAATCATTGTATTTAATCACATGTTGATATATATATATATATATATATATATATATATATATATATTGAACCCTAGTATGAATGTAGTAAAAGTAGTCTAAGCTATTTGATCCAACTAGACACAGATTCAAAAATATTGTTGAATATGATAAAACCCCATTGTATCCAATCAAATTGCTTTGGTTCGGATTCCTGACTAAGTATGAACATCCCGAACATGGGAAAATTTTTATGTGTGCAAGGCGGACAGAGTGAACGATAACATCATTCTTGGAATGTAGTATTGATCAATACAGGGCGCATTGGGCAGATCACTCTCGTGTCCGTAAGTTATGACACTTTGCAGATGAAGTTAAAAACAATGTTCATAGTATGTCACCTTAACCCTATATATATATTCGGTACGTAGTTTCAAAAACTTTGATATAGAAATAATATATGGTTATGATTGGTTCAGTTTACTTCACAAGTATTAATTCACTGTAGAAGTGATGTACAAAGAAAACATTTAATTCTTTCAGCTAATTATATTTAGAATTGTTATTACTTGCTGGGCACCCAAATGCTCATTCTTGCTTTAAATTTAAATATTTTCAGCTAAGCGTGATCAACCGGAAGGTTCAGTCATGAACAAGTAAAAAGGAAAGCAAACAGAATATGTTTTATGGTATATTTTATAATAGTTACACTGTGTTAAGATAATGATATGTATTATATATCATGTAAAGAATGTAGTAAGGTTGCGTACTTGGGATTAGACTCTGATAATTGTATATTAAGTTTGATATTTATATTATTGTTATTATTATTAATATTATTTTCGGTCATAGAAATGGTATCGTAAAGCATTGAATTCAGATTTCAAGTACCTGAATTTGGGGGCATTACATCAACGACATTCTTATTACATTAATAATATTATTTCCCTTCCTCGGTTCTAAAACCATTACATTCTTCGTTCATCGTACTATAATATATATAACTTACTAGTTTATTACAAGGTAAACTAATCGTTCATCTTTGTCTTGCCTTTATCCTTATCGGATCCTTTGGTTCGTTCGGTCCTAGCTGCATTCATATGGTTCTAGCAAGAGTGAGCATAAAAAGCTCAGTAAGTATAATAATTTCTTTCAAACAACATGTTTGAAACATAGGAATCGTATATCTTCAATAACTGAATAGTAGTTATGAAGTACTATCAATAATTCAAAATATCATTTTTTTTCCTTCAAAACGTTTTACAATGACAATATTCACTAAAACATCATGTCGACGTCGGGATTTTTGAGTGTCCTTTTTGTTACTTGTTCTTTGGTGTTCTCATGTTAATGTGAGATTTGTTTGAAAAAACAAGTGAAAAAGGTTCGACATGTATAATATCGACGATTTGACTTTAAGAGTCGCTAGTTTGTGTATTTAACTGGTTGCACCAACGCAACCTAAAAGGTTTGCACATTGACCCAGTCTTTTGACACTGCTAGACGGGTCTGTGAAACCGAGATTCATTTTTGTTCGGGGCTTGATTATGCGGAGGGAAGGTGTTAGGCACCCCCCAACATCCGTGTTACCACGGTGACCGCCACTTTTTAAAGAAATTATTATATGAATGTGTGTTTGTGTGTGTGTGTGTGTGTGGATCAATGTGCAGTTATTTGAAAGTAGTGCGAGGCCTCGTTCGCACCTATATACACAAGGTTTGAATTTTATAGGAAAATTTAGTTTTAACCAAGTTATAACAATGATGTTTTATAAAAGTTGTTTTTCAAACCCTGTGCTCAATAGGAATTGAGACCTTTTCATACTTCCATTTTATTATTAAATGTTCGGCTTGTTTGTTATTATTTTTGAGATGCGAAGCATTCTCGAAAAAATAATATCTGATGATCTTAGAACTCCTCATAAACATGTGATCATCCAAGAAAATTCGAGACATCAGTAAAATAATGTACAAAGCTAACTTACAATTTAAAAATGTCCATCATAGGAACCGAATCTAGATTCAGTAAACTGAACCTGTGATCACATGATTCCTAGGCTCACATGATACTGCAATTTGTATGGAAAGCAATAAGCGATTATATATAAAAAGGATAGCGATATCAGAGGCGATCAACCATATATATATAAAATATTATTAATATATATATATATATATATATATATATATATATATATATATATGGACATGATCAACCACTATAAAGTAAACTCCAAGTGTGACGAAATGTAAAAAAAGCTTTAAAAGCGATCAACTGCCACGAAGAAAACTCTAGGCGGGATGAAATGTAAATAAAGCTGTAAAAGGCCACGAAGTAAACTCCAGGCCTGACATAAATGTAAATATATATATATATATATATATATATATATATATATATATATATATATATATATATATATATATATATAAAAGCAGTAAACGCACTTGATGTGAATCCATGCTCATCGGATATGTCCGACAACAATTATATATATGTATATATATAAAAGCGATTAAACGTACCAGATGTAAAATCCAGGCTCGTCAGATATGTTTGACCACAATTATATATATATATATATATATATATATATATATATATATATAATTAAACGCATCGGATATAAAATCCGGGCTCATCGGATAAAAAATCCGACTACAGCTTTATATATATATATATATATATATATATATATATAAGCAATTAAACGCTCCAGACCGAAGTCTAGGCTCAATCGAGGCATAACTCAATAATGTTAGTCCATATATGAAATATATACATATATATAAGTATATATATATATATAGACAGAAATGAAAACCATGGACCGAAGTCCAGGAAAACACACTCACACGACTCTCAACGTGTACAACAGTGTGTGCTAATATGAAAAGAAGGCTTTATAAAATATAAGAAAGCTTACAATGGGCTGCCAAAGTAGACTTCTATTGACTTTAAATGGATAAACACTCAGCTCCCGCCGGATAAAAGATAGCTATATTTGAGCTAACTAGTTATTAGAGGTGAGGAAACACTCAAAAGATATGTATGCAGGGTAAAATGGACAGGGCTTCCTCGTCTTTTTCCATCCCTCTCCTCAAATGGCTGACCCCAAGGCTTGTATATATAGACGGATGGTCGCAGGTACACTTGCGGCAGTCGCAGTTGTACCTGCAGCTGGTCGTGATGCATCCGAGCCTCGTGGGACTCGTCGTCTCATTGTACGTGCACTTATGCACGTAATGTCCGCTCGAACTTGCAGAACTTCAATCCAATCATCTGAATGAGGTATATCTGACCTTATTCGCACCGCTTATGTCGAGAGTTACGCAATGACATGGATTAGAGGTTGTACGAAGTCAGGAAGAGGGGTCTATGCCCATGGTCTTCAAGCTTCAAATTCTATCCAAAGTACTGTCACACATAATAGTCACTCGGGATTGTTACTCCTCGGTTCTTGTGGGACATTGTTGGATATATGTATTTATGAAGTGTTGAGACGACGTGCTATTGTCGAAGGAACAAGATGACGTTTGACTCCTCGCCGGGGTTATCACCGGTTTGAGTTGAAAGTAGACGTTGCTCAGGGTTACAACTAAGATTGGACTACTTATTGGTATGCCTCAATATCATCTTGTGGAGATGGTAAGATGACGTTGTGACTCCTCACCAGGGTTATCGCCGGTTTAAGCGGAAAGCAGACGTTGCTCAGGGTTACATCTGAGATTGGACTACTACTTGTTTGTATGTCTCACTGTCATCTCGTGAATGTTCCTGTCTGCCCGTTGTTATCTCTAGGTCTGAGGTGTGTGTGCATTGACAGGATGTCTGTGGTTCAAGCTGATTGCATATGTTTAAAGCAAGAATTTTTGGGGTTATCGCCGGAACTGCAATGGCATCTCTTGGGGCTATCACCAAGGATGGGGTTGCTACTCCCAGTGTTGTCTCTGGGACTGGAACTGAGCGTCTTGTTGTTATCGCCGAGACAAAACTGCCATCTCCGGTGTTGTTGCCGGTCTTTTGATCTTGCAAACCTCGGGGTTATCTCTGAGATTGGAAATGACATTCCCGGTGTGTGTCCGGGTTTGAGATGAAGTCCCCGATTTGTGTTCTGGGTTGGTAATGATGTTCCCGGTTTGTGTTCCGGGTTGGAACTGAACTTCCGGTAGTATCCAGAATGGATGTAAGCTGTCTTCCAGGGTTATCTCCAAAAGACGAATCTACCCTCCTGCAATGTTAGTAATAGGAGCACAGAAAATTTAGAGTGTCTACAGATGCCCCTCTTTATCATATTCATGTAATGCAAGGCATGGATAGGATAAAGAATCCTAGACACTTGAAATGCAAGCAATATAAACATTATGCTATATGCAGCAACATGATGCAAATGCATGTAGAATGCATGAATGATTGTCAGGTAATCCTGTTGGGATGACAATCAGTGATGGCTTGGACATGCGATCCAAGTCTCCAAGGATGTTGATGTTGGGGCTATCACCAAAGTCCTAAATCCTAGACAATGGCTTATATTCCATAGAGGTACCTCTTGTGTGTAAGAGATCTGTGGGGATAAAGCTTTGTTTATTTGAGGATGTGTATAACATATTCCCTCATTCTGTCAGAGTTACTGCCAACAGTTTGTTGTTATCAGGGTTGCCTAATATTCGCTGATATGTGTATCACCGGATAAATCCCTGCTGGATGCATTGTCAAGGCTGCTTGACCTTCATTGATGTATGTGTCAATGGTAGCATTGCGTTGTGGCCCCCCACCGGAAGGTTGCTTTGATGGGTTTACTTGCCATCGACTAACATGACATCAAGGCTACTTGACCTTCATTGATGTGTGTATCAATGGTTGCATTGCGTTGTAACCCCCGCCAGGGAAGGTTGCTTCGATGGGTTTACTTGCCATCGGCTAACATGACGTCAAGGCTGCTTGACCTTTATTGATGTGTGTATCAATGGTTGCAT
Organism: Panax quinquefolius; assembly: GCA_020205615.1. Lineage (NCBI taxonomy): Eukaryota > Viridiplantae > Streptophyta > Magnoliopsida > Apiales > Araliaceae > Panax > Panax quinquefolius. Next base: position 64,825,583 of record CM035161.1, read on the forward strand.
TGCATTGTAACCCCCGCCGGGGATACGTAGATGCTTGAAAGATGTCCGTTGTAACCCACGTCGGGGATATGTAGATGTTGATAACTTCGGCATTGTAACCCCCGCCGAGGAGGTTTGATATGTCATGGTTTTGCGTTTTAACCCCCGCCGCGGAGGTTTTTAGGGTTATGACCCTGCAAATGATGACATCGGACCTTTGTGGGGTATTACCGAGTAAGATCTATAAAAGCAAGCTCATTGGTATAGTATACCTTGCATTAAGGTGAATACCTTTGAGACGACGGGATTTTAACTCTGACCGACGAGAAACCAGGATTTCAGGCTATTCCGCTCAATCGCATAGCACTTTTATTCCTGATTGGGTCTTTTTAGCTTGTGAGACCTCCTTTGCCACTCTAACTAGAGCGAGCCAGAGGTGTGGGACCCATGTAGGAGTGCCACAGGTGTACCTGCAGGAGCCAGCGGTGTTAGCTGCATGACCAACCGTGTTTATGTATAAAGTATCAAGTTGCTTTCATAAGTCATTTTCAAGTTGCGCAGCGAAGGAAATCCAAGAGCTCTTCTTCAGATCTGCTGAGTTCAGGCAACTTTCTGCATATTCTGCCACCGTACAAGCATTCTTCACTATCTTGGTAACACATGCATGTATTTTTTTTTCCAATTTCTGTCCATTAGAAAATGACTTATCTCATGAAATGCATTTAGACACATAGTAGTGAATATGCATGCTAATATGACTTGATAAAAAATATTTAACATAGTAAATGTTATTATTAAACCATGTTGAACATATTGATGTGAAAAAATTTGACTTTTAAACAGTCAAATTGGCCCTTTTACTGTCCTTTCTTATCCTATATGAGGACAAATGAGTAAAGGTAGACAAGCAAAATAATCCTGGTAATTAGACTACACTTACGGATTTTTTATTGCAATGTATTGATGCATACAGGATGTATATGACTGTGTACAGGTGTTCTACTGAATGGCCACCTAGTCATGCCTATGTGCATGTGGATAGTCCCATTTACAAAGGGGGCTATGGAAATTTTTTCCCAAAATGTAGGTATTGGGTAGTCATGCAATTTTAACTCTACTATAGATGTATGTTAAAACAATGCATGCATGCATGTAATCATAGAATGCATTTTGATAATACTCCAGGTAAGAAATTACCACACCCTTTCTGAGGTGATTTGGAGACTTGTTGTCCTGATATCATGGTTTCGGATCCCGCAGGACCATTTCTGGTGTACAGAGGAGGGCTTTTAAAGAGCCTCAATGTTGTTCTATTAGATAGCCTCATCGTTTAGCGGAGGCGGTGATACGTCCTATTCGGGTTGAAGTGCCGAATGTTGAGGATGAAGAGGAGGATGCACCGATCAAGGTTCCTGCTCTTGCTGTACGTGTTCCCCGTAGGGAATTGCCAGGTATTCAAGTGGCGAACCCAGATCTTCTGGGTGACTTGAGTAGGCATCCTTCAGTATACCTGCACGCAAACAAGGTATGAAGTTAGATCTTTAATCTTCCTTATTTCCTATTGATGAGGAGTCAAGGAGTCTGATGTTGATCTGTATTTGATGTAGGTTCCCACCTTCACACAGCCTCGAGGAAACTAGTTTAGCATCCACTATATGTATCAGGCCTTGCATGATGACTATAGAGCGATCGTCCATGGCTGGGGATTTGGGAGGTTCTTCTCCATTCTACCCCATCGCTGTCCCTGGGGTTACCTCAGGGCATTGTCTGAGTGGTGGTTTCACCAGACTCAGTCACTCCATTTGCTGAACTGTGAGGTGATGATGACACCGATGGATTGGCAGTTTATCACAGGTATGGAGTTTGGAGGGGAGCCGCTGCCTTGCACGACGGATATCACCCTTACTGCCGTCAGATCCTTGTCGGGAGTTCCGGTGGAGGCGCTTAAGGGCAGGACTGTTTATACAGGTCCTTTGAGCATAGATGCTATGAGTGGGCTGTTGAGTGAGCCCATACCTGATGATGTGAGAGTCAGGGATTGCATTCTTCGACGATTGTTCCTGATGATCATTTGGGGCTGCAACATAGCAGATAACTCTTCTACGGTGTCCTTCGTTTGATCAGCACCACTCGACACGTGGACCATATAAGAGAGTATTATTGGGGTTCCTACACTTTGCCTACTTCCTCAGGGGAATGCACATGCGATCGCAGGGCTTGACCGAGGCGTGGTTAGGATTCTACCCATTTCTGCTGGTGAGTGTTTCTCTTGTCTTTTCCCATGTATAGGTTAAGTGTGTTGACTGACAGCAGATGTTTGCCTTTGTGTTGGCAGTTTTGGGCCTATGAGAGGCTTCCTTGTTTCCATCTTGTGAGCGTGCTAGGTTTAGACACGTATCCATGAGGATGGAGATGGCATCATTCCATACTGGCGGAGGTCCCTGTTGCTGAGGGTTTCACTCATTGTCACCTATAGCTGAAGCTATTGACAGCCGATGTCCTCAAATGGATTCCCTACTCTGAGAGCTTTTGGGAGTTGGTTTTGAGGATGGGTACCCGACTGGAGTTGAGTACGTCATTTCTACCCTCAGGATTCCACTCTTTATAGATGGAGGATGGGAGCTCTATTTATGAGAGCGTGATATTAAGCGCACTACAGGAGAGATTTGTATGCCATATTGCCGTGTTCAGGGCTTAGCTCACCCTACAGCTTCATTACTCATGCTCTGGGCATAGATTATCTCCCTCTGGTTGGATTGAGGGGCATGATTACTTACCACCCACTGGCCGTGATGTGTCAGTTTGACCAGTTTCAAGATTTTCATCCGTATGAGGGGGCAGTGAGTCAGCGCTTCGCGTCACACCATTTATCAGTGGAGGACATATCCATGTTGTATGCATTTGGGATCAGTGAGAGTTGGATGAGTTTTACATCGGTCATCCGTTGTTCTGCAGTATTATTCAAGTGGATGGAGATAAAGATCGCATCACCGCGCGGTAGTATCCATAGTTTAGGGGATTGATTCTGACGATGAGGAGCCTATAGAGGAGGTTGTTATTCCCATCGATGATTTGACTGCTGGGCTGCCAACATTTGTGATGGATCCTCCCACCCCGATTGCCATTGTTACTCGATATTCGGCACAACATTTGGAGCAGAGCTTACATCTGATGACCTATGATAGAGATCAGGCTAGGGCCACGATGTTAACATCTCTTGATGAGAGAGATACTGCTCTGTTAGAGAGGGATGAGACTAGATCAGCTAGGGATGCATTGATAGTGGAGCGGGATGCCACCTTATCTGCTAGGGATGTGGCCATCGCAGATAGTACTTCAGTTAGATCGCAGATGATTATCAGTCTTGCCGACATGAGTGCTTACATTGATGAGCATTATGCCAGCATGCAGTTAGCCTCTGATCTGCTAGCTCGTGTAGATACCCTTGGGCAGGAGCTTGCATTGCTTCCTCCGTCGTCAGAGAGGGATGCTATGTTAGATCTGATAGTCCGCATACAAATAGATCTGTAGATAACTTTGTATTTTCCTGCATAGACTAGCTTAGCCATTTTGTCATGTACAACACATATGTATATATCAAACAGTATTATGTATGGCAGGTAAGTATATTTTGATTCACTTCCCTTTTAGTTTTGCCTTGATACTTGCTTGATGTTTACCTGTTTCTCCAGGGCCTTGTGATCTTGATGCATTCTGAACTTATCCTTGATAGATGGACATTGAGACGTCGCAAGATCTCTCAGAACGGATAACTGATTTATGTAAATCCCTACCATCTTTGGTGTCTTGGGATTGGTATCTTTATGGAATGTGGAGAGGAGGATGGTTTCTTCTTCTCTGAGATTGACCGCACCACAGATGGTCACCAGTACTTCTATTTGTGAGAAGCCTAGTTAATTCCATCTCTTAAGGATTGGTATTTCTCTTTGAGGCACTATTGTAGCTTAGATGGTCACCAAATCTTCTATTTATGAGAAGAGGTTGGGTAATTCCATCCCTTTGATCTGAAACCGATGAATTGGGGCAAATTAAAGGTAGATCCCAGTACCGTGTGATAAGTATATTGTTCTGGTAGAGGTTAGACTGCACCATGAATGGCTGCCTACGTACTCCTATTGAAGAGGAGATCAAATCTGCGTAGTTCGAACCTAGTTTAGGAGGTTCAATGCTGAATGCGGAAGGTAGATGGGTGTAGAAGTATTTTTGTTGTTTTTGTTGTTTTGTGGAGAAAGGGAAGAAATGTTTTTGTTGTTTTTCTTTATTGCAACCGGGCCATATAGAATATGGTTGCCTACGTACCCCGGGTATCAGGGAGATCAGGTCGACGTAGTTCGCCCCTCAAGACGAATTGAAGGCGAGAAAAGTGTGAATCCCATGTGCAGCTATATTGCAGGGAGAAGAAAGTTTGATCCCACAATGGGGACAAACTACAAGTGTATAAAAAGTTTGATCCCGTCCTCAGGACAAACTGCAGGCGTAGAAAAGTTTAATCTCATCTTCAGGATAAACTGCAGGTGTGAAAGGTTCAATCCCGTCTTCAGGATAACCGAAATTATGAAAGGTTAAATCCTGTCTTTAGGATAACCGAGATTGTATGAATGGTTTGAAATGAATTAAAACCAGGCTGCTGGCTTGAAGTGTGTGTTTCCTTGAGGGGCAGAAGAATATGTAGAAAGGAAAGGGTTCAAAATCAGAATGACTGGTGATTTGATGATCAAAACCAGGATGTTTGTTTGATGGTAACTTCAGACATAGTACCATTTCACGGTGTCCGAGTTGATAAGTTGTGGAAATTCATCGCCACCCATTTCCTAAAATCTGAGAGCACCTCTTGTCAATACTTCCTTGACAACAAATGGGCCTTCCCAGTTAGGTAGCGAATTTTCCCTTAGATTGATCTTGGTTGTCAATGATCTTCTTCAAAACCAAGTCATGTCGTTTGAATTGCTGTAGTCGGACTTTTCTATTGTAGGATCGTGCGATCCTTTGCTGATATAACTAACCATGGAAGATAGTCGCGGATCATCTGTCGTCTATCAGAGACAATTGGTGATACCTATCTTGTACCCATTGGTCTTCATCCAACTGAGCATCCATCAATACTCTTAGGGATTCCATTTCCACTTCTATGGGAGCACTACTTCCATCCCATAGACTAATGAGTAGGGGGTTGCCTTAGTGGAAGTTCGCATGGAAGTTCTATAGGCTAATAAAGTCAGAGGCAAGAGGTCAGGCCATCCTTTGTGATTGGCGGACATTTTTTGCATGATCTTTTTGATGTTTTTATTAGCAGCTCCAACAACACCATTCATCTTTGGACGGTAGATGACGGAGTTGAGATTTTTGATGTGGAATTTTCTGCATAACTCCTCCATCATTTTGTTGTTGAGGTTCTTAGCATTGTCTAACATAATGACCTCTGGTTGTCCATATCAAAAGATGACATTATTTCTGATGAAAACAATGATAACTTCTTTAGTAACATTGGGGAAGGATGTTGCTTCTACCCATTTGGTGAAGTAGTCGATCATGGTGAATATGAATCGATGTCCTTTACTGGCTTTGGGCTCGATGGGCCCGATCACGTCCATTCCCCACATTGAGAAGGCCATGGTGAACTCATATTGTGGGGTTCCCTTAGAGGGGCATGGATAGAATTCCCATGAATCTAGCATTCATAGCACCTCTTGACGTGATCATCACAGTCAGCTTTGAGTGTAAGCCAATAATGTCCTATTCTAAGAATTTTCTTAACAAGTAGGGGTCCGCTCATGTGAGGGCCACATACTCCACCATGGATCTCATCCATGAGTCTTTGAGCTTGGTCTTTATCCAGACATCTGAGGAGACCTAATCCTTCATCTCTTTTGTAGAGTGCATCTTCGCTAAGGTAGAATTTTATAGCAAGTCGATGAATCCACCTCTTCTCAGTTAGGCTCACCTCAACGGGTGTAGATCCATCTCGTAGATACTCCTTGATGTGCTGATACCAAGGGTTGTGGATGGGAGCTAACTCATCCGATACTTCTCCAATGTAATTCCCATAAACTGGGGCTTTTTGCAGAGCAAACGTGATGTTTGGCATGTTTTCCTTGTCCGGTATGTAAACCAAGGAGGCCAACGTTGCTAATGCATTTGCAAAATCATTCCTATTACGAGGAATGTGTAAAAAGGAGATTTCTTCGAACTCCAAAGCCATTTGTAGAACTTGCCAATGGTAAGGCAGCAAATGTAATTCTTTAGCTTGATAGATTCCTGTGGATTGCTTGATTACCAATTCGGAATCCCCAAAGAGAGTTAATCGCCTGATGCCCATTGAACGGGCAAGTATTACCCCCATGATACAGCATTCATACTCAGCTGTGTTGTTGGTGCAGACAAACTACAATTTAACGGCGACAGGATATTGCTCCCCCGTACCGGATATTAGAATTGCTCCAGCTCCAAAGCCTTCTATGTTAACAGCTCCATCAAAATACATTCTCCACATACGGGATGTATCGTACTGATGTTGTAGCTGAATTTTCATTACTCCTTCCTCAGGAAAGTATGTTTCTAAGGGTTTGTAATCCCCTACAGGTGCGGCGGCCAGTTGATCCGCAATTCCCTGACCTTCGACAGACTTTTGCATCACATAGAGGAGGTCAAATTGCTATAGGATCAACTACCATCTGGACAGTCGACAATTCAGTATGGGCTTGCTGAACACATACTTGAGAGGATCCATTCGGGATATGAGATGGGTTGTGTGACCATGGAGGCATTGTTGTAACCTCATGGAAGCCCATGCTAAAGCACAACCAGTTTTCTCAATCAGAGTGTACTTGTGTTCACTGATGCTAAATCTTTTGTTGAGGTAATAAATAGCTCGTTCTTGGCCTCTATTGTCTTTCTGCTCCGGCATGCAGCCCATATCATTATCATATATGGACAGGTACATGAACAGGGGACCATCATCCCTGGGTGGTACCAAAATAGGAGCGTTAATCAGTTGCTCTTGGATTATGAGGAAGGCTTTCTGACACTCAACATTCCATTTCATGGAGGAGTTCTTCCTTAATAGCTTGAAGATAGGCTCATAGGTTGCTGTGAGTTGAGAAATAAATATGCTAATGAAGTTGATTCTTCCAAAAAATCCCTGTATTTCCTTCTCTGTCTGAGGAATCGGCATTTCCTTGATGGCCTGAATTTTGGTAGGATCCAGTTCAATCCTTTTGTGGCTGACTAAGAAACCTAGAAACTTACCTGACTTAACACCAAAGGCGCACTTGGCGGGATTCAACTTCAAGTTGTACTTACGCAACCTGTTGAAAAGCTTTTTGAGATGGTTTAAATGGTCATCCTCCTTTCGGGATTTGACGATGATGTCATCCATGTAGATCTCTATCTCTTTGTGCATTAAATCGTGGAAAAGAGCCATCATAGCTCGCTGATATGTTGCCCCGACGTTGATGAGGTCGAATGACAACCGTCTATAGCAAAAGGTTCCCCAAGACATGATGAAAGCAATTTTTCACGATCTTCCTCAGTGACCATAATTTGATGGTACCCCGCAAAGCAATCAGCAAAGGAGTACATGTCGAATTGAGAAGTATTGTCAGTAAGAATGTGGATAAAGGGCACGAAAAAGATATCTTTAAGGCAAGCTTTGTTCAAATCCGGTAAGCCACGCAAAATCGCACCTTTCCCCCTGGTTTAGGCATGAGAACAATGTTGGATATCCACTTCGGATATGTAGACACCATGATGATGCCAGCTTGAAATTGTTTCACAATTTCCTCTTTAACTTTTAAACTCCATTCAGGTTTCAATTGCTTGAGCTTTTGCCTAACTGGCTTGAACCCTTCTTTAATGGGAAGGCGATGAAGAACAATGTCAGTGGACAAACCCACCATGTCTTCATGAGACCATGCAAACACATCCTAGAATTGGGTTAATAGTGCAACCATGTCACTCCGTTGATTTGTGGTATGGTCTGAACCAATCTGGATTAGCTTAGGGTTATCTAAGGTTCCGAGATTGAAAGGAGTGGTTTGATCAAGATTGGGTTTCGATTTGTCTGCGACCCATTCCTTAATCTTTTGAGGAGTCTCAATGTCCTCTTGGATGTCCATCAAGTCTGAGTCCAACTTTGCATCAAAGTTACAGCCCTTGTGGAGAGAAGGCATGTCATCAGCAAGAAAGGACAAGCACATCTAAATTCAAAGTCCTGAAACAAAAGATGCTTTCACTTAATATATGCAACTGTTCAATCATACAAAAGTGTTAGCATGTACTTGATAAAATAACTGCTAGTGCTGTAAAGAAAAGCAAGCAATTAAAGTTATCTACATGGCAGAGGGATTTTCTGCCCATTTACCCTCGTCGACCAATGAATGGAGTGCTACTCCAATTGTCGAGGGAAAAGTCCTGATGGACTGCAGTGATGGAAGGATCGTCATTCTTCCTTCTCCCGGATGATAACCATGACATCTGGGCAATGAACGTCTAGGGTGTATCTATTTTATGTTCATCATGAATAATGACGCGAATGCCTGCCATCATCAAGGCAAGATCATGTTTACGTTTTCGTTCTTTTTCTTCCGCCTCGGGATCAAGAATCCACACTTCTTTTGCTTTGATTGGCACTGGTTTCAGAAATAGCATAGCCACAACATGGGCTGGAACCTTTACTGGAGATTGCATCAAATCATGAGGTAAAGGTATAGAGAATCGCCGTGTGGCGGAAGCTTGAGGAACCTGCTTGTGCTTATGAGGATTCCTGTAACTGGAACTGGCAGAATAGCCTAGTCCGGCTATTCCAATTTGACTGGATATTTGGATAGGGTGCTTAATACCCTGCTTATCCTTACCAAGCCCTTGTACAGGTTGATGACCCAATAACATCATTTCTTGAGTGGCCAACATAACTTCGGCATAAATCTTGGGTACGGGAAGTGGCGCTCCAATAGAATGGTATTGCGTGTTACTCACTTCCAGAGTATGGAAACTGGCCGATTCAACTTCTGAATTGAAGCTGATAATTGGTAGAGTTCCTTGTTCAGGACAATCCGGCTCAGCATTGACAGTTACTAGACTATTGTTGATAATGTATTTGAGTTGTTGATGTAAGGTGGAGGGAACAGCTCCAGCCATGTGTATCCATGGTCTCCCCAATAGCAGGTTGTATCTTGAGTCTATCTTGAGGATGTGGAAGGATACATTGAATGTATTTGGACCAATCTTAATTGGCAATTCAATCTTTTCGATGGCATTTCGTCGGGATCCATCAAAAGCTCTGATAACCATATGGTTGCTTTGGATCCGCCTGAGATTGACATTCATCTTCACCAAGTTGGCATAAGGACAAATATTTAGAGATGAGCCTCCATCTATCAATACTCCTGCTAGCATGTACCCGGAAGACAAAACTGTAATATGTAAAGGCTTGCAATGACCGGTCCCTTCGGGAGGTATGTCGTCATCAGTGAAGGATATCACATTGTTGTTGAAAAATGTGATCAACCAAATATTGAAATTTTTCCACATCCACTGATTTTGACAAATAGGCTTCTTCTAAAACCTTCAGTAAGATCTTCCGATGATCCTCGGAAGAGAAAACCAAATCCAGTATAGAAATCTGGTGTGGAGCTTCTCACAAGCTTAAAACCACTTTGGCTTCATTGTGGCCCATAGTGCGGAGGAAGTTTTTAATCTTCTCCATGGGCAACTTCCCATTTGCTTCGCAAGTAGGTTTAATAACCCATTGAGGAAGATACAGTGGATTTTCCTTCAACACTGTAGCAGTAGTATGAGACGTGGATCTTTCAGCTTCTCCATAATTCCATGGAACTTTGTGTAAGCTAACAACAGGATGTTGTGGTCTGAAAGGTAAAGGAATTGACTCTGGTGCGGCCACTTTCAAAGGATTGTCAGCTCCTTTGAGTTGAATTGGTTGTATGGAAAATACTTTGTGATCCTCATCATCCACTTCGATATAATCGCTCTCGATCCCTTCCATTCGGTATGACATGCATTCCCACCCTTGAGCTGCACAGTGTAATCATCTGCTATTTGTAGGACACCGCTATCAATAAGATTCTGAATAAGATAGCGGAGTGCCCAGCATTCTTCTGTGCTTTGACCACGAGAATGTGAATGATATTGACACATTTCATCGAGATTGAACCGCCTCGACTGGCGAGGATTGATGGGAGGGAGAAGGAAGGTAATTCTTCCTTCGTTGATCAACATCTGTAGTATCTCCTCCATAGATTGGCCCAAATAGGTGAATTCCCTCTGATTGGTAAAATCCCGACGGGCTTTAGCATTTGCTCGCTTCACAACCTTATCCTCCATAGCTTCGCTTTATGAAGGTGGTGAGGAGGCATTCATAACAAAAGGAAGGAGATAAGCATGCTCCTACCTGATTAATTGGCGTGTGACTTGATGCTAGTGGGTCACCAGTTCTGCCAATTGTTCAATTTGTTTGGAAAGAGCTTTCATCTTTCATTCCATGGTAAACTGGAACTTTTCATAATCCCATTTGTCAACACCGTCTATGATGGGTTGGGATGATTTGCCGTTAGAATTGGAACCTTGTACAGTGCTCCAACTGATCATGTTGACCTCTTCTTCTTTGTGTTGAGGAAGAGGGTTGTCTTGCACATGAGGTTGATCTGGTTTGGTGACCACGATCTAACCATTATTTATTAGATCTTGAATCTTATGCTTCAAGGCCCAACAATCTTGAGTATCATCTCCAGGTGCCCCGGCATGATAAGCACACTTCTGAGTAGCATTAAAACCCCTCCCATTAGGGTTGGCTGGTGGAAGAAGATGTGTAATTTTCTTCCGACGGCGATCGGAAGAGCAAGAATATTCTCGAGCGAGTTCCCCTAAGGGTGTGAACGTTCGAGGTCGCTTTACTTCTCCACTTTTAGGCAATGGAGGGTTTGAGGATTGTTGGAAAAGGGGAGTAGTTTCTCCTCTGCATAGGCATGCTTTGATTGCCTTTTTGTCCTTATAGTTTCAAGGAAACATCCTCCTCTTTCTTTTTATGGACCCTCCGGGGGTTATTTCCATAAGATCCAGATTGGATGTGCTCAACAACAACTTTAAGAACGGCTAGCTCTTGAATTTTACCGGACTTCAATCCCATCTCAGCCATCTTGTCGTGTTTAATCATTTCAGAAAATGGTTTGCCAATACCAGCAAGAACTCTTTCATAGAAAGGAGCTTCCTATACATCTATGAAAGTCATGACCATTTCTGATTCTGTCATGGAAGGAATAACTTGAGCGTGAAGCGCCTCCACCTTTGAGCATACTCTCTAAATGACTCATTAGACTGTTTCTTGACCTTGGTAATTTGGTACTGGTCAGGAGCCATCTAAGATTGAAAATCGTATTGAGTAAGGAAGGCGTGAGCCAGCTCTTCCCGACTATGGATCTTAGAGTTGTCTAACTGGTATACCATGAACAAGCTTCTCGAATCAGACTTTTACGAAAAAAGCGCATTTGGAGCTTTTCATTTTCTGCGTAAGACCCAAGTTCTCCGATGAACACCTTTAAATGTATAAGGATCCCTAATCCGTCATATTTCTCAAAATCGGGGTCTTGAATTTCTCTGGATATTGAATAATGGGAAATATGCAAAGGTCTCAGATATGAAACACTGCCATGGGTTCCAATCCCTTTGAGAACACAGATGGTTTCCTCCATTTGGAGGACCTTCTTCCAGATATCACCGGTGTTTGGATCTCTTTTGAGATGGGTGTTTTCAGGGTCTTTGTTGGTTGTATCCAACTGATGTTCTGAAATTGTTTTTTCCAAACCTTGAACTCCTCCTTGTGTAGAGGATTCTGTATGTGTAGGTATCTTCGTACCCTGAGTAGACTGGTGTAATTCTTTTAGTAGAACAACCAAGTCTGTGATTTGTTTACTTAATCCGTCAAATTCTTCTCGGGAGACAGTATTAGACTGGTCAGAAGAAGACATGATTGGGTCAGAAGCTTGCGGCCTTTTGGACTTTGAGGGGTAACAGGCCCAATTGCTTCCCTACAAAAGACTTATTTAGTTTAGTCTTAGGGTAATGTAAATGTTATCATAACATTTCCGTTTAGGAATTTTGTCCTGCAAAAATGGTTGTTAATTGATAACATGTCATGAAGCACAGATATTCTTCATATTTTCCATTACATATGAATGAACATGGAATAGAATTACAAGTAAATACTTTTACAGGTAATTTAATATGGAAAGTATGAAGAAACTTCCCTCCGCGTTTGGTTTATCAGAGGCTGACCTATCTTAGGGTTACTCTCGCCGCTTTTTGGCATGAAGGTTCCCAGATCATCACAATCTACTTGATGGGAAGTTAATCCGGTCGTTCAACTGGAGCGAATCTGAGTGGTGCTTTTCCTGAGCCCCGGGGAATTATTCTTCCCACGAGTCCAGTAATCAAACACCGACAGGATAGCCTCCTGATGGAGGAACCACACAACATACATTCACATACAACGTGTCTCACCTTTTATGCAAAATGATGACATGTGCGAAGCACTAATATCATAGATAGATATTTAGCAGTGCAGTAAATAATGATGCATTCGTACATATTCATCAGAAATGTAAATGCAACATTCACACATAAGCATATAACAATTTTTGAAAAGCTTGAAATGGCGGCTTAAGCCCTCTTACTAGAGTCCCCAGCAGAGTCGCCACCTGTCGACGTCGGGATTTTTGAGTGTCCCTTTTCGTTACTTGTTCTTTGGTGTTCTCATGTTAATGTGAGATTTGTTTAAAAACATGTAAAAAAGGTCCGACATGTATAATGTCGATGATTTGACTTTAAGAGTCGCCAGTTGGTGTATTTAACTGGTTGCACCAACGCAACCGAAAAGGTTTGCATAATGACCAAGTGTTTTAACACTACTAGACGGGTCTATGAAATCGAGATTCATTTTGGGTCCAGGGGCTTGGTTATGCGGAGGGAAGATGTTATGCACCCCCCGACATCCGTGTTACCACGGTGACCACCAATTTTCAAAGAAATTGTTATATGAATGTGTGTGTTTGTGTGTGTGTGTGGATCAATGTGCAGTTATTTGAAAGTAGTGCGAGGCCTCGTTCGTACCTATATACACAAGGTTTGAATTTTATAGGAAAATTCAGTTTTAACCAAGTTATAACAATGATGTTTTATAAAAGTTGTTTTTCAAACCCTATGCTCAATAGGAATTGAGACATTTTCATACTTCCATTTTATTATTAAATGTTCGGCTTGTTTGCTTTTATTTTCGAGATGCGAAGCATTCTCGAGAAAAAAATATACAGCAGTGTTGAACTCCTCATGGGCATGACAACCATCCAAGGAAATTTAGACACTGTAAAATAATGTACAGGCTGCTTACAGCTGAAAAATGTCCATCATAGGAACCAAATCTAGATTCAGTAAACTAAACATGTGATCACATGATTCCTAGGCTCACATGATACTGCAATTTGTATGGAAAGCAGTTAGCAGTTATATATATATAAAAGCTATAAATATATATATACAGACATGATCAACCACCACAAAGCAACTCCATGGGGGATCAAAAATGTAAATATATAAAAGCGGTAAATATATATATATATATATATATATAAAACATGATCAACCACCACGAAGTAAACTCCAGGTGGGATGAAATGTAAATAAAGCTGTAATGTCCGCTCGAACTTGCAGAACTTCAATCCGAGCATCTGAACGAGGTATATCTGACCTTCTTCGGACCGCTTGTCGAGAGTTATGCAATGACATGGATTAAAGTTTGTACGAAGTCAGGAAGAGGGGTCTATGCCCATGGTCTTCAAGCTTTAAATTCTATCCAAAGTACTGTCACACGTAATAGTCACTTGAGATTGTTACTCCCCGATTCTTGTGGGACATTGTTGTATGTATGTATGTATGAAGTGATGAGACGACGTGCCATTGTCGAAGGAACAAGATGACGTTTGATTCCTCACCGGGGTTATCGCCGATTTGAGTTGAAAGTAGACGTTGCTCAAGGTTACAGCTGAGATTAGACTGCTGCTTGTTTGTATATCTCACTATCATCTGTGGATGTTCCTGTCTGCCCGTTGTTATCTCTGGGTCTGAGGTGTGTGTGCCTTGACAGGATGTCTGTGGTTGAAGCTAATTGCATATTTTTGAAGCAAGCATTTCTAGGGTTATCGCCGGAACTGCAATGGCATCTCTTAGGGCTATCACCAAGGATGGGGTTGCTACTCCCAGTGTTATCTCTGGGACTGGAACTGAGCGTCGCGGTGTTATCACCAAGACAGAACTGTCCTCTCCGGTGTTGTTGCTGGTCTTTTGATCTTGCAAACCTCGGGGTTATCTCCGAGATTGGAAATGACATTCTCGGTGTGTGTTCCGGGTTTGAGATGAAGTTCCCAGTTTGTGTTCGGTTGGTACTAATGTTCCCTGTTTGTGTTCCGGTTGAAACTGAACTTCTGGTAGTATCCGAAATGGATGTAAGCTGTCTTCCAGGGTTATCTCCAAAAGACGAATCTACCCTCCTGCAATGTTAGTAATAGGAGCGCAAAAAATTTCGAGTGTCTATACATCAATTCTGGCTCAAGACCATGAGCATTTCATAATTTATTTGAAAAGGACAACCCGTCACTAAGTCCGTAAGTCCGACATATCTTACGAGCACTTCTGGGTGATCATCCCATAGTACTCTATGTTGATCAACATTACATCCTTTAAAAGTATGTACATTTAAGTTTTGGCAACCTCGCGTTCCCATCGAATAATCGATGAAAAATACATTTGTTTATTCATACTCAAGCTTACCTTGAATCCGTACCAAACAATTGGCGTAGGATAGCGTTAACAATTTTATATTGAAAGACTTATAAATAAATCAATCAATCTTCAAGATTAGTCTAGCCGAGTTAAAACTGGCATCAACATTTTCGTAAACAATTCATGCGTATTATAACATGAATCACTGAAAACCTGGCTAACACAAAGGTTAGACAAGTGTTTAGAAAAACTTTCCTTCAGCGTCTGCTAGAGTATAATAACTTTTCCTTTTAGAGTATAATAACTTAAAAATTTAATTCTCAAAAATCCGATTTTTCTGTGACTCTAGTGTAGGTACCACTGTATCAACCGATGTTACATCCATCCCTTCCTCCACATCGTTCATCATACTAAGGTATGACGCTATATACATATCTCCCTCGGAGTAGTCTTCCTCAGAAAAGTACTCCTCTATCTCCGACTCCTCTAGAATCACTAATGGTACCTCCGCCACCGGCATAGGTACAGGCTCTACTCTGTTCACAATTTCTTCATTCACCGCATGTATATCTCTATACATCAAGCTATCAATCGACATCCTACAATAACACATATGTTGATTAATACATAACACACAATAGTATAAGCACAAATCACATTAAATTTATTTAGGGTTACTTTCCATCTTTTAAATATTTCGGTACTGAGTTTACTCAATACCTTATTGACTCATTCAACTTAAGTAAAGCTCGAGTTTACTTCCTTCGGACTTTTCTTCCTTAACGAGGTTATTAGCCTAAGGTTCTTCCCCCCTTAAGTTTTATAACCTAATGCTTTGATACCAACCTATGACGCCCCCAAATCTGGGTATCTTCCAACCCGACAGATGGTGCTACACGGTACTCATAACTGTACATTCATTCTATTGAAATGACATCAAAATGTGTGTATCAACAACATTCTTATTACATTAATAATATTACATCCTGTTCCCAGGTTCTAAAACCATTACATTCTTTGTTCATCATACTATAATATATATAACTTACTAGTTTATTACAAGTTAAACTAATCGTTCATCTTCGTCTTGCCTATATCCTTGTCGAATCCCTCGGTTCATTCAATCCTAGCTGCATTCATATGGTTCAAGCAAGAGTGAGCATAACAAGCTCAGCAAGTACAACAATTTCTTTCAAACAACATGCTTGAAACATAGGAATCATATATCTTCAATAACTGGATAGTAGTTACAAAGTACTATCAATAATTCAAAATAGCATTTCTTTTCCTTCAAAACGTTTTACAATGACAATATACAGTAAAACATCAATTCTGGCTCAAGACCATGAAAATTTCATAATTTCATTGAAAAGGACAACCCGACACTAAGTCCGTAAGTCCGACGCATATCTTACGAGCACTTCTAGGTGATCAGTACATAGTACTCTATGTTGATTAACACTACATCCTTTAAACGTATGTACGTTTAAGATTTCGCAACCTCGCGTGCCCATTGAATAATCGATAAAAAATACATTTGTTTATTCATACTCAGGCTTACCTTGAATCCGTACCAAACAATTGGCGTACGATAACGTTAACAATTCTATATTGAAAGACTTGTAAATAAATCAATCAATCTTCAAGATTAGTCTCCGAGTTAAAACTGGCATCAACATTTTCGTAAAACAATTTATGCGTATTATAACATGAATCACTGAAAACCTGGCTAACACAAAGGTTTGACAAGCATTTAGAAAAACTTGCCTTCAGCGTCTGCTAGAGTATAATAACTTTTCCTTTTAGAGTATAATAACTTAAAAATTTAATTCTCAAAAATCCTATTTTTCTGTGGCGTTACAACTTCATAGTTATAATAAAAATTTAATTCTCAAAAATCCATTTTTTCTGTGACTCTAGTGTGGGTACCACTTTATCAACCGATGTTACCTCCATCCCTTCCTCCACATCGTTCATCATACTAAGGTATGACGTTATATACATATCTCCCTCGGAGTAGTCTTCCTCAGAAAAGTACTCCTCTATCTCCGACTCCTCTAGAATCACTAATGGTACCTCCGCCACTGGCATAGGTACAGGCTCTACTCTGTTCAAAATTTATTCGCTCACCGCATGTATATCTCTATAGATCAAGCTATCGATCGACATCCTACAATAACACATATATTGATTAATACATAACACACAATAGTATAAGCACAAATCACATTTAATTTATTTAGGATTACTTTCCATCTTTTAAATATTTCAGTACTGAGTTTACTCAATACCTTATTGACTCATTCAACTTAAGTAAAGATCGAGTTTACTTCCTTCAGACTTTTCTTCCTTAACGAGGTTATTAGCCTATGGTTCTTCCCCCCTTAAGTTTTATAACCTAATGCTTTGATCCCAACCTATGACGCCCCCAAATCTGGGTATCTTCCAACCCGACATATGGTGCTATACGGTACTCATAACTGTACATTCATTCTATTGAAATGACATCAAAATTTGTGTATCAACGACATTCTTATTACATTAATAATATTACATCCTGTTCCCAGGTTCTAAAACCATTACATTCTTTGTTCATTATACTATAATATATATAACTTACTAGTTTATTACAAGGTAAACTAATCGTTCATCATCGTCTTGCCTTTATCCTTATCGGATCCCTTTCATTCGATCCTAGCTGCATTCATATGGTTCAAGCAAGAGTGAGCATAACAAGCTCAGCAAGTACAATAATTTCTTTAAAACAACATGCTTGAAACATAGGAATCATATATCTTCAATAACTGGATAGTAGTTACAAAGTACTATCAATAATTCAAAATAGCATTTCTTTTCCTTCAAAACGTTTTACAATGACAATATTCAGTAAAACATCAATTCTGGCTCAAGACCATGAGAATTTCATAATTTCTTTGAAAAGGACAACCCGACACTAAGTCCGTAAGTCCGAATATCTTACGAGCACTTCTGGGTGATCAGCACATAGTACTCTATGTTGATTAACACTACATCCTTTAAACGTATGTATGTTTAAGTTTTCGGAACCTCGGGTGTCCATTGAATAATCGATAAAAAATACATTTGTTTATTCATACTCAGGCTTACCTTGAATCAGTACCAAACAATTAGCGTAGGATAACGTTAACAATTCTATATTGAAAGACTTGTAAATAAATCAATCAATCTTTAAGATTAGTCTAGCTGAGTTAAAATTGGCATCGACATTTTCATAAAACAATTCATGCGTATTATAACATGAATCAATGAAAACCTGACTAACACGAAGGTTAGACAAGCGTTTAGAAAAACTTGCCTTCAGCGTCTGCTATAGTATAATAACTTTTCCTTTTAGTCTTTACGGTCTCTACAATACATAACCACATAACATACCATATTAGATTATGAATGAACATACACGGTTCCTAATGAATCTTACCCTTCTTCTCAATCTAATCATGTATTAGATTTATTATTATTGGTTCTGACTTGCCATTATCTTTTAAATCATTCCTACCAACTTCTTTCTCTTCTATGTCTTACGTGGATTTACTTCATTAATAGAACTCGTTTCGAGTTAATCATCCTTCCTCATGGCTTACTAACATTATTACGTTATTAATCGAACTCGATCGTTTAAGTACACGTATTGCATATCATTCATGTTCACGTAATATTTAACAACTTTTAGTTATAACTCTTAACGTTATAGTCGTCATCATTATTGAATACATTTCACTTTCTTATACTTTACGTTGTTCGTTTAATTATTCATTAAACAATATTAAATTCCTAAAGTCATCACTATAAAAGTGATTTAGGAAAGGTCTTATTATGTTCATTAACCAATTATATGACCCATACTTGTCTTGTAACCCATTGGGTTCACAAACAACTTAGTCAACAACAATCCACTGTCGGCGTTGCGGCGCGGCATCCCTTTGTACTATTAGCGCTGCGGCGCAACTTTCCACTACCCGGCTCTACTATGCATGGCTCTACGGCGCGAGCGTTATGCCTTTGAGTGGCACTACAGCGCGACTCTGTAGTGTCCACTCCTCCGCTCAAGGCCATAAGACGACATATTTTTCCTCGATCAAGGCGTCATGCGCAGATCCTCGATCTTGAAAATTTTTGACATACAATTTCTTGAGTGAAATTCCCGGGCTCATAACTGAAAGTAGTATGCACACAAGCCAATCATGTTTGATGATAAAGCATATACTTTGTAACAATCTTATTCATTTATTAATAAAAAGTATTAATTTATTAAAGGCTTTTAATTATCTACATGATGTTGTTTTATAATATGTGATAAACCCATAGTTTTAAGCAATGCTTTTAGAATAATGATGATGATCATTCTAATGAGATCTAAATTCTTTGAAAGCTTAAAACTAAAATAGTTCCCAATCGTTGGATTACTAAATTGGGGATTAGTGAATCCGGATAGATTGGTACATACGCTGCTTGCTTTCATTGGATGAGGATGATTGATCTCATGATCATTTGTGTGGAGACACTAAAGCAAGTATGTAGGTGCTTATTAGAGAATAAGTTCACTTTGAACGTGGCTCGCTAAGGAATACCTAATGGAGTTTTATTTGCTCATCAATAGGAATTCTCAGTAGTGATAGTAGTACAAGTAATCCTTGCACTTGAGATCATCATAGTATCTTGTGTATGATGAGTTATACTTTGACTTATTCCTTAAGACCCTTAGGGTATATCAAAGGTATGCTTGGGTATAATAAGTTGTACATGGAGATAATGTATGATCAATAAAGAATCTACCACTTCTAATAAAAGAAGAGAAATGTCCTATGTGATTCGATAAATGACAACCCAAAGAGTCCTTGGCCATGGCAAAATGAAATTAGAAAGGAGTTTCTAATTTGCATTATTTGAGTTGTGCATTTAAGAGTCGAAATACATATAATTAAATAAAATAAGACTTGACAAAGAATTTCATGTCTTATATTTAATTGGGACATTGTATGGTGGAAGGATTGAATTGTATGGTAACTATTTACTCAAAAGTTCTTTTATGATTAATGTTGAAATCTATATTATCCGGAAAGTCGTTGATCGCTAGTGGAGGCTTATCCCTATCAGAGAATAAATATTATTTATTTAAATAAATTAATTGTTTAATTTATTTATTTAAATAAGATTAGAATTGTTCTAATTGATTTATTCACAACCTATTTAATATGGAGAACCTAAAGGGTCACACCATAAAAGGAAGAATAATTATTTAAGAAGTTAATGGCATAATCGTAATAATATGTTAAGTATATTTAATTTAATCTATGGTGATAGAATAAATTAAATAGCTTAATATTTATCATTTAATATTTTAGAAATATTAAATATAAATTAATAAGAGGAGTCTTATTAATATTATTCAATTATTATTATTTTAATTTCTAAAAGAGTTTAGGAATTAATTTAATATAAGTACTCTCATTTATTCCTAATAGGATTAGGAGGAAAAATTAGTTAAAGGAGTTTAATTAATTATCCCTAATAAGATTAGGGAGCCCATTTAATTAAAAGAGTTTAATTAAATAATACCTTATTTTATTAAATAAGGTTACCTGATATCTTTATAAGAGGAGTCTTATATCAGATATCAGTAATACGTAATAATTCCAATTTGTGGGAGAGTACGCCCTTTCTATAGAGATAGAAAACTAGGGTTGAGCCAATACACCATCTTCTTGAATTCTTATTATTCCTTGGTGGATCACCTCTAGAGGCCAAACATATGGGTGGCTAACGTTGATCAAAGGAAGGAACCAAACCCGGTGGATTCAAGTTGAACGCGAAAGGATTTGGAGGTAAACTTGTACCTGAGGAAGCTCGATCTTCAAGGGTATGATTTTATTCTTTATCTTTTCGTTTAATTAATAATTGAGCAAAAAGGGAGATCCGGGTATATGGTTTGTAAATTTTTTTTTAAACTCTGATTTTACACGCTTCTGCATTATTTTGCAATTTGATTGCGTTCTTGAATATTACAAACCGAACAGTGGTATCAGAGCCAAACCTTTATGCAAATTATTAATTATTTAATTTAATATTTATATTGATATGTGTTTAGAACAATTTAATTGGGCATAATTTTATTGTATAAATTTTTTTTTTTTTTTTAAAAAATAATAATAAAAAATGACGAAAATCGATTAAGCGTTTTATAAAAGGATCGTAATAGTTTTTTTTTTAATATAAATTTATTCATGTTTTAAAGTCGAGGACGCATGCGAATTCAAGCAAAGGTGAATTGTTTTGTTTATTTTTTTAAGGAAGGTGCACGAATAAAAAGAATCAATGCCAGCTAAGTAAAAAAAAAATTATGTGATTCACGTGTATACTGTAAGGAAGGAATTATTATATATATATATATAATATATATATATGTATATATATATATATATATATAATATATATACCGTATTATATATATATATATATATTAGGTACTAATATATATATATATATATATATTATATATATATATATATATATATATATATATATATTATTCTCAATAATTTTATAATTAAAATAAAAGGTTTATTTTAATTTTAAATAAAAAGTTTATTTTAATTTTAAAATAATAGTTTTATTTTAATTTTAAAATTAAATTTCATGCTAACTAATTATAGTTGTAATTGGATTTCATGATAACTAATTGGAGTTGAAATTGGATTCTATTTTTCCTTAAATAAAGGAGTTTATTTTGATATGAAATTAGATTTCATATTATTCAAAAATAAAAGGTTTATTTGTGAATAGGAAAAAGAATCATCTTTCCTTAAATAAAGAAGTTTATTTAAATATGAAATAAGATTTCATATTATTCAAAATAAAGGAGTTTATTTGTGAATAGGAAATATAATCCGTGTTTCCTTTAATATGTTTTTACATGGAATTGGATTCCATAATTAATTAAAATAAAAGAGTTTATTTTAATTAGAGATTTTTTTTACATGGAATTGATTCCATAATTAATTAAAATAAAAGAGTTTATTTTAATTAGAGATTTTTTTACATGGAATTGCATTACATAATTAATTAAAATAAAAAGTTTATTTTAATTAAAGATTTTTTATATATATGGAATTGGATTCCATAATTAATTAAAATAAAAGAGTTTATTTTGATTAAAGATTTTGATTAAAAAAAAAATAGTTTATTTTATTCAAAATTGGATAAATTAAAATAAAATAGTTTTATTTTGATTTAAATTTGGATTAAAATAAAGGAGTTTATTTTGATTCAAAAATTAGATTTTATACTAACTAAATTTGCCCATTAAATGATATCAATATATATATTAAATGTTTATTATTCATAAGATGAATGTTATTTATTGATGCATATGATGATGTGTATGATAATAAATGGGATTGATTATGGACTATTGACCAATGCGATTGGATTTTATTTTAGTTGGATGCATGAATGTATGGGTTTTATTAAATGGGGTCTGCGTACCTCGTCTTCTCTAATTTTTCTTAATGTAAATTATATCTCTCTCCTATGTACTTCCCCTTGACTGCTGATCAAGGTTTCTATTTATTTTAAAATAGTTATGTAATAGGAATAGTTATAATTAATTTTTGAAAAATTGGAGATCAAGGAGCAAGGAGCGCTTGAAGACCCGTTTGTAATGGAGCCCGAATTTAAATGTAATAGTTATATTTAAATATTGTTTCTTGCACCCCTAGGGTTTGACCTTTTGGTTCACTTGGTGGCTCTAGTGAACCAAACTAGAATAAAAGTCCATAATCAATTCGGGTAGAATATAGTATTCTATATGTGCATGCTTATACTATATATATTATATATTATGCAAACATGCTTCGCATGTTCATTAATATGACGCGTATTTTATATATATATATATGCGTGCTGCTAAACAAGATGAGACTAATTAATAACAAACCCTCAATTTTTATATTAAGTCCTAAGCGTTCAAAGATATTTGGAATATCGAACGTCAGCTTTCTAGCATGATAAAATTAATAGAGTATTAAATATTTAATATGAGTTTGTTGTGTTACCACAAGGCAAGTATTAAGTATTTAAGATGTTAATTTATCACATTTGATGCTTATAAAGAAAATTGAACAATATTGTTTTGTTGTGTCACCACAAGGATGATATTTTTCTTTTTGAATATATGGAGTGCTAGGTCGGACTTAACTTGGATAATTTTGATTCTTGATGTGCCACCACTGATCAAAATAATCTAAGAGGCAAAAGAAAAGGAGTTGCATAGTTGATGTAATTGACAAAAGTTGTCTACCTATTTATTTATATATAGTTTGTTGTGTCACCACAAGGCTATATACATTTGAAATAGGATCCTTATTCTCACTAGCAAATCTTTAATTAGATTTTGTCGAACTATATAAGTGAGGGTAATATAGTTTGAAGAAAATAGTGGGAGATACCAATTTAAAACAAGACCTAAATTATTTTGGTAATTAATAAAAGAATGTATGTTAAAATGTTGTTAAATACAAATTCATTTACAAAATTTTACAATGTCTTAATTACTATCACTGCGAAATATATTAGATGTTATTTAACTGGACCGTATTAAATGGATTGGTTAAGGAATTTGAGAATAGTTCTCATGGCTGAAAAGCTATCTTATGTCCTTAATACGCCTATCCCTGCAATGGTTGCAGACAATGCCTTTGAGGAAGAGATTGCTACTTTTAGAAAGTGGCAAGATGATGCACAATTAGCTCAATGCATCATGCTCGCATCTATGAGTAACGAGCTTCAAATCGACATGAAACTATGGATGCTTCTACTATATTCCCGCACATCAAGTAGTTGATGGTGAAGAAAGTAGGGCCGATAGATATCGAGATATCTAAGGAGCTCTTCCGATCTAGAATGGCCAATGGCACTATAAATGATGCACAAAAGTTCTTAACATAATCAATTTGATTGATCAATTAGGACAACTGGTTTTGTCATGGATGGAGAGTTGAGCCAAGATTTGATCTTGCACTCACTCCTAGACTCCTTTTACAATTGTTGTGAATTTTTCATATGAACAAGCTAGATATCAGCCTTGCTGATTTGCTTAACATATTGAAAAATGATAAGAGTCACTTTTCAACCAAGAAAGATAAAGTCTTACTGGTAGGGGCCAAAGGATCTTCTGAAAAGAAGAACGATTAAAAGAAGGTAAATAGAAAGGCATAAACAAAGGATAATAAGAACAAAACTGATACAGATAGCGAAGGAGTTTGCTTCCACTGCAATAAGCCTGGACACTGGATAGAAACTGCGAGAAGAATCTTGCAGAGGCTTACCAAAGAAGCTTAGTGAAGTTTTGGTTATAAATACAAATTTGTTAATGATTTAAAATAAATTTTTCTTTAAGTCAAGGTTCTACTTGGGTATTGGATACCGACTTTGGTTATCATAAATATAGATTTATGAAGGGACCAAGCAGAAGTAGAAAGCTAAACAAATATAAGTAATCCTATATGCGGGAAATGTAGCAAAGGTTGCCATATTAGCCATAGAAACTTATAGTTTAGCAATGCCTACGGGCAAATCTATTAAGTCAATAAGTTGTTATTGTATTCCAGTTCTTGTTAAAAATATTATTTCCATTTTATTGTTGGACAATAAAATCTTTGGTATTATAATTAAGAACAATTGTTGTTCTATTTATAATAATAATGTTTTGTATAGAACCGAAATATTATTAATAAATTTTGTATACTTGACTTACATGAAAATAATTTTGCATATTGAACAAATTAGTATAAGAAAAGGAGATGATCATTCAAAGAGTTGAATGTGTGTATTTGCTGAAATACAAGTGTGAATTATTTGAAAGGTTCAAAGAATTCAAAAGTGAAACAAATTGGCAAAGTATTAGGATTCTTTGATCGGATCAAGGAAGGAATATTTGTGCAATAAGTTTCTAGATCATCTCAAATGGTTTTCTCATTATGGGACGCCTCCGATACTGCAATAATTGATTGATGTATCTGAAAGGAAAAATCGTACCTTGTTGGACATGGTGCGGTCCATAATTATTTTACCGACATTCCAGTATCCTTCTAGGATCATGTCCTAGAAATGGCTGCATATCTACGAAATGGTAACCTCAAAATCCGGCCCCAAGACTCCATAAAAGTTATGGACAGGGAGGATTCCTAATCTTAAGAATTTTAAGATAAGGGGTTGTCCAACTTATGTGAAAAGGTTTCAAAGGATAAGCTTGGGACAAGATTTGACAAATACAGATTTGTGGGACATCCTAAAGTAAGTTTAGGGCATATGTTCTATAATCCTACATAGCAAAAGGTGTTTATTGCGAAACACGCTGCCTTCTAAGATAAATGTGTTTATTATTGAAGGGGCTAGTGGGAGGATAATAGATCTTGAAGAGTTCAAGAACCACAAAAACACTATAAGTCAAATAAGAGGAACCTATAGATAGACCTATTGTACCACAACCGAATCATAAATGCGAATAGTATGCAAGATACCTAGGAGGTATGGATTCATCATAGATGATGATGATGAGGTACACATCATAGAAGATGATGATCCAGAGTTACATGCGATGATGTAAGACTTCTAGTGTGTACAAAAGGGTCAGTGGGAGCGTTATGACATTTCTAGTATTATATATTGATATACTACGGATAAGGAATAACATGCCAATGCTACAATCAGTAAAGATAGAGTTGTCTAAACATTCCTCCATTAATGATTTGGGAAAAGTATCTTAATTGGGGATATAAATCTATATAGATAGATTTAAGAGGATGTTCGACTTAACCCAAGGAACGTATATTCATTTGATGCTAAAGTCGTTTAGCATGGCAAACTCCAAGAGATGTCTCATGTCGATGAGCTATGGAGTGTATCTCTCTTAATAGTCCCCACAGACTCCTGAAAAGAGAGGTCGCATGAGTGACAATCATGCATGCAATGAAATGTACGAGACCTGATGTTGATCAGTCATATTATAGAGAAGTTCACTATGAGTAAGTGAAAAATATCTTAAAGTGCTTAACCGGCACTAAGGATGTGATCATATTCATGGTGGGTCCAAATTAAAACTTGAGAGCTTAACAGACTCAAGTTTTTCAGACAGACCAAGATGACAGATAAATCCACTTTAAGGTAAAGGGTTACCTTGAGCGTTGGTGCGATGAATTGGAAAGGTTCCAAACAAAGAAAGAGTTCTTTGGTTTAGTGATAAAAACAAAGTATATAGCTATAAATGAAGTCGCAAGTTGATTGTTTGGATTAAAAGTTCATTACGTAACTAGGAATAGTTCCTAAGTCTCATCTTGGATCTAAACATGTGTTGTGGCACTTTCATTTGATTATTAGAATCATTGAAAGATGGGAAATCACTATATAGATAGTGGACTCTCGTGATCAACATTACATATCCATTAACTAAAGCTTATCCAACAGCAGGATAATCGTCACTTAGGGAAGAAGAGTATGAGTTACCATGACGATTGGCTTTAGTGCAAGTGGGAGATTGAAAGTAGTAAGCACACGAGCCAATCATGTTTGATGATAAAGCATATACTTTGTAACAATCTTATTCATTTATTAATAAAAAGTATTAATTTATTAAAGGCTTTTAATATCTACATGATGTTGTTTTATAATATGTGATAAACCCATAGTTTTAAGCAATGATTTTAGAATAATGATGATGATCATTCTAATGAGATCTAAATTCTTTGAAAGCTTAAAACTAAAATAGTTCCCAATCGTTGGATTACTAAATTGGGGATTAGTGAATCCGGATAGATTGGTACATACGTTGCTTGCTCATTGGATGAGGATGATTGATCTCATGATCATTTGTGTGGAGACACTAAAGCAAGTATGTAGGTGCTTATTAGAGAATAAGTTCACTTTGACGTGGCTCGCTAAGGAATACCTAATGGAGTTTTATTTGCTGTCAATAGGAATTCTGTAGTGATAGTAGTCTGAAGT
The DNA here is from genome assembly GCA_020205615.1 of Panax quinquefolius. Classification (NCBI taxonomy): domain Eukaryota; kingdom Viridiplantae; phylum Streptophyta; class Magnoliopsida; order Apiales; family Araliaceae; genus Panax; species Panax quinquefolius. The sequence continues at coordinate 64,852,403 of CM035161.1, forward strand.
AATCCTTGGACTTGAGATCATCATAGTATCTTGTGTATGATGAGTTATACTTTGACTTATTCCTTAAGACCCTTAGGGTATATCAAAGGGTATGCTTGGGTATAATAAGTTGTACATGGAGATAATGTATGATCAATAAAGAATCTACCACTTCTAATAAAAGAAGAGAAATGTCCTATGTGATTCGATAAATGACAACCCAAAGAGTCCTTGGCAAAGCGGAATGAAATTAGAAAGGAGTTTCTAATTTGCATTATTTGAGTTGTGCATTTAAGAGTCGAAATACATATAATTAAATAAAATAAGACTTGACAAGTATTTCATGTCTTATATTTAATCGGGACATTGTATGGTGGAAGGATTGAATTGTGCGGTAACTATTTACTCAAAGGTTCTTTTATGATTAATGTTGAAATCTATATTATCTGAAAAGTCGTTGATCGCTAGGGGAGGCTTATCCCTATTGTAGAATAAATATTATTTATTTAAATAAATTAATTGTTTAATTTATTTATTTAAATAAGATTAGAATTGTTCTAATTGATTTATTCACAACCTGGTTTAATATGAAGAACCTAAAGGGTCACACCATAAAAGGAAGAATAATTATTTAAGAAGTTAATGGCATAATCGTAATAATATATTAGTTAAGTATATTTAATTTAATCTATGGTGATAGAATAAATTAAATAGCTTAATATTTATCATTTAATATTTTAGAAATATTAAATATAAATTAATAAGAGGAGTCTTATTAATATTATTCCAATTATTATTATTTTAATTTCTAAAAGAGTTTAGGAATTAATTTAATATAAGTACTCTCATTTATTCCTAATAGGATTAGGAGGAACATTAGTTAAAGGGGTTTAATTAATTATCCCTAATAAGATTAGGGGCCCATTTAATTAAAAGAGTTTAATTAAATAATACCTTATTTTATTAAATAAGGTTACCTGATATCTTTATAAGAGGAGTCTTATATCAGATATCAATGTAATACTAATAATTCCAATTTGTGGGAGAGTACGCCCTTTCTATAGAGATAGAAAACTAGGGTTGAGCCAATACACCATCTTCTTGAATTCTTATTATTCCTTGGTGGATCACCTCTAGAGGCCAAACATATGGGTGGCTAACGTTGATCAAAGGAAGGAACCAAACCCGGTGGATTCAAGTTGAACGCGAAAGGATTTGGAGGTGAACTTGTACCTGAGGAAGCTAAATCTTCAAGGGTATGATTTTATTCTTTATCTTTTCGTTTAATTAATAATTGTGCAAAAAGGGAGATCCGGGTATATGGTTTGTAAATTTTTTTTTAAACTCTGATTTTACACGCTTCCGCATTATTTTGCAATTTGATTGCGTTCTTGAATATTACAAACCTAACAATAACTTCTTCGTTATAAGTCCGAATTGGCTCGTTCTAAAGCCATTAGCTCACAAATTACATACTCTACGTGTTCATGCTAGAATTTTACAATTTTGAATCCATTAACTCAAAATTCAACTTTTAGTTCATTTTAACGAAAACGATAAATGTTCGTTAATGTTTAACGCTCGTTTCTTCGTTCTAAGTTAGAATTCGGTCATTCTCGAGTCCGCAACTCTATGAGGCCAAATAAAACTTGTCTCCATTGAAAACCAATGTTTTCAAACTCAATATAAAAATTTGACTTCCATTCCAAGAATTTTACGAATTCGACGATTATCGTCCAAACTCGTGAATTATACTTTAACTTCATTTCTTAAGACTTGTTCTTCGCTTCAAATGGTTTCATTCCATCATATTAACATCTTGACATACAGATTTCATTAACTTATAAACATGATAAGTTATTACTTGTTCTTTGTGAGTTTATAACTTATAAAAGTATAAACTACTTATGACTTCCTTTCTCGTGACTTATTATAGATTAAGTATTTTAACCACCATTCTTGCTTCTTATTATAATATAATCTTATTAAAGTAAACATATGAGAAGTTCACCTAAGTTCCTCATGAGCTCATAACTTAATTAAGTTTGAATTATTTATTCATGACTTATACGGCTTAAGTCCATTAATTAATCATTCTTATCATTCCTTAGCATACATGTTCTACCACTACCCACTTCTCTAACAATGGAAGAGATAGAGAATCATGGTTTAAGATTACTTACCCTTGAATATCACTTGGTTAATCTTTGATCTCCTTCTTGCTTCTTGAAATATTAAAGACTAACTTCCTAGCTTTTCTAGCTTATTTTCTCTAACAAATAAGCTCTCAACTTATTGGATGAAATGAACAACCAACAAAAATAAAATCTAAGCTTGTTATTTATAGGAAAGTCTAAGTTAGGGTATAATGGTCATAAGACCACTCCACCTCCTTACTAAACCTCCATACTATTCATTACTTAAACCTTAAGTTTACTTATTCACCAAATAAGTTACTTGGCCATCACAATACTTAGTCATTAAATTAACTTTTTAATCACATAAAAGCACTTTGCTTGCTTATCACACATAAGCACTTTACTTAGCCTTTAAGTTACTTAATGTATCTTTTGCTTAACCCTTAAGTCTACTTGCTCATCACACTTATTTCTTGGTCACCAATTCACCCATGTGATCATGGGTTGCCCCATGGGTCACCCTAACCCATTGGATTAATAGTTTGGGGTTAAGGTTTAATTAACCTAACTTATACATTGGGCTTGCAATTAAACAAACACTTGGGCTTGTTCATTAAACTACATTAGACTTAACATTACAAATATTTGAGCTTTAACATTAATTCTTATCGGGCTTTATTATTATCCCAACTGGACATTACAATTTCCTACACAATCCTACAAGTCCATTATATATGGCTTAAAGCCTTATAACGTATAATCTACGTATTAATCTTGTATTCCACCTCGTATACTTATTCATGTATATCATACCATCATTCATACATACTCGTATAATACTTCATATCATACTCATATTCATTATTTCGTACAATACCTACATATTATACGATCATTGCTTTAATTCATTATACGCATTTAAATTCCTTCTCGAACTCATTTTCCCTAACCGTTAGGTTTTAAGTCCGCAGTCGAAAAACTGTGTTTTCCATAACTGAAATATTATTGGATATTCTATCTCATCTCGATATTCTATCATTATGTATTTCTCAAAATTCAAAAATAATTCCCTAGCAGAAATGTGTGAATAATGTTTTTTTTAAAAAATTTCTCTGAAAGCTTTTTTTTCGTCTTGGAAATTCAAACACTTTAATTCTACCATGTAGTCAAAATACTACGACATTCCAATATGTCTAGGTCATAGAACAACCTTAAAATAGATTACTCCCATAATTAATTAATTAAATTCATTTAATCCACATAATCAAATAAAAATTTAATTATCAAAAATCCAATTTTTCCGTGGCATTACAGCTTCATAGTTTGAATAAAGTTGTTTATATTCTTTGAACTTTGATTTCCAGTATTGAATTTATAATTGTTCTTATAATACATTTAAAGAGCGGTTTATGCCATTTGATTCAGCTAGACCTAAATCATCTTTTGAAAGAAAACCACACCAATTGATTGGTGCGGAATCTTGTATTGGCTAAGATGAACAACCTTCTTTGAAGGATAAACTATAATGATTTAATATTGAATCTTATTGATATATCTCCTTCAGTCCATAGCGACCTTTATCGAGAATTAATGATAATTCCTGAACTATTATTCACTGCCATACCCTTGAGATTTGAAGTCTATAAATTATCACCCTTATTGCGATATTACTTGTTGGACAAAATTGTTGCTCATTCTTGCTTTCCCTAAAAATATTTCAGTTAAGGAAGAGCAAGGCGGTCCCTCAGGCACTAATAAAGGCAAAGGCAAAGCTACGGAGTAGTTCATATTTGTCTAGAAATACTATGATATGTAAAGATTTAAATTGTGTCATGTATTAGTTATGTCTAAACTTTGTTTAAGTATGTTAAGGTATATAAGAGATGTTTAAGTTACGAAACCTTGGGACATGAATGATTATATTAAATAAATGTAATATATTCTGTTATTTCCGTTACATGAGATGTTATTTAGTCATTTGATTTGTAGCACGTGATGAACCAAATTCGAGACGCGAGTGGTCTGAATTTGGTGGCGTCACAGGGATACTGTGAATCTTAGAGAGATAGGAATTATATATTATGAAATATTTATATACATGAGCACCAAATCTGATACAGGGAGTGTATAGAATTTGTGAGCATCAAATTTTGGTATCAGAGCCATCGACTATAGCTCTAAGGTATATGTATCTTAGGATATAGTCTTGGAGTTTGAAAAAAAAATACTTAATTACATATAAGATAACCTTAAAAGCTTTATATTTTTTGCAAAACAGCTTTACTATAATATTAATCAAGTAAAATTAATTATTGTAGGATGGAAAACTCTGATTCGGATGACAATCCAATAGTGATAAATCCATCTACGATAGAGTTTGAACAGGATAGTGATCTTGAAGATCCTGTAGCTGGTCTGTTGATGAGTATAGAGGATGTGACACCCCCAAATCCAGGTACTCCATTCCCACAGGATTTGGTGTTCACTATTCAAAACCATTACATCTAACTACCCATAATCAAAGGATAAAGACATAATTTAAATAACTTAACAATAATCTTTCCTATTAAAGGGTTACATAAACTCAAAAACAATCCCAAGTAATCTAACCTTAAATTATTACATCAGTTTGTGGAATACATCATAAAATAAAACAAGTCTCTTAAAATAAAACATTTAACTAAATTAATAAATGTTCAACACTTGGACATATTGCCCTTTCCTTTGCTAGTAGATGGCTTATCGACTTTCTCAACTTTAGCTGCAGTGTTAAATGCAAGAGTGAGCAAACAATTGCTCACTGATATAGAGTAATAATGATAACAACATGAGAATGCACAACGAATGTTGAACAATAATGAAATTGTTCTACGAATCAAAAATAGAAAACAAGTTCGAATTTAATATTTGAGGGTCTTAAGACCACGAACTATGTCTACAGTATTTAGGTATTATTATCTTAACCTTAACAGTCATTTAGACTAAACATGTGACGCCCCCAAAATAGGTCCACACGACCCATTCTGAGTCACTATATATCATACTATAAAAAAAATCAAATACAAATTTCATTTATACAACTGTTGAACTGTCGTGCATAATACAACCACAGTTAAACTGTGAGTTTTAATACAAATGTATGTAAATCTCATGGTGCCTCAACCAAAACCTTACAATGGTACTTTACAGAAAAGTACAGTAAAAAACTGTTATAGAAATTAAAATATTTGGAAAATGCTCAAGGAAACCTTCGTTCATAGGAGGCCATGAATCTAAGTTATGATAGATATCATATGTCCCTCAAATTATCCTTGGTTGAAATAGACCCCAAAGAAAAACGAGAAGATTAATATCATTTCCTTCCATGGTGAGTCTTCTCTTGAAATATAACTATCTCCACCTTATTTGAACATTATGTTTCAACAAACTCTAAGATCATATCTCAGTGATCGTAGATATACTCAACAAATGGATGTACAACCCTCTCTATGATAACACAAGGTTGTTGTCATTGCTCATCTTGTATGATCGTGGAAAAACACCCTTCCAAAGTTGGGTTTACTCACCCTATTCTCGGTTCACCAAAAGTAAATATCAAATAGCGATACAATACATACACACTTTATCTAAAGTCCTCAATAAAATTATTTTCATACTATTTAGGAGAACCTCAACAACTATGGACCAAGATTATTCTCCTATTACCTCGCCAACTTGAAGCTACACTCTTATTACCTTGTAAGGAATTGTAAAGCAAAAAGGGTGAGCATAACTAGCCCATTAAAGAATATCATGACTATAGATAATTTACATCATTAATAGCCTTCATCATTAATAAATCAGAGATTTTGAACATATGGTAGATGATAAAACTTTTCAACCATAGTTGCAGCGGAATGAGTAATCCATTAGAAGAGTCAAATAAACCATCAGGTCTATTATCTTCTCCATGTTAAAAGTCCACCAATAATGTTTTATCCCTGTAACATCAATCAACAATTCATGTCCACAATCATATGAATAACTCATAATCATAATTGTGATTCTAAATTCCTCTTCGCACGCAGGACGAAGATAATGTTCATCACATATCTTCACCTGAAACATCAGAAATCATGGTTATACCAAATCACAATTCCTACTCATAATCATACTAATAAAATCATCTTTGCACTAAGGCCAAAGATGTTCATTAACAATTCATCTTTGCACTATAGGCCAAAGACATACAACTGTATTTTAGAAGAGTCAAGTAGAGCATGATATCAACTATCTTTTACGAATTAAAAGTGTATAATCAATATGTTATCGCTGAGACTCGGCTTAATAAATAATCCACATCATCGAATCATCCATGCACTACGGCCAAGGAAATTCATGTAATAATCAATGGTCATGATTCTACCGAATAATCCCTGGTTATAATCATACCAATAACTGTCCATCAGTGTACTACGTGCTAATGAGGACTTTTACCACATCATCTATAACATTACGGGTCATGATTATACCGAATGATCCCTGGTCATAATCATACCAATAAACAGTTCATCTATGCACATAAGCCAAAGATACTCATCAATCAATAGTTCATCTTTGCACGTAAGCCAAAGATATACAACTGTAAAACCAATAATCAACAGTTCATCTTTGCACGTAAGCCAAAGATATACAACTGTAAAACTAATAATCAATAGTCCATCTTTGCACGTAAGCCAAAGATACTCCACTGTAAAACCAATAATCAACAGTCCATCTTTGCACATGAGCCAAAGATGACGTTCATCATAATATAAGCATGAGGATAATGACAATGATATAGGCATTAATCAAACGAAATCAAGGATAAATATTAAAGACTTTAAATTTATCCAGCATTTAAAAATATCGAAATTGTCAACATGATACTGCTTTGTGGAGTAAAATTCAAGAATAATATTCATGTATCAAAAATAATTTGGACATAAAAGAAATATATTTTCGGGTAAATAGTACCCCGCAATAGTACCCTATGAATAGTACTTCGGGAATAGTACCTCGTGAATAGTATCCCGGAATTTATAGTACCCCAAATACCTGAGTGAATAATATTCGGGTGAATAGTAATTTGGGTGAATAGTAACCCGTGAATAGTAACTCGTGAATAATACTCCAGACACGAAAAGTGCCCCGAATACCCGAGTGAATAATACTATAGTGAATAATAACCCGTGAATAGTAACTCGTAAAAAAATACCAAAGAAAATGATATTCCATGACGAGTACAAAAGAAATGATATCTCATACGAGTATAATAAAATATACGAAACTGCAAATAGATTTTCACCTGCCATGCGGTAATCCACGTAGACATCATTTTCACAATTTAATAAAGAATGAATATTCACCATGCCTCAAGAATCCACATAGGAATAATAAAGAATGGAATAACAACAGAATTCACCAGGCATGCGATAGACCGCACAAACAGGTTATTCCAATAGAATAATAAAGAATGGAATAATAGAAGAATTTCACCATGTATGCGGTACTTCACATAGACAGTTTATTCCAACATAATAATAAAGAATGGAATAACAACCCTTATGAGTATTGGAAGAAAATAACTCTCCTTATGAATATGAATGAATAATACCCTTACCTTAGAAGAAACTGGATACTGGAATAGTGAGGTAGCAAACTTTTCTTCTTTTTTCTCTCTATAATAATTGCTCTTGTGAGACTTAGTGAATTGGTGAAAAATAATGAAGGAATGGGCTTCTATTTATAGGAAACTATTGTTTCCATAATTGCACATTTTGGGGCTCGAAATATTATAGTATAATACCTTCATCTTTTCCTTCATTTTTAATTTAGTCATGCAAGTATAATCAAACTTGCACCACCTCCCCTAATAGTAAATCATGTGAATAAATAGTAAATAATGTGACTCAATAGTTCTAAACATGTGAAAAAAATTAAATATAGTATAGTACCTTCATCTATACCTCCATTTTTAACTTAGTCATGCAAGTATTATCAAACTTGCACCAACTCCCCTAATAGTAAATGAATGTGATTCAATAGTACACACATGTGAACAAATAGTTATAATCATGTGAATTAATAGCAATTAATTGCTCATTTATCCGATTAATTACCTGATTGATCAATATAACTTCCAGACATCAATTATTATCGAAATAAATGTCGGTTTCCACTAACACTAATAATCTCAACACAATGAAACTATCAATTTCATCTTTAATCAACACGAACTTATCCATTATTAATATTATAACTCATAATATTTAACAACCAGGTCGTTCCCAAGAAAGAGGGGGCTTTCCGATAAGGATTTCTCCTTATTGGCGCGCAATTAGTTGACCAAACCTCTCCTTGACAGAACTTCTAGACATTGTAAATATTGCAAATAATAATATAATTAACTTTGTCGTCTCAATTATTGATTTAATAATATATCATATTATGAAGATGATACTATGACAACAATTGAATCAATAATATGAGAGATATAATGCAGAAATTATTGTTGCAATAATTGAGTATAACTGAGAGACTTCTCACGTAAGCATCAATAATCAATAACGTGTGCTACTACGCAACCACACATATTACTGTACTTTTACTACCGAGTAGTTCAACAGTTTTAATGGTAACACTTTCGCTGTTATTTTTATAAAAAGATAATTTTGTCATTTTCTAAATACGATAATACTTCCGTTGGGGGGTCCACCAATGATTATGTCATCGAACAAATATTCTCTGTGAAAACGAATATTCCCCGACCAATCGAATATTCCCCGACACAACAAATAACAACTTGCTTATTTGAAAAAAAAATTCACATATCACCCTTAACTTTAACCATTTATCAATTTAACCATTTACTAAATAGAATAATTATAAGAAAATTGAATACTTTCATTTCATAAAATTTGGGGTCTCACAATCTCCCTTCTTATGAAATTTTGCCCTCAAAATTTACGTACCCGGTAGTTCGAAGAGATGAGAATACCTTGCTTTCTTTTCGGATTGTACCTTCCCGGTTATTTCCTCGGTATCATGATTTTCCCATTTCTCATCTCCTGAATTTCAGATATCATTCTAGAATATACCTTCAAAACAAAGGTTAATTGACATATCACAATTTGTCAACTTATCAAGTAAACAATTTCAGCTTAGGTAAGTCACACACTAGCGAAGTATATTACTCGTCTCTTCCCTCCTAGTTCTAGACTCATATCTCTACCAGCGACCATACCCCTAAGCTCTGATACCATTTGTGATGCCCCCAAAATAGGTCCACACGACCCATTCTGATTCGCCAGATATCATACTATAAAAAAAATCATATACAAACTTCATTTATACAACTTTAGAACTGTCATGCAGAATACGACCACAGTTAAACTGTGAGTTTTAATACAAATGTATGTAAATCTCATGGTGCCTCGACCACAACCTTACAATGGTACTTTACATAAAAGTACAGTCAAAAACTATTTTAAAAATTAAAATCTTTGGAAAATGCTCAAAGAATCCTTCGTACATAGGAGGCCATGAATCTAAGTTATGATAGATATCATATGTCCAGAGAATTATCCTTGGTTGACCCAATAGACCCCAAAGAAAAATGAGAAGATTACTATCATGTTCCTTCCAATGGTGAGTCTTCTCTTGACATATAACTATCTCCATCGTCTGCAATTGAACATTATGTTTCAACTAAACTCCAAGATCATATAGGTAGTGCTCGTAGATATACTCAGCAAGTGGATGTGCACAACCCTATCTTATGATAACACGAGGTTGTATGTCATTAGACATCTTGTATGATAGTGGTTAAACACCCTTCCAAAGTTGGGTTCACCTCACCCTATTCAGTTCACCAAAATTAAATATCAAATGACATATACAATACGACACACTTATTTAAAGTGCTCAATAAAATTATTTTCATACTATTTAGGGAGAACCTCAATAGCTATAGACCACCGTTCTATTCTCCTCATTACCCCCCCGCTTCACCCCAATACACTCTTATTACCTGAAAGGAATTGTGAAGCAAAAAGGGTGAGCACAACTAGCCCAGTAAAGAATATATCATGACTAAAGATAATTTACATCATTAACAGCCTTCATCATTAATAAATCAAAGATTTAGAACATATGGTAGATGATAAAACTTTTCAACCATAGTTACAGCGGAACGAGCAATCCATTAGAAGAGTCAAATAGACCATCAGGTCTATTATCTTCTCCATGTTAAAAGTCCACCAATAATGTTTTATCCCTGTAACATCAATCAACAATTCATGTCCACAATCATATAAATAACTCATAATCATAATTGTATTCTAAATTCCTCTTCGAACGCAGGATGAATATAATGTTCATCACCTACCTTCACCTAAAACATCAAAAATCATGGTTATACTAAATCACAATTCCTGCTTATAATCATACTAATAAATTCATCTTTGTACTACGGCCAAAGATATGGCCAAAGATATTCATTAACAATTCATCTTTGCACTACAGGCCAAAGACATACAACTGTATTTTAGAAGAGTCAAGTAGAGCATGATATCTACTATCTTTTACGAATTAAAAGTGTATAATCAATATGTTATCGCTGATACTCAGCTTAATAAATAATCCACATCATCAAATCATCCCTACACTACGACCAAGGATATTCATGTAATCATCAATGGTCATGATTCTACCGAATAATCTCTGGTTATAATCATACCAATAACTATCCATCAATGTACTACGTGACAATGAGGACTTTTACCACATCATCTATAACATTACGGGTCATGATTATACTGAATGATCACTGGTCATAATCATACCAATAAATAGTTCATCTATGCACATAAGCCAAAGATACTCATCAATCAATAGTTCATCATTGCACGTAAGCCAAAGATATACAATAGACCAATAATCAACGTCTTTTGCACGTAAGCCAAAGATATACAACTATGTAAAACCAATAATCAACAGTCCATCTTTGCACGTAAGCCAAAGATATACAACTGTAAAACCAATAATCAACATTCCATCTTTGCACGTAAGCCAAAGATACTCCACTGTAAAACCAATAATCAACAGTCCATCTTTGCACGTGAGTCAAAGATGACTTTCATCATAATATAAGCATGAGGATGATGACAATGATATAAGAATTAATAAAACAAAATCAAGGATAAATATTAAAGACTTTAAATTTATCCAGAGTTTAAAAATATCCAATTTGTCAACATGATACTGCTTTGTGGACTAAAATTCAAGAATAATATTCATGTACCAAAAATAATTTTTACAGAAAAGAAATATATTTTTTGGGTAAATAGTACCCGGCAATAGTACCCTATGAATAGTACTTCGGGAATAGTACCTCATGAATAGTACCCTAGCATCAAAAGTACCCAAAATACCCGAGTGAATAATATTTGGTGAATAGTAATTTGTGTGAATAGTAACCTGTGAATAGTAACTCGTGAATAGTACTCCGACACGAAAAGTGCCCTGAATACCCGAGTGAATAATACTAGAGTGAATAGTAACTGGGTGAATAGTAACCCGTGAATAGTAACTCGTAAAAAAAATACCAAAGAAAATGATATTCCATGACGAGTACAAAAGAAATGATATCTCATACTAGTATAATAGAATATACAAAATTGCAAATGGATTTTCACCCGCAATGTTGTAATCCACGTAGACAGATCATTTCCACAATTTAATAAAGAATGAATACGAAGGATCATTCACCATGCCTGCGGTAATCCACATATACAGGTTATTCCAACAGAATAATAAAGAATGGAATAACAAAATACTTCACCAGGCATGCGATAGACAGGTTATTCCCAACATAATAATAAAGAATGGAACCAGGTCATGCGTAATCCACATAGACAGGATATTCCAACAGAATAATAAAGAATGCAACCAGGTCATGCGTAATCCGCACAGACAGAATATTCCAACAAAATAATAAAGAATAGAATAACAACAAAATTCACCAAGCATGCAATAGACCGCACAGACAGGTTATTCCAATAAAATAATAAAGAATGGAATAATAGAAGAATTTCACCATGTATGCGGTACTTCGCATAGACAGGTTATTCCAACATAATAATAAAGAATGAAATAACAACCCTTATGAGTAATGAAAGAAAATAACTCTCCTCATGAATACGAACGAATAATACCCTTTACCTTAGAAAAAACTGGATACTGGAATAGTGAGGTAGCAAACTTCTCTTCTTCTTTCTCTCTATAATTTCTCTCTATAATAATTTCTCTTGTGTGACTTAGTGAATTGGTGAAAAATAATGAATGAATGAACTTCTATTTATAGGAAAATATAGTTTCCATAATTGCACATTTTGGGGCTCAAAATATTACAGTATAATACCTTCATCTCTTCCTTCATTTTTAATTTAGTCATGCAAGTATTATCAAACTTGCACCACCACCCCTAATAGTAAATCATGTGAATCAATAGTAAATCATGTGATTCAATAGTTCTAAACATGTGAAAAAAATAATAATTATAGTATAGTACCTTCGTCTATACCTCAATTTTTAACTTAGTCATGCAAGTATTATCAAACTTGCACCAACTCCCCTAATAGTAAATGAATGTGATTCAATAGTACACACATGTGAACAAATAGTTATAATCATGTGAATTAATAGTAATTAATTGCTCATTTATCCAATTAATTACCTAATTGTTTAATATAACTTCCAGACATCAATTATTATGGAAATAAATGTCGGTTTCAACTAACACTAATAATCCCAACACAATGAAAATATCAATTTCATCTTTAATCAACACGAACTTATTCATCATTAATATTATAACTCACAATATTTAACAACCAGGTCGTTCCCAGGAATAAGGGGGCTTTCCGATAAGGATTTCTCCTTATTGGCGCGCAATTAGGTGACCAAACCTCTCTTAGATAGAACTTCTAGACATTGTCAATATTGCAAATAATAATATAATTAACTTTGTCGTCTCAATTATTGATTTAATAATATATCATATTATGCAGATGATACTGCGACAATAATTGAATCAATAATATGAGAGATATGATGCAATAATTACTGTAGCAATAATTGAGTATAACTGATTGACTTCTCACGTAAGCATCAATAATTAATATCGTGTGCTACTATGCAACCACGCGTATTATTTTACTTTTACTACCGAGTAGTTCAACAGTTTTAACGGTAACACTTTCGATGTTACTTTTGTAAAAAGATAATTCTATCATTTTATAAATACGACAATAGTTCCGTTGGGGGGGTCCATTAATGATTATTCCCCGACACAATGAATAACAACTTGCTTACTTTGAAAAAAAAATTCACATATCACCCTTAACTTTAACCTTTTATCAAGTTAACCATTTACTAAATAGAATAATTATAAGAAAATTGAATACTTTCATTTCATAAAATTCGGGGTCTCATAATACAGACCCTTCTTATCGTACTTAGGGGGCTCAACCATTTGTACCATGTATTGTGCACAAACATCTAAATGTTACACGTACAAAATCCCCTATGTTAAGGTTGTTCATCTCAGTTTGGATTTAGAATTTCCTCACTAAAGAAATGTAGCTCGGAACTAACTTATCAGTGGTTCTAGAATTTTAGAACACTATTCTATAATAGACTAGTTCAATCAATAAGAGTTTGCTTATTACTTGAAGGATTAATACAACAATATAGAATTGAATATGGTTATCAAAGTCAAAGACCGAATAACAACAACGTATAATTGAATAGGCAGAGTATGTGTTTAAAGTACCATATTCAAAAGAGCTAGAACAGTCTCATTTGAATCAATGCATTAGAACAATATATACGTTAAATAACAATAACAAGACATAGAAATATGAAACTTGTTCGATGTAAAGAATTAGGTTACAAAAACTCATTCAACCATACATAAGTATAGAATCAATAGGCTTGCTTAATAAAAGTTTAGGAAACTTGCATTCAATACGAAGAAAATGAAGTTAGAAAACTTGCTCAATAAAAGTTTAGGAAACTTGCATAAGTATAACATAACACTGAAAAGTAAACCCTGTTTAATAATAAAATAGCATAGGTTAGGGAGCTTGCCTTGTCTGTAAGCTACACAAGTGTAATAATGTTCTCTAATTACCCTACACATATCATTGGAATTGCAATAACAATTAGTTGTATTAATATTAGCTTTATGGATTTAACCCATCATTTAGGTCATAACCTTAACATAACATCTAACCATGTTAGTTAACATCCTTAACGAATCTGAAATCTCACCATGATTTAACATAACTTTATCATTTATCTCTAACTTTTGAAAACATCACATTTAGTTCATTACATGACTTATTCAAGTGACAACTAAAATCTCCATATTTAGGTATTATATTATACTACAACCTATTATGATGCCTTAGGTTAGGATTCAACATCATTATCATGCATGCCAAGCCAAATTAGTCCCTTGTATAACAACCTATAAATAAACAGACTTCACTACCTAGGCCAGGACACCTGCAGTAGCTGCATTGTCTCCCAAGCCTTGCACCCCCAAGAATTTTCTTTGGTGCTCGACTGCAGAAAACCATACGGCGCAGCTGCGCCATTTCTACCTGTGGTACCAGCGCAGCTGCGCCACACCCAGACAGAAACTGCAGCAGCTCTGTTTTGAACAACAGTCACCAAAATCAATTTAATACTGTAATAATCCAATATTTTCAATAAGAAATTTTGTGATTAAATTTTATATATATATATATATATATATAGCAAGGATTAAGAGCATTTTCCTTAAATAACATTCCTCCTAAATAGCATTCCTTTATTAAAACTACGTCGTTTTGGAGTCTTTTAAAAGAAAGTGGTCCCACTAGCTGTCCTTTTATTTACAAAAATGCCACTCACGGCCCCACTTATTTTTTAAAAAAGACTACAAAATGACGTAGTTTTAATAAAGGAGTGCTATTTAAGGAGGAAAGTTATTTAAGGAGAATGCTCTTGATCTTACTATATATATATATATATATATATATATATATATATATATATATATATATAAAAGGTGGGAATATGTGCAAAGTAAATTATATGTATATATGTGATAAATAAAATTATTTTGCGATTAATTTTGTAATAAAAATATTTATTTTTATTTTCCATGAAAATATGATTATGGTATATATGATATGATTCTTAGGATTATTATGATATGTATTTTATTATATTAGTTAAGTTAATTATTTTAACGTAATTAATAAAGTTATATATGAAGGATATATGGGATATGGATTCAAAACCCTAATTCTGGATTTTGAATGAGGAATGAGAATAATAATATAATATTATTTATATTTCAATGATATACATGTATGGTATGTGTGTAATGTAATTTGTAGATCAGTTATAGTAAAACAGTACCAAATCTTAGTATTACTGATAAACTATAGTACAGAAGTCAATTATGACTGTAAGATTTGTTAAGTAGTGTGTTATGTAATTAATGACCATTATTATATTTACTGTTAATTAGGTAAACCCTAATTAATATTTAGAAACTCTAATTACTAAATTAGAACCCTAATTATTAATTTAGTAAGCTTAATAGTAACTACTAATTTATAAAGCCTAATTTGAAAGTCCTTAGTGATTAGGAAACCTAAGTTAATTAGGAAACCCTAATTCACCTTTTTAGAAACTAAAATTTACATTTTAGCCCTAATCAGAAAATCCTAGAAAATTAAGCTTGTGAAACCTTAGGGTTAAACCCAAAGGGTTGAAAGGAATTGTCAAGTTTGCCACTAAAAGTAAAAGTCAATTAACCAAATTATCCTTTTGAATATTTTAATGAGGTGGGTGTAGATCTAGCCCTAGTAAGTGGTTGGTGACCAACTCTAGCTAGCCATGTGGTCTAGTAATCATTTTTAATTAGCCAACTTGCTAGGATAAATACATTGCATCATGGATTAAAAGCATACAAGTAAGTAAATTAAAGTAACTTACTTTACTTCTCAACCTAGCCAAGCCTTCTCTCTCTCTCATATCCGAAATTTTAGAGTGAGAGTGAGTAATAAGTTAAGCCAAGATCATGTGTTAGCTTACCAGATCAAACATCAAGGATCAGATTCAAAGAATTGGCATTTATAAGGTATAAACCCTAAATTTCAAAATCTTTATAGATTTGTGTTAATGTTATGTTTTGTTGTGTTAAGTTGTGTTTAGGAATGTTATTTAGTGAACTGGGTTGTCTGATCATGGATCCATAACACTTAGATGAACGAAAATAGCATTTTTAGAAATCTAGAAATATTAGAAATTATGGTTTGACAGTCAAATGTCAGGGCTCACAGATCCTTGTATGTTAGTTGTTTGTTGTGTTTTATGTTATGAATCTATTCTATGGTATATAGGCTATGATCTGGAACTTTAATCAAGGTTATATAATGTTTAGATATTATTTTAGAAGCAGTCAAACTCCGTTGACCAAGCACGAGATCTGGTTTATGGGTAACCTAGAAACCAAGAAATCTCTGACAACAATTTTGCAAGCGCTTGATCTTGCAACTGTTAAGTGTTTGGGCCCTGTTGTTGTTATATACTTGTAGTCTGACATGAGAACTACACACTAAAGCCTTTAGATCACCCATATTCGTAACAGAATCATAGATAATCATGGTCAAAGTAGGTTGACCAAACTACCTTATGAAGATTTTCTGGAAAACCAAGATCTTCATAAACAAAATTTCTGACAACAGTTGACCGGCCTTGATCTCTCAACTGTGATGTTGTTAGACTGATTTAGGGTGTTAGATATGTTCCTTGACATCACTACTACAAGTTGGAACTCTAGATCACCAAGACCTAGACTGCAATCTATAAGGATGCAAAGTAGGTACCTGGACTGTTATTCATTTTCTAGGTAACCAAGAAAATGAAGAACATGTCTGACAAGGACTTTGATGGCCTATAACTTCCTGTTAAGATGCAGAATGGCCATGAAAGTTGTTTGTAGTTGTAGTACTACATAAGTACTATAATCATAACACATTAAACTGCCCAGAAACATAAAGATCCAAGATCTATGATTAGTCAAACTAGCTACCTTGATAACTACTATGAACATTCTTGGTTTGATGAAGAACACCTATAACGACTGTTCTGTCGCTATAGGGCCCATTATCGACAAAATTATTTACAAAATTATTATTTTTATTAAATAAATATAGAAAAATAGTTTTTAATTATTAAAAATACAAAGTAAATTCCTAAAAATTATTTTAAAGCCTAAAAATTAGTTTTTAATATTTTTGAATATATTTCATAAATATTTAATATTTTTAGAATATTAAAGGTATTTAATTGTTATAATAAATAAATTATTTAAAAATAATTTTAATACTTGAAAAAATCATTTAAAATTATATTATGGTATAAGAAAATATTTGAAGTTATTTTTAATGACTTTTAATATTTTGTGATAAATTTCATTAATAAATTAATATTAATGATAATTAAGTTATTTAATAAATATATTAAATAAATTGTGAAAAATTCAATTAATGATTTAAAAATTATATAAAAATGATTTAAAGGTATAAAAATATTTTAAGTTATAAAATATAACTTTTGATATTTTGTCATGATAAATATTAATATTTTAATATGAATGATATTAGTTTTATTTAATAATTATATTAAATAAATTAGTTTAAAAATCATTTTAATATTATAAAAAAATTAGTTTAAAATGAAACTAAAGTGTTTAAAAATATTTTAAGTTATAAAATATAACTTTCAATATTTAAAGGTAAAATTCATTAATTATTTAATATTAAATGATATTTGATTTATTTAATAATTATATTAAAGAAATAGTTTTAAAATGGTTTATTAATTTAAAATCATTTAAAAGGATATAAATGAATTAAAAATATTTTAAGTTATAATTAATGACTTTTAATATTTCGATAAATAGTGCATTAATATTTAAGTATTAATGATAATTATTTAAAATGATTTTAAATGTTTTAAAAATCATTTAAGGGTAATATTAATGTTTTAAAAGTATTTTAAGTTGTTATAAATAACTTTAAGATTTTGGCAATGGTTTTATTAATAATTTAATATTAATTAAATATTAATGATAATAGAATTATTTGATATTTAAATCATTTTATAATGATTCCAATGTTTGAAAACTCGTGATAAATTATAATAATTATTTAAAAATTATTATATGGCTATGAAAAATCGTATGACTGATATTTACATCTATTGAATTATAGAATAGAGTTTTAGACTCTATAATTATCTGGTAAGTCATCGGTACACCTAAATATCTCAGAAACTGATCAAAACCTAGTTAGTTTAACTTGATAAGTGTTTGTTTGTGATTCAATGAGTGTTAAAACTCTATGTGATAATGTGTTTAGGTTATGTACTGACTGCAAATAGTAGTACTATGTGTTATGATATGTTATTCTAATCGATAGAATGATCTTATTAATGATAGGTTTCGGTATAAAAAATAAAACTAAATTGCGTATTGTAAGCAGCAGACCAGGCAAGTTTCTTAATTCTTACTCTTTTACTTGAATAAGTATCTAAACTATCCTTTATGTTGTGCAAGCACCCTAACCTTTGCATTTACTTTATGCAATGGACATGAGTAAGAAAGTTTTAGAATTATATTATCGTTATGCCAGATTATTAACTCTATTGTTATCGATTATGTATCCAATCAATTGTATTCATTCAAGTTCTTAAATTATCCGATCATTATTTAACAACACAGTATTATTGTATAATCCAGATATTTATTCTTTTCGTTAATCTCTAAATATGGTTATATAAGTGTCCCCACTTGGATAATCATTGTATTTAATCACATGTTAATACATACCTATTAATTTCCGGTATGTATATATTAATTAAAGGTCGTCTAAGCTATTTGACTCGGCTAGACACAGATTTAAAAATATCATTGAACGTGATAGAACTTTATTGTATCCAATCGAATTATTTTGGTTCGGATTCCCGACTAAGTATGAACATCCCAAATCTGGGAAAATTTTATGCGCCTAAAAGCGGATGTGTTGAACGAAAATATCATTCTTGTATGTAGTATTGATCAATACAGGGCAAATTGGGATGATCACCCTCGCGTCCGTAAGTTATGACGGTTTGCAGATGAATTTTTGCTAAACCTTAGCGAAAATGAAAAAAATATTCATAGTCTGCCGATTGATCTTCATTTATAGACAGTACGTAGTTTAAAAAATTTGAGATAGAATTGTTATGTTGTTTAGTGTTGCTTTAGTTTACTTCACAACTATTGCTTCGTTGTAGAAGTGACATTTAAAGAAAATATTCAATCCTTTCAGCTAATGTTTATTATTTACTATTACTTGTTGGGCAATTAAATTCTTATTCTTGCTTTAAATTTAAATGTTTTTAGCTAAGCGTGATCAATTTGAAGGTTCAGGCAAGAACAAAGAAAAAAGGAAAGCAAACAGAATAAGTTTAATGGTATCTTTTGTAATAGTTAGACATTATTAAGACAGAGATAATGATTATTTATCACATAATGAAATGTAGTGAAGGTCGCTTTACCTAGGATTAGACTCTGATATATGTAAATTAAGTTTGGTATTTATATTATTGTTATTATTATTATTATTTCCGCTCATAGAAATGGTTTCATAAAGCAATGAATTCAGGTTTCAAGTATCTGAATTTTGGGGCTTTACAATTTGGTATCAGAGCTTTAGGGTTAGAAACCTTAGGTGGGGGTAGACCTTAGGCTATAACCTTAGAGCTGAGAAAAACGTTGAAAGTACATATAACTCATATAGAGTTTAAAATGAGATGAATTGGATAAACTCATCGTTAAATAAATTAAAGATAACTTATATAAAACTATTATTTGTTGTGTGTATATATTATATGCTAATCAGGATAATTTATGTGTATAGTGTCAAATAGAAAAGGATTAGGATACCCTCAGGTCGTAAAGAAGGAGCCAATCTCTATAACCGAGCTAATATCAAAGCCAATAGCTGAAATAGAGGCTCACGTTGAAGATAACCTTGATGAGGTGATTATACTGGAAAAATGGATTATCGGACCCCGAAACGATAGTATAACTGATAGGTAGAGTATAGTTAAAGAATATAAGGTCATGCTCGAGTTCTTAAACTCATATGTTTGTGGTGAGTTCTTAAACTCATAATGTGTAGTAAGTTTGACAAACTTAGTATAGTTAGGTGTGAATGTATTATTAAGGATAATGGGAATATATAGAATACTAAGCAATTGATCCTTAGTGAAGGCGTAAGAAATAAGTAGTATTAGTAGTACTTGTATATATATGATTCTATGTTGTGTATATGATACGAATATTTGTATAAGGTAATATTCTCAACTTTCGTATAGCTTATGGCAGTGAATCCAGACTTCTGTGTCACAAAGGGATAGCGGATGTTTAAGCAGTATGTGCTATGGATGTCAAGTGCTATGAATATGAATCTATGATGGATTAATGAAATAAGTTGGTATAAAGATATTAATTATTTATCTGAACACTGGTTAATATAGTAAACCAAGTTTTCAAAATCTAATATTTTGAATATATGATTATTTGAATAGAAAATTTCGCGTTATATGCTAAACGTATACGATAAGGCTTAGAATGTAAGTTAATAAGGAATAATTTATGATAATGCCACTAAGACAAAAATAAAACCAAAGGGCAGAAGAACATGTCAACAAAGCTGAAGGACAACCTGACCCAATGTAGAATTTTGCAAATATGGTCGCTCAAGATATATACAGAATGGAATTCCAACCGTGGGAAATCAGCCAGGTAATAGATTTGTGAACTTTAAAGATTTTAAGGTCGTAGGACCGTCAGGATTTAGAGGGTCAACTGACCCAGTAGAAGTGGTTGTGATAGCTAGGGTAATGGAGGGGCAAAAGATAACTTTTGCCACCTATATGATGAAAGGGGAGGCGAATTTTGGTGGGAGACAAATCAAGCTAGAGCTGGATAAGGGAGTAGTGGTAGTAGAACTGAAAACAGAAAAGAGATAATTTCGGGAATACCGAAATTAGGCCATGAGGTCGAAAGAATCAGGTTGTGTAGTGTGGAAATTGCGGAAGGAATCACTCGAGAGACTGTCTTAAAGGTAAGTTGTGTGTTATAAGTTTGGGCAGAAGGGACATATCTCTCCCAACTGCCCCAATCCTAGGATCAATAGTGGGTGTTTCAGGTGTGGATCAACAGAGCATAAGGTGAAGGACTGTCCAAAAAGGAGAAGGGATGTAAGAAGTGTGCCTACGGAGAAAAGTAGCGGGATGCTGGCGACAACGGGACCAACTTTAACAAACAAACCAACAAAATCGACCACAATAGTCTTCAGCAAGACCTTTCAAGATACAGTGGCAGATGGGGATGCAACACCAGGTATTATTCGAATCAATTTTATTTTCTTATATATGATTTCTGTATATATATAGTAAACTATTTTATAAAGAAATTTTGAAGGAAGAATTTGAGTTCTATTAGAAATAAAATTTTTGTTTAAGCTGATAGACAAACTTTATGCTGAATAGTTAAAGATCGGTTTGATCAATTATGATCTAGATCTACTTGCAATGACTGTGTATGCTATTTGCCCTAGTGTCTATAAGTTTTAAAAGAAGTGATTCCGGGGACGGAAACCTTATAAGGGAGGGTGGATGTAATAACCCAATATTTTCAATAAGAAATTTTGCGATTAAATTTTTTTATATATATTTAAAGGTGGGAATATGTGCAAAGTAAAGTATATGTATATATGTGATAAATAAAATTATTTATTACCTGAATAATTGTAAATAAATTCTTTTAAGAATTATTGATCATTAAAGATTATATTCTTATAATAAATTAATTTTGTAATAAAAATATTTATTATTCATTTTCCATGAAAATATGATTATGGTATATATGATATGATTATTAGGATTATTATGATATGTATTTTATTATATTAGTTAAGTTAATTATTTTAACCTAATTAATAAATGTATATATGAAGGATATGTTGGATATGGATTCAAAACCCTAATTCTGGATTTTGAATAAGGAATGAGAATAATAATATAATATTATTTATATTTCAATGATAAACATGTATTGTATGCGTGTAATCTAATTTGTAGACCAGTTATAGTAAAATAGTACCAAACCCTAGCATTACTGATAAACTATAGTACATAAGTCAATTATGACTGTATGATTTGTTAAGTAGTGTGTTATGTAATTAATGACCACTATTATATTTACTATTAATTAGATAAACCCTAATTAATATTTAGAAATCCTAATTACTAAATTAGAACCCTAATTGCTAAGTTATAAACCCTAATTATTAATTTAGCAAACTTAATGGTAACTAGTAATTTATAAATCCTAATTTTAAAGTCCTAAGTGATTAGGAAACCTAAGTTAATTAGAAAACCCTAATTCACCTTTTTTAAAAAGTAAAATTTACATTTTAGCCATATTCACAAAATCCTAGAAAATTAAGCTTATGAAACCTTATGGTCAAACCCTAAGGGTTGAAAGGAATTGTCAAGTTTGCCACTAAAAGTAAAAGTCAATTGACCAAATTGCCCTTTTAAATATTTTAATGAGGTGGAGTATAGATCTAGCCCTAGTAAGTGGTTGGTGACCAACTCTAGCTAGCCATGTGGTCTAGTAATCATTTTTAATTAGCCAACTTGCTAGGATAAATACATTGCATCATGGATTAAAAGCATACAAGTAAGTAAATTAATGTAACATACTTTACTTCTCAACCTAGCCAAGCCTTCTCTCTCTCTTCTATCCAAAATTTTAGAGTGAGAGTGAGTAATAAGTTAAGCCAATATCATGTGTTACCTTGCCAAGATCAAACATCAAGGATTATATTCAAAGAATTGGCATTCATAAGGTATAAACCCTAAATTTCAAAATCTTTATAGATTTATGTTAATGTTATGTTTTGTTATGTTTAGGAATGTTATTTAGTAATCTAGGTTATTGGATCATGGATCCATAACACTTAGATGCACGAAAATAGCATTTTTAGAGATTTGGAAAAATTAGAAATTATGGTCTGATAGTCAAATGTCAAGGCTCAAAGATCCTTGTATGTTAGTTGTTTGTTGTGTTTTATGTTATAAATCTGTTCTATGCTATATAGGCTATGATCTGGAACTTTAATCTAGGTTATATCATGTTTAGATATCATTTTATAAGCAGTCAAATTACGTTGACCAAACATGAGATCTGGTTTCTGGGTAACCCAAAAACCCAGAAATCTCTGACAACGATTTTGCAGGCGCTTGATCTTGCAACTGTTAAGTGTTTGGGCCATGTTGTTGTTATATATTTGTAGCCTGAAATGAGAACTACACAATAAAGTCTTTAGATCACTCATATCCGTAACAGAATCATAGATAATCATGGTAAAAGTAGGTTGACCAAACTGCCTTATGAAGATTTTTTGGAAAACCCAGATGTTCATAAACGAAAATTCTGACAACAGTTGACCGGCCTTGATCTCTCAACTGTGATGTTGTTAGACTGATTTAGGGTGTTAGATATGTTCCTTGTCATCACTACTACAAGTTAAAACTCTTAAATCACACAAACCAAGACCTAGACTACAATCTATAAGGATCCAAAGTAGGTACCTTGACTGTTCTTCATTTTCTAGGTAACCCGAAAAATGAAGAACATGTCTGACAAGGACTTTGATGGCCTATAACTTGCTGTGAAGATGTAGAATGGCCATGAAAGTTGTTTGTAGTTATAGTACTACATAAGTACTATAATCATAACACATTAGACTGCCTAGAAATATTAAGATCCAAGATCTATGATTAGTAAAACTAGCTACCTTGATAACTGCTATGAACATTCTGGGTTTGATGAAGAACACCTATTGCGACGTTTCTGTCGCTATAGGGCCCATTAGTGGCAGATTTACTTACAAAATTATTATTTTTATTAAATAAATAGAGAAAAATAGTTTTTAATATTTTTGAATATATTTCATAAATATTTAATATTTTTGGAATATTAAAGATATTAAATTTATTTATATTTTATAATAAATAAATTATTTAAAAATGATTTTAATACTTGAAAAATCATTTAAAATTATATTATGGTATAAAAAAATATTTTAAGTTATTTTTAATGACTTTTAAAATTTTGTGATAAATTTCATTAATACATTAATATTAATGATAATTAAGTTATTTAATAAATGTATTAAATAAATTATGAAAAATAGAATTAATGATTTAAAAATTATATAATATGATTTAAAGGAATAAAAATATTTGAAGTTATAAAAATATTTGAAGGTAAAGTCGTCGGTACACCGAAATATCTCAGAAACTGATCCAGACCTAGATAGTTTAACTTGATAAGTGTTTGTTTCTGATTCAATGACTATTAAATCTACGTGACAATGTGCCTATGTTATGTGTTAACTGCAAATAGTAGTACTGTGTGTTATGATTTGTTATTCTAATCGATAGAATGATCTTATTAATGATAGGTTTCGGTATAAAAGATAAACTAAGTTCCGTATTGTAAGCAGCAGATTAGGCAAGTTTCTTAATTCTTACTCCTTTACTTGAGTAAGTATCTAAACTATCCTTTACGTTGTGCAAACACCCTAACCATTGCATTTACTTTATGCAATGGACATGTGTAAGAAGGTTTCAGAATTATATTATCGCTATGCCAGATTATTAACTCTATTGTTATCGATTATTAGCAAATCAGTTGTATTCATTCAAGTTCTTAAATTATTCGATCATTGTTTTAACAACACAATATTATTATATAATCCAGATATTTATTATGTTCATTAATCTCTAAAGATGGTTATACAAGTGTCCCCACTTGGATAATAATTGTATTTACTCACATGTTAATACATACCTACTGATTTGATGTATGTATATATTAATTAAAGGTCGTCTAAGCTATTTGACTCGGCTAGACACAGATTTAGAAATATCGTTGAACGTGATAGAACTTTATTGTATCCAACCGAATTGTTTTGGTTCGGATTCCCGACTAAGTATGAACATCCCGAATCTGGAAAACTTTTATGTGCCTAAAGAGGATGTGTTGAACGAAAATATCATTCTTGTATGTAGTATTGATCAATACAGGGCAAATTGGGATGATCACCCTCGCGTCCGTAAGTTATGACGGTTTGCAAATGAAGTTCTGCTAAACCTTAGTGAAAATAAAAAATAATGTTCATAGTCTGTCGACTGATCTTCATTTATTGACAGTACATAGTTTCAAAAATTTGATATAGAATTGGTATGTTGTTTAGTGTTGCTTCAGTTTACTTCATAACTATTGCTTCGTTGTAGAAGTGTCATTTAAAGAAAATATTTAATCCTTTCAGCTAATGTTTATTGTTTGCTATTACTTGATGGGCAATCAAATGCTCATTCTTGCTTTAAATTTAAATGTTTTCAGCTAAGCGTGATCAATCTGAAGGTTCAGGCAAAAACAAGGGAAAAAGGAAAGCAAACAGAATAAGTTTAATGGTATCTTTTGTAATAGTTAGACATTGTTAAGATAATGATAATTATTATCTATCACATAATGAAATGTCGTGAAGGTCGCGTACCTGGGATTAGACTTTGATATATGTAAATTAAGTTTGGTATTTATATTATTGTTATTATTAGTATTATTTCTGCTCATAGAAATGGTATCGTAAAGCACTGAATTCGGGTTTCAAGTACCTGAATTTGTGGGCGTTAGAAATACTACAGAAATTCATGAAACCTAACAACTAAAACTTTGTGATAACATAGTTAAGCATGTTATACACCATTCCAATTACATAAACATTATATATTCACAAATTTGAAGGATCAAAACCTCAATTTTCCAAATTTCTTCAATTTTAACACTTTTAGCGAATTCGATCGCCACAACTTCGTTTCTTAACCAATTAACACGATTCAAACTATACCACTTTCATTTCTTAACATACTAACACAATCCAACATCAAATAGCAGATTATAACACATATTGAGCATGAAATTTTATACTTTCTAAAGCAATTTTTCAAACATAAACACGGTTATCACAATTTCTTCCTACAATCCCAATTTCATGTATTTAATCATCAAGCAGCACTCACCAACGATGATTAACAGATTATAAACCACATACATACATGTATAAATCCCATGTGATAAGCAATTTACAAAAGATGATCATAGAAACTCAAAATATAAACATTAGAAGTAAAACATACCTTCAAACCCTAGTTGTATACTAGCAAGAAATGGTGAACTCTCCTTCTCTTGGCAAAATCACAGAAACTCTCTCTCTCTCTCTCTCTCCCTCTCTCTCTCTCTTAGAACCTCTGTATTTCCTCTCTTCCTCACCAAGCTCAGTACTAGCCTTAGAAAAAGAACGCATAACATATAACTAGCTCCCTCTCCCCCCACGTACGTCAGGTGAAAATAAAAATAAAAAGGCTCAATTAAAATAAACCAAAAGCCATAAGACTGTGTTTGGTTACACACAATTTCCCCCATACTAGATTATTTTATTAATATTATATTATATAGTTACTTTTGTCACACTTATTTTAGTTAATTTAAATAACTTACAATAGTAATTATAATAATTATAATTTTTATTATAATTATACTTATAATTAATAAATAATTACATATATCTAATTTAATTAATAAATTAGATTTAAACATTAATTTATTTAATTTACTTATTTTCTTTAATACTAATCAACTCATTTAATTTAATTATTTCACTAGATTAAATCTTTTAAATAAAAATTTTCATTATTTAATTTAATTAACATTAATCAATTTAATTACTAAATTAATGCACCACAATTCATCAATTATTTATTTTGTTCAATAAATAAATTATTTAAAATATTTATTTAATTCAATAAATATTTAAATTAAATTATAAATTTTCTCGATCGTTACAGAGGAACATGACGAATCACTTACAGAAGTGGTCCAACAGTCAACAGAGAAAGTTGAGGCTACTAACTTTAGGTCATTTATTGTTAGGTTTGTAAAAATCATGAAGGCAATCAAATTGCACAAAATAAGCGGAAACGTGATAAAATAGAATTGTAAAATTTTACAAACCATATACCCGGATCATCCTTTATGCATAATTATTAATTAAATGAAAAGATAAAGAATAAGAATCATACCCTTGAAGATTCGAGCTTCCTCAGGTACAAGTTCACCTCCAAATCCTTTTGCGTTCAACTTGAATTCACCGGGTTTGGTTCCTTCCTTTGATCAACGTTAGCCACCCAAATGTTTAGCCTCTAGAGGTGATCCACCAAGGAAGAAGAAAGATTCAAAAAGATGGGTGTTTGACAAAACCCTAGTTTTTCTATCTCTCATAGAAAAAGAGCGTACTCTCCAACAATTGGAATCACGTCTATTTTGATATATGATATAAGACTCATCTTATAAAGATATCAGACTCATCTTATAAAGACTCAAATCTAATTAGAAAATAGGGTATTATTTAATTAATTAAATTCCTTTAATTAATTAAGCTCTCTAATCTTATTAGGGATAATTAATTAAACTATTTTAATTAATTTAACCTCCTAATCTTATTAGGATTTTATGAGAGTACTTTTATTAATTAATTTCCAAACTCCTATAGGAATTAAATAATAATAATAATAATAATAATAATAATAATAATAAGACTCCTCTTATTAATTTATATTTTATATTTCCAAAATATTATCATACATTAAATTAAATATATTTAACTTATTATTACGATTATGCCATTAACTTCTTAAATAATTATTCTTCTTTTTATGGTGTGACCCTTTAGGTTCTCCATATTAAACCAGTTGTGAATAAATCAATTAGAACAATTCTAATCTTATTTAAATAAATAAATTATATTATTACTTTATTTAAATAAATAATATTTATTCTACAATAAGGATAAGCCTCCCTAGCGATCAATGACTTTCCAGATAATATAGATTTCAACATTAATCATAAAAGAACCTTTGTGTAAATAGTTACCGTACAATTCAATCCTTCTACCATAAAATTTCCCAATTAAATATAAGACGTGGAATTATTGTCAAGTCTTATTTGATTTAATTATATGTATTTCGATCCTTAAATGCACAACTCCAAATAATGCAAATTAGAAACTCCTTTCTAATTTCATTATGCCTTGGCCAAGGACTACTGGGTTGTCATTTATCGAATCACATAGGACATTTTTCTTCTTTTACTAGAAGCGGTAGATTATTTATTGATCATACATTATCTCCATGTATAACTTATTATACCCAAGGATACCCTTTGATATACCCTAAGGGACTTAAGGAATAAGTCAAAGTAAAACTCATCATACACAAGATACTATGATGATCTCAAGTCCAAGGATCACTTGTACCATTATCACTACAGGAATTCCTATTGACAGGCAAGTAAAACTCCATTAGGTATTCCTTAGCGAGCCACGTTCAGTGAACTTATTCTCTAATAAGCACCTACATACTTGCTTTAGTGTTTCCACACAAATGATCATGAGATCAATCATCCTCATCCAATGATCAAGCAACGTATGTATCAATCTATCCGGATTCACTAATCCCCAATTTAGTAATCCAATGATTGGGAACTATTTTAGTTTAAAGCTTTCTAAGAATTTAGATCTCATTAGAATGATCATCATCATTATTCTAAAAGCATTACTTAAAACTACGGGTTTATCACATATTATAAAATAACATCATGTAGATAATTTAAAAGCGTTTAATAAAATAATACTTTTTATTAATAAATGAATAAGATTGTTACAAATTATATCCTTTATCATCAAATATGATTGGCTTGTGTGCATACTACTTTCAATCTCCCACTTGCACTAAAGCCAATCACCATGGTATCTCATACCCTTCTTTTCTAAGTGACGATTATCCTGCTGTTGGATAAGCTTTAGTTAATGGATATGTAATGTTATTCTTGATAGTTCACTATCTCTATAGTGATTTCCCATCTTTCAATGATTCCTATAATCAAATGAAAGTGCCACAACACATGTTTAGATCCAAGCTGAGACTTAGGAACTATTCCTAGTTATGTAATGAACTTTTCATCCAAACAATAAACTTGTAACTTCATTTATAGTTATATACTTTGTCTTTATCACTAAACCAACAACTCTTTGCTGTTTGGAACCTTTCCAATTCATTGCACCACTATTCAAGGTACCCCTTTACCTTAAAGTGGATTTTCTGTTTTCCTGATTTGTCTGAAAAAACACGAGTCTGTTAAGCCCTCTAGTTTTAATTCAGACCCACAATGAATATGATCACATCCTTAGTGCCAGTTAAGTGCTTTAAGATGTTTTTTACTGACTTATAGTGAACTTCTCCAAAATATGACTGATCAACATCAGGTCTCTTATATTTCATTGCATACATGATAGTTACTCATGTGATCTCTCTTGTATGAGTCTATGGGGACTATTAAGAGAGATACACTCCAAGGCTCATCAACATGAGACATCCCATGGAGTTTTCCATGCTAAATGTCTTTAGCATCAAATGAATATACGTTTCTTTAAGTCGAGCATCCTCTTAAATCTATCTATATAGATTTTATCCCCAATTACGATATTCTTCCCAAATCATTTGTGGAGGAATGTTTAGACAACTTTATCTTTACTAATTGTAGCATTGGTATGTCATTCCTTATCGGTAGTATATCAACATATAATACTAGGAATGTCATGAAGCTCCCACTGACCCTTTTGTACACACTAGTTTCATTCTTATTTTTGATAAAATCAAACTCTTTTGATTATTTCATCAAAACGAATGTTCCATTTTTGATAAACTTGCTTCAATTCATTTCTCTGAGTGTCTACAACTCTTACCTCATCGTATGTAACTAGTTCATCATCTTCTATGATGTGTACCTCATCATCATCACACATTATGAATCCATACCTCCTAGGTATCTTCGATACTATTCCAGAGTTACGATTCAGTTGTGGTACAATAGGTCTATCTACAAGTTCCTCTAATTTGACTAATAGTGTTTCGTGGTTCTTGAACTCTTCAAGATCTATTATCCTCCCACTAGTCCCTTCAATGATAAACATCTTTATCTTAGAAGGCAACATGATTCGCAACAAACACCTTTTGCTAAGTAGGATCATAGAACATATACCCTAAACTTAATTTAAGATGTCCCACAAATTTGTACTTGTCAAATCTTGTCCCAAGCTTATCCTTTGAAACTTTTTCACATAAGTTGGACAACCCCTTATCTTAACAAACTTAAGATTAGGAATCCTCCTTATCCATAACTTTTATGGAGTCTTGGGGCCAAATTTTGAGGTTACCCTTTTCATAGATATGTAGCTATTTCTAGAGTATTACCCTAGAGGGATACTGAAATGTCGGTAAAATCATTATGGACCGCACCATGTCGAAAAGGGTATGATTTTTCCTTTCAGATACATCAATCAATTATTGTGTATCAAGAGGCGTCCATTATGAGAAAATCATTTGAGATGATCTAGAAACTCATTACACAATTATTCCTTCCTTAATTTAATCAAAGAATCCTAATACTTTGCCAATTTGTTTCACTTCTGAATTCTTTAAAACTTTCAAACAATTCACACTTGTATTTCAGCAAATACACACATTCAACTTTTTGAATTATCATCTCCTTTCTTTTTTACTAATTTGTTCAATATGAATAATTATTTTCACGTAAGTCAAGTATACAAAATCCATTAAGTAATATTCCAGTTCTATACAAAAAATTATTATTATAAATAGAACAACAATTATTCTTAAATATAATACCAAAGATTTCATTGTCCAACAATAAAATGGAAATAATGTTTCTAACGAGAATTGGAATATAATAAAAACTTATTGACTTAATAGATTTTCCCATAGGCAATGCTAAATTATAAGTTTCTATAGCTAATGTAGCAACCTTTGCTTCATTTCCCACACATAGGATTACTTATCTTTGTTTAGCTTTCTACTTCTGTTTGGTCCCTTCATAAATCTATATTTATGATAACCAAAGTCAGTATCCAATACCCAAGTAGAACCTTGACTAAAAGAAAATTTTTTCAATCATAAACAAAAACTACATTTGTAACTGAAACTTCAACTAAGCTTCTTCTTGTTAACCTCTAGCAAGATGTTTCTTGTAGTTTCTTTCCAGTGTCCAGGCTTATTGCAGTGGAAGCAAACTCCTTTGCTATCCTTATCAGTTTTGTTCTTATTATCCTTTGTTTTTGCCGTTCTATTTACCTTCTTTGAATTGTTCTTCTTTTAAGAAGATCATTTGACCCCTACCAGTAAGACATGGTCTTTCATGGTTGGAAAGTGACTCTTAACATTTTTCAACATATTAAGCAAATCAGCGAGGCTGATATCTAGCTTGTTCATATGAAAATTTTACAACAATTGTGAAAGGAGTCTAGGAGTATCTGCAAGATCAAATCTTGGCTCAACTCTCCATCCATTACAAAACTTGTTATCCTAATTGTTCAATTAAATTAATCATGTTTAGGACATGTGTCTGTACTGTAGTGTCATAAACTACTTGACGTGCAGGAGTATAGTAGGAGCATCCATAGTTTCATGCGGACACTGAAGCTCGTTACTTATGGATGCGAGCATGATGCATTGAGCCAACTGTGCATCATCTTTCCACTTTCTAAAAGTAGCAATCTCTTCCTCGGAGGCATTATCTGCAACCATTGAAGGGATAGGCGTATTAAGGACATAAGATATATTTTCAGCCATGAGAAATATTCTCGAATTCCTTACCAATCCATTTAATTTGGTCTTGTTAAATAGCATCTAATATGCTTCGCAATGATAGTAATTTTAGACATTGTAAAATTCTGTAAATGAATTTGTAATTAACAACATTTTAGCATACATTCTTTTATTAATTACCAAATTAATTTAGGTCTTGTTTTAAATTGGTATCTCCCACTATTTTCTTCAAACTATATTACCATCAATTTATATAGTTCGACGATATCTAATTAAAGATATGCTAGTGAGAATAAGGATCCCATTTCAAATGTATATAGCCTTGTGTGTGCACAACAAACTATATATAAATAAATAGGTAGACAACTCTTGTCAATTACATCACCTATGCAACTCCTTGTATTTTGCCTCATAAATCATAATGGTCAAGTGTGTGCACATCCAACTAAAATAATTTAACTTAATTCAAACCTAACAATTCCATATAAGTGAAGAGAAAACTACAACCCTTATGTGTGCACAACAAAGCAGTAATGTTCAATTCCTTATAAACATCATATGTAATAAAAACAACAACATAAATATTTAATACTTTCCTTGTGTGTACACAACAAACTCATATTAAATATTTAATACTCTATTATTTCTATCATGCTAAAAGGTGACGTTCAATATTCCAAATATCTTTTAACGTTACAACTTAATATAAAATATTTGAGGGGTTTGTTGTAAGACCCCAAATTTTATGAAATGAAAGTATTCAATTTTTATAATTATTATTCTATTTTAGTAAATGGTTAAATTGATAAAGGTTAAAGTTAAGGGTGATATGTGAAATTTTTCAAAGTAAGCAAGTTGTCATAAAATACCCGATGGTAAAAGTACGATGTCTGGCTGTGGTTGGTTAATAGTAGCACACGATATTGATTATTGATGCTTACATGAGAAATCACTCGCTTATACTCAATTATTATTACGATAATTGCGCATCATATCTCTTGTATTATTGATTCAATTATTGTCACAAAGATCATCATCAGTATAATATGTTATATTATTAAATCAATAATTGAGACGATAAAGTTATTCATATTATTATTTGCAATATTGACAATATCTAGAAGTTCAGTCAAGGAGAGGTTAGATAATCTAATTGCGCGCCAATAGGGAGAAATCCTTATCGAAAAGCCCCCTCTTTCCTGGGAACGACCAGGTTGTTAAATATTGTGAGTTATAATATTAATGATGAATAAGTTCGTGTTGATTAAAGATGAAATTGATAGTTCTATTGTGTTGGAATTATTAGTATTAGTGGAAATCGACATCTATTCCGATGATAATTGATGTCTGGGGGTTATATTGATAAATCGGGTAATTAATCGGATAAATGAGTAATTAATTGCTACTTATTCACATGTTTATATAACTGTTTGTTCACATGTGTGTACTATTGAATCACATTCATGTACTATTAGGGGAGTTGGTGCAAGATTGATAATACTTGCATGACTAAGTTAAAAATGGAGGTATAGATGGAGGTACTATACTATAATTCGTATTTTTCACATGATTATAGTATTAAGTCACATGATTGAACTATTGATTCACATTATTTACTATTAGGGGAGGTGGTGCAAGTTTGATAATACTTGCAGGACTAAATTAAAAATGAAGAAAAAGAGGAAGGTATTATACTGTAATTTTTCGAGCCCTAAAATGTGCAATTATTGAAACTATATTTTCCTATAAATAGAAGCTCATTCTTCCTTCATTTCTCACCAATTCACTAAAGCTATACAACAATTATTATAGAGTGAAAGAAGAAGAGAAGTCTGCTACCTCACTATTCCAGTATCCAGTTTTCATCTGAGGTAAGGGGTATTATTTCTTTCGTATTCATGAAGAGAGCTATTGTTATTCCATTCCTTATTATTCTGTTGGAATAACTCAGATATATCATGAACTCACTAGTATATATGGTGAAATTCTTTTGTTATTCCATTCATTATTATTATGTTGAATAACTTTGTCCATCTGAATCACCGCATACATGGTGAAATTCTTCTATTATTCCATTCTTTATTATTACGTCGTAAAATCACGTATGCGTGCGTTTATACGCATGACACGGTTCCATTATTTATTATTCTGCTGAATATATCACATCGTGCGCTTACACATGAACTAGTTCCATTATTTATTATTCATTAGAATATCACCTCTCGTATGCGTTTACGCGTGGTGCAGTTCCATTATTTATTATTACTGTTGGAATAACATATACATGCGGTCTATCACATGCCTGGTAAATTCTTCTGTTATTCCATTCCCTATTATTCTATTGGAATAACCTGTCTATGTGGATTACCACATGCATAGTGAATGATCCTTCGTATTCATTCCTTATTAAATTATGGAAATGATTTGTCTACGTGGATTACCGCATGGCGGGTGAAAATCCATTTGCAGTTTCATAATTTTTCTGAACCTCAAAAATTCTGGAAAAATTTGAAATGATAATTTGATGAGTTTTCTATATTGTGTCCAAAGATGGCAATTTTTGGATGTATAGATTAAGAGTTACTGATTTTATGGGAAAAGACAATTTTAAAAGTAAACCCTTATAACTCCTTGTGGTTAACTCCAAAATTGGTGAAATTTTTATTGGGAGTACATGTATACAACAGAAGTATACACTGTAAATTTCAGAATTTTTGGACAAAAGGATAATTTATGATAAATGTCTAAATATTCGGCAGTTTTGGCCATATGAAAAATAGTAAATGAATTTTAAAAATTCCGAGAAAAATATATGTTCAATATGGGACTATATTCTGCTAAATCCCAGAAAAGAAATATTTTTAGGACTGATTTGGTATTTTTCATGAAAATGAACTAGTTATGAGTAAATGAATTAAAAATGTTATGTGAAGTAATGAAATTGGAAAATAGAATTTTATAGCTTGGAAATCCTATATAGGGTATATGCAGATTTTTTATGAGGGATTTGATCATTGGTGATGAAATTTATGAGCATGGCATTTTTGAATGATTAAATGCATTATTTGGTAAAGTATAAACAATTAAAATAAATTGTTTATAAGTTTAGGAAGTGATTAAAATATTATTATAATATTAATAATATTAGATTATGAGTTTATTAAGTGATTGATAATATTTGGATAAATTTAAAGTCTTTAATATTTATCCTTGATTTCGTTTGATAAATTCTTATATCATTGTCATCATCCTCATGCTTATATTGTGATAAAAGTCATCTTTGGCTTACGTGCATAGATGGACTGTTGATTATTAGTTTTATAGTTGTATATCTCGGGCTTACGTGCAAAGATGGACATGTGTATGACATGATCATAACCACTGGTTATACTAATGAATATCCTTGACCCGTAGTACATGGATAATTTGATGATGTGATTGGCAGGATCATGGCCATTAGTTAAAAGTTGAATGTCTTTGGTCGTAGTGCACTGACAGACAATTGATTGGTATGATCATGACCATTGGTTTTATAGTTGAATATCTTTGGCCCGTAGTGCAAAGGTAGACACCTGATTGGTATGATCATTGTTATTACATTGAATATCTTTAGCCTTTGGGGTAATGATATTGAGTAAACGTTCTATTAAGCCTTCGTGGCATGGAGGAACTGTTGATTTACATGATTATAAATATGAATTGTGGATTTAACTATAATCCTTGGCGGTTTAGGTGAAGACATGTGATGATAGTTCTTTTTGTCTTGGTATAACAAAGAATTGTTGTTGAGTATTACAAAAATAAAATATTAACGATGGACTTCTAATCTAGAAGAGATAGTAGACATTATATTCTACTTGACTCTTCTAATGGATTGCTTATTCAGCTGCAGTTAAACTTGATGTTTATTGTATTTTATCAATTTAACATTGTTGAAGGCTAATGATAATTTATTTTACATTATATTAGTCATAATATTTCTTACTGGGCTAGTTGAGCTCACCCTTTTTTTTCATTGTTTTCTTCAGAAATGAGAATATAGTTGGGACGAGTCGGAAAATGGAGTGATGGTCGAGGATAAGTGGCTTTAATAGTCCTCACTATTTTGTGAAATAGTGTGATATTAATTGTAATGAGGACTCCATTGAGAGTGAATATTGTCTAGAAGGCAATATTCTTGTTTAAACTCTCAGCTATGTTTTGCCGTATTGTACACGACAGTTGTATAATTAAATTTGTATTTGATTTATATACCATGTATCTGGCGACTCAAGATGGGTGATGTATACCTGTTTTGGGGGCATCACATTTGTTATTATTTGTCTCATCTTGTTTAGCGCGCATGCACATATATATAAAATACACGTCATATTAATTAACATGCGAATCATGTTTGCATAATATATATATATATATATATATATATATATATATATATATATATATATTGTATAAGCATGCACGTATAGAATACTATATTCTACCCGGATTGATTATGGACTTTATTCTAGTTTGGTTCACTAGAGCCACCAAGTGAACCAAAAGGTCAAACCTAGGGTGCAAGAATTAAATTTAAATATAACTATTACATTTAAATCGCAGGCACCATTACAAATGGGACTTCAAGCGCTCCTTGCTCATTGATCTCCAATTCTTCAAAATTG
Source organism: Panax quinquefolius (assembly GCA_020205615.1). Classification (NCBI taxonomy): domain Eukaryota; kingdom Viridiplantae; phylum Streptophyta; class Magnoliopsida; order Apiales; family Araliaceae; genus Panax; species Panax quinquefolius. Next base: position 64,889,133 of record CM035161.1, read on the forward strand.
ATTCTAACTATTCCTATTACAAAACTATTTAAAATAAATAGAAACCTTGATCAACAATCAAGGGAAAGTACATAGAAAGGAGATAAAATTTACATTAAGAAAAAATTAGAGAAGACGAGGTACGCAAACCCCATTTAATAAAAGCCATACATTCATGCATCCAACTAAAATAAAATACAATCACATTGGTCAATAGTTTATAATCAATCCCATTTATTTATCATATACATCACCGTATGCATCAATAAATAACATTCATCTAATGAATAATAAACATTTAATATAAATTTTGATATCATTTAATGGGCAAATTTAGTTAGCATAAAATCAAATTTTGAATCGAAATAAACTCATTTATTTTAATTCAAATTTAAATCAAAATAAACCTCTTTTATTTTAATCCATCCTATTTTTGAATAAAATGAACTATTTTATTTTAATCGAATCTTTAATCAAAATAAAATCATTTATTTTAATTAATTATGAAATCTAATTCAAGTAAAAAAACTCCTTTATTAAAGGAAACACGAATTCTTTTTTCCTATTCACAAATAAACTCCTTTATTTTGAATAATATGAAATCTTATTTCATATCTAAATAAACTCCTTTATTTAAGGAAATACTGATTCTCTTTCCTATTCACAAATAAACTCCTTTATTTTAAATAATATAAAATCTTATTTCATATTTAAATATACTCCTTTATTTAAGAAAACATGGAATCCAATTTCAACTCCAATTAGTTATCATAGAATCCAATTCTAACTCTAATTAGTTAGCATGAAATTCATTTTAAAAATTAAAATAAACATTTATTTTAAGATTAAAATAAACTTTTTTTATTTTAATAATAAAATAATTAAGATTAATATATATATATATATATATATATATATATATATATATATATATATATATATATATATATCATGGAAACCAAAGGAATCATATACTATTTTTTTGTGAATCATGATACTGGGCCACGTGATATCACCTGTTAAGTATATAAATATATATAAGGCATATCCTGGGCATATCACATGTATGGTAATTTGAATCTGGTGATTGTAACAATCTGGAATTTCAAATTGTATTTTTAAATATGTATTGAATTATAAATATTAATTTGAGGTGTTTATTGTTGAATAAATGTTTTGTTGATGTGATGGTTGTTAGTAAAAATTTATGAATTTAAATTTATTAGATAATATTCTAAATTAATTGAATTTATAATTTAGAGAGTTGTAATATAACATGAGATGTTATATTGTTGTTTTAATTTAATAATTTAAAGTGATATATTAAATTATTAAACAAAATTATAATGAAATTATAATTTGGTGATATTTATTTAAGTTGAATATTTATTTAAATATAGTGTGTATAATTAATTTATTTGATTAATGATTGATATGGAAATCCAAATAAATAATATGTGGGTATAAATTATAAACTAAATGGTTTATTAAAATAAATTAAAGGAGTTTAATTTAGTTTTGCCAAACAAGGCTTAAAAATATTAAGTCTTTAAATTTTAAAGGGTTTTGCCAAACAAAGCCTTATAGCTTTTGGATTTTTTTTGATTTTTGATTTTTTAAATAAAATAATAAATATAATATATTTATAACATATATGTTAGATGTAGTAACTGATATTATGATTAGTGTGCGTATTAAGGTTTATCAATTTTTATTTTAACGCATTTGGTTATCAGTTGGTCTTACGCCTTATTTCTAAGCCTAGAGAATATAGAGAATTAAGAGAGGAATTGAGAGAGAGCTTGAGAGAATTGAGAGGAAGTCTGAGTTTTCAAAGCAAACTCAGTGGTGTTAGCAAGTATTTTAAAGCAACAAAAGTATTTTCCATAATCTCCATATATATATATATATATATATATATATGCATATATGAGTTTACGACAAAATTTTATATATTTTGTGAATTTCAAATTTGTTGAATTGTTGCTATACAATGGGTTACTTGTGATTATACGTATTGTGATGGTTGAGTTTGTATATAAACAAGAATTTGATATGCTAATTACAGTTAAAAAGGGAGAAAAGTAATTACAGTATATGTTTTCTCATATGTCTTGTAAAAGTACCAATTATGATGGTCAATTAGTATAATAAACTATAAATTGAGGCTTGTTTATGCTAGTTCATTAAGAAATGAAGAAAACGTAGTTTGAACGAAGTGATTCGGTGTAGAATTGTAATCAAAGTGATGGTTTTTGTGAAGGATGTCAAAAATTGAGTTTTTATATGAAAACTTGAAATTTAAGAAATTAAATTAGTTAAAATGGTTGTTAAATTGTTCTATATTGATGAATATGTGAGGAAACATGTTTGTAATTGTTCTATATCAATTGTATGTGTTAATATTATTGTTTGGTGGGTGAAATTCGTGTTAGTTGGGCTAAAGTTTGCTAATGTTCATTCATGTTGTTTACGCTTACATACATTTCTCGGCCAGCAAATTGCTACGAAGTAGCTACTACTGTAGATCCTAGGCTTATGTATGGCGCAGCTGCGCCATACCTACAATCTGAGACGATCGATTCATTACTCTTGTTGACCTTGAAATACCACTATAGCTTGGTCTAAGGTTGTGTTAAGGTGTCAAACATGTAACAAGGAGGTTAATTCAGTACCATGTCATGTCATTGATAATTTCAACTTTGTAAAATGAATTATAAGTTATAAACGTATATGTTAGAACTTAGTGTATATAATGAATAGTAAACAAGTGTTGTGAAGGTTAACACTTGAAATTTCGGATATTTACCTAGTAGCCATAATACTTTTACTAAATTAACAAGTTTAGCTAAATATGTGTATGTTATGCTATGTTAGTATATTTAATAGGTATTGTGGTTCTAATACTATATGTAGGTGAACGTGAGTTCTAATACTATAGCTTACGCTGGAGGCAAGTTTTCTAACTCTACACTTTCGTTGAGCTAGTTCTTTTATTACATTGTATAACTTTATTCTTATGATTGAGCAAGTTTCCTATCTTAAACTATTATTGAACAAGTCATTTGTTCCTAAATTTCATTTGAGCAAGCTTTAACTCTAGTGTTATTGGAATTCTTATTATGGTTGATTCATTCTAACTTGTTTATTGTTAAGCAAGTTTCTTAAGTTCTATTCTTGTATAATGAACGCAGCTTTTGAACTCTCGTCTCTATTGTTGAACTATTTTATTAATATGCATGAGTTATTACCATGTTGAGCAAGTTTTTAGTTTTCAGCTTGCTATCAGTTAATATATGATCAGTAATTTCATTTCTAATGTTACAAGATCATAGACCTAGCTTATTATTGTTCAAGCAAAGGTTTATCATTTTATTCATTTTGTTCAATACTTATGCTCTCTAGTTATTTTCAAGCATGAGTTTAATATATAGTCAGTTCACCTATGATTCTCAATTGTTCTATGTTATGTTGTTAGTAAACAACTGTTGTGTTATCAAACCTTATTGATTCAACTAGTCCCCTAGTTGATGATCGTTAAACTTTAAATTACCCTAGAAAGCTTATTCAAACCAACCTTTCTTTGGTGTGGACTTGTACTCTAAAACTGAGAAGAACAACCCTATTATAGGGGATATGCAATGTGTTTAGGTGATTGTGTACAATACATGGTACGAAGGGATGATCCTCCTAAGTACGTGAAGTCCCTACAGTATAACTATTAAGGTTAAAGTTGAAAGATTACTTGTAACCGTGGACATAGTTCGTGGTCTTATAACCCTCAGATATATATTCCATATTTTGATTCCACTTTTTGGTTATCATTGATGGAGTACTATTCAGTTTTGATGAGCCTATTTGTTGGTAATTATTATTAGTATTCTCATGTTGATTCATTGTTATATCCAGTGAGCATTTGTTTTGCTCACTCTTGCATAAATATAATTATTGCAGCTAAAGTTAAGAAGGTAGATGAGCTTTAAACTAGCAAAGGAAAATGAAAAAATGTGCAAGTGATGAAGACTTGTAATTTCATTTATTTTTATGATGATAGACTTTTAATTAATGATGTAATGTAATTAATTTAATTTCCGCACTTGAATGATGTTAAGGTTAGACAACCTAGGATGTTTTTGAATTTAATGATGTAACCCTTTTATAGGGAGGATTTATGGTTTAAATGTTATTTTATTTGGGTAGATAGTATGAATGAATGGAAAGTGAACACAAAGTCTTGTGGGAATGAAGTATCTAGATTTGGGGTGTCACAAGTTGGTATCAAAGCTTTAAGTTATGAACCTTAGGTGGGGAAAAACCTTAGGAAGTAACCTCTTAAAAGATAGTGATGATAAACTCTTATCGAGTTTTATGGAAGAAGTAATAAAACACTTATTTGCTTATGTGATTAAAACTTATGTGCTCACGAGTGTCGAGTAGTAATGATTAGTAATTAAAACTTAAAACTTTGTTTTTCGGATGGCTAATGTGGTAGGATCCAGTCAGGCTAGGGAGGTAGGGTCCCAAATGCCTAGAGAGTTGGAGCCTCGAGATATTCAGGTGGTGTGGGAACAACTACTGCCATGGGAAACAATTCTGTTGGTCACAATGGTTGAGCAGGAATGTTTACGTTATAAGGATGATGAGATAGAGACGGACGAGGAAGATCCTGTTGAGCTGCCACAATCGGATGAGGATGAGGAGAACGAGGAGGAAGAGATTCCACTTAACTTGATTGCCACCTGTATGTACGACGAAGTATACGACCGCAATATGGAACTTTAAGATACCGTCGAGGAGTTGCAAGAGATAGTAGCTGAATAGCAAACCTCAATGGCATAGAAGGATGATGAGATTCAAGATCGAGAGGAACGTCTGAATAATGTTAAAGAGAAGCTGGTCCACACTGAATGAGAGAACGAGCGAATGATAGCACGGATTGCAGAGTTGAAGAAAATGTTGAAAGAAGAAGCTACTAAGAGGGCAAGAGCTGAGGACGCATATGAGGAAACTTTTCAACGAGCCAGGGTAGCAGAGAGACGGGTACAAGTAAAGAGGATTAAGATGGAAGAGATGAATAGTATTTTCAACATCGTGATCAATTGAGCTCAAGATCGGGACATGTGTTATCCTATTCAGTTCGAGACGCTGCCATCGTATATATTAGATCGTCGAACAATGTTCCGAATTATGGAAGAGGAGCGACGTAAGGATATGCAAAATTTTAATATGATGTCATAAATGTAATCATTATTTGATTAGTGAGCAAACAAGATGTAAATCCGGGTATGATATAACCAATGGGATGTGATGATGATGAAGTTATCCTGTAACTTTTATAGTTCAGGAAAGTAATGTAAATAGCAGTGATGCTATTGTTTTGATCCTTCATAAAAGATTATGAATGAATAAAAGTTATTATTTTATTCAAAGTGTTATATGTTATGTGATAATCTTTTATGATGTGCAAATAAGTAGTAATATTTAAAGGGTTGAATAGAATCTAATAGGTGTATTTTAAAGGAAAATGCCTCCAAGACATCAACCACGACAAAGGAACCCTAAGAATAACAACAATGCGGAGGATAATCCAGTTCAGCAATTCGTAACGCTACTGATAGGAGCATTACAGAATCAACCACATAATCAAGTTACAACTTTTAAGGATTTCAACACAGTTGGGCCACCAGAATTCTATGGGTCCATGAATCCGGTTGAAGCACATACCTGGATCATGGAAATAGAGAAGGTTTTCGATGTTTATAGGGTAGGGGAGAATTAGAAGACTGCTTTTGAGACATTCCTGGTTAATGCAGAGGTGAGTTATTGGTGGCAAGCTAATAAAACCCGAGGAGGTCAAGGGGTAATGTCTTGGGAAAGGTTCAAGGAAATATTCTTTGAGACCTATTTCCCAGAAAGTTCGAAGAATCAGATGGCGGTACAGTTTCTGGAACTGAAGAAGGGAACCATGACAGTGTCGAAGTATGAAGCAAAATTCAACAAGTTAGCGAGGTTTTCGCCATATCAAGTGTACACTGATGAACGCAAGGCAAGGAGATTTGAGTAGGGACTAAAGCCATGGTTGTACAACAGAGTCTCACTGTTCCAGTTAAAGACATTTTACGGCAGTGCTTGAGAAAGCAATTCTTGCTGAGAGTGGAGGTGAGGCTGTAATAAAGCACAACCAAGAATAGAGAAAGAAGAAGAATGAAGGTGAAGCTAAGAATGGTGGTGGTGGTAACAGTGGAAATGGAAACAACAATTTGAAAAGAAAGTGGAATGCAAATGTGGGAGCTGGAAATCAACAAGGTAACCAGCAGAAGAAGAAGATTGACGCATGTGCTACATGCGGGAAGTTTCACACGGGTATGTGATTAAGGGGGAAGCGGTATACTTTAACTGTGGCCTGGTGGGTCACATTGCCCAAAATTTGCAATCAACCCAAGAAGAATGCTTGCTACACTTGCGGGTCAAAGCACCATTTTGTTCGCAGTGTCCAAATAAAAAATCTGGTGAAGCAAATGAAAGCAATGGAAATGGCAGTGGAAGTGAACTCACTATTGTTGGACCAATGTCAACAAATAAGACCACAACAAGAACCTTTAACATAATCGTGCAGAATGCGGTGCAATCAAAAGATGTCGTGTCAGGTATCATCCCAATCAATGATATAAATGCATATGTATTATTTGATTCGGGTGCTACTTGCTTGTTTATATCTGATGAATTTTCCAAGAAGTTAGAAATTCCTAGTGAAGAGTTGAATTTCCCTTTAAACATAGAAATTGCGAATAAGGAGGTAATTCCTATTAGATTTGTATACAAGAATTGTAAGGTGAATATTAAGGGGAATGTCATGAAAGTAGATTTAATCCCGATAAAACTTAGAGAGTTTGACGTGATATTGGGAATGGATTGGCTGTTTAATTATGGAGCGATAATTGATTTCCAAATTAAGTGTGTAAACCTTATGATTCAGTCAAAGGTAGTTTTTCATGGTAGCAAATCGCCTAGACAAATGAGGTGTCTGACGGTTATGCAGGCCAAGAAGTTATTGAGTTAGGGTTGTGTAGGGTACTTAGCTTACATATTCAATATTCAAAAGAAGGAGGGTGAAAAATTGGAGGTAAATAACAGTGGTTAGGGAATTCGTGTATATGTTTTCAGAAGATTTGCCAGGACTTCCACCCGACAGAGAAATTGAGTTCGTGATAGATTTATCTCCAGGAACTGCTCCAATATCGAAGGCCCCGTACAGAATTTCTCCGGTAGAGATGAAGGAACTAATGATGTAATTGCAAAACTGCTAGATAAGAAGTACATTCAGCCAAGTGTGTCACCGTGGGGAGCGCCGGTGTTATTTGTGAAAAATAAGGATGGGTCATTGCGTGCTTTTCATTGATTATAGGGAATTAAACAAAGTCACTATTAAGAACAAGTATCCATTGCCAAGAGTAGATGACTTGTTTGATAAGTTAAAGGTTGCTAGATATTTCTCAAAAATAGATTTGAGAAGTGGGTATCACCAATTGAAAGTAAGGAAGGAGGATGTACCGAAGACGGCATTCCAAACTCGGTATGGACATTATGAATTTTTAGTGAAGTCTTTTGGTTTGACAAACACCCCTGCAGTGTTCACGGATTTGATGAATAGGGTGTTTAAACCATTTTTAGACAAGTTTGTTGTGGTATTTATCGATGATATTCTGGTGTACTCTAAATCTCAAGAAGAACATGCGGAACACTTACGTCTGATGCTGGAGACACTAAGAAAAGAAAAGTTGTACGCGAAATTCTCTAAATGTGAATTTTGGTTGGAACGTGTACAATTCCTTGGGCATGTAATTGACAAGGATGGAATTTCAGTAGATCCATCAAAAGTCGAAGCTGTGATAAATTAGGAACAACCAAGAACTCCATCAGATGTAAGAAGTTTCTTGGGATTGGCAGGATATTACAAACGGTTTATTCAAGATTTATCCAAAATTACTACTCTGTTGACAAATTTGACGAGAAAATCTGTAAACTTTGTTTGGACAGAAAAATGTGAGGAATGTTTTACGGAATTGTAGAACAGGCTCAGTGTGGCACCTGTGTTGTCATTGCCAGATAATACAAAAAATTTTGTGGTGTATACTGATGCTTCACACAAAGGGTTGGGTTGTGTCCTTTTACAGAACGATAAAGTCATTGCTTATGCATCAAGACAATTGAAAGACTACGAAAAAGGGTATCCGACTCATGATTTAGAGTTTGCGGCGGTTGTGTTTGCTCTAAAGATATGGAGACACTATCTCTATGGAGAGAAGTGTGAGATCTACACAGACCTTAAGAGTCTGAAGTATATTTTCACACAAAAGGACCTGAACATGCGTCAAAGGAGATGGCTGGAATTAATAAAAGATTATGATTGTGAGATCTTTTATCATCCAGGCAAAGCTAATGTGGTTGCAGATCCCTTGAGTAGGAAAGGCGAGAAAAGTTGATGTTGTTAACCGATAAGGAGGAGCTCATTTCAGCAATGGCAAGGATAAAGTTGGAAATCAAATTTTCAAAAGAATCTGACGAAAAATTATACCAGATGGAAGCTAGTCCAACTTTGGTGGACATGGTGAAGAGCGCACAACTACAGGATGAAGAATGCTGAAAAATAATGGAAAGCGTGGTCGAGGGTAAAGAAGTGAAGTACAAGGTTGATACTGAGGGAATGCTAATATTCGAGGCACGAATTTGGGTTCTAGCAGTACAAGATATTAAAGAATACATCTTGACAGAAGCTCATAGCTTAAGATATTTGATTCATTCGGGAAGTACGAAGATGTGTCAAGATTTGAGGTGACATTTTTTGTGGCCAAATATGAAAAGTGACGTTGCAGAATGCGTTAAAAAGTGCTTAACATGTCAGAGAGTGAAGGAGAACATCAAAGGCCAAGCGGATTACTCCAACCTTTAGAAATACCGAAATGGAAGTGGGAGCATAACACAATGAATTTTGTGGTAGGTCTTCCAACGACTCAGAAAGGATACGATGCGATATGGGTGATAGTGGATAGACTGACAAAATCTGCACACTTTTTGCCAATAAGAATTAGATTCAATCTTGATCAGCTGGCGAAACTGTACGTTAAGGAGATCGTCTCAAGACATGGAGTTCCAATGTCAATTGTATCAGAAAAAGATCCGAGGTTCACATCAAATTTCTGGAAAGGATTACAAGAATGCATGGGAACGCAACTGAAGATGAGTACAACATATCATCCGCAAACAGATGGTCAAAACAAACGAACAATCCAGATGCTAGAAGATATGTTTGAGCGTACATTATGGATTTCAAAGATAACTGGGATGATCATCTACCATTGGTGGAATTTGCATACAACAACAATTACCATTCAAGCATTGGTATGCCGCTATACGAGGTGTTGTACGGCCGAAAATACAGAACTCCACTATTTTGGGATGAAGTTGGTGAACGTCAACTGCTAGTACCAGAACTGGTACAACAGACCGTCAAGTTATCAAACTTATCAAAGGAAGACTAGTAGATGCTCAAGATTGACAGAAAAAGTATGTTGATCAACACAGGCAGAATCGCGAATTTGAAGCAGGAAATTTCTTTTTCCTAAAAGTTTCTCCTTGGAAGGAAAAATTCATTTCGGCAAGAAAGGAAAGCTAAGCCCAAGGTTTATTGGACCTTTTGAGATACTACGAAGAGTGGGAGAAGTAGCTTATGAGGTAACTTTACCTCCAGAATTGGAGCATGTGTACAACGTTTTTTATGTGTCAGTGTTGCGACCATATAAACCCTATTACAAGCATGTGATCAAGTATGAACCGTTGTAGTTTAGTAAATATTTATGTTATGAAGAGATTCATATCCATATAGTTAACAGGAAAGAAGAAGTGCTCAGGAATAAAGTGATACCTTCTGTGAAGGTGATATGAAGGAACCACAACGTCGAAGAGGCTACGTGGGAACTCAAAGCTGATATGATGAATAATTACCCTGAGTTATTTGTTTAGTATGTGTCTTCAATTCTGAGGATAGAATCTTTGTAAGAAGGAAAGAATGTGATGATTTTATTGTTTGAGTTCCGATTCTGGGGACAAAATCCTTGTAAGGAGGGAAGGATGTAACAATTCGGAATTTCAAATTATATTTTTAAATATTTATTGACTTATAAATATTTATTTGAGGTGTTTATTATTGAATAAATGTTTTGTTGATGTGATGGTTGTCAGTAAAAATTTATGAATTTAAATTTATTAGATAATATTCTAAATTAATTGAATTTATAATTTAGAGAGTTATAATATAACATTAGATGTTATATTTTTGTTTTAATTTAATAATTTAAAGTGATATATTAAATTATTGAATAAAATTATAATAAAATTATAATTTGATGATATTTGTTTAAGTGGAATATTTATTTAAATATAGTGTGTATAATTAATTTATTTGATTAATGTTGGATATGGAAATCCAAATAAATAATATGTGAATATAAATTATAAACTAAATAGTTTATTAAAATAATTGAAAGGAGTTTAATTTAGTTTTGTCAAACAAGGCTTAAATATATTAAGTCTTTAAATTTTAAAGGGTTTTGCCAAACAAAGCCTTATGCCTTTTGAATTTTTTTTTTGATTTTTTAAATAAAATAATAAATATAATATATTTATAACATATACGTTAGATATAGTAACTGATATTATGATTAGTGTGCGTATTAAGGTTTATCAGTTTTTATTTTTACGCATTTGGTTATCAGTTGTTTTTACTCCTTATTGCTAAGCCTAGAGAACACAAAGAATTGAGAGAGGAATTGAGAGAGAGCTTGAGAGAATTGAGAGGAAATTTGAGTTTTTGAAGCAAACTCTGTGGTGTTAGCAAGGATTTTAAAGCAACAAAAGGTATTTTCCATAATCTCCATATATATATATATATATATATATATATGAGTTTACGGTAAAATTTTATATATTTTGTGAATTTCAAATTTGTTGAATTATTGTTATACAATGGGTTACTTGTGATTATACGTATTGTGATGCTTGAGTTTATATGTAAACAAGAATTTGCTATGCTAATTACAGTTAAAAAGGGAGAAAAGTAATGACAATATATGTTTTCTCATATGTCTTGTAATAATATCAATTATAATGGTCAATTAGTATGATAAACTATAAATTGAGGCTTGTTTATGCTAGTTCATTAAGAAACGAAGAAAACATAGTTTGACCGAAGTGATTCGGTGTAAAATTGTAATCATAGTGATGGTTTTTGTGAAGGATGTCAAAAATTGAGTTTTTATATGAAAACATGAAATTTAAGAAATTAAATTAGTTAAAATGGTTGTTAAATTGTTCTATATTGATTAATATGTGAGGAAACATGTTTGTAATTGTTCTATATCAATTGTATGTGTTAATATTACTGTTTGGTGGGTGAAATTCGTGTTAGTTGGGCTAAAAGTAAAGCTTTTGTTCATCTTTGTTTACTTACATCATGCATGCATCTGGTAGCAGATCGCCTAATCCTAGGCTTGTGTATAGCACAGTTGAGCCATACCCTGTCTTGAGACAGTCAGTTCTGCTACTACTGCAAACCCTGAAATACCACTATTGCTTGGTCTAAGGTTGTGTTAAGGTGTCAAACATTTAACAAGGAGGTTAATTCAGTACCATGTCATGTCATTGATAATTTCAACTTTGTAAAATGAATTATAAGTTATGAACATGGTATGTTAGAACTTAGTGTATATAATGAATAGTAAACAAGTGTTGTGAAGGTTAACACTTGAAATTTCTAATATTTACCTAGTAGCATAAGACTTGTACTAAATTAACAAGTTTAGCTAGAAATGTGTATGTTATGGTATGTTAGTATATATAATAGGTATTGTGGTTCTAATACTATATGTAGGTGAACGTGAGTTCTAATATTATAGCTTTACGCTTGAGGCAAGTTTTCTAACTCTACACTTTTGTTGAGCTAGTTTTATTATTACATTGTATAACTTTATTATTTTGATTGAGCAACTTTCCTATCTTAAACTGTTATTGAACAAGTCATTTGTTCCTAAATTTCATTTATGCAAGCTTTAACACTAGTGTTATTGGAATTCTTATTATGGTTGATTCATTCTAACTTGTTTATAGTTAAGCAAGTTTCTTAAGTTCTATTATTGTATAATGAACGCAGCTTTTGAACTCTCATCTCTATTGTTGAACTATTTTATTACTATGCATGAGTTATTACCATGTTGAGCAAGTTTTTAGTTTTCAGCTTGCTATCAGTTAATATATGATCAGTAATTTCATTTATAATGTTACAAGATCATAGACCTAGCTTATTATTGTTCAAGCAAAGGTTTATCATTTTATTCATTTTGTTCAATACTTATGCTCTCTAGTTATTATCAAGCATGAGTTTAATATATAGTCAGTTCACCTATGATTCTCAATTGTTCTATGTTATGTTGTTAGTAAACAATTGTTGTGTTATCAAACCTTATTGATTCAACTAGTCCCCTAGTTGATGATCGTTAAACTTTAAATTACCCTTGAAAGCTTATCCAAACCAAACTTTCTTTGGTGCGGACTTGTACTCTAAAACTGAGATGAACAACCCTATTATAGGGGATATGCAATGCGTTTAGATGTTTGTGCACAATACATGGTGCGAAGGGCTGATCCCCCTAAGAACGTGAAGTCCCTACAATATAACTGTTAAGGTTAAAGTTGAAAGATTACTTGTAACCGTGGACATAGTTCATGGTCTTATGACCCTCAGATATATATTCAATATTTTGATTCTAGTTTTTGGTTATCATTGATAGAGTACTATTCAATTTTGATGTGCCTATTCGTTGGTAGTTATTATTAGTATTCTCATGTTGATTCATTGTTATATCTAGTGAGCATTTGTTTTGCTGACTCTTGCATAAATATAATCATTGCAACTAAAGTTGAGAAGGTAGATGAGCCTTCAACTAGCAAATGAAAGGGAAAAATATGCAAGTGATGAAGACTTGTAATTTTATTTATTGTTATAATGATAGACTTTTAATTAATGATGTAATGTAATTATTTTAATTTCCGCACTTGAATGATGTTTAGGTTAGACAACTTGGGATGTTTTTGAATTTAATGATGTAACCCTTTTATATGGAGGATTTATGGTTTAAATGTTATTTTATTTGGGTAGATAGTATGAATGAATGGAAAGTGAATACCAAGTCTTGTGGGAATGATGTACCTAGATTTGGAGGTGTTACAGTTATGGTAATCACCAGGGACATCCCCTGGATCCTGGACTAACCACAATATATAATACAGATTAGTAATCATATATAAACATAAGCAGTGAATCTCCTGTATCCTGGACTAACCACGAATTCAGCAAAAAAAAAATAATAGGATTCGCGATTTTTTTTTATAAAAAAAATAAAACATTTATACAACAAATTATGCCCAATTAAATTGTTCTAAACACATATCAAATTAAAATAATTAATAATTTGTATAAAGGTTTGGCTCTGATGCCACTGTTAGGTTTGTAAAAATCACGAAGGCAATCAAATTGAACATAATAAGCTGACACGTGATAAAATAGAGTTTTAAAATTTTACAAACCATATACCCGGATCATCCTATATGCATAATTATTAATTAAACGAAAAGATAAAGAATAAGAATCATACCCTTGAAGATTCAAGCTTCCTTAGGTACAAGTTCACCTCCAAATTCTTTAGGAATTAAATAATAATAATAATAATAATAATAATAATAATAATAATAATAAGACTCTTCTTATTAATTTATATTTAATATTTCAAAATATTAAATAATAAATATTAAGCTATTTAATTTATTCTATCACCATATATTAAATTAAATATACTTAACTTATTATTACGATTATACCATTAACTTCTTAAATAAATATTCTTCCTTTTATGGTGTGACCATTTAGGTTCTCCATAATAAACTGATTGTGAATAAATAAATTAGAACAATTCTAATCTTATTTAAATAAATAAATTAAACTATTAATTTATTTAAATAAATAATATTTATTCTATAATAGGGATAAGCCTCCCTAGCGATCAACGACTTTCCAGATAATATAGATTTCAACATTAATCATAAAAGAACCATTGAGTAAATAGTTACCGTACTATTCAATCCTTCCACCATACAATGTCCCAATTAAATATAAGACATGGAATTACTCTCAAGTCTTATTTTATTTAATTATATGTATTTCGATCCTTAAATGCACAACTCCAAATAATGCAAATTAGAAACCCATTTCTAATTTCATTCTGCCTTGGCAAAGGACTATTTGGTTGTCATTTATCGAATCACATAGGGCATTTCTCTTCTTTTACTAGAAGCAATAGATTCTTTATTGATCATACAGTATCTCCATGTACAACTTATTATACCCAAGCATACCCTTTGATATACCCTAAGGGTCTTAAGGAATAAGTCAAAGTATAACTCATCATACACAAGATACTATGATGATCTCAAGTCCAAGGATCACTTGTACTACTATCACTACAGAAATTCCTATTGATAGGCAAGTAAAACTCCATTAGGTATTCCTTAGCGAGCCACGTTCAGTGAACTTATTCTCTCATAATCACCTACATACTTGCTTTAGTGTCTTCACACAAATGATCATGAGATCAATCATCCTCATTCAATGAGCAAGCAACGTATGTACCAATCTATCCGGATTCACTAATCCTCAATTTAGTAATCCATTGATTGAGAACTATTTTAGTTTTAAGCTTTCTAAGAATTTAGATCTCATTGAAATGATCATCATCATTATTCTAAAAGCATTACTTAAAACTATGGGTTTATCACATATTATAAAAGAGCATCATGTAGATAATTTAAAAGCCTTTAATAAAATAATACTTTTTATTAATAAATAAATAAGATTGTTACAAAGTATATGCTTTATCATAAAATATGATTGGCTTGTGTGCATACTACTTTCATTTATAGCTGAGGGTTTACTGGATTTTGAGAGGGTTTTAACAACAGAATGAGGACATCACTACAGAATGTTCAAAGGGAGAAACAAGGTGTACAAATGCAATTAAACAAAGTTGTTCGAGGGACTTAGAATTCATTCAACGAACTTGAATGTCGAGTGATTAAATATCTAGTAGAGGATAAGAAGATAGATTACCTCATACATCGATCAGTGGTATGCCACAAGATCCAGTATGCTTATGATGAGGCTATAGGTTATTAAATATATTATAGGGATCTAAATGTTTATCTACTTTTAGTAGTTTGTATTAGGAAAATTTTGATGTGTAATTAACTGTAACGCCCGAGAAAAATTAGAATTTTATGTGAATTAAATTTTATTGTATTATTTGAATTAAATGAATTTAATTGATTATTTACGTGAGTAAACTATTGAAAGGTTGTTATATGACCTATAATGTGCAGATGTGGTTAGGATTCTGGCTATGTGTTCGGATTAATTGTTTTCAATTTCCAAGACGAAAATAAAGGTTTTCCGAGAAATTTCAGTAAAAACATTATTCATCCATTTCTGCTCGGGAATTATTTTTGAATTTCTGAGAAACGCATAATGATAGAATTCTAAGATGAAATAGAATATTTAATAATATTTTAGTTATGGAAAATGAAGTTTTCGCTTACGGACATAAAACCTAAGTGTTAGGAAAAATGAGGTTCGAGAATTAAAAGGCAATGTATAATAAGTGTAGTTATTATATGTGAGAAATACGAGTATGATACTAGTTATTATACACGTATAGTATGAAGATTATTACGACATATAATACGAACAACGTATGAGGTATATATATAAAGGAAATACTATAATTATACGAGTAGAATACGATTAGTTCTTAATGGACTTTAGTAATTGGACTTAGACTTTGTCAATCCCAATGTTAAATTAAATCAAGCCCAAGATAAGCCCGATATGAATTAATTCTAAGCCTAAACCAAGAAACAAAACCGTGGGTTGAACCGATGGATCACTGGATGGGTAAAACCCATGGGGTAATCCATATAGGTCCCCTAGAGGGCTTTTGGGTCGGCTACTTGATGGCCAAGAAAGGGAGAAAGCTTGGTGAGGAAGAATTGAATAGTAAGGAGGTGGCCCTATTGACCATTTTACCCTCCATTTAGTTTTCTATATAAGGAAGCCTATGTTGGTTCATTTGTTAGTTTAACCAACATTGAACAATATATTGAGAGAGACAAGATCAATTATAAGTAATCAAGAGGAATCAAAGAAAATTAATCAAGCTTAATTCAAGAACGCGAAGAACACTAAGGTAACAATACGTAAACTTTAGTCTTTGATTCTTTTCTATTTATTTTTCATAGAGAAGTATGAATTAGTGAAACATGTCTCTTTCGGAGTAATAAGGATGGATATTAGTGAATTAAAACATAATAAGCCATGTATAAATGAAGATTATAAGCAACTAATTAAGCTTTAATAGAAGAAAACCATTAAAACGTTGAATTAGTTGATGATGGAAAAATTGAAAACCATTAAGTATAATTTATATGCATATTTCTTGGTTAGGTTATAGATAACTGACCAATGGATTGATTCCATTTGGTTTGGTGTATAAATCTCTAGTAACGAAGTTATTGCGAAATTTACATGATTAGACGATAATTGGCAAAATCATAAAAATTGCGCGGATTGCTAGTCAAAGGTCGCCGTTTAACTCAAAACCCTTAATTTTCGATGGCGTATCGTAGAACAACATATTTAAGAGTCAAATTCCAACTTAAAACTAAGAAACGAGTTATGAACTTTAAACGAATGCGTAATAGAAAATCTAAGTAGTAAATTCATTATTAACGGATTTAAAAACTACTTCTATCCAAATGAAATCGAAGTATGCGAGAAATGTGAGATAACGGCTATTGAATGAGCCAATTCTGACTTATAACGATCAAGTTACGAACCCGGAAAGAATTGAAATGATAAACTTAAAAAAAATTCAAAGGTTCAAGGCCGGCGCCTCAACGCCTCCCAAGCCTAAGAAAGTGGCACTGCAGCGGTAAAACGGGGGAGCATGTACTGGAGAGTTGCGATCAGCAACATGACTTATGTATTAGAAATTGGCTTGCGGTCTTAGGTGAGGAAAAAGTCTAACTTTGTTAATTATGAACCCAACTGTTTACATGATAACTATGGGGCGTGTATATACTTAATAAACATGAAAAGGCAATTCCTATATAACATGTATAACGATGATCTTAGGAATCTAATGTTAATTAAAAGTAATTAAATTAAGAACATAAAGTGCAAAAACATAAATCGTAAATCGTATTCGAGTTTAACGTTCGTCCTAGTGTTATACATTACGTAATATATGTGTGTAGTATGTGAATGACTATAAATGAAGATAAAACTTATGTACGTACCATACGGAGTCCGATATCGGTAATCCGAGATGAATTTATCTAAGTTAACAAATTAAATAGGATTTTAACTAATGAGGTACTTAACCGATATTGGTTGAGTGTCGGTTTAATGACATAGGAATGTTAATAAGCCGTAATGAAGGATAAATAACTTGAAATGAATAATATTAATGAAATAAATTCAGTTAAGATATAGAAGAGAAAGAAGTTGGTAAAACCAATGTGATTAAATTGTTTGGTAGCTAATTCCAATATTCTATGTGAATATATCATGTAGAAACTGTAAAGACCAAGAACTGTTGAATTTTAATTGAAGACTCTTGAAGATAAGTTTTCTTAACGCTTGTCTAACCTTCGTGTTAACCAAGTTTCTATGATTTATGTTATAATATGCATGAATTATTTTACGAAAGAGTCAATGTCAGTTTTAACTCGGCTAGACAAACCTTAATAGCTTTATTAATTTGATTACAAGTCTTTCGATATAGTATTGATAACGCTATACTATGCCAATTATTTGGTACGGATTCAAAGGTAAGCCTGAGTATGAATAAACAAAAGTATTTTACATTAATTATTCGATGGGCACGTGAGGTTGCCAAAACTTAAACGTAGGTACGTTTAACGGATGAGTGTTGATCAACATAGAGTATTATAGGATAATCACCTAGAAGTGCTCGTAAGATATATCAGACTTACGAACTTAGTGGCGGGTTGTCCTTTTTATGAATGGAAATCAAAAAGAATGTCCATGGTCTTTTGACCTACTCAGAGTTCCTAAGTTATTGTATGTACTTTGGAATTATTTTATGAGAATGAAAAGTGTTGTTTCAATGTTTCATAGTACTTCATAAATATTTGTTTAGTTAATAAAGAATAATCATATAATTCTCGATGTGGTATTTGTATTATATATTTCTAGACTTGCTAAATTAGTTATGCTCACTTCTTGCTTGAATTATATGATTGCAGCTATGGCCGAGCGAACCAATGGTTCCAATTAGGATAAAGGAAAAGCTAAGATGGATAAGTAGTTTATCCTATAATAGACTAGTATATTTGTATGAATTATACTATGACAAATGAAGAATTTATTTGGTTATAAAACTTGGGAAATGATTCATTACTATTGTAATAAGAATGTAGTAAATACACTCATTTTGATGTTGTTTTAATGGAATGAATGTATAGTTTGTTGTACCGTGTAACACATATCTATGGGTTGATAGTACCCGAATTTGGGGGTGTCACAGGTTGATATCAAAGCATTAGGTTATAAAACTTAAGGGGGGAAGTAAATGAATTCTAGTAATTAAATATGATTTGTGCTTATATTATTGTGTATTATGTACTAATCAACATGTTATGTGTTATTGTAGATGTCCATCGATAGCTCTTTGTATAGGGATATACATGTGGTGAGTGAAGATTCCATAAACATGATAAAGCCAGTACCAGTGCCAGTGGCGGAGGTACCATTGGTGAACATAGATGAATCTGAACTAGAGGAGAACTATCCAGATGGGGACTTGGAAAACTTGGGATTGACATCATATTTTGATGTGGTGGTCGATGTGGATGAGGATATAGAGGTAACATCGTTTGATACGGTGGTACCTGCACTATAGCCAACACCACCAGAGGTAATGAGGGCATTGTATCTGGTGGTGCTTGATCGGAATGTGCAACTGTGCATTGATGTACATAACTTGAGGGAGGAGGTTAGTGACCTCTATGAAGCCAAGGAGTCTGCAGAAGAAGATTTTGAGATAGAGCATGATGAGAAGGTGTAACGATTGAGAAATTTATAATTTAATTTAAATATTTATTAAATTAAATAAATATTTTAAATAATTTATTTGTTGAGGAAAATAAATAATTGATGAATTGTGGTACCTAAATTGATTAATGTTAATTAAATTAATGAATGATAATTTTTATTTGAAAGTTTTAATTTAATGAAATAAGTAAATTAAATGAGTTGTTTAATATAGAAGGAAAATAAGTAAATTAAATACAGTAATGTTTAAATCTAATTTATTAATTAGGTTGGATATATGTAATTATTTATAAATTATAAGTATAATTAAAATAAAAATTATTATAATTATTATTGTAAGTTATTTAAATTAATCAAAGTGTGACAAGTGAAAACTATATAATATAATACTATTAAAATAAACTAGTATGAGAATTATATGTTTAGCCAAACAAAGCCTTGTGGCCTTTGGCTTATTTTAACTAACGCCTATTGGGTTTTTAAACTGATGTACGTGAGAGAGAGGGGAGCTAGTTTATTTCTACGCGCCTATTTTTTTAAGGCTAAGTTCAGAGAGGGTTTGGTGAGAAGAGGGAAACACAGAGATTAGAGGAAGAGCTTGGTGTGGAGGAGAGTATCACAGAGAGAAAGAGAAAGGTTGCTAAACACTTTGCTAAATCAAGGTAAATTGTTTCTAATTTGTATATTTTGATTTCTTAGTGATATATCCAATGTAAATTGATAGTTGTGTTGGATTGATATATATACTTGCATGTATGGTTTATAAACTGTTAATAATCATATATGAGTGATATTTGATTTCCAAACACATGAAATTGGTTTGTAGGAAGAAAAAAAATGAATAACAATGTTTATGTTTGAAAAATGGCTTTAGAAATTACACAATTTCATGTCCTATATGTGCTATAATCTATAATTTGGTGTTGGATTGTGTTAGAACGTTAAGAAACGAAAGCGGCGTTGTTTGAATCGTGTTAATTAGTTAAGAAACGAGGTTGTGGCGATCGAATTCGCTAAAAGTGTTATAATTGAAGAAATTTGGAAAATAAAGGTTTTTATTCTTCAAATTTGTGTATATGTAATATTTATGTAATTGAAGTGGTGAATAGCATGTTTATTGATGTTATTACATAGTTTAGATGTTAAGTTTCATGAATTTCTGTAGGAATTTGGTTGGTTTTGGAGTCGGGGCATGTAATGTAGCTGCTATGGTTTACATTACATGCAGGTGTGTAGCATTGTTGCTTGTGCAAGACCACAAGAAATGAGCGCTGGCTTCTTGGCTAATCAAACCTTCTGTGAATCACATCAGCAAAGACAATTTAACGTCGGTTGCAATGCATGGGATAGTGCAAACTGCTGGCAGTGTCTGAGAGCCTAGGTAGTGAAGTCTGTTTGTTTGTAGATTGTTATATTGCATGATAATGATGTTAAAACATAACATAAGACATCATAACAACTTGTAGTATAATATAATACCAAAATATGGAGATTTTAGTTGTCACTTGAATAAGTTATGTAATGACTAAATGTGATGTTTTCAAAAGTTATAGATGAATGATAAAGTTATGTTAGTTTATAGTGAGATTTCAGATTCGTTAAGGATGTTAACCAACAAGGTTAAGTGTTAAGTTTAGGTTATGACCTAAATGATGGGTTAGACCCATAAAGATAATATTAATACAACTAATTATTATTATGATTTCAATGATATGTGTAGGGCAATTGGCAAACATTATTATACTTGTGTAGCTTACATACAATGCAAGTTTCCCTAACCTCTGCTACTTTATTATTCAGCAAGGTTTACTTTTCGTTGTTATGTTATACTTATGCAAGTTTTCTAACTTCATTCTCTATATATGAATGCAAGTTCCTTATCCTAAATTATCATTGCACAAGTTCCTAAAATTCTATGTAAAGTTGATCAAGCCTAATTTATCTTGTGTATGTTTGTACAAGCTCTTGTAACCTAATTCGTTACAACGAGCGAGTTTTATTTTCCTTAATATTATTCGAAGAATAAAATGTTCTAATACATTGATTTAAAGGAGATTGTTCTAACTCTTTTGAATATAGTACTTTGCATGTATATCATGTATACTCAATTGTATAATGTTATTATTCGATCTTTGACTTTGATAACCTTGTTCAATTCTATATTGTTATATTAAACCTTCAAGTAGTACACAAACTCTTATTTATTGAACTAGTCTATAATGGAATAGTGTTCTAAAGTTCTAGAACCACTGATAAGTTAGTTCCGAGCTAAACTTTCTTTAGGGTGGAAATTCTAAATCCAAATTGAGATGAACAACCCTAACATAGGGGATTTTGTACGTGTAACGTTTAGATGTTTGTGCACAATTCATGGTACAAAGGGCTGATCCCCCTAACTACGTTAAGAAGGGTCTATATAGTCTAAATGGTTATTAAGGTTGAGGTAATAATACCTAAATACCGGAGACATAGTTCGTGGTCTTAATACCCTCAGATATTAAAGTTCGAACTTGTTTTCTATTTTTGATTCGTAGAACAACTTCATTATTGTTCAGCATTCGTTGTTCATTCTCATATTTCTATCATTACTACTCCCTATATCAGTGAGCAATTATTTGCTCACTCTTGCATTTAACACTGCAGCTAAAGTTGAGAAAGTCAATGAGTCATCTACTAGCAAAGGAAAGGGCAAGATGTCAAGGTGTTGAAGATTTATGAGAATTTATTTAAATGAATTATATTATAAGACTTGTTTTATTTTATGATGTATTCCGCAAACTGATGTAATAATTTAAGGTTAGATTACATGGGATTGTTTTATGGTGATGTAACCCTTAAATGGGAAATATTATTGTTAAGTTATTTAATTTATGTCTTTATCCTTTGATTATGGGTAGTTAGATGTAATGGTTTTGAATAGTGAACACAAAATCCTTTGGGAATGGAGTAACTGGATTTGGGGTTGTCACGAGTTGGTATCAATTCCTTAGGTTATGAACCTTAGGTAGGAAACCTTAGGAAGTAACCTTTAAGGAGACATGGAACATAGAGGTGTCCAACTCTTATTGAGTTTTAAGGAATGGATTAAGGTATCCATTGAAGCTAAATAATAAAAGACACTATGTGCTATGTGTTAATAATTTATGTGCTCGAGAGTATCAAAGAATGTTAAGTAAAACTTAAAATATTTTGTTGTCAGGATGTCTAACGAAGGGGTATCTAGTCCAGCTAGGGAAGTGATACCTAAGGTACCTACAGATGACAAACCCCGGGATATTAATGTAGTGCGGGAACAGTTGATTCAGGAGGATGAACCTGTAACTGATCCCGAGGGGGATAGCTCTGAGGAGATAGAGGAACAAGATAAGGAAGAGGATCTTGTGGAGTATCCACCAAACTCCATATCAGCTGAGATGTATGACGCACTGTACAACCGTAACATAGAATTACAGGACAAGGTTGAGGAGCTAAAAGAGTTGATTGAGAAACATCATGCTACGATAGAGCAGAAGGATGCGGAGATTCAAGGACTCAACTCACGCCTTGGAAACACGGAGTGGGACCTGGTTCATACAAAGGGTCAACATGAAGATCTGTTGGCAGTAAACGAGAAGATGAATATTGACATGGAGAAATTAAAGGATGACTTCAGAGAGGAATCAGCTAAGCGTGCAAAAGCAGAGGATACTTGGATGAAGGCGACTCAACGTACAGACCGTGCTGAGGTTAAGGTCCAAGTGAAGAAAGCCAAGATGAATGAGATGGATTACGCTTTTAATTCTACGATTGATAGGGCCCATGATCGAGTCTTTTTTTTACCCACCTCAGTTTGAAGATTCATCGCGGTTCGTGATGGATCGTAAAATGGCGTATCGTATCATGGAGGAAGAGCGTCGAGAAGCCTTATGATGTCTTAATATGTTTAGATAGAGATAATGATAATAATAATGTGTGGTTAAGTAAGTGAGTAAATAAACTGTGAATCCCTTATTTTGAGATGAATAAAGGGATAGTATGAGTATGTAATCCTGAAACTTGTCTAGTTCAGGAAAGTGAATGTTAATAGCGGTAATGATATCTTTAATATGTTTTAAAACATTATAAATGAATAAAATATCAAAGTTTATTTGGAATGTTATGTGTTATAGCTTTAATCTTACATCATTTAAGTTAAACTTCAAATACTCAAGAAGTTGAGTAATGAACTAATAAGCGTATATTTTAACAGAAAATGCCTCCTAGAAGAAGATAACCACGTCAACAACCACCTCCCGAGGGGTCTAGTAATAATAATAACGAGGCCAACGCTAATCCAATTCAGCAGTTGGTAACTCTGTTGATGGGTGCACTTGCGAATCAACTGCAAGATCAAGTCACGACCTTTAAGGAATTTAAAGCAGTTGGACCGCCAGAGTTTCAACGGTGTATGAATCTAGTGGAATCCCAAACTTAGATCATGGAAATGGAGAAGGTGTTTGATGTTGCTAGAGTTAACGAAGATCAAAAGACCGCGTTCGCAATGTTCATGCTGAAGTCTGAAGCTAGCTACTGGTGGTAGGCAAATAAGGTTCGTGGGGGACAAGGAGTGATAACGTGGGATAGATTTAAGGAGATGTTTTTTGAAATGTACTTTCCAGCGAGTTCTCAAAATCAGTTGGAGGAGCAATTTCTGGAGCTGAAACAAGGAACCATGATGGTGCCAGAATATGCTACGAAGTTTAACGAGTTGGCAAGGTTTGCCACATATCAAGTCAATACCAATGAGCGTAAAGCGAGAAGGTTCGAACAAGGATTGAAGCCCTGGCTTTATATCAAGGTTTCAACATTTCAGCTAAATACATTTGCGGCTGTACTGGAAAAGGAAATTATCGCGGAAGGTGGAAGTGATGCCTTGACCAAGTACAATCAAGAACAGAAGAAGAGGAAGAATGAGAATGAAAATAAGGCTGGGGGAAGTAACGTTGGAAGTAACAATCAGAAGAGGAAGTGGAATGAGAATTCGACTGCGGGAGGACAGCAGGGAAGTCAACCAAAGAAGAAATTTAAAGCTTGTGCGACATGCAGGAAGAACCATACTGGAGTATGTTTGAAGGGAAAGTGGGTATGTTTCAACTGTGGTCAGGAGGGACAAATTGCACCAAACTATTTTAGTCCAAAGAAAGGAGCATGTTTTACCTACGATTTAAAGGATCACATGGCTCATGATTGCCCTAAGAAGCCAGCGGGAAGTGCAAGTGGTGGGAAAGGAAATAACAACGGTGGTGGTGCATTAACTATCACTAGACCAGCACAGTCAAGCCGACCTACTGCGAGGACTTTCAATATGACCGTGCAGGATGATGTACAGTCTAGGGATGTGGTGTCACGTATCATTCCGATTAATGGTATTAATGCTTATGTGCTATTTGATTCGGGTACTACTTGTTCATTTATATCCGATGAATTTTCTCAGAATTTAGATTTGCCTCAGGAAGAATTAGAATTTCCCTTAAGCGTAGAGATTGCGAATAGGGAAGTGATTCCTGTTAGATTCATATATAGGAACTGTAGAGTGATTATAAAGGGTCACGAGATGATAGTAAATTTGATACCAATTAGACTTGGTGAGTTTGATATTATAATGGGAATTGATTGGTTATTTAATTACGGAGCAGTAATTGATTGCCAAAGAAAATGTGTTAACCTTATTACTCAGTCAAAGGTTGTATTCTTTGGCAGCAAGTCACCTCGACAAGTAAGTTGTCTGACGGTGATGCAAGCAAAGAAGTTGTTGAGACAAGGATGTGTAGGATACTTAGCCTACATAGTCGATACACAAAAGAAGAGTACGAAGTTAGAAGAGATATCGATCATAAGAGATTTTGCAGACGTATTTCCATACGATTTACCGGGTCTTCCGCCGGATCAACAAATCTAGTTCGTCATGGACTTACTACCAAGAATGGCCCCGATATCTAAGGCACCATACAGGATGGCCCCGATAGAGATGAAAGAGTTGATGGTGCAGTTTCAAGAATTCCTCGACAAGAAGTATATTCAGCCGAGTGTGTCGCCATGGGGAGCACCAATGTTATTTGTTAAGAAGAAAGATGGATCGATGCGGCTCTGCATTGAGTATCGAGAATTGAATAAAGTCACGATTAAAAATAAGTATCCATTGCCTAGAATCGATGACCTATTCGATCATTTGAAGGGAGCGAGGTATTTCTCAAAGATAGCCTTGAGAAGTGGTTATCATCAGTTGAAGGTGAGGCCGAAGAATGTACCAAAAATAGCGTTCAGAACTCGGTATGGTCATTACGAGTTTCTAGTTATGTAATTTGGTTTACCCAATGCACCTGCAGCGTTCATGGATTTGATGAACAGGGTGTTTAAACCATTCTTAGACAAATTTGTGGTGGTGATTATTGATTATATATTGGTATATTCCAAGACCAAAGAGAAACATGTTGAACACTTGAGATTGACGTTGAAGACGTTGAGAAAAGAAAAGTTATACACAAAATTTTCAAAATGTGAATTTTGGTTGGAACGTGTCTAGTTTCTCGGATATGTTATTGATAAGGACAAAATTTTGGAAAATCCATCAAAAGTTGAAGCTGTATTAAATTGGGATCAGCCGAAGACACCGTCAAAAGTAAGGAGTTTCTTAGGATTGGCAGGTTACTATAGGCTTTTTATTCAGGAATTTTCCAAGATCGCGACTCCGTTGACGAATTTAACTAGGAAGGCGGTTAAGTTTCTTTGGACAAAGAAGTACGAGGAAGTTTTTGAGAATTAAAGAAGAAGTTGAGTACAACACCTGTGTTATCATTACCTGATGATACATGAAATTTTGTGGTGTATAGTGACGCACCGCATAATGGACTAGGTTGTGTGCTTATGCAGAACGACAGAGTTATTGCTTATGCATCACGTCAGTTGAAAGATTAAGAGAAAAGGTATCTGACTCATGACTTAGAGTTAGCGGCGGTGGTGTTTGCCCTGAAAATTTGGAGACATTATCTTTATGGAGAGATGTGAGATATATACTGATCATAAGAGTCTGAAGTATATCTTTACACAAAAAGATTTAAATATGAGTCAAAGAAGATGTTTAGAGCTGATTAAAGACTATGACTGTGAGATTTTCTATCATCCCAAAAAGGAAAATGTTGTTGCTGAGGCTTTAAGTATGAAGGGATGGGAGAAGTTAATGTTGTTGATTGCTCAGGAGAAACTAGTGTCGAAAATGGATAAGATGGAGTTGGAAATTAAATATCCGGCATAATCCGATGAAAAGTTGTTCCAGATGGGAAACGGATCAACGTTGGTTGATAAGGTGAAGAATGCACAACTTCATGATGAAGACTGCGAAAAGATAAAACAAAGAGTATCTGAAGGTGAAGAAAAAAAATTTAAAATCGATCCGGAAGGATTACTTCGATTCGAAGGGAGAATTTGGGTTCCACCAGTACCAGAAGTTAAAGAGGAAATTCTGAGTGAAGCTTATACCTCAAGATATTCGATTCACCCTGGGAGTACAAATATGTACCAGGATCTTAGACATCAATTTTTATGGCCGAATATGAAAAAGGATATGACTGAGTGCGTGGCGAAGTGCTTAACGTTTCAGAAAGTTAAAGCTGAGCATCAAAGGCCAAGTAGATTATTACAACCGTTGGAGATACAATAATGGAAGTGGGAGCATATCACAATGGATTTTGTGGTAGGTCTTCCAATGACTCAGTAAGGTTATGATGCCTTTTAGGTGATTGTCGATCGACTAACGAAGTCGGCACACTTTTTGCCAATCAAGATTAGATTTACCCTAGATCGGTTAACAAAATTATACGTGAAGGAAATTATTTCAAGACACTGTGTACCTGTGTCCATTGTGTAAGACCCCAACTTATTATAAATGAAATTGAATTTTCTCTATTTATTATTTTGAAATAGTAAGGGTTGATTTGATTAGTGTGGTTAGTTATGGGTAAAATGCGCAAATATCTCAAATAAGCAAGTGGTTATAAAATATTCATTGTTGTTGAGGAATATTCATTTGGTCGTTGAATATTTTTACTGTCGGGGAATATTCGTACGACGGGGCAGCCTTGTGTTTGGACCCCATAACGAATAATGATTGGATGAAAAAAATGACAAGTATAAGTTTTTTTTATAAATAACGGCGTAGTTGTTACCGTTAACACTGTTGGAATACCCGGTGGTTAAAACTCAGTATTACGCGGTATTGCACCAATTATTGATTCTTACGTAAGAAGGTACTACTCAATAATTATTACAGTAATTACTGTTCAATATTTTATTTTATTGATTCAATAATTGCTACGTTGATATTTTATATTATTGTTGTTTCAATAATTGTCACTACACAGTATTTTCCATTATCAGATCAATAATTCATATTATTGAAATAATATTATTAGATAACATTATTGGCAATGTCTAGAAACTTCTGTCTAAGGAGAGGTTTGGTCACCTAATTGCGCGCTAGTAAAGAGAAATCCTTATTGAAAGCCCCTTTTCTTGGGAACGGCCGGTTATCAATATTGTGATTCTCTAATATTATTTGTGAATAATTAACTATAGATTTATATGAAAAGGAAAATATTCATTTTATGTAGATATAGATGGAGAAAATTTTTAATGTGACAATTGTTGAAAATTGATATTTTATCTTTTATGGTAAAATAATTCATTTAAATATATTATTATATTATAATAATATAATAATGGTGATATTTTACAATGAATGTGTGATATATGAATAAATGTGGAGAAAGAGTATTTTTTGTTACAAAAAATATTTAAAACATGTTTTTCATGTTTGTGGACCCCATTTCTTGACCGAAATTTTGATTATAGCACCAAAATCGTCCATATATGGATTTCAAATCGATTTTGCTTAGAATTTGGAAAAACTTAAACTTGCAAAGTTGTAGAGAATTGAATTTCCTATGGAATGGAAAAGGGCTATTAATTATGAATTATTGAAGTTCTGGAATAATTGATTTTTAAAGTTTTAAATATTTTTTAAAAGAAAAATGTTTTATTCATTTTGGTGGGCCCCACATGTGTGGTAAATGAGCTAAATTAAGTTTTATTTGGTGTGCGTAGAAAAAAATTTACAAAATAGTAATATTTTATTAAATTTTCTACTTTGGTGTTCTAAGCATTTTCCTATAAATAGGGTACTTAGGTTAGAATTAAAAATCACATCAGAAAATGAAATTTTCTCTCTGTATATTATCGAGTGTATTCTTGTGAGTATTTTGATACTTTGAGTGTTGTTATATGGTGCAAGTTCCTTTCAATGTTATATCTGATATTCCAGCCAGAAGTGCTATTCTTTTGAGGTAAGGGATGCTATTTTTTTTAAAATGATATTATTTCTTTCAATATCATTATGCCGGAATATTGGTAAGATTTTTCTTGTGAAATTCTTATCTTTTTGTGTCGGGATTACTATTCACGTATACGACACTATTCACGTATATGACACTATTCACAAATACGACACTAATCACCGAAAAATGATATTTTCTCTTCTTGTCCCAGTTGACTATTTTTGTTAATATCTTTGATTGTATCCATGTTTTGATATTCATTCTTGAATTTTACTCCATAGTATATTATGGGGTGTTTTTAAACATGTAAACCAAAGTAGGAATCCTTAATATTTGTTCTTTTGTCTCACTGTATTCGTTTTCTTTAAAATATTTTTCATCATCCTCAATCCTAAATGATGATATAACTAAATATCTTTGGCCTGTAGTGTAAAGATAAATGATTTTCTAATGAATATCTTTGGCCCGTAGTGCAAAGATGAACAGGTGTTGAGATGAACATGACCAACTAATGAATATCTTTGGCCTGTAGTGCAAAGATGAATATTTGATTCAAGATGTATATTGATTGATTTTATAGGGATAAAATATTAATGATGGACTTTAAAATCATAGAAGATAGTAGATTTCATTCTCTACTTAACTCTTCTAATGAATTATTATTTCCACTGCGAATATTGATTTAAAACTTGTTTATTATATTCTATCAGATTTTTCCCTGTTGAGGACTAACGATAATTTGTTCTATATTATCTTAGTCATAATATTCTTTACTGGGCTAGTTGAGCTCACCCTTTTCCTTTTTGTTTCAATTTTCTTCTCAGGAAGCGAGAATATAGCGGGGAGTAGTCGAGGTGTGGAGTGATGTTCCAAGGTAGTTCTAATTATAATGAGGACTTATTTGAGTGTGAATATTGTCTAGAAGATAATATTTGTATTTAAACTCACAATTTTTATGTTGTCATATTTTGTACGACAATTGTATTAATAAAGTTGTAGTTGATTCTGTACCATGTGTTTAGTGACTCAAAATGGGTGATGTATACCTATTTTGGGGGCGTCACACATTGTATCAGACAGAGATCCACGTTTCACATCTAATTTCAGGAAACGATTACAAGAATGCTTAGGAACACAGTTGAGAATGAGCACAACGTACCATCCTCAAATGGACGGACAGAGTGAGAGAACCATCCAAACACTAGAAGATATTCTAAGAGCATATATCATGGATTTCTAGGGAAATTGGGATGATCATTTACCGTTGATTGAATTTTCCTATAATAATAGTTATCACGCAAGTATTGGCGTGCCGCTTTATAAAGCGTTATACGACAGGAAATGCAGAACTTCGTTGTGCTGGGATGAGATAGGTGAACATCAGCTATTGGGTCCAGAATTGGTACAACAGACTATCGAGATCATCAAGGTTATTCGACCGAGATTGATAGCTGCACAGGATAGACAGAAGAAATATGTCGATCAACATCGATAAAATCGGGAATTCGATGTCGGTAGTTTTATTTTCTTGAAAGTGTCTCCTTGGAAGGGGAAAATTCGATTTGGGAAGAAGGGGAAATTAAGCCCTAGGTTTATAGGACCTTTTGAAGTGCTTCGACGCATTGGTGAAGTAGCATATGAGGTAGCTTTACCTCCGGAGTTAGAACATGTTCATAATATTCTCCGTGTATCAGTATTGAGGCCATATAAGCCTGATTATAAGCATGTTATAGAATATGAGCCCTTACAGATTGAGAATGATTTGTCATATGAAGAAGTCCCTGTTCAAATTGTTGATAGAAAAGAGCAAGTACTGAGAAATAAGGTGATACCTTCTGTAAAGGTAGTCTGGAGAAACCACAATGCTGAAGACGCTACGTGGGAACTTGAAGATGTTATGATGAAGAATTATCCTCAGTTATTTGTTTGATTTTGTATAGCGATTCTGGGGACAGAATCTTATTAAGGAGGGAAGAATGTAACGAATAAATTTTTTCGAGTTGTGATTCTAGGGACAGAATTCTTTTAAGGAGGAATGGATATAACGATCGAGAAATTTGTAATTTAATTTAAATATTTATTGAATTAAATAAATATTTTAAATAATTTATTTATTGAGGAAAATAAATATTTGATGAATTGTGGTAACTAAATTGGTTAATGTTAATTAAATTAATGAATGATAATTTTATTTGAAAGTTTTAATTTAATGAAATAAGTAAATTAAATGAGTTGTTTAATATAGAAGGAAAATAAGTAAATTAAATAAAGAAATTTTTAAATCTAATTTATTAATTTAAATTTGATATATGTAATTATTTATTAATTATAATTATAATTATAATAAAATTATTATAATTATTATTTTAAGTTATTTAAATTAACCAAAGTGTAACAAGTTACAACTATATAATATAATACTATTAAAATAAACTAGTATAGAATTATGTGTTTAGCCAAACAAGTCCTTGTGGCCTTTGGCTTTTTTTTAGCGCCTTTATATTGGTTTTTTAAACTAATGTACGTGAGAGAGAGGCGATTTATTTCTACGTGTCTATTTTTTTTTAAGGCTAAGTTCAAAGAGGGTTTGGTGAGAAGAGGGAAACAGAGATTAGAGGAGAGCTTGGTGTGGAGGAGAGTATCACTGCAGAAAGAGAAGGCTTGCTAAACACTTTGCTAAATCAAGGTAAATTGCTTCTAATTTGTATATTTTGATTTCTTAGTGATTATCCATTGTAAATTGATAGTTGTGTTGGACTGATATATATACTTGCAAGTATGGTTTATAAACTGTTAATAATCATATGTGAGTGATATTTGATTTCCAAACGCGTGAAATTAGTTTGTAGGAAAAAAAAAATGAATAACAGTGCTTATATTTGAAAAATGGCATTAGAAAGTACAAAATTCCATGTCCTATATGTGTTATAATCTGTAATTTGGTGTTGGATTGTGTTAGTGCGTTAAGAAACGAAAGCGACGTAGTTTGAATTGTGTTATTTGGTTAAGAAACGAAGTCGCATCGATCGAATTCGCTAAAAGTGTTACATTAAAGAAATTTGGAAAATTAAGGTTTTTCTCTTCAAATTTGTGTATATGTAATGTTTATGTAATTGAAGTGGTGAATAACATGTTTATTGATGTTATTACATAGTTTAGAAGTTAAGTTTCATGAATTTCTGTAGGAATTGGGTTGGTTTTTGGAGTCAGGCATGTAACAGCTGCTTTGCGGTTTAGCTTAGGTGTGGTAAGGCGCTTGCAAGCACCACATGCGAAAATGGCGCAATGCTGGCATGTAAACCTTCTGTGAATCTATGACAGACAAATGCGTCGATTGCCAAGCATGGGACGTGATAGCAAGTTTGTTGCTGCTGGTATCTTGAGCTGGCGATGAAAGTCTATTTGTTTGTAGATTGTTATATTGCATGATAATGATGTTAAAACATAGTATAAGACATCATAACAAGTTGTAGTATAATATAATACCAAAATATGGAGATTTTAGTAAATGTTATGTTTTCAAAAGTTATGGATGAATGATAAAATTATGTTAGTTTATATTGAGATTTCAGATTCATTAAGGATGTTAACCAACAAGGTTAAGTGTTAAGTTTAGATTATGACCTAAATGATGGGTTAGACCCATAAAGATAATATTAATACAACTAATTATTATTATGATTTCAATGATATGTGTAGGGTAATTGGAAAACATTATTATACTTGTGTAGCTTACATACAATGCAAGTTTCCCTAACCTCTGCTACTTTATTATTCAGCAAGGTTTACTTTTCATTGTTATGTTATACTTATTCAAGTTTTCTAACTTCATTCTCTTTATATGAATGCAAGTTCCTTATCCTAAATTATCATTGCACAAGTTCCTAAAATTCTATGTAAAGTTGAGCAAGCCTAATTTATCTTGTGTATGTTTGTACAAGCTCTTGTAACCTAATTCGTTACAACGAGCGAGTTTCATTTTCCTTAATATTATTTGAAGAATAAAGTGTTCTAATACATTGATTTAAAGGAGATTGTTCTAACTCTTTTGAATATAGTACTTTGCATGTATATCATGTATACTCAATTGTATAATGTTGTTATTCGATCTTTGACTTTGATAACCTTGTTCAATTCTATATTGTTATATTAAACCTTCAAGTAGTACACAAACTCTTATTTATTGAACTAGTCTATAATGGAATAGTGTTCTAAAGTTCTAGAACCACTGATAAGTTAGTTCCGAGCTAAACTTTCTTTTGTGTGGAAATTCTAAATCCAAACTGGGATGAACAACCCTAACATAGGGGATTTTGTACGTGTAACATTTAGATGTTTGTGCACAATACATGGTACAAAGGGTTGATCCCCCTAAGTACGTTAAGAAGGGTCTGTATAGCCTAAATGACTGTTAAGGTCTAGGTAATAATACCTAAATACCGGAGACATAGTTTGTGGTCATAAGACCCTCAGATATTAAAGTTCGAACTTGATTTCTATTTTTGATTCGTAGAACAAGTTCATTATTGTTCAGCATTCGTTGTTCATTCTCATGTTGCTATCATTACTACTCTCTATATCAGTGAGCAATTGTTTGCTCACTCTTGCATTTAACACTGCAGCTAAAGTTGAGAAAGTCGATAAGTCATCTACTAGCAAAGGAAAGGGTAAGATGTCCAAGTGTTGAAGATTTATGAGAATTTATTTAAATGAATTATATTATAAGACTTTTTTTATTTATGATGTATTCCGCAAACTGATGTAATAATTTAAGGTTAGATTACCTGGGATTGTTTTATGGTAATGTAACCCTTTAATGGGAAATATTATTGTTAAGTTATTTAATTTATGTCTTTATCCTTTGATTATGGGTAGTTAGATGTAATGATTTTGAATTGTAAACACCAAATCCTGTGGGAATGGAGTACCGGATTTGGGGTCTCCTGAAGAATTGCTCATGAAGGATAAGGCAAGGATTTTAAGAATGAGGCCGTTGAGCTTCATAAAGAAGCTGGGTAAGAGAAACCGTAAGATAGCACGAATCTTTTACATCTATGAGAGTGCTCATAAGGATTTCAAGTTGAAAATTACTTGTTATTCCATTGAGTCGGGGCAAATTCGACATACTATTATTCGGGATATTATGTCGATTCTCGTGAATCAGAAGCACGGATTGCTGTTATGCAATATTAGTAGTAAATAGAGAAAGCCCAGATTGGTAAATATTTTGTCTAGTGACGTAAAACCATGAAATTTAAGTAGGCACACTTAGAAGGGGGGGGGGGTTGAATAAGTGTAGTAACAAACTATATCCAACTTTTGATCAAATAAAAATTCCTTTGGATATTCAATGCAGCTAGCTGGATTCTATATCTTTATAAATTGAAATGTTAAGACAAGATGTTGAATTAATGTAGCACTTTCTAAAATGTTTAGTTTCGAGACTTTATCTTTTTTCAGAGTGTGATTATGAGAAAACGATTTGCTAAATTAGTTTAGTAACATTTAGGGATATTGAATACAGGCTGCTGGATAGTTAACAGAATAATATGCAATCACATGAACTCGGGAATTTTTACGTGGTTCAACTACTATCTTCTATAATAGTAGCCTACTCCACGTCCAATACCAACTAGTATTGGAGACTCGCTTTTATTAAACACTTCAAATTACAATACAATTTCCAACCACATGAGCACCTTTGCTCCTTATGCACCTTTGCACCCTCAAGCACCTATGCTTTTAAACTTGATTGTAAGAATACAATAATCCAAACCAGATAACAATTTAGAGAATATTGATTTGTATGAGAAAATTTAAAATACACAATAGAGGTCTAATGATCCAAGCAATATATCACTTACCAATGCAAGGGTCTAGTATGTAATGATATGTAAGAAAATTATTACCATTGTATTTTCTACAAGATCACCTCCGCAGTAGCTTCTTTAATTTCAATCAACGATGTCGGAAGAAATACAATTTTTATCGTTTGTATGTTAGCAATTTCAGTATGTATTTCTTACTTTTTCTTATCATAAGATCCAATTCTTTTATAGGCGGCCATGATAAGTTACTGTTGCATAGTGTCAATCCAGAATATGACCGTTTGGAACAAAGTGCACAAGTCATGCAATTTTAAAGTAACATCCAGATTATGTGCCAATGATCAAGACACTTTCCAGTTATAGGCTAACGTTGTACACTGTCATGATCAGTAAGAGATATCGTGATATATCAATGATTAGTGAAGAGTTCATTCCTGATTGAATGCCCATCACATGATAACATATCTTTTTATGACTCCTATATTATATCCCATTTTGTCATATGTAAATTTTCTATATATCAATTACCAGCTTAATAACAGGTAATCATATTACCATATTATACGGTCTTCAAAACCAACACATCTACTATAATTATTACCATATCAATTTACCAAGAGAGTGGTTTAGAGACAATCTAATTTCTTAAATTAAGCATTTATATGATGCATGATTCATGGTATTAAGTTTCCATATTTGATAAACCAGAAATAGATTCCTTAATTTATGAAGCACGAGTATACTTTAAGCAGAAGTAACACCATAAAACTATTAAACCATCAATCATAAAGACATCTATAAACAGTTAAAATCATCCATCAACAGTTAAAACATAGTTTTAAACAAAAGTCATCATGTATGAAAAAAATTATCTTTTAATGGCAGAATTCATCTCCCCCTTTGGCATCCATGAAAAAGAAGTCCAAAAAGCTAAAGGGGAAAGAGGGAGGAAGAGATTAGGCATCGTCTTCATTGATGTCAACATGGTTGGCTGCTCGAGGAGTGAAGTAAAGATGGTGGAGCCGAAGGTGTTCAATTTCCTCCAAGGACAATGTGTCTGTGAAGTGTGGAGGTCGAGCGATGAAAGTAGGAGGAGGTAAAGGGAAGTTCAGAAAATATCCTTGGTATTCCACCATCCAGTTGCATTGGGGCCACTCAGGGATGCATGAATTGACTTCTTCAGCCTGGAGCTCTTTACTGAGATTATTTATGCGCTACTCAGTGAATCGTCCTAGTGACCCAATCTGGTTGCTGATGAATTTGATTTCAGTGCTTAATCGGCATGCATTGTGATTCATTTTCCTCTACAGGGCTTCTACCATAGCCCGAGTATGTAATTTGAATCATGCCTGAAGATCAAAAAACTCATCTTCCATGGTACGAAAATCAGTGTTTAGTTCAGTGCGACTGATGGGGATTTTTCCTTTTTCAAGCACAGAAAGATGGTGTTGGTTATCCTTAACATCAGTAGTGATTGAGGTTTGATTGGTAGCGATGGTATGGAGAATAGTAAGAATCTTAAGAAAGGGATGTTGTGGAGTAGGAGGAGTGGAATTTTGTACTGGAGGAGCAAAGGGAATGTCTGGGGAAATGCGCATGAACTTGCCATCTACCAGTGTGATATGAGAACTTTTGAGATTTAAGGAATCAATGGAATCAATAATGGTGACTGAACCTTCATTTTCTAGGGAGATTTGAAAATGAGTGAAGAGTTTTGTGAGAAAACAACTATAAGGCAGATATTTTTTGGAGTGTTTGATACAGTTAACCATATGTTTGAGCATCATAAGAGAAAAATTGAATGGTTTCCCTTTCATTATCAAAGAAACTAAAACCAAGTCCTGGTATGTGAATTCAGCTCCACCACCAATACGAGGAAGAAGATTATATCTCAGTAATTTGTGAAGAACTATAGCAATGGGGGACACATCAATGGCATTTGGAAGAACGACTGAAGATAGAGTAGGGTCAGCCATAATAGTTTAAAGTTGGTCAAGAGGGGACATAGGAGTATAAACTGGTCCCTTAAGAGTAAATGGACAGTCTCTTGTAAAGGGAATGGACAGTATGCTGCCTAAATCCATAGCAGTAAAAAATTAAGATTTGCCTTTAACAAATGAAGTATAGAAGTCTCCATTATTTTCAAGGTTTGTATAAAATTGTTGGACCAATTTTGGGTAAGCCACAGAAGGAGGAGCAATTAAAGGGGATAAACCACATGATTCGAGGAGATGTTGAAGAGGAGAGTTTTGGTAGTAAAACATATCAATTGATTTTTCATAAATAAAGGATTTTTGGTAGATAAAGGATTTAAAACGAAGTTCGAAATTGTGACCTCTAAAGAAATTTTTAGGAACATCATTCAAGGAGACAGTAAAGGGATTTCTGTTATTCGAGGAGATCCTGGTGATGATTCTTTGATTTTGCAACGTTTGGTGATAGTAGACGTCCCAACCGGTGGAGGAGATGGTAAACTAGCTTCAGATTCTGCAGGGAACGAGTCGCCGAAGATCTTCATAATGGAAGGTTTTGTCCTTTTCAGTTTACGAGTAGCAGGGGGTTGGGAGGGTGGAGAAGGCAGTGATACCTCATCATCAGACTCATCACAAAGTTGTCTAGCATGTCTGGTTCGCATTGTCTCATAAAGGGTTTGAGAGCAAGTGAGGGTTACAGAGATGGTTGGAGTACTGAAGTGTAGAGGATGAAGACGAAAGAGTAAAGTAACTTCTATTTTATTATGAGTGCGTGTTACCGAGATATGGGAAGTCGTGGCACCGTGTTTGGTAAGGGAAATCTAAACAGATTTAATTAGCGTAATTATGGTAGTAAGACATGCCATGAGATCTAAATTGTCTGTCTAATTTCCTTAAAGCATTTAGACAATATCTATATTAGACACGTCCCGAGTTCTCTTCTTAGAGTGCAAAAGCGTTCTTCCACTAGAGGTTTTGTAAATATATTTGCTAATTGGTGTTCAGTGGGAATAAATATTAATTTGATTAGTCCTTTGGCCACATTGTCTCTAAGAAAATGGTGTCGACCTTCTATGTGTTTTGTGCGAGAGTGTAGAACTGGATTTTTAGAAATGTCTATAGTGCTTGTATTATCATAATATATGGGCACATTTTAACACATAATATCAAAGTCACATAGTGTTTGACGCATCCATAAGATTTGGGAGCAACAACTTCCTATTACTAAATATTCACCCTCAATGGTGGATAAAGTAACTAATGTTTGCTTCTTGTTATGCCATGAGACGAGACTTCGTCCCATAAATGTACAAGCACCGCTTGTGCTTTTTCTATCTATTTGACAACCTGCATAGTCAGCATCTGAGTAACCCATTATATCAAAATTGTCACATTTTGAGTAAAATAATCCTAAATTTTTAGTACCACTCAAATATTTAAATATTAGTTTAATGACTTCTAAATGTGATTCTTTGGGTTTTGCTTGAAAACGAGCACATGTAGACAAACACTATACATTATATCAGGTCTAGAGGCAGTTAAATATAGTAAGGATCTGATCATACCTCTATATTTTGTTACTTCCACATCCATACCTTTTTCATCTACTGTGAGTTTGATTGATGTGTTCATTGGTATGGTCTTTGGATTTGAGTTGTCAAAACCGAATCTCTTGAGTAGTTCTTTTTTATACTTAGTTTGATGAATGAAAATACCTTCCTGATTTTGTTTGATTTGAAGCCCCAGAAAGTAATTGAGTTCTCCCATTAGGCTCATATCAAACTCCTTGTGCATGCATTTAGAGAACTACTCACAAAGAAAGCTATTAGTAGCACCAAATATTATATCGTCTACATATATTTGTACAATAATGATATCTTTATTTTGAAATTAAATAAATAAAGTTGAGTCGATTTTACCTCTTATGAAGCCATTTGATAGGATGTACTTACTTAATCTCTCATACCAACCTCTTGGAGCTTGTTTGAGTCCATAGAGTGCCTTCTTTAATTTGTATACATAATGTGGGAACTTTTTATGCTCGAATCCAGGAGGCTATTTGATGTATACTTTTTCATTTATATAATCGTTAAGGAAGGCGCTTTTGACATACATTAGCTGTAGTTTAAATTTTCTGAAGTATGCAAATGCTAACAATATTCTAATGGATTCCAATCTGGCTACTAGAGCAAATGTTTCTTCATAATCTATTCCTTCTTGTTGGTTGTACCCTTGTGCCACTAATCTAGCTTTGTTTCTTATAATTATTCCATACTCGTTTGAATACCCATTTTGTTCCAATAATGGATATATCTTTTGGAGGAGGCATCAATTCCAAAACTTGACATCTTCCAAATTGTTGTAGCTCTTCTTGCATTACTAGTAGCTAATTTTCATCAAGTATGGCTTCTTCGACATTCTTTGGTTCAATTTGAGATAGGAATGCTGAAAATGCACACATATTTTGTGCTTTTCTTCTTGTAGTAACTCCTTCAATTATATTCCCAGTAATGTTATCGGGAGGGTGATTTTTGATGTATCTTGCTGATTTTGGAAGTTAAATGTCATGGATCACTTCTTCATGTTGATTTTCAATAGTTACTAGATCATGTACTTGTTGTTCGTTTGATTTAGCTTGCTGGATAGGTCTCTAGTCCAGCTGTTCTTCTAATCCAGCTTGCTGGATAGGTTCCATCGTCGTGCTATTTTACTTTATGTGGTAGGCAGGATTTGCAGCAATCTCTAAATTTCCTGCATCTTCTTTTCTTTCTTTTGGAATGTCATGGTTAGATTCATTAAATTTGATATTTATAGATTCTTCGATACACATCTTTTGCACATTATAAATACGATATGCTTTACTATTTTGAGAGTAACCAATGAATATTCCCTCATATGATCTAGCGTAAAATTTACCCAAATTCTCACTAGTGTTAAGAATAAAACATTTAGACCCAAATACTTTGAAATAACTTATATTAGGGAGTCTATTATTTGACAATTCATATGGTGTTTTCAAAATGATTGGACGGATTAAAACTCTATTTAGTACATAACATGATGTGTTTACAGCTTCGGCCCAGAATTTCTTTGGAAGTTTACTTTCTTGGATTAGGGTTCTATCTGTTTCTTGTAATGTTTGATTTTTCCTTTCTACTACCCCATTTTGTTGGGGAGTTCTAGGTGTTCAGAACTCATGAGTAATTCCTTTTTGATTACAAAATATAATAAAATCCTTTTGAAATTCAGTACCATGATCACTTCTAATTTTTATGAGATTAAGATTATATTACGTTTCCAAGTTTCTAATTAACTTTTCAAAATCTTTAAATGCCTCATCTTTGGTTCTAAGAAACAGTACCCATGTGTACCTAGAAAAATCATCAAATATCACAAATTCGAAAAATTTACCATTTAGACTAGAATGCCTTTCATGTCCAAATAAATCAAGATGGAGTAATTCTAAGGGAGAGGAGGTTGATACCATATTCTTGGCCGTGAATGATGTCCTTACTTGTTTTTCGAGTTGACAGGGCTCACATTTACCTTTTTTTTTGAAATTCATTTTAGGTAAACCTTTCACTAGGTTCTTTGATGATAGCTTTTTGATTAGGTCCATGTGAACATGCCCCATTCTTTTATGCCATAGATTTTCTTCATCATGAATTGTGGCAAGACATAATTCTTCCTCCTGTTGCTCAAAATCAAGAGTATATATATTTCCTTCGCTCTGGGCAAGTAAAGTAGCATTGTTAGTAACATGTGAAATTGTGCATTTGTCTTTTTCAAAGTGAACTTGATGTCCATTATCCATTAATTGACTGACACTAATAAGATTAAATTCTAGGCCCTTAACAAGATGAACATTATTAATATTAACCTTACCATTACCTATTTTACCTTTCCCGACTATTTCACATGATCAATTATCTCTAAAAGTGTCAGTTCCATGTTTCTTTTTGATATTTAGCCCACAAACTTTGATTTGTTACCCATCATGTGGCCTGAGCATCCGCTGTCCAGAATCCACTTTTGGGAAGATACTTTTGCCTTAAGACATAACTGTTCATAGAAGGTGCAATTTATCTTTTTGGTACCCATATCTTTTTGGGTCCATTTTTATTAGTTGAGATCAAATCACTTTTCTTTATCAATACTATTTTATTTTGACTATTGCTTTTCTTCTTTAAATAGTTTATCTCAAGATGCCCTTTAGTACCACAATTTTTACAAGTAGTGAATGTTGTACAGTAATTTAATTTAAATGATGATTTGAACTTAAGCATTTCAACTTCCTTTCAATATACTGGATTATATCCAATGCCTTGTTTATGATAACTTGGTCTTTGTTTCCCTAACATGGCATTTAAATTTTCTTCACCATGAACATATTTAGCTAGAGAGAGTTTTAATGATTCTATTTCCTTTTGAAGTTCATTAGTTGGAGGTGTTTTTTTTACTAAATTCATCACTAAAAGCATCAATGCTATCTCTCATTTTTATTCCATTTGTTAATTTTTCAACTTCCTCATTTAATTGTTTTACTTTGTTAAAAAGTATTTTATTGTAATTATCTAAATAATCATTTTTCGCAGCTAATACTTTTTCTTCATTCGTGTGTGTTACTTTTTCTAATTCCTTCTTTTCATCTATTAGTGATTCAACTTCGCCCATTAATGTGTTTACTAGATCTTTTAAGTAAACATTTTTTTCATTTAGCTTTTCATTTTCTTGTTTCAAAATAATCACATCAAAAAAAATATACCTCACTGGATTCACCTTCAAGTCCCATGAAGCATATTTGAGTCAGTTCATCGTTTGCATCTATCTCAACTTTGGATTCTTCATCGTCACTCAATGTTAAGAAAGCTTTATTCTTTTTGATCTCTTTATTGCCTTGTTTTCCTTTGTTTTTGAGCTGGAAGCAGTCCTTTATGAAATGGCATGGTTGTCCGCATTCAAAACAAGTTTCTTCGGTTTGCTTGTTTTCGAGTTTGTTTGCATTGAATGCGTTCTTCCTTTTGTTCTTTCTCTGAAGTAATCCTTTGAGTCTTCTTGAAATCATAGCTATTTCATC
The DNA here is from genome assembly GCA_020205615.1 of Panax quinquefolius. Taxonomy (NCBI): domain Eukaryota; kingdom Viridiplantae; phylum Streptophyta; class Magnoliopsida; order Apiales; family Araliaceae; genus Panax; species Panax quinquefolius. The sequence goes on from CM035161.1 coordinate 64,930,574, forward strand.
TTTTAAATTATTTTCAAGTTCCTCTTCAATTCCTATATTTAGAGCTAGCACATTCTTTCGAGGAACCTCTTCCTTATCATCATATCTTTTTAATTGGTGTTCATATTCTTCTAGTTCACCAAAGAGAGTAAAAGTATCCATAGAAGAAATATTGATAGAATCTGGAAAGGTAGTAATTTTAGATGCAAACCTTTTGGGCATAGCTCGAAGTAGCATACGATTGATTTCACTTTGTGGGATTGACTTGTCGAGCAACTTCAAAGAATTTATAAGTACTAGGAATCGTGCTTGAGCCATTTTGATTGTTTCATCTTTTTCCAGCTTGAACATTTCATAGTCATGCATGAGCATGCTTAGCTTAACTTCACGTACTTTGGAAGTTCCATCGTGACTCACCACTAGAGTATCCCATATCTCTTTAGTTGTGTTGCATGAAGAGACTTTATCTATTTTGTATTGCACCATGCCGCTGAGAAGAGTGTTCATTGCCTTTGAATCATATGAAACCATATAGGTTTCGGTTGAGTCCAACTCAATTAGAGTTTTTGGAGTGCCATCATCTTTCCTTGGGATTACTGGTCCAACTTCTACCACCCATCATTCCCATGGGTCTCGCTTAAGATAGATCCTCATTCCGAATTTCTAGAAATTGTGGAACAGAAAGAGTAATGGAGGTAGGTTGGTTGTTTGTCCTTCTTGATGAGCGTTTCCAAATTGTGCCATGTCAGAATCTTTCCCTACAAGTCACCTTTAAGACCAAGATAAGTAGAGCCAAGCTTTGAAACCAAATGAAATTTAAGTAGGCACACTTAGAAGGGGGGGGGTTTGAATAAATGTAGGAACAAACTATGTCCAACTTTTGATCAAATAAAAATTCCTTTGTATATTCAATGCAGCTAGCTGGATTCTATATCTTTATAAATTGAAATGTTAAGACAAGATGTTGAATTAATGTAGCACTTTCCAAAATGTTTAATTTCGAGACTTAACTTTTTTCAAAGTGATTATGAGAAAATAATTTGCTAAATTAGTTTAGAAATATTTATGGATATTGAATGCAGACTGCTGGATAGTTAGCAGAATAATATGCAATCACATGAACATAGGAATTTATACATGGTTCAACTACTACCCTCTATAATAGTAGCCTAATCCACGTCCAATACCAACTTGTATTGGAGACTCACTTTTATTAAACACTTCCAATTACAATACAAGTTCCAACCACTTGAGCACCTTTGCTCCTTGTGCACCTATGCACCCTCAAGCACCTATGTGACGCCCCCAAAACAGGTATACATCACCCATCTTGAGTCGGCAGATACATGGTACAAAATTCAAATACAACTTAATTATACAACAGTCGTGTAAAATACGACAAAACATAGCTGAGAGTTTAAACAAGAATATTGTCATCTAGACAATATCCGCAGTCAATGGTGTCCTCATTACAATTATTATCAAATTATTCTGTAGAATAGTGAGGACTACTAAAGCCATTTATCCTGGACCATCACTCCATTCCCCGACTCGTCCCAACTATATTTTCATTTCTTGAAGAGAACAATGAAAGAAACGGTGAGCTCAACTAGCCCATTAAGAAATATTATGACTAAGATAATGCAGAATAAATTATCCTTAGCCTTCAACAGTATGACAACTGATAGAATACAATAGACAACAAGTTTTAGATCAACAACTGCAACGAAAATAAGCAATCCATTAGAAGAGTCAAGTAGAGCATAAAATCTACTATCTTCTATGATTTAAAAAGTTTTCATCAACTTTATCGCTGAGACTCAGCTTAATAAATAAAATCGAATCATCCATGCACCACGGCCAAGGATATTCATGTAATCATCAATGGTCATGATTATACCGAATAATCCCTGGTCATAATCATACACAAAACTGTCCATCAATGAACTACAGGCCAATGAGGACTTTCACCACATCATTCATCATATTACGGTCATGATTATACCGAATAATCCCTGGTCATAATCATACCAAGTCCATCTATGCACGTAAGCCAAAGATGACTTTCATCACAATATAAGCATGGGGATGATGAAAATGACATAATAATTCAATAAATCAAGTTCAAGGATAAATTTTAAAGATTTATAATTTAATTTATCCAGAATTCAAAAACGTTCAAATTGTTATTAGAGGTAGCCTGCACTCTTATGATCACTATGAACATGCCTAAATTTCTATGGTGAGATGTTGTTCTGACTTCTACATTTCTTATAAACTACATTCATTATAGAATTCTTGGGAACACAAGTCCCATCTTTTTTTTCAATACATGAAAAGTCCATCTCCTTTGACCCAAGTTTTTGGTTGTGTGTGCTATATTCATGATAAATCTCTCACCCGGGGAAAATTGGATCTCAAGTCTCTTAAGTGTGTTTTTATTCGTTATTGTTCAACCCAAAAGGGTCATAAATGTTATCATCCTCTTCTAAAAAAAGTTTTTGTCATTCAAGATATAACTTTTTGGGAATTAAAACCTTTTTATTCTTCTTCCCCTTCTCCTCAAGGGGAGGATGTTATTGATGAGGAGAAGTTTCATCTTAAGGCTAGTATTACAAGTTCTATTATACCATGTTATCTTATAAATTCCTCTCATGCTCGTGTTGTTATTTCTAATACATCTACATAGGGGGAGTTACAGGTACAGGAGTTATATGCTAGACAGAATGAGTCTGAGTTGAGGACCTATGTTTGAAGAGGGAAGAATAAGGTAACCAGTTCTGCACATCTACACTAACCCTGCTCAGAACGTAGTCTTAATAATGCTAATGGTGAGAATGTCCTAGTCCTACTTGTTCTTCTGATGATACTGACCTTCTTATCGCCCTTATAAAAGGGGTTAGAGAAGCAATTAGTGATGAGAATTGGAAATATGTTCTGATAGAAGAGATGAATGACCTGGAAAAAATGATACATGGGAACTAATTACTCTTTCTTATGGGAAAAAACCAATTGGTTGCAAATGGGTATATACAGTTAAATAGAAGCCAGATGGGACATTTAAGAGACTCAAATTCAGGTTAGTTGTAAAAGGGTATACCCAGACCCATAAGATTGATTACCAGAAGACATTTGCTCCTTGGGTGAAGATTAACTCTGTTCGTACCATAATCTCATGTGTAGCAAACTTCGGCTAGAATCTTCTACAATTGGATGTGAAAAATTAGTTCCTTCATGGTGACTTGGAGGAGGAAGTATATATGAAAATACCCCCTAATTTTTCTTCATCTGCCACCAAGGGTAAGGTTTATAAGCTGCGAAATGCTTTATATGGTTTGAAGAATCACCCAGAACCTGGTTTGGTAGATTCCACAAAGCAATGATAAGATTTGGGTACAAGTAGTGTTGAGTAGATCATACTTTATTTGTTAAATAGATAAAAGGTAAGACAACCATTCTTATTGTTTATATTGATAACATTGTGGTGACAGGGAGTTTGAGATAAAAGATCTTAGTCATTTGAAATATTTCCTTGGTATTGAAGTTTCAAGATCTTCTAGTGGAAATTTTCTATCTCAAAGGAAATATGTACTTGATCTTTTAAAAAAAATTGGCATGTTGGAATGTAAGCCGACTGATTCTCCTATTGAAGTTAATCATTATCTAGTAGGTAACACATGACCTATGGTTGATAAAGAAAGATATCAACATTTGGTGGGACGATTGATATATCTTTCTCATACTAGACCTTATATATCTTATGTTGTGGGAATAGTGAGTCAGTATATGCACGATCCTCGACATTGTCCTATAGAAACTATCTATAGATTTATGAGGTATCTCAAGTCTGCTCCCGGGAAAGGCTTATTGTTTACATAATAGCACCACATGGTTATATGAGAGTTGAACCATTTTTTGACTTAGATTAGGCTGGCTCTATAGAGGATCATCGTTCTACTTTGGGTTACTGTTCATTTGTTGGAGGCAATCTCGTTACTTAGAGCAGTAAGAAACAATCTGGTGGCAAGATCTAGTGATGAAGCCAAATATCGAGTTATAGCCTTGGGTATATGTGAACTAATGTGGCTTCGAAACATGCTAGGAGATTTGGGTATTACAACTAAAATGCCTATGTAGTTATTTTGTGATAATAAGGAAGTGATTAGTATTGTAAACGACCCTGTAATACCCGTGAATTTTATAAATAATATTAATATATGAGGATAGAAATGTATGAATAATTTTATTGGATACATATATATTATGTGTGTTAGAAATGGAGAATTCAATTTAAATTGAGTTAAATGTGTGATGTGTAAGTAATATGGTGGAACTATTGAAAAGATTAAATTAAGCTTATGTGATATGCCTAGTGTAGCATAGTGATAGACTAAGTAATTGTTTAATTAAATTAATAAAGAAATAATTAAGTGATGTGGTGAACTAATTATCATTTTATTACTAGTATTATTAATATTAACATTATTGATTAATTCATTGTTATGTGTAACCATATATGACATGTGAGTGGTAGTATAATAAAGTTGCTTCATGTATAAAATATAATGTGGGATATCAAGAATAATAAAATAATAAGAATAACTAATGTATAAGACTATATGGTAAAAGGAAGTTGAATTTTATAACTTACTATGTTGTATAAAGGAGCTTGTATGACAATATGTTACATGATGAGTTAATTAAATGTGATGTTATGAATAATATTATAATATGTGGATAGTTGTTACATGAGACTTTATGGTAAAGATAAGCCTAAGGTATATGAATTACTAAGTTGTATAATAATCCTTGTGTGATATAATAATTCTTAGAAAGCCAATAAAGTGGATATTTAAAAGTATGGGAGAAAATAAGTTTTAGTGAATAAATATTTGATGCTAAATAATTATTTCATTATTTATGTGTATTTTTTGAATAATAAGTTTTATGGGAAATGATGGGTTATTGGTACCCAACTAAATTATATTTTAACCCAAATTAAATATTATTGGGACTAACCTAATGTACATGGATTATATGATTATGTGTATAAATACCCCTAACTTATTACAAGATAATAATATTAACTCATTAAAATTACACTTATAGGTCCAAAAAGGGAGTTGACCTTAGTAATGAAAAACTCATTTTGGTGGTAAATAAAGAGGACAATAGAGTTGTCCTAATTTCATAGTCCAATTTCATTATCAGATGTAATAAGACAATGGCCTAGCCAACCTTCCATCTCTCAAACTTAGAGAAATCAAATGACGGTGATGATGGAGAAGGGAGTGGTCTCAATAGTGTCCCACCAACTTCTTCTTGCCCAATTGTTTCTTTTTCTTCCTCTTGGTTTAATTCATTGAGAAAAACCAGAAAATTGGTCCATATTTTCCCTATAAATGGAGGACTCATTCTTCATTCTTCCCACATTAATTGGTGAGATTTTAGTCTATATAGAGAGTGAGTGATGTGGATTAGGAGAGCAATCAGAAGTTAGGAGCAAAGAATTTACATTCCAACTTCAGGAAGGTAATTTCCTAAACCACATTCTAAATTTCAAGTTTTACAAGTTCTTAGAAATATCATGAACTACTTGTCAATTGAGTCAAAAATTGAGGGCTAAAGCTTGTTGCAATCTATAAATTATTGCTAGATATTGTTAATATGGTTGAATATGAAAACATTGAAAGTTAAACGGAACAATTTTGTTTAGAAACGAATCTGTAATAAAGAAATTTGCTAAACATGTTGAACTATGCAAAAATAGCATGAACTTTGATTTTTAGCTTTCTAATTGGTTGTATGGTTAGAATGGTAATATATATGTGTCATGATGATCTGGCAAAGTTTATATAATACGGGTGTGTCTATTTTGCTGTTTAATTAAAGAAATTAAGGCTTAGAATAGACTGTTATCATGAACTGCAGTAGTTGAGTGTGGGCTTCTCTGCCCCGGCGAAGTTCCCAGTTCAAAAATATCCACCCTGACGGGATTTTTACATTTCAAAACCCCGCCCCAGCAGGTACTGTTGCAGAATGGCCTGAAATTTAGTTTTGATTGTTCAGTCCAAGGAAAAGCTAACCTGACTTAACCTGACTTAAGAAACTTGAAGGAGCATTAAACATGTATAAATATGTATCATAAGTTGTAATCACGAATTAAAATACAAGTTGTGATTTGATAAGTTATAAGAAACCTAAACTTATGCATGTTATATGCTAATAAGGATTCCAGTTTTTGCTATATTGTTAGTGTAATCAAACCTAGAGCTAGAGGTTGTAAAGTTAACTAAAACGGAAACTTAAATCATTAATGTTAGTTGTGTTTGTTACTAATTTTTGCAATGCTCTAAATAAGGCTTTCTAGGACAAATGTTATGTGGTGAACTATTCAATATGGTTTGAAGCAAGTTTTCAAGAGTGAAGTTATGTTAAATTCGAATATATGAGTTGGATAATTTGAAGCATGTGTATATGAAAGACTTGAGCTATAATTAGTAACTTAAGTGATGTTTAAAGTATACAAGCATAGGACCGAGAATCTAAAAGTTTATACAAGTCTTCTTAAATAAGCTTTCAAAAGCAAAGTCATTGATGGTTACGTAGCTATGTGATTTGATAGTGTGTTAATGTGTAGTCCAATTTTGTAACTAAGATAGAACTTGATATATGTCTTTAGCTTACGTTATTGAACATGTGTGAGATTGTTGGTTTATATATAGAGCTTGAATAACTAATGAATATATATATATATATATATATAGACACACACATAACTATGATAAAATAGGACATTGTGGTGATATTAAGCTATAAGTTGGTAATTGGCGCAAAAGGCAAGTTTCCTAACTTCATTTGATTATTACATTAAATGTAAGTTCCCTAACTTACACAATTTTTGATATTATACAAATATCTAAACCTTATCTCTTTTTTGCAAGTTCTCTAACTTACACAACTTGGTGCATTGAGCAAATTCTCTCACTTCGAGTAAACGAATTATTGTTATACCAACTGCTATATATTATTAACATTACTAACTTCGTTTAAATTTTATATTGAATACAAGTTTCTATTTATTCTTATATCAATCGTATATATTAAGCAAATATTTGGGCTTGTACATTTATTGATCGTATAAGTCAATTGCTTACAAATAGTTCTTGTGATATCCAAATTCTTGGAAATTATTATTCCCGCTTTGAAGCTTGATTAAATTATTCTTACATCTTTAAAAGGATTTTTGAAAGCATGTTACAAACATTGAACTTATGGACTATTTCTAAAAGCATTATGAAAGTTGTCTATGCCATTTGATTCTGCTAGACTAATATTATGTGTTAGAAAGTGATGTCGACGTCATGATTTTTATTTGTCCCTTTCTGTTTTTGTCTTTTGTTGTTCTCATGTTAGGTGAGATTTGTTTGAAAAAAACAAGTTTCAAAAGGTCCAACATGTATATGTTAATGATTTGACTGTAAGAGTTTCTAGTTGATTATTTTTAAATGGTTGCACCAACTCAAGCGAGGAAAGGTTTGCACAAAGACCTAGTGATGTGACACGGTTACAAAACTAAAATTCATTAGGGTCCGGGGGCTTGATTAAGCAGAAGGAAGGTGTTAGGCATCCCCCGACTTCCATGATAACACTGTTACCGCCACTTTTCATTAAACTTTTAACTGCGTATGTGTGTGTGTGGGTTAGGTCTATGTGCAGTTGTTTGGAAGTAGTGCTATGCCTCATTTGAACCTATATACAAAGGGTTTGACTTTTGTATAAAAGTTCAATTTTAACAAGATATAGCAGTGATATTTTGCAAAACATGTTTTTTAAACCCTTGTGCTCAATAGTAATTGAGGCCTTTGATACTTCCATTGTATTAAGTGTCCGGCTTGATTGCTTTTATTTTATTTAGATTTGAGTCATCTTCGAGAAAATAAGATATACATCGGTGCCGAACTCCTTGTTGGCATGAGAGCCATCTAAGAAAATTCTGACACCGTGAATAATTTACAAGCTGGCTGTAGCTGAAAATGTCCATCACGGGAACCGAATCTAGATTCAAAAACTGAATATGTGATCACATGATTCCTAGGCTCACATGATAAAGCAATATGTACAAAAGCTAAAAAATTGACTAGATTTTAGTAAATCTAAGCATTCTAACTTCAACGGTTCCAGTTTAGTCACCATGAACTGATTAAACTGAGAAATAGTCAGATTTAGGCTAATCTAGCCCGCAAGCTATTAAAAGCTAGAAAAAGAACTAGATTTGAGTATATCTAAACCATTCCAACTTCAATGGTTCTAGTTTAGTCACAATGAACCGGTCAAATTGAGAAATAGCCAAATTTAGGCAAATCTAGCCCGCAGGCTAAATAACAATTATATATATAAGCTGTAAATATATATATATATATATATATATATATATATATATATATATATATATATATATATATATATATATATATACGGTCCGAATCTTAAACTCACCCCTTATCTAGCTCACCTTGCTCACCCCCCCTTTAGCGATGGACCGGACGACGATTCATTCCGTCGCTATATGTAGAATCGTCGTCTTAACTTTTAGTGACGGACCGAATCGTCTTCCGGTCCGTCGCTAAAGGGGGTAAGCAAGGTGAGCTAGATAAGGGGTGAGCTTAAGATCCGGACTGTATATATATATATATATATATATATATATATATATATATATATATATATATATGTAGTAAACACACCAGATGTATATCCAAGCTTAATCAAACAGAGTTTGATAAAAAAGATGTATATACATAAGTATTAATATATATACAAAAGTAGTAAACCTTCCGAATATTATATTCGGGCTCAATTGAAGCAAAGTTCAATAATAACACACACACACACACACACACACACACACACACACACACATATATATATATATATATATATATAAGTATTTATATATATAAAGCAATAAAAAGCCATGGATCGACGATCCGGGCATACCCACACAACGCGACTCTCAACATGAGTAAATATATATATATATATATATATATATATATATATATATATATATATATATGTATGATAAAAAGCTTAAAAATCTGAAATATCTTACAGTGGGTTGCCAAGAAGATTTCAAATAGCTTTAGACACCTAAAAACTCGATTTTCACTGGTTAAATTTCAGTATGTCACAAAACACGAGCTTACAAGTGTTTAGAAAGAAGAATCACTCAGTTTAGAGCACTCTAGATGTGTTAATGGGCTGAAATGGATAGAGTTTTCTCTCCTTTATCTATTTCTTCTTTTTTTGAAATTGCCAACCAAAGGCCTTTATTTATAGACCTGATGGCCACGGGTCTACCCACGGCTGCCGTAGGTCTACCCGCGGCTACCGCAGGTCTACCTGCAGCTGCCCGGATTGACCCGGGCCATGCGGGTCCCATCATCTCGAAGTACGTGCACACTTACAACGCGTTGTCCGCTCGAACCTTCACAACTTTCAATCTGGGCATCTAATAAAGGCGTGCTATACCTTTCTGGAATGCTATTTTTGAGAGCTACACAATGACATGGGATAAGAGGTTGTACGAAGCCAAGAAGATGGGTCCATGACCAAATCTTCAAGTCTTTAAATTCTATCTGGTGTGCTGTCTTGTGTAGTAGTCACTCGGGATTCTGAGCTATGGTTCTTGTGGGACACTTCGTATGAAATGTGGGTTGAAATGATGTTGAGATGACATGAATGTAGTATTGAGGTGGCAAAATGACAATTTCTCTCCCCACCGGGGTTATCTCTGGCTCTGTGCAGATGTAGCAGTCGTTGCTCATGGTTATCTTAAAGATTGGGCTGTTGTGGATTCTGAACGTCCACAGGGTTTTCTCTGAGGTATGCTTAACCTCCTGGGGTTATCTTTGGGGTTGGAACTGAGTGCCTTGAGGTTTTTTCTAAGGTTTGAACTGACTTTTCTGGGGTTTTCTCTCGAAATGGAACTGTTTCCCTCGGGGTTATCTGTGAGGTTGGAACTAAAACTCCCGGGGTTGTCTACGGGATTAAAATCTGAATATCTCAGGGTTGTCTCCGAGATTAAAATTATCCCGGGGTATTCTCCAAGATTGAGTAGATATAATTTCTAGGGTTATCTTTGGAAGATGATTTTTCCCTCCTGCAAGGTTAGTAACAGGAATATAAAATTTTGATTGTCTACAGATGCCACTCTTTATCATATTCATGCAACGCAACGGCATGGATATGATAAAGGTCACTATACACTTGAAATATAATAACATAACCATGATGCAATGTAATGCAGTATGATGCAAATGTATGATGAATGTATGGAATTGAGGTTGCTACATGAATGAGATCAGAAGATGTTGACATTTGGGGTTATCACCAAAGTCCTTAATGCTCATTGCAGACTTTTCAACGCAAATGTTCTTCTCATGTGCGAGAGACTTTTGGGGAATTATGTTCTGTCAGCTGAAGATCTGTTTAACAGATTCCATCATCAGTCCTCTGTTACCTCCTTTTTAGTCTCACACAAAGGACTTTAACTCGTGCAAGCATAAATGGGTCAACAAGTAGTACAGAGTAAGAAAAGTATCGATCCATGGAGAAAGGTTTTAAATCTAAGTTATCATGCATCAACTATATCACTATTTTTATATGCTTAAACAAATAACTCACAATTATAATTAATTCTAAATTCAACTCATAAAATAAAAATATTATACTAAAGTAATGTAATCAAATTTGGAGAAGAATGAGATTCTAATTTCATTTAATATTTTATCTAAATTGTAACCATCATGTAATGTTTAATTATTTATCATGCAAAACTAGTCAAGAGCACAGTAGTGGACATTACCATTTTTCAATGAACTATGACCTATTCACATAACTTCCACATATGATAGAAATCATGTAAGCAACACTATTACTAAAATCACTATATGTTTATGTGAAATTGCAGCAAATAATGAATTAAAGTGCAGTCTCTTTTCATGACTACACACGGTGAAACGATATATGTCTATCTGGTTAACGAATCTGAAAGTTTAACAAATCAGCCTTATGAACATATGCCATTATAATTTATTTCATACTCATATTTCAAATTTCAAAACCATACAAGCATACAAGGCGAATGGTGATCAAACATTCATTCGTTAAGCTCAATCAGAATGGTTAATCCAATGATAAACATATAACAATACAATTAGATATATAAATTTAGACTACATATCAAAATCTATTAGAATCCCATATGGAGTTTAGTTCATTTCTGAACCAAAAGCCATTATGGGATTGAAGCAATACATGAAATTAAGCAATGCAAACAAAAGATGTAAGAGAAATGATAAACAAGTCTGTTAAACCCAGTTGCAGAATCTGTTCCAAGCTTGTTCAAATGCACCAACAATCTCCAGAAACAAAAGTTAACAATTATTTAATAATCTAGATAAATAGAGGATATAAATGTATCATGTAATGATAAAAACCTCTCTAGCCTAGTTAAAACCTAAGAACCCTAAAAATTTATAAATAAAACTGATAAAAGACTCCAATAAAATACATCTGGTGCTAACCATATCGTTCAATTGAGCCTAATGCACTCAAATTTCAAATTACAAAATGTCAACAAAATAGACTATAGAAGACTCGCACGACCACGCGGGATTATAGTGTAAAACGGGCGCGGACGCGCGATAGACTTGTATGCTGAGGTCTTGGCGCAGGCACGCAAAATTCCTTTATTGTTAGGGCGCAGCCGTGCAATGGTACAAGGCAGTCTCTGATTTCATATGGCACGGGTGTGCGATATTAGGCTTGATTAGCAGCGCGGCCGCGCTGCTACTATTTTCTGTCTTTTGATGTCTTGTTGCTGCTTCTTCTTGTTCGTTGTCGTTCATTCTTTATTCCTTCTCTTCTTCACTGCATTCATTCACTGCTTCAGTCCTCATCTGCTCATGTCCCTCTTGCCATGCCTTTGCTAGCTTCATGCCACCATGCCAATCCATGCTAATACCAATCCATGCCATTTCTTGCTTTTCAATGCCATAGGAGTTCCAACTACAAGTACTGCAAAATAAACATAAAATGTAACTAAAACATAGTAAAAACTACCTGAGATGAGCATAATTCTAGTGAGTTTGCACCCAATAAGTAGGTATAAAACCTACTTATCAAACACCCCCAAACATGAACTATTGTTTGCCCTCAAGCAATGCATACGACAATAAACAATGCAATGCAACTACATGATATACAAACTAAACTATGATGCAAATGAGTCCCATGTTTTTCAAACTCAGATGAAATTCCAATATTTATGCCTTAGAGAATTATCCGGATTTAAGAATAAAGTTTCAACCCAAACTACAGACATAATATCATACACTCAATAACCCATACTCACTATAAAGATGTTATGTGTTTGTGTTGTGTTCCTAAATATACTTGATCAAGGTAAAGACCACACATGTTATACTGCTAAAAAAGAAAATTGAAGTCTAAATCAAGAACCATGTATACTAATGCAACAAAAATTGCTCCAACACATCAATACAAACTAAGGTTCAACAATGGGTTTAATCTGCTTTATTTTTACTCAAGAGGGCGATTCTCGCACTTTCCCGCAGTGTTTATTTATTTATTTTAGCAAGTGCGTTTTACGCTCTATCCCGCCCAACCACAAGCTTTAATAATTCAACTTGGGAAGGTTTCAATAATACTTTTCTTTTTTTTTTTTTTTTATAGTAAGCATACCCATGTGTTCCCAAAGTTTGATTATCAGTGTTTTCATAGCTTAATTCCACTTTCTTTACAATTCTATTTTTAAAATAATATTTTCTTCTAAGCATGAAAAATATGTTATTCTTACACCAACAAGCATAAATGAACAACTACGAGCTAACCGAAAGCATCTTAAACAACAAGCACGTCTTACATCATGTAAAACATTATAGCTAAGCTCATGTTATCCACTAAATTCAAAAATCCATCAAAATTCTATTTTGTCATTGGATAGACTAAAACTCCATAAGGCTAGATACTTGGAATATGTAACTAAACACGTAACTAAAACATATAATAAACACTAAAAACAGAAATAATTTATGCAATTATTAACTAACACATGCTAAACACATAAATGAGCAAAAATTAAACTAAACATGCAAAATTGATGCAAATGAACTACATGAACTACACTACTACCCAATACCCCCAAACATAACATATTCATTATCCCAATAAATGAAGGTATATGGTTTAAAGGAACTCCCCTAATGATCAGCTGTACCACCCTCTTCGGGTGGTGAATCCGGTGGTGGAAATGGCACGGCTGTCCCAAATTGTGACCAGTCGAGCATGGTACCCTGCTGCGTAAAAGCCTCTGCTAGAGACCTCGTCAATCCTGTAGCAAGCGCTGCAAAATTATCTTACATAGCATCGACCTTCCTCTCCAACCTTCGGAGCTGTCAATCATCAGTAGCAGCAGTGGCTTAAGTAGAAGTGATTGCTTCATTTGTCCTTGAAGGCTGCGGTGATGGCATAGATGACACACGACGAAGGATGAAACCCTTACCCCTTGGGTGTGGGGTACCTCCTGCCCAATCTTCAAATTTTGCTATCGTGGCATGAGTGATATCCTGACTTCGGTATTGCAGCTATTCATCAGTCCATCTAACTCCAGCTCAAGCACATAAATGAGCAACAATTAAGGCATATGGTATACTTCATGTAGTGCTTGTAAGACCCAAAATTTTATGAAATGAAAGTATTCAATTTTCTTATAGTTATTATTTTATTTAGTAAATGGTTAAATTGATAAAGGTTAAAGTTAAGGGTGACATTTGAAAATTTTGCAAAGTAAGCAAGTTGACAAAAAATATTCGTTGTGTCGGGGAATATTCAATTGGTCGGAGAATATTCGTTTTAATAGGGAATATTCGTACGACTGCACAATCATTGGTGGACCCCACAACGGAGGTGCTGTCGTAGTTAGAAAATGACTGAAATATTTTTAATAATGGCGAAAGTTTTATCGTTAAACTATTGAACTATCCGGTAGTAAAAGTACAGTAATACGCGTGGTTGCATAGTAGCACATGGTATTGATTATTGATGCTTACATGAGAAGTCACTCAGTTATACTCAATTATTGCTACAATAATTGCTGTATAATATCTCTCATATTATTGATTCAATTATTGCCACAATATCATTTGTAGAATATTTATTATTGTAATTGAGACTACAAAGTTATTCATATTATTATTTGCAATATTAACGAAGTCTAGAAAGTTCTGTCGAGGAGAGGTTTGGTCACCTAATTGTGCGCCAATAGGGAGAAATCCTTATCAAAAAGCCCCCTCTTTCCTGGGAATGATCTGGTTGTTAAATATTGTGAGTTATAATATTAATGATGAATAAGTTCGTGTTGATTAAAGATGAAATTTAAATTTCTATTGTGTTGGGATTATTAGTGTTAGTGAAAATTGACATCTATTCCGATAATAATTAATGTCTGGAGGATATATTGACCAATCGGGTAATTAATCAGATAAATGAGCAATTAATTGCTATTAATTCACATGCATATAACTATTGGTACACATGTGTCTACTATTGATTCACATGTATGTACTATTAGGGGAGGTGGTGCAAGATTGATAATACTTGCATGACTAAATTAAAAATGGAGGTATAGATGAAGGTACTATACTGTAATTATTTTTTTCACATGTAAAGAACTATTGAGTCACATAATTATACTATTAATTCACATGATGTACTATTAGGGGAGGTGGTGCAAGTTTGATAATACTTGCAGGACTAAATTATAAATAAAGAAAAAGATGAAGGTATTATACTGTAATATTTCGAGCCCCAAAATGTGCAATTATCAAAACTATATTTTCCTATAAATAGAAGCTCATTCTTCCTTCATTCTCACCAATTCACTAAGACTCACAAGAGAAATTATAGAGAGAGAAGCTATAGACAGAAAGAAGAAGACTAGTCTGCTACTTCACTATTCCAGTATCTAGTCTTCTTCCAAGGTAAGGGGTATTATTTATTTCATATTCTAAAGAGATATTATTTTTTGTATTCGTATGAATATTATTTTTCGTTCAATATTCATAAGGAATATTATTTTTGTTCAATATTCGCTTGAAATAATATTTTCTTCCATACTCTGTAGTATGTAAGTAATATTATTTTGTTTCAGATTTCGAATTCTATACTCATTTTGTTAAAGTTTTGGCTTCTATACTCCATGAAATTAGTATAATATCCTTGAAATTTGTGTTTCATAGAGTATCGTTTCACGAGGATATTATTGAACATTCTTGTTAAATTTTAAGCTTTTCATGCTAGAGTACTATCTATGATTACTATTTATTTATATGGTACTATTTACAAAAGTACTATTCACGGGTACTATTCATAAAGTACTATTCATGAGTACTATTCATAAAGTACTATTCATGGGGTACTATTCACCCGGGTACTATTCACCTGGAGTACTATTCATGATAAAAATTGATTTATTTTTGGTTCAAATCATTTTCGATACAATATCATTCTTGAATTTTACTTCACAAAGCAGTATCGTGTTGGCAATTTGAACGTTATTGAATTTTGGATAAATTAAATTATAAATCTTTAAAAATTTGTCCTTTGTTTCTTTTAATTGAATTCTTATATCATTGTCATCATCCTCATGCTTATATTGTGATGAAAGTCATCTTTGGCTTACATGCATAGATGGACTGTTGATTTATATGATTATGACCTGGGATCATTCGGTATAATCATGACGCATAATGTTACAAATGATGTGGTAAAAGTCCTCATTGGCCCATAGTGCATTGATGGATAGTTGTTGGTATGATTATGACCAAGGATTATTCGGTATAATCATGACCATTGATGATTACATGAATATCCTTAGCCTATAGTGCAGGGATGATTCGATGATGTGGTTTATTTATTAAGCTGAGTCTTAGCGAAAAAGTTGATGAAAAACTTTTTAAATCATAGAAGATAATAGATATCATGCTCTACTTGACACTTCTAATGGATTGCTTATTCCGCTGCAGTTGTTGATCTCAAACTTGTTGTCTATTGTATTCTATCAGTTGTTATACTATTGAAGCCTAAGGATAATTTATTCTGCATTATCTTAGTCATAATATTTCTTACTGGGCTAGTTGAGCTCACCATTTTCTTTCATTGTTCTCTTCAGGAAATGAGAATATAGTTGGGACTGGTCGGGGAACAGATTGACGGTCCAGATGGTTGTTTTAGTAGTCCTCACTATTCTATAAAATAGTGTGATAATAATTGTAATGAGGACTCCAATGAGAGTGGATATTGTCTAGAATGTAATATTCTTGTTTAAACTCTCAGCTATATTTTGTGGTATTGTACACGACAGTTGTATAATTAAGTTGTATTTGAATTTTGTACCATGTATTTGGCGACCCAAGATGGGTGATGTATACATGTTTTGGGGGCGTCACGATTGAGATGTGAGACAAGAACTAGAAGGGGAGAGACGGGGAATTCCTTCGCTAGTATAACCTACCTAAGTTTATTTGGTATTTAATTGGTCGGTCATAATATATGGATAATATGTGGCAGGTCAATTAACCCTTGTTTTGTGACAGTGTTTGAAAATGGCATCTAAAAATATTGAGATCAGCAATGAAGCACATGAGATCGTTAAGTCAACAACGATCAATACCTAGGATAATGTGCATCAAGAAGATAATAATCCTCAGGTACACAACAACACCGATCAGATGATGAATGATGGGATGTTCAGAGGCTTTATGCAATTCATGCAACATCAGGCGAGAGAGACTCCTGTAAAAAATCTAGGTGGAAACACTGGCAACTCTCGGTTGGTCATCGCTAAGTAGTTCAAGGAGCTGGGACCATCGAAGTTTTTGGGAGAGCTAAAATCACTTAAGGCGGAGACGTGGATAAAGCAGATCACCAAGATATTTGATGTCTTGGGATGCTCCGAGTAGAAAAAGCTTCCCTTTGCCACCTTCATGTTGCGAGGAGAGGTAGATTACTGGTGGGAATTAGTAAAACGTACTCAGCCTGCCACACTGAAGATGTCTTGGGAGAAGTTCCAAGAACTGTTTAACGACAAGTACTTTCCCAAAAGTTTTCGTCATTTGAAGGAGGTAGAGTTCATCAAGCTAGAGCAAAACAATATGACCGTGTCGTAGTACGAAGCTAAGTTTGCCGAGTTGTCCCAGTTTACGTCCCACTTGGTTGATAATGAGGAGAGAATGACGTGAATGTTTCTAAGAGGTTTGAAACCTGAGATACGTCAATACCTCATTTCTCACAAATTGTGTTTATATTCTGATGTAGTGAATAGGGCTAAGTTATTAGAGCGTGATAATGAGTCAGCCCAACCAAAGGATAACGAGCAACAACATGATAATAATCGTACCGGTGGTAACGGCCATGGGAACAACGATAACAATCGTGAATGAAATTATCAGGCAAGAAATGGTAACCACTTCGGTGGTAATCATGGCCAAGATAATAGAAGAAATGATTCAAGTGGAAAATTCAAGAAGAGAAGATTTAATGATGATGGGAAGACGTTGGCAACAGCACTAGTAACAAATTCTAGGGGAGGAGAACGACCGCCAGTTAGATGCTATAGATGCGGAGAGGAGGGACACATAAGTCCAAACTTTTCATAGCCTTTCAAGGTATGTTTTAGTTGTGGAAAAGATGGTCACATAGCTCTATTTTCTCATGTAGCAAAATCAAATCTAGCTGGGACGGTTGCACCAAAGGCGGATATGGACAAAACAAAGTCGGTGGTTTCAGGAAGAGCGTTTTTCCTAACTTCTCAAAAAGCAAGTAACCCGAACGAAGTTATCACGGGTTAGTTAATCATAAACTCTTGCGAAGTTTATACATTATTAGATACCGGTTCTACCCATTCTTTTATTTCTCCTATTTGCGCTCAACGTTTAAATTTAACTCGGGAGAAATTAGACTTTGACTTATCTGTTGAAACTTTGTTAGGAGAAACCTTCATTACATGTGCTATCCAAGTCTTGGATGAGAGCCATAGTTTTTAAATAATATTTCTATCATTAATAAATTTCCTGACATATTCTCGAAGAACTTCCTGGCCTACCCCAAAGCGTGAAATCAAATATTGTATTGACCCCAGTACAAAACCAATTTCTAAAACCCTTAAATATTTCTTCACCCAAAACGAACGTATAATGCGCCAAAGACGTTGGCTCGAGCTGTCGAAGATTACGACCATGCCATTCAATATCATTGTGGAAGAGCGAACGTGGTAGCTGACGCGTTGAGTAGAAGATCGTATGCGATTACGAGTGTGGCGTTGAGACCCATTTTTTACG
The DNA here is from genome assembly GCA_020205615.1 of Panax quinquefolius. Classification (NCBI taxonomy): domain Eukaryota; kingdom Viridiplantae; phylum Streptophyta; class Magnoliopsida; order Apiales; family Araliaceae; genus Panax; species Panax quinquefolius. The sequence continues at coordinate 64,948,978 of CM035161.1, forward strand.
ACTTACTAAAGATGGAGATAGAGTTAAAAACTCCAAGAACCTACGTAAAGATAGCGAATATACGATTAGAACCGACTTTAATCGATAAAGTTATAGCCGCTCAAGCTACAGACTTAGAACTGATGAATACAAAGAAGAAGGTTCAAGAAGGCGTTATTCTAGAAGCAAGAGTCGATGAAGAGAGGAAATCTTAACCGTTGATTTTAATGGTCTATTTGAAATCCTAAATCGAGTAGGAACTGTAGCCTATAGACTCATTTTACCACCAAGTATGTTGTGTGTTCATAACATTTTTCACGTATCGATGTTACATAATTATGTGGACGACTCGAACCACATTATTGAATTGGAACTAGACGAGATAGCAGAAGATTTAACATATAAGAAGATACGTGTTAAAATCTTGGATAAGAAGGATCATATTTGACACTCAAAGGTTATACCTCAAGAGTTAGAATCTATGTGATGCTCCCAAAATAGGTCTATACGACCCATTCTGAGTTGCCAGATATCATACTATAAAAATCAAATAAAAAATTCATTTATACATCTGTTGAACTGTCGCGTAGAATACGACCACAGTTAAACTGTGAGTTTAAATACAAATGTATGTAACTCTCATGGTGCCTTGACCATAACCTTACAATGGTACCTTATATAAAAGTACAGTCAATAACTGTTTTAGAAATTAAAATCTTTGGGAAGTGCTCAAGGAAACCTTCGTACATGGGAGGCCATGCATCTAGGTTATGATAGATATCATATGTCCACAAAATTATCCTTGGTTGACCCAATAGTCCCCAAAGAAAAACAAGAATATTGCTATCATCTTCTTTCCAATGGTGAGTCTTCTCTTGACATATAATTATCTCTGTTGTCTCCAATTAAGAATTATATTTCAAATAAAATCCAAGATTATATAGGTAGTGCTCATAGATATACTCATGAAGTGGATGTGCACAACCTTATCTTATGATAACACGAAGTTATATGTCATTAGACATCTTGTATGATAGTGGCAAAACACCCTTCCAAAGTTGGGTTCACCTCACCCTATTCGGTTCACCAAAATTAAATATCAAATGACGTATACAATACGACACACTTATCTAAAGTTCTCAATAAAATTATTTCCATACTATTTAGGGAGAACCTCAACAGCTATAGACCACCGTTCTATTATCCTGTTACACCTGCTCGACCTAGCTACACTTTTATTACCTTAAAGGAATTGTAAAGCAAAAAGGGTGAGCACAACTAGCCCAGTAGAGAATATCATGACTAAAGATAATTTACATCATCAATAACCTTTATAAGTAATAAATCAGAGATTTAGAACATATGGTAGATGATAAAACTTTTCAACAATAGTTGTAGCGGAACGAGCAATCTATTAGAAGAGTCAAATAGACCATAGCGTCTATTATCTTCTTCATGTTAAAAGTCCACCAACAATGTTTTATCCTTGTAACATCAATCAACAATTCCTATCCACAATCATGTGAATAACTCATAATCATAATTGTGATTCTAAATTCCTCTTTGCACTCAGGACGAAGAATTTTTATCACTTGTCTTTACCTGAAACATCCAAAAATCATGGTTATACCAAATCACAATTCTTGTTCATAATCATACTAATAAATTCATCTTTGCACTACGGGCTAAAGATATTCATTAACAATTCATCTTTTCTCTATAAACCAAAGACATACATCTGTAATATAAAAGAGTCAAGTAGAGCATGATATTTATTATCTTCTACGAATTAAAAGTGTATTATCAATATGTTATCGCTGAGACTTAGCTTAATAATTAATCCACAGGATCGAATCATCCCTGCTCTACGGCCAAGGATATTCATTAGTATTACGACCATGAATTATACATGCACTACGGGCCAAGGATATTCGTGTTTTCAACAATGGTCATGATTATACCGAATATTCCCTGGTTATAATCATACCAACAACTGTCCATCAATACACGTAAGCCAAAGATATACAACTATAAAACAAATAATCATCAATCCATCTTTGCACGTAAGCCAAAGATATACAACTATAAAACAAATAATCAACGGTCCATCTTTGCATGTAAGCCAAAGATATACAACTATAAAACCAATAATCAACAGTCCATCTTTGCACGTAAGCCCACGTAAGCCAAAGATGACTTTCATCACAATATAAGCATGAGGATGATGACAATGATACAAGCATTAATCAAATAAAAATAAAGATAAATATTAAAGACTTTAAATTTATCCAAATATTATCAATCACTTAATAAACTCATAATCTAATATTATTAATATTATAACAATATTTTAATCACTTCTTAAACATATAAATAATTTATTTCAATTGTTTACACTTTACCAAATAATACATTTAATCATTCAAAAATGCCATACTCATAAGATTTCATCACCAATGATCAAATCCCTCATCAAAAATCTGCATATACCCTATATAGGATTCCCAAGCCATAAAATACTATTTTCCAATTTTGTTATTTCAAATAACATATTTAATTCATTTACTCATAACTAGATCATTTTCATGAAAAATACGAAATCAGTCCCAAAAATATTTCTTTTCTGGTATTTAGCATAATATAGTCCCATATTGAACATATATTTCTCATAATTTTTAAAATTCACTTACTATTTTTCATATGGCTAAAACTTCCAAATATTTAGACATTTATCAAAAATTGTACTTTTGTCCAAAAATTCCGAAATTTACAGGATATACTGATGTTATATAGATGTACTCCCAATAAAAATTTCACCAATTTTGGAGTTACCTATAAGGAGTTATAAGGGTTTACTTTTAAAATAGTCTTTTCCCATAAAATTTATAACTCCTAATCTATACATCCAAAAATTGCCATTTTTGGACACAATCTAGAAAACTCATCAAATTATCATTTCAAATTTTTTTAGAATTTGTGAGGGTCAGAAAAATTACGAAACTGCAAATGGATTTTTGTCCGCCATGTGGTAATCCATGTAGACAGATCATTTCCACAATTTAATAAGAAATGAATACGAAGGATCATTAACCATGCATGTGGTAATCCACATAGACAGGTTATTCTAATAGAATAATAAAGAATGGAATAACAGAAGAATTCACCATGCATGCGATGGACCGCACGGACAGGTTATTCCCAACAAAATAATAAAGAATGGAACCAGGTCTTGCGTAATCCGCACAGACAGGATATTCCAACAGAATAATAAAGAATGGAACCAGGTTATGCGTAATCCGCACAGATAGGATATTCCAACAGAATAATAAAGAATGGAATAACAACAGAATTCACCAGGCATGCGATAGACCACACATGCAGGTTATTCCAAACAGAATAATAAAGAATAAAACCAGGTCATGCATAATCCGCACAGATAGGATATTCTAACATAATAATAAAGAATGGAATAACAAGAATTTTACCATGTATACGGTAGTCTCGCGTATACAAGTTGTTCCAACGGAGTAATAAGTAATGGAATAACAATAGCTCTCTTCATGAATACGAAAGAAATAATACCCCTTACTATAATAACAATATCCATTACCTTAGAAGAAAATTGGATAATAGAATAGTGAGGTAGCAGACTTCTCTTACCTTTGGGTACTGGAATAGTTTCGATAATTTCACGTTTTGGGGCTCGAAATATTACAGTATAATACCTTCAACTTTTCTTTCATTTTTAATTTAGTCCTGCAAGTATTATCAAACTTGCACCACCTCCCCTAATAGTAAATAATTTGAATTAATAGTACAATCATGTGACTCAATAGTTATAATAATGTGAAAATACGAATTACAGTATAGTACCTCCGTTTATACCTCCATTTTTAACTAAGTCATGCAAGTATTATCTATCTTGCACCAACTTCTGGATTAATAGCAATTAATTGCTCATTTACCCGATTAATTACCCGGTTGGTCAATATAACTTCTAGATATCAATTACTATCGAAATAAATGTCGATTTCCAATAACACTAATAATTCCAACACAATGGAAATATTTTTCTCAAAAATTTCATTTTTGAAATTTCAAAGTTTGACTTTTTCTAAAAAAGTCAACTATTGACTTTTTTTGCCTAAAAAGTCAACCCCGATAAATTTTGTGCTTATAGTCTATTCTTACTAATTTAATCATTTCGAACTCAAATATAATGTGACGCCCCCAAAAACAGGTATACATCACCCATCTTGAGTCGCCAGATACATGGTACAGAATACAAATACAATCTTTAATATACAACAAGAGAGCTGTGAGTTTTAATACAAATATTGGCTTCTAGACAATATCCATTCTCAGAATAAGTCCTCATTACATTTATTGTCATACTATTTAACAGAATAGTGAGGACTACTAATGCTATCATCTGGACCGTCACTCCGTTCCCCGTATCGTCCCAGCTATATTCTCATTTCCTGAAGAGAACAGTGAAGGAAAGGGTGAGCTCAACTAGCCTAGTAAAAAATATTATGACTAAGATAATGCAGAATAAATTATCATTAGTCTTCAACAATGTTAAACTGATAAAATACAATAGACATCAAGTTTAATGCAAGTGAACTATCTGATCCATTAAAAGAGTCAACTAGAGAATAAAATCTACTATCTTTTATGATTTAAAAAGTTTTTTCATCACTTTTACCGCTGGGACTCAGCTTAATAAATAATCCACATCATCAATTCATCCATGCACTATAGGCCAAGGATATTATCTAGTATCACGACCATGAATTATCCATGCACTACGGGCCAAAGATAATTTTGTTTTCATCAACGGTCCTGATCATGCCATAAAACAATTCATCTTTGCTCCCTTGGCTGAAGAGAATCCACAACCATAATCATACCAAAAACTTTCCATCAATGCACTACGGGCCAATGAGGACTTTTTCCACATCATTTGTAATATTACGGTCATGATTATACCGAATAATCCCTGGTTATAATCATACCAAGTCAATTTATGCACTACAGGCCACAGATGACTTTTAACAAAATATAAACATGAGGATGATGACAATGATATAAGAATTCAATAAAACAAGTTCAAGAATTAAATTATCCAGAAACTAATAATGTCCAAATTGTCAACATAATACTTCTTTGTAGAGTAAAATTTAAGAATACTCAGAAGAATATTTCTATGAAAAGATATTGGATGAAGCGCAAATATCAAGGATATTCCACTAATTTCATGGAAATATCCGGCGTAAAACGCACAGACAAGATATTCTAACAGAATAATAAAGAATGGAATAACAAATGAATTTCACCAAGTATAGGGTAGACCGCATATACAGGTTATTCCAACAGAATAATAAATAATGGAATAACCGAAGAATTTCACCAAGTATAGGTTGGCAGCGTATCAAAGTTATTCAAATGAAATAATAAAGAATGGAATAACAGAAGTTCTCTTCATGAATACAAAAGAAATAATACTCCTTACGAGTACAACAAATAATATCCCTTACCTTATAGAAGAAACTGGATATAGAAGTAGTGAAGTAGCAGAATACTTTTCTTCTTTCTCTCTATAGTTTCTCTCTTTAGAGTTTTAGTGAATTCATAAGAAATAATGAAGGAATGAGCTTCTATTTATAGAAGAATGGATTGCATAGTAACTAATTCATGAACGGTCCAGATTGATTTACTTTTAATCGGACGGTCCAGATTTAAAGCAAAATCTTTTAAATAAAATATAATATATTCTATTTATATTCTAATAAAATGAATAACTTTTTAAAAGTATTCTGTTTTATATAAAAAGATTTTACTATGCAAAATACTATGTATAATTGAATATAATATATTCTATTTATAGAATAACTTTATAAAAGTATTCTGTTTTATATAAAAAGCTTTTCTGTTTTATTACATTAATAATACTAATAAAACAAAACTTATATATATATATATGTATATATATATATAACAATCAACAATAATTGAATCAAATAACGTGAGATACTATGCAACAACTACTGTAGCAATAATTAAACAAAACTAAGTGACTTCTCACGTAAGCATCAATAATCAATACCGTGTGCTACTATGCAACCACACGTACATCGTACTTTTTTTACTCTTGAGTAGTTCAACAAAGATTAACGGTAAAACTTCCGCCGTTATTTTCAAAAAAATATTTTTATCGTTTTCTCAATCTGAAAATAATTCCGTTGTGGGGTCCACCAATGATAGTGCCATCGTACGAATATTCCCCGACACAAAGAGTATTCCCCGACCAATCGAATATAATATAACAACTTGCATACTTTGCAAAATTTATAAATATTACCCACAACTATAACATTATATTAAATCCACACCATATTATTCAAAAAAAATTAGAGAAATTTAAATCTTTATTCGTAAAATTTGGGATTTTACATATAACGTCCGCGTCTCCAAATTCAATTCTGAACTCAAATTCGATTTTTTTATATTATTCATCATTAATATTATAACTCACAATATTTAACAAACAGGTCGTTCCCAGGAAAGAGGGGGCTTTCCGATAAGGATTTCTCCTTATTGGCGCGCAATTAGGTGACCAAACCTCTCCTTGACAGAACTTCTAGACATTGTCAATATTGAAAATTATAAAATGAATAACTTTGTCATCTCGATTATTGATTTAATAATATAACATATTATACAGATGATATTATGGCAATAATTGAATCAATAATATGAGAGATGTGATGCAGCAATTACTGTAGCAATAATTGAGTATAACTGAGTGATTTCTCACGTAAGCATCAATAATCCATACTATGTGTTACTATGCAACCACGCGTATTACTGTACTTTTACTACCGAGTAGTTCAACAGTTTTAACGGTAACACTTTCGCTATTATTTTTACAAAAAGATAATTATGTCATTTTCTTACTACGACAATACTTCCGTTGTGGAGTCCACCAATGATTGTGCCGTCCCACGGATATTCCCCGACAAAAAGAATATTTTATAACAACTTGCATACTTTGAAAATTTTTCATATATCACCCTTAACTTTAACCTTTTATCAATTTAACCATTTACTAAATAGAATAATTATAAGAAAATTGAATACTTTCGTTTCATAAAATTCGGGGTCTCACAATCTAAGGAAGGTATCCTCACCTCTTCGGTATACCAGGTTTGTACGTAAATTTTGAGGGCAAAATTTCATAAGGAGGGGAGATTGTAAGACCCCGAATTTTATGAAATGAAAGTATTCAATTTTCTTATAATTATTATTTTATTTAGTAAATGGTTAAATTGATAAAGGTTAAAGTTAAGGGTGACATTTGAAAATTTTGAAAAGTAAGCGAGTTTATATAAAATATTCGTTGTGTCGGGGAATATTTGATTTATCGGAGAATATTCGTTTTAACAGGGAATATTCGTACAACGGCACAATCATTGGTGGACCCCACAACGGAGGTGCTGTCGTAGTTAGAAAATAACTGAAATATTTTTAATAATGGCAAAAGTTTTACCGTTAAACTGTTGAACTACCCAGTAGTAAAAGCACAGTAATACGCGTGGTTACATAGTAGCACACGGTATTGATTATTGATGCTTACGTGAGAAGTCACTCAGTTATACTCGATTATTGCTACAATAATTGCTGCATAATATCTGTAACGCCCAAAAATCTGGTCTATTTTCACATCCGGATCCCGTACGTCACGATCCCATCTTCTTCCAAACATACATCATTATATACTGAAATATAACAACATATACTCTCAAATCCCAGGTTCTGGAAACCTTATAACCTTTTTCATTACAAATAATTATAAATACATTATTCATTTTATCTTACAAGAGTGACTTTTATCCGCCACCAAGGATACATAACAGTTCCTTAAACTAGCCTATAGTTCAATTTCATCTTTCTATATTATAGGTCTTCACTTGATCTTCTCGCTCATCCACATTCTGAATGGCACTTTATTTGGATACTGTCAACTTGATCTTTACGAGATCCTTAAGTTCTTCTAACATCGTTCGTTGAAAATGTTTTTTATTTAAATCAAGTGTGAGCATTTAATTGCCCAGCAAGTCATAACAATTGAACAAACATCTTCAAGAATTAAAACATTCTTTTAAGACTTCAATAACCGAACAAAGGTTATGAAGCAGCTTGAATAATAGGAATAATCTCGATTCCAATCATTTTAAAACAATATTCACTTTAATTTTAAAATACTTTCATTCTTCTACCTTTTTCATACACATTATGTCTGGCTAGAATCATTAGCACAGACTTAATAATAACGGATCATGTATGAACAGAGCATTCTCTTATTAAACAGTTAAATCACAGAACAATTCATCTCATAGAAACACCTAAGTGTTCACATTGTTGGACAAGGCCTCATATGTTCTACCACTTTACACAAATATCACACATTAGCACATATACAGAACTTCTCAAGTTCAACATCTGAGAGGTTTAAGAAACTAGCATTCATTTGAAATATGAATGAAGTTAGGAGACTTGCCTTACGCACAGCTACAGCTTACGCTGAACTGCTCATTCCAGTTCGTATCTAGCACATAAGAAAAACAACACATACACTCATTAGTCATGTATATTTGACTTATGTATTAGTTTGCTTAACTTTACTTCTTGGGGTTCGCATTCTTGCAACCTAAGTTTACGCGACCACTTTCATTATTATTCTATGGCTTCATGACATACGGAGATGTCTTACTTATACGTTCATCATCTTTGATGTTGTAAATTCTTTTCTTCTTCTTATAACTTCTCTAGGACTCAGCACACATCATTTCTCTGCTAGTAGTCCATATGGTACTCTGAGTTGTTTCCCACAAACAACAAACAAACAAGTTCCCGTCACGTCTACACTGCCCATAACAGTGAGTTAGATCAGTTGCCAGTTTTGTATATACCTTCGCTCTCAGAAGGAATTGTTTAGCCCAGTTCCTATATGTCAACCATCAAAGGTTACGATTGTACCACAACCTAAACTTATCGTAACTTATCTTAACCATTAAACTTAATGTTCGTTAAGTTAATTTCTTATTCCTTACGGCTTACTGGAAACTAAATGGCATACCTCGGGATTCATTCTTATACGACTCACCTTCGGCTTTCATTAATCTTATTACCGTTCATTACGACTTTCTTAATACCATTCATATCTTACTTACTACCTTTGCCAACGTCTATGTCATACAACTAGGGTATACTTAGAACGTTTGTCTGATGCGAATACGATTCACGAGGATCATTTACGCATTCAACATTCACGTTGCTCATCTTTTAATCTCCCATTCAACCTTTACTCAAGGTTTTAATCGCTTTTAATCGTTATCCATCCCATGAACCCCATGTTCATTATTCTTTCTTAATGTCAAATTTATACTTTTCGTTGTATGCTACGACCGATCGTTTATCACAACTGCATTGCGTTTGCAGCGTCTATACACTTTACACTTATCTTTCACTATCATGACATAACATCAAAATATTATTCATTACCCTCGTCGCTCAACGTCTAAGGAATCACAACCATAACAATCCTCCACGTTCGTTTATCATAACTATGGTCCCCGGATATCGGTTCCGTAATCCGCGTTTACATTCTTTCTCTTTTACTCTTATTTAATCTTTTCGTTCGACCTTCATTAAAGGTTTAATTCACTTGTTTAAGTGTTATATTAGTTGAACATTGTGTTCTTTATCTTCCCGTATGTTTCCCCCAAGAGTTGAGTAGTTAAAAGCTCTTCTCTGTCTTTTTCCCTACACTAGCGCTGTGGCGCCACTCTCTTCTTTATTTCTCGCGCAACAGCTCGAGTTTGTAGTGCCCGGCTCCCTGCTCTGGCGCTCTAGCGCCGCCTTACAAGGCATGGCTGGTGCCGCGGCGCCTAGCCCTTATTCTCGAAATTTTTCTCTAAGTGTTTACACTAGTTTGAAACAGTTACTTCCCGCTTCCATAACTTATTCGTTATAACTAGGAACGAGGTTGTTCTAAATCCATTCTCTTCCTTATCTTACGTACTTCAATCCCCCTTAGACAGAACTTTGTTCGGAATCCGTTAACATGCCATTCGATTGGCTTATTCTTTGGCCTTCGTTCGTTTTATATTTTTAACGCTTTTTGTTCGTTCGTTCGTAACTCGGTCACCTGAACTCGGAATTCATTCGTTCTTGAGTCCACGACTCACGTTTTCTATGTTCTCTTATTTTCTTATGAAACCCTACATGTTCGGGTTCATTTATTAACTTTCAAATTCTCTTTCGTCTTTTACAAAATTTTTGCCATAACTTCGTTATAGCTAAGTTTTAATCCATTCTTCATGAACGTTTCTACCATTCCTAACCAAGCAATAAGCATCTAACTTATACACGATGGTTTTAAACTTGTCCATCAACAATAATTATCCTACGATGGTTTTAAATTTGTCCATCAACAACGTTCTTCGTGTTCTTCGTGTTCTTCGTCCGTTCTTCATTTTAATCGATATTTTGGATTACAATTTCACTTTTTATTAGAAATTGATGTTATAGAACATTATTCCTTACTTATTTCATCTACTCATTCATATAATCCATTCGGATCATTCTAATTCATTACGAATCTAACACTTCCTTAAGAAATTTACAACTAAACTTCTAATTTCTTATTTCTTCTTTTCTTATGATTGCAACCATATAAAATCATTCTTAATATCTCTTACTCCTTATTCTCATTAATCTATGTTTTTGAACATAGAAACTTAAAGAAAATTTTTAAGAGTCTACGTTTCGAATTACCATTCTCCTTTGATCTCTTTCCGTCGGACAAAGTTTGCTCACTAGCAATTTTTCCTCCTCCTTTTCCTCTTCTCCCTCATCCAAAATCTCTCTCTCTCTCTCAAATGTTAGACAATTTTTAAAATTTCAAACAAATGAAATAAGCTTCCTATTTATAGAATTTCCAAGCAAAGGGTATTTTAGTCATTTTACCCCCCTAACCTCCTTACTATTCATTCCTTAAGGACTAAGTTAACTTAGTCCTTAAGTTTACTTAATACTTAAGTCACTTAGCCTTTAAGTTTGCTTAACTCTTAAGTTTACTACTTCCACCTCCTTAGTTAACCTCTTTACTATTCACAAAACTTAGCCTGTAAGTTTCGTGGTTCCGTCTTTCGGGTTTTGTCATATAGTTTTAAAAACTGCGATTCTCGGAATACAACTATTTTTGGATATTTCGTCTTTCCTTTACCGATTAACTTTTACGTATTCTTTGGATTTTCAAAAACTAAAAAACACTTTTTTGCGTTAAGCGTTTTCCTTCACGTTTTACCCTAACGTAGTTAAACGAGTGAAAAGTACACAACAATAATTTTTGTCATTTTTATTTGGTCCGATTTCTGCACGTTTTTCGAGAAAAACTTGTATCGGCTTACTTAACTTTTCACGACATAGTATCGGCAAATCTTTCGACGGAATGTAATTTTGACATACCGAACTCTCGAAAAGGCTTAGGTTATTCAAACCCTAACCCTTAGGTTTCGTCGGGTGAATAGTGCCTATTTCGTCTTTTTCCCCAAAAATATTTTTATTCCTAGAAAATTTTCATTTTTGTCTTGAAAAATATTACTCGTTCAGTCTAGCTCGTAGCCAGAATCCTCCCGACTTATAATCATCCTAGGTTCTAGAATGATTAATAAACACATAGCACATAATATTATTAATAAAAATTCATTTTATTAATAACTAATTCTTTAAACTTAAATTCTAGAAAATCTGAATTTCTAGGTCGTTACACTCTTCCCCTCTTATAAAAATTTCGTCCTCAGAATTTCTTAAAACCACACCCTTACCCTGGTCATCACATTCACCCCTTCTTCATAGAATATCATCCTCGAAATTTTAGCATACCCCTCTTCTCAACTTCTCTTCTAAGAAGTAGAATGAACAACGAGGAATATAAGAATTCCTTTAAAATATTTCATACTTTTGCTAAGTGGTCAATTCGACCATGAACTCTTACTAGGTTTAACAGCATGACGCCGTAACCTTTCTTCCACGGTCAGTTTACAATCACAAAGAAAGCAAACTACCTCTTACCCATCGTATACCCCATTTCGGGATATGTTCACCTCTGACTTAATCATTAGATTCCGCACCACAATAATTTGGTTTGGCACAACTTCTTCAAAGCTCGATTTTCTTTTAAAACATGACATACCATTTGTCTAGCCGAATCAAGTAGCTTAGACCATACCAATAAATTGGATATCAACGTGAAACATTCATCTAGTCAACTCAATTGACATCGACTACTTCTGTAAATTCTTTTCGCAATACATCAAAATGTTTTATGACGTCATGATACCGTACTTTTCACAGTACGTTGAGGACTTCGTCAGTTTTTGACTTTGTCATTATCATCATACCATAGCGGGTTGTTGATCCTAAGATCACATCCAACACCAAGTTCAATTACATTAATAACTCCATCCTTTTACAATCCTTGCATCAAATGCATTGATGATATAAAATTCATTTTGATATTTCAAATCAATTTCTGTCTAGCCAAAATAATTAGCATAGACATACCAAGAATAGTTCTTTTAAAAATCTATTGGTTCCAAAAGTTGAACCAATTCTTTCATTTTCCAAAATATGAACACATAAGCACGATTTCAATAAACTTCAAAATCTAGCATAGCTAGATGACTTGGAATATCCTACTCTCCGTCTTCGTACATTGTCTTACTGCGACAATACTTAATCTTCTCTAGCACCTGTAATATTAAGCCTACTGAAAATAACATATTTTCAGTCTAAACATCCCTCTACCTTAGTACAGTCCATCAACTAACCACACATTATGAGTTCAGGAACTTTCCACAATAATATAAGTTTAAGAACCATCCCAGACAGACCATAAGCGTCCATTCGCTGAGAAGTTCAAAAACCTACCATATCATTATGTGTCACGAATGTACCATAAGTATGAGTTTCAAGAACTCGCACCTACCTTATCGTTCACTACCTATCAAGTATATACATGTGAAAAGATTCACCTTCTCATCATATACATCTTGACAGCGCGACCGATTCCAATGATTATCACTGTAATAAGCTAAGCAGTTGTTACACCAAGCACAAACCTCTGCCCATAACAAAGGTTCTAACATCTCAGCTATCACATGAGTCCTCAATTGAAATTTTACAACTCCTAAATCTCTCTTAACTTAATACAAATAATCTTTAATTCATATACTATCCTTCACAACCCAATCTGAGTTCTTCTTCCTGTACTACTTCGTAGTACTATAAATCATTCATCGTTTCACAGCTCACCTATTACTACGATTTACTATGATCATGTGGTGATCTTCTTATCCCTCTCTCTACGATTATAGTCTTAGATACTCTTACCTAAGATTTATAACCTATCAGCTCTAATACCAATTTGTAATGCCCCAAAATTCGGTCTATTTTCACATCCGGATCCCGTACATCACGATCCCATCTTCTTCCAAACATACATCATTATATACTACAATATAACAACATATACTCTTAAATCCCAGGTTCTGGAAACCTTATAACCTTTTTCTTATTACAAATGATTATAAATACATTATTCATTTTATCATACAAGAGTGACTTTTATCCGCCACCAAGGGTACATAACAATTCCTTAAACTAGTCTATAGTTTAATTTCATCTTTCTATATTACAGGTCTTCACTTAATCTTCTCGCTCATCCACATTCAAAATAACACTTTATTTGGATACTGTCAGCTTGATCTTTACAAGATCCTTAAGTTCTTTTAACATCGTTCCCTAAAAATGTTTTTAATTTAAAGCAAGTGTGAGCATTCAATTGCCCAGCAAGTCATAACAATTGAACAAACATCTTCAAGAATTCAAACATTCTTTTAAGACTTCAATAACCGAACAAAGGTTATGAAGAAGCTTGAATAATAGGAATAATCTCGATTCCAATCATTTTAAAACATTATTCACTTTAATTTTAAAATACTTTCATTCTTTTACCTTTTTCATACACATTCTGTCTGGCTAGAATCATTAGCACAGACTTAACAATAACGGATCATGTATGAATAGAGCATTCTCTTATTGAACAGTTAAATCACAAAACAGTTCATCTCATAGAAACACCGAAGTGTTCACATTGTGGCACAAGTACTCATATGTTCTACCACTTTACATAAATATCGCACATTAGCACATAGACAGAACTTCTCAAGTTCAACATCTGAGAAGTTTAAGAAACTATCATTCATTTGAAATATGAATGAAGTTAGGAAACTTGCCTTACGCATAGCTACAACTTATGATGAACTACTCATTCCAGTTCCTATGTAGCACATAAGAAAAACAACACATACACTCATTAGTCATGTATATTTGACTTATGAATTAGTTTACTTAACTTTATTTCTTAGGGTCGCGTTCTTGCAAACTAAGTTTACGTGACCACTTTCATTATCGTTCTACGGCTTCATGACATACGGAGATGTCTTACTTATACGTTCATCATCTTTGATATTTTACATTCTTATTTTCTTCTTATAACTTCCATAGGATTCAACACACATCGTTTCTCTGCTAGTAGTCCATATGGTACTCTAAGTGGTTTCCCACAAACAACAAACAAACAAGTTCTCGTCACGTCTACACTGCCCATAATAGTGAGTTAGATCAGTGCCTATTTTGTATATACCTTCGCTCTCTAAAGGAATTGTTTAGGCCAACTCCCATATGTCAACCATCAAAGGTTACGATTGTACCACAACCTAAACTTATCGTAACTTATCTTAACCATTAAACTTAATGTTCGTTAAGTTAATTTCTTATTCCTTATGGGTTTCTGGCAACTAAATGTCATACCTCGGGATTCATTCTTATACGACTCTCCTTCGGCTTTCATTAATCTTATTATCGTTCATTACGGCTTTCTTAATACCATTCGTATCTTACTTACTACCTTTGCCAACGTCTAGGTCATACAACCAGGGTATACTTAGAACGCTTGTTTGATGCGAATACGATTCACGAGGATCATTTACGTATTCAACGTTCACGTTGCTCATCTTTTATCTCTCATTCAACCATTACTCAAGGTTTTAATCGCTTTCTATCGTTATCCATCCCATGAACCCCATGTTCATTATTCTTTCTTAATGTCAAAATCATACTGTTCGTTGTATGCTACGACCGATCATTTATCGCAACTACATTGCGTTTGCAGCGTCTATAAGCTTTACACTTATCTCTCACTATCATGACATAACATCAAATGTTTTTCATTACCATCATCGCTCAACGTCTAAGGAATCACAACCATAGCAATCCTCCACGTTTGTTTATCATAACTACGGTCCCCGGATATCGGTTCTGTAATCCGCGTTTACATTCTTTCCCTTTTACTCTTATTTAATCTTTTTATTCGACCGTCATTAAAGGTTTAATTCACTTGTTTAAGTGTTATATTAGTTGAACATTATGTTCTTTATCTTCCCGTACGTTTCCCCCAAGAGTTGAGCAGTTAAAAGCTCTTCTTTGGCTTTTTCCCTACACTGGCACTGTGGCGCCACTCTCTTCTTTATTTCTCGCGCTGTTGTGCGAGTTTGCAGTACCCGGCTCCCTGGTCTGGCACTGCAGCGCCGCCTTACAAGGCATGGCTTTCGCCGCGGCGCCAAGCCCTTCTTCTCGAAATTTTTCTCTAAGTGTTTATATTAGTTTTAAATGGTTACTTCACACTTCCATAACTTATTCATTATAACTCGGAACGAGGTCATTCCAAAGCCATTCTCTTCCTTATCTTATGTACTTCAATCCCGCTCAGACAGAACTTCGTTCTGAATCTGTTAACATGGCATTCAATTGGCTTAATCTTTGCCCTTCGTTCATTTTATGTTTTTAACGTTTTTTGTTCGTTAGTCCGTAATTCGGTCATCCGAACTCATAATTCATTTGTTCTTGAGTCCACGACTCAACGTTTTCTACGTTCTATTATTTTCTTATAAAACCCTACACATTTGGGTTCATTTACTAACTTTCTAATTCTCGTTCGTCTTTTACAAAATTTTCACCATAACTTCGTTATAGCTAAGTTTTAATCCGTTCTTCATGAACGTTTCTACCGTTCCTAACCAAGCAATAAGACTCTAATCCTACGATGGTTTTAAATTTGTCCATCAACAACGTTCTTCATGTTCTTCGCGTGTTCTTCGTGTTCTTCGTTCGTTCTTCATTTTAATCGATATTTTGGATTACGATTTC
The DNA here is from genome assembly GCA_020205615.1 of Panax quinquefolius. Lineage (NCBI taxonomy): Eukaryota > Viridiplantae > Streptophyta > Magnoliopsida > Apiales > Araliaceae > Panax > Panax quinquefolius. Next base: position 64,965,295 of record CM035161.1, read on the forward strand.
ACTTTTTATTAGAATTTGATGTTATAGAACATTATTCCTTACTTATTTCATGTACTCATTCATATAATCCATTCGGATAGTTATAATTCATTACAAATCGAACACTTCATTAAGAAATTTACAACTAAACTTCTAATTTCTTATTTCTTCTCTTCTTATGATTTCAACTATATAAAATCATTCTTAATATCTTTTACTCCTTATTCTCATTAATCTATGTTTTCAAACATAGAAACTTAAAGAAAATTTCTAAGAGACTAGGTTTCGGATTACCATTCTCCTTTGATCTCTTTCCATCGGACAAAGTTTGCTCATGAGTAATTTTTCCTCCTCCTTTTCCTCTTCTCCATCATCCGAAATCTCTCTCTCTCTCTCTCTCTCAAATGTTGGACAATTTTCAAAATTCCAAACAAATGAAATAAGCTTCCTATTTATAGAATTTCCAAGCTAAGGGTATTTTAGTCATTTTACCCCCTAACCTCCTTACTATTCATTCCGTAAGGACGAAGTTAACTTACTCCTTAAGTTTACTTAATACTTAAGTCTACTCAGCCTTTAAGTTTGCTCAACTCTTAAGTTTACTTAACACTTAAGTTTACTACTTCCACATCCTTAGTTAACCTCCTTACTATTCACGAAACTTAGTCTATAAGTTTTGTGGTTCCGTCTTTCGGGTTTTGTTCGACAGTTTTAAAAACTGTGATTCTCGGAATCCAAATATTTTGGGATATTTCGTCTTTCCTTTACCGATTAACTTTTACGTATTCTTCGAATTTCCGGAAAACTAAAAAACACTTTTTGACGTTAAGCGTTTTCCTTCACATTTTATCCGATTTCTGCACGTTTTTCGAGAAAAAATTTATCGGCTTACTTAACTTTTCACGACATATTATCAGCAAAACTTTCGACGGAATGTCATTTCGACATACCGGACTCTCGGAAAGGCTTATGTTATTCAAACACTAACCCTTAGGTTTTGTCGGGTGAATAGTGCCTTTTTCGTCTTTTTCCCCAGAAATATTTTTGTTCCCGAAAAATTTTCATTTTTGTCTTGAAAAATATTACTCGTTTAGTCTAGCTCGTAGCCAGAATCCTCCCAACTTATTATCATCCTAGGTTCTAGAATGATTAATAAACACGTAGCACATAATATTATTAATAAAAATTCATTTTATTAATAACTAATTCTTTAAACTTAAATTCTAGAAAATCTGAATTTCCGGGTCGTTACATTATCTCTTATAGTATTGATTCAATTATTGTCACAGTATCATTTGCATAATATTTATTATTATAATTTAGATGACAAAGTTATTCATATTATTATTTACAATATTGACGATGTCTAGAAAGTTCTGTTGAGGAGAGGTTTGGTCACCTAATTACCCGTCAATAGGGAAAAATCCTTATCGAAAAGCCTCCTCTTTCCTGGGAATGATTTGGTTGTTAAATATTGTGAGTTATAAAATTAATGATGAATAAGTTCGTGTTGATTAAAGATGAAATTTATATTTCCATTGTGTTGGGATTATTAGTGTTAATGGAAATCGACATCTATTCCGATAATAATTAACGTCTGGAGGTTATATTGACCAATCGGGTAATTAATCGGATAAATGAGCAATTAATTGCTATTAAGTCACATGCTTATAACTATTGGTTCACATGTGTGTACTATTGATTCACATGTATGTACTATTAGGGGAGGTGGTGCAAGATTGATAATATTTGCATGATTAAATTAAAAATGGAGGTATAGATGAAGGTACTATACTGTAATTATTTTTTTCACATTTATAGAACTATTGAGTCACATGATTGTACTATTGATTCACATGATGTACTATTAGGGGAGGTGGTGCAAGTTTGATAATACTTGCAGGACAAAATTGAAAATGAAAAAAAAGATGAAGGTATTATACTGTAATATTTCAAGCCCCAAAATATGCAATTATCGAAACTATATTTTCTTATAAATAGAAGCTCATTCATCCTTCATTCTCACCAATTCACTAAGACTGACAAGAGCAATTATAGAGAGAGAAGCTATAGAGAGAAAGAAGAAGACTAGTCTGATACTTCATTATTCCAGTATCTAGTCTTCTTCCAAGGTAAGGGGTATTATTTATTTCATATTCTAAAGAGATATTATTTTTCGTATGAATATGAATATTATTTTCGTTCAATATTCGTAAGGAATATTATTTTTGTTCAATATTCGTAAGGAATATTATCTTCGTTCAATATTCGTTGGAATATTATTTTCGTTCAACAGTTGTAAGGGTTGTTATTTTTGTTCAATATTCGCTTGAAATAATATTTTCTTCCATACTCTGTAGTATGTAAGTAATATTATTTCGTTTCAAATTTTGAATTCTAAACTCATTTTGTTAAAGTTTTGGCTTCTATACTCCATGAAATTAGTAGAATATCCTTGAAATTTGTGTTTTCTCCAGTATCGTTTCACAAGGATATTATTGAACATTCTTGTTAAATTTTAAGCTTTTCATGCTCGGAGTACTGTCTGTGAGTATTATTCATTTATATGGTACTATTTACAAAATTACTATTCACAGCTGCTATTCACAAAGTACTATTCATAAAGTACTATTCATGAAGTACTATTCATGAGTACTATTCACAAAGTACTATTCATGGGGTACTATTCACCCAAAGTACTATTCATGAAAAAAATTGATTTATTTTCGGTTCAAATCATTTTTGATACAATACCATTCTTGAATTTTACTTCACAAAGCAGTATCGTGTTGGAAAATTGAACGTTATTGAATTCTAGATAAATTAAATTATAAATCTTTAAAAAGTTATCCTTTGTTTCTTTTAATTGAATTCTTATATCATTGTCATCATCTTCATGCTTATATTGTGATGAAAGTCATCTTTGGCTTACGTGCATAGATGGACTGTTGATTTATATGATTATGACCAGAGATCATTCGGTATAATCATGACCCGTAATGTTACAAATGATGTGGTAAAAGTCCTCATTGGCCCGTAGTGCATTGATGGACAGTTGTTGGTATGATTATAACCAGGGATTATTCAATATAATCATGATCATTGATGATTACATGAATATCCTTGGCGTAGTAGTGTGGATGATTCGATGATGTGGTTTATTTATTGTCGAGTCTCAAAGAATAAAGTTGATGAAAAACTTTTTAAATCATAGAAGATAGTAGATATCATGCTATACTTAACTCTTCTAATGGATTGCTTATTCCATTGCAGTTGTTGATCTAAAACATGTTGTCTATTGTATTCTATCAGTTGTTATACTGTTGAAGGCTAAGGATAATTTATTATGCATTATCTTAGTCATAATATTTCTTACCGGGCTAGTTGAGCTCACCCTTTTTTTTTCAATGTTCTCTTCAGGAAATGAGAATATAGTTGGGACTGGTTGAGGAACGGATTGACGGTCCAGATGCTTGTTTTAGTAGTCCTCACTATTCTGTGAAATAGTGTGATAATAATTGTAACGAGGACTCCATTGAGAGTGGATATTGTCTAGAAGGTAATATTCTTGTTTAAACTCTCAGCTATGTTTTGTGGTATTGTACACGACATTTGTATAATTAAGTTGTATTTGAATTTTGTACCATGTATTTGGCGACCCAAGATGGGTGATGTATACCTGTTTTGGGGGCGTCACAGTGTTCCCCCGCATGTAGCATAACATGTCCTGATTAAGTAGATGACCAACGTCAATGTATTTTCCTATAATAATCCCCCACAAAATGATTGCTCGCTCAGTTGTAATCTCATGTTGATGGGATGATGGCATCAGTTTTGAACAAAAAAAGAGATTCCAAGCCTTGGCAAAACGGTTGAGAGTTGAAGCTGGAAAGGTCCTAGGCTGATTAGTGCCTGGCTTGTAAGTCCATTGTGTACTCGGTATACACAAATCAGTTATAACCTCATCTAAGTCTGTCTCCATTCATTTCGCCTCAACCCAATTTATACGTCCAGTTGGAGGGTCGGGTAAATTGAGGATGCCACAAATTGCCCTTGGGCGATAGTCTACTACAACCCCCTTGACAAAAGAAAATCCACTCATTGTCTCCTTTGCATTTGCATAAAACTCTCGTACAATGGCCATGGCTGCAGCCATAGGTGTAGAGCAGACTCCATGCCAACATCTATCCTTGATCATGTCTTTCAATTGCCCATCATGTGCCTCTGGCTTGAAACCTCTCTCTCTAACAAATGATTTAGCCACGATTCGGTAATACTCTTAACTGGGCATCAAGACTAACAAACTTGGAAAAATCCACATTGTCACCACTCTGGCTACTTGCAGAAGACTACTATGGAGTGCGAGAACGAGCATATTTTGGTCCCATTACACTGAAGAAGAAGAAGAAGAACTCTAAATTATAGAGAAAAACTTAACTGAGAAAATACGTGCTTTGTATTCAAACTCCCCCAAATTTACTGTTTGCTCTCACCCTCTGAAGAAACCCTAAATTTATCCTTGAAACCGACTGACTAATCAATTAAAGAATTAGAACGTGGGTAGGATAATAATTTCATATAATGCATAGTGGGATGAGGAGTTAGAATTTGAAAATGAACGGTTTGGAGAGGCTAAGGGTCGTGCGTCGGTTTTGTAGGAAGAGAGGGAGAGACGCACACTTTAAAATAAACTGATACGAGAGTTGGACTGAGACTCATTTTTTAAAACTTTCATTTTTTTCCTGGCTACGGTCTCGGGCGTAGTCGCAGCCTTTACACTGAATAACGGCGCGGGCGCGCTACAAGTTATGCTACACAGAAATAAGGCGCAGGTGCGCCATTTTGTACTAATTTCCTTGCACGGCCGCGCTGCCTTGTATCCTACCATACTGATCTGCTTCTTTAAAAATAGCAAAACAGCTACTGATAATCTCCAATGCACCTGTACAAACAATAAATATCAGTATGAGATATATCAATTCTCCAAAATCAAAGCATGAACTAATTAATATGCATGAATGACTATCCCAACACAATGTTTTGTATGCTACTCCTAATCATCAGTATATGCACAATCAGCTCCACAGAACTTATATCACACTTATTATGCTATAACAAATAACATGAGAATGAGAAACAAATACGATCTAAAACAGAATTAAACAAAAGGTAAGGATAGAAATAATGGGGTGCCTCCCATCTAGCGCTAAGTTATAGTCAATTAGCTTGACTATCTCTGATTGAATCATGTTGAAGAAAGAATGGAGGGGACTTTCTGCCTATCAACCTCACCACCAAAATAATGCTTAAGCCGCTGTCCATTCATTTTGAACGACCTGTCTAGAAATTTGTCAAATACCTCAGCCGCACCACGTGGATAAATTGTCTTCATAGTAAATGGCCCTGACACCTTGATTTTAACTTCTCAGGAAAGAGCTTAAGTCTTGAATTAAACAGTAGAACTCTTTGTCCCTGTTCGAACACTCTTTCCATAATCTTTCGGTCATGCCATCTCTTCACCTTTTCTTTATACAGCTTGGAGTTTTCATAAGCTTACAATTTGAATTCCTCCAACTCATTGAGTTAAAGTAGGCATTTTTCACCTGCAGCCTTCAAATCAAAGTTGAGCTTCCTAATTGCCCAATACGCCTTATGCTCAAGCTCCATAGGAAGGTGACAAGCCTTTCCATTAACCAGTTAAAACAGTGACATGCCCAACGGAGTCTTGTAAGCAGTCTTATACGCCCATACAACATCGTCAAGATTTAATAACCAATCCTTTCTTGTGGGGTTCACGACTTTCTCCAAAATTCTCTTTACTTCACGATTTGAAACTTCTGTTTGGCCATTAGTTTAAGGATGGTAAGCTGTAGCAATGCGATGATTTACCCCATACTTAGTCAATAAAGTTGTAAACTGCCGATTACAGAAATAAATGTCTTCATCACTAATGATAGCCCTTAGAGTCCTAAACCTTGTAAAAATACTTCTTTGTAAAAATCGTAGGACCACCTTGGCATCATTAGTTGGAAGAACTGCCACTTCCACCAACTTCGAAACATAGTCAACTGCTAACAAGATGTATAAATTTCCACATGAAGAAAAGAAAGGACCCATGAAATCTATCCCCCAAACATCAAAAATTTCAACCTCGAGGATTGTGTTCAATGGCATCTCATTTCTTTTTGATATATTCCCAACTCTTTGACATCTGTCACACCTATGGATAAAACTATAAACATCTTTAAAAATCGTTGGCCAGTAGAATTCTGCTTGTAACACTCTAGCCGATGTTCTTTCTCCACCATAGTGACCTCCATATAATGAAGTGTGGCAATCCTGCAAAATCCCCTCTGTCTCGCTATATGGGATACATCTCCTTATCATCTGATCAGCACATTGTTTGAACAAATACGGTTCATCCCATATAAACAACTTCACGTCATGCAAAATTTTCTTCTTTTGATGACCAACTAAGTCAGAAGGGATTATCCTGCTCACCAAGTAGTTCGCATAATCTGCAAACCATGACACTTCCCCTTTCACCACAAATAACTATTCGTCTAGAAAGTACTCATTAATCATAATCTTGTCATCTACCTCCCTTCCCAGATTTTCCAGTCGAGATAAGTGGTCCAAAGACTGGGTTCTCGATTCCTTTCGTCCTTAATCTCCAAATCAAATTCTTGCAACAGAAGTATCCATCTAATCAAACGAGACTTTGCATCCTTCTTTTCAACCAAGTATCGAATTGTCACATAAACTGTGTACACTATCACCCTTTTCCCAATGAGATACGCACGAAACTTGTCAAAAGCATACACAACTGCCAATAATTCCTTTTCTGTGGTGGTGTAGTTAAACTGAGCATCGGTAAGGGTCTTTCTTGCATAGTATATTACATGAAAAATCTTTTCCCTTCTCTGGCCCAAAACATTCCCCACAGCATAATTAGTGGCATCACACATCAACTCAAATACAGACAAGCAATCCTCATCAAACTTGAATTTTGCATCCTTCTCCAATAAGCTGCATAATAGCTTTGTGATTTTGGAGAAGTCTTTAATGAATCTGCGGTAGAAGCCTGCATGTCCTACAATACTTCAAACACCTTTTACGGAAGTCAATGGTGGAAAGTTTTCAATGGTCTCTAATTTGGCCCTGTCCACCTCTAGTCCTTTCTTAGACACCTTATGTCCCAAAATTATTCCTTCTTGTACCATAAAATGGAACTTTTCCCAATTCAACACCAAGTTTGTTTCAACACATCATCTCAATACCATCACTAAATTTTCCAAACATAAATCAAAAGAATCACCAAATACTGAAAACTCATCTACAAATACCTCCACATTATACTCCACCATATTCGAAAAGCTAGCCATCATGCATCTCTGAAAAGTGGTTGGGGGCATTGCACAAACCAACAGACATCCTTCTAAAGGCGAACGTACCATATGGATATGTAAAAGTTATCTTTTCTTGATATTCTGGAGCTATCACAATCTGATTGTAGCCTGAATACCCGTCTAAAAGGCAATAAAACTCATGACGCACTAGTCTATCCAGCATCTAATCAATAAACAACTGTGGGAAGTGATCTGTCCTTGTAGCTTTGATAAGTCTATGTTACTCCATGCAGACTCTCCACCCCGTCACTGCTCTCGTTGGAATAAACTCATTGTTTTCATTAGAGACTACGATCATAGCACCCTTCTTCGACACACACTGTACCAAGCTCACCAACGAGCTATCTGAAATCAGATAAATAATGCTTGCATCCAGCCATTTCAACACTTCTTCCTTGACAGATGGACATTTAGATGTCCCAGGATCTTTCAGAATGAATTGTTGATCTTTGTATTCCTTACCCTTTGGTGTCTTGGGACTAATTTTTGTATGTGGTTATGGAGAGGATTGTGGCTTTCCTCTCTGGGGTTGACCACACCACAGATGGTCACCGATATTCCTTTATATTGGGGAGCCCAGGTAGTTCCATCTCTTACGAATTGGTGTTTCTCTTTGAGGACTCAACCGCAACTTAGATGGTCACCAGTTTTTCTCCCATTTATGTGTGGAGACCAGGTAGTTCCATCCCTTTGGTCTAAGACGATGAGGTGTGCTTTGAAGGGTTTGAAGGATGATCCCAGTACCATTGCCAAGTTTTTGTGTTTTGGTAGGGGGTGAGACCGAACCATTACTCCAATTAATGAGGGGAGATCAAGTCTGCGTAGTTCCATCCTAGCGTAAAAAGGTTGAAAGTTTTAGGTGGTGAAGAGGGTGTTGAGATTTTTTTCTTGTTTTTGTAGTTAGTCCGGACCATAAAAATGGCTACCTACGTACTCCCGTGTAATGGAGAGATCAGGTCTGTGTTGTTCTCCCCTGATGGGATAGACTGCAGATGTGAAACGTTTTAGCCCTAGTGGGACAAATTGAAGATATGAAAAGTTTTATCCTTAGTGGGATAAACTGTAGGTGGGAAAGGTTTTATCCCTAGTGGAACAAACTAAAGTGGTGAAAGGTTTTATCCCTAGTGGGACAAATTGAATGTGTGAAAGGTTTTGAAAACCTGAATTGACTGATGGATCTGATGAACTAGAACCAGGATGCTGGTTTGCATGTAACTTCAGATATAGTACAGTTTCATGGTGTCTGATTTGATGAGTTGGGGATATTCCTCGCCATCCATCTTTTGTAATCTGAGGGCTCTTCCTGGAAATACCTCCGTGACAACAAACGGGCCTTCCTAGTTTAGGGTGAATTTCCCTTTGGAATAATCTTGGTTGTTAAGAACTTTCTTCAAGACAAAGTCATGTTCTTTGAATTATCGTAGCTGAACTTTTTTGTTGTACGATCGAGCGATCCTATGTTGGTATAATTGACCATGAAAGATGGTTGCGGCCTGCCATTCATCTATTAGAGACAATTTGTGGTACCGATCTTGTAAGCATTGGTCTTTATCCAGTTGAGCATCTATCAACACTCTGAGGGATTCCATTTCCACCTCTATGGGGAACACTTCTTCCATCCCATAGGTTAATTAGTAGGGGGTTGCCCAAGTGGAAGTGTGCATTGATGTTCTGTAAGCTAATAGAGTTAGAGGCAACAAGTCAGGCCATCCTTTGTGATTGGTTGACATCTTTTGCATGATCTTTTTGATATTCTTATTAGCCGCTTCAAGCAGCATTTATCTTTGGACGATAGATGGCGGAGTTAAGATGTTTGATGTGAAATTTATTGCATAACTCCTCCATCATTTGATTATTGAGGTTTTTGGCATTGTCTGATACAATCACCTATTGTTGTCCGTATCAACAAATGACATTCTTTGTGATGAAACCAATGATAACTTCTTTAGTAACCCTGGGGGAGGAGGCTGCTTCTACCCACTTAGTAAAGTAGTCGATCATCGTGAAAATAAATCGATGACCATTATTGGTTTTGGGCTCGATGGGCCCGATCACGTCCATTCCCCACATTGAGAAGGTCCAGGGCAAACTCATATTGTGGAGCTCCCTTGGAGGGGCGTGGATAGCATTCCCATAAATTTTGCATTGGTAACATCTATTGACGTGATCATCACAGTTAGCTTTGAGAGAAAGCTAGAAATGTCATGTTCTTAGGATTTTCTTGACAAGTAGAGGGCCGCTCATGTGTGGGCCGCATACTCCACCATGGATTTCATCCACGAGCCTCTAAGCTTGGTCTTTATCTAGGCATCTAAGAAGGCAAAGTCCTGCATCTCTTTTGTAGAGTGCGTCTCCCTTAAGGTAGAATTTCATGGCCATCCTATGGATCTGCTTTCTTTCAGTTGGACTCACCTCAGCGGATATAGATACATCTTATGGATACTCCTTTATATGCAGATACCAATGGTGTTGGATGGGAGGTAGCTCATTCGATACTTCTCCAATGTAGTTTGTGACGCCCCCAAAATAGGTCCACACGATCCATTCTGAGTCACCAGATATCACACTACAGAAATCAAATATAAACTTCATTTATACAACTGTTGAACTATCGTGCAGAGTATGACAACAGATAAGCTGTGAGTTTTAATACCAATATATGTAACTCTCATGGTGCCTCGACCACAACCTTACAATGGTTCTTTACATAAAAGTACAGTCAATAATTGTTTTAGAAATTAAAATCTTTGGAAAATGCTCAAGGAAACCTTTGTACATGGGAAACCATGCATCTAAGTTATGACATAAATCATATGACTCAAGAATTATCCTTTGTTGACCCAATAGACCCCAAAGAAAAATGAGAAGATTACTGTCATGTTCTTTCCAATGGTGAGTCTTCTCTTGACATATAATTATCTCCATTGTCTCCAATTGAGAATTATAATTCAAACAAACTCCAAAATTATATAGGTAGTGCTCATAGATATAATCAGCAAGTGCATGTGCACAACCCTGTCTTATGATAACACGAAGTCGTCTGTCATTAGACATCTTATATGATAGTGGTAAAACACCCTTCCAAATTTGGGTTCACCTCTCCCTATTCGGCTCACCAAAATCAACGGTTAAAATGACGTATAAAATACGACACACATATCTGAAATTCTCAATAAAATTATTTCCATACTATTTTAGGGGAAACCTCAAAATCTATAAACCACCGTTTTAATCCCATGTTACCTCCGCTCGACCCAGCTACACTCTTATCACCTGAAAGGAATTGTGAAGCAAAAAGGGTGAGCACAACTAGCCCTGTAAAGAATATCATGACTAAAGATAATTAAATTATCAATAGCCTTCATCAGTAATAAATCAGAGATTTAGAACATATGGTAGATGATAAAACTTTTCAACCATAGTTGCAGCGGAACGAGCAATCCATTAGAAGAGTTAAATAGACCATAAGGTCTATTATCTTTTCCATGTTAAAAGTCCACAAACAATGTTTTATCCATGTAACATCAATCAACAATTCATGTCCATAATCATGTGAATAACTCATAATCATAATTGTGATTCTAAATTCCTCTTCGAACCCAGGACGAAGATAATTTTCATCACTTATCTTTACCTGAAACATCAAAAATCATAGTTATACCAAATCACAATTCTTGTTCATAATCATACTAATAAATTCATCTTTTCACTACGGCCAAAGATATTCATTAACAATTCATCCTTGCACTACAGGCCAGAGACATACAACTGTATTTTAGAAGAGTCAAGTAGAACATGATATCTACTATCTTCTACGAATTAAAAGTGTATTATTAATATTTTATCATTGAGACTCAGCTTAATAATTATTCCACTTCATCGAATCATCCCTTCACTACAGCCAAAGGATATTCATTAGTATTATGACCACGAATTATCATGATTATACGGAATAATCCCTGGTTATAATCATACCAACAACTGTCCATCAATGCACTACGGGCCAATGAAGACTTTTTCAACATCATTAATAACATTACTGGTCATGATTATACTGAATGATCCCTGGTCATAATCATACAAATCAACAGTTCATCTATGCACATAAGCAAAAGATACTCATCAATCAATAGTTCATCTTTGCACGTAAGCCAAAGATATACAACTGTAAAACCAATAATCAATAGTCCATCTTTGTACGTAAGCTAAAGATATACAACTGTAAAACCAATAATCAACAGTCCATCTTTGCACGTAAGCCAAAGATATACAACTGTAAAATTAATAATCAACAGTCCATCTTTTCACGTAAGCCAAAGATGACTTTCATCATAATATAAGCATGAGGATGATGACAATGATATAAGCATTAATCAAACAAAATCAAGGATAAATATTAAAGACTTTAAATTTATTCTGAGTTTAAAAATATCCAAATTGTCAACATGATACTGCTTTGTGGAGTAAAATTCAAGAATAATATTCATGTATCAAAAATAATTTGGACATAAAAGAAATATATTTTTTTGGTGAATAGTACCCCGTGAATAGTACCCTGTGAATAGTACCTTGTGAATAGTACCCCGACATGAAAAGTACCCCAAATACCCGAGTGAATAATATTCGGGTGAATAGTAATTAGGTGAATAGTAACCAATGAATAGTAACTTGTGAATAGTACTCCGGCATAAAAAGTGCCCCGAATACCCGAGTGAATAATATTTGAGTGAATAGTAATTAGGTGAATAGTAACCCATAAATAGTAACTCATGAATAGTATTCCGTCATGAAAAGATCAATAATTATCAAGAAAGCTCAGAATAATATTTTCATGAAATGATACTGGATGAAGCGCAAATATCAAGGATATTCTACTAATTTCATGGAGTATAGAAGCCAAAACTTCAACAAAATGAGTATAGAGTTCAAAATCTGAAACAAAATAATATTTCTTACATACTATATAGTATGGAAGAAAATATTATTTTAAGCGAATATTGAACAAAATAACATCCCTTGAACAAAAATAATATTCCAACGAGTACTTAACGAAGATAATATTCCTACGAATATTGAACGAAGATAATATTCTTTATGAATATTGAATGAAAATAATATTCATACGAATCTGAAAAAATAATATTTCTTAAAAATATGAAATAAATAATAACCCTTACGAATGTTGAACGAAAATAATATTTCTATGAATATTGAACGAAGATGATATTCCTTACGAATATTGAACGAAAATAATATTCATACGAATACGAAAAATAATATCTCTTTAGAATATGAAATAAATAATACCCTTTACCTTAGAAGAAGACTGGATATTGGAGTAGTGAAGTAGTAGATTACTCTTCTTCTATCTCTCTATAGCTTCTCTCTATATAGCTTCTCTCTCTATAATTGCTCTTATGAGTCTTAGTGAATTGGGGAGAATAAAGGAAGAACGAGCTTCTATTTATAGGACAACATAGTTTCGATAATTGCACATTTTGGGGCTCAAAATATTACAGTATAATACCTTCATCTTTTCCTTCATTTTTAATTTAGTCCTGCAAGTATTATCAAACTTGCACCACCTCCCCTAATAGTATATCATGTGAATTAAGAGTACAATCATGTGAATCAATAGTTCTATACATGTGAAAATATGAATTACAGTATAGTACCTCCATCTATACCTCAATTTTTAACTTAGTCAAGTGCAAGTATTATCAATCTTGCACCACCTCCCCTAATAGTACATGAATGTGAATCAATAGTACACACATGTGAACAAATAGTTATAATCATGTGAATTAATAGCAATTAATTGCTCATTTATCCGATTAATTACCCGATTGGTCAGTATAACTTTCAGACATTAATTATTAAAGAAATAAATGTCAATTTTTACTAACACTAATAATCCCAACACAATGGAACTATCAATTTCATCTTTAATCAACACGATCTTATTCATCATTAATATTATAACTCACAATATTTAACAACCAGGTCGTTCCCAGGAAAGAGGGGGCTTTCCGATAAGGATTTCTCCTTATTAGCGCCGCATTAGGTGACCAAACCTCTCCTCGATGAGAACTTATAGACATTGTCGATATTGCAAATAATAATATGAAATAAGTTTGTCGTCTCAATTATTGATTTAATAATATAAAATATTATGCAGATGATGCTGTGACAATAATTGAATCAATAATATGAGAGATATGATGCAGTAATTATTGTAGCAATAATTGAGTATAACTGAGTGACTTCTCACGTAAGCATCAATAATCAATACCGTAGCTACTATGCAACCACGCCAGACATTCTTGTACTTTTACTACCGGGTAGTTCAACAGTTTAACGGTAAAACTTTTGCCGTTATTTTTATAAAAAGATAATTTTGTCGTTTTCTAACTACGACAATACTTATGTTGTGGGGTCCACCAATGATTGTGCCGTCGTACAAATATTCCCTGTTAAAATGAATATTCCCCGATCAATCGAATATTTTATGATAACTTGATTACTTTATAAAATTTTCACATATCACCCTTAACTTTAACCTTTTAAAAATTTAACCATTTACTAAATAGAATAATTATAATAAAATTGAATACTTTCATTTCATAAAATTTGGAGTCTCACAATCTCCCCTCCTTATGAAATTTCGCCCTCGAAATTTACGTACCTGACAGTTCAATGAGATGAGAATACCTTACTTTCTTTTTGGATTGTACCTTCCTGGTTATTTCCTTTGTATCATGATTTTCCCATTGCTCATCTCCTATATATCAGATATTATTCTAGAATATATCTTCAAAACAAAGGTTAATTGACATATCACAATTTCTCAACTTATCAAGTAAACAATTTCAGCTTAGGTAAGTCACACACTAGCGAAGTATATTACTCGTTTCGCCCCTCCTAGTTCTAGACTCATATCTCCGCCAACGACCATATCCCTAAGCTCTGATATCCACACGATCCATTCTAAGTCGCCAGATATCACACTACAGAAATCAAATATAAACTTCATTTATACAACTGTTGAACGTAGCGTAGATACGACAACGAGATAAGTATGAGTTTTAATACAAATATATGAAACTCTCATGGTGCCTCGACCACAACCTTACAATGGTACTTTACATAAAAGTACAGTCAATAACTGTTTTAAAAATTAAAATCTTTGGAAAATGCTCAAGGAAACCTTCGTACATGAGAGGGCATGCAACTAAGTTATGATATATATCATATGACTCAAAAATTATCCTTGGTTGACCTAATAGACCCCAAAGAAAAACGAGAAGATTACTGTCATGTTCTTTCCAACTGTGAGTCTTCTCTTGACATATAATTATCTCCATTGTCTCCAATTGAGAATTATAATTCAAACAAACTCCAAGATTATATAGGTAGTGCTCATGTATATAATCAGTAAGTGCATGTGCACAACCCTATCTTATGATAACACAAAGTCGTCTGTTATTAGACATCTTGTATGATAGTGGCAAAACACCCTTCCAAATTTGGGTTCACCTCTCCCTATTTGGATCACCATAATCAACGGTTAAAATGACGTATAAAATACGACACACATATCTGAAATTCTTAATAAAATTATTTCCATACTGTTTTACGGGAAACCTCAACAGCTACAGACCACCGTTCTAATCCCCTGTTACCCCCGCTCGACCCAGCTACAATCTTATCACCTGAAAAGAATTGTGAAGCAAAAAGGGTGAGCACAACTAGCCCAGTAAAGAATATCATGACTAAAGATAATTAAATTGTCAATAGCCTTCATCAATAATAAATCAGAGATTTAGAACATATGGTAGATGATAAAACTTTTTAACCATAGTTGCAGTGGAACGAGCAATCCATTAGAAGAGTTAAATAGACCATAAGGTCTATTATCTTTTCCATGTTAAAAGTGCACCAACAATGTTTTATCCCTATAACATCAATCAACAATTCTTGTCCATAATCATGTGAATAAATCATAATCATAATTGTGATTCTAAATTCCTCTTCGCACCTAGGACGGAGAAAATTTTCATCGCCTATCATTACCTGAAACATCAAAAATTATGGTTATACCAAATCACAATTCTTGTTCATAATCATACTAATAAATTCATCATTGCACTACGACCAAAGATATTAATTAAAAATTCATCTATGCACTACAGGCCAAAGACATACAACTGTATTTTAGAAGAGTCAAGTAGAGCATGATATCTACTTTCTTCTACGAATTAAAAGTGTATTATCAATATTTTATCGTTGAGACTCAGCTTAATAAATAATCCACATCATCGAATCATTCATGCACTACGACCAAGGATATTCATTAGTATTACGACCATGAATTATCCATGCACTACGGGCCAAGGATATTCGTGTTTTCAACAATGGTCATGATTATACCGAATATTCCCTGGTTATAATCATACCAACAACTGTCCATCAATACACGTAAGCCAAAGATATACAACTATAAAACCAATAATCATCAATCCATCTTTGCACGTAAGCCAAAGATATACAACTGTCCATCTTTTCACATAAGCATAAGATGACTTTCATCATAATATAAGCATGAGGATGATGACAATGATATAAGCATTAATCAAACAAAATCAAGGATAAATATTAAAGACTTTAAATTTATCCGGAGTTTAAAAATATCCAAATTATCAACATGTTACTATTTTGTGGAGTAAAATTCAAGAATAATTTTCATGTATCAAAAATAATTTGGACATAAAAGAAATATATTTTTCTGGTGAATAGTACCCTATAAATAGCACTTCGAGAATAGTACCTGGTGAATAGTATCCCGACATTAAAAGTACCCCAAAAACCCGAGTGAATAATATTCGGGTGAATAGTAATCAGGTGAATAGTACCTCGTGAATAGTACTCTGTCATGAAAAGTGCCCCGAATACCCGAGTGAATAATATTTGAGTGAATAGTAACCGAGTGAATATTAACCTATAAATAGTAACTCATGAATAGTATTCCATCATGAAAAGTTCAATAATTATCAAGAAAGGTCAGAATAATATTTCCATGAAAAGATACTGGATGACGCACAAATATCAAGGATATTCTACTAATTTCATGGAGTATAGAAGCCAAAACTTCAACAAAATTAGTATAGAGTTCAAAATCTGAAATGAAATAATATTACTTACATACTATAGAGTATGGAAGAAAATATTATTTTAAGCGAATATTGAACAAAATAACATCCCTTGAACAGAAATAATATTCCAACGAATATTTAACGAAGATAATATTCCTACGAATATTGAACGAAGATAATATTCTTTATGAATATTGAATGAAAATAATATTCATACGAATACGAAAAATAATATCTCTTCAAAATATGAAATAAATAATACCCCTTATGACTGTTGAATGAAAATAATATTCCTATGAATATTGAATGAAGATGATATTCCTTATGAATATTGATTGAAAATAATATTCATCCGAATACAAAAAATAATATCTCTTCAGAATATGAAATAAATAATACCCCTTACCTTAGAAGCAGACTGCATAGTGGAGTACTGAAGTAGTAGACTACTCTTCTTCTATCACTCTATAGCTTCTCTCTATATAGCTTCTCTCTCTATAATTGCTCTTGTGGGTCTTAGTGAATTGGTGAGAATGAAGGAAGAATGTGCTTCTATTTATAGAAAAACATAGTTTTGATAATTGTACGTTTTAGGGCACAAAATATTACAGTATAATACCTTCATCTTTTCCTTCATTTTTAATTTAGTCCTGCAAGTATTATCAAACTTGCACCACCTCCCCTAATAGTATATCATGTGAATTAATAGTACAATCATGTGAATCAATAGTTCTATACATGTGAAAATATGAATTACAGTATAGTACCTCCATCTATACCTCAATTTTTAACTTAGTCATGCAAGTATTATCAATCTTGCACCACCTCCCCTAATAGTACATGAATGTGAATCAATAGTTATAATCATGTGAATTAATAGCAATTAATTGCTCATTTATCCGATTAATTACCCGATTGGTCAGTATAACTTTCAGACATTAATTATTATAGAAATAAATGTAGATTTCAACTAACACTAATAATCCCAACACAATGGAACTATCAATTTCATCATTAATCAACACGAACTTATTCATCATTAATATTATAACTCACAATATTTAACAACCAGGTCGTTCCCAAGAAAGAGGGCGCAATTAGATGACCAAACCTCTCCTTGACAGAACTTTTAGACATTGTCAATATTGCAAATAATAATATGAATAACTTTGTCGTCTCAATTATTGATTTAATAATATAAAATATTATATAGATGATACTTGTATCATAATTGAATCAATAATATAAGAGATATGATTCAGCAATTACTGTAGCAATAATTTAGTATAACTGAGTGACTTCTCACGTAAGCATCAATAATCAATATTGTGTGCTACTATGCAACCACGCGTATTACTGTACTTTTACTACCGGGTAGTTCAACAGTTTAACGGTAAAACATTTGTCGTTATTTTTATAAAAAGATAATTCTGTCATTTTTTAACTACGACAATACTTCCATTGTGGGGTCCACCAATGATTGTGCTGTCGTACAAATATTCCCTGTTAAAATGAATATTCCCCGACCAATCGAATATTTTATGACAACTTGCTTACTTTGCAAAATTTTCACACATCACCCTTAACTTTAACCTTTTATCAATTTAACCATTTACTAAATAGAATAATTATAAGAAAATTGAATACTTTCATTTCATAAAATTCGGGGTCTCACATAGTTCCCATAGGCTAGTGCCATTTGCCGGGCAAATGTGATATTTGGCATATCTTCCTTGTCAAATATGTTGATCAATGAGTCCAAAGTTGGTAATGCATCCGCAAAGTCATTCCTATTCTGAGGAATATGGAGGAAGGATATTTCTTCAAACTCCAAAGTAATCTAGATAACTTGCCGATGGTAAGGCAGCAAATGTAATTCTTTGGTGTGATAGACCCTAGTGATTTGTCTGATTACCAGTTTGAAATCTCTAAAGATAGTTAACCGTTTGATGCCAATGGATTGGGCTAATTTCAACCCCATGATACAACCTTCATACTCATCTATGTTGTTGGTGTTGACAAATTGCAATTTGACGGCAACGTGATACTGCTCTCCCAAAATGGATACTAGAACTACTCTAGCTCCAGAACCTTCCATATTTACAGCTCCATCAAAATACATCTTCCATAGTTGGTGTGTATTGTCCTGATGGTGTTGCTGAATTGTCATAACCACTTCATTGGGGAAGTAGGTTTCCAAAGGTTTGAAATCCCCTAAAGGTGTGAAGGCCAGTTGATCCGCAATTCCTTGATCGTTGATATAATTTTGAGTCACGTAGATGATGATAAATTATTATAGGATCAACTGCCATTTGGATAGTTAATAATTCAACATAGGTTTGTTGAACACATACTTGAGAGGATCTATGCGGGATATAAGATGGGTTGTGTGACCATAGAGATAATGTTGTAATCTCATGGAAGCCCACGATAAAGTACAACAAGTTTTCTCAATCAGAGTATACTTGTACTCACTGATGCTGAATTTTATCCTGAGGTGATAGATAGCTCTTTCTTAGCCTCTATCATCTTTCTGTCCCAGAATGCAGCCGATGGCATTGTCATTTATTGACAAGTACATAAACATAGGAACACCATCCCTAGGAGGTACCAAAATAGGAGCTTTGATTAGCTAGTCTTTGATGAGAAGGAAGGCTTTCTAACACTTATCATTCCATTTCATGGAGGAGTTCTTCCTTAGCAACTTGAAGATGGGTTCAAAGGTTGCTGTGAGTTGGGAGATGAAGCAGCTGATGAAGTTGATTCTTTCCAAAAATCCCCATATTTCCCTCTCTTTTTGGGGTATGGGCATTTTCGCGATGGCCTGGATTTTTATAGGATCCAGCTCAATGCCTTTGTGGCTTATTAGGAATACTACTAACTTGTTTGACTTGACACCAAAGGCGCACTTGGCTAGGTTCATCTTCAAGTTGTACTTACGCAACCGGCTGAAAAGCGTTTTGAGATGATATAGGTGGTCTTCTTCCCTTAGGGACTTGACAATGATGTCATCCATATAGATTTCTATCTCTTTGTGCATTAGATCATGGAAAAGAGCCATCATGGCTCGTTGATAGGTAGCTCTAGCATTGATGAGGCCGAATAACAACCATCTGTAGTAAAAGGTTCCCCGAGAAGTGATGAATGCAGTTTTCTCAGGATCCTCTTCAGCAACCATGATTTGATGGTACCCAGCAAAGGAGTACATGTCATACTGAGCTGTATTTTCAATGAGTATGTCGATGAATGGTACGAGAAAGTTATCCTTGAGACAAGCTTTGTTCAGATCCCTGTAATCCACACAAACTCGCACCTTCCCTCCGGGTTTAAGCACAGGGACTATGTTGGATAGCCACTCAGGGTATGTTGATTCCATAATGATGCCAACTTGAAATTGTTTCACAATTTCTTCTTTGACTTTCAAACTCCACTCAGGTTTTAATCACCTGAGTTTCTGTCTAACTAGCTTGAATCCCTCTTTGATGGGAAGGCGATGAATGACTATGTCAGTTTACAAACCGACCATGTCTTTATGAGACCATGCAAACACATCCTAAAATTGGGTCAATAGAGTAACCATGTCATTCCTTTGGCTCGGAGTAAGGTCCCTACCAATCTTGATTTGTTTGGGGTTTTTTGAGGTTCCAAAGTTAAAAGAGGTGGTTTGATCAAGATTTGGCTTGGGTTTGTCGTCAATCCATTCTTTGATCTCCTGAGGTATCTCATATTCCTTTTAATCTCCATCAAGTCAGAGCCCAACTTTACATCAAAGTTGCAATTCTTATGAAGAATAGGCATCCTATCAGCAAGTTTAGGCATATCTAACTTTAGATTCTTGAAACAAAACGCTTTCACTTAATATATGAAACTGTTTAACTATACAAAGTGTTAGCATGAAATCACAAAAGCAATTGCTAATACTATGCAATAAAAGTAAGTAGTTATTGTTATCTATAGGGTAGAGGAATTTTCTGCCCTTTCTACCCTTATCGACAAATGTAAGGAGTGCTGCTCCAATTGCCAATGGTCAAGTCCTTGTGGACAGCTGTGATGAAGGGGCTATTATCGTCCACCTTCTCTTGAATGATGGCCATGATGTCTGGACAGTCATCATCTAAGATATCTTTGTTCATACCCTTGGTATATGCTAGGAATTTCATCTTCGATAATCGCCTCTTAATGTCTTATTTACGTCTTTGATTCCCTTCTTCCACCTCTAGGTCTGGAATTAGGACTTCCTTTCCTTTAACCGATATCGGCCTAGGAAATAGCATAGCTACCACAGGGGGAAGAACAATCCATAGAGGCTGTACAGGATTAGCACCTGCAGGTTTAGGAAACCACCTTGTAGATGAAGGAACCGGAGTATGCTTGTGCAAGTTCCTGTGACTGGAGTCAAAGGAGTAACCTAGTCTGGCTGTCCCTATCTAGCTGTGAACTTGAATTTGGCATTTGATTCCCTGGTGATCCTTTTCTAACCCTTGTCTAGGTTAAAAACCCAATGATATCATCTCTTGACTTTCCGACATTACCTCGGTAGAAACTCTGGGTTTCAGAGGTGAAGCCCCAATGGGATGATAGTAATTGTTGCTCACCTCAAGGGCTTGGAAGCTGACAGGCTCAACTTCTTTATTGAAACTGATAAGTGGTATATCACTTTGAACATGACACTCTGGCTCGGAATTGACAGTGACCCGGTTACTGTTGATGATATACTTTCGTTGTTGATGAAGAGTAGATGGGACGGATCCCTCCATATGAATCCAAGGTCTTCCCAACAGTAAATTATATCCTGTAGTGATTTTGAGCACTTGAAAGGATACGTAGAATGTATGTGGACCGATTTCCATGGGTAACTCAATCTCTCCGACAACATTTCACCGGGATCCATCAAAGGCTTTGATGATTATATGGCTGCTTCGAATCCTGTTGAGATTGATGTTCATTTTTTCCAATGTGGCATAGGGGCAGATGTTTAGGGATGATCCTCCATCTATTAGCACTCCTCCAATCATATATCCGGAAGACATTATCGCTATGTGCAACAGTTTGCAATAACCCATCCCTTCGGGAGGTATGTCATCATCATTGAAGGATATCACATTACTGTTGAAGATGTGATCAACCAGATAATCGAATTTTTCAACATCCACTGTCTTTGGCAAGTGAGATTCTTCTAACACTTTCATTAAGACCTTCCAGTGATCTTCTGAAGAGAAAACCAAGTCCAGGATAGAGATCTATTGTGGGGCTTCTTTCAAGCTTTGAACCACCTTGGCTTCATTATGTCCCATCTTATAGAGGAATTCTTCAATCTTCTCCTTGGGCACTTTCCCCCTAGATCTGATGATTGGCTTCATCACTCGTTAAGGAAGATACAACGAATTTTCTTTAGACACTGTAGCAGTTGTGTTTGATGTAGATCCTTCAGCCTCTCCATAGTTCCATGAGACTTTCTTAAGGCTGATGATAGGATACTATGGCCTAAATGGAAATATAATTGGCTTTGGTGCATCCACTTTAAAAGGGTTTTTAATTCCTTTGAACTGAATTGGTTGAATTATGAGCGGTGTGGCAACCAAATCTCCCTAGAGGATATAATTGGTACGACTTCCTTCCATCCTGGAGGAAATGTGTCCACACTCTCTAATGATACAATGTCATTATCTACCATTTGTAGGTCATCATTGTCAATTATGTTTTGAATAAGATGGTTGAGTTCCCAGCATTTCTCAGTGTTATGACCGCGAGAATGGGAATGGTATTGATATACTCCAGTAACATCAAACCTTTTTGAGCATGGGTTGACTGAAGGTAGCAGTGATGTGATTTTTCCCTCATTAATCAGTATTTGCAATATTTCTTCAATCGGTTGGCCTAAATAGGTGAATTCCCTTAGGTTGGCGAAGTCCTGACGAGCTTTAGTTTTTGCTTTTCTTGCAAACTTTTCCTCTAGTGTTTCACTTTCTTGGGAGGTAAGTGGTGGAATAATTGTGATAAGAGAAAGGAGGTTGGCATGCTCCTAACTGAACAACTAACGTGTGACTTGGTGTTGATGAATCACCAGTTATGCCAATTGATTAACTTGTTCGCCAAGAGACTTTAACACCCGTTCCATCATGAACTAGAATTTTTAATAATCCCATTTGTCAGAATTATCCTTGTTTATTTTGGATGAACCACCCACATACTTGAGGTATATGGAGCTCTCTCCACTGCCCCTGTTGATCATATTAACCTCCTCTTCCTTATGTTGAGGTAAAGGGTTATCTTGAACATGTGGTTGGTCGGGCTTGCTCACCACGATCTCACCATTGTCAATTAAGTCCTAGATCTTATGCTTAAAGGCCCAACAATCCTGAGTGTCATGGCCTGGAGCTTTAGCATGGTAAGCACACTTCTTGCTTGTATTGAAACCCTTTCCACTTGGGTTGGCTGGTAGAAGGAGATGAGTGATATTCTTCTGAGTTATCAGAAGTTTGAGAATGTTTTTGAGTGAGTCCCCTAAGGGTGTGAACACTCTTGTACGTCTGACTTCTTCACTCTTTGGCAAGGGAGAATTTGAAGACTGTGTTTGAAAAGGGGAATAATTTCTCCTCTAAATAGGCAAGTTTTAATTGCCTTTTTGTCCTTGTAGTATCAAGGAAACATCCTCTTCTTTCTTCTTATAGACCCTTCGGGGGTTATTCCCATTACTTCCAGATTGGGTATGCTCTATTATGGCTTTTAATGCGGTGAGGTCTTGAATCTTTTCGGATTTCAATCCCATTTCAGCCATTTCTCCATGCTTAATCATTTTTGAGAATGGCTTTCCTATAACAGCTAAGACCGTCTCATAAAATGGAGCTTCTTGAGTATCTATAAAGGTTATCACCATTTCAGACTTTGTCATGTATGGGATAACTTGAGCAGCCAGACGCCTCCATCTTTGGGCATACTCTTTGAAAGACTCATTAACTTATTTTTTAACCTTAGTAATTTGATACCAATCTGAAGCCATCTGAGTTTGGAAGCTATATTTGCTGAGGAAAGCATGGGTTAACTCCTTCCATCTGTGAATTTTGGAGTTATCCAATCTGGTGTACCATGCTCTAGCTTCTCCAGTCAGACTTTCCTAAAATAGCTGCATTCTGAGCTTTTCATTCTCGACATAAGATTTGAGCTCTCCAATGAACACCTTTAAGTGGGTATAAGGATCTCCCAATCCATCATATTTCTCTAAATCGGGAGTCTTGAATTTTTTTGAATAATGAACCCCGGGAAAGATGCAAAGATCTGAATATGAAACACATACATGTGTTCCAATCCCTTTGATCGACCAAATGGTCTCTTCCATTTATAGAACCTTCTTCTAAATATCACCGGTGTCTCCAAATATCACCGGTGTCCTGATCTTCTTTAAGATGGGTGATTTCAGGGGTTTTGTTGGTCTTATCAGTCTGAGACTCAAGTGTTGGAACTTCTCTATCCGGACCCTAGATTCCTCCATATGTAGAGGGTTCTGTGCGGATGGGTATTTGTGGAACATAAGTTGAATTATGTAATTCTTTGAGCAGAACAACCAACTCTGTTGTTTGATAGTTTAATCTTTCGAACTCCTCACGAGAGATAGGAATAGGATTAGGCTGGCCAGAAGTAGCCATGTTTGGCTGTAGGTTTAGTGCCTTCTTGGACTTTGAACGGGTAACAGGACCAATCGTTTCCCTACAAAAAGACTTATGTAGTTTAGTCTTAGGGCAACATGGAACATGCTATGTAATATGTCTGTGTTTTAGGAGTATTATCCTGTAAAACAGATGTTAGTTGTTTGAATGACAAGATAGCATGATAGGTTTTGATATGAAAAGGGAATGCATGTTCACATATTCCTTTATATTTTCCATTGAGATTGACATGAAAATGAAATTACAAGTAGTTAAAATTACAAGTAATTTAAATGGGAAAGTATGAAGAGACTTCCCTCCACGTTTGGTTAAATAGAGGCTGACCTATCTTAGGCTACTCTCGTGGCTTTTTGGTATGAAGGTTCCCAAATCATCGTAATTTACTCGATGGGAAGTTCATTTGATCTTTCAACTTAAGTGAATCTGGGTTGTGCCTTTCTTGAGCCTTGTGGAATTAGTCTCCCAACGAGTCCAGTAATCAAACACCAATGGGATAGCATCCTGATGGAGGGACCACACAATATACATTCACATACATCGCGTCTCACCGTACGAAAATGATGACATGTGTGAAGCACTAATATCACATGCACATATGGTGCCAAGCACTAAGTGCAGTAATTAAAGCATTAATACACATTCATTCAAATGTAAATGTAGTATCCACACACAAGTAGGTAAAATTTTTTGAAAAGCTTTAAATAGCAGCTTAAGCCCTCTTACTGGTGTCCCCAGCAGAGTCGCCACCTGTCGACATCGAGATTTTTATTTGTCCCTTTTTATTCTTGTCTTTTGGTGTTCTCATGTTAGATGAGATTTGTTTGAAAAAAACATGTTTGAAAAGGTCCGACATATATATGTCGACGATTTGACTATAAATGTTACCAGTTGGTTAATTTTAAATGGTTGCACCAACTCCAGGCCAGACAAAAATGTAAATATATATATATATATATAAGTATTTATATATATATAAGTAATAAAAAGCCAGGGATCGACGATCCGGGAATACCCACACGACGTGATTCTCAACACGAGTATATATATATACACACAGAAGTGATAAAAAGCTTAAAAATATGAAATATCTTACAGTGGGCTGCCAAGAAGACTTCAAATAGCTTTAGACACCTAAAAACTAGGTTTTCATAGGTTAAATTTCAGTATGTAGCAAAACACGAGCTTGCAAGTGTTTAGAAAGAAGAATCACTCAGTTTAGAGCACTCTAGATGTTTTTATGAGCTAAAATGGACATAGTTTTCTCTTCTTTTTCTATGTTTTTTTTTCAAAAGGCTAACCAAAAGCCTTTATTTATAGACCCGATAGCTGCGGGACTATCTGCGGCTTCCTGAGTTGCCCCGGGCCATGTGGGTCTTGTCATCTCAAAGTACGTGCACTCATACAACGCGTTGTCCGCTCGAACCTTCACAACATTTAATTCAGGCATCCGATAAAGGCGTTCTATACCTTCTTGGAATGTTGTTGTCGAGAGCTACACCATGACATGGGATAAGAGGTTGTACGAAGCCGGGAAGATGGGTCCATGACCAGATCTTCAAGTCTTCGAATTCTATCCGGTGTGTTGTCTTGTGTAGTAGTCACTCGAGATTTAGAGCTATGGTTCTTGTGGGACACTTCGTATGAAATGTGGGTTAAAATGATATTCAGACGACGTTAATGTATTATTAAGGTGGCAAAATGATAATACTCCTCACTGGGGTTATCTCCGGCTCTGTACAGATGTAGCAGTCGTTGTTCAGGGTTATCTCTGAGATTGGGCTATTGTGGATGCTGAATGTCCTCAGGGTTGTCTCTGAGGTGTGCTTGACCTCCTGGGGTTATCTCTGGGGTTGGAACTGAGTGCCTTGGGGCCTTTTTCGAGGTTGGAACTGCCTTTTCTGGGGTTATCTTCGAACTAAAACTGGAACTGCTTCCCTCGGGGTTATCTCCGAGGTTAGAACTGAATTTCCCGGAGTTATCTCCGGGATTGAAAATTGAATATCTCAAGATTGTCTCAGAGATTAAAATTGGATATCCTGAGGTAGTCTCCATGATTGAGAGGATCTGACTTCTAAGGTTATCTCTGGAAGACGATTTTCCCCTAATACAAGGTTAGTAACAGGAATGCATAATTTCGAGTGTCTACAAGCGATCCAAACCAATTGCTTTGGTGCATAGACTTATAAATTTGATGCGATGAACAACCCTCATAGAAGGGGAAACTATACAATGTCGAAAAACCGACATTCGCGTGAACATCAGGGTGTGTTATGCATAACATCAGGTACGGTAGGTTGATCACCTATTGTACTTAAACATCGTGGATTATCAGTGTGATACTGTAAATCATAGGAGTAGTTCATGGTCCATAGAGACTACTCAGTATTCTATATTCATTAACTTGAAATTATTGTAAGCGTTGGATTCTTTTACTAATTCTTGGTCCATAGTGACACTCAGTGATATCTATTCATTCACTTGAAATTGTTGAAATCTTTAAATTCTTTAATAACTTCTTGAAACGCAGTGGTTCTTTATTGACTACACATAATAGAATTGAAACTATTGATGATTGTTTTGTTCGCAACATTCTTGTTTAAATTTCTGAGTTGTTATTTATCAATTTACCCTTGAGATTAAGAACCTTATGTATAAAGTTGTACACATTTATTGTTATATTACTTGTTGAGCAAATTTGTTGCTCATCCTTGATTTCCTTAAATATTTTAGTTAGGAAAGAGCAAGGTGGAACCTCAAGAAACGACAATAGCGAAGGCAATGCTTCGGAGTAGTTTTGTACTTCTATGCTAGGATTTTATCCTTATGTTGTTTTAAGACTTAATTTATGTTATGTACTAAGTTATGTTTTGGATTATGTTATGAAGGGTATTAGTAATAGATTCGAGACTTGTGATGAGAATATTTATATTATATCAATGTAAATTATTCTATTATTCCGTTGTTTAAGATTTTAGTTTGTTATTAGAGTTAGATCATGAAGCACCGAATTCGAGATATGAGAGTCTGAATTTGGGGGCGTCACAGACCCAGTACAACATGATAGAACGAATTATATTGAGATTGACATACACTTCATTAAAAAAAAGTTAACCAGTGGTCTTATTTACTTACCTAGGGGAAGTGTTAGAAGATATGATATAGTTTTCATAATTATAGTTAGTCATATCCCATAATTATTATGTATACATAGTTGTAATTAGAGATTACCATAAATATACTTGTGTATATAAACTAATGTAATTGAGATGAAATTAAAGCACAATTGCACTATTAAATTAATATAAACATAATTGTCCAGCTAGGAAGACTTGAACCCAAGACCTTGTACATCTAGAGCATTGATACCAAATTAAGTAACCAACTCATCTAAAAGCTTAAACTCTTAGATGAAGGGCACAACAATATATATCATGCTAACAAAATATTTTGTGTTATTACATCTAATGTTGCAACGCGCTGATATGTGGTGTAGGCAAAGTTGTTTGGTAATTCAGAGGTTAATATGTGATGCTATCACCCAAGCCTTCTTCAAACATTGATGTGAAATCAGTTTCTATGAAAGAATCTTGCGGCTTCACCAGCCAAAGTGAAATACTTTTTGCCTGAAATCACTGTTCAGGAGAGATCGTGTGTTGCTAATGATACCAAGCTTTCTGTTGCAGCAAATAACAGTAGAAGTGCACCTGCTGCAAAGTAAGTGAAGGTTTGAACGGAGGGATTGTTGAGAAAGTGTAAAGTTTAAACTCAAGTATATTAAATATGAATGTCAGGGCGCAAGTTGCGTGTTGGCCGCCTATAAGAAAATTTAGGAAGGACGCATTTGCTACCACTTCGAAGAACGATGAAGTACACAAACAAGCAGGACCTGGTGCTCTGTTCGTAAAGGTCAGCATGGATGGTGCTCCCTACCTAAGGAAGGTGGACTAGAGAACTTACACTGTATACCAGGAGCTCTCTTCTGCTCTTGAGAAGATGTTCAACTGTTTTAATATAGTTTAGTTATTTTGAAGCGTTTCAATTGGTACTTTTTTGAGTAAATGGAATATATGTTTCTTTTTTACCGGAAGGTTGTCTTTTGCATATCAAAGATGTTTGCATGGTTGAGTTACTGCTGTTGAATATGATGGCAGGCCGAAAGAGGCCCAGTGAGAGCAAGTTGAGTGATTTGTTGCATGGATCAGAATATGTTGTCAATTATGAGGACAAGGATGGGGATTCGATGTGTTATAATTTGAGCATAAATTAATACGGGTGTTATTAATTATTTTTAACAATTTTTTATATTAATGTGTTATACTCTATGAGTAGATTAAATTATGTATTTGGAAGATTAAATTCATGGAATAATGAATGAAATATTAACTCCCAAAGATCACACTTGAAAATGATAAATGATAATAAATACATGTGGAAAAAAGCAAAGTCTCACATAGGTTAAGAACTAAACTTTTAATGTGTTTATATACAAAAAACAATTGCTCTTTCGTTTGGGCTCCAAGGGGCACCCCACTTTTGTGGTAGGGAGAGAACCTAGCCAAGGCTTGGTTCAAACCCACACGTGCGTGCCGCGACCAACTGGCCTGACTCGTGGGTCTGGGTCCTTATATATAATTTTATAGACAAAATTTATTTAAATTTTTAATAAAAATTTATTTATTTAGTTCTATTATCAAAACTGTGTCGTTTTGATAAACGATATTTATTATACTATCAAAATTGTGTCGTTCTATACCTTTTATACCAAATATTCCTATGAACCATGGTGAAAAACTAGAAAAAGTTCAATGGAACAGAGTTTAAAAGATGGAAACAAAAGATATTTTTTTATCTTACTACTTTGAACGTGGCAAAGTTTCCTCACTGTGCTCAAAGAAGATGAAACAGATAGGCAGGTTGTTGCCGCAATAGATAGATGAAAACATGCAGATTTTTTGTGTCAAAATTATATCCTTAATGGATTGGACAACAAATTATATATATATAATGTGTATAGTTCTCTCAAAACAACAAGAGAATTATGGGATTCCTTGGATAAAAAGTATAAAACAGAAGATGATGGCACGAAGAAGTTTTTAGTTGGCAAGTTTTTGGACTATAAGATGGTGGATTCCAAGGCAATCATCAACCAAGTCCATGAATTACAAGTAATCCTGTATGAAATACATGTAAAAGGCATGTCCTTAAGTGAATCTTTCCAAGTTGCTGCTATTAATGAAAAATTACCACCTATGTGGAAAGATTTTAAATTTTATCTCAAGAAGAAACACAAAGAGATAAAACTTGAAGACTTAATCGTAAAATTAAGGATAAAAGAGGACAACCGTGCTTCTGAGAAGAAAACGTGAAGGACATTTGTGGAATATAAAGCTAACATGGTGGAACATGGTCCAAAGTCTTAAAAGAAAAAGTACTCCGGTAATGGGCCTCAATAGGGAACAAATAAGAAGTTCTAAGGCAAATGCTACATCTGTGACAAGCCCGGACATAGGGCAAAGGATTGTCAAAAACGCAAAGACCAGAACAAGAAGTCTGCACTGTAACGACCCCAAAATTTATACAATTCAACTCTCAACCTCGGTCGTTATCAATATACCTTTATTCTAACTTTACATCATTATACGATGATACAATCACTAAAAATGCTGAATATTCTAAACTTTTATGTCTACTCTCTTTACTTCCCCGAATCACAACCTTTATCATTACATATTTTTTATTCAAATTTATTTCATTAATCGCTTCATCAAAGTTGCTATATAAAATCTTACATCACAAATCAATATCCATTATATATTGAATAACTCAACTTTACAACTCAACAATTATGTTACAATCAAAAATACATCAAATGCATTTTTCATCTAAAATAAATAATCTTCTTAAATTGTTATTGATCTCTATCATTCAATTAGTACGTATCATTACCTTGAAACCTTAACCTGCAAAAATGGTTATTTTACAAAAATGAGCTCTATAGCTCAGCAAGATCTAACAGTTTTTATGCATAACGTAGCACATAATTAACATGCTCATCTTATACATCATAATCATTAGACTAACATATCATACATGCTTTAATTCACATAACAAATATAAAGATCGAGTTCTTAACTCAATCAACATTCTTTAGTTAATCAATGTAGTCAGAAATTAACTTTATCATTTCATACTCACAACATATGTAATATTTTTGCGATAGAGATTAAAATAATTCATCATTAATTACACATAGCACATAAGAACTCAAAGACTTGCCTGGTTTGTAAATTACAAGAATCGATTAACAGCATATAGCTATTTGTACTTCATGAATCCCAAAAATATGATTTCCACAAACTGAATACGCACTCGATGCCAAAATTTAACTATGGATGTCTTTATAAAAAGTTCTCCCACAACAGACTTTCTCAAAATTGGAGGCCTTATTGTTGGTGAATGAAACAAAAGGCCAAGCCCTTCTATTTATAGGTTTAAAAAAGGGGTAAAGTTCTCAATTTAGTCGATGTGGGACTTGGTTTATACTAATTTTAATTCGTTTATACTAATTTTTTATATTTTTAACATGTTAAGCGTAATCATTCACCACGAATTCGTTTCTTAACAAATTCGATACATTCAAGTTGCGTTGTTTTCATTTTATAGAGGAGAACAACAATCATCCATCAATTTAAAGTTTCAATCACGAATTCATCATCAATTTTAGTCTCAAAGTATACCAAAACACACATTACCATCAAAACCCAAATTCATCTTCTTTAGCATAAATACATGAATTTGATTTTTGAAAAATCGTTTTTAGATGACCATTATCAAATTATAACATCTAACAACATATATAACATCATAACCCACAAATTCATTAAGCAAAACTCTAATTTTAAAAGAAACCCAAGAACACATAAACTAGAAATATAAACTAGATTATGTACCTTTAATTCTTTAAAAATAAAATTGACCTTATCAAGAAAAATATAATTTCTATTCAACCATTATAATCATAACATTATTTAACAAATTCTCACTCCTCTAATTTAATTATTTAATTAAATTAGAATATCACTCATTATACTCACGTAATAAAATACGTATAAATCTCATCTATTTTATCACACTTAAATAAATTATCCCATAACAATTTTCATCAAATATTTATTTAATACCATAAATATTCATTTTATTCCATAAAGTTTCCAACTAAAATATTTAATTTACTTAATAAATATTTTACTCGCATTATACTAACATATTACATTTTCATGCAATAAATTACCTTCTCACTTTATTAAATCAATTATACTTGTATTAAATCACTATTTTAATTAAGTGAATTATTCATATTATTTATGAAACTTAACTCATAATAATTTTCATTGCCCATAAGGCATAACAATTAAAATTATATTATCTCATAATATAATTTCAACTTAATTAAATTAACTAATATTATTTAATTTCTTTAATAGTTTAATTAACTATTAAATCTCATTTTCTTCAATATATGAATATATAATTCTCTTCACACCAAACCACATATTTCACAATATATAATACATATATACACATATTCAAACTCAAAACATCTTTTAACAAGAATTTTATTTATTAAATTCTTATTTTAATAATTACTGAAAATTCGGGTTGTCACACGCACAAGCCAATGTGACGGAAGTGGATGGTCTTCTTCAAGATGTTTCTGAAATGAACCTTTCAGCGATTGTTTCAGAAATAAATATGGTTGAGAATCCAAGAGAATGGTGGGTAGATACTGGAGCAACCCGCCATATGTGTTCTGACAAGAAGATGTTCTCCACATACCAAAAAATTGAGAATGGAGAATAATTATACATGGGAAATTATTCTTCATCCAAGATTGCTGGACAAGGAAATGTGATTCTGAAGATGACATCTGGCAAGGAACTCACTCTTAACAACATGCTCTATGTGCATGATATTAGGAAAAATTTAGTGTCAGGATCCCTTCTTAGTCAAAAGAGATTTAAATTAGTCTTTGTATCGAAAAAATTTATCCTAACTAAAAATGAGATGTATGTGGGGAAGGGTTATATGAGCATTGGGCTCTTGAAAATGAATGTAATGACTATTGTACCTTCCAACATTAATAAAATTATATCTTCTACTTGTATGATTGAGTCATCTAATTTATGGCATGATAGATTAGGACATGTTAATTATAATACTATACGTAGATTAATTAATATGGAATGTTTGCCAAAATGTGAGATTAACTCTAATTATAAATGTGAAATTTGCGTTGAGGCAAAACTTCGAAAATCTTCTTTTAAATCAATTGGAAGAAGTACAGAACCTCTTGAATTAATACATACTGATATTTGTGATTTAAAGTATATACAAACAAAATGGTGTTGCAGAAAGAAAGAATAGAACTTTGAATGAAATGATGAATGCATTATTATTAAGTTTTGGGCTACCTAAGAATTTGTGGGGGGGAAGCAATTCCTTCAGCAAATTATATTCTCAACTGAATACCTCAAAAGAAGTCTATTGTTTCACCCTATTAGTTATGGAAAGGACGTAAGCCGTCTCATAAACACTTAAAAGCGTGGGGGTGTTTAGCAAAAGTAATGGTTCTCCACCCAAAAAGGTGAAAATATGACCAAAAATAATAGATTGTATATTCATTGGTTATGCTAATAATAGCAGTGCGTATAGATTTTTGGTTAGTAAATCAAAAATAGAGAAAATACATGAAAATAGTATTATTGAGTCAAAAGTTGCTGAATTCTTTAAAACAGTATTCCCTAATAAAAAAGAATAAGAGCCAAGTTCTAACAAACGAGAAACAAGTTCAAATAAAAGAACTTATGACGCTGTTAATGACATCGATCATGGATAAAAAGATATTGATGAACCTAGACGTAGTAAACGTGATAGAACATCAAAATCTTATGGTCCAGATGTCTAACTTATTTGTTAGAAAATGAGCCTCAAATTTATAAAGAAGCAGTATCGAGTCCAGAAGCTCCATATTGAAAAGAGGCTATAAATAGTGAAGTAGAATCCATTTTGCACAATCATACATGGGAACTAGTAGATCTCCCACCAGGCTCTAAACCTCTTGGATATAAGTGTGTTAAGAATAAGCATGAGACTGCAATTCCCATTTATATAAGATTTGATTATGATCTTAATGAATTAATATGCAAATATGTCTACATTGAAATAAGCTATAAAGTCATGGAATAGATAATAGGAAAATATGTACAAGGACTTAGACTAAAATGATCAAATATGTTAGGTTGATTCTACATGAAGAAAACAACTTTGTAAAGTCTTTCAAAAGAACATGATGTTCAAGGACTAAATATAGAAAGATCAAGCTTGTTAGGTTGATCTTATATGATGTAATAGATAGGCATGTCTTATCGTCGATCACTGCACTAACCTTCGAAGTCTGCTAGGAGAGACAAAGAACTCATAGACTATTAAGATAGAATCATAGTCTGTCAAGCCAGCCGAGGGATTTCAGAAGCCAAGGCAGAATCGTAGAGTATCGAGAAAGATTCTACAAAATCATAGTCTACTTTGGAAGGCCTCACTCAAAATCGTAGAGTTAGTCCAAGCGCCTGCCGAGATAAGTAAATAATCGTAGACCACACTAGAAATCGTGGAGTCTACTAATCATATCAGAGGCAAAA
This sequence comes from Panax quinquefolius, assembly GCA_020205615.1. Taxonomy (NCBI): domain Eukaryota; kingdom Viridiplantae; phylum Streptophyta; class Magnoliopsida; order Apiales; family Araliaceae; genus Panax; species Panax quinquefolius. The sequence continues at coordinate 64,999,197 of CM035161.1, forward strand.
TTCGTAGTCGAGCAAGATCAGACAAGGACAACAAGTTCTAAGGTAGAAATCGTAGTCTGTTGTATAATCTGCTCTCGGAGTCGTAGTGTCTGCAGAACCAAAGCTAGATCGTAGTGTGCAGAACAAAGTCTATCAGTGCTCACAACGCCAAGAAACAATCATAGTGATAACACGATTCTTAACACATGAGCACTTGCAAAGCTAGAGTGTGACGCCCCAAAAATAAGTATACATCACCCATTCTGAGTCGCCAAATACATGGTACAAAATACAAATACAAACTTAATTATACAACATGAGCTGAGAGTTTTTAAACGAATATTGTCATCTAGACAATATCTAAACTCAAATGGAGTTCTCATTACAATTATTGTCACACTATTTCATAGAATAATGAGGACTACTATAACACCATCTCGGACCATCACTCCATTCCCCGACTAGTCTCGGCTATGTTCTCATTTCCTGAAGAAAACAATGAAAGTAAAAGGGTGAGCTCAACTAGCCTAGTAAGAAATATTATGACTAAGATAATGCAGAATAAATTATCGTTAGCCTTCAATAGTGATAAACTGATAAAATACAATAAACATCAAGTTTAACTGCAGCAGAACAAGCAATCCATTAGAAGAGTCAAGTAGAGCATGATATCTACTATCTTCTAAGATTTAAAAAGTTAAACATCAATTTTATCGCTAAGACTCAACTTAATAAATAATCCAAATAACTGAATTATCCATGCACTACGGGCCAAGGATATTCATTAGTATCACAACCACGAATTATCCATGCACTACGAGCCAAGGATATTCGTGTTTTCACCAATGGTCATGATCATGCCAACCACTGTCCATCAATGCACTACGGGCCAATGAGGACATTTACCACATCATTTGTAACATTATGGTTATGATTATACCGAATAATCCCTAGTCATAATCATACCAATAAATAGTCCATCTATGCACTACGGGCCAAAGATGACTTTCATCATAATATAAGCATGAGGATGATGACAATGCAAAGGATAAATTTTTAAAGATTTATAATTCAATTTATCCAGAATTCAATAATGTCCAAATTGTCAACATGATACTTCTTTGTGGAGTAAAATTCAAGAATAATATTGTAACAAAAATGATTTGAACAGAAAAGAAATCAATTTTTTATTATGAATAAGTACCCAAGTGAATAAGACACAGTGAATAGTACCCCATGAATAGTACTTTGTGAATAGTACCTGTGAATAGTACTTTATGAATAATACTTTGTGAATAATACCCCATGAATATTACTTTATGAATAGTACCCCATGAATAGTATTCTGACATGAAAAGCTTAAAATTTAACAAGAATGTTCAGAAAAAAATACTTGTGAAACAATACTAGATGAAGCGCAAATTTGAAGGATATTCTACTAATTTCACAGAGTATAGAAGCAATACTTTAACAAATTGAATGTAGAGGTAGTAATACAAAATAATATAATATTACTTATATACTACAGAGTATGGAAGAAAATATTATTTCATACGAATACTGAAAAAAATAATATCCCTTACCTTAGAAGAAGACTGGATACTGGAATAGTGAAGTACCGGAATACTCTTCTTTTTTCTCTCTATAGCTTCTCTCTATATTTGCTCTTGTGAGTCTTAGTGAATTGGTGAGAATAAAAGAAGAATGAGCTTTTATTTATAGGAAAACATAGTTTCGATAATTGCATGTTTTGGGGCTCAAATTATTACAGTATAGTACCTTCATCTTTTCCTCTATTTTTAATTTAGTCCTACAAGTATTATTAAACTTGCACCACCTTCCCTAATAGTACATGCATGTGAATCGATAGTACATGCATGTGAATCAATAGTTCAATTCACGTGAACAAATAGTTATATGCATGTGAACTAGTAACAATTAATTGCTCATTTATCCGATTAATTACACGATTTGTCAATTTAACCTCCAGAAATCAATTATTAGCGAAATAAATGTCGATTTCCATTAACACTAATAATCTCAACACAATGGAAATATCAATTTTATCTTTAATCAACACGAACTTATTCATCATTAATATTATAACTCATAATATTTAACAACCAGGTCATTCCTAGGAAAGAGGGGGCTTTCCGATAAGGATTTCTCCCTATTGGTGCGCAATTAGGTGACCAATCCCCTTTCCTCGACAGAACTTTCTAGACATCGTCAATAATGCAAATAATAATATGAATAACTTTGTCATCTCAATTATTGATTTAATAATATAAAATATTATGCAGATGATACTGTGACAATAATTGAATCAATAATATGAGAGATATTATGCAGTAATTACTATAGCAATAATTGACTATAACTGAGTGACTTCTCACGTAAGCATCAATAATCAAAGATACTGTACAATACCATGTGCTACTATGCAACCACACGTATTATTATACTTTTACCACCAGGTATTTCAACAGTTAACGGTAAAACTTTTGCCATTAATTTTATGAAAAGATATTTCTTTCATTTTCTAACTCCGACAATACTTCCGTTGTGGGATCCTCCAATTATTGTGCCTTCGTACGAATAATTCCTGTTAAAATGAATATTCCCCGACCAATCGAATATTTTATAACAACTTGCTTACTTTGCAAAATTTGTATATATTACCCACTATAACATTATATCAAATCCACACCATAATATTCAAAAATATATTTCGAGAAATATTAATCTTTATTCATAAAAGATGGGGTTTTACAACCTCGCCTTCTTATGAAATTTTGTCCTCAAAATTGGGGTATGTACCTGGTATGTCGAAGAGGTGAAGATACCTTGATTTCATTTTAGATTCTAACTCCCAGGTCATTTCCTCTATATCGTGATTTCTCCACAAAACTTTGACTCGAGGTATAACTTTGGAGCATAGAATATGATCCTTCTTATCCAAGATTTTAACAGGTACCTCTTCATACATTAAATCTTTCGCTATCTCATCCGGTTCTAATTCAATAATGTAGTTCGGGTCTTTCATTTATTTACATAACATAGATATGTGAAAAACGTTATGAACACGAGACATACTTGGCGGTAAGGCGAGTCTATAGGCCACAGTTCCTACTTAATCGAGGATTTCGAATGGCCCAATGAATCGAGGATTGAGCTTTCCTCTCTTTCCAAATCTTGTAACTCCTTTCCATGGAGCAACACGTAACAAAACATGCTCTCTGACATTGAATTCCATGCCTCTTCGATGAAGAACATCATAACTCTTTTGTCGATCTTGTGAGGTCTTTATACGTTGTCGGATCATTTGAATCTTTTCCATTGTCATGCATACCAATTCCGGTCCCAACAACGTTGCTTCACCCCTCATCCCAGCATACTAGAGAATGACACTTGTGTCTATACAACGCCTCGAATGGACCCATGCCAATACTTGCTTGATATATAACTTTTGTTGTAGGAAAACTCCACCAATTGCAAGAACTTGTCCCAACTTCCTTTGAAGTCAAGGAGATATAGTCTTAATAGATCTTCAAGAGTTTGAATAGTCCTCTCCGACTGCCGGTCCATTTAAGGATGATATGTCGAACTAAATCATAAATCTGTCCCCATAGCTTTTTGCAAACTAACCCAAAATCATGAAGTAAATCTTGGGACTCGATCAGAAACTATGTATACTGGCATACCATGCAATCTTACAATCTCATTTATGTATATATGAGCAAGACGTTCAAGTGAATAAGTTTCTCGTATAGGTAAAAAATGAGCAAACTTGGTCAATCTATCAACAATGACCCAAATCACATCTATGCCTTAACAAACCTTGGGAAGACCAGTAACGAAATCCATGGTAATGTTCTCCCACTTCCATTCTAGAAATTCCAGTGGTTGCAATGGACCTTTTTGCACTTGATGCTCCTCCTTGACTCATTGACAAGTTAGACACCTTGAGATAAACTCCGCGATCTCTTTTTTCATATTGCTCCACCAAAATGTATGTCGAAGATCATGATACATTTTGGTACTCCCAGGATGGATTGCAAATGGTGTGTTGTGCACCTCCATCATGATTTTATATTTTGAATTAGGGTCGTTAGGAATAAAAAGTCTGGAGTTGACTAAAAGTATTCCTTCTTCATCGATTCTTGCTTTTGAAATAGCACCTTCTTGCACTTTCTTCTTCATATGCATCAGCTCCAGGTCTGTAGCTTGAGCAGTTTTAACTTTATCGGTTAAATTCGGTTCTACTCGTATATTTGACATCATCGCATGGGTCCTTGAAGTCTTTAACTCTATCTCCATCCTTTGTAAGTCATACCAAATGGGATTTTGCATTGACAATATTGCACTCATACCCACATATGATCTTCTACTAAACGTGTCAGCTACCACGTTCGCTTTTCCAAGATGGTATTGAATGGTATGATCATAATCTTTCAACAGCTCGAGCCAACGTCGTTGTCGCATGTTGAGTTCGTTTTGGGTGAAGAAATATTTGAGGCTTTTATGATCGGTATAGATCTCCACCTTCTCCCCATATAGGTAATGTCTCCAGATCTTTAGTGCGAAAATGACTACTGCCAACTCTAGATCATGAGTAGGATAATTCCTCTCATAGTCTTTGAGTTGTCATGAGGCATAGGCTATAACTTTCCCATGTTGCATGAGAACACATCCTAACCCTCTGCCTAAAGCATCGTTGTAGATGACAAATCCCTCCGAACCAGATGGTATTGTCAGAACAGGTGCTGAAATGAGTCTCCTCTTGAGCTCTTACAAATACTTCTCACATTCCTCGCTCCAACCGAATTTTGTATCTTTTCGAGTTAGCTGAGTTAATGGAGTAGTGATTCAAGAAAACTGTTCTACGAATCTCGGATAATAACCAGCTAAGCCCAAAAAGCTACGTACTTCGGTCACTAACTTAGGTTTCTCCCAGCTTTGAATTGCTTCAATCTTTGCTGGGTCAATAGATATTCCATGATTTGATATCACGTGCCCAAGGAATGCTACTTCCTCAAGCCAGGACTCGCATTTCTTCAACTTGGCATACAACTTATTTTCACAAAGTTTTTGGAGTATCAGCCTCAAGTGTTGCTTATGATCTTCACGGCTTTTGGAGTAAATGAGGATGTCATCAATAAAGATGACCACAAAGTGACCCAAATATTCCTTTAATACTCGGTTCATCATATCCATGAAGGCAGTAGGAGCATTAGTCAATCCAAAAGATATGACTAGGAATTCGTAATGCCCGTACCGAGTTCTAAAAGTAGTCTTTGGAATTTCATCAGTTTTAATCTTTAACTGATTATATCCAAAATGAAGAATGATCTTTGAAAAGAATTTAGCACCTTGCAACTGGTCAAACAGGTCATCAATTTGAGGCAACGGCTACCTATGTTTGATGGTGACATGGTTCAACTCCCGATAATCAATACAGAGTCGCATACTCCCATCTTTCTTCTTCAGGAATAGAACATGAGCACCCCAAGGAGACGTACTGGTATGAATGAAAACGATGTCTAACAATTCCTGTAGTTAGGTTTTTAACTCCTAAAGTTCAATAGGAGCCATTCGATATGAGGCTTTGGAAATGGGTTTTGTACTAGGTTCACGGTCGATACAAAATTCAATATCACGCTCTGGGGTAGGCCAAGAAGTTCTTCAGGGAATACGTCAGGAAATTTATTAACAATAGAAATATCATTCAAATTTGACATATTTTTGTTAAAATCCGTGACATGGGCTAAGAAAGCTTGACAACCATTTTTTAATAAACAAATAGCTTTATGGCTTTATATGACAATGATTGACTTTAGTGGTTTGGTTTCTTGAATTCGCATAATAGTATGGTTAGGAATATAAAACTAATAACCTTACGAAAACAATTAATTTTAGCATGATGAGTAGTTAACCAATCAATCCCTAAAATCACATCAAATGCAAGTATTTTTAAAGAGATAAGATCGACAGGTAACGTGCGATTGCCAATTTGAATCAAACAAGACTTATAAACGGTGGATGTAATGAAGGTTTCTCCCAACTGAGTTTCAACAAATAAGTCAAAGTCTAATTTCTCTAGAGTTAAATTTAAACGTTGAGCGCGAGTAGGAGAAATAAAAGAATGGGTAGAACCAGTATCAAATAAGGTATTGACTTCGCAAGAGTTTATGATTATCTTACCCATTATGACCTCATTCGAGTTCATTGCTTTTTGGGAGGTTACGACAAACACTCTCCCTTGAACTACTGGCTTTGACTTGTCTGGGATGGCATTTGGTTTCACCATCCCAAATGGACTTTGCTTTACTGTACGACAAAATCGAGCTAGGTGACCTTCTCTTCCGTAATTGTAACATGTTTTGGACTGCTGCGTGTAGTTTGGACTGATGTGTCCCTCCCCTCCGCATTTGAAGCATACAATCGGTGGTCATTCTCATTCTTTAACAACGGGTGCTGGTGTTGATGTCTTTCCATCATTGTTGAATCTCTTCTTCTTAAAATTTTCACTTCTATTATCTTGGCCATGATTACCACCGAAGTGGTTACAATTTATGTCATGTTGATTCCCTCCATGTTTGTTGTCACCGCTTCGATGACTGCTACCACTGGTATTATCGTTTTACCCGCTGCTCTCTCTTTTTTGGGTTGACTTATTATCGCGCTCCAATAACTAAGCCATATTTACAACATCTGAATACAAACATAGTTTGTGACAAATGAGGTATTGGCGTATTTCGAGTTTTAAACCTCACAGAAACATTCGTGTCATTCTCTCCTCATTATCAACCAAATGGGATGTAAACCGGGACAACTCGACAAACTTAGCCACTTACTGCGACACGGTCATATTGTTTTGTTCCAGCTTGATAAACTCCACCTCTTTCATGTGACGAATACTTTCGGGAAAGTACTTGTTGTTGAACAGTTATTGGAACTTCTCCCAAGACATCTTTAGTGCTGTAGGTTGGGTACGCTTTACGGATTCCCACCAGTAATCTACCTCTACTCGCAACATGAAGGTGGAAAAGGGAACCATTTGCTCCTCGGAGCATACCAAGAAATCGAATATCTTGGTGATATGCTTTATCCACGTCTTCACATTAAGTGGTTTTGGCTTTCCCAAAAACTCTGGTGGTCCCAGCTCCTTGAACTGCTTAACGGTGACTGTCCGAGAGTTGCCGGTATTTCCACCTGTATTTTGGTAGGAGTCTCTCTCGCCTAATGTTTCATGAATTATAGAAAGCCTCTGAACATTCCGTCGTTCATCATTTGGTCGGTTTTGTTGTGTACATGAGGATCGTTGCCTTCCTGATGCACATTTTCATGGTTATTGATCTGTGGTGACTCAACGGTCTCCTGTGCTCCATTTTTTATCTCAATATTTTTAGATGTCATTTTCAAACACTGCCACAAAATAAGGGTTAATTGGCATGCCACATATTATCCCTATACTCTGACCGACCAATTAAATAACAAATAACTTAGGTATGTCATACTTGCGAAGGATTAACCCGTCTCTCCGCTCCTAGTTCTAATCTAACATCTTAGCCAGGGATCATATCCCTAAGCTTTGATACCAACTGTGACTCCCTCAAAATAGGTATACATCACCCATTATGAGTCGCCAAATACATGGTACAAAATAAAAATTCAAACTTAATTATACAACATGAGCTGAGAGTTTTTACACGAATATTATCTTTTAGACAATATCCAAATTCAAATGGAGTCCTCATTACAATTATTATCACACTATTTCATAGAATAGTGACGACTACTATAACACCATCTCGGATCATCACTCCGTTCCCTGACTAGTCCTGGCTATGTTCTCATTTCCTGAAGAGAACAATAAAAGCAAAAGGGTGAGCTCAACTAGCCTAATAATAAATATTATGAATAAGATAATGTAGAATAAATTATCGTTAGCCTTCAACAGTGATAAACTGATAAAATATAATAAACATCAAGTTTAACTACAGCGGAACAAGTAATCCATTAGAAGAGTTAAGTAGAGCATGATATCTACTATCTTCTATAATTTAAAAAGTTTATCATCAATTTTATCGCTGAGACTCAGCTTAATAAATAATCCACATCACTGAATTATCCATGCACTAAAGGCCAATGATATTCATTAGTATCACAACCACGAATTATCTATGCACTACGTGCCAAGGATATTTGTGTTTTCACCAATGGTCATGATCATGTCGATCACTGTCCATCAATGCACTACGGGCCAATGAGGACTTTTACCACATCATTTGTAACATTACGATCATGATTATACCGAATAATCCCTGATCATAATCATACCAATCAACATTCCATCAATGCAGTACAGGCCAAAGATAACTTTCATCACAATATAAGCATGAGGATGACGACAATGATATAAGATTTTAATTAAAAGAAAGCAAAGGATAAATTTTTAAAGATTTATAATTCAATTTATTCTGAATTTAATAATGTCTAAATTGTCAACATGATACTTCTTTGTGGAGTAAAATTCAAGAATAATATTGTAACAAAAATGATTTGAATGGAAAAGAAATCAATTTTTGTTATGAAAAGTACCCTAGGTGAATAGTACTCGAGTGAATAGTACCCCATGAATAGTACCCGTGAATAGTACTTTATGAATAGTTCTCTATGAATAGTACTTTGTGAATAGTACCCTGTGAATAGTATTCCAGCATGAAAAGCTTAAAATTTAACACGAATGTTTAGAAAATATCCTTATGAAACGATACTAGATGAAACACAAATTTCAAGGATATTCTACTAATTTCACGGAGTATAGAAGCAATACTTTAACAAATTGAGTGTAGAAGTAGGAATACGAAACGAAATAATATTACTTATATACTACAGAGTATAAAAGAAAATATTATTTCATACGAATACTGAACAAAATAATATCTCTTACCTTAGAAGACTTGATACTGGAATAGTGAAGTATCAGAATACTCTTCTTCTTTCTCTCTATAGCTTCTCTCTCTATAATTGCTCTTGTGAGTCTTAGTGAATTGGTGAGAATGAAAGAAGAATGAGCTTCTATTTATAGAAAAACATAGTTTCGATAATTGCACATTTTGGGGCTCAAATTATTATAGTATAGTACCTTCATATTTTCCACTATTTTTAATTTAGTCCTACAAGTATTATCAAACTTACACCACCTCCCCTAATAGTACATGCATGTGAATCAACAGCACATGCATGTGAATCAATAGTTCCATTCATGTGAACAAATAGTTAAATGCATATGAACTAATAGAAATTAATTGCTCATTTATCCAATTAATTACCTGATTGGTCAATTTTAACCTCCAGAAATCAATTATTATCGAAATAAATGTCGATTTCTACTAACACTAATAATCCCAACACAATGGAAATATCAATATCATCTTTAATCAACACTAACTTATTCAACATTAATATTATAACTCACAATATTTAACAGCCAGATCATTCCTAGGAAAGGGGGGGCTTTCCGATAAGGATTTCTCCTTATTGGCGCGCAATTAGGTGACCAAACCCCTTTCCTCGATAGAACTTTTTAGACATCGTCAATAATGCAAATAATAATATGAATAAATTTGTCGTCTTAATTATTAATTTAATAATATAAAATATTATGCAGATAATACCATGACAATAATTGAATCAATAATATGAGAGATATTATGCAGCAATTACTGTAGCAATAATTGAGTATAACTAAGTGACTTCTCACGTAAGCATCAATAATCAAAGATACTATACAATATTGTGTGCTACTATACAACCATGCGTATTACTGTACTTTTACCACCTGGTATTTCAATAGTAAACGGTAAGACTTTCGCCGTTAATTTTATAAAAAATATTATTGTTGTTTTCTAGCTCCGACAATACTTTCGTTGTGGGGTCCACCAATGATTGTGCCTCTCATACGAATATTCCCTATTAAAATGAATATTCCCTGACCAATCGAATATTTTATAACAACTTGCTTACTTTGCAAAATTTATAAATATTACCCACAACTATAACATTATATGAAATCCACACCATAATATTCAAAAATATATTTCGAGAAAAATTAATCTTTATTTATAAAAGTTGGGGTCTTACAATATCTATAGCTTTAACATCTTTGATACCATTAATTGTAACGCCCCCATATCTATACTCTCACGGTATCTGATATGGTGCTTACTACTAGTCAATTAATATAACACATTGAAATCTATACGCCCATGGTATCCGATTCAATGTTTATATCTAATTGAGTGACTATAAAATTGTTACCAGATGTAATTCACATAGATCTAAGATTTAGAGTATCCCATAATAGATAACAATTCCCAGGAGAACTATTGATGTGTTTGGATACCCTCACTTGGATGTATGGACTGTATCTATGAATAGTATCTATCTATCAGAAATTCAGAGTACAAATAATAACATGAATAGTCCATATTACCAATACCCTCACTTAGATGTATAATCTATATCATGCGAATTACACTATCATATCGATAGTACCTATCTATCTGAAATCCAGAGTATCAACAACAACATGAACAATCCATATTGTAAATACCCTCACTTAGATAAATAGTTCCCAAGGATCTCAAACTAAATTTGAAAATTCTAATTACATCTATATATGTAAAGAAGTCACAATTGTAGAAATATATTTATATATATATATATATATATATATATATATATATATATTAAGGTTCGATTACATGATTCTTCATAAAGAAATTCTTATTACAAAGTATTACATTCAGCTAGACAGCAATATAAACTAATCTAAGCAGGGATGCTTTTCTTTATTTACTCCAGATGTGTCAGGGTTACCATCTAATACTGCAAAGGGAATAATTTGTAAGAGTGAGCTATGACATGCTCAGCAGGTTCTATATTTATAACATTATATGATTTGAAGAAGTATAACAGTTCGAAACTCAACTAATTGTTGTTATCATTTCTGGACTTTTTATTTCTGTCAGTCACAAAGACTTAGAAATTTTGATTAGATGTGAGATATAGGATCAGCCTATTCAACATGCTAGGAGTATGCATCTCATCCTAATCGTGCCCACATGCACTAAGTGTCATATTCAATTGACACACATCTATCCCTTTTTAGGACACACATCCCTTTTTAGGACAGACAACTTAGTATAGGATGTCTTACCAAACAATTTTGGTTTGAAATAATAGTTTATGCTCAATAAATAATCACGACAAAAAATAGGGCTTCAGCAACAACCAATTTTCATTGCTAAAGGTGCCAAATTTCATTGCAAAAGTGTTTTGGCAACGACTTTACTATCGCTGCGTCTTTCGTTGCGCAATGAGCGTTGCTAATTGTTTCGCAACGAACGTTTTTTTTCATTGCCAAAAGTACTACATTTTGCAATGAAATTTGGCTTTCGTACAGAGACATCAATCCTTTAGCAACAAAATGTATTGTTGCAGAATAATTAAAATTTCATTGCTAAAAACCCCATTTCGTCACAAAAGCCTGCTAATCGGCAACGAAATGAACTCTTTTTTTTTGCAACGACTATGCATTTTCGTTGCAATTGACACCATTTTGCAACGACATTTTTCGTTGCAGTAAATTATGAAAATTGTTGCCTAAGCTTGCTTTCGTTGCGGAATGTAAACTTTTTAGCAACGATTTTCGTTGCTGATTATATTATTTGGCAACGACATTATGCTGAATCAGCAACGAAAATGTTTGTTGCTGATTATTTTTCAATAGCAACGAAAGTCGTTGAATAGCAACGACATTATATTATGTCGTTTCTTTATATGTGCAACGAAAGTTGATATGATTTGGAACGATAAAAAATGTTGCCTTTTATTTTAGTATTAGCAACAATATCCTCTCCGTTGTTATTAGGTTAATTTTTCGTTGCCAAATATTATATTTTTAATGCCATTAGCAACGAAAATTTGTTGCTAAATGTATAAAAAATTGTTGCTATATTAAAACTTGTTCAATGCTTTGGTAACGAATTATATTGTTGCCAAATCAAAAATTGACATTCTTTTTGTGTACCTGGCTAGCTCAATGTCCCCATAGAAAATAATGACTAAAATACAAAAAACTAAAACATTATTAACTTAATAAAATCATCCACTACATAATCATTCATTATCTTTACAATTAACCATCTAAAGCTACCACGGTTCTTCAATTAAAGTATATATCTACATATATAGAGAGAGTACACTTCATAATTTCATCCCTTATCTTTCGTAAACATAACACGGAAATTTGAAACCCAGTATTATATGGTAGGTCGTAGAAGCAGTCTTCCTACACATATTTAAAAATAATTGCAAAGTCAGGAAAATGAAGCAAATTGGTCAGCAGAGGCACTTAGTGCCAAAATCAATACACAAAGACAATAAAGTTGGTACGTGGTACTAATGTACACCGTATTGCTCATAAGCTAAAAAAGACAATAGCGTTGCTACGTGGTACTAATGTACACTGTAAATTAGGATACTTGTATATATAAGCCAATGTAATTGAGAAGAATGAATCAAGATATCATTATCCCAAAATCAGGTTCTTATTTTCTACATATTATATGGACCATCTTTATTACAAGGTCTTCTGACTTGATACTGTAGGGTTTCGACACAGAAACGCAGCGAAAATAAACCAATTTAAAGCAATTCCGAAACCCAAAACAAGATCCATGCGAAAACAATTAACTTAGTGGTTAGAAATTATACCAATTGTGATACTGAAATTGATGCGCTCGAATCTCCAACGCAATCCAAATGAATCGCGCCTCTACGGTATCCACACAAAACGCTCCGAGAATCGTCCTACGATTTGTAAAAGAAGGAACCGTGGTACTAGCCACCAAGGATGATGATTTTCAGAACTTGTTTCTCTCTAATCTCTCTCTAAGAGCGGCTAGGGTTTTCAATTTTTGAATAATACCTAAAATGGCTGCTACATATCATATATATAGCCATTAAAAAATATTATTCAAAACTTAATTTAATAAAATCTAAATTTATATATATATATATATATATATATATATATTAAGTCTTACTTAATTAATATACCTATATATAAATTATCCTATTAATTTAAATTCATAATTTAAATACTATCAATCATATTGATATATTTAAATATTTACAATTTTAATTAATTCCTTTTTAATTACGTTCTATGTGTGTGACCCTATAGGTTATTATTACATTGGCAATAATTTTAAAACATATTATAAAATTATAAACAGTGAGCGATATCTAGTAATGCATCACTACTACCCAAGTAATAATAAGATCGATGATTCGATGCAACCTTTTCGTGACCAATGTTTCAATGTAATTTAATCCTTTTAACCTTAATATCCTAGATTGAACTCGAGTCATGGAATGTGTCATACTCTTCATAATTTAATCTGAGTTTTCTTGATCAATGAGTAGACTATATGAAACAAATCACTATTTGAGCATGGCCATGCATTTCATAGTCCTACTCAATCAAGAGGCCTATGGATATCACCCCTATTATATAGGATGGTTAAATTCCATCTAGAACACTCATATTCCTCACACGATTCATGATGTACATAATAATCACCTTTATAGTCCACCCTATTAAAGGTGACATTTGATGATATCAAAGTACATAAATTCCCGTGTAATAATATAGTGATTTCAGGTTGGAGGACCATTACATCATTGTCACTATGAGAATTGCTAATGACACTTCATATAATGCTCCATATAGAATTCTCATGGTGGGTCTGTCAAGTACATTGTTCTCTAACATGTACCTACGCATTGACTTAATATCTCATATATTTATGACTAATGAAATTTGGTCATCAGTTAATCCATATACTAGTCTCAATGCATCACTATTGTCCCATCAACAATAATACTCGACTAGGGACATTTAAGAACAATGATACTAATTATAATTATATTATCTCATGTTCAAGTCACATACTTGAAACTATATAATTTGTATCACTATTCAAAGGAATTTTATTATGTAAACATTTATATAACGCATTAAATAAAACCATAATAAAATCATTCATTTATTCAATCAAATATAATATCAAAATGTTAAGCAATGATATAAAATAATTGGCCTCTAGGGCATAAACTCTAACAGTCTCCCACTTGCACTAGAGCCAATCACTCATGTATCTAATACCCATGGAACTAGTGTGACCTTCGTGCTTTTGCTGCGACAAAGCCTTGGTCAGTGGATCTGCAACATTATCATCTGTTGGCACTCTTCCTATATGTACATCTCCTCTATCAAAGATTTCACGGATGAGATGGTACCGCCTAAGTATATGCTTGGATCGTTGGTGAGATCTGGATTCCTTAGCCTGTGCAATGGCTCCATTATTATTACAGTATAGAGCTACCGGATCAACAATGGTTAGAACAACACCAAATTCAGTGATGAAGTTTTTAATCCATACAGCCTCCTTGGCTGAACTAGAAGCAGCAATATACTCAGCCTCTGTTGTAGAATCGACTACTGTCTCTTACTTCAAACTCTTCCAGCTAACAGCACCACCATTAAGGCAAAACACATAACCTGACTGAAACTTATAGTCATCATTGTTAGTCTGGAAACTAGCATCTGTGTAACCCTTTACTGCCAGTTCGTCTTCACCTCCATATACCAAGAATGAATCCTTAGTCCTCTTTAGATACTTGAGGATATTCTTGACTGCTGTCCAGTGACCTTCACCTAGATTCGACTAGTATCTGCTCGTCATGCTCAAAGCATATGAGACATCCGACTAAGTACATATCATTTCATACATGATATATCCAATTGCCGAAGTATAAGGGATCTTTCTCATACGCTCCTCATCATCTTGTGATTTAGGACATTGGGCCTTAGAGATCTTTATACCATGAGTCATGGGTAAGTGTCCTCTTTTTGCCTCTTGCATGCTGAACCGTTTCAACACTTTATCAATATATGTACTCTGACTTAGGCTGAGCATTTTTCTCGATCTATCTCGATAGATCTTAATACCTAAAATGTAGGCTGCATCGCCTAAATCTTTCATGGAGAAACATTTTCCTAACCATGTTTTTACAGCCTGTAATGAAGGAATGTCATTCTCAATAATTAATATGTCGTTAACATATAATACTAGGAATACAATGTTACTCCCACTAACCTTCTTATATACACAAGGTTCATCTTCATTTTTAATAAAACTAAACTCTTTGACTATTTCATCAAATCGAAGATTCCAACTCCGAGAGGCTTGATTGAATCTATAAATAGATCCCTACAGCTTACATACCTTTCCAGCATCCTTTGGATTGACAAAACCCTCAGGTTGTGTCATGTACACATCCTCAAGGAGATTTCCGTTAAGGAAAGCAGTTTTGACATCCATCTGTCAGATTTCGTAATCGTAAAAGGCTGCAATAGGAAGTAAGATCCTAATGGATTTAACCATTGCCACTGGAGAGAAGGTTTCATCATAGTCAACACCTTGAACTTATTAGTAACCTTTTGCTACCAGTCGACCTTTGTAGGTTTGTACATTACCATCCATGTCAGTTTTCTTCTTGAAAACCCACTTGCACCCGATTGGTTTTACCCCTCCGGGTGGATCAACCAAAGTCCATACTTGGTTAGTATACATGGAGTCCATTTCAGATCTCATGGCTTTAAGCCATCTCTCAGAATCTGGTCCATTCATAGCTTCTTGGTAGGAAGCAGGCTCATCCCGATCTATGAGCATCACATCGCCGTTTTGAGTCACAAGATATCCATAATATCTCTCGGGCTCTCGGCATGTCCTACCAGATCTACGAATTCCTAGTGTAATTTGAGTAGGTTCACTTTCCACAACATCTTGTGGTTCCTGCTCACGTTTCAACTCAGGTTCAATGATATTTTGTGGTTCTCAAATTTATTCGAGTTCTACTTTCCTCCCACTGTTTCCTTTAGAGACAAATTCTCTTTCTAGAAAAATACCAGTTCGAGCAACAAACACTTTGTTCTCAGAAGGTTTGTAGAAATAACACCCTTTTGTTTCCTTTGGGTATCCCACAAAATTACATTTGTCAGATTTGGGTCCGAGCTTGTCAGAATCAAGACGTTTTACAAATGCCTCGCAACCCCAAATCTTCATGAACGACATACTAGGACGTTTCCCGGTCCACATCTCATATGGTGTCTTCTGAACCATTTTTGTAGGAACACGATTAAGTGTGAATACAGCTGTCTCTAGGGCATGACCCCAGAAGCTTATTGGAAGATTTACATGACTCATCATTGATCGTACCATGTCCAACAAGGTTTGATTCCTCCTCTCAGACACACCATTCAATTATGGTGTTCCAGGTGGAGTGAGCTGTGATATAATACCACACTCCTTTAGAAGGTCATCAAAGTCTTGGCTTAAGTATTCACCTCCTCGATCGTATCGAAGGGCTTTTATGTTGTTGCCAAATTGGTTTTGAACTTCATTCTTGAATTCCTTGAACTTTTCAAAGCATTCGAATTTGTGTCTCATAAGATACACATATCCATATCTACTGAAGTCGTCAGTAAATGTAATGAAGTAATAAAACCTAGCTCTTGCTAACGAACTCATGGGTCCATATGCATCACTATGTATAAGTCCCAATATATTGCTAGCCCGTTCACTGTGTCCGGTGAAAGGGGCTTTAGTCATCTTGCATAATAAACAAGATTCGCATTTTTTATATGATTCAAAATCAAATGAATCCAAAAATCCATCTTTATGGAGTTTTGATATGCATTTCTCATTTATATGGCCCAAACGACAGTGCTAGAGATATGTCAAATTTGAATCACTTGATTTAAATCGTTTTGTATTTATGTTATAGATAGCATTTCCAAATCAAGAATATAAAGACCATTAAACAATTATGAAACACCATAACATATATCATTTAATTAAAATGAACAACAGTTGTTCTTTATTATAAATGAAAAACCTTTCTTGTCCAAACAAGAAACAGAAATAATGTTTTTGCTTATAGCTGGAACAAAATAACAATCTTATAATTCTAAAACTAGCCCAAAGGGCAAAGATAAATGATAAGTTCCTAAGGCCAGTGCAGCAACTTTTGCTCCATTCCCAACACTTAGGTCAACCTCTCCTTTTGCCAAAGTCCTGCTCCTTCGGAGTTCCTGCACATTAACACAAATGTGAGAACCACATCCAGTATCCAATACCCATGATGTAGAAGTAGACAAATTGACTTCTATAACATATATATCTGAATCAGAAGTCCCACTTCCTTTCCTTTTCTTCACTTCTTCCAAATAATCAAGACAATTCCTCTTTCAATATCTAGGTTTTCCACAAAAGTGACAATTACCTTCTTTAGCCACCCCGCCTTTAAGCTTTGAAGCCTGCTTGGTTTTGAAATTGGGTTTGGCACTAGATTTAGATCCTATCTTCTTCTTGCCTTTCCAATTTCCCTTAGTATTCCCCTTTTGCACCATCATTATGGGAGCGGGTCCTGCCTTTTTCATGTTGTTCTTGGCAGTTCTTAACATGCTCAACAACTCAGTAACGGGTTTCTCAATTTCATTCATAAGATAGTTCATAATAAATTGAGAGTAGCTGTTGTTCAAAGATTGCAAAACAAGGTCAGTTTGGGCTTCCGGAGTGATTGGAAAACCCAACCTATCAAGGTACTCAATATACCCAATCATTTTCAGCACATGTGGACCAACTGGATCACGTTCACCCATCTTGCAGTGATACTATTGTTAGGTTTGTAATATTTATGTGCGCAATCAAATTGCATAAAAAGTGCGGAAGCGTGTAAAATCAGAGTTTAAAATTTTTTACAAACCATATACCCGGATCACCCTTTATGCACAATTATTAATTAAACGAAAAGATAAAGAATAAATCATACCCTTGAAGATCGAGCTTCCTCAGGTACAAGTTCACCTCCAAATCCTTTCGCGTTAAATCTTGAATCCACCGGGTTTGGTTCCTTCCTTTGATCAACGTTAGCCACCCAAATGTTTGGCCTCTGGGGTGATCCACCAAGAATAATAATGATTCAAGAAGAAGGGATATTGGCTCAACCCTAGTTTTCTATCTCTATAGAAAGGGCGTACTCTCCAACAAATTGGAATTATTACGTATATATGATATCTGATATAAGACTCCTCTTATAAAGATATCAGGTAACCTTATTTAATAAAAATAAGGTATTATTTAATTAAACTCTTTTAATTAAATGGGCTCCCTAATCTTATTAGGGATAATTAATTAAACTCCTTTAACTAATTTTCCCTCCTAATCCTATTAGGAATAAATGAGAGTACTTATATTAAATTAATTCCTAAACTCTTTTAGAAATTAAAATAATAATAATTGTAATAATATTAATAAGAAGACTCTCTTATTAATTTATATTTAATATTTCTAAAATATTAAATAATAAATATTAAGCTATTTAATTTATTCTATCACCATAGATTAAATTAAATATACTTAACATATTATTACGATTATGCCATTAACTTCTTAAATAATTATTCTTCCTTTTATGGTGTGACCCTTTAGGTTCTCCATATTAAACCTATTGTGAATAAATCAATTAGAACAATTCTAATCTTATTTAAATAAATAAATTAAACAATTAATTTATTTAAATAAATAATATTTATTCTACAATAGGGATAAGCCTCTCTAGCGATCAACGACTTTCCGGATAATATAGATTTCAACATTAATCATTAAAGAACCTTTGAGTAAATAGTTACCGTATAATTCAATCCTTCCACCATACAATGTCCCAATTAAATATAAGACATGAAATTTACATCAAGTCTTATTTTATTTAATTATATGTATTTCGATCCTTAAATGCACAACCCCAAATAATGCAAATTAGAAACTCCTTTCTAATTTTATTACGCTTTAACCTAGGACTACTTTGGGTTGTCATTTATCGAATCACATAGGACATTTCTCTTCTTTTATTAGAAGTGGTAGATTCTTTATTGATCATACATTATCTCCATGTATAACTTATTATACCCAAGCATACCCTTTGATATACCCTAAGGGTCTTAAGGAATAAGTCAAAGTATAACTCATCATACACAAGATACTATGATGATCTCAAGTCCAAGGATTACTTGTACTACTATCACTACAAGAATTCCTATTGACAGGCAAATAAAACTCCATTAGGTATTCCTTAGCGAGCCACGTTCAGTGAACTTATTCTCTAATAAGCACCTACATACTTGCTTTAGTGTCTCCACACAAATGATCATGAGATCAATCATCCTCATCCAATGAAAGCAAGTTAACGATGTACCAATCTATCCGGATTCACTAATCCCCAATTTAGTAATCCAATGATTGGGAACTATTTTAGTTTTAAGCTTTCTAAGAATTTAGATCTCATTAGAATGATCATCATCATTATTCTAAAAGCATTGCTTAAAACTATGGGTTTATCACATATTATAAAACAGCATCATGTAGATAATTAAAAGCCTTTAATAAATTAATACTTTTATTAATAAATGAATAAGATTGTTACAAAGTATATGCTTTATCATCAAACATGATTGGCTTGAGTGCATACTACTTTCAATCTCCCACTTGCACTAAAGCCAATCGTCATGGTATCTTATACTCTTTCTCTAAGTGACGATTATCCTGCCATTGGATAAGCTTTAGTTAATGGATATGTAATGTTGTTCATGAGAGTCGACTATCTCTATAGTGATTTCTCATCTTTCAATGATTCTAATAATCAAATGAAAGTGCCACAACACATGTTTAGATCCAAGATGAGACTTAGGAACTATTCCTAGTTACAGTAATGAACTTTTAATCCAAACAATCAACATGCGACTTCATTTATAGCTATATACTTTGTCTTTATCACTAAACCAAAGAACTCTTTCTTTGTTTTGGAACCTTTCCAATTCTTCGCACTTATTGCTCAAGATAACGCTTTACTTTAAAGTGGTGGATTTTTCGTCGTCTTGGTCTTTCTCAAAAACTTGAGTCTGTTAAGCCCTCTAGTTTTAATTGAGATCCACCATGAATATGATCACATCCTTAGTGCTTGGTTAAGCACTTTAAGATGTTTTCACCGACTCATATTGAACTTCTCCATAATATGACCGATCAACATCGTGTCTCGTACATTTCATTGCATGCATGATTGTCACTCATGCGACCTCTCTTTTTTCGTGAGTCCATGGGGACTATTAAGAGATACACTCCATAGCTCATCGACATGAGACATCTCTTGAGTTTTCCATGCTAAACGACTTTAGCATCATATGAATATACGCTCCTTGGATTAAGTCGAGCATCCTCTTAAATCTATTTATATAGATTTTATCCCCAATTAAGATACTCTTCCCAAACCATTCATGGAGGAATGTTTAGACAACTTTATCTTTACTTGATTGTAGCATTGGTATGTAATTCCTCATCCGTAGTATATCAACATATAATACTAGAAATTTCACGACGCTCCCAATCGACCCTTTTGTACACACACTCTAGAAGTCTTACCTCATCGAATGTAACTCGGATCATCATCTTCTATGATGATGTACCTCATCATCATCATCCATGATGAATCCATACTTCCTAGGTATCTTTGGTACTATTCCGTTTTACGATTCTTATTGTGGTATAATAGGTCTATCTATGAGTTTCTTCTTATTTGACTTATAGTGTTTTGTGGATCATGAACTTTTCAAGATCTATTATCCTCCCACTAGCCCCTTCAATGATAAACACCTTTATCTTAGAAGCGTGGTGTTTCATAATAAACACCTTTTGTTAAGCAGGATTATAGAACATATACCCTAAACTTACTTTAGGATGTCCCACAAATCGACACTTGTCAAATCTTGTCCCAAGCTTATCCTTTGAAACCTTTTCACATAAGTTGGACAACCCCTTATCTTAACATACTTAAGATTAGGAATCCTCCCTGTCCATAACTTTTATGGAGTCTTGGGGCTGATTTTGAGGTTACCTTTTCCGTAGATATGCAGCCATTTCTAGGACATGACCCTAGAAGGATACTGGAATGTCGGTAAAATCATTATGGACCGTACCATGTTCAACAAGGTATGATTTTTCATTATGATACATCAATCAATTATTGTGTATCAGGATGTGTCCATTATGAGAAAACCATTTGAGATGATCTAGAAACTTATTGCACAAGTATTTATTCCTTGATCTAATCAAAGAATCTTAATACATTGCCAATTTGTTTCACTTCTGAATTCTTTGAACCTTTCAAATAATTCACACTTGTATTTCAACAAATACATTTATTCAACTCTTTGAATGATCATCTCCTTTTCTTATATTATTTTGTTCAATTTATAAAATAATTTTCCACGTAAGTCAAGTATACAAAATCTATTAAGTAATATTTCAGTTCTATACAAAACATTATTATTATAAATAGAACAACAATTGTTCTTAATTATAATACCATCGATTTCATTGTCCAACAATAAAATGGAAATAATATTTTTAACAAGAACCTAAATACAATAACAACTTATTGACTTAATAGATTTGCCCAGATCATTATTGCTAAACTATAAGTTTCTATGGCTAATGTGGCAACCTTTGTTACATTTCCGCATATAGATTACTTATATTTGTTTAGCTTTCTACTTACCTTGGTCCCTTCATAAATCTATATTTATGATAACTAAAGTCGATATCCAATACCCAAGTAGAACCTTGACTTAAAGAAAAAATTTATTTCAATCATGAACAAAAAGCGTATTTGTAACCAAACTTCACTAAGCTTCTTTGGTTAGCCTCTCTGCAAGATGCTTCTCGTAGTTTCTTTCCAAAGGTCCAGTGCTTATTGCGGTGGGAAGCAAACGCCTTTGCCATCCATATTAGTTTTGTTCTTATTATCCTTTGTTTACGCCTTTTTCGCTTACCTTCTTTGAATCATTCTTCTTTTCGGAAGATCCTTTGGCCCCTACCAAGAAGACATGGTCTTTCTTGGTTGAAAGTGACTCTCAACATTTTTCAACATGTTAAGCAAATCAAAGAAAGTCGATATCTAGCTTGTTCATATGAAAATTCACAACAATTGTGAAAGGAGTCCGGAGTGAGTGCAAGATCAAATCTTGGCTCAACTCTCCATCCATGACAAAACTCGTTGTCCTAATTGATCAATCAAATTGATAATGTTAAGGACTTTTATCTGTACTGTAGTGTCATCGGTCATTCTAGATCGGAAGAGCTCCTTAGAAATCTGATATCTATCAGTCCTACTTTCCTCACCATCAACTACTTGATGTGCAGGAATATAGTAAGAGCATCCATAGTTTTATGTTGACGCTGAAGCTTATTACTCATGGATGCGAGCATGGTGCATTGAGCCAACTGTGCATCATCTTGCCACTTTCTAAAAGTAGCAATCTCTTCCTCAGAGGCATTATGCGCAACCATTGCGCAGGGATAGGCGTATTAAGGACATAAGATAGCTTTTCACTATGAGAACTATTCTCAAATTCCTTAATCAAACCATTTAATTGATTCAAGTTAATTTAGCATCTAATATGCTTCATGATGATAGTAATTTTAGACATTGTAAAATTCGTAAATGAATTTGTAATTAACAACATTTTAACATACATTCTTTTATTAATTACCAAAATAAATTAGGTCTTGTTTTAAATTGGTATCTCCCACTATTTTCTTCAAACTATATTACCCTCACTTATATAGTTCGGCAAAATCTAATCAAAGATTTGCTAGTGAGAATAAGGATCCCATTTCAAATGTATATAGCCTTGTGGTGACACAACAAACTATATATAAATAAATAGGTAGACAACTTTTGTCAATTACATCAACTATGCAACTCCTTTTCTTTTGCCTCTTAGATTATTTTGATCAAGTGGTTGAACATCCGAATCAAAATTATCCAAGTTAAGTCCGACCTAGCACTCCATATATTCAAAAAAGAAAAATATCATCCTTGTGGTGACACAACAAAACAATATTGTTCAATTTTCTTTATAAGCATCAAATGTGATAAATTAACATCTTAAATACTTAATACTTGCCTTGTGGTGACACAACAAACTCATATTAAATATTTAATACTCTATTAATTTTATCATGCTAGAAGGCGATGTTCGATATTCCAAATATCTTTGAATGCTTAGGACTTAATATAAAAAAATTTGAGGGGTTTGTTATTATTTTGTCTCATCTTGTTTAGCGTGCATGCACATATATATATAAAATACGCGTCATATTAATGAACATGCGAAGCATGTTTGCATAATATATAATATATATAGTATAAGCATGCACATATAGAATACTATATTCTACCCGGATTGATTATGGACTTTTATTCTAGTTTGGTTTGAAAGTAATATGCACACAAGCCAATCATGTTTGATGATAAAGCATATACTTTGAAACAATCTTATTCATTTATTAATAAAAAGTATTCATTTATTAAAGGCTTTTAATTATCTACATAATGCTGTTTTATAATATGTGATAAACCCATAGTTTTAAGCAATGCTTTTAGAATAATGATGATGATCATTCTAATGAGATCTAAATTCTTAGAAATCTTAAAACTAAAATAGTTCCCAATCGTTGGATTACTAAATTGGGGATTAGTAAATCCGGATTGATTGGTACATACGTTGCTTGCTCATTAGATGAGGATGATTGATCTCATGATCATTTGTGTGGAGACACTAAAGCAAGCATGCAGGTGCTTATTAGAGAATAAGTTCATTTGAACGTGGGCTCGCTAAGGAATACCTAATGGAGTTTTATTTGCTCACAATAGGAATTCTCAGTAGTGATAGTAGTACAAGTAATCCTTGGACTTGAGATCATCATAGTATCTTGTGTATGATGAGTTATACTTTGACTTATTCCTTAAGACCCTTAGGGTATATCAAAGGGTATGCTTGGGTATAATAAGTTGTACATGGAGATAATGTATGATCAATAGAGAATCTACCACTTCTAATAAAAGAAGAGAAATGTCCTATGTGATTCGATAAATGACAACCCAGTAGTCCTTGTCCAAGGCAGAATGAAATTAGAAAGGAGTTTCTAATTTGAATTATTTAGAGTTGTGCATTTAAGGATCGAAATACATATAATTAAATAAAATAAGACTTGACAGAAATTCCATGTCTTATATTTAATTGGGACATTGTATGGTGGAAGGATTGAATTGTACGGTAACTATTTACTCAAAGGTTCTTTAATGATTAATGTTGAAATCTATATTATCGGGAAAGTCGTTGATCGCTAGGGAGGCTTATCCCTATTGTAGAATAAATATTATTTATTTAAATAAATTAATTGTTTAATTTATTTATTTAAATAAGATTAGAATTGTTCTAATTGATTTATTCACAACCAGTTTAATATGGAGAACCTAAAGGGTCACACCATAAAAGGAAGAATAATTATTTAAGAAGTTAATGACATAATCGTAATAATATGTTAAGTATATTTAATTTAATCTATGGTGATAGAATAAATTAAATAGCTTAATATTTATTATTTAATATTTTAGAAATATTAAATATAAATTAATAAGAGGAGTCTTATTAATATTATTACAATTATTATTATTTTAATTTCTAAAATAGTTTAGGAATTAATTTAATATAAGTACTCTCATTTATTCCTAATAGGATTAGGAGGGAAAATTAGTTAAAGGAGTTTTATTAATTATCCCTAATAAGATTATGGAGCTTAATTAATTAAATAAAACCCAATTCCTTAATTGTTAAGATGGGCTGCCCACATCTATAAATAAGAGGAGTCTTATTATGGGTGTTTGGGGTTGTTGACTTTTACAACGTACGACATAATTCTAATTTGTTGGAGAGTACGCCCTTTCTATAGAGATAGAAAACTAGGGTTGAGCCAATATCCCTTCTTCTTGAATCATTATTATTCCTTGGTGGATCACCTCTAGAGGCCAAACATATGGGTGGCTAACGTTGATCAAAGGAAGGAACAAAACCCCGGTGGATTCAAGTTGGACGCGAAAGGATTTGGAGGTGAACTTGTACCTGAGGAAGCTCGATCTTCAAGGGTATGATTTTATTCTTTATCTTTTCGTTTAATTAATAATTGTGCATAAAGGGTGATCCGGGTATATGGTTTGTAAATTTTTTAAACTCTGATTTTACTCGCTTCCACACTTTTTGCAATTTGATTGTGTTCTTGAATATTACAAACCTAACAGTGGTATCAGAGCCAAACCTTTATGCAAATTATTAATTATTTTAATTTGATATGTATATTGATATGTGTTTAGAACAATTTATTTGGGCATGATTTTATTGTATAAAATTTAATAAAAAAAAAAAAAAAAAACGTAATTTGCGTATTGGTGGCGCTACCGTCACTTTAACTCAAGGAATCATGTTAAGTTGCTTAACTAAAAGCTAGATTATATATATATATATATATATATATATATATATATATATATATATATATATATACAATTATAATATATATATATATATATATATATATATTAAATATAATCTATATTAAACCTGCTCTCGACTTCAAGAAATGATAAGGGACACGTGAGTCATTTTTTTTTTTTGATAACATGCCACACTAATCCGCTCCTTCCATCCTCTCTATCAAAAAAAAATATCCTCGCAAGAAGCATTTTTCACTCCTTCCATCCTCTATCAAAAAAAAAAAAAAAAAAAAAACGCCCGCCTATATATATACAAATGAAATCAATACATGGAAATCAAGGAACATATTAAGGGATTTGGCGGAAGAGATTATATATATAATATATATATTAACGTAATATATATTTATATATATATAATAATTTTATAATTAAAATAAAATATTTAGTTTAATTTTAAAATAAAAGTTTATTTTAATTTTAAAATAATAGGTTTATTTTAATTTTAAAATTAAATTTCATGCTAACTAATTAGAGTTAGAATTGGATTCTATGATAACTAATTAGAGTTGAAATTGGATTCTATTTTTCCTTAAATAAAGGAGTTTATTTTGATATGAAATTAGATTTCATATTATTCAAAAATAAAAGGGGTTTATTTATGAATAGGAAAAAGAATCGCCTTTTCCTTAAATAAAGGAGTTTATTTAGATATGAAATAAGATTTTATATTATTCAAAATAAAGGAGTTTATTTGTGAATAGGAAAGAAAATCCGTGTTTCCTTTAATAAAGGAGTTATTTTTTTACATGGAATTGGATTCCATAATTAATTAAAATAAAGGAGTTTATTTTGATTAATGATTTTGATTAAAATAAAATAGTTTATTTTATTCAAAATTGGATAAATTAAAATAAAATAGTTTTATTTTGATTTAAATTTGGATTAAAATAAAGGAGTTTATTTTGATTCAAAATTAGATTTTATACTAACTAAATTTGCCCATTAAATGATATCAATATATATATTAAATGTTTATTATTCATAAGATGAATGTTATTTATTGATGCATATGGTGATGTGTATGATAATAAATGGGATTGATTATGGACTATCGACCAATATGATTGGATTTTATTTTAGTTGGATGCATGAATGTATGGGTTTTATTAAATGGGGTCTCACAGACTCGCCTTTCTCTAATTTTTCTTAATGTAAATTCTATCTCTCTCCTATGTACTTCCCTCGATCACGATCAAGGTTTCTATTTATTTTAAATAATTTTATAATAGGAATAGTTAGAATTAATTTTAAAAATTGGAGATCAAGGAGCAAGGAGCGCTAGAAGACCAAGCTTTGTAATGGAGCCCGGGTTTAAATGTAATAGTTATATTTAAATATTATTTCTTGCACCCCTAGGGGAGTGACCTTTTGGTTCACTTGGTGGCTCTAGTGAACCAAACTAGAATAAAAGTCCATAATCAATCCGAGTAGAATATAGTATTCTATATGTGCATGCTTATACTATATATATTATATATTATGCAAACATGTTTCGCATGTTAATTAATATGACGTGTATTTTATATATATATGTGCATGCGTGCTAAACAAGATGAGACAAATTAATAACAAACCCCTCAAAAAAATTTTATATTAAGTCCTAAGCGTTCAAAGATATTTGGAATATCGAACGTCGCCTTCTAGCATGATAAAATTAATAGAGCATTAAATATTTAATATGAGTTTGTTGTGTCACCACAAGGCAAGTATTAAGTATTTAAGATGTTAATTTATCACATTTGATGCTTATAAAGAAAATTGAACAATATTATTTTGTTGTGTCACCACAAGGATGATATTTTTCTTTTTTGAATATATGGAGTGCTAGGTCGGACTTAACTTGGATAATTTTGATTCGGATGTGCCACCACTTGATCAAAATAATCTAAGAGGCAAAAGAAAAGGAGTTGCGTAGTTGATGTAATTGACAAAAGTTGTCTACCTATTTATTTATATATAGTTTGTTGTGTCACCACAAGGCTATATACATTTGAAATGGGATCCTTATTCTCACTAGCAAATCTTTAATTAGATTTTGCCAAACTATATAAGTGAGGGTAATATAGTTTGAAGAAAATAGTGGAGATACCAATTTAAAACAAGACCTAATTTATTTTGGTAATTAATAAAAGAATGTATGTTAAAATATTGTTAATTACAAATTCATTTACGTAATTTTACAATGTCTAAATTACTATCATCTGCGAACATATTAGATGTTATTTAATCTGAATCAATTAAACGGATTAGTTAAGGAATTTGAGAATAGTTCTCATAGTCGAAAAAGCTATCTTATGTCCTTAATACGCCTATCCTCGCAATGGTTGCGCATAATGCCTCGAGGAAGAGATTGCTACTTTTAAAAAGTGGCAAAATAATGCACAGATTGGCTCAATGCATCATGCTCGCATCCATGAGTAACGAGCTTCAAATACAAGATGAAACTATGGATGCTCCTACTATATTCCCGCACATCAAGTAGTTGATGGTGAGAAAGTAGGACCGATAGATATCGACATATCTAAGGAGCTCTTCCGATCTAGAATGGCCAATGGCACTATAGTATGCATACAAAAGTTCTTAACATAATCAATTTGATTGATCAATTAGGACAACAAGTTTTGTCATGGATGGATAGTTGAGCCAAGATTTGATCTTGCACTCACTCCCTTACTCCTTTCACAATTGT
The DNA here is from genome assembly GCA_020205615.1 of Panax quinquefolius. Taxonomy (NCBI): domain Eukaryota; kingdom Viridiplantae; phylum Streptophyta; class Magnoliopsida; order Apiales; family Araliaceae; genus Panax; species Panax quinquefolius. The sequence goes on from CM035161.1 coordinate 65,027,455, forward strand.
TGTGAATTTTTATATATGAACAAGCTAGATATCGCCTTTCACGATTTGCTTAACATGTTGAAAAATGTTGAGAGTCACTTTCCAACCAAGAAAGACCATGTCTTACTTTGGTAGGGGCCAAAGGATCTTCCGAAAAGAAGAACGATTCAAAGAAGGTAAATAGAAAGGCATAAACAAAGGATAATAAGAATAAAACGACACGGATAGCAAATGAGTTTGCTTCCACCGCAATAAGCCCGGACAATCGGAAAGAAATCATGAGAAGCATCTTGCAGAGGCTAACCAAAGAAGCTTAGTGAAGTTTCTGTTATAATACGCTTTTGTTCATGATTGAAATAAATTTTTCTTTAAGTCAAGGTTCTACTGGGTATTGGATACCGATTTTGGTTATCATAAATATAGATTTATGAAGGGACCAAGCGTAAGTGGAAAGCTAAACAAATATAAGTAATCCTATGTATGGAAATGTAACAAAGGTTGCCATATTAGCCATAGAAACTTATAATTTAGCAATGTCTACGAGCAAATCTATTAAGTCAATAAGTTGTTATTGTATTCCAGCTTCTTGCTAAAAATATTATTTCCATTTTATTGTTGGACAATGAAATCTTTGGTATTATAATTAAGAACAATTGTTGTTCTATTTATAATAATAATGTTTTGTATAGAACTGGAATATTACTTAATAAATTTTGTATACTTGACTTACATGAAAATAATTTTGCATATTGAACAAATTAGTATAAGAAAAGGAGATGATCATTCAAAGAGTTGAATGTGTGTATTTGTTGAATACAAGTGTGAATTATTTGAAAGGTTCAAAGAATTCAGAAGTGAAACAAATTGACAAAGTATTAAGATTCTTTGATTAGATCAAGGAATAAATACTTGTGCAATAAGTTTCTTGATTATCTCAAATGGTTTTCTCATAATGGACGCCTCCTGATATGTAATAAATGATTAATGTAATTGAAAGGAAAAATCGTACCTTGTTGGACATGGTGCGGTCCATAATGATTTTACCAACATTCCAGTATCCTTCTAGGATCATGTCTTAGAAATGGATGCATATCTACGAAAGGGTAACCTCAAAATCCAAATTTCAAGACTCCATAAAAGTTATGGACAGGGAGGATTCCTAATCTTAAGTATGTTAAGATAAGGGGTTGTCCAACTTATGTGAAAAGGTTTCGAAGGATAAGCTTGGGACAAGATTTGACATGTACAGATTTGTGGGACATCCTAAAGTAAGTTTAGGGTATATGTTCTATAATTCTACTTAGCAAAAGGTGTTTGTTACGAAACGCGCTGCCTTCTAAGATAAAGGTGTTTATCATTGAAGGGGCTAGTGGGAGGATAATAGATCTTGAAGAGTTCAATAACCACAAAACACTATAAGTCAAATAAGAGGAACCTCAGTAGATGTAGACTGTTGTACCTGCATCACAACCGAATCGTAAATCTGGAATAATACCAAAGATACCTAGGAGGTATGGATTCATCATGGATGATGATGATGAGGTACACATCATAGAAGATGATGATCCAGAGTTACATTCGATGAGGTAAGACTTCTAGTGTGTACAAAAGGGTCAGTGGGAGCGTCGTGAAATTTCTAGTATTATATGTTGATATACTACGGATGAGGAATAACATACCAATGCTACAATCAGTAAAGATAAATTTGTCTAAAAATTCCTCCACGAATGATTTGGGAAGAGTATCTTAATTGGGGATAAAATCTATATAGATAGATTCAAGAGGATGCTCGACTTAACCCAAGGAATGTATATTCATTTGATGCTAAAGTCGCTTTAGCATGGCAAGCTCCAAGAGATGTCTCATGTTGATGAGCCATGGAGTGTATCTCTTAATAGTCCCCATAGACTCCAAAAAGAGAGATCGCATGAGTAACTATCATGTATGCAATGAAATGTACGAGACCCGATGTTGATCACCATATTATGGAGAAGTTCACTATGAGTCAAAAAATATCTTAAAGTGCTTAACCCAAGACTAAGGATGTGATCATATTCATGGTGGGTCTAAATTAAAACTAGAGGGCTTAATGTAGACTCAAGTTTTCGAGATGCACTCAAGATGACCGAAAAATCCACTTTAAGGTAAAACGTTATCTCAAGCAATGCATGCGTTGAATTGAAAGGTTCCAAACAAAGAAAGAGTTCTTTGGTTTAGTGATAAAGACAAAGTATATAGCTATAAATGAAGTCGCAAGTTGATTGTTTGGATTAAAAGTTCATTACGTAACTAGGAATAGTTCCTAAGTCTCATCTTGGATCTAAACATGTGTTGTGGCACTTTCATTTGATTATAAGAATCATTGAAAGATGGGAAATCACCGTAGAGATGGTGGACTCTCAAGAACAACATTACATATCCATTAACTAAAGCTTATCCAACAAAGGGATAATCGCCACTTAGAGAAGAAGAGTATAAGATACAATGGCGATTGGCTTTAGTGCAAGTGGGAGATTGAAAGTAATATGCACACAAGCCAATCATGTTTGATGATAAAGCATATACTTTGAAACAATCTTATTCATTTATTAATAAAAAGTATTCATTTATTAAAGGCTTTTAATTATCTACATAATCTTTGTTTTATAATATGTGATAAACCCATAGTTTTAAGCAATGCTTTTAGAATAATGATGATGATCATTCTAATGAGATCTAAATTCTTAAAAGCTTAAAACTAAAATAGTTCCCAATCGTTGGATTATTAAATTGGGGATTAGTAAATCCGGATAGATTGGTACATACGTTGCTTGCTCATTGGATGAGGATGATTGATCTCATGATCATTTGTGTGGAGACACTAAAGCAAGTATGTAGGTGCTTATTAGAGAATAAGTTCATTTGAATGTGGCTCGCTAAGGAATACCTAATGGAGTTTTATTTGCTGTCAATAGGAATTCTGTAGTGATAGTAGTAAGTACAAGTAATCCTTGGACTTGAGATCATCATAGTATCTTGTGTATGATGAGTTATACTTTGACTTATTCCTTAAGACCCTTAGGGTATATCAAAGGGTATGCTTGGGTATAATAAGTTATATACGGAGATAATGTATGATCAATAAAGAATCTACCACTTCTAATAAAAGAAGAGAAATGTCCTATGTGATTCGATAAATGACAACCCAAAGAGTCCTTGGCGAGGCGTAATGAAATTAGAAAGGAGTTTCTAATTTGCATTATTTGGAGTCAGGCATTTAAGGATCGAAATACATATAATTAAATAAAATAAGACTTGATGAAATTCCATGCCTTATATTTAATTGGGACATTGTATGGTGGAAGGATTGAATTGTCATGTAACTATTTACTCAAAGGTTCTTTAATGATTAATGTTGAAATCTATATTATCCGGAAAGTCGTTGATCGCTAGGGAGGCTTATCCTTATTGTAGAATAAATATTATTTATTTAAATAAATTAATTGTTTAATTTATTTATTTAAATAAGATTAGAATTGTTCTAATTGATTTATTCACAACCGCTTAATATGGAGAACCTAAAGGGTCACACCATAAAAGGAAGAATAATTATTTAAGAAGTTAATGACATAATCGTAATAATATAGTAAGTATATTTAATTTAATCTATGGTGATAGAATAAATTAAATAGCTTAATATTTATTATTTAATATTTTAGAAATATTAAATATAAATTAATAAGAGGAGTCTGATTAATATTATTACAATTATTATTATTTTAATTTCTAAAATAGTTTAGGAATTAATTTAATATAAGTACTCTCATTTATTCCTAATAGGATTAGGAGGGAAAATTAGTTAAAGGAGTTTTATTAATTATCCCTAATAAGATTAGGGAGCTTAATTAATTAAAAGAATTTAATTAATTAAATAAAACCCAATTCCTTAATTGTTAAGATGGGTTGCCCACATCTATAAATAAGAGGAGTCTTATTATGGGTGTTTGGGGTTGCTGACTTTTACAACGTACGACATAATTCTAAATTGTTGGAGAGTACGCCCTTTCTATAGAGATAGAAAACTAGGGTTGAGCCAATATCCCTTCTTCTTGAATCATTATTATTCCTTGGTGGATCACCTCTAGAGGCCAAACATATGAGTGGCTAACGTTGATCAAAGGAAGGAACAAAACCCCGGTGGATTCAAGTTGGACGCGAAAGGATTTGGAGGTGAACTTGTACATGAGGAAGCTCGATCTTCAAGGGTATGATTTTATTCTTTATCTTTTCGTTTAATTAATAATTGTGCATAAAGGGTGATCCGGGTATATGGTTTGTAAATTTTTTAAACTCTGATTTTACTCGCTTCCACACTTTTTGCAATTTGATTGCGTTCTTGAATATTACAAACCTAACATGGTTCACTAGAGCCACCAAGTGAACCAAAAGGTCAAACCCTAGGGGTGCAAGAAATAATATTTAAATATAACTATTACATTTAAACCTGGGCTCTATTACAAACGGGTCTTCACGCGCTCCTTGCTCCTTTGATCTCTAATTTCTAAAATTAATTCTAACTATTCCTATTACAATACTATTTAAAATAAATAGAAACCTTGATCAGCAGTCAAGGGGAAGTACATAGGAGGGGAATAGAATTTACATTAAGAAAAATTAGAGAAGACGAGGTACTGTGAATTCCCATTTAATAAAACTCATACATTCATGCATCCAACTAAAATAAAATCCAATTATATTGGTCAATAGTCCATAATCAATCCCATTTATTATCATACACATCACCATATGTATCAATAAATAACATTCATCTTATGAATAATAAACATTTAATATATATATTGATATCATTTAATGGGCAAAATTTAGTTAGTATAAAATCTAATTTTTGAATCAAAATAAACTCCTTTATTTTAATCCAAATTTAAATCAAAATAAAACTATTTTATTTTAATTTATCCAATTTTGAATAAAATAAACTATTTTATTTTAATCAAAATCTTTAATCAAAATAAACTCCTTTATTTTAATTAATTATGGAATCCAATTCCATGTAATAAAAAAATCTTTAATTAAAATAAACTCTTTTATTTTAATTAATTATGGAATCTAATTCCATGTAAAAAAACTTTTATTAAATGAAACACGGATATTCTTTCCTATTCACAAATAAACTCCTTTATTTTGAATAATATGAAATCTTATTCCATATTTAAATAAACTCTTTTATTTAAGGAAATTAGGATTCTCTTTCCTATTCACAAATAAACTCTTTTATTTTGAATAATATGAAATCTTATTTCATATCTAAACAAACTCCTTTATTTAAGGAAAGATGGATTTACTTATCTATTCACAAATAAACTCCTTTATTTTAGAAAATAAAATCCAATTTCAACTCCAATTAGTTATCATGGAATCCAATTCCAACTCTAATTAGTTAGCATGAAATTCTAATTAAAATAAACTTTATATTTTAATATTAAAATAAACCTTTTATTTTAAAATTAAAATAAACATTTTATTTTAATTATAAAATAATTAGAATATATATATATATATATATATATATATTCATATATATATATATATATATATATATATAATAAAGTTATAATCCATGTGAATCCTTGAAATCCAAATTAAACAATTAATAATATATATATATATATATATATATATATATATATATATATATATATAAATATATATAAAATGAAAGTCCTTAAAAAAGAGTTAACATGATCTCATTTTTTTTTTTTTTTAATTGCATGACACCGCTAACTTTTCATGAACGTGTTAGCCTTTTTATTCATGACCTCTGCAACCCTTTTTTTATTCACTTGTCACATGATCATGAAAAAAAAAAAAATTTGCGTTTTTTTTTTTTTATTTTATACAACAAAAATTATACTCAAATAAATTGTTCTAAACACATATCAATATACATATCAAATTAAAACAATTAATAATTTGCATAAAGGTTTGGCTCTGATGCCACTGTTAGGTTTGTAATATTCATGTATGCGCAATCAAATTGCATAAAAGTGCTAAGCGTGTAAAATCGAGTTTAAAATTTTTACAAACCATATACCCGGATCACCCTTTATATGCACAATTATTAATTAAACGAAAAGATAAAGAATAAATCATACCCTTGAAGATCGAGCTTCCTCGTGTACAAGTTCACCTCCAAATCCTTTCGCGCTAAATCTTGAATCCACCGGGTTTGGTTCCTTCCTTTGATCAACGTTAGCCACCCAAATGTTTGGCCTCTGAGGTGATCCACCAAGGAATAATAATGATTCAAAAATAAGGGATATTGGCTCAACCCTAGTTTTCTATCTCTATAGAAAGGGCGACTCTCCAACAAATCGAATTATTACGCATATATGATATCCGATATAAGACTCCTCTTATAAAGATATCGTGTAACCTTATTTAATAAAAATAAGGTATTATTTAATTAAACTCTTTTAATTAAATGGGCTCCCTAATCTTATTAGGGATAATTAATTAAACTCCTTTAACTAATTTTCCTCCTAATCCTATTAGAAATAAATGAGAGTACTTATATTAAATTAATTCCTAAACTCTTTTAGAAATTAAAATAATAATAATTGTAATAATATTAATAAGACTCTCTTATTAATTTATATTTAATATTTCTAAAATATTAAATAATAATATTTAAGCTATTTAATTTATTCTATCACCATAGATTAAATTAAATATACTTAACATATTATTACGATTATGCCATTAACTTCTTAAATAATTATTCTTCCTTTTATGGTGTGACCCTTTAGGTTCTCCATATTAAACCTATTGTGAATAAATCAATTAGAATAATTCTAATCTTATTTAAATAAATAAATTAAATAATTAATTTATTTAAATAAATAATATTTATTCTACAATAGGGATAAGCCTCCCTAAATGATCAACGACTTTCCGGATAATATAGATTTCAACATTAATCATTAAAGAACCTTTGAGTAAATAGTTACCGCATAATTCAATCCTTCCACCATACAATGTCTCAATTAAATATAAGACATGGAATTATCACAAGTCTTATTTTATTTAATTATATGTATTTCAATCTTTAAATGCACAACCCCAAATAATGCAAATTAGAAACTCCTTTCTAATTTCATTCTCCTTTTAGCTAAGGACTCACTGGGTTGTCATTTATCGAATCACATAGGACATTTCTCTTCTTTTATTAGAAGTGGTAGATTCTTTATTGATCATACATTATCTCCATGTATAACTTATTATACCCAAGCATACCCTTTGATATACCCTAAGGGTCTTAAGGAATAAGTCAAAGTATAACTCATCTTACACAAGATACTATGATGATCTCAAGTCCAAGGATTACTTGTACTACTATCACTACAGAATTCCTATCGACAGCAAATAAAACTCCATTAGGTATTCCTTAGCGAGCCACGCTCAAAGGAACTTATTCTCTAATAAGCACCTACATACTTCCTTTAGTGTCTCCACACAAATGATCATGAGATCAATCATCCTCATCCAACGAGTAAGTAAGCAACGTATGTACCAATCTATCCGGATTCACTAATCCCCAATTTAGTAATCCAATGATTGGGAACTATTTTAGTTTTAAGCTTTCTAAGAATTTAGATTTCATTAGAATGATCATCATCATTATTCTAAAAGCATTGCTTAAAACTATGGGTTTATCACATATTATAAAAACAAAGATCACGTAGATAATTAAAAGCCTTTAATAAATTAATACTTTTTATTAATAAATGAATAAGATTGTTACAAAGTATATGCTTTATCATCAAACATGATTGGCTTGAGTGCATACTACTTTCAACTATGCCTTGCTTGTATCATACCTCTCCTGTCGAGCATGCCCTTCGAACAATTTCTTGAGATGCTCGATTATCTCATAAGCATCCATCAACTCATGTCAGCTTCAAGCTCAAATGCTCATGGTTGCTAGCATGAGACAACTCACATCCAGAGCATCATCTTGATGCTTCTTGTAAGCATTATGCTCCGCACGTGGTGCAGTATCAGCTGGTACTGCAGGAATGGGCTTTTCAATGACATATAGCTTGTGCTCTTATTTGAGGACAATCCTCAAGTTCCTATGCCAGTCAAGGAAATTAATTCCACTTAGCTTGTCCTTCTCAAGGACTGATCGTAGTGAAAGACTACTTGTATTGTTGTTGTTTGCCATTGATATCTACAATTTATAAGTGCAAAAAAAATAATAAGTCAAATTGCAGAGTTGATATTATGTAATTGATAATAGTACATTCAAAATATACCTCCCACTATTTTATTCAAATTAATAGCCCTCACCATTAATTTGGATAGCATTTTTCAATTAAATCTTTCTAGTGAGCCAAGATCCATATTTCATTATGCCCTAAGTTAGCTTTGGCAAATCTCTTAAAACACAATTATTTAGGTTGACAACCCTTTTGTCAATTATATCATATATAACTCTTGGATAGTTTGGTAAACAACATTTGTTTCTAGTCCATCTAATGGTACCAGCCAAACTCTATGCCTCTAAGTCCACAATCCTATTGAGATAACTTAGTTACGTCAGGCCCAATGATTTTAACAATTTGGATATCACAATTATCCTATCGTATCTTACCTAGATAAATAGGGTACTTTGCTTTGGCAAACCTACATCTATTGATCAAGGTCTTGATGAGTGTTATTCATTGGAAGGCATCTGATTTAGACTTAATAATTTAATGAGGGATTTTATAAAAAAAAAAATTAGATCTCACCAATTTTAATCTTATTAAACATGCATATTATTTATCATATCATATCACATACAAGCATAAATAAAGTGAAAAATAAAATGTGTCACAGTTATGGCCCAATCCACTGTCAATCTTTTCAAGCTAATGAAAGATTGAAGGTCAATCTAAGGTGGTAAAAGATCTTAAAATAAATAGCTTCCTTGGATCTTCCTCAAGCATGTGCCTCCTCTCCATCATCATCTTTCCATCATGTTCTCCATCTTGACATCTTCATCGATTATAGATTATTACATGACATAAAGAAGCCTCGAGTTACATTCGAGGGGATTTAGATGAGAAGAGAATATTACATTAGAATTTATAGAAAGGCACGACATGCAAGCCATATTTCAAAACCAAAAAACCACTAACCTATGCGTCAAAAGGCCATAACTGTGCACCATGCATATCACGTATTTTGATCCACCAAAACACCCATAATAAAAAATCATATATGTCCAGGGGCGATTTAATCATATTAAAACGAATAGCAGTACACCCAGAATTTATCATATATGTCCAGTTTCGATTAATCATATTAAAACGATTCTTCATGCTTCTAATCCGATTAGAACAGTTATATTGTTATTCCACTAATTAAAGATACGATTAACAGTATCAACATATATATTACCAGAATACACATACAATGGAAAATCATATATTCAATTTCATATTGGTAAACATGCATCATATTATATATCATATATATCGAATACAATTAAAACACGTAATCTGAATTAATCTTTTCGCAAGTAGCTTTGATACCACTGTAGGGTTTCGACACAGAAACGCAGCGAAAATAAACCAATTTAAAGCAATTCCGAAACCCAAAACAGGATCCATGCAAAAACAATTAACTCAGTGGTTAGAAATTATACCGATTGTGATACTGAAATTGAAGCGCTCGAATCTCCAACGTAATCCAAATGAATCGCGCCTCTACGGTATCCACACGAACGCTCCGAGAATCGTTCTATGATCTGCAGAAAAAGGAACCGTAGTACTAGCCACCAAGGATGAGGATTTTCAGAACTTATTTCTCTCTAGTCTCTCTCTAAGAGCGGCTAGGGTTTTCATTTTTTGAATAATACCTAAAATGGCTGTTACATATCATATATATAGCCATTAAAAAATATTATTCAAAAACTAATTTAATAAAATCCGAATATATATATATATATATATATCTTAATTAAGTCTTACTTAATTAATATACCTATATATAATTATCCCATTAATTTAAATTGTAATTTAAATACTATCAATCATATTGATATATTTAAATATTTATAATTTAAATTAATTCCCTTTTAATTACGTTCTATGTGTGTGACCCTATATGTTATTATTACATTGGCAATAATTTTAAATTATATTATAAAATTATAAACAGTGAGCGGCATCTAGTAATGCATCACTGCTACCTAAGTAATAATAAGAACGATGATTCGATGCAACCATTTCGTGACCAATGTTTCAATGTAATTTAATCCTTTTAACCTTAATATCCTAGATTAAACTCGAGTCATGGAATGTGTCATACTCTTCATAATTTAATCGAAGTTTTCTTGATCAATGTGTGTATCAGTATGTGAAACAAATCACTATTTGAGCATGGCTATGCATTTCATAGTCCTACTCAATCAAGAGGCCTATGGATATCACCCCTATTATATAGGATGGTTAAATTCCATCTAGATCACTCATATTCCTCACACGATTCATGATGTACCCAATAATCACCTTTATAGTCCACCCTATTAAAGGTGACATTTGATGATATTAAAGTACATAAATTCCCGTGTAGTAATATAGTGATTTCAGATCGGAGGACCATTACATCAATGTCACTATGAGAATTGCTAATGACACTTCGCATAATGATCCATATAGAATTCTCATGGTGGGTCTGTCCAGTACATTGTTCTCTAACATCTACCTATGTATTGACTTAATATCTCATATATTTATGACCAATGAGATTTGGTCATCAGTCAATCCACATACTAGTCTCAATGCATTACTATTGTCCCATCAACAATAATACTCGACTTGGGACATTTAAGAACAATGATACTAATTATAATTATATAATCTCATGTTCAAGTCACATACTTGAAACTATATAATTTGTATCACTATTCTAAGGAATTTTATTATGTTAACATTTATATAACGCAGTAAATAAAACCATAATAAAATCATTCATTTATTCAATCAAATATAATATCAAAATGTTAAGCAATTATATAAAATAATTGGTCTCTAGGGTATAAACTCTAACAGATACTCCATCCTCAAAAGCATGTCCAGAAATACACCAAGATTTTGTCCTAAAAAATAAGTCTAAAGTACACAAACTAAATGTGAAATATGACATGCATAATAATTTAACCCAAAGTGCACATATCCCCGTAAGAACATTCCACTCTCAAGTTAATTACGCTATTTGTGTGGGTGCAAATATTATTGGAACAGTTTTTATTCTCTCTCCTCTAATTTGCCAACCTTAAATTTGTCAGTCCATTGTACTCTTAGACATCTTTTTGAGGACACAAGTAGTAACCAACTGATCTAATCACACATTGAGGCCCCAATCATGCACATTTAGAAGAACTTTATGGCTGACTGTTGCATCGTAAAAATCATGTATTGTGAACATTGCACATTGTCAAAGTCATTCATAGTGGTCTTTGAATTTTGATACAGAGCACAAAGCATTGATCCTTGTGTAAAATCAATTCAAAATGACCTTAAGAAGGAATTGAAAAAAGACATGGGAATAAAGACTAGCAACTGACCACCACTGACAAAACACTCATTTTCTTTTATTTTTTTCATATTGTCGTATACAATTGAATTTGAAGTTGTAATAAACACATCCTATATCACTCGTACAACTTTCTTTCAAACACATTATTCTTGGTACAAATGTTTCTTTAAATTTTTATTAGCCACACCAAGTATATATCTTAAAACCAAAAGTTCATAATAACAATATCAAAAAAGTCCTTGTTAAATTAGATTCATTTTTTGATAAACAAAAATAGTTTATAAAAGAAACTGTCAAAACAGGGACAGACCCATGCACATGAGTATATAAAAGGCTCAGGAGAAAATAATATGACAGTATCAATACAACCAATGGCAATGCTCCGAATCCTAATTTTTTCAACTCATCAGCTTTTGCGACCAATCTCGCACTATGCCCACATCATAGGTTGGGTACCTAGTTTAATAATGGCACTTAAAGGTAATCCTAGAGAAAGAAAACAAATTACCTTCTTTTTTATTTAAATGGATTTTTCTTTGTTATTTTTTTATGGGGTTTGAAACCAGCTTGAACTTATTCCTCAAGACTTCTGCCATTTCTCCCACCTTTAGGTGAAACATGATACTTGTTTTTTTCTCTACTGTTTAACTTGAAGAGTCGATCTTAACACCACAATTAAAAATTTTCTTGGGTTAAGGAATTTTGAAATAGGATTCCAATAAAAACATTAAAATTTATAACTGATTTTTTGAGTTAAATTTTCCTTTTTCAAATTCATATATGGGAGAGTTTATAGGTTAACATACCTTAATTTAAAATAAAAAAAAAGAAAAAAAACATAGTGGCAAATATTTTTAAATATTTTAACCTTATTATGTTTTTTAGTAATTAATACTATAGCAGTTCCAGTAATAATGTCAGCTAAGCTTTTAGAATGCCTAAGAAAATGACACGAGATTGAGAAAAACAAACATTTATCCTTTTCTTATAATTTGAATGTATAGTCGTGCATAGAGGAGAAATCAAAGTAATAAAAATAATATTGAGTAAAAGAACAAAAATAAATTGCAGCAATTATCATACCCAGGAATTTCTTGACTGAGCTCCATAAGGATGCACCACCTTTGATTCCAAAGCTTGAAGTCTCATGTTGATTAGAGATGCCTTTAAATGTCTCTGGAAAAGTAACGGGACAGGGGAATGAAATCGATTATCAAATCAATTACAACTATCTCTTTTAGCATGGAATATTTCAGCTTTCTTGTTCACCTAAACTGTTTAAAGTTTTACGCTACCTTGTGACAATATCAGGGTATCCATTTGTTGTAATAAATATGTGATCTTCAGTCAGGCGCTGGAATATTGCATGCTACAAGAGAAAGTTGTCCAAAATTATATTGAAGCATCAGTAGCAAAGCCATCACAAATAAAAATGAACAAGCATACCTACTCCACCACGAAAATATATCGAACATCTATCTTCATGACCAATTTCTCTAACAAATTCAGGTCACCAAAAATAGCATAACCAGAAGATCCACATGTAAAACAGTCTACATATATGCCAAATGGGGTTGGTCTACCTTCATTTAACTAATATTGAGTTGGATGATAGCTATACATACACTGATACAGAATAAAAACCATTAAATTCTTTTAAAAAGAAGAAGTACTTCAAACAGCCTAGCGTAAATTTACGATGAGGAAGCAATAAATGCACTATGCCATAACTGAAAATCAGTACGCACAATAGAATGCAATGACTAGAAACACTTTTAGTTGATGTATAGATTGAATGACTGAGCCAAGTCTATTCCAAATAAGAGACAATGTATACAAGTAATTAGCAAAAATTGTAATCTCATAGACTATCTTCAATCATCATCTAGTTTTTTCCACAAAAATTTCTAAGAATATTTTTAATTCGTATCATCTACCGATGATATGAACGAGCATATGAAAGAGCCTCCATCGACTTATAGTTAGTATAAACTCCTGTACCTTGCAATCAGCAAATGATTTTCGGGGGAGATGTTAGCTGGGACATACTTTACAAGTTGGAATTCTAAACCATGTTCCTTGAGCAACATAAATCTCCCCATGTCGATTATATCTTTGCACATGAAGCCAAGTCTTGCCTTTTCTACAAAGACTCATGTTCTTCAAAATTCCTTTGACTCAAGATATATCAAAATCCCGCCACATTCTTCCTTCCCATTGCTAAAACAAAGGAAAAGATGTCACATAAATAATTTAACACTCCATCTGTCCAGAATAAATAATAAAAAGGGAAAGAAAAAGAAATAAAGATGGCATTAGTATCTTAGTTGTTTGGAAATTTTAAGAAACGAAATATTTGTCAAATTTTGGCAAAACAGTTGTAAAATGATTACATTATCCCCGGATGTGAGGTTCTATCAACAACACCAGATAGGCTCTAACCATGATCTCGTGATCTAGCACCCAAATGTAAACTATGTAATTGCATGGAAATCTTCTTTGAAATCCCCAGAGTTGACATATATTGCTAATCTACAGGTCAGCCAAATTCAGCGCAAGTTATAATACGAGGAAATTTAAATTCAAACAAGAACAAATTGCCTTAATTGTCACTGGTTAAATAAGAGGCATATATCACTCATCTACAGGTCAGCCAAATTTAGTAACTATACAAGGACACTTGAAATTCAAATAATAATAGATTGCCTCTGTAGTCATTTGTTTATTAGGGGTAGGATAAAGAGATTACTTATGTAATGCTTCCACTGACAAAGATGATGGCAGCATGTTGCTAATGCTAAGCCTCTCAGGTAACAAATTATCCACCAGCTTATGAAATACATTGCATTTAACCCCTTATAAGTCAAAAAAAAGTTAAAATTTTAGTTATTGTCAAACACTAAATAATAACAAATGACTTATAAGTTAGTTTGACCAACTTATAAGTTATTGACAAACACCCACTAATTCAACATATAAAGAGAAATTGATATTTGCTTATAAAAAAAGTTTATAAATAATAGGAATTTCCATTGTTCTACAAAAAAATATCATTTCTAAAAGAAAAATAATTATTTTTAAAAAAAGAATCTACTTTTATTTTTCTTTGATAATAATATAAAATATATAATATATTCTCAAGTTTATCGTTATCATTTTATTATCATATCACACTCTTAAACTAATCATATATAATCGTTAAGAATTTATATAAAATTAAAATATATCTTTAATATTTATAAATTAAATAAATAAAAATTATTTTTGTGGAATGAAGAGGAGAGTATAATATTTTGTAACTCCAAGATTGTTGAATCCAAACAGAATGATTATTAGTACAATTATTTTTATTATGACTGTTGTTATTATTTTTAGTACAATTATTATTATTATCTTAATTTAAGGCAACGTGTTAATAGTCGATGCAAAAAGTTGTATAAAATATGTAACGAAAATAAAAATTGTTACCAATGAATGTGGTCTATATTAGGCAACGAAATATAGCAACAAAAAAACTTTCGTTGCCCACGATGAGAAGGAATCGAGTGGTTAAAAATTTTGCAACGAATTTTTAAAGAATTTTTTTTTCGAATTTTGTAACTACTTATGAATTTCGTTACAAAAAGTGAAAGTCAGACACAATCTGCAACAAAGGATAAGTTTCGTTGCTAAACATACACTTTTAGCAACAACTTATAAAGTCGTTGCTTGAATAATCGTTGCCAAAGCCCCATTTTTAGCAATAAAAAAACTTTCGTTGCCCACGATGATGGGAAATCAAGCGGTCAAAAATTTTGTAACAAAATTTTTCCCGCCAATGAATTAGCAACGAAATGTTGCAACGACTTATGAATTTTTTTGCAAAAAGTGAAAGCCTGACACAATCTGCAATGAAGGATAAATTTCATTGCATAACATATACTTTTAGCAATGACTTATAAAGTCGTTGCCCGAAAAATCGTTGCTAAATGCCCATTTTTTTGTAGTGAATATCATATGAATAAATCATTCATTTCTTAGATATGCTGAAGCTATAGCAATAAATTTACAATAATTGGTAATTCAAGTTTAGGTTTGGTATAATATATCAAAAGTAATTCAAGATATGAATCTTGTTCAACTAATTAAAACAGGGTTTAGTATCTTGCGAAAGTAATTATGGTTAGAAAACTTGTAATAAAGAAATAAGTTAGGTTTAAATATTTTCCTGAGTAAAGATCAATCAAGCAATGCTACTCAATTCGTTAATAAATACCTAAGATGTTTATTCATATAAATCTAACACATTAGTATTGATAATAATAATCAAATACATAAACTAGTTATGTTCAGGTTAAGTTTGATAGGGTTTCGGTGTCCAAAAACTTTATCGGGTAATTAATAAGTTAATAAATCGGTTAAAATTAATTTATAAGCTTTATGATATTTTTAGATAATTTATATATCTTTTATAATAATTTTGGAAGCTTATAACAATTTTTAAGTATTTATTTATCCATTAAATGATTTTTAAATTATTTATTTCTATTTTTAAATAATTAATATTTACTTAGAATATTATAAATATCTTGTTTATTATTTTAAAATAATTTATTATGATTTTTAAATCATTAATATTATTTTAAATAATTATTTATTATTTTTAAAGAATTATTTATTATTTATAAATAATTATTTTAATTAATTTATTATTAAATTAATTATTAATAATATCCAAATAAATAAAATATTTATTGAATTTATGTAAAAATATTAAAAGTTAATTAAAATAATTTTTAAAATTGTTTTTATAATTATTTATATTTATTTATCAATTATTTCTAATTTTTATTAATTTATTTATTAGAAAATATTTTGTGTCTGTAGCTAATGCCCTATAGTGACAGAGACTGTCGCTATAGGTGTTCTTGAGTTTCTTGGAATTAGTTGGTCATGGCCTAGAAGTTACTTTGACCTTAATCTAATTCCCTACTATTAAAGATTTTGGGTTTGGAAGTGTATGGATGTTATAGTACTCGTGCAATAATACAACAACATTCCAATTTCACGCTTTAACCTATATATAACAAGAAGTTATAGAGGTTCAAAGTCACTGTCAGAGTTGTTCTTGAGTTTCTGGGTAACCCAAAACAATGGTCATGGTTGGTCAACGGTTTTGTGGCTTCTAGATCTTTCAATTCGTGTGATAGATTTGTGTTTTGTTTGTTGTAATATGTAGTCTATATATCAAGGTACATATATGTAACACTGATTTGGATTGAGTATGTTTCTAAGGTCTAGATCTATGTTGGTCAAAGTACAGCCACAGGTTGTTCTTCATGTTCTTCTGTTTTCTAGGTAACCCTGAAAACAAAGTCATGCTCGGTTAACAACTTTTGACCATTAATTCTGGTAATCCTAAGAATTGATTAAACATTTAAGTGTTAAAGATATGTAGTATGTATAACAGGCTATCAATTGATTACTATTAGACATCATAACATCAAAGAGAAAGCGATTAAAAGGTTGGTCAAAGTAGCCGGTTCAACCTGTTCTTGAGTTTTCTGGGTAACCCAGAAAAATGAACTTCATAATTGGTCAACCACTTTTGACCACCTATATCATGCAATATATGGTTCCAATGAACATGATTTCTTTTCCAGATTAAAGACCTCATGTAATACTACAACTAGCATATAATTAACAGTCCTAACTATTAACATACACGAATCTACAAGCTCTGACATTCGACTGTCAGACCTGTTTTTCCAGATTTTCCAATTTGCTTAAAACACTAGTTTTATGCATCTAGATTTTATAAAAACAAGTTCTATCAACTTAGCATACTTTCTAACATGTTATTACATATATCTAAACATCTAAACAACAAATTAAACATAGCACCAAAGATCTAAGTTAAAATTAGGGTTTGCTATCACCAAGGCTTGTTTTGGTATGTTTATAAGAATGTATAGGCTTAGAGAATTTGTGGGTTTGGCCAGAGGATGTGTTTCTATTTATAGACTTAAGCATCTTAGAGTTTTTGGTCTTTTTCACCAATTTGCCTCCACAAAGATATGTTGCTAAGTTACTTGTGCTGCTTGGGGAAGGTTCCCAGACCATGTGCACTCTTGAAACTTGGTTTGGTGACTCCTAACCTACTTCACTACACCAAAAATAACCTCTAGTGAAGGATAAATCCTTCATAAGACATACTATATCACTCACAAGAGATTTATTGTGAAGAAATATTTTCTTCACACGATTGCTTACATTAGACCTCCTCGCAATTCGGTATACATCGCTAAGTAGTAACTAAATGTTTTTTGTAAATGATATATTGTGAATAATTTTTTTATTCACAAACTGTAATTGGTAATGGAATATTGTTATTTAGTGAAAGATTGGTTTCCTACACAAATAATATTTTAAGAAGGACTATTTGAAATTAGTGAATAACTTTATTCCCTCACAAATAATATGTTATTAAAAACAAATTTATTTAACGAGAGAAATTTTCCTTCACTAATTATAAATTGAGAATGTATCTTCAAATTAGTGAGGAAAATAATCCTTCATTGATGACTAACTAATTAACTAAAAAAAATTTAGTGAGGGAAATAATCCTCCATTAATGTTCATTTCTTCATTATAATTTCTCATTAAAATATAAATAACAAAAATGTGCACGTAAATTTTATATATACTAAATGAGAAACTAATTATTATATCATTTCAAAAGTATATAATGTATACAAAGCTAGTATAGCCAATATACACACTAAAATTACAAGACTTGTTACCAAAAGCAAGTGCAATATCACCTACAATATGTATCCACAGATATTACACAATGATAAAAACTCTAGCTCTAAAGCGTAGTAATTGTTAGCTCCTCATTATCTTCATCTTCAAGTAAGTCAAGATTGAGCCTTTAACTTCATTTTGCAAAAAAGTATCAAAACCCCATCAATAGTACAAGAAAAGTATCCCTTCCAGCGTTCTCTCCTCATTTTCAATAGATCTTCCACTTTTTCCCTAAATTTCAGGTTTAGCAAGCAGAGTCTTAGAAACTAGGCTAAAAAAGTATTATAAAAATAGAGAGATGTATTTTATGATCAAACTCGATCAGTTGAAGGTGAGAGCATATAGTGTAAGGAAATTTAGTTAATAATACAACACATACTTGTGCACTTCTATCTCACTGAAGAACTCCTGCCTCTCACGGAATCTCTTTTATCTCTCTTCCTTCATTTTCTGCTCAAATTTTTCAAGTTGTTTTGATCTCCTACCTATCCTATGTTTCTTGATTAATTTCAAACGATCCATATCACTTGTAATTGGTTTGAAGAAATCATTCAGAATATCACTGCCACAATTTAAAGGTTACAAGATAAAAGAAATCAAAGGTGTAAGAAAAAATATAACAAAGTCAGATAGTACTTATAAAATAAGAGATATAATTATATAAACTAAAAACAACTTGAAGACAAATCAGGAATTAATTACTTTCTGAGACGATTTTGCAGCTCCAGCAGTTGAAGCTTCTTTAATTCAATTACACTTCTACTTTTTTATAAGAAATTTTTGGAAGAACTAACATTATCATGTACAATCATTTTCATAAAGAGTGGGTCACATGCCACACAAAAGACATCAGCATAAATTTTATAAGCAACATTTACTGAGATAACCATAAAGACATCAGCTTAAACTTCTCTTCTCGAGTAACTATCAAAGATTTGACTTTGATATATCCAGGTGTATCAGATAACCATAAAGATTAAATCATACCCCTCTGCAAGTATATAAAGTGATCAATTTTATTATACCCTATATTATGCATAATACTTAGAATGCGCGCAATGGCCGAATATACGACCAAAAATTCTACCCCTTTTATAATAAAAGGTCGTTCTTTTCAGTCTCTGAATCAGAATTTGATTTAACAATGAAATACAATGATTTCAATTTCTAATCACTTCTCTTCTCATACCTATCAAGTTTTCTTTTTCGATCTAGCCGAAACAACTGGCATTGATCTATCAATAATAATTGAATTCTCTTCTCTTCTCTTCTCGAACCTATCAAGTTCTAACAAATGTTCGTCTAGCCAAAACAATTAGCTAAGACATGCTTCAACACAATTAAACAAAAGACATAATTTAACTGTACTATTTGAAATCAATAATAGCTTCTACGGATGTGAATATCCAATAACAGTTATTTTGCAAGTATATTCTCAGAATCAATAATTCAATTTCAATTAATAACCATGCACTAACTGCTAATAATCAACAATAAATTATTGGACGTGGTCTAATTAACAATAATTAATCACCATAATAATTAAACAATATTAACTCAAGGTTGAGTTAAGGAAACTTGCCTTCTCCGCTGATTACAACTACACTAAATACTTATCTGCGTTTGAAAGACCTATAATCACAATATCGGTCTCACAATTAGCACAATAATTCATAACACGCATCACTGTAATTTATAGGCACATTACCACATAGCTACATCAGTGTTTATAACCTATATAAACACTTATCAAGTCTAACTAGTTCGGTTTGGTTGGACTTCAGTCTATTCTCGGTGTACTGGTCATCCTATCTGACAATTAACACTTAAATTGTCAACTAAAATCGATCTCTAAGCTTCAATATTATTTTAAATAAGTCAAATATCATTAATAATATTTTTCGGAAGCTTTTAATAATTTTCAAACAATTATTATATATTATAATAATTTTTCAAACACTGAAATCATTTTTAAATGATTTAAATATCAAATAAATCCATCCTCATTAATATTTAATAATATTAAAATATTATTGACATACTTGTCAAAATATTTAAGTTATTTATAATAACCTAAAATATTTTTAAATCACTAATATTCTACTTAAATGATTTTTAAAGTAATTAAAATCATTTTAAACCATCACCATTAATATTAAAATATTAATGATATTATCATCAAAATATTAAAAGTTATTGATTATAACTTAAAATATTTTTAAATCATTTTTTCTCATTTTTAAATGATTTTTAAAACAATAAAATCATTTTTTATCATTTATTTAATATAATATTTAAATAAATTAATAAATCATTAATATTAAATTATTAATGAGAATTCTCCAAAAATATTGAAAATTATATTTTATAATTCCAAATATTTTCTAACACTTTATTCTCATTTAAAATGATTTTAAATCAATAAAATCCTTTTAACTTATTTATAATTACATAAATCTAATATCATTAATATTAAATTATTAATGAAATTTTTTTAAACATATTAAAAGTTACATTTTATAAATCAAAATATTTTAAACACTTTATTCTTATTTAAAATAATTTTATATATTTAAAATCATTTTTCTCTAATTTATTTCATATACTAATTAAAAAAAATTAAATATCATTAATATTCAAATAATTATAAATATTAATGAAAAATATCTCAATTAATCAAAAATTATTTTTCATAATTTAAAATAATTTTTTAAACCATTTTTGGTAATTTTTATAATTAATTTCTATTTTTAAATAATTTTCAGAAAATTAGAAAATTAATATATTAAAAATCAGTGTTATAGGCCTTTAGCGACACTTTCTGTCGTCTTAGATGTTCTTGAGCCTCAAGAACACTGTCAGACCAGTCTCAAGGGTGCACGTTTGACTGGTTATAATTCTATGTACATTCATGTTCTGGGCTTGCTTGAAACTCGACCTTGTAGTGTTTATGTAACACTACAAGTATCAACAATAATTTAGTTCATAACTTAATCTACCAACAAGATCCAACGTCCCAAAGTAGCTGTCAGACATCATTTGGGTTTCCCCAGAAACCCAGAACTTCGACTGGTCACTTTCATGCTCGATTATTAAGGTGTTCTTGTTATGGTTCATGTTCTTTAATGGTTCAATGTTATAGTCCTTGTGTCAAGGAACATTACTAAAACAACAGATCGGTCTAACAACAATAAAATCATAAGTTACAACTTGGTCAAGGGCTGTCAGAAACATTGCTTCTACCGTTTCTGAGTTTTTCTAGAAACTACCATCGTGATCGACAAGCCTAGTTTGACTGTCCACTATGATCGATCAGTTTCTTATTTAAAGGATCTAAAGCCATATATTTAAAGAACACATAACAGGCTACAAGATGGATATAAAAACAACATCAAATCACTTACAAACTGACAGATCTGGACGTTGCAAAACCTGTCAGACACTGATCTTACACTTTCTGGGTTACCTAGAAAGCTTCGTTCATGCTCGGTCAACGGGTTTTGACCGTTTATATCTTATAATATGGACATCTAACGACCCTGATTTGACTTGCAGAACAAAGACTACATAACAAGCTATAGATTCCAACTTTAAAACAACAAAAATCATAAACAAACAAGAATCTATGGCTCCTGACATTTGCTTGTCAGACCAAAAATTTGTTCTTGGACAGTTTTTGAAAAACTCAATTTTAAAGAACTTTGATGCTATGGATCTATGGTATATCACCATAGATCATCATAAAACATCCCCTAGCACATAGATAAACACATAAACACTAAATTTTACAAAGCATAAAAGGTTAAAATGAAACTTAGGGTTTATACCTTCAAGTTCAATTTTTGATCTTTGATCTCCTTATCAGATATTGGTGTTTCTATAGTGATTTAGTGACTGATATTCTTTCTATATTCGGAGGTTTGGTTGAGAGAATGAGTAATTAAGAGTTAGAGAGAAAAATAAGTGAAATACTGGACAAGAGTTAGAGAGAAAAATAAGTAAAATACTAGACATTCTCTCTCTCTAATCTATATATATTACATAGATGCATGAATGATCTGATCCTGCTGTCAATTGGTTGTTAATTTGCTGATATTTGAATGTCACAAAGTCAATATATTAGGTTACCTACTAAAGGTGTTGGCAAATATTGCAAGTTAACTAATAAAAATATACAAAGGTACTTTTGTCATTTGCATTATCATTTTAATGGCATACTTGACAATTGAACCAACCCTTAAGGTTTAACCCTTAGGGTTTAACCCTTAGGTTTTACAACTTTAGTTTTCTAGGATTTTCTAATTACGGTTTTTAAATTAGAAAATTAAGATTTCAAAACTATAATTAGGGTCTCCTAATTAAATTAGGTTTTCCTAATCATATTAACGTGTAATAAACACAGTAGGCTTGCCAATTAAGATTAGGGTTTCCTAATTAGGGTTTAGGAATCCCAGATATGATATTAGGGTTTCTCTGCATACGATTAGGGTTTCCAACTATGCGTTAGGGTTTATAATCCTGAGATTAGGGTTTCTAATCTCTTATCAGGGTTTATAAATTTTTAACCTTATCCGATCAATCATTTGATCAAAATCTCTATACGGTACAAACACGTACTTATCACTATAATTATTTTGATTATATTTTTCTATCAAATCCCTATCCAAAAATTAGGGTTAGGGTTTCTAAAGCTGTTAAACACAGCTCTACTTTAATTTCTCAGTCAATACACAAATTGACTAATTCTCGAGACTCGTATCATAGATACATAGTACAATATTAACAGTCAATATCAATATTAAATAAAAAAAATTATTTGAAAAATTCAGATTATTCGAAATCCCAAGTTATTACATTCAGTCGTCCTTAAAAGGATTCCGTCCTTGGAGTCACCGCTTTCTTATTCTCTACAATCTTTTAATGTTGTAGCATCAATTCATTTTTATCAACACAATATTAAATTGTGTCTCAAATTCTAACTTGTGATTTGAATCTATAAAAGAAAATAATTCACAGCAATATCTAACCAAGATTACTCGCGTAATTTAAATTCAAAACGAAATTGTTACCTGCTACCACCTCTTGGGCAGCCACAGTATCATGCACCATCATGTTGAATGTACGGGCCGTTGGTCTTCCTGGCTATGCAGGTCCTCGAATCGCCAAGGTTCCGCTACCAGGTCCCTTGTTGGCATTTCCCCTTTCTGTATTTATGTACGGACAATTCTGGACCAGATGATCGGTCGATCCACATGCAAGACAACCTTCTACCTTCTTTGGAATTGGACACTCGGGAGACATGTGTCCCTCATGGCCATAGTTGAAACAAACTCCTTTTTTCTTCAAACAACCTCCTTGATGATGCTTCCCTCAAACTACACACAGCGTACCCTTCCTCCTACTCTCTTTTAGATTATTTTCTAAATTAACATTATCATCCCTCTTACGTTTATTAAAATCCCTGCCTCCATTAGCACATATCATATTATTTCCTTCAGCCTCCTTTCTTTGTTCTTGACTATTCATTAATACATCTTCAATTTCTCCCTCAGCGATAATGGCTTTTTCTAATAAAGTTGAAAATGATTTAATTTTCAGCTCATCTAACTTCTCGAGTACCAACGATTTCAATCCATTCCTAAAACATCGTGCTTTAATCTCCTCAGTGTCCACTCGATGAGGAGCAATTTTTTGTTAACTCATTGAACTTGAAAAAATATTCTGTCACCGTCATATTTTCCTACTTCAGATTCAAAAATTGATCTTCCATATTTCTCTTTAGACCTCCCTTCCTTGGCGGCATTATCTGATAAAAATCTTACATTAATTCTCCTTCTCTACACAGATCCTTATTAATAAGACAATAAGAATTAAAAATTTCTCATATAATCGCATATTTATTCAAATAGCACACAATACATTTAGCACTTAACACATATATAGCACTATCCCTTTTTAAATAATATTGGGATTAACAACACAACTTTAAACAAAAGTTGTAATTCTCTGACTTTAAATAAAAAAGTCATAATTCTCCATTTACACAACTATTCCCAATTTATCAAACTTACCACACCTAAGGGTTCAGGAACTTGCCACAATTATATGAGTGTACGAACTTATCCTAGTCAGACCATAGATGTCCATTCGCTGAGGGGTTCAAAACATCTCATATAATTATGAGTCATGAACTTACCATAAGTATGAGTTTTAAGAACAAACAAATTAATCGTAATCTTTTATTCGTATATAAAATAAAGATTTCATTCATACAAATATATATATATATATATATATATATATATTTACATATGTTCACACATCGTTCTCGATATTACAACCGATAATATCACACACTATCAAAATATGTTATCGCTTAAACTTAAGCTATCTACCGTCCACTGCCTTCACCAGTCTTTTTCTTGCTGGGACACTTGTTGAACTGTGACCCGTTCTCCCACATGAAAAACACTTCCTCATATTCGGCTTAGGGTAATGTAGGAAAATATGTCCTTCCTGCTTTCAATTGAAGCACATGTTCTTCCACATCATGCATTCTCCCGCGTGAGTCTTCCCATACTTGTTATAGACTTGCTTCTTCTTTGGGTTTGAATTTTCAGAATTATCATTGTCGTTGTCTCTCTTTCTCTTATTCTTGTCCTTTTTATGCTTGATTGTTTCTTCAGACGATCCACTACCTTCAGTCTTTATACTTTCCAGCTATGCCTTCAACTCGTTCCTTTCTTCAGTCATTTCACGTAACGCTCGCTCCGTCTTCTACAACTCCTCTAAGAGAAATACTTTACTCCGGAGTTCCTGGACTTCTGTAGATATTTGATCTGGTTATCCTACTTTGGTCTTACTTTCTTTCTCCACCTTAGCTTCTTCGGAATCTGCCTCCTCATCACCACTCAGATACATCTCGGGATAATAAACGTGATCACTCCCCAGATTAACCATAGATTCATCTATTCCCACCTTCTCAACTTCTCATCTTTCCCCACCATACCTTTGCGCTGGCACCTCGGCTACTGTCTTTGGTGCAATAGCCGCTAGCATCTCCACACTCATTTCATCTTCTCCAGACATCCTACTATCAGTTTAAATAACTTGATTAATACTTCACCAGTATGAAATTCCCACACTATGTGTCCACATATCTTACTATCCATACGCTCTATCAATCTCTCACTTAGTACTCTAAATGAGTATTCTCTATCTCGCTTATGGTTATAATCCTAGGGTTTGTTGATTATATCACGTTCTAATAACCTAATGTTTTTATCATGACTTGTTCATTGGTACTAAATTCTTTATTGTGAATTTCAGGATATTTTTTCAAGAATTGTTTGATGGATTATTCCAGAAGAATTAAGTCGATTTGAGTCTTAAGAAAAATATATAATGTAAGACCCCAACTTATTATTAATGAAATTTAATTTTCTCTATTTATTATTTTGAAATAGTAAGGGTTGATGTGATTAATGTGGATAGTTAGGGGTAAAATACGCAAATATTTCAAAATAAGCAAGTGGTTATAAAATATTCATTGTTGTTTGGAATATTCGTTTGGTCGTGGAATATTCAGATCGTCGAGAATATTCGTGCGACGAAGCAAGACCAATATGTGGGCCCCATAACGAAAGCGATTGGATGAAGAAAACGACAAATATAAGTTGGTTAAAATAACGGCGTGAAGTGTTTCTGAAGTAATATCTTGTTAAAATACTCGATGGTTAAAACACAAGTAGACACCACGGTATTGCACCAATTATTGATTCTTACGTAAGAAGGCACTACTCAATAATGGTTACAGAATAATTCGCGCTCAAGATTTTATCGAGTTAATAATTGCTTTGCGTTGATATTTTATATTCACATTGTTTCAATAATTGTCATTACACAATATTTTTCATTATCGAAGCTAATAATTCATATTATCCAATAATATTATTAGATAACATTATTGGCAATTTCTAGAAAGTTCTGTCTAAGGAGAGGTTTGGTCACCTAATCAAGCGCCAAGAAGAGAAATTCTTATTGAAAGCCCCTCTTCCCTGAACCGCGCACATTGTCAATATTGTGATTCTCATAATATTATTTGTGAATAATTAATTATTGATTCATATGATGAGGAAAATATTAATTTTATGTGGATATAGATGGAGAAAATTTTTAATGTGACAATTGTTGAAAATTGAAATTTTATCTTTTTCTCGATAAAATAATTCATTTAAATATATTATTATATTTTAATAATATAATAATGGTGATATTTTTACAACGAATGTGGGATATATGATTATACGAGGAGGAAGAGTATTTTTTTGTTGCAATAAATGTTTAAAACATGTTAAACATGTCGGTGGACCCCATTTATCGATCGAAATTTGATTATAAATTTAAAATTGCCCGCTTGTGGATTTCTTGGTTAATTTACATTTGGAATTTGGAAAACTTTCTTCGCAAAGTTGTAGAGAATTGAATTTCCTATAAAAATTCACGAGATTCAATTTTTTCGATAAAAGGGCTATTTATTGTGAATTATTGAAGTTCCAAGTCTCAAATAATTGATTTTTGGAAGTTTTAATTATTATTTTAAAGAAAAACATTTTTTTTGCATTTAAGTGGGCTAACATGTGATATTAATTGCTGAAATCAGATCTTCAAAGATGGGCTAAGGAAATTTATTATATATATTAATATTTTATTAAATTTTCTCGCTTTGTGTTCTAAAGCATTTTCCTATAAATAGGTGCTTAGGTTAGAATTGAAAATCACACCGTAAACTCAAGTTTTCTCTCTATATTATCGAGTTTATTCTTGTGAGTATTTTGAGTATACTTTGAGTATTGTTAGATTCGCGTAAGTTCCTTCAAAGACTATACCCTTATTCCATTAGAAGTACTAATCTTTCGAGGTAAGGGATGTTATTTTCTTCTCAAATGATATTATTTCTTCAATATCATTATGTTTGAAATATTGGTTGGAACTTTTATCAAATTTGGAACTTTTTTCATCTCTATTCATGGTTACTATTCATGAGTTACTATTCACGAGTTACTATTCACGAGTTACTATTCACGTAGTACTATTCATGAAGCGTGAAGATGTTTTTTGTGGAATTTCTATCTTTTGGTGTCTGAGTTACTATTCACGATACTAAGACTATTCACGATATCTGACTATTCAATAAAAATGAAATTTCTTCTTTTGTCCAAAATATCTATTCGGATACTAGCTTTGATTGTATCCATGTTTTGATCATTCTTGAATTTTACACCACTATGATTATTTTTGAGGTATTTTGAACATGGATAAAACAAAGTACGAATCCTTAATCCTTAATCCTTGTCATTTTGTTTCACCGGATTCGCTTTCTTTAAAAAATATTTTCATCATCCTCGCCTTAAATGATGATATTATTGAATATCTTTGGCTCAGTAGTGCAAAGATGAATGATTTCTCAAGAATATCTTTGGGTCAGTAGTGCAAAGATGAACAGTGTTTAGATGAACATGACCAACTCGATGAATATCATCGCCTCAGTAGTGCAAAGATGAATATTTGATTCCGTATGTATATTGATTGATGTTACAGGGGATAAAAGATAGACGATGAACTTTTAAATTCATACATGAAGATAGTAGTTTGCATTCTCTACTTAACTCTTCTAATGAATTATTATTTCCACTCGCTAATATTGATTTAAAATTTGTCATCTATTGTATTCTATTAGATTTTTCCCTCGTTGAAGACTAACGGTAATTTGTTGTATATTATCTTAGTCATAATATTCTTTATCGGGCTAGTTGAGCTCACCCTTTTCCTTTTTGTTCCATTTTTCTTCTCGTGAGGCGAGAATATAGCGAAGTACGAGCCTGGGTATGGAATGAAGGTTTTAGAAAGGATTGTTTAGTAGTCCTCACCATTTTTGTAAAATAATGTATCAATAAATGTGATGAGGATTTATTTGAGTATAGATATTGTCTAGAAGATAATATTTGTATTCAAACTCACGCTTTCTTGTTGTAATAATAAAGTTGTAGTTGTTTCGCATATCATGTATTGACAACTCGTAATGGGTGATGTATACCTATTTTGGGGCGCCATAGTTAGTATAAGAGCTTAGGATATGATCTCCGGAGGAGATCGGGGAATAGAACTAGGAGGGGAGAGACGAGTAAATCCTTCGCTAGTGTGTCCTACCTAAGCTTATTCTTTAGTTGGTCAGTATATAGGGATATTATGTGATATATTGATTTCCTTAATTAACCCTTGTTTTATGATAGTATTTGAGAATGTCGAATCGAGAATATTAACAATGGAAATGAGACCGTGGAGACGCTCAGACTCACCAACGAGGAGAACGTGCAACAGTCGGCAATGTTCCTCCCGTGAACAACACCACCGAAAGCGATGATGAACGAGGGATGTTTAGAAGCTTTTTGCAGCTCATGCAAAAATCGATTTAGGAGACTCGTGTTCAAAATATACAGGAGGAAATGATAGCAATTCACGGGTTGTCACAACAAAGCGCTTCAAAGAGTCAGGACCACCGTAATTGAAGGAAAGCGATCCGATCATGGCGGAAACATGGGTCAAACAAATTACCAAGATATTTGATGTCTTGGGATGCATGGAGGAACAGAAGGTTCCATTCGCCACCTTTATGTTCCGTGGCGAGGCAGACTCATCGGTGGGAGTCTCGAGAAGCGTACCCATCCAACCACACTCAAAGATGTCTTGGGAAACGCTTTGAGAACTATTTAATGACAAATACTTTCCGAAAGTGTTCGTCATATGAAGGAAGTGGAGTTCATCGATTAGAGCAAAACAACACGACGGTGTCTCAAAGACGAGGCAAAGTTTGCAGAGTTATCCAGTTTTTGCACCTCATTTGGTGGAGAATGAGGAACGATGACGCGGATGTTTCTTAGAGGTTTGAAACCCTAAGATACGCCAAAGATCTCATTTCTCATAAACTTTCTCTATTCAGATGTTGTAAAATGGGCTCAATTATTAGAGCGAGATAACGAGTACGGCCAACCGAGGGACCACAACCAGTGGATCGTACACGAGAGATAGCGATCAATGTAATAATGATAACCAAATGGAGAAAGAAACAGACGGACAAAATGGTAACCACTCGGTGGTAATCATGGCCATGAAAATGTAAGAAGCGAAGTCGAGAGGAGATTTTAAAAGAGGAGAGACGCCCCCAAAATAGGTATACATCACCCATTCCGAAAGTTGTCAATACATGGTACGTAAACAACTACAACTTTATTATTACAACAAGAAACTCGTGAGTTTGAATACAAATATTATCTTCTGATAATATCTATACTCAAATAAATCCTCATCACATTTATTGATACATTATTTTACAAAAATGGTGAGGACTACTAAACAATCTCTTCTAAAACCTTCATTCCATACCCCACTTGCATCGCTATATATTCTCGCCTCCCGAGAAGAAAAAAAATGGAACAAAAAGGAAAAGGGTGAGCTCAACTAGCCCAAGAAAGAATATTATGACTAAGATAATATACAACAAATTATCGTTAGTCTTCAACAGGAAAAATCTAATAGAATACAATAGACAACAAATTTTAAATCAATATTCGCAATGAAATAATAATTCATTAGAAGAGTTAAGTAGAGAATGCAAACTACTATCTTCTATGTATGAATTTAAAAGTTCATCGCTCATCTTTTATCCCTCGTAACATCAATCAATATACATCCGAATCAAATATTCATCTTTGCACTACAGTGCCAAAGATATTCATCACTTGGTCATGTTCATCTAAACACTGCTCATCTTTGCACTACTACGGCCAAAGATATTCTTCAGAATCATTCATCTTTGCACTACAGTGCCAAAGATATTCAATAATATCATCATTTAAGACCGAGGATGATGAAAATATTTTTAAAGAAACGAATCCAAAGGAAACAAAATGACAAGGATTAAGGATTAAGGATTCAGACTTTGTTTTATCCATGTTCAAAAATACCTCAAAAATAATCATAGTGGTGTAAAAATTCAAGAATGATCAAAACATGGATACAATCAAAGCTAGTATCCGTAATAGATATTTTGGACAAAAAGAAGAAATTTTATTTTTCTATGAATAAAGTGTCGATATCGTGAATAAAGTAGTCGATATGCGTGAATAGTGCCAGATATACGTGAATAAGTAACTCCGACACCAAAAGATAGAAATTCCACAAAAAAACATCTTCACGCTTCTTCAAATAGTA
Organism: Panax quinquefolius; assembly: GCA_020205615.1. Classification (NCBI taxonomy): domain Eukaryota; kingdom Viridiplantae; phylum Streptophyta; class Magnoliopsida; order Apiales; family Araliaceae; genus Panax; species Panax quinquefolius. The sequence continues at coordinate 65,058,076 of CM035161.1, forward strand.
CTTGAATAAAATCGTGAATAAGAATCATGAATAAGAATCGTGAATAAGAACTCATGAATAATAATAACCCCACATGAAAAAAGTCCAAATTTGATAAAAAGTTCCAACCAATATTTCAAAGATAATGATATTGAAGAAATAATATCATTCGAGAAGAAAATAACATCCCTTACCTCGAAAGATTAAGACTTCTAAATTTAATACCGTATATAGGTCAAGGAACTTGCAGACCGCCTAACAATACTCAAAGTATACTCAAAATACTCACAAGAATACGCTCGATAATATAGAGAGAGAAAACTTCAGCTTCGTGTGATTTTCAATTCTAACCTAAGACCCTATTTATAGAAAATGCTAGAACACCAAAGCGTAAAATTTAATAAAATATTAATATATATATATAAATTTCCTTAGCCCATCTTTTGAAGATCTGATTTCAGCAATTAATATCACATGTTAGCCCACTTAAATGCAAAAAAAACGTTTTTCTTTAAAATAATAATTAAAACTTCCAAAATCAATTATTTTGAGCTTCGAACTTCAATAATTCATAATAAATAGCCCTTTTATCAGAAAATTTCAAATCTCATGAGTTTTTTATAGGAAATTCAATTCTCTACAACTTTGCGTAAGAAAGTTTTTCCAAATTCCAAATGTAAATTGACCAAAATCCACAAACGGGCAATTTTACAAAAGCTATAATCAAATTTCAAATAATAAATGGGGTCCAATTTACATGTTTAATATGTTTTAAACATTTATTGCAACAAAAATACTCTTCCTCCTCAGATACTCATATATCCCACATTCGTTGTAAAAATATCACCATTATTATATTATTAAAATATAATAATATATTTAAATGAATTATTTTATCGTAAAAGATAAAATTTCAATTTTCAACAATTGTCACATTAAAAATTTTCCCATCTATATCCACATAAAATCAATATTTTCCTCATCATATGAATCAATAATTAATTATTCACAAATAATATTACGTAATCACAATATCGACAACCAAAAGCCTCCTCAGAAAGAGGGGCTTTCCAATAAGAATTTCTCCTTCATCATGCCAAGCAATTAGGTGACCAAACCTCTCCTTAGATGTAACTTTCTAGACATTGCCAATAATGTTATCTAATAATATTATTCAGATAATATGAATTATTGCTTCGATAATGAAAAATATCGTAATGACAATTATCAAACAACAAAGAATATAAAATATCAACGCAAAGAATTATTAACTCAATAAAATAAAATAAATAAAGAATTATCGTAACCATTATTGAGTAGTGCCTTCACGTAAGAATCAATAATTGGTGCAATACCGCTGCACATGTGTTTTTTAACCACCGAGTATTTTAACAAGATAATTGTAATAACTACGCCAAGTTATTTTTAAACAACTTATATTTGTCGCTTTCTTCATCCAATCGCTTTCACATGGGGCCCACACATGGTCAAGCTACTGTCATTTATTTAATATTCCCCGACAAAGATTTAATATTCCACGACCAAACGAATATTCTCCGACAACAATGAATATTTTATAACCACTTGCTTATTTTGAAATATTTATGATTTTACCCCTAACTATCCACATTAATCAAATCAACCCTTACTATTTCAAAATAATAAATAGAGAAAATTAAATTTCATTAATAATAAGTTGGGGTCTTACAACCTCCCTCCTTATGAAATTTCGCCCTCGAAATCGACGACGCACTGTGTTTTCAAAAGGTGAGGATACCTCGCTTTCATTTCCGCTTCCAATTCCTGTGTCATTTCCTCTATAAGCATGATTCCTCCACAAAACTTTAACTTGTGGTATGACCTTTTCATGCAGTAGGACATGCTCCTTCCTATCCAAGATCTTGACAGTACCTCCTCATACGCTAAGTCTTCTATTATTTCGTCCTGGCTTCTAACTCTATAACGTGGTTCGGTCTTTCACATATTTACGGGCACGATATGTGAAACACATTATGAACACGAGACATACTTGGAGGTAACGCAAGTCTATAGGCTACATTTCCTACTCGGCCAAGAATTTGAAATGGACCAATAAATCGTGGATCGAGCTTTCCTCTCTTCCCAAATCTTGTAACTCCCTTCCACGAGCAACTCGCAACAATACATGATCCCTTACACTAAATTCCACGCCCTTTCGATGAAGATCCGCATAACTCTTTTGTCGATCTTGTGCCGCTTTGTATACGCTGTCAATCATTTGAATCTTTTCTAGTAGTCATATCGCACTAACTCTAGTCCCAACAATGTTGCTTCACCCACCTCATCCCAACATATCGAGAACGACATTTCGGCCCATATAATGCTTCAAATGGAGCCACACCTATACTTGCTCGATAATCTGTTGTTGTAGAGAATTCCACCAATGGTAAATACTTATCCCAACCGCCTTGAAGTCTAGGACACGTAGTCTTAATAGATCTTCAAGAGTTTGAATAGTCCTCTCTCGATCGTCCGTCTGCTTGGGGATGGTATGCCAAACTAAATCGCAAACTGCGCTCATAGCTTTTTTGCAAGCTAACCCAAAATCTTGAAGTGAATCTTGGGTCACGATCCAAACTATGGATACAGCATGCCATGCAACCTCACAATCTCATTCACGCATATACTAGCAAGAAGACGCTCAAGGAATAAGTCTCCGATTCGGCAAGAAATGAGCGCAGACTTTGGTTAATCTATCAACAATAACCCAAATAGCATTGATGCCTTGAGAAACCGTAGAAGACCCGTAACGAAATCCATGGTAATGTGTTCCCACTTCCATTTCGAATCTCAAGTGGTTGCAACGACCCTTAGGTACTAGATGTCCGCTTTTACACGCTGACAAGTTAAACACATCGAGATAAACTTTGCAATCTCTCTCTTCATATTGTTCCACCAAAATGTATGTCAAGATCACGATACATTTTAGTACTTCCAGATGGATTGCAAATGGTGTATCAGCAGCCTCCATCATAATCTTGTACTTCAAATCGTAGTCGTTAGAACACAAAGTCTAGAGTGGACTCAAGTATTCCTTCTTCATCAATTCTCGCCCTAATAGCTCCTTCTTGTACTTTCTTCTTCATACGCATCACCCCCCGCCTGCGTGGCTTGAGCAACCTTAACTTTTTCTATTAAAGTCGGCTCTATGCGATACTTGACATCATCGCACTCATTCCCAGATATGATCTTCTACTCAACGCCGCCACCACCACGCTCGCTTTCCAGATGGTATCAATAGTGTGGTCGTAGTCTTCAATAGCTCGAGCCAACGTCACCGCCAGATGTTGAGTTCTTTTTGAGTGAAGAAATATTTAAGGCTTTTATGGTCCTAATATATCTCCACTTTCTCCCCATATAGATAGTGCCTCCATATCTTTAAATAAAAAACGATCACGCTAACTCTAGATCACGAGTAGGATAATTCCTCTCATACTTTTTAAGTTGTCATGAGGCATAGGCTATGACTTTCCCACGCCAGCATGAGAACACATCCTAACCCTTTGCCTCAAGCATCATCAGAGATAACAAATCCATCCGAACCAGATGGTATTGTTAGAACAAAAGCCAAATAAGTCTCCTCTTAAGCTCTTGGAAACTCTTCTCGCATTCTTCGCTCCAAACGAATTTTGTATCCTTCCGAAGTTAGCCGAAGTTAATGGAGTAGCGATTCGAGAAAACCCTTCCACGAATCTCCGATAATAACCAAATTTAAGCCCAAAAGCTACGTGACTTCATTCACCGACTTGCTGCTGTTCTAACTTTGATTGCTTCAATCTTCACGGATCAACAGATACTCCATGTTTCGACACCACGCGCCCAAGGAATGCTACTTCCTCGCCGTAACTCGTATTTCTTCAATTTGGCATATAGTTTGTTTTCACGGCCTTTGGAGTACCAAATTTCAAATGGTGCTCATGATCTTCACGACTTTTGAATATATAAGGATGTCATCAATAAAGACAACAACGAATCGATCCAAATATTCCTCAATACTTTGGCTCATCATATCCATGAAAGTCATAGAGCATTAGTTAGTCCGAAAGACACGACTAAGAATTCATAATGCCCATACCGAAGTTCTAAAGGCGCTTTTGAATATCCTCGCCTAATCTTCACCGATGATATCCGTAATCTAAGATCGATTTTTGAAAAGAATTGTGCCCTCTTGAACTAGTCAAACAAGTCATCAATACGAGGTAGAGGATACCTATTCTCGATGGTGACATGGTTCAATTCCCGATAGTCAATACAAAGTCGCATACTCCCGCTTTTCTTCTTTACAAATAAAACAGAGCACCCCAAGGAGATGTACTAGATCTAATGAAACCGATGTCCAACAATTCCTCGTAGTTGAACCTTTAACTCCCGGGTTCAATAGAGCCATTCGATATGGGGTTTTAGAAATGGGCTTGTATCAGTTCAAGATCAATAAAGAATTCAACTTCACGCTCGGGGGTAGACCGGAAGTTCTTCAGAAAATACGCCGTGAAAGTCAATAACAACAGAATATTATTCAAATTTGACGTGTCTTTATTCAAATCCATAACATGGGCTAAGAAAGCTTGACATCCGCTTTTCAATAAACGAATAGCTTTATGATTAGATATGACAAAGTTGATTGATTTTAATGGTTTAGTTGCTTGAATTGCATAACAAAGTCAAGTTAGAATATGAAAACTAACAACCTTACGAAAACAATCAATTTTGGCATGATGAGTAGTTAACCAATCAATCCCTAAAATCACATCAAAAGCAAGTATCTTTAAAGAGATAAGGTCAATGTGTAAGGTAATGGTGCCAACTTGAATCAAACAAGATTTATAAACAAAGGATGTGATGAAAGTTTCTCCTAACGGAGTTTCCACAGATAGGTCAAAGTCTAATTTCTCCTGAGTCAAGTTTAAACGCTGAGCACATGCAGAGAGATAAATGAATGGGTAGCACCGTATCAAGTAAGGTATAAACTTCGCAAGAATTTATAAATAGCTTACCCGTGATCACCTCGCTTGGGTTCCTCGATTATGACCACCACAACAAACGCCTTCCCTAATCGCTGACTTTGACTTTTCCGGGATAAATTTTTGAGTCACCGTCCCCCACTGAACTAGGTTTCGCTACCGCATAATCTCGAGCGATATGTCCTTCCTTTCCACAATTATAGCATACCTTGAACTGTTAGGCGCTTGACCGATATGTCCCTCTTTTCCGATTTATAAGATACGACCGGTGGTCGCTTCCTCCCTTAGAACCAGCTTGTTACCACGAGACGCTGCCTTCATACATGGTCGTTGTTAAATCTCCTTTTTAAAATCTCTCCCCGACTCGCTTCTTCTCTATTTTCACGGCCATGATTACCACCAGAGTGGTTACCATTTTTGTCCGTCTCGCTTTTTTCTCCGCCGGGTTATCATTATTCGCTGATCGCTATCTCCGTACGATCCTCGTCAGGGTCCTCTCACCGAATATATCTCAAGTTATCTCGCCTAATAATTGAGCCCTCATTTACAACATCTCAATAGAGAGAAAATTTATGAGAAATGAGATATCGACGATGCCGTGTTTCAAACCTCTAAGAAACATCCGCCATACGCTCCTCATTCTCCACCAAATGAGGTGCAAACCTCGATAACTCGCAAAAACTTTGCCTCGCATCGAGACACCGCCATGTTGTTTTGCTCTAATCGATGAACTCCACTTCCTTCATACGACGTAACACTTTCGTGAAAGTATTTGTCATTAAATAGTTTCAAACGCTTCCCAAGACATGCCGAAAAGTACCGGATGGGTACGCTTCACGCATCTCCCACCAAGAGTCCGCCTCGCCACCACGGAACATAAAGGTGGCGAATGGAACCTTCTGTTCTCCGCCGCATCCCAAGACATCGAATATCTTGGTAATTTGTTTGACCCATGTTTCCGCCATGATCGGATCCGCTTTCCTTAAATTCGTGGTCCCAACTTTTTGAACGCTTTGTCGTGACAACCCGTGAATTGCTATCATTTCCTCCTCAGATTTTGAACACGAAGTCTCCTCGTCTCGATTTTGCATGAATCCGCAAAAAGCTTCTAAACATCCCCTCGCTCATCATCTCGCTTCAAGGTGTGTTGTTCACAGAGGAACATTGCCACTGCAGCACGCTCTCCTCGCTGGGTGAGTACAAAGCGCTCCACTAGGCCTCATTTCCATTGTTAATATTCTCACGACATTCTCAAATACCGCTATAAAACAAGGGTTAATTAAGGAAATCAATATATCACATAATATCCCTATATACCGACCAACTAAAAAATAAGCTTAGTAGGACACACTAGCGGAAGGATTTACTCTGCCTCTCCCTCCTAGTTCTATTCCCCGATCTCCGCCAGAGATCATATCCCTAAGCTCGATACCAACCGTGACGCCCCCAAAATAGGTAGGTATACATCACCCATTCTCGAGTTGTCAATACACGTATGGTATGTAAACAACTACAACTTTATTATTACAACAAGAAACTGTGAGTTTGAATACAAATATTATCTTCTAGATAATATCTATACTCAAATAAATCCTCATCACATTTATTGATACATTATTTTACAAAATGGTGAGGACTACTAAACAACTCTTTCTAAAACCTTCATTCCATACCCCGACTCAGACTTCGCTTATATTCTCGCCTCCCGAGAAGAAAAATGGAACAAAAAGGAAAAGGTGAGCTCAACTAGCCCAAGAAAGAATATTATGACTAAGATAATATACAACAAATTATCGTTAGTCTTCAACAGGAAAAATCTAATAGAATACAATAGACAACAAATTTTAAATCAATATTCACAATGAAATAATAATTCATTAGAAGAGTTAAGTAGAGAATGCAAACTACTATCTTCTATGTATGAATTTAAAAGTTCATCGCTCATCTTTTATCCCCGTAACATCAATCAATATACATCTGAATCAAATATTCATCTTTGCACTACAAAAGCCAAAGATATTCATCACCGGTCATGTTCATCTAAACACTGCTCATCTTTGCACTACGCCAAAAGATATTCTTCAGAAATCATTCATCTTTGCACTACAGCCAAAGATATTCAATAATATCATCATTTAAGACCGAGGATGATGAAAATATTTTTAAAGAAACGAATCCAAAGGAAACAAAATGACAAGGATTAAGGATTAAGGATTCGTACTTTGTTTATCCATGTTCAAAAATACCTCAAAATAATCATAGTGGTGTAAAATTCAAGAATGATCAAAACATGGATACAATCAAAGCTAGTATCCGTAATAGATATTTTGGACAAAAAAGAAAAATTTTATTTTTCTATGAATAAAGGTCGATACTTGAATAGTGTCAGATACGTGAATAGTGTCAGATACGTGAATAGTAACTCTCGACACCAAAAGATAGAAATTCCACAAAAAACATCTTCACGCTTCATTAAATAGTACTCAATAAGAATCGTGAATAAGAACTCATGAATAATAACTCTGAATAAGAACTCATGAATAAGAACTCATTAGTAACCCCATATGAAAAAGTTCCAAATTTGATAAAAAGTTCCAAACAATATTTCAAAGATAATGATATTGAAGAAATAATATCATTTGAGAAGAAAATAACATCCCTTACTTCGAAAGATTAGTACTTCTAGCTGGAATACCGGGTATAGTACTGAAGGGAACTTGCACCGTCTAAGAATACTCAAAGTATACTCAAAATACTCACAAGAATACGCTCGATAATATAGAGAGAGAAAACTTCAGCTTCGTGTGATTTTCAATTCTAACCCAAAGACCCTATTTATAGAAAAAACGCTAGAACACCAAAGCGTAAAATTTAATAAAATATTAATATATATTATAAATTTCCTTAGCCCATCTTTGAAGATCTGATTTCAGCAATTAATATCACATGTTAGCCCACTTAAATGCAAAAAAACGTTTTTCTTTAAAATAATAATTAAAACTTCCAAAAATCAATTATTTTGAGCTTCGAACTTCAATAATTCACAATAAATAGCCCTTTTATCAGAAAATTAAATCTCATGAGTTTTTATAGGAAATTCAATTCTCACAACTTTGCGTAAGAAAGTTTTTCCAAATTCCAAATGTAAATTGACCAAATCCACAAACGGGCAATTTTACAAAAGCTATAATCAAATTTCAACCAATAAATGGGGTCCACCGACATGTTTAACATGTTTTAAACATTTATTGCAACAAAAAATACTCTTCCTCCTCAGATACTCATATATCCCACATTCGTTGTAAAAATATCACCATTATTATATTATTAAAATATAATAATATATTTAAATGAATTATTTTATCGTAAAAAGATAAAATTTCAATTTTCAACAATTGTCACATTAAAATTTTTTCCATCTATATCCACATAAAATCAATATTTTCCTCATCATATGAATCAATAATTAATTATTCACAAATAATATTACGTAATCACAATATCGACAACCAGCAGCTCCTCAGAAAGAGGGGCTTTCCAATAAGAATTTCTCCTCATCAAGCGCAATTAATTAGGTGACCAAACCTCTCCTTAGATGTAACTTTCTAGACATTGCCAATAATGTTATCTAATAATATTATTCAGATAATATGAATTATTGCTTCGATAATGAAAAATATCGTAGAATGACAATTATCAAACAACAAAGAATATAAAATATCAACGCAAAGAATTATTAACTCAATAAAATACTAAATAAAGAATTATCAGAACCATTATTGAAAGTAGTGCCTTCTTACGTAAGAATCAATAATTGGTGCAATACCGCAAAACGCTACCGTGTTTTTAACCAATTTAGTATTTTAACAAGATTAATCTGTGAATAACTACGCCGCTATTTTTAAACCAACTTATATTTGTCGCTTTCTTCATCCAATCGCTCACATGGGCCCACATACGGTCAATATTCACCGCATTTAATATTCCCGACGACAAGACGAATATTCCACGACCAAACGAATATTCCCCGACAACAACAATGAATATTTTATAACCACTTGCTTATTTTGAAATATTTATGATTTTACCCCTAACTATCCACATTAATCACATCAACCCTTACTATTTCAAAATAATAAATAGAGAAAATTAAATTTCATTAATAATAAGTTGGGGTCTTACACTATAAATGCGGAAAGAGGGACATATCGATTGAAACCGGCCCACAACAGCCAAGGTATGCTATAATTGTGGAAAGGAAGGACATATCGCTTTCAGATTATACGGTAGAAAAACCTAGTTCAATGGGGATTTTGGTGACTCAAAAGATCGTCCCCGAAAAGTCAAAGTCAACGATTCCGGAAGAGCGTTTGTGGTCAAAATGCGAGGAACCCAAACGAGGTGATCACGGTAAGCTATTTATAAATTCTTGTGAAGTTTATACCTTACTTGATACCTGTGTTACCCATTCATTTATCTCTCCTGCATGTGCTCAACGCTTAAACTTGACTCCGGAGAAATTAGACTTTGACCTATCTGTGGAAACTCCGTTAGAGAAACTTTCATCACATCCAATCGCTTATAAATCTTGTTTGATTCAAGTTGGCACCATTACCTTACATGTTGACCTTATCTCTTTAAAGATACTTGCTTTTGATGTGATTTTAGGATTGATTGGTTAACTACTCATCATGCCAAAATTGATTGTTTTCGTAAGGTTGTTAGTTTTCATATTCTAACCAACCTCGTTGTGCAATTCAAGCAACTAAACCATTAAAATCAATCACCGTCATATCTAATCATAAAGCTATTCGCTTATCAAAAACGGATGTCAAGCTTTCTTATCCCATGTTATGGATTTGAATAAAGACACGCCAAATTTGAATAATATTCCCGTTGTTATCGACTTTCCGACGATTTCAAAGAACTTCCCTTGCCTACCCCCGTAACGTGAAGTTGAATTCTTTATTGATCTTGAACTCGTACAAAGCCCATTTCTAAAACCCCATATCGAATGGCTCCTATTGAACTTCAGGAGTTAAAGGTCCAACTACAGAAATTGTTGGACATCGGCTTTCATTCGCCCCAGTACATCTCCTCGGGGTGCTCCTGCTTTATTTGTAAAGAAGAAAGACGGAGTATGCGACTTTGTATTGACTATCTCTGAATTGAACCATGTCACCATCAAGAATAGGTATCCTCTACCTCGTATTGATGACTTGTTTGACTAGTTGCAAGGGGCACAATTCTTTTCAAAAATCGATCTTCATTCGGATATCATCACCAAGATTAGAATCGAGGATATTCCAAAGACCGCTTTCGTAACTCCAGATGGGCATTATGAATTCTTAGTCATGTCTTTCTGGACTAACTAATGCTCCTCAAGGCTTTCATGAATATGATGAACCGAGTATTCAAGGAATATTTGGATCGGGCCATTGTTGTTTTATTGATGACATCCTTATATATTCCAAAAGTCGTGAAGATCATGAGCACCATTTGAAGTCGGTACTCCAAAGGCTTCGTGAAAACAAACTATATGCCAAATTGAAGAAATGCGAGTTCGCTTGAGGAAGTAGCATTCCTTGGGCACGTGGTGTCGAAACATGGAGTATCTGTTGATCCGCAAAGATTGAAGCAATACAAAGTTGGGAGCAACCAAGTCGATGGATCAAGTACGTAGCTTTTGGGCTTAAATTGGTTATTATCGGAGATTCGTGGAAGGGTTTTCTCGAATCGCTACTCCATTAACTCAAATTAACTTCGGAAGGATACAAAATTCGCTTTGAGTGAAGAATGCGAGAAGAGTTTCCAAGAGCTTAAGAGGAGACTTATTTCACTGTTTCTAACAATACCATCCGGTTCGGATGGATTTGTTATCTACAAATGATGCTTCGTGCAAAGGGTTAGGATGTGTTCTCATGCAACGTGGGAAAGTCATAGCCTATGCCTCATGACAACTTAAAGAGTATGAGAGGAATTATCCTACTCATGATCTAGAGTTAGTTAAAGCATCGCAATGCGCTTTGCTAAAAATATGGAGGCACTATCTATATGGGGAGAAAGTGGAGATATATTTAGACCATAAAAGCCTTAAATATTTCTTCACTCAAAAGAACTCAACACGCGGCAAACGACGTTGGCTCGAGCTATTGAAAGACTACGACCACACTATTCATACCATCATCCGAAAAGGCGAACGTGGTAGCCGACGCGTTGAGTAGAAGATCATATGCTTGAACGAAAAGCGATGATGTCAAGTATACGATAGAGCCAACTTTAATAGAAAAAGTTAAGGTTGCTTAAGCCACCAATCTTGAAATGATGCGTGATGAAGAAGAAAGTACAAGAAGGAGATATTCCTAAGCGAGAATTGATGAAGAAGGAATACTTGAGTCCACTCTAGACTTTGTGTTCCTAACGACTCGATTTGAAGTACAAGATTATGATGGAGGCACACAATACACCATTTGCAATCCATCCTCGAAGTACTAAAATGTATCGTGATCTTCGACATACATTTTGGTGGAACAATATGAAGAGAGAGATTGCAAAGTTTATCTCAATGTGTTTAACTTGTCAACGTAAAGGCGAGCATCCGGTACCTAAGGGTCCGTTGCAACCACTTGAGATTCCGAAATGGAAGTGGGAACACATTACCATGGATTTCGTTACTGGTCTTCCTATGGTTTCTCAAGGCATCAATGCTATTTGGGTTATTGTTGATAGATTAACCAAGTCCGCTTTCATTTCTTGCCGATACGGAGACTTATTCCTTGAACGCCTTGCTAGTATATACGTGAATGAGATTGTGAGGTTACATGGCATGCCAAGATCCATAGTTTCGGATCGTGACCCAAGATTCACTTCAAGATTTTGGGTTAGCTTGCAAAAAACCTATGGGCACGGATTTGCGATTTAGTTCGCATACCATCCCCAAACCAGACGACAATCGAGAGAGGACTATTCAAACTCTTGAAGATCTATTAAGACTCGTGTCCTAGACTTCAAGGGCGCTTGGGATAAGTATTTACCATCAGTGGAATTCTCCTACAACAACAAAGCTTATCGCAAGTATAGGTGTGGCTCCATTCAAGCATTATATGGACGAAAATGTCGCTCTCCAATATGTTGGGATGAGGTGGGTGAAGCAACATTGTTGGGACCCGAAAGTTAGTACGTATGACTCACCGAAAAGATTCAAATGATTCGACAACGATACAAACGGCACAAGATCGACAAAAGAGTTATGCGATCTTCATCGAAAGGACGTGGAATTTAGTGTAGGGGATCATGTATTGTCATGAGTTGCTCCATGGAAGGGAGTTACAAGATTTGGGAAGAGAGGAAAGCTCAATCCACGATTTATCGGTCCATTTCAAATTCTTGACCGAGTAGGAAATGTAGCCTATAGACTTACGTTACCTCCGGTATGTCTCGTGTTCATAATGTGTTTCACATATCCGATTTCAGTAAATATGTGAAAGACCCGAACCACGCGTTATAGAATTAGAACCGGATTTAATAGCCAAGACTTAACGTATGAGGAGGTACCACAAGATCTTGGATAGGAAGGAGCATGTCCTACGCCAAGAAAGGTCATACCACAAGTTAAAGTTTTGTGGAGGAATCATGCTATAGAGGAAATGACCGGGAATTGAAACGGAAATGAAAGCGAGGTATCCTCACCTTTTCAAACACTGTGTACGTCGCCAATTTCGAGGACGAAATTTCATAAGGAGGGAGGTTGTAAGACCCCAACTTATTATTAATGAAATTTAATTTTCTATTTATTATTTTGAAATAGTAAGGGTTGATGTGATTAATGTGGATAGTTAGGGTAAAATACGCAAATATTTCAAAATAAGCAAGTGGTTATAAAATATTCATTGTTGTTTGGGAATATTCGTTTGGTCGTGGAATATTCGATCGCTTGGGAATATTCGTTCGACGACAGCAAATGTGTGTGGGCCCCATAACGGAAAGCAATTGGATGAAGAAAACGACAAAATATAAGTTGGTTAAAAATAATGGCGTAGTTGTTACCAAGTAATACCGTTAAAATACTCTTGGTTAAAACACAAGAAGATACCAGTATTGCACCAATTATTGATTCTTACGTAAGAAGGCACTACTCAATAATGGTTACGTAATTATCGCTCAAAGATTTTTTATCGAGTTAATAATTGTTTGCGTTGATATTTTATATTGATGTTGTTTCAATAATTGTCATTACACAATATTTTTCATTATCGAAGCAATAATTCATATTATCTCGAATAATATTATTAGATAACATTATTGGCAATGTCTAGAAAGTTCGCTTAAGGAGAGGTTTGGTCACCTAATCATACGCCAAGAAGAGAGAAATTCTTATCGAAAGCCCCTCTTTCCTGAACCGCCTCATTGTCAATATTGTGATTCTCAGAATATTATTTGTGAATAATTAATTATTGATTCATATGATGAGAAAAATATTAATTTTATGTGGATATAGATGGAGAAAATTTTAATGTGACAATTGTTGAAAATTGAAATTTTATCTTTTTCTCGATAAAATAATTCATTTAAATATATTATTATATTTTAATAATATAATAATGGTGATATTTTTACAACGAATGTGGGATATATGAGTATACGAGGAGGAAGAGTATTTTTTTGTTGCAATAAATGTTTAAAACATGTTAAACATGTCTGTGGACCCCATTTATCGATCAAATTTGATTATAGCTTGTAAAATTGCCCGCTTGTGGATTTCTTTGTCAATTTTCTGCTTTGGAATTCGGAAAACTTTCTTCCGCAAAGTTGTAGAGAATTGAATTTCCTATAAAAACTTGCGAGATTCGAATTTTCTGATAAAAGGGCTATTTATTGTGAATTATTGAAGTTCCGAAGCTCCGAAATATTTGATTTTTGAAAGTTTTAATTATTATTTTAAAGAAAAACATTTTTTTGCATTTAAGTGGGCTAACATGTGATATTAATTGCTGAAATCAGATCTTCAAAGATGGGCTAAGGAAATTTATAATATATATTAATATTTTATTAAATTTTCTGCTTTGGTGTTCTAAGCATTTTCCTATAAATAGGGTGCTTAGGTTAGAATTGAAAATCACACCGTAAATGTAAGTTTTCTCTCTCTATATTATCGAGCGATTCTTGTGAGTATTTTGAGTATACTTTGAGTATTGTTAGACGGTTCAAGTTCCTTCAAAGACTATACCTCTAGATTCCAAATTAGAAGTACTAATCTTTCGAGGTAAGGGATGTTATTTTCTTCTCAAATGATATTATTTCTTCAATATCATTATGCTGAAATATTAGTTGGAACTTTTTATCAAATTTGGAACTTTTTCATGTCGGGGTTACTATTCATGGGTTACTATTCACGAGTTACTATTCATGAGTTACTATTCACGAGTACTATTCATGAAGCGTGAAGATGTTTTTTGTGGAATTTCTATCTTTTGGTGTGAGTTACTATTCACGATACTAAGACTATTCACCGAGAAATGAAATTTCTTCTTTTGTCCAAAATATCTATTCTCGGATACTAGCTTTGATTGTATCCATGTTTTGATCATTCTTGAATTTTACACCACTATGATTATTTTTGAGGTATTTTGAACATGGATAAAACAGAGTACGAATCCTTAATCCTTAATCCTTGTCATTTTGTTTCACCGATTCGCTTTTTTAAAAAATATTTTCATCATCCTCACCTTTAAATGATGATATTATTGAATATCTTTGGCCCAGTAGTGCAAAGATGAATGATTTCAAGAATATCTTTGGTCAGAAGTGCAAAGATGAACAGTGTTTAGATTTAACATGACTTAATCGATGAATATCTTTGGCCCAGAGTGCAAAGATGAATATTTGATTCCGTATGTATATTGATTGATGTTACAGGGATAAAAGATAGACGATGAACTTTTAAATTCATACATAGAAGATAGTAGTTTGCATTCTCTACTTAACTCTTCTAATGAATTATTATTTCCAATCGCTAATATTGATTTAAAATTTGTTGTCTATTGTATTCTATTAGATTTTTCCTCGTCAAGACTAACGGTAATTTGTTGTATATTATCTTAGTCATAATATTCTTTACCGGGCTAGTTGAGCTCACCCTTTTCCTTTTTGTTCCATTTTTCTTCTCGTGAGGCGAGAATATAGCGAGTACGATTTAGCCTGGGTATGGAATGAAGGTTTTAGAAAGGATTGTTTAGTAGTCCTCACCATTTTGTAAAATAATGTATCAATAAATGTGATGAGGATTTATTTAAGTATAGATATTGTCTAGAAGATAATATTTGTATTCAAACTCACGCTTTTATCTGTTGTAATAATAAAGTTGTAGTTGTTTTTGTACCATGTATTGACAACCTGTAATAGGTGATGTATACCTATTTTGGGGGCGCCACATATAATGTCATTGCAAATATTTAATTTTTCAATACAAGGCTCTAGGACATTTTATGTGTGCATTAAATTGTGAATTAATATTTTGTGCATGCCTAAAATATGTTATTCATTGCTATCTGTTATTAAGAGAACTAAGAAATTTTTTTTGGTTAGCATAGATGCGTAAGAATATTTTCCAGATTAATTAAATTATATTGCATGAGTTATAAGAGAGTTTTGATTCTATAACACGTGTAATTTGTTAGAAACACAAAAGCTTGTGGCGGTAAAGATGTGATCATTATCTGTTGGTTGGATTAAATGCCTAAGTCTTGGAAATATAAGATAATGATTATCCTGGAGAGTTGTGTGATGTTTCACTTTCTTATATTTACAAAGTTAACACTCCATTATCTTTTGAAAGGCAATAATATCTCTTAAACATTTGTTATATTCGTGGTGGCAACTTTTAAGATTCATAATTGCTACAGGTATTGAAAAGTCTAGTCCTATTTGACTTGGTCTCTTTCTAGATTACTTTTGTTAGAGTCCAACATCTATCCGAAGGTTATTGAATTTGTTATTTTTTGTTTTCAACATAATATCTTTGGAACAATGCATCTTTATTTACAACGTAAACATTTATAAAGCAACGATAATATATTTTTTGGGCTATAAAAGAAACTAAAATCAGTGATAATATACAACACTTACATCACTTGAATCAATTATTGCACTCATATACTTGAGAAGCTATTTCATTATTTTTGGTGCAATATTTCCAGCTGTTGTGATTTTATACTCAGATTAATAATCAGCAATTTTTGTGGGCATAATATTGGTGATATCTTTTACTTTTTCTACTTGATCATTGCATTCATTAGTTGAGCCTTGCATTGTTAAATTGTTTATTTGCTTTGATCATTAGACCTTTATTATTGTAATCTTAATTTTTTTTAGACTAAGTGTTGTCTAAAGGAATTTAATCTAGGTGGATTAAGGTTTGTTTACAAACAGGTTCAAGGAAGCATATGTGCTTAAGGAGTGCATTGGTGCATAAGGAGCAAGAGTGCTCAAGTGAATTATTGTAATTCAATTTTTTAGAATCTGATCTATAACAAGAGTCTTTTAAAGAAATAAAAGTGAGTCTCCAATACTAGTTGGTATTGGACGTGGACTAGGCTATTATTATAGAGGGTAATAGCTGAACCACATAAAAAATCTTGGTGTTATTTTTATTACTTTCTTTAACTTAATATCACTCAAGATAATTGATTTTCTTAATAAACTGAATTTAACTATTTATTTCATCGTGAGAATTTTTAACTTATAAAATCACCAAGTTATTTTCTTAAACAAAAATTCAATTTGGTAGACTATATTTATTCAGCAAGCTGCATTCATCAATATAGTAGGCTATATTAAATAGTTTGGTTTAAAATTTTAAATTGGTCATAGTCTGTATCCACACTTATTCAACCCCCCTTCTAAGTGTGCCTTATCTGAATTTCATTTGGTATCAGAGCTTGGCTCTACTCACTTGGTCTTAGGTCTTAAAGGTGACTTGTATGGAAAGATTTTGACATGGCACAGTTCGGGAACAACAATCAAGAAGGTCAATCAACCAATAGACCTCCACTGCTGTATGGATAAGAAAACTACAACTTCTGGAAATTCTGAATGAGGATCTACCTTAAAAGAGATCCTTGGGAATGGTGCGTTGTGGAGAATGGACCAATTATTCCAAGGAAAGATGACGGTACTCTAAAGACTTTGCTAGAGATAGATTCTACTGAAACCTTCATGGTTTCTTATGATTCAAGGGCTATGAATACTCTACTAAGCGGGATGGTGCAGTTCGAGATTGACAAAGTATCATCATGCAACACGGCTAAGGAGATCTGGGACAATCTAGTGGTGAGTCATGAAGGAACATCAAAAGTTCGAGAAGTTAAACTAAGCATGCTTATGCATGATTATGAAATGTTCAAACATGAGAAACATGAAACTATAAAGATGGCTCAAGCAAGGTTCCTTGTTCTTCTGAACTCCTTAAAGCTACTGGACAAATCTATTCCACAAAGTGAGATTAATCGTAAGTTACTTCGGGATATGCCTAAGAGGTTTGCATCTAAGATTACTACTCTTCAAGATTCCTCTACTATATCTACTATGGATACACTAACCCTTTTTGGTGAACTTGAGGAATATGAACATCAATTAAAGAGGTATGACGATGAGGAGGAAACTCCTCCTAGAAAGGTTCTAGCTCTTAATGCAAGAAATGAAGAAGAAATTGATGACGATTCCGACGAAGAGATAGCTATGATGTCACGGAGACTCAAAGGACTTCTACAAAGGAAGAATAAATGAACAAATATCTTCAACTCAAATAAAGGCAAAGAAAAGCAAACTGAAGAGACGTGGTTTGAATGTGGACGTCCAGGGCACTTCAAGAAGGACTGTTTTCAACTAAAGAATAAAGGAAAAATAGGCTTCAAGGATAATAAGAGAAACAAGGCACTGGTCACTTGGAGTGATGAAGAAGAATCTGAGGTAGAAGTCAACTCCAAGGATGTCATAGCTCAAGTAAGCTTCATGGGAATAGAAGGTGAATCAAACGAGGTATCTGATTTTTATTTTAATTCCTTGAAACAAGAAAATGTTAAATTAAAAGAAAAGAATGCATATTTGAAAGACTTAGTAAATACATTAATGGGTGAAGTAGATTCGTTAATCGATGAAAAGAAAGATATTGAAAAGGAATCTATTTGTAAAGAAGAAAAGGTTTTGATTGCTAAAATTGATTATTTAGATAATTATAACAAAATAATTTTTAATAAGGTAAATTTTTTGAATAATGAAATCCACAAATTAACTAATGAACTGAAAATGAGAGATGTATGTATTGATGCATTTAGTGATAAATAACCTGTTAAAACCTTTCCTAATTACGAACTTCAAAAAGAAATAGATTCACTAAGGTCATCTCTTGCTAAATTCGTTCAAGGTGAAGAAAATTTAAATGTCATATTACGCAAACAAAGACCTAGTTTTGAAAGACAAGGAATTTGTTATGATCCTATGCATAAAAAGGGTAATATGAAAATGTTAAAATCAAAATCAAGATTTAAATTAAATTATTATTCTCTTTACACAACATGCAAAAATTGTGGTATTAAAGGTCAGTTGGATATTAATTGTTTTAAAAAGAAGGTTAAAAAGGTGTGGATTAAGAAGGGAGATTTACGCGCAACTAACACAAATGGACCCAAAAAGATGTGGGTACCAAAAGGATGAATTATTTTTTCTTGACAGGTATGTCTCAAGGCAAGGGTTCCATCTCAAAAATGGATTCTTGATAGCGGATGCTCTCGACACATGACTGGTGACAAATTAAAGTTCGTGGAACTAAAAATCAAGAAGAAAAATGGAACGATCACATTTGGAGATAATTGAACCTGTGAGATTGTTGGAAAAGGTAAAATCAGTAATGGTAAGGTTAATATTGATAATTTTCATCTTGTTAGCGGACTTAAATTTAATCTTATAAGTGTTAGTCAGTTAATGGATAATGGACACCAAGTTAGTTTTGAAAAAGATAAATGTACAATTTCTCATGGTACTAACAACACTGTTCTAGTTGCACAAAGGGAAGGAAATATAAGCAACAGAATGAAGAATTATATCATGCCTCGATACAAGATGAGGCTAACCTATGGCATAAAAGGATGGGACATGTTCACATGGATTTAATCAAGAAATTGTCCTCTAAAAACCTTGTCAAAGGATTGCTAAAGATAAAGTTCGAAAAGAAAAGAGTATATGTTCCTTGCCAACTTGGAAAACAAGTAAGAACATCATTCAGCGCAAAGAATATGGTATCAACCTCCTCTCCTTTACAATTACTTCATCTTGATTTATTTTGCCCAGAAAGGCATGCTAATATTAATGGTAAGTTTTATGCATTTTTAATATTTGATGATTTTTCTAGATATACATGGGTATTATTTTTAAGAACCAAAGATGAAGTATTTAAAGAGTTTGAGAAATTGATAAGAAATTTAGAGACTAAGTAGAGTCTCAAACTTATAAAAATTCAAGTGATCATGGTAATAGAATTTCAAAAGGACTTTATTATATTTTGTGATCAAAAAGGTATAAGTCATGAGTTTTAGCTCCTAGAACTCCTCAGCAAAATGGAGTAGTGGAAAGAAAGAATAAAACACTTCAAGAAACAGCTAGAACACTTTTACAAGAAAGCAAACTTCCAAAGAAATTTTGGGCCAAAGCTGTTAATACTTCGTGTTATGTGTTAAACAGAGTTCTCATTCGTCCTATTATTTTGAAAACTCCTTATGAGTTTTTGAATAACAAAATTGCTAATATAAGTTATTTTAAAGTATTTGGGTCTAAATGTTATATACTAAAAACTAGTGATAACTTGGGAAAATTTGATGCTAATTCCTATGACGGTATTTTCATTGGTTATTCACATAACAGCAAGGCATATCGTGTATTTTATATTTACAAGTCGTGTGTTGAAGAATCTATTCATATAAATTTTAATGAGACTAACATTGATCTTCCAAAAGAAAGAGAAGAGGATGCAGGAAATTTGGAGATTTTCACAAATCCAGTAAATCGAAGAAAACCAGTCAGCAAACTGAATGGACAAATTCAATAAGCTAAATTGAATAGTACACATGAAAATAAAAAAGAAGCAACACAAAATTTTGAAGAAAATTTTCCTCAACAAGAAGAGGTAATACACGATGTTCAAATGCCAAAGACAACAAAGTATCTTAAGGATAATCCACCTAAAATATCATCTGGAGATGTAAACAAAGGAGTTACCACACCTGAGAAGCCTACAAAATCAATATGCGTTCTCTGCATTCTTGTCACAAGTTGAGCCAAAGAATGCTAAGGAAGCTATACTTGATGAAAATTGGCTAATGGCAATGCAAGGGGAACTTCAACAATTTGAACGATGTCAAGTTTGGGAAATAATGCCTCCTCCCAAAGATGTTTCATCATTGGAACAAAATGGGTGTTTAAAACAAGCTTGATGATTATGGGAAAATCACTCAAACAAAGCAAGACTAGTGGCTCAAGGTTACAATCAACAAGAAGGGATCGACTACTTAAGAAACCTATGCTCCAACTGTGCAAGACTAGAGTCTATTCAATCTTGTTAGCATTTGCTTGTTACAAGAAATTAAAGCTTTATCAAATGGATGTAAAGAGTGCATTTCTTAATGGATACATCAATGAAGAAGTCTATGTCAAACAGCCTCCTAGATTCGAACATGAGAAATATTCAAATCATGTTTTAAGCTAAAGATAGCTCTCTATGGTCTTAAACAAGCTCCAAGGGCTTGATACAAGAGGTTGAGTAAGTATCTTATTTCAAGTGGTTTTACTAGAGGAAAAATAGATTCTACATTATTTATTAAACATGAAAAACAAAAAATAATCATTGTTCAAATATATGTAGATGATATAATATTTGGTGCTACTAATGATTTTCTTTGAGAGTGATTTTCAAAGTGTATGCATAAGAAATTTGATATGATCTTAATGGGAGAGCTAAATTACTTTTTGGGACTTCAAATCAAGCAAACAAAGGAAGGGATCTATATTAATCAAACCAAGTACATAAAAGAGCTACTCAAAAGATTTGGTTTTGAAGGAACCAACCCAAAGGATACACCAATGAGTACATCGATAAAGCTCACATCAGATGATAAAGGTATAGATGTAGATTTAACCAAATATTGAGGTATGATTGGTTCTTTATTATATTTAACTGCATCTAGACCTGATATAATGTATAGTGTATATCTTTGTGCTCGATTTCAAGCAAAACCCAAAGAATGAACTTACAAGCGGTTAAAAGAATTTTTAAATATTTAAGTGGTACTATAAATTTAGGGTTATTTTATCCAATAAGTAATCACTTTGAACTAATGGGCTATTCAGATGCTGACTATACATAATTTCAAATTGATAGAAAAAAGTACAAGTGGTGCTTGTACATTTTTGGGACAAAGTTTTGTTTCATGGCATAGTAAAAAGCAAACTTTAGTTACTTTATCAACCACCGAGGGTGAATATTTAGCTGCAAGGAGTTTTTTCTCTCAAATATTATGGATGAAACAAACTCTATGTGATTTTGATATAATATGCAATAATGTGCCTATATATTACGATAATTCTAGTGCTATTGACATGTCAAAGAATCCTATTTTGCATTCATGATGAAAACATATAGAGGTAAGGCATCATTTTTTAAGGGATAATGTTTCAAAAGGGTTAGCTAAATTAGTTTTTATTCCTATAGAAAATCAATTAGCTAATATTTTTACTAAACCCTTGAGTGAGGAAAGATTTTGTATGCTAAGGAGAGAACTTGAAATGTGCATGCTATAATTGTGATTTACGTACTTAAAATTTTATGACATGCAACTTATATTTTATGCATATATGTATCATTTATTTTCTGTATGATTTTTGATAAAATATATTTGTTTCACATTCCTTATCTGTTTAAACTATAAACGTTTCTATTTATGATAAATGTCTATCACAAATATCATTTAATTGGGAAACGTAAAGATTTTTATCTAGAAACACGGAACAACAATCGAATAGACTTTCAAAATTGAAAAGACGCACGTCTTTCGGTGACAGACTCTTAATTAACTTTCATTTCATCTTTAGCCTTCTTCTTCTTAAATCAGATTTTACACCTCCATCAATTATAAAAAAAACCCTTCTTTTCATTTTCACAAATCTTTAACACCATGAAAACCAGGGCTAGCAAGCGATCGTCTGGTAAATCAAACAACGAAGGATCTTCATTGAAGAACGTTACTGGAACAAAAATGAAATCTAAGCGAATGCAAAAGAAATCTTCTGTGCATGTGTTGTCTATTGCCACAATATTATCCGACGACTCGGATTCCATTTTTTTTCTTTCTTAAAGGCTTCAGAAGTAAAACCATCTCAACGAGACAAGTTAAAGCAGCCAGTGTATGAAGAACATATCTCTTCACAGCCAGAGTCTCCTTCAAATCTGGTAAATCCATTTTCATCTTCCCTTGATATTCAAAAAAATTTCTTCAAAGGGTATAGTTTTGAAACTCGTTTTAAAAATTCAATTGCTACAAAGCAATTTGTTTATGAAAAATATCTAGATCTATTTTATTTCAAAAACTCTGTTCTGGAAAAACTCTTCACTACTTGCGAAATATCCTCTATGTTGCTCCCTCCGACTATTACTTATCCTAGATTAGTTCAACAGTTTTACACTAATCTTGAATGCAATGGGGATTGCTTTACAACATATGTTCAGGGAAAGTCATTATTTTTTAATAGTATTGATTTTGGTAGCATTCTTGGTATATCTTCTGCTGGACCTTGTCCTTTTACCCTTAAAGGTGCTACAAATATCCCTTTTCCTCCAATGGAACAACTTCATATTGTTATAAATGATTATTCTCTTACAACTCTATTTCTTCCAAAAACTGTGAATGTGTGTCCTACTACTACCGTAAAGTTACATAAGTTGGTTAGGTATAATTTGTTTCCACGACTTGGTGGTGGAGCAGATTTTAACTATCAAGATTTAGTGGTTGTGGCTATGATTCTTAAGGGACAATCTTTCAATCTTTCTCAAATGATGTTGTCTCATATGTTAAGTTGTATTCGTCAAACCAAAAAGTGTCTTCCTTATAGCAAGTTTTTGACAAAACTCTTCCAACATTTCAAAATATCTTTTGATGATGAAATCTCTGTCACAAGTAATGAGCTTATAAATACTGCTAATTTGACAAAATCTCATATTACGTTTCTTGCTGGAGAGTTTGTTCGTCTTCTCCCTAATCCTCCTCCTATCAATCCTACTCATGACTCATCTTCATCCTCTCTGCCAAATTATCATGGGCCTGACATTATGAATGTTCTAAATGAGATTCTGCAAAATTAAAATTCTAAGAAAACTGATTTGGTCGATATCAGAAATCGACTTGTGATTCTTGAGAAAGGAAAACTACCGATGGATGCTCCGGAAATTAATAAGCTGTATTATCGTGTTGAAGATGAATTCATTGATCTTTAGGCAAGTTTTGAAATACAAACATTGGCCAAGGTTGAAGCACTTCAAAGAAAATTCAATAGGAACACCTGTCAGTTGAGTCAAGAGGTTAAGTTTATTAGCTATCAACTCAGGGAGCTTGCAGATTTCATGGCAACAAGATTCAATGATGTGAGACAGAGGTTACATTATCACACAATGTATTCTCCAATTTCGGAATGGCCAATGTGCAATTGGATGGCAGAATACAAGGGTGATTTTCTTGATATGGCACTTCCTCTTATAACTTTTATACCTCGACCTCCTTGATTTGCAGCTGATTACTCTTTAAAAGAACGTCTTCATCGCATTCGCCATTGTCCTTACTTAACAACCCGTGCTGAACAGAGGGCTAATCTTGAAGACATTGATTGAATTTGATCCTATTTTCTATCCTTTTTGGCTGATGACAAAGGGGGAGAATTAGTTTCAAAGTTCGTTCGTTCAGTTAATCGTTTTAATCATCTATTTTAAAGACTATGGTTTTATTTGGTTATAGATAGGCATGACTGCCTGCATGTTAAGACTGATTGTTTTGTTTAATATTATGATATATGTTGAATTACATTATTATTTGGTATGATACTAACATATGCAGTGTTCTATTTAATTTTTTCCCCGAAAATAAGTTATATGCATGAATTTAGGGGAGTTTTCATTTATGTTGTCATCATCAAAAAGGGGGAGAATATTGATTATATCACGTTCTAATAACCAAATGTTTTGATGATGACTTGTTCATTGGTACTAAATTCTTTATTGTAAATTTCAGAAAATTATTTCAAGAATTATTTGATGGATTATTCAAGAAGAATGAAGTCGATTTGAGTCTTAAGAAAAATATGTAAGGTCATTGCAAATATTTAATTTTTCAATACAAGGCTCTAGGATATTTTATGTGTGCATTAAATTGTGAATTAATATTTTTTGCATGCCTAAAATATGTTATTCATCGTTATCTGATATTAAGAGAACTGAGAATTTTTTTTTTGTTAGCATGCATGCGTAAGAATATTGTTCGGATTAATTAAATTATATTGCATGAGTTATAAGAGAGTTTTGATTCTATAACATAGGTAATTTGTTAGAAACACAAAAGCTTGTGGCGGTAAAGATGTGATCATTATCTGTTGGTTGGATTAAATGCCTAAGTCTTGGAAATATAAGATAATGATTATCTTTGAGAGTTGTGTGATGTTACACTTATATTTACAAAGTTAACACTCTATTATCTTTTGAAAGGCAGTAATATCTCTTAAACATTTGTTATATTAGTGGCGGCAGCTTTTAAGATTCATAATTGCTACAGGTATTGAAAAGTCTAGTCCAATTTGACTTGGTGTCTTTCTAGAGTAATTTTGATAGAGTCCAACATCTATCCAAAGGTTATTGGATTTGTTATGTTTTGTTTTCAACAGAATATCTTTGGAACATTGCATCTTTATTCACAACCTAAACATTTATAAAGCAACGGTAATATATTTTCTAGGCTATAAAAGGAACTAAAATCAGTGATAATATACAACACTTACATCACTTGAATCAATTATTGCACTCATATACTTGAGAAGCTATTTCATTATTTTTGGTGCAATATTTCCAGCTGCTGTGCTTTTATACTCAAATTAATAATCAGCAATTTTTGTAGGCATAATATTGGTGATATCTTTTACTTTTTCTACTTGATCATTTAATTCATTAGTTGAACATTGCATTGTTAAATTGTTTATTTGTTTTGATTATTAGACCTCTATTATTGTAATCTTAATTTCTTTTAGACTAAGTGTTGTCTAAAGGAATTTAATCCAGGTGGATTAAGGTTTGTTTACAAACAGGTTCAAGGAAGCATAGGTGCTTAAGGAGTGCATTGCTGCATAAGGAGCAAGAGTGCTCAAGTGAATTATTGTAATTCAATTTTTTAGAATCTGATCTATAACAAGAGTCTTTTAAAGAAATAAAAGTGAGTCTCAATACTAGTTGGTATTGGACGTGGACTAGGCTATTATTATAGAGGTAATAAATTTAACCACGTAAAAATCTTGGTGTTATTTTTATTACTTGCTTTAACTTAATATCACTCAAGATAATTGATTTGCTTAATAAACTGAATTTAAAAATTTGTTTCATCGTGAGAATTTTTAACTTATAAAATCACCAAGTTATTTTCTTAAACGAAAATTTAATTCGGTAGACTATATTTATTCTGCAAGCTGCATTCATCAATATAGTAGGCTATATTCAATAGTTTGGTTTAAAATTTTAAATTGGTCATAGTCTGTATCCACACTTATTCAACCCCCCTTCTAAGTGTGCCTTATCTGAATTTCAGGGTTTCCCCACCCTACTTAAGGTTTATAACCTACAGCTTTGATACCAACCTGTGACACCCCCAAATCCGGGTTACCTGACCTTCGAGTTTGGTGTTCACAATCCACAATATAATACCATCTAACTACCCATTCATACAGAAATAGTAATACATATCACATTAACATATGTTGTTAATACATTAGTCCCAGGTCCGCTAACCGTAACATTACAAACATACCCCTTAGATATACAAAAAGGGTTTACAAACAACATAATAAATATACTAATCATAACTAATTTATCACGATGCCTTTTCCATTATTCTTCTTCACAACACCTTCTGCCACTTCGTCCCTAGTTGAAATGTTTTATTAAGCAAGGGTGAGCAACAAGTTTGCCCCGTAATTTAAGACATACGATAAATATATAGGAATAAATAACAGGTCTTCTCGCATTCTACGCAACAATAATCTGATAATGAAATAGTACAACGCTTTCAAGGTTTTCTACGATATTCAAATGAATAATCAAGAATTAATTCTACGAAATAGCAAAGTGGAATGTTTTCTAGATTTATGCTGAGCGATCCATTGGATCTTGAACTTCTCTTCTCGAGTAACTATCAAAGATTTGACTTTGATATACCCAGGTGTATCAGATAACCATAAAGATTAAATCATACTCCTTTGCAAGTATATAAAGTGATCAGCTTTATTATACCTTGTATTATGCATAATATTTTGAATGCGCGCAATGGCCGAATATACGACTAAAAATTTGAGACCCTAAATTTTATGAATAAAGATTTAAATTTCTCGAAATATTTTTTTTAATATTATGGTGTGGATTTGATATAATGTTATAGTTGTGGGTAATATTTAGAAATTTTAAAAAGTATGCAAGTTGTTATATAATATTCTTTTTATAGGGGATTATCCATACGACGGTACAATCATTGGTGGACCCCACAACGAAATTATTGTCGGATTGAGAAAATGACAAAAATATTTTTATGAAAATAACGGCGGAAGTTTTACCGTTAAAACTGTTGAACAACTCGATAGTAAAAGTATAGTAATACGCGTGGTTGCATAGAAGCACATGGTAGTGATTATTGATGCTTACGTGAGAAGTCACTAAGTTTTGTTCAATTATTTCTACAGTAATTGTTGCATAGTATCTCATGTTATTTAATTCAGTTATTGTCGATATTTTATATATTATTAAATCAATAATTGAGATAACAAAGTTATTAATATTATTATTTGCAATATTAACAATTTTTAGAAATTCTGCTAATGAGAGGTTTGGTCACCTAATTGCGCGCCAATAGGGAGAAATCCTTATTGGAAAGCCCCCTATTTCTTGGGAACAACCTGGTCGATTAATATTGTGAATTATAATAAAGGTGATAAGTTTTGTTTTATTATTATTATAAATGTTATAAAACATAAAACTTTTTATATAAAACAGAATACTTTTATAAAGTTATTCGTTTTATTAGACTATAAATAGAATATATAATATTCTATTATGCAGGTCGTACATAGTGTTTGCATAGTAAAATCTCTTTATATAAAATGTAATACTTTTATTAAGTTATTCATTTTATTAGATTATAAATAGAATATATTATATTTTATTTAAAGATTTTATTTTATTAGAATATTTTATTAATAATGCATAGTAAATTAATATGGACCGTCTGCTTAAAAGTAAATCAATCTGGACCGCTCATGAATTAGTTACTATTCACCCATTCTCTTATAAATAGAAGCTCATTCCTTCATTATTTCTTACAAATTCACTCAACTCTAGAGAGAGAAACTATAGAGAGAAAGAAGAAAAGTATTCTACTACTTCACTACTCCTATATCCAGCTTTCTTCTAAGATAAGGGATATTATTTGTTGTACTAAGTAAGGGTATTATTTCTTTTGTATTCATGAAGAGAACTTCATTATTCCATTCTTTATTATTTTGTTGGAATAACTTTTGTATCGCGACAACCCTATACTTGGTGAAATTCTTCTGTTATTCCATTCTTTATTATTATGTTGGAATAACCTGTCTATGCAAAGTACCGCATAAATGGTGAAATTCTTCTGTTATTCCATTCTTTATTATTCTGTTTGAACATCCTGTTTGTGCGTTTACGCATGACCTAGTTCCATTATTTATTATTCTGTTGGAATATCTTTTCTATGCGTTTATGCATGACCTGGTTCCATTATTTATTATTCTGTTGGAATATCCTGTCTGTGCATTTACGCATGACCTGGTTTCGTTATTTATTATTCTGTTGGAATAACCTGTCTGTGCTGTCTATCGCATTCCTGATGATTTCTTTTGTTATTCCATTCTTTATTATACTCAGTTGGTTAAAGTTTTGGCTTTTATACTCCATGAAATTAGTGGAATATCTTTGATATTTGCGCTTCATCCAGTATCTTTTCATGGAAATATTTTTCTGAGCATTCTTGAATTTTACTCCATAAAGCAGTATCATGTTGACAATTTGGACGTAATTGATTTCAAGATAAATTAACTTATAAATCTTTAAAATTTATTATTGAACTTATTTTATTGAATTATTATGTCATTGTCATCATCCTCATACTTATATTGTGATGAAAGTCATCTTTGGCTTACATGCATAGATGGACTTGGTATGATTATGACCAGGGATTATTCGATATAATTATGACCGTAATGTTACAAATGATGTGAAAAAAGTACTCATTGGCCCGTAGTGCATTGATGGACAGTTTTGGGTATGATTATGGCTATAGATTCTCGCCAGCCAAAGGTGCAAAGATGAATTATTTTATGGCATGATCATGACCATTGATGAATACACGAATATCCTTGGCTCGTAGTGCATGGATAATTTGTGGTTGTGATACTAATGAATATCCTTGGCGGTAGTGCAGGGATGATGTGGTTTATTTATTAAGTTGAGTCTCAGCAATAAAAGTGATGAAAAACTTTTTAAATCATAGAAGATAGTGGATTTTATTCTCCACATGACTCTTTTAATGGATTGCTTATTCCGTTGTAGTTAAACTTGATGTTTGTTATATTGTATTAGTTTAACACTGTTGAAGGCTAACGATAATTTATTCTGCATTATCTTAGTCATAATATTTCTTACTAGGCTAGTTGAGCTCACCCTTTTACTTTCATTGTTCTCTTCAGGAAATGAGAACGTAACAGGGACTAGTTGGGAAACGGAGTGACGGACCAGATGATAGTATTAGTAGTCCTCACTATTCTATGAAATAGTGTGTTAATAAATGTATTAAGGACTTATTTTGAGTTTGAATCATTATAGAGAACAATATTTGTATTAAAACTCACAAACTTATATTGTATATTTAAAATTGTATTTGTATTCTCATACCATGTATTTGGCGACTTCGAGAATAGGTTATGTATACCTATTTTAGGGCGCACAAAAAAATCTACCCTTTTATAATAAAGGTTGTTCTTCCTAGATCTTTGAATCATAATTTGATTTAACAATGAAATACAATGACTTCTCTTCTCTTCTCTTCTCTTCTCAAACCTATCAAGTTTTCTTTTTTGATCTAGCCGAAACAACTAGCATTGATCTATCAATAATAATTGAATTCTATTCTCTTATCTTCTCGAACCTATCAAGTTCTAACAGATGTCATCTAGCCAAAACAATTAGCTAAGACATGTTTCAATACGATTAAATAATAGACATAATTTAACTGTACTATTTGAAATTAATAATAGCTTCTACGGATATGAATATCCAATAACAGTTATTCTGCAAGTATATTCTTAGAATCAATAATTCAATTTGAATTAATAAGCATGCACTAACTGCGAATAATCAACAATAAAATATTGGACGTGGTCTAATAAACAATAATTAACAACATAACAATTGAACAATATTAACTCAAGGTTGAGTTATGGAAACTTGCCTATAATCATAATATCGGTCTCATAATTAGCACAATAATTCACAACACGCATCACTATAATTTACAATCAATACTTCTCCTAGGAACATTACCACATAGCCACATCAGTGTTTATAACCTATATAAACACTTATAAAGTCTAACTAGTTCGATCTAGTTGAACTTCAGTTTATTCTCGGTGTACTTGTCACCCTATTCGACAATTAACACTTAAATTGTCAACTAAACTCGATCTCTAAGCTTCAATATTATTTTAGATAAGTCAAATATAATTAATATTATTTTTTGAAAGCTTTTAACAATTTTCAAACAATTATTATATTTTATAATAATTTTTTAAACACTGAAATCATTTTTAAATGATTTAAATATAAAATAAATCCATCATCATTAATATTTAATAATATTAAAACATTAATGACATACTTGTCAAAATATTAAAGTTATTTATAATAACCTCAAATATTTTTAAATCGCTAATATTCTACTTAAATGATTTTTAAATTAATTAAAATCATTTTTAAACCAACACCATTAATATTTAAATATTAATAAAATTATCATCAAAATATTAAAAGTTATTAATTATAACTTAAAATATTTTTAAATCATTATTTCTCATTTTAAAATAATAAAATCATTTTCAATCATTTATTTAATATAATATTTAAATAAATCTAAAATCATTAATATTATATTATTAATGAGAATTCTCCAAAAATATTGAAAATTATATTTTATAATTCCAAATATTTTCTAACACTTTATTCTCATTTAAAATGATTTTTAAATCAATAAAATTATTTTAACTTATTTATAATTACATAAATCATATATCATTAATATTAATTTATTAATGAAAATTTTCTAAAAATATTTAAAGTTACATTTTATAACTCAAAATATTTTTAAACACTTTATTCTTATTTAAAATAATTTTTATATAATTAAATTCATTTTTCTCTAATTTATTTAATATACTAATTAAATAAATTAAATATCATTAATATTCAAATAATTATAAATATTAATGAAAATATCTCAATTAATCAAAATTATTTTTATAATTTAAAATAATTTTATAACCTTTTTTGGTAGTTTTTATAATTTATTTCTATTTTTAAATAATTTTCAAAAACCAAAAATAAATATATTAAAAATCGTCATTATAGGCGCTCTTGGTGTTCTTGAGCCTCAAGAACACCGCTCGACTTCGATTCAAGGTGCACGTTTATCGCTTTATAATTCTCTGTACATTCATGTTCTAGGCTTGCTTGAAACTCGACATTGTAGTGTCTATGTAATACTACAAGTATCAACAATAATTTCATGTTTAATCTACCAGCAAGATCCAACCCCCAAAACTAGCTGTCAAACATCATAAGGGTTTCCGCAGAAACCCAGAACTTCGACTGGTTACTTTCATGCTCGATTATTAAGGTGTTCTAGTTATGGTTCATGTTCTTTAATGGTTCAATGTTATAGTCCTTGTGTCAGGGAACATTACTAAAACAACAGACGGCCTAACAACAACAAAATCATAAGTTACTGACTTGATCAAAGGCTCAAAACATTGCTTCTCACCGCTTCGGGTTCTTCCGTAAACTTCCATCGTGATTGACAAGCCTAGTTCGACCAGTCCACTATGTTCGATCGATTTATTATTTAAAGGATCTAAAGCCATATATTTAAATAACACGTAACAGGCTATAAGATGGATATAACAACAACATCAAATCACTTACAAACTGACATATCTGGACGTTGCAAAACCTATCAGACACTGATCTTACACTTTCTGGGTTACCTAGAAAGCTTCGATCATGCCCGGTAAACGGGTTTTGACCATTTATATCTTATAATCTGGACATCCAACGACCTTGATTTAATTTTCAGAACAACGACCACATACCAAGCTATAGATTTCAACTTTAAAACAACAAAAATCATAAACAAACAAGAATGTATGGCTCCTGACATTTACTTGTCAGACCAAAAATTTGTTCTTGGATAATTTTTGGAATACTCTATTTTAAAGAACTTTGATACTTTAGATCTATGATATATCACCATAGATCATCATAAAACATCCCCTAGCACATAGATAAACACATAAACACTAAATTTTATAAAAGCATACAAGATCAAAAATGAAACTTAGGGTTTATACCTTCAAGTTCAATTCTTGATCTTAGATCACCTTATCCGATATTGGTGTTTCTAGAGGTGATTTAGTGACCTATATTCTTGCTATATTCTGGAGGTTTGGTTGAGAGAATGAGTGATTAAGAATTAGAGAGAAAACAAGTAAAATACTAGACATTCTCTCTCTCTCTAATAATATATATATATATATATATATATATATATATATATATATATAGAACACATAACATGTTACAAGATGGATATAACAACAACATCAAATCACTTACAAACTGACATATTTGGACTTTGCAACACTTGTCAGACACTGATCTTACACTTTCTAGGTTACCCAGAAAGCTTCGGTCATTCCCGGTCAACGGGTTTTGACCGTTTATATCTTATAATCTGGACATGCAACGACCTTGATTTGACTTTCAGAACAACGACCACATACCAAGCTATAGATTCCAACTTTAAAACAACAAAAATCATAAACAAACAAGAATCTATGGTTCCTGACATTTGCTTGTCAGACCAAAAATTTGTTCTTGGACAGTTTTTGAAATACTCTATTTGAAAGAACTTTGATGCTTTGGATCTATGTTATATCACCATAGATCATCATAAAACATCCCCTAGCACATAGATAAACACATAAACATTAAATTTTATAAAGCATACAAGATCAAAATGAAACTTAGGGTTTATACATTCAAGTTCAATTCTTGATCTTAGATCTCCTTATCTGATATTGGTGTTTCTAGAGGTGATTTAGTGACTGATATTCTTTATATATTCGGAGGTTTGGTTGAGAGAATGAGTGATTGAGAATTAGAGAGAAAAACAAGTAAAATACTAGACATTCTCTCTCTCTAATATATATATATATATATATAAATTACAAAGATGCATGAATAATCTGATCTTGCTGTCAATTGGAGGTTAATTTACTGATATTTTAATGTCACAAAGTCAATATATTTGGTTACCTACTAAAGGTGTTGGCAAATATTGCGAGTTAACTAATAAAAATATACAAAAGGGTACTTTTGTCATTTGAATTATCATTTTAATTGCATACTTGACAATTGAACCAACCCTTAGGATTTAACCCTAAAGTTCTAACCCTTATGTTTTATAACTTAATTTTCTAGGATTTTCTAATTAGGGTTTTTAAATTAGAAAATTAAAATTTCAAAACTATAATTAGGGTTTCCTAATTAAATTAGGTTTTCCTAATTATATTAACGTGTAATAAACACAGTAGGCTTGCCAATTAAGATTAGGGTTTAGGAATCCCAAATATGAAATTAGGGTTTCTCAAGCATACGATTAGGGTTTTCCAATCTGCTATGTTAGGGTTTCTAAACGAAATTATTAATGAGAATTCTCCAAAAATATTGAAAATTATATTTTATAATTCAAAATATTTTCTAACACTTTATTCTCATTTAAAATGATTTTAAATCAATAAAATCATTTTTAACTTATTTATAATTACATAAATCTAATACCATTAATATTAAATTATTAATGAAAATTTTCTAAAAATAATAAAAGTTACATTTTATAACTCAAAATATTTTCAAACACTTTATTCTTATTTAAAATAATTTTTATATAATTAAAATCATTTTTCTCTAATTTATTTAATATACTAATTAAATAAATTAAATATCATTAATATTCAAATAATTATAAATATTAATGAAAAATATCTCAATTAATCAAAATTATTTTTCATAATTTTAAATAATTTTAAAACCATTTTTGGTAATTTTATAATTTATTTCTATTTTTAAATAATTTTCATAAAATCGGAAAATAAATATATTAAAAATCGTCGCTATAAAGCGTCTTTAGGTGTTCTCTTGAGCCTCAAGAACACCTGTCGAACCGATTCAAGGGCGCAGTTTGTTTACTTATATATTCTCTGTACATTCATTACTAGGCTTGCTTGAAACTCGACATTGTAGTGTTTATGTAATACTACAAGTATCAACAATAATTTCATGCTTAATCTACCAAAGAAGATCCAACCCCCAAACTAGTCATCGAAACATCATAAGGGTTTCCCGAAACCCGAACTTCGATCGTTTACTTTCATGCTCGATTATTAAGGTGTTCTAGTTATGGTTCATGTTCTTTAATGGTTCAATGTTATAGTCCTTGTGTCGTGGAACATTACTAAAACAACGGATCGGTTAACAACAACAAAATCATAAATTACTGACTTGATCAAAGGTCATGTCGAAACATTACTTCTACCGTTTTTGGGTTCTTCCGAAAACTTCCATCGTGATTGACAAGCTAGTTTGATGTAGTCCACTATGTTCGATCGATTTGCTTATTTAAAGGATCTAAAGCCATATATTTAAAGAACACATATGCAGACTATAAGATGGATATAACAACAACATCAAATCACTTACAAACGACATATTTGGACTTTGCAAAACACATCGCCGATAAATCGATCTTACACTTTCTAGGTTTACCCAAAAGCGTGATTACATCACCTTATTGGTCGGCGCGGGTTTGGCCAATTTATATCTTATAATCTGGACATCCAACGACCTTGATTTGACTTTCAGAACAACGACCACATAACAAACTATAGATTCCAACTTTAAAACAACAAAAATTGTAAACAAACAAGAATCTATGGTTCTTGACATTTGCTTGTCAGACCAAAAAATTTGTTCTTGGGCGGTTTTTTGAAATACTCTATTTTAAAGAACTTTGATGCTTTGGATCTATGGTATATCACCATAGATCATCATAAAACATCCCCAGCACATAGATAAACACATAAACATTAAATTTTATAAAGCATACAAGATCAAAATGAAAGTTAGGGTTTATACCTTGAAGTTCAATTCTTGATCTTAGATCTCCTTATCGATATTGGTGTTTCTAGAGGTGATTTAGTGGTGATATTCTTGCTATATTCGGAGGTTTGGTTGAGAGAATGAGTGATTAAGAATTAGAGAAAAACAAGTAAAATACTAGACATTTTCTCTCTCTCTAATATATATATATATATATATATATATATATATATATATAAATTATCAAATGATCCGAATCTTCGATCTTGTTTGTCAATTGGAGGTTAATTCTTGATATTTTAATGTCACAAAGTCAATATATTTGGTTACCTACTAAAGGTGTTGGCAAATATTGCGAGTTAACTAATAAAAATATACAAAAGGGTACTTTTGTCATTTGTATTATCATTTTAATGGCATACTTGACAATTGAACCAACCCTTAGGATTTAACCCTAAAGTTCTAACCCTTATGTTTTATAACTTAATTTTCTAGGATTTTCTAATTAGGGTTTTAAATTAGAAAATTTAAAATTTCAAAACTATAATTAGGGTTTCCTAATTAAATTAGGTTTTCCTAATTATATTAACGATGTAATAAACACGATGAGCTTGCCAATTAAGATTAGGGTTTAGGAATCCCAAATATGAAATTAGGGTTTCTCGGCATATAAATTAGGGTTTCCAATGCTAGCGTTAGGGTTTCTAAACTGAAATTATTAATGAGAATTCTCCAAAATATTGAAAATTATATTTTATAATTCAAAATATTTTCTAACACTTTATTCTCATTTAAAATGATTTTTAAATCAATAAAATCATTTTAACTTATTTATAATTACATAAATCTAATACCATTAATATTAAATTATTAATGAAAATTTTCTAAAAATAATAAAAGTTACATTTTATAACTCAAAATATTTTCAAACACTTTATTCTTATTTAAAATAATTTTATATAATTAAAATCATTTTTCTCTAATTTATTTAATATACTAATTAAATAAATTAAATATCATTAATATTCAAATAATTGTAAATATTAATGAAAATATCTCAATTAATCAAAATTATTTTTCATAATTTTAAATAATTTTTAAAACCATTTTGGTAATTTTATAATTTATTTCTATTTTAAATAATTTTCATAAAATCGTAAAATAAATATATTAAAAATCGTCATTATAGCGCGTCTTAGGTGTTCTTGAGCCTCAAGAACACCATCGGAACCGATTTCAAGGGTGCAAGTTTGGTACTTTATAATTCTCTGTACATTCGTATTACAGGCTTTGCTTGAAACTTCGACATTGTAGTGTTTATGTAATACTACAAGTATCAACAATAATTTCATGCTTAATCTACCAAAGAAGATCCAACCCCCAAACTAGTCATGTCAACATCATAAGGTTTCCCCGAAACCCGAACTTCGATTGGTTACTTTCATGCTCGATTATTAAGGTGTTCTAGTTATGGTTCATGTTCTTTAATGGTTCAATGTTATAGTCCTTGTGTCAGGGAACATTACTAAAACAACAGATCGGTCTAACAACAACAAAATCATAAGTTACTGACTTGATCAAAGGTCGCGAAACATTACTTCTCTACCGCTTTGGTTCTTCCGAAACTTCCATCGTGATTGACAAGCCTAGTTTGGCCGTCCACTATATTCGATCGATTGCTTATTTAAAGGATCTAAAGCCATATATTTAAAGAACACATAATGAGACTATAAGATGGATATAACAACAACATCAAATCACTTACAAATCGACATATTTGGACTTTGCAAAACATGCTGATCGATCTTACACTTTCTAGGTTACCCAAAAGCGTCGGTTATTACGGTCGGCGGGGTTTTGTGGTTATATCTTATAATCTGGACATCCAACGACCTTGATTTGACTTTCGAACAACGACCACATAACAAACTATAGATTCCAACTTTAAAACAACAAAATTGTAAACAAACAAGAATCTATGGTTCCATTTGCTTTATCGGACCAAAAATTTGTTCTTGACAGTTTTTGAAATACTCTATTTTAAAGAACTTTGATGCTTTGGATCTATGGTATATCACCATAGATCATCATAAAACATCCCTAGCACATAGATAAACACATAAACATTAAATTTTATAAAGCATACAAGATCAAAATGAAAGTTAGGGTTTATACCTTCAAGTTCAATTCTTGATCTTAGATCTCCTTATCGATATTGGTGTTTCTAGAGGTGATTTAGTGATGATATTCTTGCTATATTCTTAGAGGTTTGGTTGAGAGAATGAGTGATTAAGAATTAGAGAGAAAAACAAGTAAAATACTAGACATTTTCTCTCTCTCTCTCTATATATATATATATATATATATATATATATATAAATTACAAAGATGCATGAATGATCTGATCTTGCTGTCAATTGGAGGTTAATTTACTGATATTTTAATGTCACAAAGTCAATATATTTGGTTACCTACTAAAGGTGTTGGCAAATATTGCGAGTTAACTAATAAAAATATACAAAAGGGTACTTTTGTCATTTGCATTATCATTTTAATGGCATACTTGACAATTGAACCAACCCTTAGGATTTAACCCTAAAGTTCTAACCCTTATGTTTTATAACTTAATTTTCTAGGATTTTCTAATTAGGGTTTTTAAATTAGAAAATTAAAATTTCAAAACTATAATTAGGGTTTCCTAATTAAATTAGGTTTTCCTAATTATATTAACGTGTAATAAACACGATGAGGCTTGCCAATTAAGATTAGGGTTTAGGAATCCCAAATATGAAATTAGGGTTTCTCGGCATACGATTAGGGTTTCCAACTGCGCGTTAGGGTTTCTAAACCTGAAATTATTAATGAGAATTCTCCAAAAATATTGAAAATTATATTTTATAATTCAAAATATTTTCTAACACTTTATTCTCATTTAAAATGATTTTAAATCAATAAAATCATTTTAACTTATTTATAATTACATAAATCTAATACCATTAATATTAAATTATTAATGAAAATTTTCTAAAAATAATAAAAGTTACATTTTATAACTCAAAATATTTTCAAACACTTTATTCTTATTTAAAATAATTTTTATATAATTAAAATCATTTTTCTCTAATTTATTTAATATACTAATTAAATAAATTAAATATCATTAATATTCAAATAATTGTAAATATTAATGAAAAATATCTCAATTAATCAAAAATTATTTTTCATAATTTTAAATAATTTTTAAAACCATTTTTGGTAATTTTTATAATTTATTTCTATTTTTAAATAATTTTCATAAAATCAGAAAATAAATATATTAAAAATCGTCGCTATAGGCGTCTTAGGTGTTCTTGAGCCTCAAGAACACCTTTGTCGATTTTCGATTCGAGGTGCGAAGTTTGACTTCCTATAATTCTCAGTACATTCATGTTCTAGGCTTGCTTGAAACTCGACATTGTAGTGTTTATGTAATACTACAAGTATCAACAATAATTTCATGCTTAATCTACCAGCAAGATCCAACCCCCCAAACTAGCTGTCAAACATCATAAGGGTTTCCCCAGAAACCCAGAACTTCGACTGGTTACTTTCATGCTCGATTATTAAGGTGTTCTAGTTATGGTTCATGTTCTTTAATGGTTCAATGTTATAGTCCTTGTGTCAGGGAACATTACTAAAACAACAGATCGGTCTAACAACAACAAAAATCATAAGTTACTGACTTGATCGAAAATTACATCGAAACATTACTTCTACCATTTTGGGTTCTTCCAGAAACTTCCATCGTGATTGACAAGCCTAGTTTGATCGTCCACTATGTTCGATCAGTTGCTTATTTAAAGGATCTAAAGCCATATATTTAAAGAACACATAATAGAGTATAAGATGGATATAACAACAACATCAAATCACTTACAAACCGACATATTTGGACTTTGCAAAACACATCCGAACAATCGATCTTACACTTTCTAGGTTACCCAAAAGTCGGTCATTACCCGGTCAATCGGGTTTTGAATTTTGAATTTTATATCTTATAATCTGGACATCCAACGACCTTGATTTGACTTTCAGAACAACGACCACATAACAAACTATAGATTCCAACTTTAAAACAACAAAAATTGTAAACAAACAAGAATCTATGGTTCCTGACATTTGCTTGTCAGACCAAAAATTTGTTCTTGGACAGTTTTTGAAATACTCTATTTTAAAGAACTTTGATGCTTTGGATCTATGGTATATCACCATAGATCATCATAAAACATCCCCTAGCACATAGATAAACACATAAACATTAAATTTTATAAAGCATACAAGATCAAAATGAAAGTTAGGGTTTATACCTTCAAGTTCAATTCTTGATCTTAGATCTCCTTATCGATATATGGTGTTTCTAGAGGTGATTTAGTGACTGATATTCTTGCTATATTCGGAGGTTTGGTTGAGAGAATGAGTGATTAAGAATTAGAGAGAAAAACAAGTAAAATACTAGACATTCTCTCTCTCTCTCTAATATATATATATATATATATATATATATAAATTACAAAGATGCATGAATGATCTGATCTTGCTGTCAATTGGAGGTTAATTTACTGATATTTTAATGTCACAAAGTCAATATATTTGGTTACCTACTAAAGGTGTTGGCAAATATTGCGAGTTAACTAATAAAAATATACAAAAGGGTACTTTTGTCATTTGCATTATCATTTTAATGGCATACTTGACAATTGAACCAACCCTTAGGATTTAACCCTAAAGTTCTAACCCTTATGTTTTATAACTTAATTTTCTAGGATTTTCTAATTAGGGTTTTTAAATTAGAAAATTAAAATTTCAAAACTATAATTAGGGTTTCCTAATTAAATTAGGTTTTCCTAATTATATTAACGTGTAATAAACACAGTAGGCTTGCCAATTAAGATTAGGGTTTAGGAATCCCAAATATGAAATTAGGGTTTCTCGGCATACGATTAGGGTTTCCAACTGCGCGTTAGGGTTTCTAAACCTGAAATTATTAATGAGAATTCTCCAAAAATATTGAAAATTATATTTTATAATTCAAAATATTTTCTAACACTTTATTCTCATTTAAAATGATTTTTAAATCAATAAAATCATTTTTAACTTATTTATAATTACATAAATCTAATACCATTAATATTAAATTATTAATGAAAATTTTCTAAAAATAATAAAAGTTACATTTTATAACTCAAAATATTTTCAAACACTTTATTCTTATTTAAAATAATTTTTATATAATTAAAATCATTTTCTCTAATTTATTTAATATACTAATTAAATAAATTAAATATCATTAATATTCAAATAATTATAAATATTAATGAAAAATATCTCAATTAATCAAAATTATTTTTCATAATTTTAAATAATTTTTAAAACCATTTTTGGTAATTTTTATAATTTATTTCTATTTTAAATAATTTTCATAAAATCGGAAAATAAATATATTAAAATCGTCATTATAGGCGCGTCTTAGGTGTTCTTGAGCCTCAAGAACATTTGTCGATTCGATTTCGAGGTGCAAGTTTGATTTTTTATAATTCTCTGTACATTCATGTTCTAGGCTTGCTTGAAACTCGACATTGTAGTGTTTATGTAATACTACAAGTATCAACAATAATTTCATGCTTAATCTACCAGCAAGATCCAACCCCCCAAACTAGCTGTCAAACATCATAAGGGTTTCCCCAGAAACCCAGAACTTCGACTGGTTACTTTCATGCTCGATTATTAAGGTGTTCTAGTTATGGTTCATGTTCTTTAATGGTTCAATGTTATAGTCCTTGTGTCAGGGAACATTACTAAAACAACAGATCGGTCTAACAACAACAAAATCATAAGTTACAACTTGATCAAAGGCTGTCAGAAACATTGCTTCTACCATTTTTGGGTTCTTCCAGAAACTTCCATCGTGATTGACAAGCCTAGTTTGACCGTCCACTATGTTCGATCAGTTGCTTATTTAAAGGATCTAAAGCCATATATTTAAAGAACACATAACAGACTATAAGATGGATATAACAACAACATCAAATCACTTACAAACTGACATATTTGGACTTTGCAAAACCTGTCAGACACTGATCTTACACTTTCTAGGTTACCCAAAAAGCGTCGGTCATGCCCGGTCAACGGGTTTTGACCGTTTATATCTTATAATCTGGACATCCAACGACCTTGATTTGACTTTCAGAACAACGACCACATAACAAACTATAGATTCCAACTTTAAAACAACAAAAATTGTAAACAAACAAGAATCTATGGTTCCTGACATTTGCTTGTCAGACCAAAAATTTGTTCTTGGACAGTTTTTGAAATACTCTATTTTAAAGAACTTTGATGCTTTGGATCTATGGTATATCACCATAGATCATCATAAAACATCCCCTAGCACATAGATAAACACATAAACATTAAATTTTATAAAGCATACAAGATCAAAATGAAAGTTAGGGTTTATACCTTCAAGTTCAATTCTTGATCTTAGATCTCCTTATCTGATATTGGTGTTTCTAGAGGTGATTAGTTGACCTGATATTCTTGCTATATTCGGAGGTTTGGTTGAGAGAATGAGTGATTAAGAATTAGAGAGAAAACAAGTAAAATACTAGACATTTTCTCTCTCTCTCTCTAAATATATATATATATATATATATATATATATATATATGAATTACAAAAGATGCATGAATGATCTGATCTTGCTGTCAATTGGAGGTTAATTTACTGATATTTTAATGTCACAAAGTCAATATATTTGGTTACCTACTAAAGGTGTTGGCAAATATTGCGAGTTAACTAATAAAAATATACAAAAGGGTACTTTTGTCATTTGCATTATCATTTTAATGGCATACTTGACAATTGAACCAACCCTTAGGATTTAACCCTAAAGTTCTAACCCTTATGTTTTATAACTTAATTTTCTAGGATTTTCTAATTAGGTTTTTTAAATTAGAAAATTAAAATTTCAAAACTATAATTAGGGTTTCCTAATTAAATTAGGTTTTCCTAATTATATTAACGTGTAATAAACACAGTAGGCTTGCCAATTAAGATTAGGGTTTAGGAATCCCAAATATGAAATTAGGGTTTCTCGGCATACGATTAGGGTTTCCAACTGCGCGTTAGGGTTTCTAAACCTGAAATTATTAATGAGAATTCTCCAAAAATATTGAAAATTATATTTTATAATTCAAAATATTTTCTAACACTTTATTCTCATTTAAAATGATTTTTAAATCAATAAAATCATTTTTAACTTATTTATAATTACATAAATCTAATACCATTAATATTAAATTATTAATGAAAATTTTCTAAAAATAATAAAAGTTACATTTTATAACTCAAAATATTTTCAAACACTTTATTCTTATTTAAAATAATTTTTATATAATTAAAATCATTTTTCTCTAATTTATTTAATATACTAATTAAATAAATTAAATATCATTAATATTCAAATAATTGTAAATATTAATGAAAAATATCTCAATTAATCAAAAATTATTTTTCATAATTTTAAATAATTTTTAAAACCATTTTTGGTAATTTTTATAATTTATTTCTATTTTTAAATAATTTTCATAAAATCAGAAAATAAATATATTAAAAATCGTCGCTATAAGCGTCTTAGGTGTTCTTGAGCCTCAAGAACACTGTCAGACCAGTTTCAAGGGTGCAAGTTTGACTGCCTATAATTCTCTGTACATTCATGTTCTAGGCTTGCTTGAAACTCGACATTGTAGTGTTTATGTAATACTACAAGTATCAACAATAATTTCATGCTTAATCTACCAGCAAGATCCAACCCCCCAAACTAGCTGTCAAACATCATAAGGGTTTCCCCAGAAACCCCGAACTTCGATCGGTTACTTTCATGCTTTCGATTATTAAGGTGTTCTAGTTATGGTTCATGTTCTTTAATGGTTCAATGTTATAGTCCTTGTGTCGGGAACATTACTAAAACAACGGATCGATCTAACAACAACAAAATCATAAGTTACTGACTTGATCAAAGGTCATCGAAAACATTGCTTCTACCATTTTGGGTTCTTCCGAAAACTTCCATCGTGATTGACAAGCCTAGTTTGGCCAGTCCACTATGTTCGATCAGTTGCTTATTTAAAGGATCTAAAGCCATATATTTAAAGAACACATAACAGACTATTAGAATGGATATAACACAACATCAAATCACTTACAAACTGACATATTTGGACTTTGCAAAACCTGTCAGACACTGATCTTACACTTTCTAGGTTACCCAAAGTCGGTCATTCATTCGGTCGGCCGGGTTTTGACCGTTTATATCTTATAATCTGGACATCCAACGACCTTGATTTGACTTTCAGAACAACGACCACATAACAAACTATAGATTCCAACTTTAAAACAACAAAAATTGTAAACAAACAAGAATCTATGGTTCCTGACAT
The DNA here is from genome assembly GCA_020205615.1 of Panax quinquefolius. Lineage (NCBI taxonomy): Eukaryota > Viridiplantae > Streptophyta > Magnoliopsida > Apiales > Araliaceae > Panax > Panax quinquefolius. The sequence goes on from CM035161.1 coordinate 65,101,329, forward strand.
TTGCTTGTCAGACCAAAAATTTGTTCTTGGACAGTTTTTGAAATACTCTATTTTAAAGAACTTTGATGCTTTGGATCTATGGTATATCACCATAGATCATCATAAAACATCCCCTAGCACATAGATAAACACATAAACATTAAATTTTATAAAGCATACAAGATCAAAATGAAAGTTAGGGTTTATACCTTCAAGTTCAATTCTTGATCTTAGATCTCCTTATCTGATATTGGTGTTTCTAGAGGTGATTTAGTGACTGATATTCTTGCTATATTCGGAGGTTTGGTTGAGAGAATGAGTGATTAAGAATTAGAGAGAAAAACAAGTAAAATACTAGACATTCTCTCTCTCTCTCTATATATATATATATATATATATATATATATAAATTACAAAGATGCATGAATGATCTGATCTTCTTTGTCGATTGGAGGTTAATTCTTGATATTTTAATGTCACAAAATCAATATATTTGGTTACCTACTAAAGGTGTTCGCAAATATTGCGAGTTAACTAATAAAAATATACAAAAGGGTACTTTTGTCATTTGCATTATCATTTTAATTGCATACTTGACAATTGAACCAACCCTTAGGGTTTAACCCTAAAGTTCTAACCCTTATGTTTTATAACTTAATTTTCTAGGATTTTCTAATTAGGGTTTTTAAATTAGAAAATTAAAATTTCAAAACTATAATTAGGGTTTCCTAATTAAATTAGGTTTTCTAATTATATTAACGTGTAATAAACACACATGGGCTTGCCAATTAAGATTAGGGTTTAGGAATCCCAAATATGAAATTAGGGTTTCTCGACATACGATTAGGGTTTCCAATGCGCGTTAGGGTTTCTAAACTCGAAATTATTAATGAGAATTCTCCAAAATATTGAAAATTATATTTTATAATTCAAAATATTTTCTAACACTTTATTCTCATTTAAAATGATTTTTAAATCAATAAAATCATTTTAACTTATTTATAATTACATAAATCTAATACCATTAATATTAAATTATTAATGAAAATTTTCTAAAAATAATAAAAGTTACATTTTATAACTCAAAATATTTTCAAACACTTTATTCTTATTTAAAATAATTTTATATAATTAAAATCATTTTCTCTAATTTATTTAATATACTAATTAAATAAATTAAATATCATTAATATTCAAATAATTGTAAATATTAATGAAAATATCTCAATTAATCAAAATTATTTTTCATAATTTTAAATAATTTTTAAAACCATTTTGGTAATTTTATAATTTATTTCTATTTTTAAATAATTTTCATAAAATCGAAAATAAATATAATATAAAAAAAATCGTCATTATAAGCGTCTTAGGTGTTCTTGAGCCTCAAGAACACTGTCAGACCAGTTTCAAGTGCAAGTTTGACTGCTTATAATTCTCTGTACATTCATGTTCTAGGCTTGCTTGAAACTCGACATTGTAGTGTTTATGTAATACTACAAGTATCAACAATAATTTCATGCTTAATCTACCAGCAAGATCCAACCCCCAAACTAGTCATCGAAACATCATAAGGGTTTCCCAAGAAACCCAGAACTTCGACTGGTTACTTTCATGCTCGATTATTAAGGTGTTCTAGTTATGGTTCATGTTCTTTAATGGTTCAATGTTATAGTCCTTGTGTCAGGGAACATTACTAAAACAACAGATCGGTCTAACAACAACAAAATCATAAGTTACAGCTTGATCAAAGGTCAGAAACATTGCTTCTACCGTTTTTGGGTTCTTCCGAAAACTTCCATCGTGATGATTGACAAACTTAGTTTGGCCAATCGTCCACTATGTTCGATCGATTGCTTATTTAAAGGATCTAAAGCCATATTTTAAATTTAAAGAACACATAATGAGATTTATAAGATGGATATAACAACAACATCAAATCACTTACAAACCGACATATTTGGACTTTGCAAAACACATATATACCGATCTTACACTTTCTAGGTTACCCAAAAAGCGTCGGTCGTTTCTTTCGGTCAATCGGGTTTGGCCGCTTATATCTTATAATCTGGACATCCAACGACCTTGATTTGACTTTCGAACCTACGACCACATAACAAACTATAGATTCCAACTTTAAAACAACAAAATTGTAAACAAACAAGAATCTATGGTTCTTGACATTTGCTTGTCATTGACCAAAAATTTGTTCTTGGGCGCTTTTTGAAATACTCTATTTTAAAGAACTTTGATGCTTTGGATCTATGGTATATCACCATAGATCATCATAAAACATCCCCTAGCACATAGATAAACACATAAACATTAAATTTTATAAAGCATACAAGATCAAAATGAAAGTTAGGGTTTATACCTTCAAGTTCAATTCTTGATCTTAGATCTCCTTATCTGATATTGGTGTTTCTAGAGGTGATTTAGTGACTGATATTCTTGCTATATTCGGAGGTTTGGTTGAGAGAATGAGTGATTAAGAATTAGAGAGAAAAACAAGTAAAATACTAGACATTTTCTCTCTCTCTCTCTATATATATATATATATATATATATATATATATATATAAATTACAAAGATGCATGAATGATCTGATCTTGCTGTCAATTGGAGGTTAATTTACTGATATTTTAATGTCACAAAGTCAATATATTTGGTTACCTACTAAAGGTGTTGGCAAATATTGCGAGTTAACTAATAAAAATATACAAAAGGGTACTTTTGTCATTTGCATTATCATTTTAATGGCATACTTGACAATTGAACCAACCCTTAGGATTTAACCTAAAAGTTCTAACCCTTATGTTTTATAACTTAATTTTCTAGGATTTTCTAATTAGGGTTTTTAAATTAGAAAATTAAAATTTCAAAACTATAATTAGGGTTTCCTAATTAAATTAGGTTTTCCTAATTATATTAACGTGTAATAATAACATAAGGCTTGCCAATTAAGATTAGGGTTTAGGAATCCCAAATATGAAATTAGGGTTTCTCGGCATAATTAGGGTTTCCAAATCAAGCGTTAGGGTTTAAACTATTATTAATGAGAATTCTCCAAAAATATTGAAAATTATATTTTATAATTCAAAATATTTTCTAACACTTTATTCTCATTTAAAATGATTTTTAAATCAATAAAATCATTTTAACTTATTTATAATTACATAAATCTAATACCATTAATATTAAATTATTAATGAAAATTTTCTAAAAATAATAAAAGTTACATTTTATAACTCAAAATATTTTCAAACACTTTATTCTTATTTAAAATAATTTTTATATAATTAAAATCATTTTCTCTAATTTATTTAATATACTAATTAAATAAATTAAATATCATTAATATTCAAATAATTGTAAATATTAATGAAAAATATCTCAATTAATCAAAATTATTTTTCATAATTTTAAATAATTTTAAAACCATTTTGGTAATTTTTATAATTTATTTCTATTTTTAAATAATTTTCATAAAATCGGAAAATAAATATATTAAAATCGTCATATATAAGCGTCTTAGGTGTTCTTGAGCCTCAAGAACAACTTTGTCGAACCGATTCAAGGTGCAAGTTTGATTTTATAATTAATTCTCTCAATACATTCGTATTTCAGGCTTTGCTTGAAACTTCGACATTGTAGTGTTTATGTAATACTACAAGTATCAACAATAATTTCATGCTTAATCTACCAGCAAGATCCAACCCCCCAAACTAGCTGTCAAACATCATAAGGGTTTCCCCAGAAACCCAGAACTTCGACTGGTTACTTTCATGCTCGATTATTAAGGTGTTCTAGTTATGGTTCATGTTCTTTAATGGTTCAATGTTATAGTCCTTGTGTGTGAACATTACTAAAACAACGATCGGTCTAACAACAACAAAATCATAAGTTACAGCTTGATCAAAGGCTGTCAGAAACATTGCTTCTACCATTTTTGGGTTCTTCCAGAAACTTCCATCGTGATTGACAAGCTTAGTTTGACCGAGTCCACTATGTTCGATCGATTGCTTATTTAAAGGATCTAAAGCCATATATTTAAAGAACACATAATGAGACTATAAGATGGATATAACAACAACATCAAATCACTTACAACCGACATATTTGGACTTTGCAAAACACATGGAGACATCGATCTTACACTTTACAAGTTACCCAAAAAGCGTCGGTCATTACGCCTTGGCGGGTTTTGGCCATTTATATCTTATAATCTGGACATCCAACGACCTTGATTTGACTTTCGAACAACGACCACATAACAAACTATAGATTCCAACTTTAAAACAACAAAATTGTAAACAAACAAGAATCTATGGTTCTGACATTTGCTTTGTTGTCGACCACAAAAATTTGTTCTTGGGCGATTTTTGAAATACTCTATTTTAAAGAACTTTGATGCTTTGGATCTATGGTATATCACCATAGATCATCATAAAACATCCCCAGCACATAGATAAACACATAAACATTAAATTTTATAAAGCATACAAGATCAAAATGAAAGTTAGGGTTTATACCTTGAAGTTCAATTCTTGATCTTAGATCTCCTTATCTCGATATTGGTGTTTCTAGAGGTGATTTAGTGGTGATATTCTTGCTATATTCGGAGGTTTGGTTGAGAGAATGAGTGATTAAGAATTAGAGAGAAAAAAAGTAAAATACTAGACATTCTCTCTCTCTCTAATATATATATATATATATATATATATATATATATATAAATTACAAAAGATGCATGAATGATCTGATCTTGCTGTCAATTGGAGGTTAATTTACTGATATTTTAATGTCACAAAGTCAATATATTTGGTTACCTACTAAAGGTGTTGGCAAATATTATTGAGTTAACTAATAAAAATATACAAAAGGTACTTTTGTCATTTGTATTATCATTTTAATGGCATACTTGACAATTGAACCAACCCTTAGGATTTAACCCTAAAGTTCTAACCCTTATGTTTTATAACTTAATTTTCTAGGATTTTCTAATTAGGTTTTTTAAATTAGAAAATTAAAATTTCAAAACTATAATTAGGGTTTCCTAATTAAATTAGGTTTTCCTAATTATATTAACGTGTAATAAACACAGTAGGCTTGCCAATTAAGATTAGGGTTTAGGAATCCCAAATATGAAATTAGGGTTTCTCGGCATACGATTAGGGTTTCCAATCTAGCGTTAGGGTTCTAAACTCAAATTATTAATGAGAATTCTCCAAAATATTGAAAATTATATTTTATAATTCAAAATATTTTCTAACACTTTATTCTCATTTAAAATGATTTTTAAATCAATAAAATCATTTTTAACTTATTTATAATTACATAAATCTAATACCATTAATATTAAATTATTAATGAAAATTTTCTAAAATAATAAAAGTTACATTTTATAACTCAAAATATTTTCAAACACTTTATTCTTATTTAAAATAATTTTTATATAATTAAAATCATTTTCTCTCTAATTTATTTAATATACTAATTAAATAAATTAAATATCATTAATATTCAAATAATTGTAAATATTAATGAAAAATATCTCAATTAATCAAAATTATTTTTCATAATTTTAAATAATTTTAAAAACCATTTTTGGTAATTTTATAATTTATTTCTATTTTTAAATAATTTTCATAAAATCAGAAAATAAATATATTAAAAATCGTCGCTATAGGCGTCTTAGGTGTTCTTGAGCCTCAAGAACACTGTCAGACCAGTTTCAAGGGTGCAAGTTTGACTGCCTATAATTCTCAGTACATTCATGTTCTAGGCTTGCTTGAAACTCGACATTGTAGTGTTTATGTAATACTACAAGTATCAACAATAATTTCATGCTTAATCTACCAGCAAGATCCAACCCCCCAAACTAGCTGTCAAACATCATAAGGGTTTCCCCAGAAACCCAGAACTTCGACTGGTTACTTTCATGCTCGATTATTAAGGTGTTCTAGTTATGGTTCATGTTCTTTAATGGTTCAATGTTATAGTCCTTGTGTCAGGGAACATTACTAAAACAACAGATCGGTCTAACAACAACAAAATCATAAGTTACAGCTTGATCAAAGGCTGTCAGAAACATTGCTTCTACCGTTTTTGGGTTCTTCCAGAAACTTCCATCGTGATTGACAAGCCTAGTTTGACCGTCCACTATGTTCGATCAGTTGCTTATTTAAAGGATCTAAAGCCATATATTTAAAGAACACATAATAGGCTATAAGATGGATATAACAACAACATCAAATCACTTACAAACTGACATATTTGGACTTTGCAAAACACATGAACAACGATCTTACACTTTCTAGGTTACCCAGAAAGCTTGGTCATTTACCTTCGGCAACGGTTTTGACCGTTTATATCTTATAATCTGGACATCCAACGACCTTGATTTGACTTTCAGAACAACGACCACATAACAAACTATAGATTCCAACTTTAAAACAACAAAAATTGTAAACAAACAAGAATCTATGGTTCCTGACATTTGCTTGTCAGACCAAAAATTTGTTCTTGGACAGTTTTTGAAATACTCTATTTTAAAGAACTTTGATGCTTTGGATCTATGGTATATCACCATAGATCATCATAAAACATCCCCTAGCACATAGATAAACACATAAACATTAAATTTTATAAAGCATACAAGATCAAAATGAAAGTTAGGGTTTATACCTTCAAGTTCAATTCTTGATCTTAGATCTCCTTATCTGATATTGGTGTTTCTAGAGGTGATTTAGTGACTGATATTCTTGCTATATTCGGAGGTTTGGTTGAGAGAATGAGTGATTAAGAATTAGAGAGAAAAACAAGTAAAATACTAGACATTCTCTCTCTCTCTCTAATATATATATATATATATATATATATATATATATATATAAAATTACAAAGATGCATGAATGATCTGATCTTGCTGTCAATTGGAGGTTAATTTACTGATATTTTAATGTCACAAAGTTAATATATTTGGTTACCTACTAAAGGTGTTCGCAAATATTGCGAGTTAACTAATAAAAATATACAAAGGGTACTTTTGTCATTTGCATTATCATTTTAATGGCATACTTGACAATTGAACCAACCCTTAGGATTTAACCCTAAAGTTCTAACCCTTATGTTTTATAACTTAATTTTTTAGGATTTTTTAATTAGGGTTTTTAAATTAGAAAATTAAAATTTCAAAACTATAATTAGGGTTTCCTAATTAAATTAGATTTTCCTAATCATATTAACGTGTAATAAACACAGTAGGCTTCCCAATTAAGATTAGGGTTTAGGAATCCCAAATATGAAATTAGGATTTCTCAACAAACGATTAGGGTTTCTAACTGCGCATTAGGGTTTCTAGTCCTGAAATTATTAATGAGAATTCTCCAAAAATATTGAAAATTATATTTTATAAATCCAAATATTTTCTTACACTTTATTCTCATTTAAAATAATTTTTAAATCAATAAAATCATTTTTAACTTATTTATAATTACATAAATCTAATACCATTAATATTAAATTATTAATGAAAATTTTCTAAAAATAATAAAAGTTACATTTTATAACTCAAAATATTTTCAAACACTTTATTCTTATTTAAAATGATTTTTATATAATTAAAATCATTTTTCTCTAATTTATTTAATATACTAATTAAATAAATTAAATATCATTAATATTCAAATAATTATAAATATTAATGAAAATATCTCAATTAATCAAAATTATTTTTCATAATTTAAAATAATTTTTAAAACCATTTTTGGTAATTTTTATAATTTATTTCTATTTTTAAATAATTTTCATAAAATCGGAAAATAAATATATTAAAAAGCGTCGCTTATAGGCGTTTATACACTTTTATCGACATATAGTGTGTTCTTGAGCCTCAAGAACAACTGTCGATTCAGATTCGAGGGTGCACGTTTGATTGGATATAATTCTCTGTACATTCATGTTTTTAGGCTTGCTTGAAACTTCGACATTATAGTGTTTATGTAATACTACAAGTATCAACAAATAATTTAGTTCATAACTTAATCTACCAAGAAGATCCAACCCCCAAACTAGTCATCGAACATCATAAGGGTTTCCCGAAACCCATAACTTTTTCGGTTACTTTCATGCTCGATTATTAAGGTGTTCTAGTTTTGGTTCATGTTCTTTAATGGTTCAATGTTATAGTCCTTGTGTCGATGAACATTACTAAAACAAACGGATCGGTCTAACAACAACAAAATCATAAGTTACTGACTTGATCAAAGGTCATCGAAACATTGCTTCTACCGTTTTTGGGTTCTTCCAGAAACTTCCATCGTGATCGACAAGCCTAGTTTGACCGTCCACTATGTTCGATCAGTTGCTTATTTAAAGGATCTAAAGCCATATATTTAAAGAACACATAACAGACTATAAGATGGATATAACAACAACATCAAATCACTTACAAACTGACATATTTGGATGTTGCAAAACACATCGAAACACTTGATCTTACACTTTCTGGGTTACCTAGAAAGCTTCGGTCATGCCCGGTCAACGGGTTTTGACCGTTTATATCTTATAATCTGGACATCCAACGACCTTGATTTGACTTTCAGAACAACGACCACATAACAAACTATAGATTCCAACTTTAAAACAACAAAAATTGTAAACAAACAAGAATCTATGGTTCTCGACATTTGCTTGTCGAGACAAAAAAAATTGTTATTGGACGCTTTTGAAATACTCTATTTTAAAGAACTTTGATGCTTTGGATCTATGGTATATCACCATAGATCATCATAAAACATCCCCAGCAAATAGATAAACACATAAACATTAAATTTTATAAAGCATACAAGATCAAAATGAAAGTTAGGTTTATACCTTTAAGTTCAATTCTTGATCTTAGATCTCCTTATCTCGATATTGGTGTTTCTAAAGGTGATTTAGTGACCGATATTCTTGCTATATTCGGAGAGTTTTGGTTGAGAGAATGAGTGATTAAGAATTAGAGAGAAAATAAGTAAAATACTAGACATTCTCTCTCTCTCTCTAATATATATATATATATATATATATATAATTACAAAGATCGAATGATTTGATCTTGATGTCATTGGAGGTTAATTTCTTGATATTTTAATGTCACAAAGTCAATATATTTGGTTACCTACTAAAGGTGTTGGCAAATATTGCAAGTTAACTAATAAAAATATACAAAAGGGTACTTTTGTCATTTGCATTATCATTTTAATGGCATTCTTGATAATTGAACCAACCTTTAGGTTTTAACCCTAAAGTTCTAACCCTTATGTTTTATAACTTAATTTTTTTCTAGGATTTTCTAATTAGGGTTTTTAAATTAGAAAATTAAATTTCAAAACTATAATTAGGGTTTCTAATTAAATTAGGTTTCCTAATCATATTAACGTGTAATAAACACATTAGGCTTGCCCGATAAGATTTGGGTTTAATTATCCCAGGAATCCCAAATATGAAATTAGGGTTTCTCGGCATACGATTATGGTTTCAATAATAGCGTTAGGGTTTCTAATCTCTAAATTATTAATTAGAATTCTCCAAAAATATTGAAAATTATATTTTATAATTCCAAATATTTTCTAACACTTTATTCTCATTTAAAATGATTTTTAAATCAATAAAATCATTTTAACTTATTTATAATTACATAAATCTAATACCATTAATATTAAATTATTAATGAAAATTTTCTAAAAATAATAAAAGTTACATTTTATAACTCAAAATATTTTCAAACACTTTATTCTTATTTAAAATAATTTTTATATAATTAAAATCATTTTCTCTTAATTTATTTAATATACTAATTAAATAAATTAAATATCATTAATATTCAAATAATTATAAATATTAATGAAAAATATCTCAATTAATCAAAAATTATTTTTCATAATTTAAAATAATTTTTAAAACCATTTTTGGTAATTTTTATAATTTATTTCTATTTTTAAATAATTTTCATAAAATCAGAAAATAAATATATTAAAAATCGTCGCTATAGGCGTCTTAGGTGTTCTTGAGCCTCAAGAACACTGTCAGACCAGTTTCAAGGGTGCAAGTTTGACTGCCTATAATTCTCTGTACATTCATGTTCTAGGCTTGCTTGAAACTCGACATTGTAGTGTTTATGTAATACTACAAGTATCAACAATAATTTCATGCTTAATCTACCAGCAAGATCCAACCCCCCAAACTAGCTGTCAAACATCATAAGGGTTTCCCCAGAAACCCAGAACTTCGACTGGTTACTTTCATGCTCGATTATTAAGGTGTTCTAGTTATGGTTCATGTTCTTTAATGGTTCAATGTTATAGTCCTTGTGTCAGGGAACATTACTAAAACAACAGATCGGTCTAACAACAACAAAATCATAAGTTACAGCTTGATCAAAGGCTGTCAGAAACATTGCTTCTACCATTTTTGGGTTCTTCCAGAAACTTCCATCGTGATTGACAAGCCTAGTTTGACCGTCCACTATGTTCTATCAATTGCTAATTTAAAGGATCTAAAGCCATATATTTAAAGAACACATAACAGGCTACAAGATGGATATAACAACAACATCAAATCACTTACAAACTGACATATCTGGACTTTGCAAAACCTTTCAGACACTGATCTTACACTTTCTAGGTTACCCAGAAAGCTTCGATCATTCCCGGTCAACGGGTTTTGACAGTTTATATCTTATAATCTGGACATCCAACGACCTTGATTTGACTTTCAGAACAATGACCACATACCAAGCTATAGATTCCAACTTTAAAACAACAAAAATCATAAACAAACAAGAATCTATGGCTCCTGACATTTGCTTGTCAGACTAAAAATTTGTTCTTGGACAGTTTTTGAAATACTCTATTTTAAAGAACTTTGATGCTTTGGATGTATGGTATATCACCATAGATCATCATAAAACATCCCCTAGCACATAGATAAACACATAAATATTAAATTTTATAAAGCATACAAGATCAAAATGAAAGTTAGGGTTTATACCTTCAAGTTCAATTCTTAATCTTAGATCTCCTTATTTGATATTAGTGTTTCTAGAGGTGATTTAGTGACTGATATTCTTGCTATATTCGGAGGTTTGGTTGAGAGAATGAGTGATTAAGAATTAGAGAGAAAAACAAGTAAAATAATAGACATTCTCTCTCTCTCTAATATATATATATATAAATTACAAAAAAGCATGAATGATCTGATCTTGCTGTCAATTGGAGGTTAATTTACTGATATTTTAATGTCACAAAGTCAATATATTTGGTTACCTACTAAAGGTGTTGGTAGGTATTGCGAGTTAAATAATAAAAATATACAAAAGGGTACTTTTATCATTTGCATTATCATTTTAATGGCATACTTGACAATTGAACCAACCCTTAGGGTTTAACCCTAAAGTTCTAACCCTTATGTTTTATAACTTAATTTTCTAGGATTTTCTAATTAGTGTTTTTAAATTAGAAAATTAAAATTTCAAAACTATAATTAGGGTTTCCTAATTAAATTAGGTTTTCCTAATCATATTAACGTGTAATATACACAATAGGATTGCCAATTAAGATTAGGGTTTAGGAATCCCGAATATGAAATTAGGGTTTCTCGACATACGATTAGGGTTTCCAACTGCGCGTTAGGGTTTCTAATCCTGAAATTATTAATGAGAATTCTCCAAAAATATTGAAAATTATATTTTATAATTCCAAATATTTTCTAACACTTTATTCTCATTTAAAATGATTTTTAAATCAATAAAATCATTTTTAACTTATTTATAATTACATAAATCTAATACCATTAATATTAAATTATTAATGAAAATTTTCTAAAATAATAAAAGTTACATTTTATAACTCAAAATATTTTCAAACACTTTATTCTTATTTAAAATAATTTTAATAAAATTAAAATCATTTTTCTCTAATTTATTTAATATACTAATTAAATAAATTAAATATCATTAATATTCAAATAATTATAAATATTAATAAAAAATATTTCAATTAATCAAAAATTATTTTTCATAATTTAAAATAATTTTTAAAACCATTTTTGGTAATTTTTATAATTTATTTCTATTTTTAAATAATTTTCAGAAAATCAGAAAATAAATATATTAAAAATCGTCGCTATAGGCGTCTTAGGTGTTCTTGAGCCTCAAGAACAACTTTATCGAACCGATTTCAGGTGCGCAAGTTTGGTGCTATAATTCTCACATACATTATAATCTAGGCTTGCTTGAAACTTCTAACATTGTAGTGTTTATATGTATACTACAAGTATCAACAATAATTTCATGCTAAAATCTACCAAAGAAGATCCAACCCCCAAACTAGTAGAACATCATAAGGGTTTCCCGAAAACCCGAAACTTCGATGTTACTTTCATGCTCGATTATTAAGGTGTTCTAGTTATGGTTCATGTTCTTTAATGGTTCATGTTATAGTCCTTGTGTCGTGAACATTACTAAAACAACAACGGTCCCACAACAACAAAAAATCATAAGTTACTGAAACATCAAAATAAGGAAACATTTTCTCCAAGAAAAACTTCCAGAACTTGACAAGCCTAGTTTGACTTTCCACTATGTTCGATCATTATTATTTAAAGGATCTAAAGCCATATATTTAAAGAACACATAATATAAGATTATAACAACATGTTTTGGACTTTGCAAAACCATGTTCAATGATTACACTTTCTAGTCCTTGTTGTCGTGCGGTCAACATATCTTATAAACACATCCAACGACCTTGATTTGACTTTCGAACAACAACCACAAACAAACTATAGATTCCAACTTTAAAACAACAAAAATGTAAACAAACAAAATCTATGGTTCTGACATTTGCTTGTCGGAACCAAAATTTGTTCTTGGATGCTTTTTTGAAATACTTTTTTTAAAGAACTTTGATGCTTTGGATCTTGGTATATCACCATAGATCATCATAAAACTCCCCAGCACATAGATAAACACATAAACATTAAATTTTATAAAGCATACAAGATCTCCTTGAAAGTTATATATACCTTCAAGTTCAATTCTTGATTTAGATCTCCTTATCCGATATTCTTGTTTCTAGATGATTTAGGGTTTATTCTTGCTATATTCTAGAGGTTTGGTTGAGAGAATGAGTGATTAAGAATTAGAGAAAAACAAGTAAAATACTAGACATTCTCTCTCTCTCTATATATATATATATATATATATATATATATATATATATATATATAATAATGATGAATGATCTCTTCTTTGTCATCAATTGGAGGTTAATTTACTGATATTTTAATGTCACAAAGTTAATATATTTGGTTACCTACTAAAGGTGTTCGCAAATATTGCGAGTTAACTAATAAAAATATACAAAGGGTACTTTTGTCATTTGCATTATCATTTTAATGGCATACTTGACAATTGAACCAACCCTTAGGATTTAACCCTAAAGTTCTAACCCTTATGTTTTATAACTTAATTTTCTAGGATTTTCTAATTAGGTTTTTTAAATTAGAAAATTAAAATTTCAAAACTATAATTAGGGTTTCCTAATTAAATTAGGTTTTCCTAATTATATTAACGTGTAATAAACACGATGAGGCTTGCCAATTAAGATTAGGGTTTAGGAATCCCAAATATGAAATTAGGGTTTCTCGGCATCGATTAGGGTTTCCAATCTGCATTAGGGTTTTCTAAACTCGAAATTATTAATGAGAATTCTCCAAAATATTGAAAATTATATTTTATAATTCAAATATTTTCTAACACTTTATTCTCATTTAAAATGATTTTTAAATCAATAAAATCATTTTTAACTTATTTATAATTACATAAATCTAATACCATTAATATTAAATTATTAATGAAAATTTTCTAAAAATAATAAAAGTTACATTTTATAACTCAAAATATTTTCAAACACTTTATTCTTATTTAAAATGATTTTTATATAATTAAAATCATTTTTCTCTAATTTATTTAATATATTAATTAAATAAATTAAATATCATTAATATTCAAATAATTATAAATATTAATGAAAAATATCTCAATTAATCAAAAATTATTTTTCATAATTTAAAATAATTTTTAAAACCATTTTTGGTAATTTTTATAATTTATTTCTATTTTTAAATAATTTTCAGAAAATCAGAAAATAAATATATTAAAAAGCGTCGCTATAGGCGTTTAGCGACACTTTCTATCGACATAGGTGTTCTTGAGCCTCAAGAACACTGTCAGACCAGTCTCAAGGGTGCACGTTTGACTGGATATAATTCTCTGTACATTCATGTTTTGGGCTTGCTTGAAACTCGACCTTATAGTGTTTATGTAACACTACAAGTATCAACAATAATTTAGTTCATAACTTAATCAATCAGCAAGATCCAACGCCCCAAAGTAGCTGTCAGACATCATCTAGGATTCCCCAGAAACCCATAACTTTGACTGGTCACTTTCATGCTCGATTATTAAGGTGTTCTGGTTTTGGTTCATGTTCTTTAATGGTTCAATGTTATAGTCTTGTGTCAATGAACATTACTAAAACAAACAGATCGGTCTAACAAAAACAAAATCATAAGTTACAGCTTAGTCAAAGGCTGTCAGAAACTTTGCTTCTACCATTTCTGGGTTTTTCCAGAAACTACTATCCTGATCGACAAGCCTAGTTTAACCGTCCACTATGTTCGATCAGTTGCTTATTTAAAGGATCTAAAGCCATATATTTAAAGAACACATAACAGGCTACAAGATGGATATAATAACAACATCAAATCACTTACAAACCGATGATTTGGATGTTGCAAAACCCACAAACACCGATCTTAAACTTTTTAGGTTACCTAAAGCTTCGATCGGTACGCGATTCAACGGTTTTGGCCATTTTATATATTATAATCTGGACATCCAACGACCTTGATTTTACTTGCAGAACAAAGACCACATAACAAGCTATAGATTCCAACTTTAGAACAACAAAAATCATAAACGAAGAAGAATGTATGGCTCCTGACATTTGCTTGTCAGACAAAAAAAATGTTATTGGACAGTTTTTGAAATACTCTATTTTAAAGAAATTTGATGCTATGGATCTATGGTATATCACCATAGATCATCATAAAACATCCCCTAGCAAATAGATAAACACATAAACACTAAATTTTACAAAGCATACCAGATCAAAATGAAACTTAGGGTTTATACCTTTAAGTTCAATTCTTGATCTTAGATCTCCTTATCTGATATTGGTGTTTCTAAAGGTGATTTAGTGACTGATATTCTTGCTATATTCGGAGGTCTGGTTGAGAGAATGAGTGATTAAGAATTAGAGAGACAAATAAGTAAAATACTAGACATTCTCTCTCTCTTCTCTCTAATATATATATATATATATATATATATAAATAGAAAGATGCATGAATGATTTGATCTTGATGTCAATTGGAGGTTAATTTACTGATATTTTAATGTCACAAAGTCAATATATTTGGTTACCTACTAAAGGTGTTGGCAAATATTGCAAGTTAACTAATAAAAATATACAAAAGGGTACTTTTGTCATTTGCAATATCATTTTAATGGCATTCTTGATAATTGAACCAACCCTTAGGGTTTAAACCTAAAGTTCTAACCCTTAAATTTTATAACTTTAGTTTTCTGGGATTTTCTAATTAGGGTTTTTAAATTAGAAAATTAAGATTTCAAAACTACAATTAGGGTTTTCTAATTAAATTAGGTTTCCTAATCATATTAACGTGTAATAAACACATTAGGCTTGCCAATTAAGATTTGGGTTTCCTAATTAGGGTTTAGGAATCCCAAATATGAAATTAGGGTTTCTCGGCATACGATTATGGTTTCCAACAGCGCGTTAGGGTTTCTAATCCTGAAATTATTAATTAGAATTCTCCAAAAATATTGAAAATTATATTTTATAATTCCAAATATTTTCTAACACTTTATTCTCATTTAAAATGATTTTTAAATCAATAAAATCAATTTTAACTTATTTATAATTACATAAATCTAATACCATTAATATTAAATTATTAATGAAAATTTTCTAAAAATAATAAAAGTTACATTTTATAACTCAAAATATTTTCAAACACTTTATTCTTATTTAAAATGATTTTTATATAATTAAAATCATTTTTCTCTTATTTATTTAATATACTAATTAAATAAATTAAATTTCATTAATATTCAAATAATTATAAATATTAATGAAAAATATCTCAATTAATCAAAATTATTTTTCATAATTTAAAATAATTTTAAAACCATTTTGGTAATTTTATAATTTATTTCTATTTTTAAATAATTTTCATAAAATCGGAAAATAAATATATTAAAAATCGTCATTATAAGCGTCTTAGTGTTCTTGAGCCTCAAGAACACCGCTCGAACCGATTCAAGGTGCACATTTGATTTTTATAATTCTCTATACATTCATGTTCTAGGCTTGCTTGAAACTCGACATTGTAGTGTTTATGTAATACTACAAGTATCAACAATAATTTCATGCTTAATCCACCAGCAAGATCCAACGCCCCAAATTAGCTGTCAAACATCATAAGGGTTTCCCCAAAAACCCAGAACTTCGACTGGTTACTTTCATGCTCGATTATTAAGGTGTTCTAGTTATGGTTCATCTTCTTTAATGGTTCAATGTTATAGTCCTTGTGTCAGGGAACATTACTAAAACAACAGATCGATCTAACAACAACAAAATTATAAGCTACAGCTTGATCAAAGACTGTCAGAAACATTGCTTCTACCATTTCTGGGTTCTTCTAGAAACTTCCATCTTGATTGACAAGCCTAGTTTGACCGTCCACTATGTTCTATCAATTGCTAATTTAAAGGATCTAAAGCCATATATTTAAAGAACACATAACAGGCTACAAGATGGATATAACAACAACATCAAATCACTTACAAATTGACATATCTGGACTTTGCAAAACCTTTCAGACACTGATCTTACACTTTCTAGGTTACCCAGAAAGCTTCGATCATTCCCGGTCAACGGGTTTTGACAGTTTATATCTTATAATCTGGACATCCAACGACCTTGATTTGACTTTCAGAACAATGACCACATACCAAGCTATAGATTCCAACTTTAAAACAACAAAAATCATAAACAAACAAGAATCTATGGCTCCTGACATTTGCTTGTCAGACTAAAAATTTGTTCTTGGACAGTTTTTGAAATACTCTATTTTAAAGAACTTTGATGCTTTGGATCTATGGTATATCACCATAGATCATCATAAAACATCCCCTAGCACATAGATAAACACATAAATATTAAATTTTATAAAGCATACAAGATCAAAATGAAAGTTAGGGTTTATACCTTCAAGTTCAATTCTTATCTTAGATCTCCTTATTTGATATTAGTGTTTCTAGAGGTGATTTAGTGGTGATATTCTTGCTATATTTCGGAGGTTTGGTTGAGAGAATGAGTGATTAAGAATTAGAGAGAAAAACAAGTAAAATAATAGACATTCTCTCTCTCTCATATATATATATATATATATAAATTACAAAAAAGCATGAATGATCTGATCTTGCTGTCAATTGGAGGTTAATTTACTGATATTTTAATGTCACAAAGTCAATATATTTGGCTACCGACTAAAGGTGTTGGTAGATATTGCGAGTTAAATAATAAAAATATATAAAAGGGTACTTTTGTCATTTGCATTATCATTTTAATGGCATACTTGACAATTGAACCAACCCTTAGGGTTTAACCCTAAAGTTCTAACCCTTATGTTTTATAACTTAATTTTCTAGGATTTTCTAATTAGGGTTTTTAAATTAGAAAATTAAAATTTCAAAACTATAATTAGGGTTTCCTAATTAAATTAGGTTTTCCTAATCATATTAACGTGTAATATACACAATAGGATTGCCAATTAAGATTAGGGTTTAGGAATCCCGAATATGAAATTAGGGTTTCTCGACATACGATTAGGGTTTCCAACTGCGCGTTAGGGTTTCTAATCCTGAAATTATTAATGATAATTCTCCAAAAATATTGAAAATTATATTTTATAATTCCAAATATTTTCTAACACTTTATTCTCATTTAAAATGATTTTTAAATCAATAAAATCATTTTTAACTTATTTATAATTACATAAATCTAATACCATTAATATTAAATTATTAATGAAAATTTTCTAAAAATAATAAAAGTTACATTTTATAACTCAAAATATTTTCAAACACTTTATTCTTATTTAAAATGATTTTAATAAAATTAAAATCATTTTTCTCTAATTTATTTAATATACTAATTAAATAAATTAAATATCATTAATATTCAAATAATTATAAATATTAATAAAAATATTTCAATTAATCAAAATTATTTTTCATAATTTAAAATAATTTTAAAACCATTTTTGGTAATTTTATAATTTATTTCTATTTTTAAATAATTTTCAAAAATCAGAAAATAAATATATTAAAAATCGTCACTATAGGCGTCTTAGGTGTTCTTGAGCCTCAAGAACACTGTCAAACCAGTTTCAAGGGTGCACGTTTGACTGCTTATAATTCTCTGTACATTCATGTTCTAGGCTTGCTTGAAACTCGACATTGTAGTATTTATGTAATACTACAAGTATCAACAATAATTTCATGCTTAATCTACCAGCAAGATCCAACCCCCCAAACTAGCTGTCAAACATCATAAGGGTTTCCCAAGAAACCTAGAACTTGTTCAGTTATGGTTACTTTAATGGTTCATGCTCGAACATTATTAAAACAACAGAGGTGTTCTAGTTATGGTTCATGTTCTTTAATGGTTCAATGTTATAGTCCTTGTGTCGTGGAAAAGCATTACTAAAACAACATAAGATGGATATAACGGTCTCACTTCAAACAACAACAACAAAATCATAAGTTACTGACTTGATCAAAGGTCCAACGACCTTGCCGACTTTCGAAACATTACAAACTATAGATTCTTCTCTCTAGGTTTTTGGGTTCTTCCAGAAACTTCCATCGTGATCTCCTTATTATATATTTGTGTTTCTAGAGGTGATTTAGTGACTGATATTCTTGCTATATTCGGGGGTTTGGTTGAGAGAATGAGTGATTAAGAATTAGAGAGAAAAACAAGTAAAATACTAGACATTCTCTCTCTCTCTCTCTCTATATATATATATATATATATATATATATAAATTACAAAGATGCATGAATGATCGATCTTCTTTGTCAATCAATTGGAGGTTAATTTATCGATATTTTAATGTCACAAAGTTAATATATTTGGTTACCTACTAAAGGTGTTACATGAAATATTATGAGTTAACTAATAAAAATATACAAAAGGGTACTTTTGTCATTTGCATTATCATTTTAATTGCATACTTGACAATTGAACCAACCCTTAGGGTTTAACCCTAAAGTTCTAACCCTTATGTTTTATAACTTAATTTTCTAGGATTTTTTAATTAGGGGTTTTAAATTAGAAAATTAAAATTTCAAAACTATAATTAGGGTTTCCTAATTAAATTAGGTTTTCCTAATCATATTAACGTGTAATAAACACAGTAGGCTTCCCAATTAAGATTAGGGTTTAGGAATCACAAATATGAAATTAGGGTTTCTCGGCATACGATTAGGGTTTCCAACTGCGCGTTAGGGTTTCTAATCCTAAATTATTAATGAGAATTTTCCAAAAATATTGAAAATTATATTTTTTAATTCCAAATATTTTCTAACACTTTATTCTCATTTAAAATGATTTTAAATCAATAAAATCATTTTAACTTATTTATAATTACATAAATCTAATACCATTAATATTAAATTATTAATGAAAATTTTCTAAAAAATAAAAAAGTTACATTTTATAACTCAAAATATTTTCAAATACTTTATTCTTATTTAAAATGATTTTTATATAATTAAAATCATTTTCTCTAATTTATTTAATATACTAATTAAATAAATTAAATATCATTAATATTCAAATAATTATAAATATTAATGAAAAATATCTCTATTAATTAAAAATTATTTTTCATAATTTAAAATAATTTTTAAAACCATTTTTGTTAATTTTTATAATTTATTTCTATTTTTAAATAATTTTCAGAAAATCAGAAAATAAATATATTAAAAATCGTCGCTATAGGCGTTTAGCGACACTTTCTATCGACTTAGGTGTTCTTGAGCCTCAAGAACACTGTCAGACCAGTCTCAAGGGTGCACATTTGACTGGTTATAATTCTCTGTACATTCATGTTTTGGGCTTGCTTGAAACTCGACCTTATAGTGTTTATGTAACACTACAAGTATCAACAATAATTTAGTTCATAACTTAATCAATCAGCAAGATCCAACGCCCCAAAGTAGCTGTCAGACATTATCTAGGATTCCCCAGAAACCCATAACTTTGACTGGTCACTTTCATGCTCGATTATTAAGGTGTTCTGGTTCTGGTTCATGTTCTTTAATGGTTCAATGTTATAGTCTTGTGTCAATGAACATTACTAAAACAAACACACCGGTCTAACAAAAACAAAATCATAAGTTACATCTTAGTCAAAGGCTGTCTGAAACTTTGCTTCTACCATTTCTGGGTTTTTCCAGAAACTACTATCTTGATCGACAAGCCTAGTTTAACCGTCCACTATGTTCGATCAGTTGCTTATTTAAAGGATCTAAAGCCATATATTTAAAGAACATATAACAGGCTACAAGATGGATATAATAACAACATCAAATCACTTACAAACTGACAGATTTGGATGTTGCAAAACCTGTCAAACAATGATCTTAAACTTTTTGGGTTACCTAGAAAGCTTCGGTCATGCTCGGTCAACGGGTTTTGACCGTTTATATATTATAATCTGGACATCCAACGACCTTGATTTTACTTGCAAAACAAAGACCACAAAACAAGCTATAGATTCCAACTTTAGAACAACAAAAATCATAAACGAACAAGAATGTATGGCTCCTGACATTTGCTTGTCAGACCAAAAAAATGTTATTGGACAGTTTTTGAAATACTCTATTTTAAAGAACTTTGATGCTATGGATCTATGGTATATCACCATAGATCATCATAAAACATCCCCTAGCAAATAGATAAACACATAAACACTAAATTTTACAAAGCATACAAGATCAAAATGAAACTTAGGGTTTATACCTTTAAGTTCAATTCTTGATCTTAGATCTCTTTATCTGATATTGGTGTTTCTAAAGGTGATTTAGTGACTGATATTCTTGCTATATTCGGAGGTTTGGTTGAGAGAATGAGTGATTAAGAATTAGAGAGACAAATAAGTAAAATACTAGACATTCTCTCTCTCTCTCTAATCTATATATATTACATAGATGCATGAATGATTTGATCTTGATGTCAATTGGAGGTTAATTTACTGATATTTTAATGTCACAAAGTAAATATATTTGGTTACCTACTAAAGGTGTTGGCAAATATTTCAAGTTAACTAATAAAAATATACAAAAGGGTACTTTTGTCATTTGCAATATCATTTTAATGGCATTCTTGATAATTGAACCAACCCTTAGGGTTTAAACCTAAAGTTCTAACCCTTAAATTTTATAACTTTAGTTTTCTGGGATTTTCTAATTAGGGTTTTTAAATTAGAAAATTAAGATTTCAAAACTACAATTAGGGTTTCCAAATTAAATTAGGTTTTCCTAGTCATATTAACGTGTAATAAACACATTAGGCTTGCCAATTAAGATTTGGGTTTCCTAATTAGGGTTTAGGAATCCCAAATATGAAATTAGGGTTTCTCGGCATACGATTAGGGTTTCCAACAGCGCGTTAGGGTTTCTAATCCTGAAATTATTAATTAGAATTCTCCAAAAATATTGAAAATTATATTTTATAATTCCAAATATTTTCTAACACTTTATTCTCATTTAAAATGATTTTTAAATCAATAAAATCAATTTTAACTTATTTATAATTACATAAATCTAATACCATTAATATTAAATTATTAATGAAAATTTTCTAAAAATAATAAAAGTTACATTTTATAACTCAAAATATTTTCAAACACTTTATTCTTATTTAAAATGATTTTTATATAATTAAAATCATTTTCTCTAATTTATTTAATATACTAATTAAATAAATTAAATATCATTATTATTCAAATAATTATAAATATTAATGAAAAATATCTCAATTAATCAAAAATTATTTTTCATAATTTAAAATAATTTTTAAAACCATTTTGGTAATTTTATAATTTATTTCTATTTTTAAATAATTTTCATAAAATCGAAAAATAAATATATTAAAATCGTCGTCATTATAAAGCGTCTTAGGTGTTCTTGAGCCTCGAAGAACTTTGTCGATTTCGATTCGAGGTGCGTGCACATTTGATTTTATAATTCTCTATACATTCATGTTCTAGGCTTGCTTGAAACTCGACATTGTAGTGTTTATGTAATACTACAAGTATCAACAACAATTTCATGCTTAATCCACCAGCAAGATCCAACGCCCCAAATTAGCTGTCAAACATCATAAGGGTTTCCCCAAAAACTAAGAACTTTGACTGGTTACTTTCATGCTCGATTATTAAGGTGTTCTAGTTATGGTTCATGTTCTTTAATGGTTCAATGTTATAGTCCTTGTGTCAGGGAACATTACTAAAACAACAGATTGGTCTAACAACAACAAAATTATAAGCTACAGATTGATCAAAGGCTGTCAGAAACATTGCTTCTACCATTTCTGGGTTCTTCCAGAAACTTCCATCGTGATTGACAAGCCTAGTTTGACCGTCCACTATGTTCGATCAATTGCTTATTTAAAGGATCTAAAGCCATATATTTAAAGAACACATAACAGGCTACAAGATGGATATAACAACAACATCAAATCACTAACAAACTGACATATCTGGACTTTGCAAAACTTGTCAGACACTGATCTTACACTTTCTAGGTTACCTAGAAAGCTTCGATCATGCCCGGTCAACGGGTTTTGACCGTTTATATCTTATAATCTGGACATCCAACGACCTTGATTTGACTTTCAGAACAATGACCACATACCAAGCTATAGATTCCAAATTTAAAACAACAAAAATCATAAACAAACAAGAATCTATGGCTCCTGACATTTGCTTGTCAGACCAAAAATTTGTTCTTGGACAGTTTTTGAAATACTCTATTTTAAAGAACTTTGATGCTTTGGATGTATGGTATATCACCATAGATCATCATAAAACATCCCCTAGCACATAGATAAACACATAAACATTAAATTTTATAAAGCATACAAGATCAAAATGAAAGTTAGGGTTTATACCTTCAAGTTCAATTCTTGATCTTAGATCTCCTTATCTGATATTGGTGTTTCTAGAGGTGATTTAGTGACTGATATTCTTGCTATATTCGGAGGTTTGGTTGAGAGAATGAGTGATTAAGAATTAGAGAGAAAAATAAGTAAAATAATAGACATTCTCTCTCTCTCTCTCTAATATATATATATATATGTATATAAATTACAAAAAAGCATGAATGATCTGATCTTGCTATCAATTGGAGGTTAATTTACTGATATTTTAATGTCACAAAGTGAATATATTTGGTTACCTACTAAAGGTGTTGGCAGATATTGCGAGTTAACTAATAAAAATATACAAAAGGGTACTTTTGTCATTTGCATTATCATTTTAATGGCATACTTGACAATTGAACCAACCCTTAGGTTTTAACCCTAAAGTTCTAACCCTTATGTTTTATAACATAATTTTCTAGGATTTTCTAATTAGGGTTTTTAAATTAGAAAATTAAAATTTCAAAACTATACTTAGGGTTTCCTAATTAAATTAGGTTTTCCTAATCATATTAACGTGTAATAAACACAGTAGGCTTGCCAATTAAGATTAGGGTTTAGGAATCCCAAATATGAAATTAGGGTTTCTCGGCATATGATTAGGGTTTCTAACTGCGTGTTAGGGTTTCTAATCCTGAAATTATTAATGAGAATTTTCAAAAAATATTAAAAATTATATTTTATAATTCCAAATATTTTCTTACACTTTATTCACATTTAAAATGATTTTTAAATTAATAAAATCATTTTTAACTTATTTATAATTACATAAATCTAATACCATTAATATTAAATTATTATTGAAAATTTTCTAAAAATAATAAAAGTTACATTTTATAACTCAAAATATTTTCAAATACTTTATTCTTATTTAAAATGATTTTTATATATTTAAAATCATTTTTCTCTAATTTATTTAATATACTAATTAAATAAATTAAATATCATTAATATTCAAATAATTATAAATAATATAGAAAAATATCTCAATTAATCAAAAATTATTCTTCATAATTTAAAATAATTTTTAAAACTACTTTTGGTAATTTTTATAATTTATTTCTATTTTTAAATAATTTTTGGAAAATCAGAAAATAAATATATTAAAAATCGTCGCTATAGGCGTTTAGCGACACTTTCAATCGACTTATGTGTTCTTGAGCCTCAAGAACAATGTCAGACCAGTCTCAAGGGTGCACGTTTAACTGGCTATAATTCTCTGTACATTCATGTTTTGGGCTTGCTTGAAACTCGACCTTGTAGTGTTTATGTAACACTACAAGTATCAACAATAATTTAGTTCATAACTTAATCAATCAGCAAGATCCAACGCCCCAAAGTAGCTGTCAGACATTATCTAGGATTCCCCAGAAACCCATAACTTTGACTGGTCACTTTCATGCTCGATTATTAAGGTGTTCTGGTTCTGGTTCATGTTCTTTAATGGTTCAATGTTATAGTCTTGTGTCAATGAACATTACTAAAACAAACAGATCGGTCTAACAAAAACAAAATCATAAGTTGACTTGAGTCAAAGGTCGCGAAACTTTGCTTCTACCATTTCTGGGTTTTTCCAGAAACTACTATCTTGATCGACAAGCCTAGTTTAACTGTCCACTATGTTCGATCAGTTGCTTATTTAAAGGATCTAAAGCCATATATTTAAAGAACACATAACAGGCTACAAGATGGATATAATAACAACATCAAATCACTTACAAACTGACAGATTTGGATGTTGCAAAACCTGTCAAACACTGATCTTAAACTTTTTGGGTTACCTAGAAAGCTTCGGTCATGCTCGGTCAACGGGTTTTGACCATTTATATATTATAATCTGGACATCCAACGACCTTGATTTTACTTGCAGAACAAAGACCACATAACAAGCTATAGATTCCAACTTTAGAACAACAAAAATCATAAACGAACAAGAATGTATGGCTCCTGACATTTGCTTGTCAGACCAAAAAATTGTTATTGGACAGTTTTTGAAATACTCTATTTTAAAGAAATTTGATGCTATGGATCTATGGTATATCACCATAGATCATCATAAAACATCCCCTAGCAAATAGATAAACACATAAACACTAAATTTTACAAAGCATACCAGATCAAAATGAAACTTAGGGTTTATACCTTTAAGTTCAATTCTTGATCTTAGATCTCCTTATCTGATATTGGTGTTTCTAAAGGTGATTTAGTGACTGATATTCTTGTTATATTCGGAGGTTTGGTTGAGAGAATGAGTGACTAAGAATTAGAGAGACAAATAAGTAAAATACTAGACATTCTCTCTCTCTCTCTAATCTATATATATTACATAGATGCATGAATGATTTGATCTTGATGTCAATTGGAGGTTAATTTTCTGATATTTTAATGTCACAAAGTCAATATATTTGGTTACCTACTAAAGGTGTGGGCAAATATTGCAAGTTAACTAATAAAAATATATAAAAGGGTACTTTTGTTATTTGCAATATCATTTTAATGGCATTCTTGATAATTGAACCAACCCATAGGGTTTAACCCTAGGGTTTAAACCTAAAGTTCTAACCCTTAAATTTTATAACTTTAGTTTTCTGGGATTTTCTAATTAGGGTTTTTAAATTAGAAAATTAAGATTTCAAAACTACAATTAGGGTTTTCTAATTAAATTAGGTTTTTCTAGTCATATTAACGTGTAATAAACACATTACGTTTGCCAATTAAGATTTGGGTTTCCTAATTAGGGTTTAGGAATCCCAAATATGAAATTATGGTTTCTCGGCATACGATTAGGGTTTCCAACTGCGCGTTAGGGTTTCTAATCCTGAAATTATTAATTAGAATTCTCCAAAAATATTGAAAATTATATTTTATAATTCCAAATATTTTCTAACACTTTATTCTCATTTAAAATAATTTTTAAATCAATAAAATCAATTTTAACTTATTTGTAATTACATAAATCTAATACCATTAATATTAAATTATTAATGAAAATTTTCTAAAAATAATAAAAGTTACTTTTTATAACTCAAAATATTTTCACACACTTTATTCTTATTTAAAAATATTTTTATATAATTAAAATCATTTTTCTCTAATTTATTTAATATACTAATTAAATAAATTAAATATCATTAATATTCAAATAATTATAAATATTAATGAAAAATATCTCAATTAATCAAAAATTATTTTTCATAATTTAAAATAATTTATAAAACCATTTTTGGTAATTTTTATAATTTATTTCTATTTTTAAATAATTTTCAGAAAATCAGAAAATAAATATATTAAAAATCGTCGCTATAGGCGTCTTAGGTGTTCTTGAACCTCAAGAACACTGTCAGACCAGTTTCAAGGGTGCATCTTTGACTGCCTATAATTCTTTATACATTCATGTTCTAGGCTTGCTTGAAACTCGACATTGTAGTGTTTATGTAATACTATAAGTATCAACAATAATTTCATGCTTAATCTACCAGCAAGATCCAACCCCCGAAACTAGCTGTCAAACATCATAAGGGTTTCCCCAAAAACCCAGAACTTCGACTGGTTACTTTCATGCTCGATTATTAAGGTGTTCTAGTTATGGTTCATGTTCTTTAATGGTTCAATGTTATAGTCCTTGTGTCAGGGAACATTACTAAAACAACAGATCGGTCTAACAACAAAATTATAAGCTACAGCTTGATGAAAGGCTGTCAGAAACATTGCTTCTACCATTTCTGGGTTCTTCCAGAAACTTCCATCGTGATTGACAAGCTTAGTTTGTCCGTCCACTATGTTCGATCAATTGCTTATTTAAAGGATCTAAAGCCATATATTTAAAGAACACATAACAGGCTAAAAGATGGATATAACAACAAAATCAAATCACTTACAAACTGACATATCTGGACTTTGCAAAACTTGTCAGACACTGATCTTACACTTTCTAGGTTACCCAGAAAGCTTCGATCATGCCCGGTCAACGTGTTTTGACCGTTTATATCTTATAATCTGGACATCCAACGACCTTGATTTGACTTTCAGAACAATGACCACATACCAAGCTATAGATTCCAACTTTAAAACAACAAAAATCATAAACAAACAAGAATCTATGGCTCCTGACATTTGCTTGTCAGACCAAAAATTTGTTCTTGGACAGTTTTTGAAATACTCTATTTTAAAGAACTTTGATGCTTTAGATGTATGGTATATCACCATAGATCATCATAAAACATCCCCTAGCACATAGATAAACACATAAACATTAAATTTTATAAAGCATACAAGATCAAAATGAAACTTAGGGTTTATACCTTCAAATTCAATTCTTGATCTTAGATCTCCTTATTTGATATTGGTGTTTCTAGAGGTGATTTAGTGACTGATATTCTTGCTATATGCGGAGGTTTGGTTGAGAGAATGAGTGATTAAGAATTAGAGAGAAAAACAAGTAAAATAATAGACATTCTCTCTCTCTCTTTATATATATATATATATATATATATATATAAATTACAAAAAAGCATGAATGATCTGATCTTGCTGTCAATTGGAGGTTAATTTACTGATATTTTAATGTCACAAAGTCAATATATTTGGTTACCTACTAAAGGTGTTGGCAGATATTGCGAGTTAACTAATAAAAATATACAAAAGGGTACTTTTGTCATTTGCATTATCATTTTAATGGCATATTTGACAATTGAACCAACACTTAGGGTTTAACCCTAAAGTTTTAACCCTTATGATTTATAACTTAATTTTCTAGGATTTTCTAATTAGGGTTTTTAAATTAGAAAATTAAAATTTCAAAACTATAATTAGGGTTTCCTAATTAAATTAAGTTTTCCTAATCATATTAACGTGTAATAAACACATTAGGCTTGCCAATTAAGATTAGGGTTTAGGAATCCCAAATATGAAATTAGGGTTTCTCGGCATACGATTAGGGTTTCCAACTGCGTGTTAGGGTTTCTAATCCTGAAATTATTAATGAGAATTTTCAAAAAATATTGAAAATTATATTTTATAATTCCAAATATTTTCTTACACTTTATTCTCATTTAAAATGATTTTTAAATCAATAAAATTATTTTTAACTTATTTATAATTACATAAATCTAATACCATTAATATTAAATTATTATTGAAAATTTTCTTAAAATAATAAAAGTTACATTTTATAACTCAAAATATTTTCAAATACTTTATTCTTATTTAAAATGATTTTTATATAATTAAAATCATTTTTCTCTAATTTATTTAATATACTAATTAAATAAATTAAATATCATTAATATTCAAATAATTATAAATATTAAAGAAAAATATCTCAATTAATCAAAAATTATTTTTCATAATTTAAAATAATTTTTAAAACTATTTTTGGTAATTTTTATAATTTATTTCTATTTTTAAATAATTTTTGAAAAATCAGAAAATAAATATATTAAAAATCGTCGCTATAGGCGTTTTGCGACACTTTCAATCGACTTAGGTGTTCTTGAGCCTCAAGAACAATGTCAGACCAGTCTCAAAGGTGCACGTTTGACTGGCTATAATTCTCTGTACATTCATGTTTTGGGCTTGCTTGAAACTCGACCTTGTAGTGTTTATGTAACACTACAAGTATCAACAATAATTTAGTTAATAACTTAATCAACCAGCAAGATCCAACACCCCAAAGTAGCTGTCAGACATCATCTAGGATTCCCCAGAAACCCATAACTTTGACTGGTCACTTTCATGCTCGATTATTAAGGTGTTCTGGTTCTGGTTCATGTTCTTTAATGGTTCAATGTTATAGTCTTGTGTCAATGAACATTACTAAAACAAACAGACCGGTCTAACAAAAACAAAATCATAAGTTACTGCTTAGTCAAAGGCTGTCAGAAACATTACTTCTACCATTTCTGGGTTTTTCTAGAAACTACTATCCTGATCGACAAGCCTAGTTTAACCGTCCACTATATTCGATCAGTTGCTTATTTAAAGGATCTAAAGCCATATATTTAAAGAACACATAGCAGGCTACAAGATGGATATAATAACAACATCAAATCACTTACAAACTGACAGATTTGGATGTTGCAAAACATGTCAAACACTGATCTTAAACTTTTTGGGTTACCTAGAAAGCTTCGGTCATGCTCGGTCAACGGGTTTTGACCGTTTATATATTATAATCTGGACATCCAACGACCTTGATTTTACTTGCAGAACAAACCACATAACAAGCTATAGATTCCAACTTTAGAATAACAAAAATCATAAACGAACAAGAATGTATGGCTCCTGACATTTGCTTGTCAAACCAAAAAATTGTTATTGGACAGTTTTTTAAATACTCTATTTTAAAGAACTTTGATGCTATGGATCTATGGTATATCACCATAGATCATCATAAAACATCCCCTATCACATAGATAACACATAAACACTAAATTTTACAAAGCATACAAGATCAAAATGAAACATAGGGTTTATACCTTTAAGTTCAATTCTTGATCTTAGATCTCCTTATCTGATATTGGTGTTTCTAAAGGTGATTTAGTGACTGATATTCTTGCTATATTCGGAGGTTTGGTTGAGAGAATGAGTGATTAAGAATTAGAGAGACAAATAAGTAAAATACTAGACATTCTCTCTCTCTCTATATAATCTATATATATTACATAGATGCATGAATGATTTGATCTTGATGTCAATTGGAGGTTAATTTACTGATATTTTAATGTCACAAAGTCAATATATTTGGTTACCTACTAAAGGTGTTGGCAAATATTGCAAGTTAACTAATAAAAATATACAAAAGGGTACTTTTGTCATTTGCAATATCATTTTAATGGCATTCTTGATAATTAAACCAACCCTTAGGGTTTAACCCATAGGGTTTAAACCTAAAGTTCTAACCCTTAAATTTTATAACTTTAGTTTTTTGGGATTTTCTAATTAGGGTTTTTAAATTAGAAAATTAAGATTTCAAAACTACAAATAGGGTTTCCTAATTAAATTAGGTTTTCCTAGTCATATTAACGTGTAATAAACACATTAGGCTTGCCAATTAAGATTTGGGTTTCCTAATTAGGGTTTAGGAATCCCAAATATGAAATTATGGTTTCTCGGCATACGATTAGGGTTTCCAACTGCGCGTTAGGGTTTCTAATCCTGAAATTATTAATTAGAATTCTCCAAAAATATTGAAAATTATATTTTATAATTCCAAATATTTTCTAACACTTTATTCTCATTTAAAATGATTTTTAAATCAATAAAATCACTTTTAACTTATTTATAATTACATAAATCTAATACCATTAATATTAAATTATTAATGAAAATTTTCTAAAAATAATAAAAGTTACATTTTATAACTCAAAATATTTTCAAACACTTTATTCTTATTTAAAATGATTTTTATATAATTAAAATCATTTTTTCTCTATTTTATTTAATATACTAATTAAATAAATTAAATATCATTAATATTCAAATAATTATAAATATTAATGAAAAATATCTCAATTAATCAAAAATTATTTTTCATAATTTAAAATAATTTTTAAAACCATTTTTGGTAATTTTTATAATTTATTTCTATTTTTAAATAATTTTCAGAAAATCACAAAATAAATATATTAAAAATCGTCGCTATAGGCGTTTAGCGACACTTTCTGTCGTCTTAGGTGTTCTTGAGCCTCAAGAACACTGTCAGACTAGTCTCAAGGGTGCACGTTTGACTGGCTATAATTCTCTGTACATTCATGTTTTGGGCTTGCTTGAAACTCGACCTTGTAGTGTTTATGTAACACTAAAAGTATCAATAATAATTTAGTTCATAACTTAATCTACCAGCAAGATCCAACGCCCCAAAGTAGCTTTCAGACATCATCTGGGATTCCCCAGAAACCCATAACTTCGACTGGTCACTTTCATGCTCGATTATTAAGGTGTTCTGGTTATGGTTCATGTTCTTTAATGGTTGAATGTTATATTCATTGTGTCAATGAACATTACTAAAACAACAGATTGGTCTAAAAACAACAAAATAATAAGTTATAGCTTGGTCAAAGGCTATCAAAAAAATTGCTTCTACCATTTCTGGGTTTTTCCAGAAACTGCCATCGTAATTGACAAGCCTAGTTTGACCGTCCACTATGTTCGATCAGTTACTTATTTAAAGGATCTAAAGCCATATATTTAAAGAACACATAACAGGCTACAAGATGGATATAACAACAACATCAAATCACTTACAAACTGACAGATCTGGACGTTGCAAAACTTGTCAGACACCGATCTTACACTTTATGGGTTACCCAGAAAGCTTTGGTCATGCCCGGTCAACGGGTTTTGACTGTTTATATCTTAAAATCTGGACATCAAACGACCCTGATTTGACTTACAGAACAAAGACCACATAACAAGCTATAGATTCCAACTTTAAAACAACAAAAATCATAAAAGAACAAGAATCTATGTCTCCTGACATTTGCTTGTCAGACCAAAAATTTGTCCTTGGACAGTTTTGGAAAAACTCTATTTTAAAGAACTTTGATGCTATGGATCTACGGCATATCCCCATAGATCATCATATAACATCACCTAGCACATAGATAAACACATAAACACTAAATTTTACAAAGCATACAAGATTAAAATGAAACTTAGGGTTTATACCTTCAAGTTTAATTCTTGATCTTAGATCTCCTTATATGATATTGTGTTTATAGAGGTGATCTACTGACTGATATTTTTGCTATATTCGGAGGTTTGGTTGAGAGAATGAGTGATTAAGAGTTAGAGAGAAAAATAAGTAAAATATTAGACATTCTCTCTCTCTCTCTAATCTATATATATTACATAGATGCATGAATGATCTAATCTTGCGTCAATTGGAGGTTAATTTGCTGATATTTTAATGTCACAAAGTCAATATATTTGGTTACCTACTAAAGGTGTTAGCAAATATTGCAAGTTAACTAATAAAAATATACAATAGGGTACTTTTGTCATTTGCATTATCATTTGAATGGCATACTTGACAATTGAACAAACCCTTAGGGTTTAACCCTAAAGTTCTAACCCTTAGGTTTTACAACTTTAGTTTTCTAGGATTTTCTAATAAGGGTTTTTAAACTAGAAAATTAAGATTTCAAAACTATAATTAGGTTTTCCTAATTAAATTAGGTTTTCCTAATCATATTAACGTGTAATAAACACGGTAGGCTTGCCAATTAAGATTAGGGTTTTTTAATTAGGGTTTAGGAATCCCAGATATAAAATTAGGGTTTCCCGACATACGATTAGGGTTTCCAACTGTACGTGTGTTAGGGTTTCTAATCATGAGATAAGGATTTCTAATCTCTTATTAAGGTTTATAAATTTTAAACCTTATCCGATCAATCATTTGATCAAAATCTCTATGCGGTACAAACACGTACTTATCACTATAATTATTTTGATTATATTTTCTATCAAATCCCTATTCAGAAATTAGGGTTAGGGTTTCTAAAGCTGTTAAGCACAACTCTACTCTTATTTACCAGTCAATACATAAATTGACTAATTCTCGAGACTCGTATCACAGATACACGGTGCAATATTAACAGTCAATGTCAATATTAAATAAAAAAAATTTATTCGAAAAATTCAGATTATTCGAAATCCCGCGGATATTACATCTCAAGCCTTAAAAATCTAAATACACATATGTAATGCAACTTAAGCTCGAAACATAGTTGCCTTTGAAATCATTTTTCTTGAATAATGCGATATAGCATATATAAATCATAACTAGGGATTTTATAGACATAATATGTCATATTAATCCTTTAGAATCTAGATATCCATGTGATGCAACTAGATATTAAAAATATATTCAAGTTTGCTTTTGAAACCACTTTAAACTTGAACAATGCCATTCAACACATATGAGACCACTTTAAAGCTCTATTTGTATGTAGTCAAGTCATGTTAACAAGCTCCCAAGATCAGAATGTAGAGCAAGTAGCATTTATGCACCTTAGTTCTTTTATATCAAGTTTTCTTAAAAACTTCTTTCACACAAGGTCTAACGAGTTTGATTAGGAACAAAGGAACTATGTACACTAAGCATGCTCATTTATGTGTAACATAAGTCATGTTAACGTCTTTTCAAGTTCCGAATCTACCTCATGTAGCATTCATGTCCATTAGCCTATTATACTTGAAAATTTCTCTAACACAAGATTTAACAAGTTTAGTCATGGATACGGACACCATAAACATTATATCATACTCATTTACATCTGCAATCTATCATGTATATCAACCACTAAGTTTTGAACTTGTAAAACATAAGTTTCCTCATGATTTGTTTTCAAAACTTAAAGTCTTTGTTAAAGATCATGTTGGACACTTCATAATTCACAAGGACATTTAGTAACTTATGATATACTCCCTTTTAGGTATGTATTTAAGTCACAACGCCATTTTCACATCAAACAATATAATAAAAATCGATGAATCGATTAAAGTATTTAGCAAGCAGCATTGTACCACTACTAAGTATAACTAGAACACAATTGCGCCATGTCGAGTTCGGAAGTAGTAAGTATACTCTGTTTTGCAGAGTAACTACTAATTCAATTTCCAATGATTAAAACATGTTCCAAACCATTATTAAAGAGTCCACAGATGTTAGTAAACTTCCTAAACACATTATAACATGTTAATTCATACCACGTGACATATGAATTCAAGAAATTTCAAGAATTACACAAGACCCATTTCAAAAAAACAATTAGAAATTATACCTCCTTAAGCTTGAATTGGTCTCCTCACATACTGAGTATGCTTCTATAATTTCTTAGCCACATAGAACTCCCAACTCAGACAACTACAAACATCAAAAACTGAAAATCAAGCTTCTATTTATAAAGGAAATTTGGACTGAACTATGGCATTACACAAGATTGGAGTCCATAGTGTAATGGGAAGAAACAAAGGTTGCTCGAGAGTTGTTTAACAACTGAGTACCAACCACCTAGCTAGCCATGATCACCTATGCATAGCCATTTGGAAATTACGTAACTTAGCTTTTAAGTCACTGTTCATGTACCTTTGTGCCCCTCAATTTGGGGCAAGTGAAAAATCTCAGCAACTTGTTATTATAAGGCTTGGTTTGATTCTTTTAATTCCCATAATGTAATATTAAGGTACAATTGTTACCATATTAGGAATTTAAAGATAAATTTTATACTCACCTCATATAATCCATGTACATTAAATACATGCAATAAAATAACACAGTTAGGTATTATTGTCTGGGTAGTTCCATAATTATTTCTACTACTCACATAACCACATTATAACCTTATTTAGTATTAATGTTTATTTAAACATTTAATTCCTTTCTCAGTTTCTATAATACCCAGATATTTAATCCTTCATGAATTAAAATTACATATGATTTCACTGTACCACTTGGTACCTTATATCATTACTCCCAATTAAATGTCACACTTCATGTATTCTTAAGCCATATGTATTATATACTAGTACTGTCCACATTTTCCATATTACACATAGTAATACTATTAATATTTTAATTGGGCTAAATATCATTCAGTTGGGTACTTTCAACCCATTAACACATTTTACTATCACAACGATTAATTATTATTAATCATTTATTTTCTTTTCAATAATTATCATACACTTCACTACTTAATAGAATATAATATTCCATAATCTCACTTAATTAACAATATTTAATCCGATTTAATTAATTAAATCTTTGTTCAAGTCATGTTTTGCTAACCAAATGAACACGTAGTCACCATTCATGACCTTATATGAGTTATTAGTATACTTGGCTTGCAAATCACATTTCATAAACTGACTCAGAGTTTTCTATAGACCGGCGCAGCTGTGCTGGTCACAGACTTGGAAATGGCGCAGCTGCGCCATACCAAAAAATAGTGGTAGACAAGTTCTGCCTTAGCAGAAATGAAACCTACGCTTCTAAATATTTTACACATCCTCCTTGAGTGTTAACTCGTCTAACATCAATTTGGCTTCACATCATCAATTACTATTTTCCTAAACAATTTAAGGATCACACTTCGAGTTTTAAAACTCTATTTCCTTTATTAGTTTAAACAACTATACATCTCCTTTACGATTTTATACCACCAATAACATGAAACTTGAATATAACACATACGTACATTCTTCTCTCCACAACAACATACACGCATACAAGTCTAAACATAGCACGTGTCGAGTCTTTAATAGTATTCAATATAGTAAACTGAGTGGTTTCCCATAAACAACCAATAAATTAGTTTTCGTCTCGTCTACATTGTTTTCACAGTGACTTAGATCGGTTACTAATTCTTATATACCTCCGCTCTCTAAAGGAATTTTTTAGACCAGCTTCTATACATCCACCATTAAAGAGTACGGTTTCACTACCTTAGACTTTATACTTACTCGTACACATACTCAAGAAATTGGTGATTATCAAAGATATTTTAATTTCACCAACATACTATAATAAAATAATTTCACATAAATTATTTAATATCAATAGATAATTTTTATCCATCTTCTTACTAATTCATCTCTATAATTAATAATAAATATATAATAATGATATATATATATATATATATATATATTAAGCACACCATTACTTATTACATAGTTCATATTACCCTATGTAACACAATACCACATACCTCGTAACACATATATCTTCTTGTTCGAACCCATCTCATGCTTTAAGAATTTTGTTCACTAAATTCTTATTTTAATATTTTCTGAAAATTTGGGTTCTTACATCCTCTCCCCCTTATAAAGATTTTGTCCTCGGAATCACTGAAACCTCCACTACTCAATGCTATTATGAATAGTACATATTCCTTTGAATAATTTTATCCATTCTCTTTTCAGAAGTTTATTATAACTTGCTCACTTGCATTCTACCACATTCTCCTTTCTAGGGAACATTCTACTCACTACATTCATCACACAGAAGAATAAGAGTCTTCCACGATTTTTCAATAATTGAGAAGTAGTATGAATAACTTAGATTCCAATTTATACTGAGGGGTCACACAGGACCGTGAACTAGTGCTTCAACAAAATACTTCACACTGCAAACCAGAGTGTTTATCTATCATGAAGACTGAAAACACCCTCCACACGTACACTAGGTAGCCAACCTATTGTACCACTACGTTGGGCTGCAACATAGTGTTTTGTAATGACTACAAGCATTACGCTCGGAACCATTGTCTCCGAAAACATGTCCCTTTATAGGGTTGTTCACCTCAGCTTTTCAACATCTGAATCCGCACTAGAGCAATCGGGTTTGGCATAAATACTCAAGAACGCTTGAATTCAATAAATATTTTTCAACAGCCGTCTAGCCGTATCAAATAGCTTAGACTTGTATCAATAACTCGAACATCAATCAAAATAATTTGGCCAACTTAATTGACCTTCTTCATAATTTAAAAGGAAACCAAAAATTCTTTTATGACGTCATGATACCGTACCAGATTAGTAGTACATTGAGGATTCCGCCCTTAGGTGACTTTGTCATATTACATCATACCATAGTGGGCTGGCGATCTTTTGATCACAGCCAACACTAGGTTTAACTGCATTGATGACTCCATCGTTTACCATTTCTACACCATACCAAATGATGTAAATGGTCAAAAATACATTTTGAAAATTTTCAAATCATTTTGTCTTAGCCGAAACAATTAGCATAGACATATGGATAATGGTATTGTTTTTAAAACATCATTGGTTCATTCACATGATCCAAAGTTTTTCGAGAAAACAGAAATGCAAACATTAGCACGAAGTCAAAAAATTTTGAAAATCTAGCAGAGCTAGAAGATGTAGAAAATCCATGTTTCTCCATCAACTTTACTCCATTGCCTCATTCTATCAATCTCTAACATCATCAGTGCTTACTATACTAGAATTTATAACTTCATAACACATATATACCTGATATAGTTTATCAAACTTACCACACTTTGGATATTTAGGAACTTGCCATAATCATATGAGTTTAAGAACTTACCCTAGTCAGACCATAGGCGTCTATTCGCTGAGGGGTTCAAAAACATTTTATATAATTATGAGTAACGAACATACCATAAGTATGAGTTTTAAGAACTAATAACTTAACATTATATTCTCTAACTATAACATATCCATTTATTATACACATTAGAAAAGAATCACCTTCTCAACAAGTATATAACATATAGCGCAAAACAGACATTTCAATAATTATCAGTGCCAGAACTAAGTGGTTTTACACCATGAACAATTCCCCGCCCACACAAGGAATCATACAACTCAGCTGCTGACATGGGTCCTCAATTGAGATCCCACTTAATTTTATCTCACTCTTAACTTGCTCTTTGCTCTATACGAATTGTTCGTATATCATCACATACAACTCCTCATGAGTTTATATCGTACCATTTCATAGTACATTTTCCTATAGCATTAAGCTATACACACATAGTTGTTACAGACTATTTATCACATCATAGCTCAATCTGATCATGTCGTGATCATCAATTTACCTTAGGGTTCTTTCCCTATATAATAAACAAAACTCCATCCGAGCTCATTGTCTTTATCTTTGTCATACTCATCTTATAGACATCATCTTAACATTTTTATTACCGGAGTTAGGAAACTCCTGAATTCTCATTCTCTAGATACTTCAAGATTCTTCTTTGAATCTTCACTTATATATATTTTAATCTTTATCTTTCTCTTTCTCAGGTTATAGCCTAAGGTACACTTACTTAAAGTTTATAACCTACAGCTTTGATACTAACCTATGACGCCCCCAAATCCAGGTTCCTTCAAACCTCAGATTCGGTCTGCCACGATACTACTATCGTCAAACTATTTATATTTCTCATTCATAACTTAATGAATAAACTTTACTTATTACAATTTAGAATATAAATTCTTTCCATTACCAGGATCTGCACCACGACCA
The DNA here is from genome assembly GCA_020205615.1 of Panax quinquefolius. Taxonomy (NCBI): domain Eukaryota; kingdom Viridiplantae; phylum Streptophyta; class Magnoliopsida; order Apiales; family Araliaceae; genus Panax; species Panax quinquefolius. Next base: position 65,139,733 of record CM035161.1, read on the forward strand.
CAAAATTTTATAAGTTTCTAATCTGGGTCATTTACTATTCCTGTATTACATCACATTCGATGTTATATAAATATGCGGAATAATTTAAACTTTTTCAATCTCCTTTGAAATAAATCTTTTATTGATGTCTTAACTTGAATCACTTACAATTTCCTGAATCAAATTATAGTACGATTCACTTTATTCTATTTTCGTATAAACCTTTATATCTCGATTCGAATTTCTCTATGTATCACATAGTACAACATTACAAGCTAACATGTATTACACATCATAACTACTATCAAGTTTATCTACTAGAACCTAAACATGGTTAAAGAGCATATATTCAATTAAACAAATCAATCTCCTTTGATGTGATTTAACTTTATCAATCAAGTAGCACGTAACCTTTACCATGTGACCTTAACCAGCAAAAGTGGTTATTTGCAAGGGTGAGCTCGACAGCCCAGCAATTCTAACAGTTTTCATGCAACACATATCATATAATAGCATATTCAGTTCATGCATTCATAATCAATTAACATTTACTACGCATGTTACTTCTCACATAACAAGCATAAAGATTTACTCCACAAGCATATCATCAAAGATCAACTTTTAACATTCATACATATCTCATATGCATTTCATATATATACATCAACATTTGCATAGCATAATATAGCTCAACTAACAGTTATCAAATTTATATATCAAATAGGAACTAAAAGACTTACCTGATTCATAGTTTATGAACTACGACTTAACTGCTTAAAGCTTATTTGGACTTCGTGTATTCCTACACAATTATATAATCATGGATTCATATCCATCAGTAATAAATTTCATGCATTCTCAATGTAATAAAAATGTTACATTATTTCCTAACTAGGTTCGTAAAACCTACACATCACTTTCTTATCATACTCTAGGTATGTATAGGTATACCTTAACCACTCGTACTTGACATCAACATTCATATATATCTATCACACACTTGACTCGCTAAGTGTTCGACACATTTAAAACTCATATAGGTAAGTTCAACCGTGCACACAAACGTCTAACTTAGTTGTAACTTTATACAACATCACCTATATAGCATAAATCAGATTGTAAGACATCACAAATTCAAACAACGTACCATTTCTTTATATCTTGAAAACATTCCTTTGGACTTTAACATTTTGAAAGTCTTAATTAACATTCCTATTTATCACATAGCATGCTTCTTAACACATTACATACCATACTGATCATATATAGTAATTATACAAGCATGCTTCAAACATCAGATCCAAAAATAAACTATCCTGGATCGGAGAATAAGCGCAGTGCCTCTGTTCAGGAGCTTAGGGGCTGGCCTGAATTATTGGCCGCCCTTAGCTGAACTCAAGGTTGAGCTTTGCACTCCTGGTTTCAGTCAATACTTTAACACACTAGACACTTACACTTCTCATACATACACACAAAAGGTTTTTACATACTTGTATGACCACTTCAAGATCAACCTTATATGTTAGGGACTTTAGTTTAGGATTTTCACAAAATCCAAGCCAAGTAGGGTCATGTAATCACTAAGTGTACTAATTAGCCTTATATTCACATAAAGTGGTCACATAATCTGTACTACATATGCTCATTCATATTCATATCTTTTACTCATAGCTAGCATTATTTAACACTTTAAAACATGCTTTAACCTCATGCTTGGTTTACTTCCATTATGTTTAACATATAAGACTTATGTTTAGAGACATAATGAAACATAACATGGCATCTCAAGCCTTAAAAATCTAAATACTTATATGTAATGCTACCTAAGCTCGAAAAATGGTTGCCTTTGAAATCATTTTTCATGAATGATGCGATATAGCACATATAAATCCTATCTAGGTATTTTATAGACATAACATGTCATATTAATCCTTTAGAATCTAGATATCCATGTGATGCAACTAGATTTTAAAAATATGTTCAAGTTTGCTTTTGAAACCACTTTAAACTTGAACAATGCCATTCAACACATACGAGACCACTTTAAAGTTTTATTTGTATGTAGTCAAGTCATGTTAACATGCTCGTAAGATCAGAATGTATAGCAAGTAGCATTTATGTACCTTAGTTCTTTTATATCAAGTTTTCATAAAAACTTCTTTCACACAATGTCTAACGAGTTTGATTATGAACAAATGAACTATGTACACTAAGCATGCTCATTTATGTGTAACATTAGTAATGTTCACAATTTTTTAAGTTCCGAATCTACCTCATGTAGCATTCATGTCCATTAGCCTATTATACTTGAAAATTTCTCTAACACAAGACTTAACAAGTTTAGTCATGGATACGGACACCATAAACATTATATCATACTCATTTACATCTGAAATCAATCATGTATATCAACCACTATGTTTTGAACATGTAAAACATAAGTTTCCTCATGATTTGTTTTCAAAACTTAAAGTCTTTATTAAAGATCATGTTGGACACTTCATAATTCACAAGGAAGTTTTGTAACTTATTATATACTCCCTTTTAGGTATGTATTTAAGTCACAACGCCATTTTCACATCAAATAATATAACAAAATCAATGAATCGATTAAAGGTACTACAGAATACATCTTTGCACCCCTAGTATAACTGTAGACAAATTGCGCCGTATCGAGTTCGTAAGCAATATGTATACTCTATTTTTTACAGAGTAACTACTAATTCGATTTCCAACGATTAAAACATGTTCTAAACCATTATTAAAGAGTCCACACATGTTAGTAAACTTCCTAAACACATTATAACATGTTAATTCATACCAAGTGACATATGAATTCAAGAAATTTCAAGAATTACACAAGACCCATTTCAAAAACACAATTAGAAATTATACCTCCTTAAGCTTGAATTTGTCTCTTCACATACTGAGTATACTTCTACAATTTCTCAGCCACTTAGAACTCCCAACTCAGATAATTACAAACATCAAAAACTAAAATCAAGCTTCTATTTATAAAGGAAATTTGGACTGGACTATGGCATTACATAAGATTAGAGTCCATAGTGTAATGGGAAGAAACAAAGGTTGCTTGAGAGTTGTTTAACAACTCAGTACCAACCACCTAGCTAGCCATGATCACCTATGCTTAGCCATTTGGAAATTACGTAACTTAGCATTTAAGTCACTGTTCATGTACCTTTGTGCCCCTCAATTTGGGACAAGTGAAAAATCTCAGCAACTTGTTATTCTAAGGCTTGGTTTGGTTCTTTTAATTCCCATAATGTAATATTAAGGTACAATTGTTACCATATTAGGAATTTAAAGATAAATTTTATACTCACCTCATATAATCCATGTACATTAAATACATGCAATAAAATAACACAGTTAAGTATTATTTTGCGGGTAGTTCCATTATTATTTCTACTACTTACATAACCACATTAAAACCTTATTTAGTATTAATGTTTATTTAAACATTTAATTCCTTTCTCAGTTTTTAGAATACCCAGATATTTAATCCTTTATGTATTAAAATTACATATGATTTCACTGTACCAGTTGATACCTTATATCATTAGTCCCAATTAAATGTCACACTTCATGTATTCTTAAGCCATACGTATTGTATACTACTACTGTCCAGATTTTCCATATTACACATAGTAATACTATTAATATTTAAATTGAGCTAAATATCATTCAGTTGAGTACTTTTAACCCATTAACACATTTTACTATCACAACGAGTAATTAATATTAATCATTTATTTTCTTTTGAATAATTATTATACACTTCACTACGTAAAAGAATATAATATTCCATAATCTCACTTAATTAACCATAATTAATCCGATTTAATTAATTAAATCTTTGTTCAAGTCATGTTTTGCTAACCAAATGAACACTTAGTAACCATTCATGACCTTGTAAGAGTTATTAATATACATGGCTTGCAAATCACATTTCATAAACTGACTCAGAGTTTTCTCTGAGGCCGTAGCAATTTCAACTTAATCACAAAAGCTGAAATGGCGCTTTTGTGCCATACCAAAATCAGAGGCAGACAAGTTCTACCTTAGAAGAAATGAAACCTACACTTCTAAATATTTTACACATCCTCCTTGAGTGTTAACTCATCTAAAATCAATTTGGTTTCACATCATCGATTACTATTTTCCATAACAATTTAAGGATCACACTTCGAGTTTTAAAACTCTATTTCCTTTATTAATTTAACCAACTATATATCTCCTTTACAGTTTCATACCACCAATAACACGAAACTCGAATATAACACATACGTGCATTCTTCTCTCGACAACAACATACACACATATAAGTCTAAACATAGCACGCGTCGAGTCTTTAATAGCATTCAATATAGTACACTGAGTGGTTTCCCACAAATAACCAACAAATTAGTTTTCGTCTCGTCTACACTGTTTTCACAGTGAGTTAGATCGGTTACTAATTTGTATATACCTCTACTCTTTGAAGGAATTGTTTAGCCCAGCTTCTATACATCCACCATTAAAAAGTACGGTTGCACTAGACTTGATACTTACTCGTACACATACTCAAGAAATTGGTAATTATCAAAGATATTTTAATGTCACCAACTTACTATAATAAAATAATTTCACATAAATTATTTAATATCAATAGCTAATTTTTATCCATCTTCTTACCAATTCATCTCTACAATTCATAATAAATATATAATAATGATATATATATTTATTAAGCACACCATTACTTATTATATAGTTCATATTACCCTATGTAACACAATACCACATACCTCGTAACACATATATCTTCTTGTTCGAACTCATATCATGCTTTAAGAATTTTGTTCACTAAATTCTTATTTTAATATTTTCTGAAAATTTGGGTTCTTACAAGGATGATTGTGTAGGGTTTCGACACAGAAAATGCAGTGGAAATAGAAAATAATCAAAGCAATTTCGAAACCCAAAACAGGATCCATGCGAAACAAAAATTAATTCAGTGGTTTAGATATTATATCGATTATGAAAGAGTTCTGAAACGGCTTTGAATCCTTTACACAATCCAATCAGAACCGCGCCTCTACGGTATCCACACGAACGTCGCACGAACCGTCGAACGATTCTGCAATAAAGGGACTTGCGGTACTAGCCACCATAGGAACAAAAAATTTCAAAAGGTTTTCTCTCTAGTCGCTCTCTAAGAGCGGCAAGGGTTTTTTATGATATGATCTCTCCCTTAGTAGCTGCTATATATCATATATATAGTAGTTAAAAAGAATTAATCAAAACCTAATTTCATAAAATCCGAATATATATATATATATATATATATATAACTTAATTAGGTCTTACTTAATTAATATACATATATACAAATTTTCCTTTTAATTTAAATTCGTGATTTAAATACTATTAATCATATTAATATATTTAAATCCTTAAAATTTAAATTTATTCCTTTTTAAATTACGTTCTATGTGTGTGACCCTATAGGTTATTATTACGTTGGCAATAATTTTAAAATCATATTATAAAATTATAAACAGTGAGCGACATCTAGTAATGCATCACTGCTACCCAAGTAATAATAAGATCGATTATTCGATGCAACCTTTTCGTGACCAATGTTTCAATGTAATTTCATCCTTTTAACCTTAATATCCTAGATTAAACTCGAGTCATGGAATGTGTCATACTCTTCATAATTTAATCTAAGTTTTCTTGATCAATGAGTAGACTATATGAAACAAATCACTATTTGAGCATGGCCATGCATTTCATACTCCTACTCAATCAAGAGGCCTATGGATATCACCCCTAATATATAGGAAGGTTAAATTCCATCTAGATCACTCATATTCCTCACACGATTCATGATCTACCCAATAATCATCTTTATAGTCCACCCTATTAAAGGTGACATTTGATGATATCAAAGTACGCAAATTCCCGCATAGTAATATAGTGATTTCAGGTCGGAGGACCATTACATCATTGTCAATATTAGAATCGCTAATGACACTTTGCATAATGTTCCACGTAGAATTCTCATGGTGGGTTTGTTCAGTACATCGTTCTCTAACATGTACCTATGCATTGACTTAATATCTCATATATTTATGACTAATGAGATTTGGTCATCAGTCAATCCACATACTAGTCTCAATGCATCGTTGTTGTCCCATCAACAATGATACTCGACTAGGGACATTTAAGAACAATGATACTAATTGAAATTATATAATCTCATGTTCAAGTCACATACTTGAAACTATATAATTTGTATCAATATTCTATGGAATTTTATTATGTTAACATTTATATATAACGCAGTAAATAAAACCATAATAAAATTATTCATTTATTCAATCAAATATAATATCAAAATGTTAAGCAATTATATCAAATAATTGGCCTCTAGGGCATAAACTCTAACAGATTGATCTCAAGATCATTTGTGTGGAGACACTAAAGCAAGTATGTAGGTGCTTATTAGAGAATAAGTTTACTGAATGTGGCTCTCTAAGGAATACCTAATGGAGTTTTACTTGCGTGTCAATAAGAATTCCTGTAGTGATAGTAGTACAAGTGATCCTTGGACTTGAGAACATCATTGTATCTTGTGTATAATGAGTTATACTTTGACTTATTCTTTAAGACCCTTAGGGTATATCAAAGGGTATGCTTGGGTATAATAAGTTGTACATAGAGATAATACATGATCAATAAAAATCTCTAAAACTTAGTAAAGAAGAGAAATGTCCTATGTGATTCGATAAATGACAACCTTGATGAGTCCTTGGCCAAGGCGTAATGAAATTAGAAAGAAATTTCTAATTTGCATTATTTGGAGTTGAGCATTTAAGAGTCGAAATACATATAATTAAATAAAATAAGACTTGACAGTAATTCCATGTCTTATATTTAATTAGGACATTGTATGGTAGAAGGATTGAATTGTACGGTAACTATTTACTCAAATGTTCTTTTATGATTAATGTTGAAATCTATATTATCTGGAAAGTCGTTAATCGTTAGGAGACTTATCCTATTGTAGAATAAATATTATTTATTTAAATAAATTAATTATTTAATTTATTTATTTAAATAAGATTAGAACTATTCTAATTGATTTATTTACAACCGGTTTAATATGGAGAACCTAAAGGGTCACACCATAAAAGGAAGAATAATTATTTAAGAAGTTAATGGCATAATCGTAATAATAAGTTAAGTATATTTAATTTAATCTATGGTGATAGAATAAATTAAATAGCTAAATATTTAATATTTTGGAAATATTAAATATAAATTAATAAGAGGAGTCTTATTATTATTATTACTATTATTATTATTTAATTCCTAAAAGAGTTTGGGAATTAATTAATAAAAGTACTCTCATATATTCCTAATAAGATTAAAAGGTTAAATTGATTAAAATAGTTTAATTAATTATCCCTAATAAGATTAGTGAGCTTAATTAATTAAAAGAATTTAATTAATTAAATAATACCCTATTTTCTAATTAGATTAGAAGGGTTAACTGATATCTTTATAAGGGGAGTCTTATATCAGATATCAATAGACGTGATTCCAATTGTTGGAGAGTACGCTCTTTTTCTATGAGAGATAGAAAAACTAGGGTTTTGCCAAGCACCCATCTTCTTGAATCTTTTTTCTTCCTTGGTGGATCACCTCTAGAGGCCAAACATTTGGGTGACTAACGTTGATCAAATGAAGGAACCAAACCCGGTGGATTCAAGTTTAATGCGAAAGGATTTGGAGGTGAACTTCTACCTGAAGAAGCTCGAATCTTCAAGGGTATGATTCTTTTTCTTTATCTTTTCGTGTAATTAATAATTATGCATAAAGGATGATCCGGGTATATGGTTTGTAAAATTTTAAAACTTTGATTTTCCACGTTTCTGCTTATTTTATGCAATTTGATTGTGTTCATGAATACTACAAACCTAACAATAACTTATTAAACCCAAGCATACACTTTGAAATACTCTAAGAGTCTTAAGGAATAAGTCAAAGTATAATTCATTATATATAAGATACTGTGATGATCTCAAGTCTAATGATCATTTGTACTCCTATCACTACAGGAATTCCTATTGACAGACAACTAAAACTCCATTAGGTATTCCTCAGCAAGTCACGTTCAGTGAACTTATTCTCCAATAAGCACCTACATACTTGCTTTAGTGTCTCCACACAAATGATCATGAGAACAATCATTCTCATCCAATGAGCAAGCAACGTGTGTATCAATCTATCTGGAGTCACTAATTCCCTTTTTAGTAATCCATCGATTGAGAACATTTTAGTTTTAAGTTATCTAAGAATTTAGATCTCATTAGCATGATCTCATCTTGATTCTAAAAGCATTGCTTAAAACTATGGATTTATCACATATTATTAAAACAGCACCATGTAGATAATAAATGCCTTTAATAAATAATTCATTTATTAATAAATAAATAAGATTGATTACAAAGTATATGCTTTATCATCATACATGATTGGCTTGTATGCATACTACTTTCATCTATAACTTCATTTGATCTTTGTATTGAATGAAAGTTCCTAAACTCTTTACACTTTACATATTATAATTTTGAATTATTGCCATGTCAATCGTACTTACATCTAGCAATTATCTCTTACTATTTGGAAATCGATTTTATATCTTGATGTTGTTGAAAGCATTGAACTTATTGTTCTTACATGCATTATAAAAGTTGTCTAAGTCATTGATTCGGCTAGACTATTATCGTATGTTGGAGAGCTATCCAAACCAAATTGACTTGGTGCGGACTTTTAAATCTGCTGAGATCAACAACCCTCATTGAAGGGGAAGTTATATAATTATCGGGGAACCGATGTGCGCACATACTGACATGTTTAAATATTATGCATAATGTAGAGTACATAGGTTGTTCACCTGTTGTACTCGTTTTATTAAATTTTTAGTATAATACTGTTAATTCTAGTAGAAGTTCGTAGTCTTTAGTAATTGCTCAGTGTTCTTTAATCCTGAACCTTGACATGATGTATTTTTGAATCTTATTGATATCTTTCAGTCCATAGAGACCTTTATTGAGAATTGATGATAATTCCTGAACTATTATTCATTGTCATACCTTTGAGACTTGAACTTTATAATTGTTCACCCTTATTTCGATATTACTTGCTGGGCAAATTTATTGCTCATCCTTGCTTTCCTTAAAACTTTCGGTTAAGGCAGAACGTGGTGAACCCTTAGGCAAAGACAAGGGTAAAGAGAAGGCTTCAGAATAGCTTGTTTATTAGTATGAGAAAATTACTATTTTATGTTGTATGAAGATGATAAGTGGATTCGAATCGATTTCCAATTCGAGCTTATTCGTTGTTAAATCCTTGATTTTATGTGACACCCCCAAATCTGGGTTACCTGACCACCGAGTTTGGTGCTCACGATCCAACATATAAATAACATCTAACTACCCATTTAATTATGAATAGTAATATACATTTCATTAACTTATATTGTTAATCCATTACCCCAGGTTCTCTAACCTTAACATTACAAACATACCCTTTAGATATACAAAAAGGGTTTACAAATATAACATAAAAAATAATGTCATTATACTATTCCAGTAATAAGCCTTTGCCCTTGTTCTTCTCAGCCCCTCTGGCTTCTTCGTTCCTAGCTAAAATATTTTATCGAACAAGGATGAGCAACAAATTTGACCTGTAAGTTAAGATATACAATGAATGTATAAGAATTAGAACAATAGACTATTTATTTTGATAGAATGACACCAAACTTCGAAGAACTTTGAAATAGCTGAATAATTTGTTCTTCTGTAACCAATCTTCTCGGGACCTATGCAACACTATAGTTTAATAATGATAGGGTATAACACTTTCAAAGTTTCTACGATATTCGATTGAATAATAATTTAGAAATATTCTCTAGAGTTTATACTGAATGATCTTAAATGATTTTGAAATTCTATTCTCGAGTAACTATCAAAGATTTACTTTGATATACCCAAATAACAAGATGGAAATATTTTCCAGAATTTATGCTGAGTGATCACAAAGGATCTAGAACTTCTCTTCTTGAGTAACTATCAAAGATATACTTTGATATACCCAGGTGTATCAGATAACCATAAAGATTAAATCATACCCCTATGCAAGTACTTAGAGCGACCAACTCCTTGTACCCTATATTATGCATAATACTTAAAACGCACGCAATGGCCGAATATACGACCAAAAATTTTCCCTTTTATATAAAAGGTTGTTCTTCTCAGTCTTATAATCAAAATTTGAATTATAACAACGAAATACGATGATTTCAATTTCTATTCGCTTCTCTTCTCTTCTCGAACTATCAGGTTTGCTTTATCGATCTAGCTGAAACAATTGGCATCGACCTGTCAATAATAATTGAATTCTGACCAATGTTTGTCTAGGTAGAACAATTAGCTAAGACATTTCTCAACACAATTTGACAATAGAAAGAAATTATTTGTACTATTTGTAATCAATAATAGCTTCTACGGATGTAAATATCCAACAATAGTTATTCTCCAAGTATATTCTTAGAATCACTAATTCAATTTGAATTAATAAATATGCACAAACTGCGAATAATTAACAATTATTCTCAGACGTGGTCTAATCACATGCTCCACCAATCTATGATTCTCTATGAAAAAGAAATCGAAAAGACCGAAAACTAATGTTTGCGGAATAATACCTTTTCGTTCTTCACATTCTTGCCAAAACTTCTTATGTTTTGCTTCAAAGTAAGATGATTGCTTGCTTCTAGCTCTTTTCTCTCTCTCAAATATGTTAGACAAAGTTTCTAAAATAACAAATGACCAAGACTAGCTTTCTTATATAGGCAAACCAAATGGAGGGAATATTGGTCATCCTCCCCCAATCTCCTTACTATTAAAACTTTACTTGGTGGCCAAGTGGCCGGCCCACAAGGTCCATGGGTCATCCCTATGGGTTGCCCCATGGGTTTTCCCCATCCGGTGACCCATCGATTCGATCTACGGTTTGGTTTCTTAGATCAGGCTTAATTAAACTTAACATCGGGCCTTAACTTGGGCTTAATTACATAATTCATTGGGTTTGATATAATCCAATTCCAATTGGATTATACAAAGTCCTTAAACACTAAGTCCATTAATAATCGATCGTATTCTACGCGTATAACTCACGTATTCTCTTCGTATAATACACATACGATATTCGTATTATACGTCACATTAAATCTTCACACTATACTCGTATACTAAATAGTATCACACTCGTATATCATACGCATAATAATCTTCATCATTATACACATTTCGTTTACCTTCTCGGAAATCATATTTCCCAACCCTAAGGTTTTAAGTCCGCATGTGAAAACTTCGTTTGCCATACCTGAAATATTATTGGATATTCCATCTCATCCTCGTATTCTATCATTACACGTTTCTCAAAATTTCAAACTTAATTCCCGAGCATAAATGGATGAATAGTGTTTTTATAGAAATTTCTCAAAAAACTTTTATTTTCGGCTTGGAAATTCAAAACAATTAATTCTAGCACATAGCCAGAATCCTAACCACATCCACACATCCTAGGTCATAAAACGACCTTCACATAGCTTACTCACATCGATAATCAATTAAATTCATTTAATTCATATAATCAAATAAAAATTTAATTCTCATATAAATCTAATTTTCTCGGGTGTTACAAATCTTGTCCAAGTCACCACAGCTGTACCAACTCTCGCCTGATTAGTCTCCCACCAAAAATTGGCTTATCCCTTCATCAGATATGTAGCAAAAGTTGTCTTTTGCTCTTCTCCTACTCTGGAAATAATGAATGCCTTCTCCAACTCCTTCACCCAAGTTTGGGCTTCAATCGGATCTGTGGCTCCCTTGAATTTCGGTAGTCCTACTGCTTTAAAGTCCTTAAAATTCGCCAATCTATCAACTGGATGATTTCATGCTCTTGCTTTATCTGCTGTGTGAGATCGCAAATTTTATGAAATAAAAGTATTCAATTTTTCTATTCTGGTAAATAGTTAAATTGATAAAAGTTTAAAGTTAAGGGTGACATTTGAAAATTTTGCAAAGTAAGCAAGTTGATATAAAATATTCTTTGTGTCAAGGAATATTCGATTGGTCGGTGAATATTCATTTTAACAGGGAATATTCGTACGATGACATAATCATTGGTGGACCCCACAACGGAAGTATTGTCGTAGATAGAAAACGACAAAAATATCTTTTTATAGAAATAACGGCGAAAGTTTTACTGTTAAACTTTTGAACTACCCGGTAGTAAAAGTACAGTAATACGCGTGGTTACATAGTAGTAAACGGTATTGATTATTGATGCTTACGTGAGAAGTCACTTAGTTATACTCAATTATTGCTATAGTAATTGCTGTATAATATCTCTCATATTATTGATTCAATTATTGTCACAGTATCATCTACATAATATTTTATATTATTAAATTAATAATTGAGACGACAAAGTTATTCATATTATTATTTACAATATTGACGATGTGTAGAAAGTTCTGTCGAGGAGAGGTTTTGTCACCTAATTACGCGCCAATATGGAGAAATCCTTATCGAAAAGCACCATTTTCCTTGGGAATGATCTGGTTGTTAAATATTGTGAGTATAATATTTATGATGAATAAGTTCATTTTGATTAAAGATGAAATTGATATTTCCATTGTGTTGGGATTATTAGTGTTAGTGGAAATCGACATCTATTTCGATTATAATTGATGTATTGAGGTTATATTGACCAATCGGGTAATTAATCGGATAAATGAACAATTAATTGCTATTAATTCATATGCTTATAACTATTTGTTCACATGTGTGTACTATTAATTCATATGTATGTACTATTAGGGGAGGTGGTGCAAGATTGATAATACTTGCATGACTAAATTAAAAATGGAGGTATAGATGAAGGTATTATACTGTAATTTTTTTTTTCACATGTATAGAACTATTGAGTCACATGATTGTGCTGTTAGGGGAGGTGGTGCAAGTTTAATAATACTTGCAGGACTAAATTAAAAATAAAAGAAAAGATGAAGGTGTTATATTGTAACATTTCGAGCCCCAAAACATGCAATTATCGAAACTATGTTTTCCTATAAATAGAAGATCGTTCTTCCTTCATTCTCACCAATTCACTAAGACTCACAAGAGCAATTATAGAGAGAGAAGCTATATAGAGAGAAGTTATAGAGAGAAAAAAGAAGAGAAGTCTACTACTTCACTATTCCAGTATCCAGTCTTCTTCTGAGGTAAGCGGTATTATTTATTTCATATTCTGAAGAGATATTATTTTTCATATTTTCTTATGAATATTATTTTCGCTCAATATTCATAAGGAATATCATTTTCGTTCAATATTTATTTTCTTCGTTTAATATTCGTAAGGAATATAATTTTCGTTCAATATCTGTAAGGGATGTTATTTATTTCTTATTCGTAAGGTGTATTATTTCCTACTATTCACTCGGCTCGGGGGTACTATTCACGAAATATTATTCATGAAGTACTATTCACATGGTACTATTCATGAAGTACTATTCATGGGGTACTATTCACGGAGTACTATTCGAGAATTACTATTCACGAGGTACTATTCACAAAGTACTATTCAAGGGGTACTATTTACGAATTACTATTCATGTGGTACTATTCACGGGATACTATTCACGATGAAAAATTGATTCTTTTCTGTCCAAATTAATTTTTGATACATGAATATTATTCTTGAATTTTACTCCACAATTGGTGATCATGTTGACAATTTAGATATTCTTGAACTCTGGATAAATTGTATTATAAATGTTTAATATTTATCCTTTCTCTCATTTTATTGATCCTTTATATCATTGCCATGATCCTCATGCTTATATTACGTTAGAAGTTATCTTTGGCCCCGTAGTGCATAGATGGACTGTAATACCCGAGAATTTCTATGTATTATTAAATGAATATATTAATGGAAATAAAATTTCTGTGAATAAAAGTGTTATTATTTTGTGAGTTGGTTAGTTCAATTGATTCGTATTAGACCAATGCATATTAAGAAGTGTGATGTGACAATTGGAATTGTGAAATGCCTTGTGTGGCATAATGTGAAACGAGAGAATTCACTAAGCGAGTTGAAACGGGAATTAGGAAGATTAATCGGGAATGATTATGTGATTTCATATAAGTAATCAATACACTCGTAGACGTGTAGTAACACCTTTGTGGACATCAATTCATGTCGTATAAAATGAATTTAGCATTGAAAATTGACACGGGACAAAGCTAAACCCGGTCTTGGCAATCGCTGTCGGTAATGCATTTGTCTGTACCGTCCCAAAGAAGATAAATCGCACAAACAAGGCCAAAGGACGATTGAAGAAAATTAATTTGTTTCACTTTAGGAATTAAGTGAAACAATTATATGATGTGTGTAACATTGATAAATCATATAACAAAACATGTTATGAGTAAGCCAATAATTAATATTAATTGATTGTGGGGGGAAAAATTGGTTTCTTGGTAATTAAGTCATGATGTGTGATTACTATTACTTGCAATATATATTATAAAGATAAATATTGATTATGGAAATCCATAACTACATTAATCAATGGTTGGATCGATTATCACTGGTGTTGATTACTTAAGGAAGTGCATGATTTGTTTATTTAACATAAATAAGTAAGTTAGTAATATAATAAGATTATTATCTTGTGATTTATGTGCATGTACAATTATACTATATAGTGCAAAGGTGACATTTACATGACTATATATTAAGTTTTATAAAAGTATATTATATATGGCAATGTGAGTAAACATATTGGAACTATATGTTATAAATACATTATCTATGTGAAAATATGTATGTGGGCATATATTAAAATAATATACCATGAGCATATTGTAAACTATCATTTTAATAAAATGTACCAGTGTGATAAAATGTACATGGATTATATGTATGTTGCATAAAATCTACTACCTAGAGATGTTAAGTCATACTGTGACATTAGGTTATAATATATGGTTGAGATGTGTATTAAAATATAACATAAGAGTAAGGATGCGTAGGACTATACAAGAATGTTAAGTTATATTGGATTGTCCCAAATTGAGAGTCCCATTCACTTCCAAATCCTCAGTCACGTGTAAGAGCAAAAGGCTAAGGCCTATGTTCTTCATTTTTCTTCCAAGCTTGCTAGCCAATGATCATGGGGGGACTGGTGGTCATGATGCAAATCACCAACCAATTACCAACTCCTCATTACCCTTCATGCAATCCTTTCATCCATGAGTTTTATTTGGGGGAGAATGTCATTGTCTGAGTATTGAGTATTCCTATAAGTATGAGTTCTCCTTCCTTTTTTCCAAGTGCTGAGAATTATCAAGGTGTGAGATTGAGAGCATTCAAGTAATCTAGGACATTGGGAGTTCAACTAGTAGCAGGTCCATTCTTTTGCATAGGTATAACCTCTCTTCCTTGCTTCAATTTCATTCTCTGTGAAAAATATGGAGTCTTGAGTCTTAAATTTCAAATTCTTGATTTTATGGAATTAGATGTTAATAAGGTTGGGTATTGGTTATAAAGTTATTATATAACCATATAAACATGTTTAAACTGGTACATGATTGTTTGGAATCGAATTGGTGAATAATTTTTGAGGTTAGGCTAGCTTTTCTGCTTGAGAAGCGGGTATACACTTTTGAAAAAAGTACTGCAAGTAATTGAAAGCTAGTCCTTGTTTTTAGTTGCAGTTTCTATTTTATAACCTGATCGATATTAGTTAGTTGTTATGACTCAAGCTGGCATATAAACATATGTAAAGTGTATTTACAAGTATATTAACTCGATATGAACATGTTTTAATAGACTTGAATGAGTAACGAAGGCATATCATTTAAATAGAGATTTGGACTTTAAGTTTTGAACACAAACTATGTTAGAGATCGTGTTTTGCAAATTATGAACCTAGTAAGCTATACATAAACTAATTTTACACTTAGATGAGCATGTTATAGTGTACGTAGTTCCTTTGAGCATGATCAAACTTATTAAGCTTTGTGTTAGAAATATTTTCAAGAAAAAGCTTAGCCTAGTGAGCTAACATGTATGATTTCTACATGAGTTATATTCTGACTTTGGAAGCATGTTTGATGACATTCTTAAACTCACTCATGTAGCATAAACGTATATATACCATGCTTATGTATCACACTTCAAGAAAAGCATGAACGGAGCCTATTTTCAACTAAAGCGATGTTAGTTTCACGTATGTGTTATGAATACTCACAAGCATGCCTAATATGAGTTTTATAACTATCTTGTATGTTTAGAGAGCAAGCATTATAGATTTTGTGAGTTCATGACCTCAAATGGCCTCAAATGATTGAAATGATCAAACTTAGAATTCTATTGTGAAAGAAGGAACCTAGATTTACTTAAGGAGCATGAAAAGACCTTTAACATGATAAATATATTATGTGTGATTGTTTTTGTCAATTTTACGAAACCACAAGGCAAAGAATCGAGTCTTGGCATGGCCGAGAACTATAAATCTTGAGGCTAAATGCCTAAAGTTTAGCCATGGCCGCATTGCCACTTGATCACAAATCTGAGGTAGTAAGTTCTGATCTTTTGGACAGTAACTATATGATGCTTTTATTGCTAGAAGTAATTTAAAACCTCTTGATGTATATATATATATATATATATATATATATATATATATATATATATATATATATTTATGATGATTCGATGATAAGTTGGTTTTGCCTTGCAATGGAAAGTCCATGAGTAAGGAGGTCTTAAACTAAGCATTCTTGATTTGCTTATGAAGTAACTAAGTATTTGATTCATGATGAATTGATAATCTGATTTTTGTACCATATGTGTATACTTGAATCATGTCAATCTTGAATAAAGACTCTATTAGCTAATGAACATCTTATACTTATAATACACCATACTAGGATTCGAAAGTGTTGATTTATTAACGTGGATAAACTACGCTGAAGGCAAGTTCCCTAAACTTACTCTAATTATTATTGAGCAAGTTTCCTTGAATTTCACTCTTGATTGTGCAAGTTCTTTGAACCCTACTTTTAAACTTATCTTGTGAATTTAAGTTATCCCGCTTATTCGTTCAATCGAACTAGTATGCTTAAATTCTTGTGAAAGATATTATTCATGTTGAACTTAGTATTGTTCTTGAATATTGTGAAAGAGTCGATGCCATTTGAATCGGCTAGACTATATGTATGTTTATAAAAGCTATCCAAGCCGATTGATTGGTGCGGAAATCTTGAAAACTGAGTTGGACAACCATTTTGGTAAGGGGAGTGTATGTCATTGGAAACCGCAACACATTAATGAATATTATTGTGGTGTTATGCATAACGTAAAGTATTATAGACTGATCATCTATAGTACTTGATATTTTTGGGTTATCAATTTAATATTGGTAACTCTAGTGGAAGTTCAATGGTCCTTAGTGACTACTCAGTATAAATTGCTTATCTAGTTGGATGCATTGTTAGTCGTTGAATTCATATATATTTGTTGATTTATATAGAATTGTTGTTCTTATTCTAAGAATTGTTGATATTCCTTATCCATGATGTTATTCTGACACTTTAAACTATCCTAGAAATGACACTTCGATATTTCAAACCTTGTGATATTATATCCTACACCCTTGTTGTATATTACTTGCTGGGCAATTTGTGCTCATCCTTGCCTATTTAAAAACTATCAGTTAAGGAGGAACATTGAGGTGTCTCTAGGACAAACAAGGGCAAGGGAAAGGCTACCGACTAGCTTGTTCTTTTATGTTAAAAGTACTTCGGCATAACCACAATATCGAGGAGGCAACGTGGGAGTTAGAAGATAGGATGATGAGTGATTATCCCCATCTATTTGTGTAACCTTATAGCAATTTTGGGATGGAATTCTTATAAGGGGGGAGGATGTAATACCCGAGAATTTCCACGTATTATTAAATGAATATATTAATGGAAATAAAATTTCTGTGAATAAAAGTGTTATTATTTTGTAAGTTGGTTAGTTCAATTGATTCGTATTAGACCAATGCATATCAAGAAGTGTGATGTGACAATGAGAATTATGAAATTCCTTGTGTGGAATAATATGAAACGAGAGAATTCACTAAACGAGTTGAAACGGGAAATAGGAAGATTAATCAGGAATGATTATGTGATTTCATATAAGTAATCAATACACTCATAGACGTGTAGTAACACCTTTGTGCACATCAATTCATGTCGTATAAAACGAATTTAGCGGTGAAAATTGACACGGGCCAAAACTAAACAAGTCTTGGAGCATTTTCGTGGAACGACAGCATGCGTCGTCTCTAGCAAGATAAAATGCAAGTGCGGATTCAAGCCAAAGATTACCTGATTGAAGAAAATTAATTTGTTTCACTTTAGGAATTAAGTGAAACAATTATGTGATGTGTGTAACATTGATAAATCATAGAACAAAGCATGTTATGAGTAAGCTAATAATTAATATTAATTGATTGTGGGGAGGGGGGGGGGGGGAATTGGTTTCTTGGTAATTAACTCATGATGTGTGATTACTATTATTTGCAATATATATTATAAAGATAAATATTGATTATAGAAATCCATAACTACATTAATCAATGGTTGGATCAGTTAATATTTGTGTTGATTACTTAAGGAAGTGCATGATTTGTTTATTTAACATAAATAAGTAAGTTAGTAATATAATAATATTATCTTGTGACTTATGTGCATGTACAATTATACTATATAGTGCGATGTGACATTTATATGACTATATACTAAGCTTTATAAAACTATATTGTATGAGGCAATGTGAGTAAACATATTTGAACTATATTTTATAAATACATTATCTATGTGACAATATGTATATTGGCATATATTAAAATAATATACCATGAGAATATTTTAAACTATCATTTTAATAAAATGTACCAGTGTGATAAAATGTACATGGATTATATGTTTGTTGCATAAAATCTACTACCTTGAGATGTTAAGTCATATTGTGACATTAGGTTATAATATATGGTTGAGATGTGTATTAAAATATAACATAAGAGTGAGGATGTTTAGGAGTATACAAGAATACTAAGTTATATTGGATTGTCCCAAATTGAGAGTCCAATTCACTTCCAAATCCGCAGTCACGTGTAAGAGCAAAAGGCGAAGGCCTATGTTCTTAATTTTTCTTCCAAGCTTGCTAGCCAATGATCATGGGGGGAGTGGTGGTCATGATGCAAATCACCAACCAATTACCAACTTCTCATTACCCTTCATGCAATCCTTTCATCCATGAGTTTGATTTGGGGGAGAATGTCATTGTTTGAGTATTGAGTATTCCTATAAGTATGAGCTCTCCTTCAATTTTTCCAAGTGCTGAGAATTATCAAGGTGTGAGATTGAGAGCATTCAAGTATTCTAGGACATTGGGAGTTCAACTAGTAGCAGGTCCATTCTTTTGCAGTGGTATAACATCTCTTCATTGCTTTAATTTCAAATTTCAAATTCTTGATTTTATGTAATTGGATGTTAATAAGGTTGGGTATTCATTATAAAGTTGTTATATAACCATATAAACATGTTTAAACCGGCACATGATTGTCTGGAATTGAATTAGTGAATAATTTTTGAGGTTGGGCTAGCTTTACTGCAAGCAGATCGCTACGCTCTGAACTGTATGGCGCAATTGCTTTGATTTACACTAAGGCACAGTAGCAATTTCCAAATTTCCACTTTTTTTGTTGCAGTTTCTATTTTATAACCTGATCAATATTAGTTAGTTGTTATGACTCAAGCTGGCATATAAACATATGTAAGGGGTATGTACAAGTATATTAACTCGATATGAATATGTTTTAATAGACTTGCATGAGTAACGAAGGCATATGGTTTAAATGGATATTTGGACTTTAAGTTTTGAAAACAAACTATGTTAGAGATCGTGTTTTGCAAATTGTGAACCTAGTAAGCTATACATGACTTATTTTACACTTAGATGAGCATGTTATAGTGTACGTAGTTCCTTTGAGCATGATCAAACTTATAATTAAGCTTTGTGTTATAAATATTTTCAAGAAAAAGCTTAGCCTAGTTAGCTAACATGTATGATTTCTACATGATTTATATTCTGACTTTGGAAGCATGTTTGATGACACTCTTAAACTCATTCATGTAGAATAAACGTATATATACCATGCTAATGTATCACACTTTAAGAAAAGCATGAACGAAGCCTATTTTTAACTAAAGCGGTGTTAGTTTCACGTATGTGTTATGAATACTCACAAGCATGCCTAATATGAGTTTTATAACTATCTTGTATGTTTAGAGATCAAACATGATAGATTTTGTGGGTTCATGACCTCGAATGGCCTCAAATGATTGAAATGATTAACTTAGAATTCTATTGTGAAAGAAGGAACCTAGATTGACGTAAGGAGCATGAAAAGACCTTTAACAAGAACAAATATATTATGTGTGATTGTTTTGATCAATTTTACGAAACCATAAAAGGCAATGAAGTGAGTCTTGGCATGGCCAGGGGACGCCAGAAATAAGCTACTTGGGAATCTAAACTTAGCCATGGCCAGCAATTGCATTCTTGATCTGAAATCTGAGGTAGTAAGTTCTGAACTTTTGGACAGTAACTATGTGATGCTTATATTGCTAAAAGTAATTTATGTTAGTATACATACTATGTGGTTTTAATGATGACAATATTTATATGGGCTAAATTGATTTTATATTAGTTTAATTTATAAAATATATTTATTTCAGTTTATTATATGCTATACACAAATTATATTAGGATTCATTCACATTATATAAATTATTTGATTTATGTGAGTTATCATTCTGATTTACATAAGGGTAAAATTGATATTTTCAGTTTATAGGGGAATGATTCGTATTTGTTATGATGGATTTTGAGCGGGAATAGATTTTTTATCAGTACTTACCTGTTTCTATTTTTTTAAAACTCTTCATCTCCCACTCTTCTTGGACTACATTCTAAACTGATCAGGTATATCAAACCTTTTAGTATTCTGTGATCTAATCTTTTCCTTATTAGTTATTATTTATTTATTCTCTTTTTTCTCTAATATCAGTAATAGAGATTTTTTTAACAAAACCCTTCATCTTCTCTTGTTCTTCTATCACGTATTTTGTTCCTCTGTTCCTCCTATCTCACTTTTCTCTCACCAACCTAGGGTTTGTTCTCCTATCACGTATTTTGTTCTTTTCCTTATCTCCTTCAAGCTTTTAAATAATGTCCAAAAAATGGCCAAAACAAGGGGTGGGTTTACTGTCAATACCGGATGATAGCCTATACAACGACCCAAGACGGTGGAAGTCGTATCTCACTTGCCAGATCATCAAGATGAAGCACCATCCTCATCCATGGAGCCAAGGGCAGAGAGACGCCTGAACCAAAATTTGTCCAAGATGGTCTGTGATTTGGGAACTTCTTCAAAGAAGATGAAGAAGACAGGGGAAACATCTAATGGTAAAAACCAAGTTGCTGTGAGTATACCCATTTCCAATTCTATTTCTAGTACTCATGATTCAACTATTATTTTTCATTCCCAAAAATTTGCAAATCAATTTCAGAAATTAATGGTCCATAAACCCATCGTGTTTGGCAAACCTGTCGACCCTGTTCTTTTTGATACTATTGGTGTTACTGAAATTTTTAATCATCTTGGTATATCTAGTTTGTTATTTCCCCCAACATATGCCTATCCCAAATTGATTAAATAGTTTTATGGGAATTTGTCTGTTGCAGATAATCAAATTAGAACTTTTGTGAAAAACAAAACAATTTTAATAGACTCTTCATTACTGGGTGTTTTGTTTGACATACCTTGCACTGGCCCTTCCCCATTCACTCTAAAAGGGCCATTGGAATTCAAAAACCTTTCTGTTGTGCAACAATTACGAATAGTTAAAGATTGTCCCACGTCTAAATTTGTTTCTTTACCCACAGTTCTTGAAACAAAACCATTAAATAGTGTGATACATAAGCTTATTCGTGCAAATCTTATTCCTCGAACAGGTGGTAGGTCCGAGATGACTTATCAAGATTTAATATTGTCATCCCTCATTTTGTCAAAAACAAAATTTAATTGTGCTCTTTTAATGATAAATCACATGGAAAGTTGTGTCAAAACTAAATCTAAATATTTTCCATATGGTGACTTTTTGAAAAAGATATTTACTCATTTTGATCTATCTTTTGAGAATGAAGAAGTTTTTCAATTAACTGAAGTAATTGATGACTTACTTTTTAAAAATTCAAAACTCAAAATTGGGGCAGACAATGTTTTATCTTGGGACATTGAAGAAAATATTCCTGCTCGTACTACTTCTCCTTCCCATTCTCCTACTTCTCATTCTATTCTGATTCCTCCAGCTTCTCACAATTCAGAACTTTCTCAACTTGTTACTGATATGAATTCCATGTTTGACACAATGCTTGAACTCATGTATAATTTTTCATCTTCACTCAATTCCTTATCCGATAGAGTTCTCACAGTTACTGAGAAGGTTGAATCCTTAGATGTGCAATTCAAGGATTTATCTAAGAAGATTGAAGATGAGATGTTTGAGACTGATAAAGAAGACAATTAATTTCTCCTTTTTGATGATGTCAAAGGGGGAGAGATTTTGGGGTTTTTGGACTTATTATTTTGAATTGAAAGTTTAAACTCTGTTAACTCTGTTTTTTTTTTTTTTGGATAAGAATTTGGATATTTGAATTTGTTCGCTCTAATTTGAATATTTTCGAATTTGGATATTTGAATCTGTTGGTTTAATTTGTCTTGATTGGTTAAGATATATGATTCTTCTTTACTGTCATGCTTTGGGTACTATGTGTTTAATATGGGTTATTTGATATACATGCAATTAACATGTGATATTTGATATACATGCCATGTTGAAATATTTTGTTTAACAAATATGCCTAAATTAAGGGGGAGCCATATATTTAGGGGGAGTATGATATATATATTGTTATCATCAAAAAGGGGGAGAATGTTAGTATATATACTCTGTGGTTTTAATGATGACAATGTTTATATGGGCTAAATTGATTTTATATTGGTTTATAATTTAATTGAGTCATGATAATCAAATATTTTCATGCATAATAATATAATAGTTTGCATGGGGTATTGCATGGATTAATAAAACACTTTATATGCTAGCCCACAATAGTTAATGCAGGTTGGAGTAAGTAAACCAAGTTGGTTTATTTTTGTCTCACGCTTTCTATGTTTATATCTAAATCTGTTTTGGTATGAAGATAAATTCAAATATGAATTAAAGTATTTTTAAGAGATTGCAAATGCTTTAATATTCCTTAAATTTCTCATATTTAATTGTGGGGTTATATCCTTGAATATATATATATATATATATATATATATATATATATATATATATATATATATATATATATATATATATATATATATATATATATATATATAGATCAAGAGCATAATCCTTAAATATCATAATTTTATCAAAAGCAGCGAAGTTTTGATAAGACGCTATGGCATTTTTTGTAAATACGCGATGGCATGGTATTTACAAAAATGACACCGCGTCCCTCCAAAACTACGTCGTTTTGATAAAATTATGCTATTTAAGGCGTTATGCTATTTAAGGATTATGCTCTTGATCCTTACCGTATATATATATATATATATATATATATATATATATATATATATATATATATATATATCATTATATATAAATATTGAGCTACCAATTTATATGTATTTGGGAGATCTTTTAGAAATTGGCTTTATTAAGGACTCTTATTTAAAGTTGATGGAGCTGTCATTTGTTACATGCTAACAATAGTTGCTATTTTTAAGGGATCTTGCTAACTGCTAATAGGACTCTTTCAGCTAGTCTTTGTGTTTGATTTGACTTCTTCATAGCTGTATCTACTGAGGCTATTATTCATCTTCTATTAACAAGTAAAATAGCTGTTGCTGGAAGAATTGGTACGTTGCATGAAATAGCCGTTGCTCTCTTCTTTATATATATTGTTTACTCGGCTTCATGAAAACACAAGACTACTGAATAAAATCTCTTCAAGCTATCTAAGATACAAATCATCATATCACTATTTTAGTCTTGGTTTACATTGTTCGTATATTCATGATTTATATTTATTGTAAACATAGTACAAGTCTAGGTTGGTTTGGGGTCTTTATTTTAGTAATATTCAGTCTGTATAACGAAGCTATCAAAGTCTTAGAGGTGAGAGGTGTTGCAGAGGTGCAAAGGGGGCAGAGGAGTCCAAGCGATCGTTGTTGTAATAGGGAGTTATTTACTTTGTAATTGCTGAGTATTATTTTATTAAAGTGAGTCTCCAATCCTAGTTAGGATTGGACATGGACTAGGCTACTAGACTAGAGGATAGGGGCTGAACTACGTAAAAAAATCTCGGTGTGATTTACTTTTCTTATGTTTCTATTTTTAAGCTTTATATTCTGCAGACGTTGGTTTTAGTTGGAAAAATTTTATACTAATACGGACAGGTATTAGTTGTTCGTTTATAACAGTCTAAGAACATAACTAATATGGACAGGGTTAGACCGTCCGATTATAGCCTGCTATAGTATAATTTAAAAATTGGCCACTGCAAATAACTTTTGAGTATTTACACCTATTCACCCCCCTCTAGGTGTGCTTAATTACATAATTACAATTTAAAACCTACTAATGTATATATATATATATATATATATATATATATATATATATATATATGATGCTTCGATGATAAGTTGGTTTTGCCTTGCAATGGAAAGTCCATGAGTATGGAGGTCTTAAACTAAGCATTCTTGATTTGCTTATGAAGTAACTACGTATTTAATTCATGATGAATTGATAATCTGATTTATGTACCATATGTGTATACTTCAATTGTGTCAATCTTGATTAAAGACTTTGTTAGCTAATGAACATCTTATACTTATAATACGCCATACTAGGATTCAAAAGTGTTGATTTATTAACGTGGATAAACTATCCTTAAGGCAAGTTCCCTAAACTTACTCTAATTATTGTTGAGGAAGTTTCCTTGAACTTCACTCTTGATTGTGCAAGTTCCTTGAACCCTACTTTTAAACTTATCTTGTGAATGTAAGTTATCCCGCTTATTCGTTTAATCGAATTAGTATGCTTAAATTCTTGTGAAATTTATTATTCATGTTGAACTTAGTATTGTTCTTGAATATTGTGAATGAGTCGACGCCATTGGAATCGGCTAGACTATATGCATGTTTATAAAAGTTGTCCAAGCCAATTGATTGGTGCAGAAATCTTGAAAACTGAGTTGAACAACCCTTTTGGTAAGGGGAGTGTATGTCGTTGGAAACCCCAACACATGAATGAATATTATTGTGGTGTTATGCATAACGTCAAGTATTGTAGACTAATCATCTATAGTACTTGATATTTTTGGGTTATCAATTTAATATTGGTAACTCTAGTGGAAGTTCAATGGTCCTTAGTGACTACTCAGTATAAATTACTTATCTAGTTGGATACATTTTTAGTCGTTGAATTCATATATTTCTATTGATTTATATAGAATTTTTGTTATTATTCTAAGAATTGTTGATATTCCTTATCCATGATGTTATTCTGACACTTTGAACTATCCTAGAAATGACACTTCGATATTTCAAACCTTGTGATATTATATCTTACACCCTTGTTGTATATTACTTGCTAGGCAATTTGTGCTCATCCTTGCTTATTTAAAAACTTTCAATTAAGGAGGAACATGGAGGTGTCTCTGGAACAGACAAGGGAAAGTTCAAGGCTAACTACTAGCTTGTTCTTTTATGTTAAAACTATCATGTTGTGTTAAGACTATTTTCAAACGATGTTTTAACTTATGTAAGATTATGTAATAGGTCTTTATTCGATGCTATTATGTAATCTATTAAGTACTGTAGGTTGCGAGACTTGGGGGAATAATTATAATAAATCATTGTACATTGTTCTAATTTAGATTTTCCGTTGTGAATGTATGATTTTAGTTATTATGGTAATACTTTTAGCAGGCGATGAACCGAATTCGAGAGACCAAGTGGAGGTCCGAATTTGGGGGCGTCACATGGACTGTTGGGTATTGGTTTTATAGTTGCATGTCTTTGACCTGTAGTGCAAAGAAGAACTGTTGATTGATATCTTCGGTCGTAGTGCAAAGATGAACTGTTAATTGATAGCTTTGGCTCGTAGTGCAAAGATGGACAGGTGTATGACATGATCATGACCACTAGTGATACTAACAAATATCCTTGGTCGTAGTGCAGGGATATTTCGATGATGTGATTGGCAGGATCATGATCATTAGTTAATAGTTGAATGTCTTTGGCCGTTGTGCACTGACATGCAATTGATTGGTATGATCATGACCATTAGTTTTATAGTTGAATATTTTTGGCCCGTAGTTCAAATGTGAGATCTCGAATTTTATGAAATGAAAGTTGTAAGACCCCAACTTTTATGAATAATGAATAATTTTTTTTTGAAATATATTTTTGAATATTATGGTGTGGACTTGATATAATGTTATAGTTGTGGTGATATTTATAAATTTTGCAAAGTAAGCAAGTGGTTATATAATATTCAATTGGTCGGGGAATATTCGTTTTAACAGGGAATATTCGTATGCACGGCACAATCATTAGTGGACCCCTAGCGGAAGTATTGTCGTAGTTAGAAAACTTGACGTAATTATCTTTTAAAAAAATAACGGCGAAAATTTTCTGGTTAAACCGTTGAACAACCCCAGTAGTAAAAATACGATGTCTGGCGTGGTTGCGTAGTAGCACCACGGTATTGATTATTGATGCTTACGTAAGAAGTCACTTAGTTATACTCAATTATTACTACAGTAATTGCTGCATCATATCTCTCATATTATTGATTCTATTATTGTCACAGTATCATCTACATAATATTTTATATTATTAAATAAATATTTGAGATGACAAAGTTATTCATATTATTATTTGCAATATTGACAATGTCTAGAAGTTCTGTTAAGGAGATATTTGGTCACCTAATTGCGCGCTAATAAGGAGAAATCCTTATCGGAAAACCTCCTCTTTCCTGGGAACGACCTGGTTGTTAAATATTGTGAGTTATAATATTAATGATGAATAAGTTCATGTTGATTAAAGATGAAATTGATAGTTTCATTGTGTTGGGATTATTAGTGTTAGTGGAAATCGATATTTATTTCGATAATAATTGATGTATGGAAGTTATATTGACCAATCGGGTAATTAATAGGATAAATGAGCAATAATTGCTATTAATTCACATGCTTATAACTATTTGTTTATATATGTGTACTATTGATTCACATTCATGTACTATTAAGGGTGGTGGTGCAAGATTGATAATACTTGCATGACTAAGTTAAAAATGGAGGTATAGATGGAGGTACTATATTGTAATTCATATTTTCACATGTGTAGAACTATTGATTCACATGATATATTATTAGGGGAGGTGGTGCAAGTTTGATAATACTTACAGGACTAAATTAAAAATAAAGGAAAAGATGAAGGTATTATACTGTAATATTTCGAGCCCCAAAATGTGCAATTATCGAAACTATATTTTCCTATAAATAGAATCTCATTCTTCCTTCATTCTCACCAATTCACTAAAACTCACAAGAGCAATTATAGAGAGATAAGCTATAGAGAGAGAAGTTATAGGGAGAAAGAATAAGAGTAGTCTACTACTTCACCACTCCAGTATCAAGTCTTCTTCTGAGGTAAGGGGTATTATTTATTTCATATTCTGAAGAGATTATTTTTCGTATTCGTATGAATATTATTTTCATTCAATATTCGTAAGGAATATCATCTTCGTTCAATATTCGTATGAATATTATTTTCGTTCAACAGTCGTAAGAGATATTATTTTTGTTCAGTATTCATAAAGAATAATATTTTCTTCCATACTCTGTAGTATGTGACTAACATTATTTCGTCTCGTATTCCTGATTATACACTCATTCTGTGGAAGTATTGCTTCTATAATCATGAAATTAGTAGAATATCAATGATATTTGCGCTTCATCCAGTATCTTTTCATGGAAATATTATTTTGAATATTCTTGATTATTATGGATCATTTAATGCTGGAATACTATTCATGAGTTACTATTCATAAGTTACTACTTACGGGTTACTATTCACCCAGTTACTATTCACTCGAATATTATTCACTCGAGTATTCGGGGAACTTTTCATGTCGAAATATTATTCACAAGTTACTATTCATGAGTTACTATTCACCCGATTACTATTCACTCAAATAATATTCACTCGGGTATTTGGGACACTTTTCATGCTAGGGTACAATTCACGAGGTACTATTCCCGAAGTACTATTCACATAGTACTATTCACGGGGTACTATTCACCCGAAACATTTATTTCTTTTCTGTCCAAATTATTTTTGATACATGAATATTATTCTTGAATTTTACTCCACAAAGAAGTTTCATGTTGACAATTTGGATATTTTTAAACTCTGGATAAATTAAAAGTTTTTAATATTTATCCTTGATTTCATTTGATTAATGCTTATATCATTGTCATCATCCTCATGCTTATATTGTGATGAAATTCATCTTTGGCTTACGTGCATAGATGGACTATTGATTATTGGTTTTACAGTTGTATATTTTTGGCTTACGTGCATAGATGGATTGTTGATTATTGGTTTTACAGTTGTATATCTTTGGCTTATGTACAAAGATGAATTGTTGATTATTGGTTTTATAGTTATATATCTTGGGCTTACGTGCAAACATGGACAGGTATATGACATGATCATAACCACTGGTGATAATAACGAATATCCTTGGCTCGTAGTGCATGAATAATTCGATGATGTGATTGGCAGGATCATGACCATTAGTTAACAGTTGAATGACTTTGGCCGTAGTGCACTGACAGACAATTGATTGGTATGATAATGACCATTGGTTTTGTATTTGAATATCTTTGGCCCGTAGTGCAAAGGTAGACAACTGATTGGTATGATCATTGTTATTACATTTGAATATCTTTAGCCTTTGGGGTAAGGATATTGAGTAAACATTCTATTAAGCTTTTGTGGTAAGGAGAAACTGTTGATTTGCTTGATTATAAATATGAATTGTGGATTTAACTATAATCTTTGGTGGTTCAGGTGAAGACAGGTGATGAGAGTTCTTTTTGTCTTGGGTATAATAAAGACATGTTGATGAGTATTACAGGAATGAAATATTAATGATGGACTTTTAATCTAGAGGAGATAGTAGACATTATGTTTTACTTGACTCTTCTAATGGATTGCTTATTCCGCTGCAGTTAAACTTGATGTTTATTGTACTTTATCAGTTTAACACTGTTGAAGGCTAAGGATAATTTATTCTGCATTATCTTAGTCATAATATTTCTTACTGGGCTAGTTGAGCTCACCCTTTTGTTTTTTTTTCTCTTCAGGAAATGAGAATATAATTGGGACTAGTTCGGGAATGGAGTGACGGTCTGAGATGGTTGTTTTACCAGTCCTCACTACTTAGTGTGATAATAAGTGTAATGAGGATTGAATTTGAGTTTGTATATTGTCTGTGAGACAATATTCATGTTTAAACTCAACTATGTTTTATCGTATTTTTGCATGATAGTTGTATAAAAGAAGTTTGTATTTGATTTATGTAGTGTGTATTTGGTGACTCAGAATGGGTGATGTATACCTGTTTTAGGGGCATCACAGCAACGGTAGACAACTAATTGGTATGATCATTGTTATTATATTTGAATATCTTTAGCCTTTGGGGTAAGAATATTGAGTAAACGTTCTATTAATCCTTTTTGGCAAGGAGAAACTGTTGATTGACATGATTATAAATATGAATTGTGGATTTAACTATGATCTTTGGTGGTTCAGGTGAAGACAGGTGATGAGAGTTCTTTTTGTCTTGGGTATAACAAAGAACTGTTGATGAGTATTACAGGAATGAAATATTAAAGATGGACTTTTAATCTAGAGGAGATAGTAGACATTTTGTTCTACTTGACTCTTTTAATGGATTGATTATTCCACTGCAGTTGTTGATCTAAAACTTGTTGTCTATTATACTCTATCAGTTCTTATACTGTTGAAGGATAAGGATAATTTATTCTGCACTATCTTAGTCATAATATTTCTTATTGGGCTAATTGAGCTCACCATTTTCTTTCACTGTTCTCTTCAGGAAATGAGAATATAGCTGGGACTGGTCGGGGAATGGATTTATGGTCCATATGGTTTATTTAGGAGTCCTCACTATTCTGTGAAATAGTGTGATAATAAATGTATTGAGGACTCCATTGAGAGTGGATAGTGTCTATGAGACAATATTCGTGTAAAAACTCTCAGCTATGCTATTGTCGTATTTTGCACAATAGTTGTATAATTAAGTTTGTATTTTATTTATGTACCATGTATTTGGAGACTCAAGTTGGGTGATGTATACCTGTTTTGGGGGCGTCACAGTTGGTATCAAAGCTTAGGGATATGATCCCTAGCTAAGATGTGAGGCTAGAACTAGGAGGGGAGAGACGGGTAATTCCTTCGCTAGTATTACCTACCTAAGTTTATTTATTATTTAATTGGTCGATCAGAATATAGAAATAATATGTGGCATGTCAATTAACCCTTATTTTAAAACTATATTCTAGAATGATATCTGCAATACAAGAGATGAGAAATGGGAAAATCGTGATAGAGAGGAAATAACGGGGAAGGTACAATCAGAAAAGAAAGCAAGTTATTCTCATCTCTTCGAACTACCAGGTACGTAAATTTCGAGGACAAAATTTCATAAGGAGGGGAGATTGTGAGATCCCGAATTTCATGAAAGAAAAGTATTCAATTTTTCTATTTTGGTAAATAGTTAAATTGATAAAAGTTTAAAGTTAAGGGTGACATTTGAAAATTTTGCAAAGTATGCAAGTTGATATAAAATATTCGTTGTGTCGGAGAATATTCATTTTAACAGGAAATATTCGTATGATGGCATAATCATTGTTGGACCCGACAACGAAAGTATTTTCGTAGTTAGAAAACGACAGAAATATCTTTTTATAGAAATAACAGCGAAAGTTTTCCGTTAAACTGAACTACCCGGTAGTAAAAGTACAGTAATACGCGTGGTTGCATAGTAGCACATGGTATTGATTATTGATGCTTACATGAGAAGTCACTCAGTTATACTCAATTATTGCTATAGTAATTGCTGCATAATATCTCTCATATTATTGATTCAATTATTTTCACAGTATCATCTGCATAATATTTTATATTATTAAATTAATAATTGAGACGATAAAGTTATTCATATTATTATTTACAATACTGACGATGTCTAGAAAGTTCTGTCGAGGAGAGGTTTGGTCACCTAATTGCGCGCCAATAGGGAGAAATCCTTATCGAAAAGCCCTCTCTTCCCTGGGAATGATCCGGTTGTTAAATATTGTGAGTATAATATTTATGATGAATAAGTTCGTGTTTATTAAAGATGAAATTGATATTTCCATTATGTTGGGATTATTAGTGTTAGTGGAAATTGACATCTACTTCGATAATAATTGATGTCTGGAGGTTATATTGACCAATTGGGTAATTAATCGAATAAATGAGCAATTAATTGCTATTAATTCACATGTTTATATCTATTTGTTCACATGTGTGTACTATTAATTCACATGCATGTACTATTAGGGGAGGTGGTGCAAGATTGATAATACTTGCATGACTAAATTAAAAATGGAGGTATAGATGAAGGTATTATACTGTAGTTATTTTTTCACATGATTGTAGTATTGATTCACATGATGTACTATTAGGGGAGGTGGTGCAAGTTTGATAATACTTGCAGGACTAAATTAAAATTAAAGGAAAAGATAAAGGTATTATACTGTAATATTTTGAGCCCCAAAACATGTAATTATCTAAACTATGTTTTTCTATAAATAGAACCTCATTCTTCCTTCATTCTCACCAATTCACTAAGACTCACAAGAGCAGTTATAGAGAGAGAAGCTATAGAGAGAGAAGTTATAGAGAGAAAGAAGAAGTGAAGTCTGTTACTTCACTATTCCAGCATCCAGTCTTCTTCTAAGGTAACGGGTATTATTTATTTCATATTCTGAAGAGATATTATTTTTCGTATTTGTGTGAATATTATTTTCGTTCAATATTCGTAAGGAATATCATTTTTGTTCAATATTTATTGCCTTTGTGTAATATTCGTAAGGAATATTATTTTCGTTCAATATCCGTAAGGGATTTTATTTATTACTTATTCGTAAGGGGTATTATTTCTTACTATTCACACGGGTATTATTCACTCGGGGGTACTATTCATAAAATACTATTCATAAAGTACTATTCATGGGGTACTATTCATAGGGTATTATTCACGGAGTACTATTCATGAAGTACTATTCAAGGGGTATTATTCACGAATTACTATTCACAGGGTACTATTCACGAAGTAATATTGATTCTTTTCTGTCCAAATTAATTTTTGATACATTAATATTATTCTTGAATTTTACTAGACAATTGGTGATCATATTGACAATTTATATATTCTTGAACTCTAGATAAATTGTATTATAAATGTTTAATATTTATCGTTTATCTCATTTGATTGATCCTTTATATCATTGTCATGATCCTCATGCTTATATTACGTTAAAAGTCATCTTTGGCCCGTAGTGCATAGATGGACTGTTGGTTATTGGTTTTACAGTTGTATGTCTTTGGCCTGTAGTGCAAAGAAGAATTGTTGATTGATATCTTTTGTCGTAATGCAAAGATGAACTGTTGATTGATAGCTTTGTCCCGTAGTGCAAAGATGGACAAGTGTAAGACATGATCATGACCACTGGTGATACTAACAAATATCCTTGGCCATAGTGTAGGGATAATTCGATGATGTGATTGGCAGGATCACGACCATTAGTTAATAGTTGAATGTCTTTGGTCGTAGTGCACTGACATGTAATTCATTGGTATGATCATGACCATTGGTTTTAAATTTGTATATCTTTGGCCCGTAGTGCAAAGGTAGACAATTGATTTGTATGATCATTGTTATTACATTTGAATATCTTTAGCCTTTGGGGTAAGGATATTGAGTAAGCGTTCTATTAAGCCTTTGTGGCAAGGAGAAACGGTTGATTGACATTATTATAAATATGAATTGTGGATTTAACTATATCTTTGGTGGTTTAGGTGAAGACATGTGATGAGAGTTCTTTTTGTCTTAAGTATAACAAAGAACTGTTGATGAGTATTACAAGAATGAAATATTAAAGATGGACTTTTAATCTAGGGGAGATAGTAGACATTATGTGTGACGCCCCCAAAATAGGTATACATCACCTATTCTGAGTTGCTAAATACATGGTACATAATATAAATACAATCTTAATTATACAACAAGAGAGCTGTGAGTTTAAATACAAATATTGTCTTCTAGACAATATCCACTCTCAAAATAAGTCCTCATTACATTTATTGTCACACTATTTAACAGAATAGTGAGGACTACTAGCTAATGCTATCATCCGGACCATCACTCCATTCCCCGACTCGTCCCAGCTACGTTCTCATATCCTGAAGAGAACAATGAAAGAAAGGGTGAGCTCAACTAGCCCAGTAAGAAATATTATGACTAAGATAATGCAGAATAAATTATCATTAGTTTCCAACAATGTTAAACTGATAAAATATAATAGACATCAAGTTTAACTGCTGTGGAACAAGCAATCCATTAAAAGAGTCAAGTAGAGAATAAAATCTACTACCTTTTATGATTTAAAACGTTTTCATCAATTTTTATAGCTGAGACTCAGCTTAATAAATAATCCACATCATCCCTGCACTAAGGCAAGGATATTTATTAGGGTCACGACCACAAATTATCCATGCACTACGGGCTAAGGATATTTGTGTATTCATCAATGGTCATGATCATGCCAACAACTGTCCATCAATGCACTACGGGCCAATGAGGACTTTTACCACATCATTTGTAACATTACGGTCATGATTATACCGAATAATCCCTGGTCATAATCATACCAAGTCCATATATGCACTACAGGCCACAGATGACTTTCAAAAAAATATAAACATGAGGATGATGACAATGATATAAGAATTCAATAAAACATGTCCAAAAACTAATAACGTCCAAATTGTCAACATGATACTTCTTTGTAGAGTAAAATTCAAGAATGCTTAGAAGAATATTTCCATGAAAAGATACTAGATGAAGCGCAAATATCAAGGATATTCCACTAATTTCATGGAGTATAGAAGTCAAAACTTTAACTAACTGAGTATAATAAAGAATGGAATAACAAAAGAAATCACCATGCATGCGGTTTCCCAGATGCATGACAAAGTTATTCAACGTAATAATAAGTTACGGAACCAGTCCAAAGTAAAACACACACGTATAGGATATTCCAACAGAATAATAAAGACGGAACCAGGTCCGGTGTAAAACACACAGACAGGATATTCCAACCGAATAATAAAGAATGGAATAACATAAGGATTTCACCAAGTATAGGGTATGCCGTGTATACAGGTTATGTATAGGGTATGCCGCGTATATAGATTATTCCAACAGAATAATAAAGAATGGAATAATAGAAGAATATCACCATGTTTGTGGTACTTCGCATAAACATGTTATTCCAACATAATAATATAGAATGGAATAACAGAAGGATTTCACCAAGTATAGGGTATGTCACAGGCGTATCTGAGTTATTCCAATGAATAATAAAGAATGGAATAACAGAGTTCTCTTCATGAATAAGAAAGAATAACACCCTTACGGGTACAACAAATAATATCCCTTAGCGTAAAAGACAATTGGATATCAAGTAGTGAAGTAGCGAATACTCTTCTTCTTTCTCTCTATAATTTCTCTCTAGAGTTTCAAAGAATTAAAGAAATAATGAAGGAATGAGCTTCTATTTATAGAAAAACTGAGAGTGGCTCTTGGCCTTAACGAAGGGTCAAAATGACTCTTGGTAATATTGAAGAGACAACTACTATTTGCGAAGGGGCAATTAACTCTTGGAACACCGAAGAGGCAAATAACTCTTGGAAAGCTAAAGGGTCAAATAACTCTTGGAAAACCGAAAGGACAAGTTACTATTAAAACTCGTGAAGAGTAACTCGTGAATAGTAACTCCTGAATAGTAACTCATGAATTGTAACTCCGACACGAAAATTTCCCGAATACCCGATTGAACAATATAACCTCCAGACATCAATTATCATTAGAATAGATGTCGATTTCTACTAACACAAATAATCCCAACATAATGAAACTATCAAATTCATCTTTAATCAACATGAAATTATTCATCATTAATATTATAACTCATAATATTTAGCAACTAGGTTATTCCCAGGAAAGAGGGGGCTTTCCAATAAGAATTTCCAATTTGGTGACCAAACCTCTCCTTGACAGAACTTCTAGACATTGTAAATATTGTAATTTAATAATATGAATAACTTTGTCATCTCAATTATTGATTTAATAATATAACATATAATGTAGATGATACTGTGACAATAATTAAATCAATAATATGAGAGATATGATGCAGCAATTACTGTAGCAATAATGTAATATAACTGAGTGACTTATCACGTAAGCATCAATAATCAATATCGTGTGCTATTATGCAACCACGCGTATTAATGTACTTTTACTACCGGGTAGTTCAACAAGATAATTCAGAAAACCTCCGTCGTTATTTTCATAAAATATCTTTGTCGCTTTCTAACTACGACGATATTTCCAATGTGGGGGGTCCACTAATTGATTGTGCTCATCGCATTTAATATTCCCAGACAAAAAGAATATTCCCCAATTAATCGAATATTTTATAACAACTTGCATACTTTGCAAAATTTTCAAATACTACCCACAACTATAACACTATCTCAAATTCACACCATAATATTAAAAAAAATATTTCGAGAAATTTAAATCTTTATTTATAAAATATGGGGTCTCACATTATGTTCTACTTGACTCTTCTAATGGATTGCTTATTCCGCTACAATTGTTTATCTAAAACTTGTTGTCTATTGTATTCTATCAGTTGTTATACTGTTGAAGGCTAAGGATAATTTATTATATATTATCTTAGTCATAATATTTCTTACTAGGCTAGTTGAGCTCACCCTTTTCTTTCACTGTTCTCTTCAGGAAATGAGAATATAGTTGGGACTGGTCGGGGAATGGATTGACGGTCCAGATGGTTGTTTTAGTAGTCCTCACTATTCTGTGAAATAGTGTGATAATAAATGTATTGAGGACTCCATTGAGAGTGGATACTGTCTATGAGACAATATTTGTGTAAAAACTCTCAGCTATGTTGTTGTCGTATTTTGCACGACAGTTGTATAATTAATTTTGTATTTGTTTTATGTACCATGTATTTGACGACTCAAGATGGGTGATGTATACCTGTTTTGGGGGCGTCACATGCTGGAGCTCTATTTCCCATAGCTTGAGCTAACATGTTCACAAAATTCTGCATCGGGTCCACTTGACCTCCATTATTCACTATCTGTTCCTCTTTCTGATTTTGATTCTGTCGTCTAGGCGACATGATCTGATTTAAATAAAAATCTTACATTAATTATCATTCTCTACACATTCTTAACACAATAAGAATTCAACACATATTTCTCATATAATCACATATTTATTCAAATAGCACATAGTACATTTAGTACTTAACATATATTACTATTCCTTATTAAATAAATTTTAGGATTAACCCACACAACTTTACACAAAAAGTTATAATTCACCATTCACACATAGTCCTTCCCAGTTCGTCAAACTTACCATACTTAGGAGTTCAGAAATTTGCCACAATTATATGAGTGTATGAACTTATCTTAGTCAGACCATTGACGTCCATTTGCAGAGGGGTTCAAAACATTTTATATAATTATGAGTCATGAACTTACCATAAGTATAAGTTTTAAGAATTCACAGATTAATATTTAATTCATATAGAGATTTCATTTATACAAACATATATATTTACATATGTTCACACATCATTCTCGATATTACAACTGTTAATATCACTCACTATCAAAAGATACTATCGCGTAAACTTAAGCTATCTACCGTCCACTCCCTTCACCAGTCTACTTGTTGAATCTGTGACCCGTTCTGCCACATAAAATACACTTCCTCATATTCAGCTTTAGACAATGTAGGGAAATATGTCATTCCTGCTTACAGTTGAAACACACATTCTTCCACATCATGCATTCTCCCACGTAAGTCTTTCCAGACTTGCTACAGACTTTCTTCTTCTTCGGGTTTGAATTTTAAGAATTATCACTACTGATGTCCCTCTTTCTCTTATTCTTGCCCTTCTTGATTGTTCCTTCAGACGATCCACCACCTTCAGTCTTCATTCTTTCCACCTGCACCTTTAACTAGTTTCATTCTTCGGTCATCTCGTGTAACGCTGTCTCTATCTTCCACAACTCCTCCAAGAGAAATACTTTACTCCAGAGTTCTTGAACTTCTGCATATACTTGATCTTGTTCTCCAACTTTAGTCTAATTCTTTTTCTCTACCTTAGCTTCTTCGGACTCCGCCTCTTCATCATCACTCAGATACATTTCAGGATAATCATTATGATCACTTCCCAAATTAATCATAGGTTCATCTTTTCCCACCTTCTCAACTGATTCGCTTTGCACTGGCACCTCGGCTACTGACACTGGTGCAACAACTGCTAGCATCTCCGCATTCATTTTATCTTCTCCTAACATCCTACAGTCAGTTTAAACAACTTGATTAATACTTCACCAGTACAAACTTAATACACGCGATGTCTACACATCTTTCTATTGATAAACTTTATCAATCCCTCACTTAGTATTTTAAATGAGTATTCTCTATCTCTCACTTATGGTTATAATCCTAGGGTTTTCCTCACCCCACATAAGGTTTATAACCTACAGCTCTGATACCAACTTGTGACACCCCCAAATCCAACTTACCTGACCCCCGAGTTTGGTGCTCACTGTAAG
Source organism: Panax quinquefolius (assembly GCA_020205615.1). NCBI lineage: Eukaryota > Viridiplantae > Streptophyta > Magnoliopsida > Apiales > Araliaceae > Panax > Panax quinquefolius. The sequence goes on from CM035161.1 coordinate 65,178,080, forward strand.
ACCCCGAATTTTATGAAATGAAAGTATTCAATTTTCCTATAATTATTATTTTATTTAGTAAATGATTAAATTGATAAAAGGTTAAAGTTAAGGGTGATATTTGAAAATTTTGCAAATAAAGCGAGTTGATATAAAATATTTGTTGTGTCGGGGAATATTCGTTTTAACAGGGAATATATTCGTACGATGGCACAATCATTGGTGGACCCCACAATGGAAGTATTGTCGTATTTAGAAAATGACAGAATTATCTTTTTATAAAAATAACGGCGAATGTTTTACAGTTAAAACTGTTGAACTACCCGGTAGTAAAAGTATAGTAATACGCGTGGTTGCATAGTAGCATACGATATTGATTATTAATGCTTACATAAGAAGTCACTCAGTTATACTCAATTATTGCTATAGTAATTGTTGCATCATATCTCTCATATTATTAATTCAATTATTGTCACAGTATCATCTGTATAATATTTTATATTATTAAATCAATAATTGAGACGACAAAGTTATTCATATTATTATTTGTAATATTGACAATGTCTAGAAGTTCTGTTAAGGAGAGGTTAGGTCTCCTAATTGCCTGCCAATAAGGAGAAATCCTTATCGGAAAGCTCCCTCTTTCATGGGAACGACCTGGTTGTTAAATATTGTGAGTTATAATATTAATGATGAATAAATTTGTGTTGATTAAAGATGAAATTGATAGTTCCATTGTGTTGGGATTATTAGTGTTAGTGGAAATCAACATTTATTTCGATAATAATTGATGTCTGGAAGTTATATTGACCAATCGGGTAATTAATCGGATAAATGAGCAATTAATTGCTATTAATTCACATGCTTATAACTATTTGTTCACATGTGTGTACTATTAATTCACATACATGTACTATTAGGGGAGGTGGTGCAAGATTGATAATACTTGCATGACTAAATTAAAAATAGAGGTATAGATGAAGGTACTATACTGAAATTATTTTTTCACATGTATAGAACTATTGAGTCACATGATTGTCCTATTGATTCACATGATATACTATTAGGGGAGGTGGTGCAAGTTTGATAATATTTGCAGGACTAAATTAAAAATGAAGGAAAAGATGAAGGTATTGTACTATAATATTTCGAGCCCCAAAATGTGCAATTATCAAAACTATATTTTTCTATAAATAGAAGATCATTCTTCTTTCATTCTCACCAATTCACTAAGTCTCACAAGAGCAATTATAGAGAGAGAAGCTATAGAGATAAAGAAAAAGAGAAGTTTGTTACTTCACTATTCCAGTATCCAATCTTCTTCTAAGGTAAGGGGTATTATTTATTTCATATTCTGAAGAGATATTATTTTTTTTTTTATGAATATTATTTTCGTTCAATATTCTTAAAGAATATTATCTTCGTTCAATATTCGTAGGAATATTATCTTCGTTAAATATTCGTTGGAATATTATTTTCGTTCAACAGTTGTAAGGGATGTTATTTTTTGTTCAATATTCGTTTGAAATAATATTTTCTTCCATACTCTTTAGTATGTAAGTAATATTATTTCGTTTTAGATTTTGAATTTTATACTCATTTTGTTGAAGTTTTGGTTTCTATACTCCATGAAATTAGTAGAATATCCTTGATATTTGCGTTTCATCCAGTATCTTTTCATGAAAATATTATTCTGAGCTTTCTTGATAATTATTGATCTTTTCATGACGGAGTACTATTCACGAGTTACTATTCATGGATTACTATTCGCCCGATTACTATTCACTCGGGTATTCGGGGAACTTTTCATGCCGGAGTACTATTCACGAGTTACTATTCATGGGTTACTATTCACCCAATTACTATTCACTCAGGTATTTGGGGTACTTTTCATGACGGGGTACTATTCCCGAAGTACTATTCATAGGGTACTATTCATAGGGTACTATTCACTGGGTACTATTTACCCGAAAAATATATTTCTTTTCTGTCCAAATTATTTTTGGTACATGAATATTATTATTGAATTTTACTCCACAAAGTAGTATCATGTTGACAATTTAGATATTTTTAAACTCTGGATAAATTTAAAGTCTTTAATATTTATCCTTGATTTCGTTTGATTAATGCTTATATCATTGTCATCATCCTCATGCTTATATTATGATGAAAGTCATCTTTGGCTTAAGTGCATAGATGAACTGTTGATTGGTATGATTATGACTAGGGATCATTCGGTATAATTATGACCCGTAATGTTACAAATGACGCGGTAAAAGTCCTCATTGGCCTGTAGTGCATTGATGGATAGTTGTTGGTATGATTATGACTAGAGATTATTAGGTACAATCACGAGCATTGATGATTACATGAATATCCTTGGCCCGTTCTGCAGGGATGATTCGATGATGTGGTTTATTTATTAAGCCGAGTCTCGGCGATAAAGTTGATGAAAAACTTTTTAAATCATAGAAGATAGTAGATATCATGCTCTACTTGACTCTTCTAATTGATTGCTTGTTCTGCTGCAGTTGTTTATCTAAAACTTGTTGTCTATTATATTCTATCAGTTGTTATATTGTTGAAGGCTAAGGATAATTTATTCTGCATTGTCATAGTCGTAATATTTCTTACTAGGCTAGTTGAGCTCACCCTTTTCTTTCATTGTTCTCTTCAGGAAATGAGAATATAGCTGAGACGAGTCGGGGAATGAAGCGATGGTCCAAGATGGTGTTATAGTAGTTCTCACTATTCTATAAAATAGTGTAACAATAATATAATAAGGACTCTATTTGATTTTGGATATTGTCTAGAAGACAATATTCGTGTAAAAACTCTCAGCTCATGTTATATAATTAAGTTTGTATTTGTATTCAGTACCATGTATTTGGCGACCCAAGATGGGTGATGTATACCTATTTTGGGGGCATCACAGTTGGTATCAAAGCTTAGGGATATGATCCCTAGCTGAGATGTGAGACAAGAACTAGGAGGGGAGAGACGGGGAATTCCTTCGCTAGTATGACCTACCAAAGTTTATTTGGTATTTAATTGGTCGGTCACAGTATAGGGATAATATGTGATATGTCAACTAACCCTTGTTTTGTGGTAGTGTTTGAAAATTGCATCTGAAAATGTCAAGATAAGCAATGAAGCATATGAGACCGTTAAGTCACCAATGATCAATTTTCAAGATAATGTGCAATAGGAAGACAATAATCTTCAGGTAAACAACAACACCGATCAGATGATAAATGATTGGATGTTCAGAGTCTTATATGTAATTCATTCAATGTTAGGTGAGAGAGACTCCTGTTCAAAATACAGGTGGAAACACTGGAAACTCTTGGATGGTCACTACTAAGTAGTTCAAAAAGCTGGGACCGCCGAAGTTTTTGGGAAAGCCAGAAACACTTAAGGCGGAGACGTGGATAAAGCAGATCACCAAGATATTTGATTTCTTAGAATGCTCAGAGGAGCAAAAGGTTCCCTTCGCCACCTTTATGTTGCGTGAAGACGCAGATTACTGGTGGGAATCTGTAAAATGTACCCAGCCTGACGCACTCAAGATGTCTTGGGAGAAGTTCCAAGAGCTGTTCAACGACAAGTACTTACCCGAAAGTATTCGTCAAATGAATCAGGTGGGGTTTATCAAGTCAGAGCAAAACAATATGACTATGTCGCAGTACGAGGCTAAGTTTGCCGAGTTGTCCCGGTTTGCATCCCATTTGGTTGATAATGAGGAGCGAATGACATGAATGTTTCTAAGAGGTTTGAAACTTGATATACGTCAATACCTGATTTCTCACTTATTTTTTTTTCAGATGTTGTGAATAGGGCTCAGTTATTGGAGAGGGATAATGAGCCAGCCCAACCAAAGGATAATGACCAACAACACGAAAATAATCGTACTAGTGGCAACGGCCATCGGAACAATGATAAGCATCGTGGGGGAAATTATCATGCCAAGAATGGTTACCACTTCGGTGGTAATCATGGCCAAGACAATAGAAGTGGAAAATTTAAGAAGAGAAGATTTAACGATGATGGGAAGACGTCGGCAGCAGCACCAACACCAGCTACAAATTCTATGGGAGGAGAACGACCGCCAGTTAGATTCTACAGATGCAGAGAGGAGGGACACATAAGTCCAAACTATTCAAGCCATCTAAGGTATGTTTTAGTTGTGGAAAAGATGGTCACATAGCTCGATTTTAACCTGTAGCGAAATCAAGTCCAGCTGGGACGGTGACACCAAAGGCGGATACAGACAAAACAAAGTCGGTGGATTCGAGAAGAGCATTTTTTGTGACTTCTCAAAAAGTGAGTAACCCAAACGAAGTTAGCACGGGTTAGTTAATTATAAATTCTTACGAAGTCTAAACCTTATTAGATACCGGTTCTACCCATTCTTTTATCTCTCTTGCTTGCGCTCAACATTTAAATTTGACCTTAGAGAAGTTAGACTTTGACTTATTGGTTGAAACTTCGTTAGTAAAAATCTTTGTTACCTTCACTGTTTATAAATCTTGTTGATTCAAATCGATACTTTCACGTTACCTGTCGATCTTATCTCTTTGAAAATACTTGCCCTTGATGTGATTTTAGGAATCGATTGGTTAACTACTCATCATGCCAAAATTGATTATTTTCATAAGGTTGTTAGCTTTCATGTTCCTAACCAACCTATTATGTGAATCCAAGTAACCAAACCACTAAAGTCAATCATTGTCATATCAAGCCATAAGTAAAGAGCCCCGAGCCTTTCGCTGGTGACTTCCTTGTGTGGAATGCACAGAAGCCAGACTTTCTGTAGCCATGAATGACAATAGCAAGTTGATAGGTATAAATGTGATGTGCTATCCAAGTCTTGGGATGAGAGTTATAGTTTTGAATGATATTTCTATTGATAATAAATTTCCTGACGTGTTCCTGAAGACTTCTTAGCCTACCCTAGAGCGTGAAATCAAATTTTGTATTGATCCTAGTACAAAACCCATTTCTAAAACCCTCAAATATTTATTCGCCTAAAACGAACGTCACATGCACCAAAGATGTTGGCTCAAGCTGTTGAAGGATACGACTATACCATTCAATATCATCGTGGAAGAGCGAACATGGTAGCTGACGTGTTGAGTAGAAGATCATATGCGTTTACGAGTGCGATGTTGTTAACATAAAAACCCATTTCGTATAACTTACAAATGATGAAGATAGAGTTAAAGAATCTAAGGACCCACGTGGTGATATCAAATATACGAGTAGAATTGACTTTAATCGATAAAGTTAAAGGACGCCCAAGCTACAGACCTGGAGTTGATAAATGTGAAGAAGAAGGTTCAAGAAGGCGTTATTCTAGAAGCAAGAGTCGATGAAGAGAGGAAATCTCAACCCTCGATTTAATTGATCCATTTGAAATACTTGATCAAATAGGAACTGTGGCCTATAGACTCGCTTTACCGCCAAGTATGTCGTGTGTTCATAACATTTTTCACGTATCGATGTTACATAAATATGTGGACGACCCGAACCACATTATTGAATTAGAAATAGACGAGATAGCAGAAGATTTAACGTGTGAGGAGATACCTGTTAAAATTTTGGATAAGAAGGATATATTCTACACTCAAAGGTTATACCTCAAGAGTTAGAATCTAACGAGGTATCCTCACCACTTGGGCATACCAGGTACATACGTAAATTTTGAGGGAGAAATTTCACCTAATTGCGCGCCAAGAAGGAGAAATCCTTATCAGAAAGCCCCCTCTTTCCTGGGAACGACCTAGTTGTTAAATATTGTGAGTTATAATATTAAAGATTAATAAATTTGTGTTTATTAAAGATTAAATTGATAGTTCCATTGTGTTGAGATTATTAGTGTTAGTGGAAATCAACATTTATTTCAATAATAATTGATGTCTGGAAGTTATATTGACCAATCGGGTAATTAATCGGATAAATGAGCAATTAATTGCTATTAATTAACATGTTTATAACTATTTGTTCACATGTGTGTACTATTGATTCACATGCATGTACTACTAGGGGAGGTGGTGGAAGATTGATAATACTTGCATGACTAAATTAAAAATGGAGGTATAGATGAAGGTACTATACTGAAATTATTTTTTCACATGTATAGAACTATTGAGTCACATGATTGTCCTATTGATTCACATGATATACTATTAGGGGAGGTGGTGCAAGTTTGATAATACTCGTAGGACTAAATTAAAAATAAAGGAAAAGATTAAGGTATTGTATTGTAATATTTTGAGCCCCAAAACGTGCAATTATCGAAAAAATATTTTCCTATAAATAGAAGATCATTCTTCTTTCATTCTCACCAATTCACTAAGTCTCACAAGAGCAATTATAGAGAGAAAAGCTATAGAGAAAAAGAAGAAGAGAAGTCTCCTACTTCACTATTCCAGTATTCAGTCATCTTCTGAGGTAAGGGGTATTATTTATTTAATATTCTGAAGAGATATTATTTTTCTTATTCGTATGAATATTAATTTTCGTTCAATATTCATAAAGAATATTATTTTCGTTCAATATTCGTAGGAATATTATCTTCGTTAAATATTCGTTGGAATATTATTTTCATTCAACAGTTGTAAGGGATGTTATTTTTGTTTAATATTCGCTTAAAATAATATTTTTTTCCATACTCTGTAGTATGTAAGTAATATTATTTTGTTTCAGATTTTGAATTCTATACTTATTTTGTTGAAGTTTTGGCTTCTATACTCCATGAAATTAGTAGAATATCCTTGATATTTAAGCGCTTCATCCAAAGATCTTTCATGGAAATATTATTCTGAGCTTTCTTGATAATTATTGATCTTTTCATGATAGAGTACTATTCACGAGTTACTATTTATTTAAATATTATTCACTCGGGTATTCGGGGCACTTTTCATGCCGGAGTACTATCCACGGGTTACTATTCACCCAATTACTATTCACCCAAATATTATTCACTCGAGTATTTGGGGTACTTTTCATGCCAGGGTACTATTCATGAGGTACTATTCCCGAAGTACTATTTATAAGCTACTATTCATGGGGTATTATTTACCCGAAAAATATATTTCTCTTATGTCCAAATTATTTTTGGTACATGAATATTATTCTTGAATTTTACTCCACAAAGCAGTATCATGTTGACAATTTAGATATTTTTAAACTCTGGATAAATTTAAAGTCTTTAATATATATCCTTGATTTTGTTTGATTAATGCTTATATCATTATCATCATCCTCATGTTTATATTATGATGAAAGTCATCTTTGGCTTACGTGCATAGATGGACTGTTGATTGGTATGATGATGACCAGGGATCATTCGGTATACTCATGACCCGTAATGTTACAAATGACGTGGCAAAAGTTCTCATTGGCCCGTAGTGCATTAATGCACAGTTGTTGGTATGAATATGACCATGGATTATTCAGTATAATCACGACCATTGATGATTACATGAATATCCTTGGCCCGTAGTGCAGGGATGATTCGATGATGTGGTTTATTTATTAAGCTGAGTCTTAGCGATAAAGTTGATAAAAAACTTTTTAAATCATAGAAGATAGTAGATATCATGCTCTACTTGACTCTTCTAATGGATTGCTTGTTTCGCTGCAGTTGTTGATCTAAAACTTGTTGTCTATTATATTCTATTAGTTGTTATACTGTTGAAGGCTATGGATAATTTATTCTGCATTATCTTAGTCATAATATTTGTTAACTGGGCTAGTTGAGCTCACCCTTTTCTTTTATTGTTCTCTTCAAGAAATCAGAATATAGTTGGGATGAGTCGGGGAATGGAGTGATGGTCCGAGATGGTGTTATAGTAGTCCTCATTATTATATAAAATAGTGTGACAATAAATATAATGAGGAATCTTTTTGAGTTTGGATATTTTCTAGAAGATAATATTCGTGTAAAAACTCTCAGCTCATGTTGTATAATTAAGTTTGTATTTGTATTCAGTACCATGTATTTGGCGACCCAAGATGGGTGATGTATACCTGTTTTGGGGGCGTCACACTCATGATCCAACATATAAATAACATCTAACTACCAATTTAATTATGAATAGTAACATACATTTTATTAACTTATATTGTTAATACATTACCCCAGGTTCTCTAACCTGACCATTACAAACATACCCTTTAGATATACAAAAAGGGTTTACAAATATAACATAAAAAAATAATGTCATTACACTATTCCAGTAATAAGCCTTTGCCTTTGTTCTTCTTAGCCCCTCCGGCTTCTTCGTTCTTAGCTGAAATGTTATATTTAATAAGGGTGAGCAAAAAATTTTCCCCGCAAGTTAAGATATACAATGAATGTATAAGAATCAGAACAACATACTATCTATTTTGATAGAATGACACCAAAGTTCAAAGAACTTTGAAATAGCTGAATAATTTATTCTTCTCTAACCAATCTTCTCGCGACCTATGTAACACAATAGTTTAATAATGAAAGGGTACAACACATTCAATGTTTCTACGATATTCAATTGAATAACAATTTAGAAAAATTCTCCAGAGTTTATATTGAATGATCTTAAATGATTTTGAAATTTTATTCTCGAGTAACTATCAAAGATTTACTTTGATATACCCAAATAACAAGATGGAAATATTTTCCAGAATTTATGTTGAGCGATCACAAAGGATCTAGAACTTCTCTTCTTGAGTAACTATCAAAGATATACTTTGATATACCCAGGTGTATCAAATAACTATAAAGATTAAATCATACCCCTCTGCAAGTACATAGAGCGGCAAAACTCCTTGTAACCTATATTATGCATAATACTTAAAACGCACTCAATGGCCGAATATACGACCAAAAAATTTCCCTTTTATATAAAAAGGTTGTTCTTCTCACTCTTATAATCAGAATTTGAATTATAACAACGAAATACGATGATTCCATTTTCTATTCGCTTCTCTTCTCTTCTCGAACATATCAGGTTTGCTTTATCGATCTAGCTAAAATAATTGGCATCGACCTGTTGATAATAATTGAATTCTCGCCAATGTTCGTCTAGCCAGAACAATTAGCTAAGATATTTCTCGACACATAATTGACAATAGACAAAAATTATATGTACTATTTGTAATCAATAATAGCTTCTACGGATGTAAATATCCAACAAAAGTTATTCTCCAAGTATATTCTCAGAATCACTAATTCAAATTGAATTAATAAATATGCACTAATTGCGAATAATCAACAATAATTCTCAGACGTGGTCTAATCACCAATAATTAACCATCATAATAATTGAACGAATATAACTCAAGGTTAAGTCAAGGAAACTTGTCTTCTCCGTGGATTACTGCTACACAATATACTTATCTTTGTTCACAAGACCTATAATCACAATATCGGTCTCACAATTAGAACAATAAATCACAACACGTAACACTATAATTTATAATCAGACTTTCTCCTTGGCAAATTAGCCCATAGCCACATCAGTGTTTATAACCTAAACAAACACTTATCCAGTCTAATTAGTTCGGTCTGGTTGGTCTTCGGTCTCATCTCGATGTATTGGTCACCCTATCCGACAATTAACACATTAATGGTCAACTAAACTTGGTCTCAAAGCTTTAATATTATTTTAGATAATTCAATTACCCTTCATAATATTTTTCGAAAGCTTTTAATAATTTTCTAATAATTATTATAATTTATAATAAATATTCAAACACCGAAATCATTTCTAAATAATTTAAATACTAATTAATTCCATCATCATTAATATTTAATAATATTAAAATATTAATATCATACTTATCAAAATATTAAAGTTATTATCAATAACTTAAAATATTTTAAATCACTAATATTCTACTTAAATGATTTTTAAAATAATTAAAATCATTTTAAATCATCACCATTAATATTTAAATATTAATGAATTTATCATAAAAATATTAAAAGTCATTAATTATAACCTAATATATTTTTAAATCATTTTTCTCATTTTTAATTGATTTTTAAATCAATAAAATCATTTTTCCAACATTTATTTAATATACTAATTAAATAAATCTAATATCATTAATATTAATTTATTAATGAGAATACTCCAAAAATATTGAAAATTATATTTTATAATTCAAAATATTTTTAAACACTTTATTCTTATTTAAAATGATTTTTATAATATTAAAATCATTTTTCTCTAATTTATTTAATACACTAATTAAATAAATTAAATATCATTAATATTCAAATAATTATAAATATTAATGAAAAATATCCCAAACTATCAAAAGTTAATTTTCATAATTTTAAAATCATTTTTGTAATTTTTAAAATTTATTTTCTATTTTTAATTAATTTCCTGAAAAATCAGAAATTAAAAATATTTAAAACAATCGCTGAAGGCTATAGCGACAGTAACCGTCGTTGTTGGTGTACTTGGGCTCAAGAACACTGACAAACCAGTTTTCAAGGCCCTTACTTTGACCACGTTTTGATTCTCAGTTCTTGCATGTTCTGTCCAATCTAATACTCAGATCTTGTAGTGTTTATGTAGCACTACAATTAATAACAACAATCTATGTCATAAAACAACATAACTGCAAGATCCAAGCCCCTAAAGTCACTGTCAGAACGTTTCTGGGTTTTCTGGGTAACCCAGAAACCCAGGCAGTTCTTGGTGTCACTTTCCAGTCCAATCAATTCTATGTTCCGGTCATTGTTCATGTGGTCTCATGGTTCAAATATGTAGTCCTTATGTCAAGGAACAATAACCTATCCTCATCTCAGTCCAACAATAACAGAATCACAATTTATGATGCAGTCAAACTCTGACAGAAACTTATTTCATCCGGTTTCTGGGTTTTTCCAAAAACGCTAAATCAGTGCGAGTGGCCTACTTTGACCACCTATTCCGTTCAATCTATTGACTATTTAAACGATCTAAAGCCATAAATATAAAGTACATATGTCAGTCTACAAACTGGTTACAAAAACAACATCAAATCGCTTAATCAACTTACAGATCAAGGCTTGACAAAATCTTGTCAGACACTGCTTAAGGATTTATGCGTTACTCAGAAATAGTCTGGTCATGCTTGGTCAACGGGTTTTGACCGTTTACAACTTTCAATCTGGACATGGAGTGGCTATGATTCCACTTCCAGATCAAAGAGCTCATGTTAGACTATAGATCTAATATATAAAACAACAAAAATCATGAACATAGAAGAATTTGTAGCTCCTGACATTAGCTTGTCAGACCACAAATAATGTTCTTGGGCAGTTTTGAAAAATCTTACTTTTAAGGCACTTTAATGCTATAGATCTGTGATGGATCATCATAGATCATCATGAAACATCTTCTAGCAAACATCTAAACACATAAACACGAAATCTTTCTTTGCTTACAAGATCAAAGTATGTTTAGGGTTTATACCTTCTATTATCCAAACCTTGATCTAAGCTCTTCTCTACTGATCTTGATGATCTAAGTGGTATTCTAATGACTGAAACACTTAAGATTAATTGTCGTGGCTAAGGAGAGAGAAAAGGTTTGTTGAGAATTAGAGAGCAAATGGTCAACTTTTGTGAACATTCTCTCTCTTCCAACACATATAACTTTGATTCAATGTTTCTACACTTGCTAGGTGGCACATATGGATCAGATTTGGTAAGGATTTGCAGCACATGGGATAAGCCTTAAGTGATGACTCATTAGATCTTGCAAATCTCTTAACTTAAAATCTAAGTAAAGGGTATTTTGGACATTGGACATGAAATTTTAATGGTAAAATAGATAATTGGCTCAACCCTTAGGGTTTAACCCTAAGGTTCTAACCCTTAGGTTTTACAACACTACTTTCTAGGATTTTTTAATTAGGTTTTAAACTAGAAAATTAAGATTTCAAAAATATAATTAGGGTTTCCTAATTATATTAAAGGTTATTAATCACATTAAATTTAACTAATCACACTAGGCTTTCCAATTAGGATTAGGGTTTCCTAATTAGGGTTTAGGATTTCTGAATTTAAAATTAGGGGTTTCTAGCTTTTGATTAGGGTTTCTAATGGTACGTTAGGGTTTTAATACTTTAATAGGGTTTACTAATATTGTACCCTACCCGATTAATCATCGATCAAAATTTCTCTATAGTACAAACACGTACTCATCAATATAATTATTTTAATTATATTTTCTATCGAATCCCTTTCTGGACATAGGGTTAAGGTTTTTATTCTCCATTAAGCATAACTCTACTCTTATTTCCTCAATCAATACAAAAATTGACCACTTCTCGAGACTCGTATCACAGATACACCGCACAATATTAATAATTAATATCAATATTAAATAAATAAAAAAATTCGAAAGGAGGCATTTGGAGCGATATTGGAGCAAGTTTGAAGTTTTAACCATAGTCAGTTTGCAGAAGCATAGCCCGCCGGGGCGGGCCTATTTTATCCTTGCACCCCCACCGGTGCGGGGGGTCTTAATGTCCGAATCGTGAGCTCAAAGCACGGGGTGGGCATTTCATAAACATATACCCACCTGTATGGGGTCCCAATCTCGCTTTCCTAGTTTGGTTCTAATACTGTTGGGATGTGCGTTTGAGTAATTGCATGGCTTTGGGACTCTAATTGGCATAGAATTGAGCTGAGATTACATGTGTAGAGATATATTAACACTAAGAAGAAGATTAAAGAGGAAAGAAGGCAATTAACAGAGATTAAGGACAGATTTTCATATCAAGCTTTGGAGTGAAGATTTTGAAGGAACGTTCATATCGATTGTAGATTAAGGCTAAAGTGAAGGGTGTTCTGATTTATTCTTCTTCATTTTATATTTGTAATTGAAAGGATAATATCTTTAATTTATTAAGTTATGATGGATCTTTAACTGAAACGATGATTATGTAACTTTGATTTTCAATTTAATAAGCTATTATTCAGTTTATCTACATTAATTTGAGCTTGAATTTATGAATTGCCTGATCAACAATTCTTTGTGGACTTGTATGGATTCGAGAGAAGAAATACGAGTTTAAACTTAGTTAATATAGCATGTGTTCTTGAATTTTGTGAATAAATAGAATCTTTATGAATGTTAAGGTAGAGATATGCTTGACATCGCATGTAATCAGATAAAGGACTTAAACATAAAACTTCATTAATTATAATTCACATAGAGATATAGTGAGTTAGTTGATTAAGGTGTTTAACTTGTTTTTATCTAAATTATGGATTTGAGTTAATACTGTAAGACCCCAACTTTTATGAATAAAGAATAATTTTCTCGAAATATATTTTTGAATATTATGGTGTGGATTTGATATAATGTTATAGTTGTGGGTAATATTTACAAATTTTCAAAGTAAGCAAGTGGTTATATAATATTCGATTGGTCGGGGAATATTCGTATGACGGCACAATCATTGGTGGACCCCATAATAGAAGTATTGTCGTAGTTAGAAAACGACATAATTAACTTTTTATAAAATAACGGCGGAAGTTTTACCGTTAAACTATTGAACTACTCGGTCTTAAATTACATTAATACGCGTAGTTGCATAGTAGCACACGGTATTGATTACTGATGCTTATGTGAGAAGTCACTCATTATACTCAATTATTGCTATAGTAATTACTACATCATATCTCTCATATTATTGATTTGATTATTGTCACAGTATCATCTGCATTATATAATATATTATTAAATCAATAATTGAGACGACAAAGTTATTCATATTATTAAATTACAATATTTACAATGTCTAAAAGTTTTGTCAAGGAGAGGTTTGGTCATATAATTGCGTTCTAATAAGGAGAAATCCTTATTGAAAACCCCCTCTTTCCCGAGAACGACCTGATTATTAAATATTGTGAGTTATAATATTAATGATGAATAAGTTCGTGTTGATTAAAGATGAATTTGATAGTTTCATTGTGTTGGGATTATTAGTGTTAGTGGGAATCGACATCTATTCCGATGATAATTGATGTCTGAGGGTTATATTGATAAATCGGGTAATTAATAGGATAAATGAGCAATTAATTGCTACTAATTCACATGCTTATATAACTATTTGTTCACATGTGTGTACTATTGAATCACATTCATGTACTATTAGGGGAGTTGGTGGAAGATTGATAATACTTGCATGACTAAGTTAAAAATGGAGGTATAGATGGAGGTACTATACTGTAATTCGTATTTTAACATGATTAAAATTATTGATTCACATGATTGAACTATTGATTCACATTATTTACTATCAAGGGAGGTGGTGCAAGTTTGATAATACTTGCAGGACTAAATTAAAAATGAAAGAAAACTTGAAGGTATTGTACTATAATATTTCGAGCCCCAAAACGTGCAATTATCGAAACTATATTTTTCTATAAATAGAAGTTCATTCTTCCTTCATTTCTCACCAATTCACTAAAGCTATAGAGCTATTATATAGAGAAATAAGAAGAGAAGTCTGCTACCTCTCTACTCCAGTATTCAGTTTCTTTCTAAGGTAAGGGGTATTATTTCTTCCGTATTCATGAAGAAAGCTTCTATTATTCCATTCTTTATTATTATGTTGGAATAACCTGTCTATGCGAAGTACCGCATACATAGTGAAATTGTTCTATTATTCCATTCTTTATTATTATGTTGGAATAACCTGTCTATGCGAAGTACCGCATACATGGTGAAATTCTTCTGTTATTCCATTCTTTATTATTCTGTTGGAATATCCTCGCTCTGCGTAAATTATGCTGAGACCTGGTTCCATTCTTTATTATTCTATTGAATATCCATCATGCATATGCGATTACTCTGAGACTGGTTCCATTCTTTATTATTCTATTGGAATAACCTATCTGTGCGGTCTATCGCTTACATGGTGAATTCTTTGTTATTCCATTCCTTATTATTCTGTTGGAATATCCTGTCTGTGAGGATTACACTAGACCTGGTTCCATTCTTTATGATTCTATTGGAATAACCTGTCTGTGCGGTCTATCGCATGCATGGTGAATTCTTCTGTTATTCCATTCTTTATTATTTTGTTGGAATATCATGTCTGTGCAGATTACGCATGATCTGGTTCCATTCTTTATTATTCTGTTGGAATAACCTGTCTATGTGGATTATCACATGCATGGTGAATGATCCTTCGTATTCATTCCATATTAAATTGTGGAAATGATCTCGCTCACGTGGATTACAAAGACATGGCGGGTGAAAATCCAATCATGCGCTTTCATATATTCTATGATACTCATTTGGTTAAAGTTTTGGCTTCTATATTCCATGAAATTAGTAGAATATCTTGGATATTTGCGCTTCATCCGATACCTTTTCATGGAAATATTCTTCTGAGCATTCTTGAATTTTACTCCACAAAGCAGTATCATGTTGACAATTTGGACGTAATTGATTTCAAGATAAATTAACTTATAAATCCTTAAAATTTATTCTTGAAATTGTTTTATTGAATTATTATGTCATTGTCATCATCCTCATGATTATATTGTGATGAAAGTCATCATTTGCTTACATGCATAGATGGACTTGGTATGATTATGAATAGGGATTATTCGGTATAATCATGACCTGTAATGTTATAAATGATGTGGTAAAAGTCCTCAGTAGCCTGTAGTGCATTGATGGAAAGTTTTTGGTATGATTATGACCAGGGATTATTCGGTATAGTCATGACCATTGATGATTTAATGAATATCCTTAGCCCGTAGTGTAGGGATGACTCGATGATGTGGTTTATTTATTAAGTTGAGTCTCAACGATAAAAATTGATGAAAATATTTTAAATCATAGAAGATAGTAGATATCATGCTCTACTTGACTCTTCTAATGGATTGCTTACTCCGCTACAGTTAAACTTGATGTCTATTGTGTTGTATCAGTTTAACATTGTTGAAGACTAATGATAATTTATTCTGCATTATCTTAGTCATAATATTTCTTACTGGGCTAGTTGAGTTCACCCTTTCTTTCACTATTCTCTTTAGGAAATGAGAATGTAGCCGGGACTAGTCGGGGAACGGAGTGATGGTCGAGATGATAGCATTAGTAGTCCTCATTATTCCATTAAATAGTGTGACAATAAATGTAATGAGGACTCCATTGAGTGTGGATATTGTCTAGATGACAATATTCTTATTAAAACTCTTAGATTATGTTTTGTCATATTCCACATGACTGTTGTATAATTAAGTTGTATTTAAATTTTGTACCATGTATTTGGCGACTCAAGATGGGTGATGTATACCTATTTTGGGGGCGTCACAGTTGGTATCAAAGCTTAGGGATATGATCCTTGGCTCAGATGTGAGACAAGAACTAGGAGGGGAGAGACGGGGAATTCCTTCGCTAGTATGACCTACCTAAGTTTATTTGTTATTTAATTGTTTGGTCAGAGTATAGGGATAATATGTGACATGTTAATTAACCCTTGTTTTGTGGCAGTATTTGAAAATGGCCTCCAAAAATGTTGAGATAAACAATGAAGCACATGAGACCGTTGAGTCACCACAGATTATTGCCTAGGATAATGTACAACAGGAAGACAATAATCCTCATGTAAACAATAACACCGATGAAATGGTGAACAATGGGATGTTTAGAGCTTTTATGCAATTCATGCAACATTAGGCAAAAGTGGCTCCTGTCCAAAATGCAGGTGGAAACACTGACAACTCTCGGATGGTCACCGCTATGCAATTCAAAGAGCTGGGACCACCAGAGTTTTTTGGAGAACCAAGACCACTTAAGGCGGAGACGTGGATGAGGCAGGTCAACAAGATATTTGATGTCTTGAGATGCTCCGAGGAGCAAAAGGTTCCCTTTGCCACCTTCATGTTGCGAGCAGAGGCAGATTACTAGTGGGAATCTATAAAGCGTACTCAACCTGCCGCACTGAAGATGTCTTGGGAGAAGTTTCAAGAGCTGTTCAATGACAAGTACTTTCATGAAAGTATTCGTCACATGAAGGAGGTAGAGTTCATCAAGCTTGAGCAACACAATATGATTGTGGCGCAGTACGAAGCTAAGTTTGTCGAGTTATCTCCATTTACGACCCACTTGGTTGATAATGAGAAAAGAATGACGCGGATGTTTCTAAGAGGTTTGTAACCCGAGATACGTTAATACCTTATATCTCATAAACTGTGTTTGTATTCAGATGTTGTGAATAGGGCTCAGTTATTGGAGCGCGATAATGAGTCAACCCCAACCAAGAGAGAGCAAATTTAAGTAGTTTATAATACCAAAGGTAGCAATACCATCGTAGCGAAAGGACAACAAACATAGAGGGAATTAACATGCCAGAAATGATAATCACTTCGGTGGTAATCATGGCCATGACAATAAGAGTGGACATTTCAAGAAGAGGAGATTCAACAAGGATGGAAAGACGTCGAAGACCAAAGACTGTTGTTAAGGAAGGAGAACGACCACCTGTCGTATGTTACAAATGTGGAGGGGAAGGACACATAAGTTCAAACTGCACGATGCAGTCCAAAGCATGTTATAATTGTGGAAAAGAATGTCACCTAGCCTAATTTTGTTGTGCACCAAAGTCAAGTCCAGTTGGGATGGAGGCATCAAAGGGTGTCCCAGACATGACAAAACTGGTAGTTCAAGGGAGAGCGTTTGTCGTAACCTACCAAAAAGTGAGGAATCCGAACAAGGTGATCACGGGTAAGCTAATCATAAACTCTAGCGAAGTTTATACTTTATTTGATACCGGTTCTACCCATCCCATTATTTCTCCTACTTGCGCTCAACGTTTAAATTTAACTCCAAAGAAATTATACTTTGACTTATCTGTTGAAACTCCATTGGGAGAAACCTTCATTACATCCACGGTTTATAAGTCTTGTTTGATTCAAATCGGTAACCGCACGTTACCTGTCGATCTTATTTCTTTAAAAATACTTACATTTGATGTGATTTTAGGGGTTGATTGGTTAACTACTCATCATTCTAAAATCGATTGTTTTCGTAAGGTTGTTAGCTTTCATATTCCTAACCAACCTATTATGCGAATTCAAGCAACCAAACTACTAAAATCAATCACTGTCATATCAAGTCATAAAGCTATTCGTTTATTGAAAAACGGATGTCAAGCTTTCTTAACCCATGTCACAGATTTAAATAAAGATACGTCAGATTTGAATGATATTTCTATTGTTAATAAATTTCCTGACATATTCCCTGAAAAACTTCCTGGAATGTGAAATTAAATTTTGTATCGGCCTTGAATCCGGTAAAAAACCCATTTCCAAAGCCCCATATCGAATGGCTCCTATTGAACTTCAGGAGTTAAAAACCCAACTACAGGAATTGTTAGACATCGGTTTCATTCATCCTAGTACGTCTCCTTGGGGTGCTCCTGTTCTATTCGTGAAGAAGAAAGATGGAAGTATGTGACTTTGTATTGATTATCGGGGAGTTGAATCATGCCACCATCAAAAATAGGTAAATTCGCTGCTGCCTCAAGCATTTGATGAACTGTTTGATCAGATGCAAGGAGCCAAATTCTTTTCAAAGATTGATCTTCGTTACGGATATCATCAGTTGAAGATTAAAACTGATGACATTCCAAAGATTGCTTTTAGAACTCGGTACGGACATTATGAATTCCTAGTCATGTCTTTTGGATTGACTAATGCTCCTGCTTCCTTCATGGACAAGATGAACCGAGTATTCAAGGAATATATAGATCACTTTGTGGTCGTCTTTATTGATGACATCCTCATATACTCCAAAACCCGTGAAGACCATGAGTAACACTTGAGGCTGATTCTCCAAAAGCTTCGTGAAAACAAGCTTTATGCCAAGTTGAAGAAATGCAAGTTCTGGCTTGAGGAAGTTGCATTCCTTGGGCACGTGATATCAAATCATGGAATATCTGTTGACTCGGCAAAGATTGAAGCAATTCAAAGTCGAGAGCAACCTAAGTCGATGAGTTTAAGTACGTAGCTTTCTAGGCTTAGCTGGTTATTTTCAGAGATTCGTAGAAGGGTTTTCTCGAATCGCTACTCCATTAACTCAACTGACTTGAAAAGATAAAAAATTCGGTTGGAGCGAGGAATGTGAAAAGAGTTTTCAAGAACTCAAGAGGAGACTCATTTTAGCACCTGTTCTAACAATACCATCTGGCTCGGAGGGATTTGTCATCTACAGTGATACTTTAGGCAAAGGGTTAGGATGTGTTCTCATGCAACATGGGAAAGTCATAGCCTATGCCTCACAACAACTCAAAGAATATGAGAGGAATTATCCTACTCATGATCTAGAGTTGGCAGCAGTCGTTTTTGCGCTTATGATTTGGAGCCATTAGCTATATGGTGAGAAGGTGGAGATCTATAAGGATCATAAAAGCCTCAAATATTTCTTCACTCAAAAGGAACTCAACATGCGGCAACGACGATGGCTTGAGTTGTTAAAAGATTATGATCATATCATCCAATACCTTCCTGGAAAAGTGAATGTAGTAGCTAACGAATTGAGTAGAAGATCATATGCGGGTACGAGTGCAATATTGTCAATGCAAAGACCCATTTTGTATGACTTGGAAATGATGGAAATAGAGTTAAAGACTCCAAGGACCCATGTGATGATGGCGAATATACGAGTGGAACCGACTTTAATCGATAAAATTAAAGCTCCTCAAACTACAGACCTAGAGCTGATGCGTATAAAGAAGAAAGTGCAAGAAGGTGCTATTCCGGAAGCAAGAATCGATGAAGAAGGAATACTTCGAGTCAACTCCAGACCTTGTGTTCCTAACGATTCTAACTTAAAGTAAAAATCATGATGGAGGTGCACAACACACCGTTTGCGATCCATCCTGGGAGTACCAAAATGTATCGTGATCTTTAATATATATTTTGGTGGAGCATTATGAAGAGAGAGATAGCGGGGTTTATCTCTAGGTGTCTTACTTGTCAACGAGTCAAGGCGAAGCATCAAGTGCCAAAAGGTCCATTGCAACCACTTGAAATTCCATAATGGAAGTGGGAGCACATTACCATGGATTTCGTTACTGGTCTTCCCAAGGTTTCTCAAGGCATGGATGCGATTTGGGTCATTGTTGATAGATTGACCAAGTCTGCTCATTTCTTACCGATAGGAGAAACTTTTACACTTGAACGTCTTGCTAGTATGTACATAAACAAGATCGTAAGATTGCATGGTATGGCAGTATCCATTGCTTTACTTCAAGATTTTGGGTTAGTTTGCAAAAACCTATGGGCAAGGATTTACGATTTAGTTCGGCATATCATCCTCAAACGGATGGGCAGCCGGAAAGGACTATTCAAACTCTTGAAGATTTACTAAGACTCTATGTCCTTGACTTCAAGGGAAGTTGGGACAAGTTCTTACCATTGGTGGAGTTTTCCTACAACAATAATTATCAAGCAAGTATTGGCATGGCTCCATTTGAGGCGTTGTATGGAAGAAAGTGTCGTTCTCTAGTATGCTGGGATGAGGTGGGTGAAGCAACATTGTTGGGTCCGGATTTGGTACGTATGACTACGAAAAAGATTCAAACGATCCGACAACGTATAAAAACCTTACAAGATCGACAAAAGAGTGTTAGGTTTGTAATATTCAAGAATGCAATCAAATTGCATAAAAAGTGCAGAAACGTGTAAAATCAGAGTTTAAAAAATTTACAAACCATATACCCGGATCACCCTTTATGCATAATTATTAATTAAACGAAAAGATAAAGAATAAAATCATACCCTTGAAGATCGAGCTTCCTCAGGTACGAGTTCACCTCCTACTTCTCCGCGATCTCCTTGAATCCACCGGGTTTGGTTCCTTCCTTTGATCAACGTTAGCCACCCATGTGTTTGGCCTCTAGAGGTGATCCACCAAGGAAAAAGAATTTTTCAAGAAGAAGGGGTATTGGCTCAAACCCTAGTTTTTCCTATCTGTATAGAAAAAGTGCGTACTCCCCAACAAATTAGAATTATTACGTATTTGTAAAAGTCAACCACTCCCCCACCCATAATAAGACTCCTCTTATTTATAGATGTGGGAAACCCACCTTAACAATTAAGGAATTGGGATTTATTTAATTAATTAAATTCTTTTAATTAATTAAGCTCCCTAATCTTATTAGGGATAATTAATTAAACTCCTTTAACTAATTTTCCTTCTTAATCCAATTAGGAATAAATGAGAGTACTTATATAAATTAATTCCTAAACTCTTTTAAAAATTAAAATAATAATAATTGTAATAATATTAATAAGACTCTCTTATTAATTTATATTTAATATTTCTAAAATATTAAATAATAAATATTAAGCTATTTAATTTATTCTATCACCATAGATTAAATTAAATATACATAACATATTATTACGATTATGCCATTAACTTCTTAAATAATTATTCTTCCTTTTATGGTGTGACCCTTTAGGTTCTCCATATTAAACCTATTGTGAATAAATCAATTAGAATAATTCTAATCTTATTTAAATAAATAAATTAAACAATTAATTTATTTAAATAAATAATATTTATTCTACAATAGGGATAAGCCTCCCTAGCTATCAACGACTTTCCAGTTAATATTGATTTCAACATTAATCATAAAAGAACCTTTGAGTAAATAGTTACCGTACAATTCAATCCTTCCACCATACAATGTCCCAATTAAATATAAGACATGGAATTACCACAAGTCTTATTTTATTTAATTATATGTATTTCGATCCTTAAATGCACAACTCAAGTAATGCAAATTAGAAACTCCTTTCTAATTTCATTCTACTTGCCCAAGGACTACTGGGTTGTCATTTATCGAATCACATAGACATTTCTCCTCTTTTATTAGAAGTGGTAGATTCTTTATTGATCATACATTATCTCCATGTACAACTTATTATACCCAAGCATACCTTTGATATACCCTAAGGGTCTTAAGGAATAAGTCATGATTATAACTCATCATACACAAGATACTATGATGATCTCAAGTCCAAGGATTACTTGTACTACTATCACTCTGAGAATTCCTATTGACAGTGCAAGTAAAACTCCATTAGGTATTCCTTAGCGAGCCACGCTCAAAGAAACTTATTCTCCAATAAGCACCTACATACTTGCTTTAGTGTCTCCACACAAATGATCATGAGATCAATCATCCTCATCCAATGAGCAAGCAACGTATGTACCAATCTATCCGGATTCACTAATCCCCAATTTAGTAATCCAATGATTGGGAACTATTTTAGTTTTAAGCTTTCTAAGAATTTAGATCTCATTAGAATGATCATCATCATTATTCTAAAAGCATTGCTTAAAACTATGGGTTTACCACATATTATAAAACAGCATCATGTAGATAATTAAAAGCCTTTAATAAATTAATAATTTTTATTAATAAATGAATAAGATTGTTACAAAGTATATGCTTTATCATCAAACATGATTGGCTTGTGTGCATACAACTTTCAAAGAGTTATGTTGATCTTCATCGAAAAGACATGGAATTCAATATTGGAGATCATGTGTTGTTACGTGTTGCTCCATGGAAAGGAGTTACGAGATTTGGAAAGAGAGAAAAGCTCAATCCTCGATTCATTGGCCCATTTATAATCCTGGAATGAGTAGGAACTATGGCCTATAAGCTCGCCTTGCCACCAAATATGTCTCATGTTCATAACATTTTCCACATATCTATGTTACGTAAATATATGAAAGACCCGAACCACATTATTGAATTAGAACCATACGAGATAGAGGAAGATTTAACGTATGAAGAGTTACTTGTTAAAATATTGGATAAGAAGGATCATATTCTACGCTCTAAAGTTATACCTCAAGTCAAAGTTTTGTAGAGAAACCACGATGTGGATGAAATGACCTGGGAGTTAGAATCTAACATGAAATCAAGGTATCCTCACCTCTTCGACATACCAGGTATACAACCTAAATTTGAGGACAAAATTTCATAAGAAGGGGAGGTTGTAAGACCCCAACTTTTATGAATAAAGAATAATTTTCTCGAAATATATTTTTGAATATTATGGTGTGGATTTTATATATAATGTTATAGTTGTGGGTAATATTTACAAATTTTGCAAAGTAACCAAGTGGTTATATAATATTCAATTGGTCGGAGAATATTCGTTTTAACAGGGAATATTCGTACGACGACATAATCATTGGTGGACCCCATAATGAAAGTATTGTCGCAGTTAGAAAATGACAGAATTATCTTTTTATAAAATAACTATGGAAGTTTTACCGTTAAACCGTTGAACTACCCTAGTAGTAAAAGTACGATGTCTGGCGTGGTTGCATAGTAGCATCATTGTATTGATTATTGATGCTTACGTGAGAAGTCACTCGCTTATACTCAATTATTGCTACTGAATTGCTTTGCATTATATCTCTCATATTATTGATTCGATTATTGTCACAGTATCATCTCCATTATATGATATATTATTAAATCAATAATTGAGACGATAAAGTTATTCATATTTTTAAATTGCAATATTTACAATGTCTAGAAGTTCAATCAAGGAGAGTTTTGGTCATCTAATTATGCGCCAATAAGGAGAAATCCTTATCGGAAAGCCCCATCTTTCCTAGGAACGACCTGGTTGTTAAACATTGTGAGTTATAATATTAATGATGAATAAGTTCGTGTTGATTAAAGATGAATTTGATAGCTCCATTATGTTGTGATTATTAGTGTTAGTGGAAATCGACATCTATTCCGATGATAATTAATGTCTGAGGGTTATATTGATAAATCGGGTAATTAATCGGATAAATGAGCAATTAATTGCTACTAATTCACATGCTTATATAACTATTTGTTCACATATGTGTACTATTGAATCAAATTCATGTACTATTAGGGGAGTTGGTGCAAGATTGATAATACTTGCATGACTAAGTTAAAAATGGAGGTATAGATGGAGGTACTATACTGTAATTCGTATTTTCACATGATTAAAACTATTGATTCACATGATTGAACTATTGATTCACATTATTTACTATTAGGGGAGGTGGTGCAAGTTTGATTATACTTGCAGGACTAAATTAAAAATGAAAAAAAAGTTGAAGGTATTGTACTGTAATATTTTGAGCCCCAAAATGTGCAATTATCGAAACTATAATTTCCTATAAATGGAAGCCCAATCTTGCTTCATTTCTCACCAATTCACTAAAGCTATAGAGCAATTATTATAGAGAGAAATTATAGAGAAAAAGAAGAAAAGAAGTCTGCTACATCTCTACTCCAGTATCCAGTTTCTTTCTAAGGTAAGGGGTATTATTTCTTTCGTATTCATGAAGAGAGCTTCTGTTATTCCATTCTTTATTATTATGTTGGAATAACTTGTCTATGCGAAGTACCGCATATATGGTGAAATTCTTCTATTATTCCATTCTTTATTATTATGTTGGAATATCCTGTCTATGTGAAGTTCCGCATACATGGTGAAATTCTTTTGTTATTCCATTCTTTATTATTCTGTTGGAATATCCTGTCTATGTAGATTACGTTGGACCTGGTTCCATTCTTTATTATTCTATTGGAATATCCTGTTTGTGCGGATTAAACTAGACCTGGTTCCATTCTTTATTATTCTGTTGGAATAACCTGTCTGTGGGGTCTATCGCATGCATGGTGAATTCTTTGTTATTCCATTCTTTATCATTCTGTTGGAATATCCTGTCTGTGAGGATTATGCTAGAACTGGTTCCATTCTTTATTATTTTGTTGGAATAACCTGTCTGTGTGGTCTATCGCATGCATGGTGAATTCTTCAATTATTCCATTCTTTATTATTCTGTTGGAATATCCTGTCTGTGCGGATTATGCATGACCTGGTTCCATTCTTTATTATTCTATTGGAATAACATGTCTATGTAGATTATCACATGTATGGTGAATGATCCTTCGTATTCATTACTTATAAAGAAATAACAACTTTAGCTAAAATATTAATCTTTGTGTATTATTTCTGATCCACATCATTCAAGTAGCATATAGTGTTACCTTCAATCCTTAACCTGCAAAAATGGTTATTTACAAGGTTGAGCTCGACAGCCCAGCAAAATCTAACAGTTTTCATGCATTACGTAACACATAATAACATGCTCAACATATATCTCATAAACACTAGACTAACATAACTTACATGTTATAGTTCATATAACAAGTATAAGGATTGAGTTCCTTACTCAATCAACATGCTTTACTCAATTAACGTAGTCATAATTTGACTTTAACATTTCATGCATTCAACATATATATAACACATCATGCTCTTTGCAATAAAGATTTAAAACAAGCAAATTCAAATAGCAAATAGGAACTGAAAGACTTGCCTTGATCGTTGTTTACCAATAACAGTTTAACAGCTTACAGATATCTGTACTTCACGTGCCCTACACAATTATATAATCATACACATCAACTATTAGTCACATAACAATGCATAGTAGTTGTAATGTAAACTTTACTCTATGTCTCATAACCCTTCCTATCATAAATACACAATGTTCAATTTGATTGTGTTAACTTTCGACTTATATCTCACTATATTTCATATTTGAAGTTCATTCAAGTGTTTAAGTCTTGCTAAAACTACTTATTGGTTTTATATTAACCCTATTCAATATCTTATAATATTCATTTCATTTGATTTAAAACACTTTTTACCTTCATCAACACTTATCACGACGTTTCGACGTTTATTCGTCACACGCCCAATTTGTCTCTCTTGTGTGTGCTTAGTATGCGCATACAACTTATCTAATATATCATTTATTAATGTTAAGCATCATTATACTTTATAATATCATGTTCTATAACTTAGAACAACATCTTTTATCGTCAAGAGCACTACACTTGCATACGTGCATGCCCGACGCCCTCTGATTGCCTCTGAAAACACAATAGTCCTAAATATGACCATTTTGTGCCCTGTTCCAAACCTCAAATTGAAAACCTTAAAGTACAAAAGTTGTAGGTCTATTCGTCCTCGTTCTGGATCATCTTGAATCACCCCAATCGGAGTTGGTATTAAAATGTTATGCCTATTTTACTAAAATTGGTCAAAGCAGTCACACCTGACATACTTTGGGAACAGTTGCGCCCAATTAAGTCTTGGGCATAGCACAACTACACCCTACAGCGCAGTTGCACCCCAAATGACTTAGGGCATAGTGCAAATGTGTGCTAGATTAAATAACGGACACAAGCTACTTGTTTTTTGCGCTTTTTGACCCTTTTCTCCTATTAATCTTCATAACTTGAGTTATACACATCCAAATTAGTCTGTTTTCAATTATATGGATTCATAATTCATAGAACTACAACATATTAGAAATTTAACAATTTAGAAAAAAATTAACCAACCTAAAATTTGACCCAAAACACATGTTCATACTCTATTTCATGTATTAAATACATTTAGCGAATTTGATCGCCACAGCTTCGTTACATAATCGATTAACATGATTTAAACTATGCCGCTTTCATTTCTTAACATACTAACATATTCTAACATCAAATAACGGATTATAACACATATTAAGCATGAAATTTTTTACTTTCTAAAGCCATTTTTGAACAAAAACATTGTTATTTACTTTTCTCCTTATAAACCTAAATTTCATGTATTTGAACATCAAGATATACTTATAGAGGATAACTAACAGATTTAGCAAGAGAATACATACATATAAACAACATCTTCTACAACAATTCAACCAAAACCTAATTTCCAAATAATAGAAAATTATATGACTACAAATTAGAATTATGGGTAGATTATACCTTAAACCCTTGATTGAATGCTAGCAAAAGATAGTATTAGGGCTTAGAAATTCTCCTTCTTCCTCCTGACAATCTTAGAGACTCACAATCACAATGTTTTCTCTCTTGCTTCCAAGTTCTTTATATGCTTTTCACTGATAACTAGACTTAGGGGAAAAATAATACGCATAACATAACTGGCCTCCCACTAACCCACGCACACTACAGTTATAAAAATAAAAAGTTTGCGCCAGTTAAAATAAACCAAAAGCCATAAGGCTACGTTTGGTTACACACTAATTCCCCATACTAGATTATTTAAATAATATTTATATTATATAGTTACACTTGTCACACATGTAACCATTTTAATAGCTTATAATTTATAATTATAATAATTATATTCTTATTATAATTATGCTTATAATAAATAATTAAATAATTATATATCTAATTTAATTAATAAATTAGAAACATCACTTTGTTTAATTTATTTATTTCCTTTAAATTAAACAATTCATTTAATTTAATTATCCTCTTAAATATTAAGCAATTGATTTAATTTAATTATTTCTTTAAATTAAATCCTTCAAATAAAATTAACATTATTCAATTTAATTTACATTAATCAATTTAGTTACTAAATTAATTCACCAAAATTTTATCAACCATTTATTTATCTCAATAAATAAATAAATTTAAAATATTTATTTAATTCAATAAATATTTAAAATTAATTAGTAAATTCATTTAATTCCTTCAATAGTTAACTCAACTATTAAACCTCACTTTCCCAATATAT
The DNA here is from genome assembly GCA_020205615.1 of Panax quinquefolius. NCBI lineage: Eukaryota > Viridiplantae > Streptophyta > Magnoliopsida > Apiales > Araliaceae > Panax > Panax quinquefolius. The sequence continues at coordinate 65,205,708 of CM035161.1, forward strand.
GAATATATATTTCTCTTCACACCAGATCATATATTTCAAGATATATAGCACCTATATATACATACTCAAACTCAAAACATCTAATAATAAGAATTTTAATTATTAAATTCTTATTTTAATAACTTATAAAAACTCAGGTTGTCACACAAAGGACTCTACCAAGTGACACCGAATGAAATCCAAAGGGAAATCATGAACAGTGTCAGGCATTCACCTTGAGAAGTGGAAAACATTTAGATGGGAAAAGTGCAGAAAATTCAGTTAGAATGGATGCCAAAGTTGATGAGAACAAAGTGGTTGAAGAAAAACAGGGTGAGGAAAAGCAAATTGAGAAAACGAAGTTAGATGACAAGCTAGTTGTGTATCCTCCACCATCGTTTCAGCAAAGAGTCCAAAAGGAGAAATTAGACAAGCAGTTCGTGAAATTTTTGGAAGTTTTTAAGAAACTTCAGATTAACATCCTATTCGCAGAAGCCCTACAGCAGATGCCAAGTTATGCTAAATTCATGAAAGGAAAAAGAAGTTGAGAGATTTTGAAACTGTGGCATTAACAGTGGAGTGTAGTGCGGTTTTACAGCGAAAGTTGCCACCAAAGTTGAAAGATCCGGGGAGTTTCACCATTCCGTGCACAATTGGGAACATGGAATTCTATAAGTGCTTATGTGATTTGGGGGCGAGTGTGAACCTTATGTTGTTACCAGTTTATACAGAATTGGGTTTGCCAGCTCCAAAGCCTACAAACATCTCATTACAGTTGGCGGATAGGTCACTCACGTACCCGAGAGGCAATGTAGAGGACATATTGGTCAAAGTTGACTAGTTTATATTTCCCGCGGATTTCATAATTTTGGATTTTGAGGAAGATAAGAACATCCCAATTATCCTAGGGAAACCTTTCTTGGCTACGGGTAGGACACTCATCAACGTACAAAAAGGTGAACTAACTATGAGGGTCCAAGATCAAGAAGTTAAGTTTAACATTTTCAAGGCCATGAAATTTTCTACGGATGAAGAAGAGTGTTTAAGGATGGATATCATTGACCAGATAATCAGCGAAGACATGGGTAAAAGTTTAGATAACGATCCATTGGAAACAACACTATTGGGAGATAAAGAGTTCGATGATCCAAAATTTGTGGATTACGTGTAGATACTAGACTCCTTGCCACGAGTTAGCAGATTTAAAACACCATTTGAACCATTGCACATGGAGGAAAGATCCACAACCAGATTGAAACCATCACTGGAGAAATCACCTTCTCTTGAGCTAAAGCCACTACCTAAACACCTCAGGTATGCGTATTTAGGCAATTCAAACTCTTTGCCTGTTATTATTTTTGTTGCACTTAACGAATTATAGGAAGAAAAGTTGTTGAGGGTGTTTAGGAAACATAAATCGGCTATAGGATGGACAATCGCGGATATCAAGGGAATCAGCGCATCTTTTTGCATGCACAAAATTCTGATGGAAGACGATGCAAAACTGACAGTGGAGCAACAGAGATGGCTCAACCCAATCATGGAAGAAGTAGTGAAGAAGGATATACTGAAATGGTTGGACACAAGTATCATCTACCCAATTTTTGACAGTAAGTAGGTCGGTCCGGTTCAATGTGTGCCGAAAAAGGGAGGAATGACCGTGGTACAAAATTATGACAACGAGCTAATTCTGACAAGGACAATGATTGGTTAGAGGGTTTGTATGGACTACAAGAAATTAAATAAGGTCACCCGCAAAGATCACTTCCCTTTTCCCTTTATCGATCAAATGTTGGACAGATTAGCAGGACACGAGTATTACTGCTTATTGGACGGTTATTCGGGATATAATTAGATCGTCATTGCCCCTGATGAACAGGAGTAGACTAATTTCACATGCCCGTATGGCACATTCGCATTCAGGAGAATGTCGTTCGGCTTATGTAATGCATCGGCTACCTTCCAACGGTGTATGATGGCCATTTTCTCAGACATGGTGAAGAAAAATGTGGAAGTCTTCATGGATGACTTTTCTGTTTATGGAGACAATTTTGATGCTTGTCTAGAGAATTTGGTGATGGTGTTACAAAGATGCACGGACACGAATCTTGTACTTAACTGGGAAAAGTGCCACTTCATTGTTGAGGAAGGCAAAATTTTGGGTCACAAGGTTTCAGCAAAAGGATTAGAGGTTGATAAGGCAAAGCTGTAAAAGATTGAAAAACTTCCTCCACCAAGTTCAGTTAAGGGAATTCAAAGTTTCTTGGGACATGCTGGGTTTTACAAAAGATTTATAAAAGTCTTCTCTAAAATTGCAAAACCTTTATGCAGTCTTTTAGAGAAGGATTCAATTTTTAAGTTTTGATGAGGAGTGTAATTTGGCATTTGAGCTATTGAAGAAGAAATTAACTTCAACTCCCATAATCGTCGCACCGAATTGGAATATGACCTTCGAATTAATGTGTGATGCGAGTGACTATACGGTGTGGGCTATTTTGGGTCAATGCCGAGAGAAGGTATTTTATGCCATATACTATGCGAGTAAGACAGTTATGGAGACTCAATTGAATTATACAACTACGAAAAAAAATTTACTTGCAGTAGTATATGCATTCGATAAATTTTGGCCTTATTTGATCGGAACAAAGGTGGTAGTTTATACAGATCACTCGGCTATTCGGTACTTAATTTTGAAAAAAGATGCTAAGCCACGCCTTATTAGATGGATTCTCCTTCTTCAAGAATTTGATTTGGAAATAAAAGATAGAAGGGGTACGGAGAATCAAGTTACAGACCATTTATCTAGGCTGGAAAATCAGGATAAAAAGGATGATGACAGATGTGTAATTAATGAATCATTTTTGGATGAGCAGCTATTTGGGATCAATACAAAATTTCCATGGTACACGGACTTCGTCAACTATCTCGTGAGCAACATCCTTCCCCCCGATTATACACGTCATCAGAAAAAGAAATTCCTACATGAATTCAAGTGGTACATGTGGGATGAGCCATACCTATTCAAATAGTGCGCCGACAAGATGTTTAGACAATGTGTGCCCTATAGCGAGGCAAAAAGTATATTGCATGAGTATCATTCGTCTGCGTACGGGGGACTTTATGGTAGTGAGTGAAAAGTGGCAAAAGTGCTTCAAGCCGGATTTTATTGGCCTACATTGTTCAAGGATGCCCACCAGTTTGTTAAAAGTTGTGATAGATGTCAAACGGTAGGAAACATATCGAAAAGGAATGAGATGTCACTACAAACAATTTTGCAAGTTAAAATTTTTGACGTGTGGGGCATTGATTTTATGGGGCCATTTCCATCATCATTTTGTAATCAGTACATATTTCTTGCAGTTGACTACATATCAAAATGGGTTGAAGCCATAGCACTCCTAACTAACGATGCCAAAGTGGTCCTCAAATTCTTGCAGAAGAATAGTTATACAAGATTTGGCACGCCAAGAGCTATTATAAGTGATTAAGGTAGTCACTTCTGCAACAGATCGTTTATAGCTCTCTTGGCGAAGTATGGGGTTAACCATAAAGTGGCAACGACATATCATCCCCAAACAAGTGGGCAAGTTAAAGTTTCAAATAGGGAGGTGAAGCAAATCTGTGAAAAGGTGGTAAACCCAAATAGAAAGGATTGGTCTCTCAAGCTGGACGATGCATTATGGGCCTACCAAACTGCGCACAAAACACCAATTGGTATGTCACCATATCGATTGGTCTATGGGAAAGCTTGTCACCTACCGGTCGAGTTACAACACAAAGCCTACTAGGCTATTCAGAAACTTAACTTTGATCAAGCAGCTGTGGGGAAAAAGAGACTACTTCAATTAAATGAGCTCGATGAATTCCGACTTCAAGCTTACGAGAACTCTAAGCTATACAAAGAAAAGGTCAAGAAATGGCACGACCAAAAAATCATGCATAAAACGTTCGAATCGGGGCAATCAGTACTACTTTTCAACTAAAGGTTGAGTTATTCCCGGGAAAGTTAAAATCAAGATGGTCGGGACCATTCACCATTAAAAGAGTTTTCTCGCATGGCACCGTTGAAGCATTATTGGGGTGGCGAATCCAACACGGATGTCATCTCAATCACATTATCCGACGCACCATAAACAGGGAGTAGTCAGGCTGAACGACTTAAAATCAAGCTCTAATTGGGAGGCAACCCAATCATACTTTTATTTTTCATATTTTTATTTATAACTGTCAAATTATAGTTTAGCATAATTAGTAATATATAATAAGTTAATAGATTAATTAGATAAGTTGCATGTTCTTGATAATCTTTCCACCATGCTTAAAATGATCAAAATCTACTAACATTTATGTTTTCTGGATTTGTAGGATCTTAATATGATAATGGTTGGGAGTTAAAGTGAAGAAATGAGCAAAACAACCTAAGTTAATAGAACCTACCCCCGCCGGGGCGGGGGTCTCTCAAGTTCAAAGTCAATGGGCAAGCTTGCCGGGGCGGGCTTCATAGGCCTAATACCCCCCGCCGGGTCTTGAGTTGAACAGGTACTTTTCGGTAGTTACTTCTTTCCAAACCCACTTCATTATCACACCTCCACTACTTCTTCTTCCCCATAACTCTCAATCCCATTTCACCTACATCCCACATTTTGGCAGTCACCATCCCACTATAATAACACAAACACCCACTACTTCAGTCCATTACTCCAACCCACAACCCTCTCCCTCACACCATTCCTATAAATTCACTCCCTTATAACCCTTATTCACTACATACTCTCAACTCCACCTGCTATAGCTACGAATTAGGGTTTTCATTGAGGTAAGTGTATAACAAATGGGAGTGAGTGCCTTATTTTCTAAGTCCTCCCTTCCTAGCACCATAGTAGAAGCAAAATTTTAAAGTTTGGGGGGATAAACCACTGTGCACGCCTAGTGTTCGACAGCTTATGTGAACCAAGTTTGGGGGCAGTTATTATGTTAAGGCTTCCTAATTCAATGGCATCTAAACCCACATCAAAGAGGCAATGGGGAGAGAGTTCCACAACAACACCGCCATCACGAACCTTTGACTGACGCAAATTCGTAAGTGCCGCCGCCGCTAATCGATACGATTACATAGCTATAAAAGCACTCACACCAGTGAGTGAGTTGGCATCGGACCATGTTGACGGTGAAGACAAGGCCGAAGACAAGGAGTTTTATGTTAACGCCGAAGACAAGGCCCCTTTCAACGCTTTTGTGCGAGGAAGATTAGTACCCTTCAGTGCAGATGCCATCAACATATATTATCAGTTACGGGTGCCTCGACATTGTAATTATGCCCACTTACGTGACAATAATCAAGATTATGAGACCATTCTAAAGGAAATGACTAAATCGAGCACAAAATGGATCAAGGGTCAAAAAGGGGGCACAGTTTTTCAAAATAAAGATCTCAACAGATATGGAAAGATATGGTATGCCTTCTTATGTGCCAAGATGTTTCCATCCACACACACGTCTGATGTAACTATGACGCCCCCAAATTCGGGTATCTTCTATCCCGACATATGGTGCTACACTGTACTCATAACTATACAATCATTCATTTGAAATACAACAAAATGAATGTAATTACTATCTTCTTATTACAATCAAAGCATAATCCTTCCCAGGTTCATAAATCGATTACATCGTTCGTTGTTCATAATGTATAATACATACAAACATACTAATCTATTACACGATGGTTAAGTATCCATCTTAGCTTTGCCCTTATCTCTCTTAGCATTCTCAATACGTTCATCCTTAACTGCAATCATATAATTTACGCAAGAAGTGAGCATAACAAGCTCAGTAAGTTTAACAAAGGATAACCGTAATACCACATTCGTGAATTATATGACAATTCCTACATAACTGAACAAATAGTTATGAAGTATTAAGAAACAATAATACTTTAACAATTCATATCATCAATTCCCAAGGTATAGAATAGATTAGGAATTCTGAACCAGTCGATAGACCATGAACAGTAGCTTTCTGTTTTCATACTTGAAAAGGATATCACAACACTAAGGATGTACATCCGCATTACTTACGAGCACTTTTAGGTGATCAGCCTATAGTACTCTACGTTGATCAACACTCATTCGTTAAACGTATTTACGTTTAACATTTGGCAAACTCACGTGCCCGTCGAATAATCAATGAAAAATACTTTTATTTGTTCATAGATAAACCTTACCTTCACATCCATACCAATCACTTGGCATAGGATAGCGTTAACATTTCCATATAGAAAGATATGAATATCAATCAATCTATATACTACGATTAGTCTAGCCGAGTTAAATCTGGCATTGACCCTTTATTTAAAACCAGTCGTTCAATTTGGTTTAAATGAATCACATAAAACTTGGCTAACTTGAAAGTTAGACAAGCGTTAAGAAAACTTGCCTTTCAGCGTCATCAAATAACTTAATCCACTGACCACAGCCTTTATAGAATCTACATGATATATTCACATAGCCCACTGTAATTAGCTATCAAAGAATTATTTACATTGTTCCTACCAACTTCTTTCTCTTCTAAGTCTTTGTTAACTAATTAACTATAATATAGTCAACTCGACTTATTACCCTTCGTCCCGGCTTATTAACCAACTGATGTTATTAACCGAACTCTAACATTGTTGGTGAAGTACCAACGTTTTTTACCAATTAGAGTTTATCGATAAAACTTCTTGTTCACCATTCATAACATACTAACATGCAATCAATTCCTAAGTTCAATACCATATACCTTAGTATAGGTAGTATAGGAATAGTTTTAATACAATTATAAAGTGCACAAAGATTACTCCTATAGGTTCCTGAATAATTGAAGTTCAAAACCTAAGTAATCTATCAAAAACCTTGCACCCGCGCCTCGGCGTGACCTACTAGTTCAACACTGGCGCTGCGGTGCCAGTTTCCAGTAGCCAGGTCCCGATCACGGCGATGCGGCGCGAGACTTTTACTCTATCAGTGGCGTTGCGGCGCCATTTAGTAGTAACTAACTACACTATTTCGGTGATGTGGCGCGGCATTTAACACTCTGTCTGGCGCCACGGGGCCAGACCTCAGTAATAGATAATTTTTAAAGATAATTTTTTTTGTGAGATTCCCGGAGCTATAACTTCTTCATTATAGGTTTGATTTGGTCCGTTCAAAAGCCTACACATCATAAATGACATACTCTACGCGTTCCTATAAGAATTTGACACTTTCGAATCCGTTAACTCAAAATTCACTATTGAGTTCATTTTCTAAGCGTTCGTAAACGTTAATGAGCGTTCAAAGCTCGTTTTCTTCGTTTTAAGTCGGAATCCGACGATTCTTGAGTCTGTGACTCTTAGCTACCCTACCTCACATGTTGACATTAAAAGACAATGTTTTCAAGTCTCACGGCAACTTTCGACCACGAATCCAGAATTTCTACATTTTCGACGTTTAATGTCTATTTCCGTGAAATTCGCCATAACTTCATTACTAATGTTCTCTAAACAAAATCACATCGAATACTCCATGGACTTCATATCAACATCCTAACCAAGCAAGATGCACATATTTACGTATTGATGGAGTTCAATTGTTTATCAACAATCAATCTCAACAATCAATAATTTCGTGATTTTAAACTATAACAACCCTTATGATTTTTATGATCTCATGACTTATAGAGATTGAATCTATGGTAAGTCATTCTTATTCCACCATACTAGACATACACCACCTATTTATGATTCTCCATAATAAAAGAAAACCAAAAGAGATGGAATTAGAATTAAGAAGTATTACCTTAAGAACTCTTAGGTAATCTTGAAAAACTCCAAAGCTTCAAAGTAGATGGTTTGGTTGAGTCTAGCTCTCTCTCTCTCTCTCAAAATATATGTTGGCAACTTGAAAAACCCTCAAATGACCAACTTTAACTTTTTATTTATAAGCAATTGAAATGGAGGGCAAAATAGGCTTTATCCCCCACCTCCTTATTATTCCACACTTTGTCACCAAGTAAAATACTTGGTGACCAAGTGATTTTCTTGCCTTGCACACCAAGTGGCCGGCCCACCACCCCATGGGTCATCCCCATAGGTTGCCCCATGGGTTATACCCACTCGGTGACCCACCGATTCGATTCACGGTTCGGTTTTCTTGCATTGGGCTTCACCAATCTAATATTGGGTCTTGACTTGGGCTTATCATATTAATTCATTGGGCTTGCCTATACAATTGATTGAACTAAACATAATCCAACTCAAATGAATTATCATTAAGTCTTAACTTAATTCCATAATAAAAATCGTATTCTATGCGTACAATTCACGTATTCTCTCCATATAATACTCGTACGATAATCGTATTGTACTCCGTATTAACTCATTGTACTATACATAGATACTAAATAGTATCACCCTAGTATAACACACACATTAACGATAACGCAAATCCTTCCACGCATTTCATTTCCTTCTCGGAAATCATTTCACTCAACCCTTAGGTTTTAAGTCCGCAGGCGAAAACTTTGTTTGTCATAAATGAAATATTATTAGATATTTCATCGTATCTCGATATTCTATCATTACACGTTTCTTGGAATTTCAAAATAATTCCCCGAACAGAAACGAATGAATAGTATTTTTACGAAAATTTCTCGGAAAACATTTATTTTCGGCTTGGAAATTCTAAACAATTAATTCTAGCACGTAGCCAGATTACTAACCACATTACCACATTCTAGGTCATAGAATGACCTTCACATAGCTTACTCACAAAATAAATCAATTAAATTCATTTAATTCACATAATCAAATAAAAATTTAATTGTCATAAAAATCTGATTTTCTCGGGAGTTAAAGTAACCAAGGAGAAAGCACTGCTCTTGTATGCCATTGTACAAGATTTCATCATCAACGTTGGGGCAATAATCAATTTCTCAATCCGCCGGTGCTTACGAGTGAAAGTAGTATGCACACAAGCCAATCATATTTGATGATAAAGCATATACTTTGTAACAATCTTATTCATTTATTAATAAAAAGTATTAATTTATTAAAGGCTTTTAATTATCTACATGATGTTGTTTTATAATATGTAATAAACCCATAGTTTTAAGAAATGCTTTTAGAATAATGATGATGATCATTTTAATGAGATCTAAATTCTTAGAAAGCTTAAAACTAAAATAGTTCCCAATCATTGGATTACTAAATTAGGGATTATTGAATCTGGATAGATTGGTATATACATTGCTTGCTCATTGGATGAGGATGATTGATCTCATGATCATTTGTGTGCAGACACTAAAGCAAGTATTTGGTGCTTATTAGAGAATAAGTTCACGGAACATGGCTCGCTAAGGAATACCTAATGGAGTTTTACTTGTCTGTCAATAGGAATTCCTGTAGTGATAGTAGTACAAGTGATCATTGGACTTGAGATCATCATAGTATCTTGTGTATGATGAGTTATACTTTGACTTATTTCTTAAGACCCTTAGGGTATATCAAAGGGTATGTTTGGGTATAATAAGTTGTACATGGAGATAATGCATGATCAATAAAGAATATACCGCTTCTAGTAAAAGAGGAGAAATATCCTATGTGATTCGATAAATGACAACCCAGTAGTCCTTGGCCAAGGTAAAATAAAATTAGAAATGAGTTTCTAATTTGAATTATTTGGAGTTGTGCATTTAAGAGTCGAAATACATATAATTAAATAAAATAAGATTTGACAGTAATTCCATGTCTTATATTTAATTGGGACATTGTATGGTGGAAGGATTGAATTGTACGGTAACTATTTACTCAAATGTTCTTTTATGATTAATGTTGAAATCTATATTATTTGGAAAGTCGTTGATCGCTAGGGAGGTTTATCCCTATTGTAGAATAAATATTATTTATTTAAATAAATAAATTATTTAATTTATTTATTTAAATAAGATTAGAAATCGTTCTAATTAATTTATTCATAGCCGGTTTAATATGGAGAACCTAAAGGGTTACACCATAAAAGGAAGAATAATTAATTAAGAAGTTAATGGCATAATCGTAATAATAAGTTAAGTATATTTAATTTAATCTATGGTGATAGAATAAATTAAATAGCTTAATATTTATTATTTAATATTTTGCAAATATTAAATATAAATTAATAAGAGGAGTCTTATTATTATTATTATTTCAATTATTATTATTATTTAATTCCTAAAGGAGTTTGGGAATTAATTAATAAAAGTACTCTTATATAATCCTAATAAGATTGGGAGGTTAAATTAATTAAAAGAGTTTAATTAATTATCCCTAATAAGATTAGGGAGCTTAATTAGGTAAATGAATTTAATTAATTAAATAATACCCTATTTTCTAATTAGATTAGAAGGGTTAACTGATATCTTTATAAGATGAGTCTTATATTAGATATCAATATATATATACGTGATTCCAATTGTTGGAGAGTACGTTCTTTTTCTATAAGAGATAGAAAACTATGATTTTGCCAAACACCCATCTTCTTGAATCTTTTTCTTCCTTGGTGGATCACCTCTAGAGGCCAAACACTTGGGTGGCTAACATTGATCAAAGGAAGGAACCAAACCCGACGGATTCAAGTTAAACGCGAAAAGGATTTGGAGGTGAACTTGTACCTGAGGAAGCTCGAATCTTCAAGGGTATGATTCTTGTTCTTTATCTTTTCGTTTAATTAATAATTGTGCATAAAGGATGATCCGTGTATATGGTTTGTAAAATTTTAAAACTCAGATTTTCCATGTGTCCGCTTAATTTGTGCAATTTGATTGCGATCATGAATATTACAAACCTAACAGTGGCATCAGAGTCAAACCTTTATGCGAATTATTAATTATTTTAATTTGATATGTATATTGATATGTGTTTAGAACAATTTAATTGGACATAATTTGTTATATAAATTTTTTTTTTTAAAAACGTTGATCCTGCATTATCCATTGGGTACATAATTTCGTGTAGTAATTATATATATATATATTACCGAAGTTACAGATTCACGGAATCACGAAAATGGTTATATAATATATATATTATGAAGTTACATATTCATGATAGTCGTGGATCACATGAATCATTTATTACAAGTGATACTTTTTAAAAGGTTACTAATGATTACTAATATATTTAATATATATATATATATATATATATATATTCTTAATAATTTTATAATTAAAAAAAGTTTATTTTAATTTTAAAATTAGATTTCATGCTAACTAATTAGAGTTGAAATTGGATTTCAAGTTTCCTAAAATAAAGGAGTTTATTTGTGAATAGGAAAGTGAATCCATCTTTCCTTAAATAAAAGGAGTTTATTTAGATATGGAATAAGATTTCATATTATTTAAAATAAAAGAGTTTTATTTGTGAATATGAAAGAGAATCATGTTTCCTTTAATAAGGAGTTTTTTTACTTGGAATTGAATTCCATAATTAATTAAAATAAATTAGTTTATTTTGATTAAAGAATTTGATTAAAATAAAATAATTTATTTTATTCAAAATTGGGTAAATTAAAATAAAAGAAGTTTATTTTGATTTAAATTTGGATTAAAATAAAGGAGTTTATTTTGATTCAAAATTAGATTTTATACTAACTAAATTTGCCCATTAAATGATATCAATATATATATTGAATGTTTATTATTCATGAGATGAATGTTATTTATTGATGCATATGGTGATGTGTATGATAATAAATGAGATTGATTATGGACTATTAACCAATGTGATTGGATTTTATTTTAGTTAGATGCATGAATGTATGGATTTTATTAAATGGGGTCTACATACCTCGTCTTCTCTGATTTTTTCTTAATGTAAATTCTAACTCCCTCCTATGTACTACCCCTTGACTGTTGATCATTGTTTCTATTTATTTTAAATAGTTTTGTAATAGGAATAGTTAGATTTAATTTTGAAGAATTGGAGCAAGGAGCGCATGAAGACCCGTTTGTAATGGAGTCCGGGTTTAAACGTAATAGTTATATTTAAATATTAATTCTTGCACCCCTAGGGTTTGACCTTTTGGTTCACTTGGTGAGTCTAGTGAACCAAACTAGAATAAAAGTCCATAATCAATCCAGGTAGAATATAATATTCTATATGGGCATGCTTATACTATATATATTATATATTATGCAAACATGCTTCAGATGTTAATTAATATGACCCGTTTTTTATATATATATGTGCATGCGCGCTAAACAAGATGAGGCAAATTATTAACAAACCCCTCAAATATTTTATATTAAGTTGTAACGTTCAAAGATTTTTGGAATATCGAACGTCGCCTTCTAGCATGATAGAAACAATAGAGTATTAAATATTTAATATGAGATTGTTGTGCACACATAAGGCAAGTATTAAATATTTAAGATGTTATTTTTATTATATATGCTGTTTATAAGGAATTGAATATTACTGCTTTGTTGTGCACACACAAAGGCTATAGTTTTCTCTTCACTTATATGGAAATACTGGGTCTAACTTAACTTAAATAATTTTAGTTCGGATGTGCACACACTTGACCATTATGATTTAAGAGGCATAATACAAGTAGTTACATAGTTGATGTATTTGACAAGAGTTGTCTACCTATTTATTTATATATAGTTTGTTGTGCACACACAAGGCTATATACATTTGAAATGGGATCCTTATTCTCACTAGCATATCTTTAATTAGATATTATCGAACTATATATATTGAGGGTAATATAGTTGGAAGAAAATAGTGGGAGATACCAATTTAAAACAAGACCTAATTTATTTTGGTAATGAATAAAAGAATGTATGCTAAAATGTTGTTAATTACAAATTCATTTACAGAATTTTACAATGTCTAAATTACTATCATTGCGAAGCATATTAGATGATATTTAACCGGACCGAATTAAACTAATTGGTTAAAGAAATTGAGAATAGTTCTCACGGCTAAAAAGTTATCATATGTCTTTAATACTCCTATCCCTGCAATGGTTGCAGACAATGCCTCTGAGGAAGAGATTGCTATTTTTAGAAAGTGGCAAGATAATGCACAAAGGTTCTTTAAATATTTACTCAAAGGTTCTTTTATGATTAATGTTGACATCTATATTTGGAAAGTCGTTGATCGCTAAGGAGGCTTATCCCTATTGTAGAATAAATATTATTTATTTAATTAAATATTATTTCTTTAAATAAATTATTTATTTAATTTATTTATTTAAATAAGATTAGAAATTATTCTAATTGATTTATTCACAACCGGTTTAATATGGAGAACCTAAAGGGTTACACCATAAAAGGAAGAATAATTATTTAAGAAGTTAATGGCATAATCGTAATAATAAGTTAAGTATATTTAATTTAATCTATGGTGATAGAATAAATTAAATAGCTTAATATTTATTATTTAATATCTCGGAAATATTAAATATAAATTAATAAGAGGAGTCGTATTATTATTATTACTATTATTATTATTTAATTACTAAATGAGTTTGTGAATTAATTAATAAAAGTACTCTCATATAATCCTAATAAGGTTAGGAGGTTAAATTAATTAAAAGAATTTAATTAATTATCCCTAATAAGATTAGGGAGCTTAATTAAATAAATAAATAAATAAATACCCTATTTTCTAATTAGATTAGAAGGGTTAACTGATATCTTTATAAGATGAGTCTTATATTAGATATCAATATAAACGGGATTCCAATAATTGGAGAGTACGCTCTTTTTCTATGAGAGATAAAAAATTAGGGTTTTGCCAAACACCCATCTTCTTTAATCTTTTTATTCCTTAGTGGATCACCTCTAGAGGCCAAACACTTGGGTGGCTAACGTTGATCAAAGGAAGGAATCAAACCTAACGGATTCAAGTTGAACGCGAAAAGAATTTGGAGGTGAACTTGTACTTGAGGAAGCTCGAATCTTCAAGGGTATGATTCTTGTTCTTTATCTTTTCGTTTAATTAATAATTTTTCATAAAGGATGATCCGGGTATATGGTTTGTAAAATTTTAAAACTCTGATTTTCCATGCTTCCGCTTAATTTGTGCAATTTGATTGCGATCATGAATATTACAAACCTAACAACGAGGACATTTCTCGGGCGACCTACCACACCCATCACTCATTTGTGGGTTGTGTGAGCAAGCAGGAGTTCGATGGTTCGATGATGAACCTACCTTGATGCCACTTCAATTACTAGATTCGAGAATGATTGTGCGGTACTTGGTCTGGGAAAGCGGTGAATCACATCCGAGAGGATTAGGATTTGTGTTTTCCTCAGCTTTGGATAACGAGGATGACGCTGGAGATACTTCGGATGATGACGAGTTTCAGGAGGATGCACCGATGGGAGAACAAGGAGCAGAAGAGTTTCCACAGTCCAAGGCAATTTCTAGCCCTCAGTTCCTTAACTTTCATCGTCAAGTGGAAGAGCACAACAAGCAAGCACGACGAAAGATGAGGCGGCTAGCTGCTAGCAGCTAGGCAATATCACATGTTTTAGGCTATGAACCTTTTATTCGTATCATTGAATACGACACTCCAAAGTTTTAATCCTAATGCTCAATTTCCATATCAGCAACCGGCCCCAATGCCACAATTTCCACCAAGCGACTCTGATGAAAAAGAACACAACACACCACCACCCCAGGCGTGAAGTGATTACATGGAAGTCCTCATATTTTTCTTGCTATATCTATACAATGAGGGCATTGTAATTGTCTAGTTTGGGGGATTTACTTTCATGTTTGCATTTCATGTCTGCATATTTAAGTTCATTAAGCTAGGTTTGCATAGTAGTTTATTGTTTAGTTTAGGTTTATCAATTGTTTCATTCATATAGTCGTGTAATTGCATAGTAGCTTCGGTGCATAATTAGTTTTTATTTAGTTATTTATTTATGTTTACATTCATGTTATGTTTACCCTACATATATATAAAAAAAATTAGTTAAATAATGTGTTAATTTTGCATATGTCCAGCAGTTGTTGTAAGTTAATTTTATTTTGGCCGATGATGAGATTGAAATTAAGTCAACAATTACAGTATTGATTATTAGAACCATGATGTAGTTTCTATTATGAATTGGATCTTATTCTTGTTTGAAACTGATATAAAAAGGTAGCACGTTAATAACATCTATGTCGACTGATTAGTTTAAATTGATACATAAAGAGTTTCTAAAGGATAATGCTAGTGTAAATGAGAAAATGGCAAGGATAGGCAGGAAAGACGAAGAATTAGGCAAGAACCTAAGTTTGGGGGATAAAGTGGGGTATATAAGCTTATATCTAAAAAAAAGAGAAAATAATGAATAATTGAGTGTTGTGGTGGGTTGAGAAGAATCATGCAAAGCACTCCTCATAAACATAAGTGTGAGATGGAGCGTAAAACGCACTCACTATTTATAAAAAAAAAGAAGAAGAATAAAACAGGAAACAAGAGCAAAAAGTCCCCGTGAATAAAAAAAAGAAGAAGAAGGAGCATAAGTACCTTATTTGGACCCTTGATATTGGTGATTATTTAATTTTAGTTGGATCTCGTCTGTCTTTGAAATTCTCGAGTTTATTCTGTATGATTCCTTATTAGAAATTGGTTATGTGTTGAATTTGAATCTGTATTAGTTAACATGGATGTTGCACACACACGCACTATACCGGTGATAATGGTTTAAGATTCAAGGATTAATAAGGAATTACTTATTGGTTTTGGTAATTAAGAGTTGTAGTGTTTGCTTAATTCTCCTAAGGCCGATGGAATAATTTTGATTCTATGACGCTAATGGATTCAAAGACATAGGTTAGATGCATTACATTTCATTACATTGCATTGTATATGTAACGACCCGGAAATTCAGATTTTCCAGAATTTAAGTTTAAAGAATTAGTTATTAATAAAATGAATTTTTATTAATAATATTATGCGCTATGTGTTTATTAATCTTTCTAGATCCTAGGATGATTATAAGTCGGGAGGATTGTGGCTACGAGCTAGGTTGACGAGTAAGAATTTTCAAGACAAAAATAAAAAATTTCTGGGAACAAAATATTTTCGGGGAAAAAGACGAAATAGGCATTATTCACCGACGAAACCTAAGAGTTAGGGTTTGAATTACCTAAGCCGTTTTGAGAGTTTGGTATGTCGAAATGACATTCCATCAAAAGATTTGACGATAATATGTCATGAAAAGTTAAGTAAGTCGACAAAAGTTTTCTCAAAAAACGTGCAAAAATTGGACAAAATAAAAACAACAAAAAGTACTAATGTGTACTTTTCACTCATTTAACTATGTTAGGGTAAAATGTGAAGGAAAACGCTTAACGCCAAAAAGTGTTTTTCAGTTTTTCAGAAATCCGAAGAATATGTAAAAGTTAATCGGTAAAGGAAAGATGAAATATCCAAAAAAAATTGGATTCTGAAAATTATAGTTTTTAAAACTGTCGGACAAAACACGAAAGACGGAACCACGAAACTTATAGGCTAAGTTTCGTGAATAGTAAGGAGGTTAAACTAAGGAGGTGGAAGTAGTAAACTTAAGTGTTAAGTAAACTTAAGAGTTAAGCAAACTTAAAGGCTAAGTAGACTTAAGTGTTAAGTAAACTTAAGGAGTAAGTTAACTTAGTCCTTAAGGCATGAATAGTAAGGAGGTTAGGGGGGTGAAATGACTAAAATACCCTTAGCTTAGAAATTCTATAAATAGGAAGCTTATTTCATTTGTTTGGAATTTTTAAAATTGTTCAACATTTGAGAAAGAGAGAGAGTTCAGATGAGGGAGAAGAGGAAAAGGAGGAGGAAAAATTGCTCGTGAGCAAACTTTGTCCGATGGAAAGAGATCAAAGGAGAAAGGTAATCCGAAACCTAGTCTCTTAGAAATTTTCTTTAAGTTTCTATGTTCAAAAACATAGATTAATGATAATAAGGAGTAAAAGATATTAAGAATGATTTTATATGGTTGAAATCATAAGAAAAGAAGAAATAAGAAATTAGAAGTTTAGTTATAAATTTCTTAAGGAAGTGTTCGATTCGTAAGGAATTAGAACGATCCGAATGGATTATATGAATGAGTAGATGAAATAAGTAAGTAATAATGTTCTATAACATCAAATTCCAATAAAAAGTGAAATCGTAATCCAAAATATCGATTAAAATGAAGAACGAACGAAGAACACGAAGAACACGTGAAGAACACGAAGAACGTTGTTGATGGACAAATTTAAAACCATCGTAGGATAATTGTTGTTGATGGACAAGTTTAAAACCATCATGTATAAGTTAGATGCTTATTGCTTGGTTAGGAACGGTAGAAACGTTCATGAAGAACGGATTAAAACTTAGCAATAACGAAGTTATGGCAAAATTTTTGTAAAAAACGAACGAGAATTAGAAAGTTAATAAATAAACCCGAATGTGTAGGGTTTCATAAGAAAATAAGAGGATGTAGAAAATGTGAGTCGTGGACTCAAGAACGAACGAATTCTGAGTTCGGATGACCGAATTACAGACGAACGAACAAAAAGCATTAAAAACATAAAATGAAAGAAGGTCAAACATTAAGCCAATCGAATGGCATATTAATGGATTCAGAACGAAGTTCTGTCTGAGGGGGTATGAAGTACGTAAGATAAGTAAGAGAATGGCATTGGAAAAACCTCGTTCTGAGTTATAACAAATAAGTTATGGAAGCGGAAAGTAACCATTTCAAACTAGTGTAAACACTTAGAGAAAATTTTTTAGAAGAAGGGCTTGGTGTCATGGCCGCCACCACGCCATATGGCGCGCGCCGCTGCACTGCACCGTGGAGCCGAAAATCTCTTGAAAACATGTCTTGCGCGAGAGAGATAGAAGGGAGAGTGGCACCGCAGTGCCAGTGTTTGGAAAAAACGAGAGAAGAGCTTTTAACTGCTCAAATCCTGGGGGAAGTGTAACAAAAACTATTGAGCGTATAGTTAATCAAATGTAACACTTAAACAAGTGAATTAAACCTTTAATGAAGGTTGAACAAAAAGATTAATCAAGATTAAAAGATAAAGAATGTGAACGCGGGTTACATAACCGATATTCAGGGACCGTAGTCGCGATAAACAAACGTGGGGCATTGCTATGATTGTGATTCCCTAGACGTTGTGGAACGAGGGTAAAGAATAACATTTAGATGTTATGACATGGTAGTGAGAGATAAGTGTAAAGCGTATAGACGCTGCAAACTCAACGCTGTTACGATGAACGATCGGTCGTAGCATACAACGAACAGTATGGCTTTAACATTAAGAAAGAATAATGAACATGGGGTTCATGGGATGTATAACGATCAAAAGCGATTAAAACCTTGAGTAAAGGTTAAATGAGATATTAAGAGATGAGCAATGTGAATGTTAAAATACGTAAACGATCCTCGTGAATCGTATTCGCATCAAATGAACGTTCTAAGTATACCCTAGTTGTATGACCTAGATGTTGACAAAGGTAGTAAGTAAGACGTGAATTATCGAGAAAGTCGTAATGAATGGTAATACGAGTAATGAAAGCCGAAGGTGAGTCATATCAGAATGAATCCTATGGTATGGCATTTAGTTGCCAGAGAGCCGTAAGGAATGAGAAATTGATTTAACGAACATTAAGTTTAATGGTTCGAATAAGTTACGATAAGTTTAGGCTGTGGTACAATCGTAACCTTTGATGGTTGAAATATGGGAGCTGGGCTAAACAATTCCTTCATATAGTGAAGGTATATACAAAAATGGCAACCGATCTAACTTACTGTGTGGGCAGTGTAGATGAGACGAGAACTTGTTTGTTGGTTGTTTGTGGGAAATAACTCAGAGTACCATATGGACTACTTGCAGAGAAGCGATGTGTACTGAGCCCTATAAGAGTTATAAGAAGAAGATAAGTTTATAAAACATCAAAGATGATGAACGTATAAGTAAGACATCTCCGTATGTCATGAAGCCGTAGAACGGTAATAAAAGTGGTCGCGTAAACTTAGG
Organism: Panax quinquefolius; assembly: GCA_020205615.1. Taxonomy (NCBI): domain Eukaryota; kingdom Viridiplantae; phylum Streptophyta; class Magnoliopsida; order Apiales; family Araliaceae; genus Panax; species Panax quinquefolius. The sequence continues at coordinate 65,224,720 of CM035161.1, forward strand.
TTGCAAGAACGCGAACCCTAAGAAGTAAAGTTAAGTAAACTAATGCATAAGTCAAAGATTTATGACTAATTAGTGTACGTGGTGTTTTCTTATATGTTATGTAGGAATTAAAATGAGCAGTTCGACGTAAGTTGTAGCTGGGCGTAAGGCAAGTTTCCTAACTTCATTCATATTTCAAATGAATGCTAGTTTCTTAAACTTCTCAGATGTTGTCAGAACGCCCCAAAATCCTATTTCATCTTCACACCTTGATTTTAGATTCTCAAAACTAGCATTCATCAAAGAATGCTAGTTTAAGAAACAAAACACATAAGAAAACACACATACACCAATTCATTATACATCTTTGACTTATGCATTAGTTTACTTAACTTTACTTCTTGGGTTCGCGTTTTGCAACCTAAGTTTACGTGACCACTTTCATTATCGTTTCTACGGCTTCATGACATACGGAGATGTCTCGACTTATACGCTCATCATCTTTGATGTTTTATAAACTTATCTTCTTCTTATAACTCTTCTAGACTTAGTACACATCGCTTCTACTAGTAGTCCATATGGTACTCGAGTGGTTTCCACAAACAACCAACAAACAAGTTCCCGCCTCATCTACACCGCCCACATAGAGAGTTAGATCGGCCGCGCTTTTGTATATACATTCGCTTCTCCAAGGAATTGTTTAGCCCAACTCCCATATGTCAACCATCAAAGGTTACGATTGTACCACAACCTATACTTATCGTAACTTATCTGAACCATTAAACTTAATGTTCGTTAAATTAATTTCTTATTCCTTATGGCTCTCTAGCAACTAAATGCCATACCGTAGGATTCATTCTTATACGACTCACCTTCGGCTTTCATTACTCTTATTACCGTTCATTACGGCTTTCTCGATAATTCACGTCTTACTTACTACCTTTGTCAATGTCTAAGTCATATAACCAGGATCGTTTACGTATTCAACGTTCACGTTGCTCATCTCTTAATGTCTCATTCAACCTTTACTCAAGGTTTTAATCACTTTCGATCGGTATCCATCCCATGAACCCCATGTTCATTATTCTTTCTTAATGTCAAAGCCATACAGTTCGTTGTATACTACGACCGATCATTCATCGCAACAGCGTTGTGTTTGCAGTGTTTATACGCTTTACACTTATCTCTCACTACCATGTCATAACATCGAAATGTTATTCATTACCCTCGTTCCCCAACGTCTAGAGAATCACAATCATAGCAATCCCCCACGTTTTATTATCATGACTACGGTCCCCAGATATTGGTTACGTAACCCGCGTTCACATTCTTTATCTTTTAATATCGATTAATCTTTTTATTCAACCTTCATTAAAGGTTTAATTCACTTGTTTAAGTGTTACATTCGATTAACTATACGCTCAATAGTTTTTGTTACACTTCCCCCAAGATTTGAGCAATTAAAAGCTCTTCTCTAGCTTTTTCTATACACTGGCGCTGCGGCGCCACTCTCCCTTCTATCTCTTGAAAGTAGTATGCATACAAGCCAATCATGTTTGATGATAAAGCATATACTTTGTAACAATCTTATTCATTTATTAATAAAAAGTATTAATTTATTAAAGGCTTTTAATTATCTACATGATGCTGTTTTATAATATGTGATAAACCCATAGTTTTAAGCAATGCTTTTAGAATAATGATGATGATCATTCTAATGAGATCTAAATTCTTAGAAAGCTTAAAACTAAAATAGTCCCCAATCGTTGGATTACTAAATTGGAGATTAGTGAATCCGGATAGATTGGTATATACGTTGCTTGCTCATTGGATGAGGATGATTGATCTCATGATTATTTGTGTGGAGACACTAAAGCAAGTATGTAGGTGTTTATTAAAGAATAAGTTCACTGAACGTGGCTCGCTAAGGAATACCTAATGAAGTTTTACTTGCTCATCAATAGAATTCCTATATTGATAGTAGACAAGTGATCCTTGACTTGAGATCATCATAGTATCTCAGCAGTATGATGAGTTATACTTTGACTTATTCCTTAAGACCCTTAGGGTATATCAAAGGGTATGCTTGGGTATAATAAGTTGTACATGGAGATAATGTATGATCAATAAAGAATCTACCACTTCTAGTAAAAGAAGAGAAATGTCCTATGTGATTCGATAAATGACAACTCAAGAGTCCTTGGCCAAGGCGTAATGAAATTAGAAAGGAGTTTCTAATTTGCATTATTTGAGTCAGTGCATTTAAGAGTCGAAATATATATAATTAAATAGAATAAGACTTGACAAAATTCCATGTCTTATATTTAATCGGGATATTTTTTTGGTGGAAGGATTGAATCAGTATGGTAACTATTTACTCAAGGTTCTTTTATGATTAATGTTGAAATCTATATTATCGTGAAAGTCGTTGATCGCTAGGGAGGCTTATCCCTATTATAGAATAAATATTATTTATTTAAATAAATTATTAGTTTAATTTATTTCTTTAAATAAGATTAGAATTATTCTAATTGATTTATTCACAACCTATTTTAATATGGAGAACCTAAAGGGTCACACCATAAAAGGAAGAATAATTATTTAAGAAGTTAATGGCATAATCATAATAATAAGTTAAGTATATTTAATTTAATCTATGGTGATAAAATAAATTAAATAGCTTAATATTTATTATTTAATATTTTGGAAATATTAAATATAAATTAATAAGAGGAGTCTTATTATTATTATTACTATTATTATTATTTAATTCCTAAAGGAGTTTGGGAATTAATTAATAAAAGTACTCTCAAATATCCTAATAGGATTAGGAGAAAAATTAATTAAAAGAGTTTAATTAATTATCCCTAATAAGATTAGGGAGCTTAATTAATTAAAATAAAACCCAATTTCTTAATTGTCAAGGAGGGTTGTCTACATCTATAAATAAAAGGAGTCTTATTATGGGTGTGTGGGGTTGTTGACTTTTTAACAACAGACGTAATTCCAATTGTTGGGAGAGTACGCCTTTTTCTATAGAGATAGAAAACTAGGGTTTTGCCAAATACCCATCTTCTTGAATTCTTCTTCTTCCTTGGTGGATCACCTTTAGAGGCCAAACACTTGGGTGGCTAACATTGATCAAAGGAAGGAACCAAACCCGGTGGATTCAAGTTGAACGCGAAAAGGATTGGAGGTGAACTTGTACCTGAGGAAGCTCGGATCTTCAAGGGTATGATTCTTGTTCTTTCTTTTTCGTTTAATTAATAATTGTGCATAAAGGGTGATCCGGGTTTATGGTTTATAAAATTTTAAACTCTGATTTTTACACGTTTCCGCTTATTTATGCAATTTTATCGTGTTCTTGAATGTTACAAACCTAACAGTGGCATCAGAGCTAAACCTTTATGCAAATTATTAATTGTTTTATTTGATATATGTTTAGAACAATTTAATTGGTCATAATTTTGTTATATAAAATTTAATAAAAAAAATCAGATATCGCAAAACCTGTTTTGGTTTTTCAATGATTGGTGTGATTCTTATTGTTTTATATGATCACCTGTTTGTGTTTTTTTTAAACTGATTCACGTGGTTGGCATATAAGGAAAAACAAAGGAGTCAGGATTCATGTTATTCACTTTTAAAAAAAGGTTGCATGAGATACATTTTAAAAAGGTATATCAGTATGTTTCTTGATAAATGAAGTCCACGTGATTTCAATTGTTTTTTTTTTCAACGCACAGATATATGTAATATATATTTTATAATTTTATAATTAAACTAAAAGGTTTATTTTAATCTTAAACTAAAATTTTTATTTTAATATTAAAATTAAAAGGTTTATTTTAATTTTAAAATTAGATTTCATGCTAACTAATTAGAGTTGGAATTAGATTCCATGATAACTAATTGGAATTGAAATTGATTCCATGTTTCCTTAAATAAAGGAGTTTATTTAGATATGAAATAAGATTTCATATTATTCAAAATAAAAGAGTTTATTTGTGAATAGGAAAGAGAATCCTAATTTCCTTAAATAAAGGAGTTTATTTAGATATGAAATAAGATTTCATATTATTCAAAATAAAGAGTTTATTTGTGAATAGGAAAGATAATCCGTGTTTCCTTTAATAAAAGTTTTTTTTTACATGGAATTAGATTCCATAATTAATTAAAATAAAGGAGTTTATTTTGATTAAAGATTTTGATTAAAATAAAATAGTTTATTTTATTCAAAATTGGATAAATTAAAATAAAATAGTTTTATTTGATTTAAATTTGGATTAAAATAAAGGAGTTTATTTTGATTCAAAATTATATTTTATACTAACTAAATTTGCCCATTAAATGATATCAATATATATATATATATATATATATATATATATATATATTGAATGTTTATTATTCATGAGATGAATATTATTTATCGATGCATATGATGATACGTATGATAATAAATGGGATTGATTATGGACTATTGACCAATGTGATTGGATTTTATTTTAGTTGGGTGCATGAATGTATGGATTTTATTAAATGGGGTCTCATGCATTTCTGCCTTCTCTAATTTTTCTTAATGTAAATTCTATCTTCCTCCTATGTACTTCCCTCGACTCACCGATCAAGGTTTCATTTATTTTAAATAGTACTTTTGTAATAGGAATTGTTAGAATTAATTTTGAAGAATGGGAGATCAAGGATCAAGGAGAGCTTGAAGACCCATTTGTAATGAAGCCCGGGTTTAAATGTAATAGTTATATTTAAATATTAATTCTCGCACCCCTAGGGTTTGACCTTTTGGTTCACTTGGTGGCTCTAGTGAACCAAACTAGAATAAAAGTCCATAATCAATCCAGGTAGAATATAGTATTCTATATGTGCATGTTTATACTATAAATATTATATATTAAGCAAACATGCTTCGCATGTTAATTAATATGACGCGTATTTTATATATATATGTGCATGCGCGCTACACAAGATGAGACAAATTAATAACAAACCCCTCAAATATTTTATATTAAGTCCTAAGTGTTCAAAGATATTTGGAATATCGAACGTCACCTTCTAGCATGATAAAAATTAATAGAGTATTAAATATTTAATATGAGTTTGTTGTGTCACCACAAGGCAAGTATTAAGTATTTAAGATGTTAATTTATCACATTTGATGCTTATAAAGAAAATTGAACAATATTGTTTTGTTGTGTCACCACAAGGATGATATTTTTCTTTTTTTGAATATATGGAGTGCTAGGTTGGACTTAACTTGGATCATTTTAGTTCGGATGTGCACACACTTGACTATTATGATCTAAGAAAAAAAATACAAGGAGTTGCATAGTTGATGTAATTGACAAGAGTTGTCTACTTATTTATTTATATATAGTTTGTTGTGTCACCACAAGACTATATACATTTGAAATGGGATCCTTATTCTCACTAGCAAATCTTTAATTAGATTTTGCCAAACTATATATATTGAGGGTAATATAGTTTGAAGAAAATAGTGGGAGATACCAATTTAAAATAAGACCTAATTTATTTTGGTCATTAATAAAAGAATGTATGTTAAAATGTTGTTAATTACAAATTCATTTACAGAATTTTACAATGTCTAAATTACTATCACTGCGAAGCATATTAGATGATATTTAACCGGACCGTATTAAACGGATTGGTTAAGGAATTTGAGAATAGTTCTCATGGCTGAAAAGCTATCTTATGTCCTTAATACGCCTATCCCTGCAATGGTTGCAGACAATACCTCTGAGGAAGAGATTGCTACTTTTAGAAAGTGGCAAGATGATGCACAGTTGGCTCAATATGCATCATGCTCGCATCCATGAGTAACGAGCTTCAGCGTCAGCATGAAACTATGGATGCTCCTACTATATTCTGGCACATCAAGTAGTTGATGGTGAGGAAAGTAGGACTAATAGATATCAGATATCTAAGGAGCTCTTCCGATCTGGAATGACAGATGATACTACAGTACAGATAAACGATATTAACATGATCAATTTGATTGATCAATTAGGACAACTGGTTTTGTCATGGATGGAGAGTTGAGCCAAGATTTGATCTTGCACTCACTCCCGGACTCCTTTCACAATTGTTGTGAAATTTTTCATATGAACAAGCTAAAGATCAGCCTCGCTGATTTGCTTAACATGTTGAAAAATATTGAGAGTCACTTTCCAACCAAGAAAAATCATGTCTTACTGGTAGGGGCCAAAGGATCTTCTGAAAAGAAGAACGATTCAAAGAAGGTAAATAGAAAAGGCAAAAACATAGGATAATAAGAATAAAACTGATACGGATAGCAAAGGAGTTTGCTTCTACAACAATAAGCCAAGACACTGGAAAAGAAACTGCGAGAAGCATCTTGTAGAGGCTAACCAAAGAAGCTTAGTGAAGTTTCGATTACAAATACAAATTTGATCATGATTTAAAATAATTTTTCTTTAAGTCAAGGTTCTACTTGGGTATTGGATACCGACTTTGGTTATCATAAATATAGATTTATAAAGGGACCAAGCAGAAGTAGAAAAGCTAAACAAAGATAAGTAATTCTATGTGTAGGAAATGAAGTAAAGGTTGCTACATTAGCCATAGGAGCTTATAGTTTAGCATTGCCTACGGGCAAATTTATTAAGTCAATAAGTTGTTATTGTATTCCAGTTCTCGTTAGAAACATTATTTTCATTTTGTTGTTGGACAATGAAATTTGGTATTATAATTAAGAACAATTGTTGTTCTATTTATAATAATAATGTTTTGTAGAGAGAATCGAATATTACTTAATGGATTTTGTATACCGACTTACGTGAAAAATATATTTTACAAATTAAACAAACTAGTATAAGAAAAGGAGATGATCATTCAAAGAGTCGAATGTGTGTATTTGTTTGAATACAAGTGTGAATTATTTGAAAGGTTCAAAGAATTCGTAAGTGAAACAAATTGGCAAAGTATTTAGATTCTTTGATTAGATCAAGGAATAAATACTTGTGCAATAAGTTTCTAGACCATCTCAAATGGTTTTCTCATAACGGACGCCTCCTGATACATAATAATTGATTGATGTATCTGAAAGGAAAAATCGTACCTTATTGGATATGGTACGGTCCATAATGATTTTACCGATTTTCCAGTATCCTTCTAGGATCATGTCCTAGAAATGGCCGCACATTCATTTAAAAAAGGTAACCTCAAAATCCATTTCAAAGACTCCATAAAAGTTATGGATAGGAGAATTCCTAATCTTAAGTATGTTAAGATAAGGGGTTGTCCAACTTATGTGAAAAGGTTTCAAAGGATAAGCTTGGGACAAGATTTGACAAGTGTAGATTTATGGGACATCTTAAAGTAAGTTTAGGGTATATGTTTTATAATCCTACTTAGAAAAAGGTGTTTGTTACGAAACACGCTGCCCTCTAAGATAAATGTGTTTATCATTGAAGGGGCTAGTGGGAGGATTATAGATCTCGAAGAGTTCAAGATCCACAAAACACTATAAGTCAAATAAGAGGAACTCAGAGATGGACCTATTGTACCACAAACCTAATCGTAAATCTGGAATAGTACCGAAGATACCTGGGAGGTATGGATTCATCATAGATGATGATGATGAGGTACGCATCATAGAAGATGATGATCCAGTTACATACGATAAGGAAAGAGTTCTATTGTGTACAAAAGGGTCAGTGGGAGCGTCGTGACTTTCCTAATATTATATGTTGATATACTATGGATAAGGAATGGCATACTAATGCTACAATCTGTAAAGATAAAGTTGTCTAAACATTCCTCCATGAATAATTTGGGAAGAGTATCTTAATTGGGGATACAAATCTATATAGATAGATTTAAAAGGATGCTCAGCTTAACCCAAGGAACGTATATTCATTTGATGTTAAAATCGTTTAGCATGGAAAACTCCAAGAGATGTCTCATGTTGATGAGCTATGGAGTGTATCTCTCTTAATTGTCCCCATAGACTCCAAAAAGAGAGATTGCATGAGTAACTATCATGTATGCAATTAAATGTACGAGACCTGATGTTGATCAGTCATATTCTGGAGAAGTTCACTATGAGTCAGTGAAAAACATCTTAAAGTACTTAACCGACACTAAGGATGTGATCATACATGGTGGGTCTGAATTAAAACTAGAAGGCTTTTTGCACTCAAGTTTTTCGATGCACCAAGACGACGTAAAAATCCACTTTAAGGTAAAGGGTTACCTTGAACGGTGGTGCAATGAATTGGAAAGGTTCCACATAGCAAAAGGTTGTTGATTTAGTGATAAAGACAAAGTATATAGCTATAAATGAAGCTATAAGTTGATTGTTTGGATGAAAAGTTCATTACAGAACTAGGAATAGTTCCTAAGTCTCATCTTGGATCTAAACATGTGTTGTGGCACTTTCATTTGATTATGGAATTATTGAAAGATGGGAAATCACTATAGAGATAGTGGACTCTCAAGAACAACATTACATATCCATTAACTAAAGTTTATCCAACAACAGGATAATCGTCACTTAGAGAAGAAGAGTATGAGATACCATGACGATTGGCTTTAGTGCAAGTGGGAGATTGAAAGTAGTATGCATATAAGCCAATCATGTTTGATGATAAAGCATATACTTTGTAACAATCTTATTCATTTATTAATAAAAAGTATTAATTTATTAAAGGCTTTTAATTATCTACATGATGTTGTTTTATAATATGTGATAAACTCATAGTTTTAAGCAATGCTTTTAGAATAATGATGATGATCATTCTAATGAGATCTAAATTCTTAGAAAGCTTAAAAATAAAATAGTTCCCAATCATTGGATTACTAAATTGGGGATTAGTGATCCGGATAGATTGGTACATACGTTGCTTGCTCATTGGATGAGGATGATTGATCTCATGATTATTTGTGTGGAGACACTAAAGCAAGTATGTAGGTGTTTATTAGGGAATAAGTTCACTGAACGTGGCTCGCTAAGGATTACCTAATGGAGTTTTACTTGCCTGTCAATATGAATTCTTGTATTGATAGTAGTACAAGTGATCCTTCGACTTGAGATCATTATAGTATCTTGTGTATGATGAGTTATACTTTGACTTATTCCTTAAGACCCTTAGGGTATATCAAAGGGTATGCTTGGGTATAATAAGTTGTACATGGAGATAATGTATAATCAATAAAGAATCTACCACTTCTAGTAAAAGAAGCGAAATGTCCTATGTGATTCGATAAAATGACAACTCAAGAGTCCTCGGTTAAGGCGTAATGAAATTAGAAAGGAGTTTCTAATTTGCATTATTTGAGTTAGTGCATTTAAGAGTCAAAATACATATAATTAAATAGAATATGACTTGACGTAAATTCCATGTCTTATATTTAATCGAGACATCAGATGGTGGAAGGATTGAATTGTACAAAACTATTTACTCAAATGTTCTTTTATGATTAATGTTGAAATCTATATTATCCGGAAAGTCGTTGATCACTTGGGAGGCTTATCCCTATCAGAGAATAAATATTATTTCTTTAAATACATTATTAGTTTAATTTATTTATTTAAATAAGATTAGAATTGTTCTAATTGATTTATTCACAACCGATTTAATATGGAGAACCTAAAGGGTCACACCATAAAAGAAAGAATAATTATTTAAGAAGTAAATGGCATAATCGTAATAATAAGTTAAGTATATTTAATTTAATCTATGGTGATAGAATAAATTAAATAGCTTAATATTTATTATTTAATATTTTGGAAAAATTAAATATAAATTAATAAGAGGAGTCTTATTATTATTATTACTATTATTATTATTTAATTCCTAAAGGAGTTTGGGAATTAATTAATAAAAGTACTCTCAAATATCCTAATAGGATTAGGAGGAAAATTAATTAAAGAGTTTAATTAATTATCCCTAATAAGATTAGGGAGCTTAATTAATTAAAAGAATTTAATTAATTAAAATAAAACCCAATTTCTTAATTGTTAAGGAGGGTTGTCTACATCTATAAATAAGAGGAGTCTTATTATGGGTGTGAGGGGTTATTGACTTTTTAACAATAGACGTAATTCCATTTGTTGGGAGAGTACGCCTTTTTCTATAGAGATAGAAAACTAGGGTTTTGCCAAATACCCATCTTCTTGAATTTTTCTTCTTCCTTGGTGGATCACCTCTAGAGGCCAAACACTTGGGTGGCTAACGTTGATCAAAGGAAGGAACCAAACCCGGTGAATTCAAGTTGAACACGAAAAGGATTGGAGGTGAACTTGTACCTGAGGAAGCTCTGATCTTCAAGGGTATGATTCTTGTTCTTTCTTTTTCATTTAATTAATAATTGTTCATAAAGGGTGATCCGGGTTTATGGTTTGTAAAATTTTAAACTCTGATTTTTACACGTTTCCGCTTATTTATGCAATTTGATTGTGTTCTTGAATGTTACAAACCTAACATCTCTCGCATCGCGGCACGAGTTTGCAATACCCGGCTCCTCGGTGCGGCGCTCACATCTTGTCATTATAATATATGGTCGCGCGCCAAGCCCAAGCCCTTCTTCTCAAAATTTTTCTCTAAGTGTTTACACTAGTTTGAAACGGTTACTTCCCGCTTCCAAAACTTATTCGTTAAAACTCGGAACGAGGTCATTCCAAAGCCATTATCTTCCTTATCATACGTACTTCAATGCCCCTTGGATAGAACTTCATTCTGAATCCGTTAACATGCCATTCGATTGGCTTAATCTTTGCCCTTTGTTCGTTTTATGTTTTTAACACTTTTGGTTCGTTCGTCCGTAATTCGGTCATCCGAACTCGGAATTCGTTCGTTCTTGAGTCCACAACTCACATTTTCTACGTTCTCTTATTTTCTTATGAAACCCTACACATTCGGGTTCATTTACTAACTATCTAATTCTCGGTTGTTTTTTATAAAATTTTCGCCATAACTTCGTTATAGCTATGTTTTAATCCGTTCTTCATGAACGTTTCTACCGTTCCTAACCAAGAAATAAGCATCTAACTTATACGTGATGGTTTTAAACTTATCCATTAACAACAATTATCCTACGATGGTTTTAAATTTGTCCAGCAACAACGTTCTTCGTGTTCTTCGCGTGTTCTTCGTGTTCTTCGTCCGTTCTTCATTTTAATCGATATTTTTGATTACAATTTCACTTTTTTATTAGAATTTGATGTTATAGAACATTATTACTTACTTATTTCATCTACTTATACATATAATCCATTCGGATCGTTCTAATTCATTACGAATCGAACACTTCCTTAAGAAATTTACAACTAAACTTCTAATTTCTTATTTCTTCTTTTCTTATGATTTCAACCATATAAAATCATTCTTAATATCTTTTACTCCTTATTCTCATTAATCTATGTTTTTGAAAATAGAAACTTAAAGACAATTTCTAAGAGACTAGGTTTCAGATTACCTTTCTCCTTTGATCTCTTTTCATCGGACAAAGTTTGCTCACGGGTAACTTTTCCTCCTCCTTTTCCTCTTCTCCCTCATCCAAAATCTCTCGCTCTCTCTCTCTCTCAAATGTTGGACAATTTTCAAAATTCCAAACAAATGAAATAAGCTTCCTATTTATAGAATTTCCAAGCTAAGGGTATTTTAGTCATTTCACCTCCCTAACCTCCTTACTATTCATGCCTTAAGGACTAAGTTAACTTACTCCTTAAGTTTACTTAACACTTAAGTCTACTTAACCTTTAAGTTTGCTTAACTCTTAAGTTTACTTAACACTTAAGTTTACTACTTCCACCTCCTTAGTTAACCTCCTTACTATTCACGAAACTTAGCCTGTAAGTTTCGTGGTTCCGACATTCGGGTTTTGTCCGACAGTTTTAAAAACTGCGATTCTCGGAATCCAAATATTTTTGGATATTTTGTCTTTCCTTTACCGATTAAATTTTACGTATTCTTCAAATTTCTGAAAAACTGAAAAACACTTTTTGGCGTTAAGCGTTTTCCTTCACATTTTATCCTAACGTAGTTAAACGAGTGAAAAGTACACAGCAGTACTTTTCGTCGTTTTTATTTTGTTCGATTTCTGCACGTTTTTTGAGAAAATCTTTTATCGACTTACTTAACTTTTCACGACATATTATCATCAAATCTTTCGACGGAATGCCATTTTGACAAACCAAACTCTTAGAATGACTTAGGTTATTCAAACCCTAACCCTTAGGTTTCGTCAGGTGAATAGTGCCTATTTCGTCTTTTTTCCCAAATATATTTTTTTCCCAGAAATTTTTTATTTTTGTCTTGAAAATTCTTACTCGTTCAACCTAGCTCGTAGCCAGAGTCCTCCCGACTAATAATCATCCTAGGTTCTAGAACGATTAATAAACACATAGCACGTAATATTATTAATAAAAATTCATTTTATTAATAACTAATTCTTTAAACTTAAATTCTGGAAAATTCAAATTTCTAGGTCGTTACACTCTTCCCCTCTTATAAAAATTCAGTCCTCGGAATTTCTCAAAACTACACCCATACCCGGGTCATCACATTCACCCCTTCTTCACAGAATTTCGTCCTCAAAATTTTAGCCTACCCATCTTCTCAACTTCTCTTCAAAGAAGTTCCTATCTTTCAAACATTCTCTCACCTTCACAACTTATCAAGAATTATGGAGTAGAATGAACAATGAGGAATATAAGAATTCCTTTAAAACATTTCACACTTTTGTTGAGGGGTCAAATTGACCATGAACTCTTACTAGGTTTAACAAAGATTTCACCAGAACCCTTCTTTCACTGGTCGCTTTAAATCACCAAGAAGGTAAACTACCTCTTCCATACGTAGGTGATCAACCCATCGTATAACCCCATTTCGGGGTATGTTCACCTCAGACTTATTCATTAGATTCCGCACCAAAATAATTTAGTTCGGCACAAGTTCTTAAATAAAGCTCGATTTTCTTATAACATGACATACCATTTGTCTAGCCGAATCAAATAGCTTAGACTATACCAATAAATTGGATATCAACTTTAAACATTCGTCTAGTCAACTCAATTGACATCGACTACTTCTTTAAATTCTTTTACAACACATCAAAACGTTTTATGACGCCACGATACCGCACTTTTCACAAGATATCGAGGACTTCAAGGGTTTAAACTTCATCATTATACATCATACCATAATAGGTAGTTGATTACAAGATCAAATCCAACACTAGGTTTAATTATATTAATAACTCCATCCGTTTACCATCTTTGCATCAAATGCACTAATGATATGAAATTCATTTTGATATTTCAAATCAACTTATGTCTAGCCGAAACAATTAGCATAGACATACCAAGAATTGTTCTTTTAAAATCTATTGGTTCCAAAAGTTGAACCAATTCTTTCCTTTTAAAAAAATGCGCACACATAAGCACGATTTCAAGAAACTTCAAAATCTAGCATAGCTAGATGACTTGGAATATCCTATTCTCCATCTTTCTTCATTATCTTACTGTACAATACTTAATCTTCTCTAGCACCTTCAATACTAAGCCTGACTGAAAACAACTTGTTTTTAGTCTAAACATCCTTATACCTTAGTACAGTCCATCAACTTAAAACACATTATGAGTTTAGGAACTTTCTACAATAATATGAGCTTAAGAACTATCCTAGACAGACCATAAGCGTCCATTCATTGAGAAGTTTAAAAACCTACCATATCATTATGAGTCACGAACGTACCATAAGTATGAGTTTCAAGAACTCGCACCTACCTTATCGTTATCTACCTATCAAGTATATACATGAGAAAAGATTCACATTCTCGTCATATACATCTTGATAGTGCGACCAATTACAATGATTATCACTGTAATAAGCTAAGCAGTTGTTATACCAAGCACAAACCTCTGCCCATACAAAGGTTCATACAACTCATCTATCACAAGAGTCCTCAATTGAAATCTTACAACTTCTAACTTTCTCTTTACTTAATATGAATTTTCTTTAATTTGCATGCTATCCTTTACACTCAATTTGAGTTTTTCTTCCTGTACTACTTCGTAGTACTATAAATCATTCATCGTTTAACAGCTCATCTGTTACTACGATTCACTATGATCACGTGGTGATCTTCTTATCCCTCTCTCTACGATTATAGTCTTAGATACTCTTACCTAAGATTTATAACCTACCAGCTCTAATACCAATCTATAACACCCCGAAATCTGGTCTATCTTCACACCTGGATTTCGTACGTCACGATCCCATCTTCTTCCAAACATACATCATAATATAGCTAAATATAACAACATATACTCTCAAATCCCAGGTTCTAAAAACCTTATAACCTTTTTCATTACAAATAATGATAAATACATTATTCATTTCATCTCACAAGAGTGACTTTTATCTGCCACCAAGGATACATAACAGTTTCTTAAACTAGTCTATAGTTCAATTTCATATTTTTATATTACAAGTATTCACTTGATCTTCTCGCTCATTCACATTCTGAATGGCACTTCATCTGGATACCGTCAGCTTGATCTTTACGGGATCCTTAAGTTCTTCTAACATTGTTCACTGAAAATGTTTTTCATTTAAAGCAAGTGTGAGCATTCAATTGCCCAACAAGTCATAGCAGTTGAACAAATAACTTTAAGATTCAAACATTTCTTTAGAACTTTGATAACCGAACAAAAGTTATGAAGCAGCTTGAACAATAGAATAATCTCAATTCCTATCATTTTAAAACATCGGTTAATTTCACTTTGAAATACTTTCATTCTTCTATCTTTTTCATACACATCCTATCTGGCTAGAATCATTAGCACAGACTTAACAATAACGGTTCATGTATAAACAGATCATACTTGTATTGAACAGCTCAATCGCAGAACAGTTCATATCATAGAAACGCCAAAGTGTTCACATTGTGGCTCAAGGCCTCATACATTCTACCACCTTGTACAAATATCGCACATTCGAACATAGAAAGAACTTCTCAAGTTCAACATCTGAGAAGTTTAAGAAACTAGCATTTATTTGAAATATGAATGAAGTTAGGAAACTTGCCTTACGCCCAGCTACAGCTTACGCCAAACTGCTCATTTCAATTCCTATATAACACATAAGAAAACATCACATACACCAATTAGTCATACATCTTTGACTTATGCATTAGTTTACTTAACTTTACTTGTTAGGGGTCGCGTTCTTGCAACCTAAGTTTACGCGACCACTTTCATTACCGTTCTATATCTTCATGACATACGGAGATGTCTTACTTATACGTTCATCATCTTTGATGTTTTATAAACTTATCTTCTTCTTATAACTCTTCTAGGACTTAGTACACATCGCTTCTCTACTAGTAGTCCATATGGTACTCAGAGTGGTTTCCCACAAACAACCAACAAACAAGTTCCCGTCTCATCTACACTGCCCACACAGAGAGTTAGATCGATTGGCAGTTTTGTATATACATTCGCTCTCTGAAGGAATTGTTTAGCCCAACTCCCATATGTCAACCATCAAAGGTTACGATTGTACCACAACCTAAACTTATCGTAACTTATCCGAACCATTAAACTTAATGTTCGTTAAATCAATTTATTCCTTATGGCTCTCTGGAAACTAAATACCATACCTTAGGATTCATTCTTATACGACTTCCCTTCGGCTTTCATTACTCTTATTACCGTTCAATACGGCTTTCTCGATAATTCATGTCTTACTTACTACCTTTGTCAACGTCTAGATCATACAACCAGGGTATACTTAGAACATTCGTTCGACGCAAATACGATTCACGAGGATCGTTTACGTATTCAACATTCACGTTGCTCATCTCTTAATCTCTCATTCAACCTTTACTCAAGGTTTTAATTGCTTTTAATCATTATCCATCCCATGAACCCCATGTTCATTATTCTTTCTTAATGTCAAAGCCATACTGTTTGTTGTATGCTACGACCGATCGTTCATCGCAATAAATAACAATGCGTTTAAAGATCTATATGCTTTACACTTATCCCTCACTACCATGTCATAACATCGAAATGTTATTCATTACCCTCATTCCCCAACGTCTAGGGAATCACAATTATAAAGAATCCCCACGTTTGTTTATCGTGACTACTGTCCCCTGATATCTGCATTTAACCCACATTCACATTCTTTATCTTTTAATCTTGATTAATCTTTTTGTTAAACCTTCATTAAAGGTTTAATTCACTTGTTTAAGTGTTACATTCGATTAAATATACGCTCAATAGTTTTTGTTACACTTCCCCTAGGATTTTGAAGCGCTTAAAAGCTCTTCTCTCCGCTTTTTCCATACACCGGCGCGCTGCGGCCACTCTCCTTCTATCTCTCTCTCACTGGCCATGAGTTTGTAGTACCTGGCCTCCTGTTCAAGCGCCGCAACACTTTGCTTTACAAGGTATGGTCAGGCCATGGCCGCCAAGCCCTTCTTCTCGAAATTTTTCTCTAAGTGTTTACACTAGTTTGAAATGGTTACTTCCCGCTTCCATAACTTATTCGTTATAACTCGGAACGAGGTCGTTCCAAGGCCATTCTCTTCCTTATCTTGCGTACTTCAATCCCACTTGGATAGAACTTTGTTCTGAATCCATTAACATGCCATTCGATTGGCTTAATCTTTGCCCTTTGTTCATTTTATATTTTTAACGTTTTTTGTTCGTTCGTCCGTAATTCGGTCATCCGAACTCGGAATTCGTTCAATCTTGAGTCCACGACTCACGTTTTCTATGTTCTCTTATTTTCTTATGAAACCCTACACATTCGGGTTGTTTTACTAACTTTCTAATTCTCGTTCGTTTTTTATAAAAAATTTTCCATAACTTCGTTATAGCTAAGTTTTAATCCGTTCTTCATGAATGTTTCTAGCGTTCCTAACCAAGCAATAAGCATCTAACTTATACATGATGGTTTTAAACTTGTCCATCAACAACAATTATCCTACGATGGTTTTAAATTTGTCCATCAACAACGTTCTTCGTGTTCTTCACATGTTCTTCGTGTTCTTCGTTCGTTCTTCATTTTAATCAATATTTTGGATTACGATTTCACTTTTTATTGGAATTTGATGTTATAAAATATTATTCCTTACTTATTTTATCTACTCATTCATATAATCCATTCGAATCGTTCTAATTCATTATGAATCGAACACTTCCTTAAGAAATTTACAACTAAACTTCTAATTTCTTATTTCTTCTTTTCTTATTATTTCAACAATATAAAATCATTCTTAATATCTTTAAATCCTTATTCTCATTAATCTATGTTTTTGAACATAGAAACTTAAAGAAAATTTCTAAAAGACTAAGTTTCGAATTACTTTTCTCCTTTGATCTCTTTCCGTCGGACAAAGTTTACTCACGAGAAACTTTTCCTCCTCCTTTTTCTCTTCTCCCTCATCCAAAATCTCTCTCTCTCTCTCTCTCTCTCAAATGTTGGAAAATTTTCAAAATTCCAAACAAATAAAATAAGCTTCCTATTTATAGAATTTCCAAGCTAAGGGTATTTTAGTCATTTCACCCCCTAATCTCCTTACAATTCATGCCTTAAGGACTAAGTTAACTTACTCATTAAGTTTACTTAACACTTAAGTCTACTTAGCCTTTAAGTTTGCTTAACTCTTAAGTTTACTTAACACTTAAGTTTACTACTTCCACCTCCTTAGTTAACCTCCTTACTATTCACGAAACATAGCCTGTAAGTTTCGTGGTTCCGTCTTTCATGTTTTGGATATTTCGTCTTTCCTTTACCGATTAACTTTTACATATTCTTCGAATTTCTGAAAAACTGAAAAATACTTTTTGGCGTTAGGCGTTTTCCTTCACGTTTTACCCTAACTTAGTTAAACGAGTGAAAAGTACACAACAGTACTTTTCGTCATTTTTATTTTGTCCGATTTCTGCATGTTTTTTGAGAAAAACTTTTATCGGCTTACTTAACTTTTCACGACATATTATCATCAAATCATTCGACGAAATGTCATTTCGACATACTGAACTCTCAGAATGGCTTAGGTTATTCAAACCCTAACCCTTAGATTTCGTTGGGTGAATAGTGCCTATTTCGTCTTTTTCCCCGAAAATATTTTGTTCCCGAAAATTTTTTATTTTTGTCTTAAAAATTCTTACTCGTTCAACCTAGCTCGTAGCCAGAATCCTCCCGACTTATAATCATCTTCTAGAACGATTAATAAACACATAGCACATAATATTATTAATAAAAATTCATGTTATTAATAACTAATTCTTTAAACTTAAATTCTAGAAAATCCGAATTTCCGGGTCATTAGTGTATAGCATGATATTTTTTTTGTGCTCGAGGACTAGCACGATTTAAGTTTGGAGGATTTTGATAAGTTGATTTTATATCCACGAATCGATTTCCAATTCGAGCTTATTCGTTGTTAAATCCTTGATTTTATGTTTGTTTTTACTTGTTTATGGCTATTTTGTGTGTATGGTGGTTGGTGTGGCAATTGATAAAGAAAGGAGGCATTTGGAGCGATATTGGAGCAAGTTTTAAGTTTTAACAAAAAAGTCACTTTTAGAAGCATAGCCCGCTGTATGGGCCTATTTTACCTTTGTACCCGCCACGGGGCGGGGGTTTTCATGTCCGAATCAAGATCCTAGCCCACCGTATGGGCATTTCATAAGCATATACCCCCGCCGGGGTGGGGGTCACGAATTCTGGCTTTCCTAGTTTGGTTCTAATACCGCTGGGACGTTCGTTTGAGTAATTACATTTCTTTGGGACTCTAATTAGCATAGAATTAAGCTGGGATTACATGTGTAGAGATATATTAACACTAAGAAGAAGATCAAAGAGGAAAGAAGGCAATTAACAGAGATTAAGGACAGATTTTCATATCAAGCTTTGGAGTGAAGATTTTGAAAGAACATTTATATCGATTGCAGATTAAGGCTAAAGTGAATGGTGTTCTGATTTATTCTTCTTCAGTCTTATATTTGTAATTGAAAGGATGATATCTTTAATTTATTCAGTTATTATTTCATTGATGATGAACTAATTTACTTGTTAGGGTTATGATGGATCTTTAAGTGAAACGATGATTATGTAACTTTGATTTCTAGTTTAATAAGCTATTATCATGTTTATCTATATTAATTTGAGCTTGAATTTATGAATTGCTTGATCAATAATTCTTTGTGGACTTGTATGGATTCGAGAAAGGAAATACGAGTCTAGACTTAGTTAATATAGCATGTGTTCTTAAATTTTGTGAATAAACAGAATCTTGATGAATGTTAAGGTAGAGATATGCTTGACATCGCATGTAATTAGATAAAGGACTTAAACTTAAACCTTCTTTAATTATATTTCATATAGAGGTATAGTTAGTTAGTTGATTAAGGTGTTTAACTTGTTTCTATCTAAATTATGGATTTGAGTTAATACGGTATTAGTACATCGAGAGGTGGCTAGTGCTACATTTGTGTTCTTGATTATTAAACTTGGATAGTGAATTGAATTGAAATAAAGGTGTAAAAATTAGAGTAAAGCTTAGGGTGAAGTCGTAAGTCTAATTCTCCAATAATTGTTTAAAATTTCAATTTTTAATATTTGTGATTGTTTTGTGATCGTAGTATTTATATTTATTTAGTTTTAATAATTTTAATCAATAATTTGGATAGTTCGATAAAATTAGGATTAATAAAAAAACTAATAATTGTGACGTTAAAATTCTTACTAAGTTTCGCTGTGGGAACGATACTCTACTTACTATTATATTACTTGTTGGCCACGTATACTTGCGTGTTGTGCGTAATTAGATTTTACCCAACAGAAGACTTATTTATTATGATGTAATAAGTTACGTTTAAATTAAGATGTCATAGTAACGGTTACGAGACCATGGGATGAGAATATTTATGTTATCACAATATAAATTATTCTATTTTCTGTTGTGTGAGATTTTAATTTATTCTTAAAATTAGCATGTGACAAATCAAATTCGAGATATGAGTGTCTAAATTTGGGGGTGTCACAAAACTGTTACCCCCAATCATTCCCTGTTCCAAGAGGTTTGATGCTAATGGGATATGCCAATACCACTCCAACACTCCTAGTCATAACACAAAAAATTATTAGGCACTTTGTCACCTGATCCAAAATATTATTGACAGCGGTGACTTGCAAATGGTAAATACTGATAATATCTTACCTAAAGAAAAGGTGATATTTCCTCCTGGAACATAGAGATGGAGGGAAGTTATAACAATCATATCCTCTGAGGAAGACTTGCTTGCAACACCTCTAGCAATTCAGGGAATGAGGGATAAAAGAGAAAAGAACCATATAAAGATAGCCGCAACCAAACCACTGATGTTTCCATATCTACCCCAATATCCAGTCACCAGCCTGAAGAAAGTCCAGTAGAATTATGGGAAAAACAAGGGATCAACCTCAGACTGCACTGCTATCCTTCATAAGGATAACCCATTATTCTTACCTTGGAGGATAATAAAGCCAATTTGTCAACGTTGAGATTTTTATTTGTCCCTTTCTATGATTATCTTTTGGTGTTCTCATTTTAGATGAGTTTTATTTGAAAAAACAAGTTTGAAAAGGTCCGACATGTAAATGTCGACGATTTGACTTTTAGAGTAGCTATTTGGTAGATTTTAAATGGTTGTACTAACTCAACAGAGAAAAGGTTTGCACAAAGACCCAATGATTAGACACTATTTAACTGGTTTGCGAAACTGATATTCGTTACGGTCAGGGGCTTGATTAAGCAGAGGGAAGGTGTTAGGCACCTCCCGACTTCCGTGAAAACACGGTTATCACCGCTTTTCATTTAACTTTTATCTGCGTATGTGTGTGTGAGTTAGGTCTATATGCAATTTTCTGGAAGTAGTGTTATGCATTGTTTGCACCTATATACAAATGGTTTGACTTTTGTATAAAAGTTCAATTTTAACAAGATATAGCAATAAAGTTTTGAAAAACAGGTTTTTCAAAACCTTATACTCAATAGTAATTGAGGCCTTTGATACTTCCATTTTATTATGTTCGGCTTGATTGCTTTTATTTTAAAGATGCGAGACATCTTTGAGAAAATAAGATACATAGCAATGCCAAACTCCTTGTGGGCATGAGAGCCATCAAAGGATATCCAAACACCGTAGATAATTTACAAGCTGGCTACAGCTGAGAAATGTCCATCTTGGGAACCGAATCTAGATTAAAAGGCTAAATCTGTGATCACATGATTTCTAGGCTCACATGAAAGAGCGATATGTACAAAAGCTAGAAAAAAGATCTAGATTTGAGTAAATATAAACCATTATAGCTTCAACGGTTCCAGTTTAGTCGATTTTGAACCAATCAAAGTTAGACGTAGTCAGATTTAAGAAAATCTAGCCCACAGGCTGCAAGATTAAATATCTACATTATAAAAGAAGTTAAAGCAGATATTTATATAAAAGCAGAATATATATATATATATGTGTGTGTGTGTGTGTGTGTGTGTGTATTTGAATACGAATATTTATGTATTGTGAGATGAGTAATTCAATTAATTCAACTTGAATTTATAAGAATTAAGAAAAATGTGGAGTGTATGATAAGCTCGAAGAATGCCTTGTGTGACACGATAATGAAAATTATGATGATTTAATTAATTAAATAAGAAATCAATAAGTGAATGATTAATTTATAATATATTTTTAATTAATTGTTATTATGAGTAATAACATATTAATGAATAAATAATTGATTAATATTATAAGATTAATGTTTGTCCAATAAATTACTAATTGCAACGATAGGTGATCACATATTATATAATAACTACATTTATATAATATAAAGTATAATGTGACATTGTGATATGACTATATAATATGGAAACCGTATAGTAAGATTAATAAAATGTGTAAGTTATGCAAATGATGTCTATATGACCATGTAAAATGTATAGTGCATTAATGTACACTTTATGGAATATCAACTTAGGCTATGAGTCTAATTGGTATAATAAAGTTTTGAAGAGTTATTGAATTATTAGTGACCAATTAAATTGAGTCCATACATATTATAAATACTAATTGGACTAGACTAATGTACATGGATTATATGATATGTGTACACATATAATCCCTAACTTTTCATTATGTAGTAGCATTAACACATTAAAATTATATTTAGAAATCTAAGAAACCAAACTAAGCATTATATATAACCAAGTTGTTGGGTTTTAAACCCGTGTCCCATATTTAGTGATCAAACAAAGTTTCAAACAAAGGGTTTAATCTCCATTTCACAGATACTCAAGTCTCATGTATGGTCATGATGATGAACTGAGAAGTGGGGAAGGTGGAGTTGGTGAAACCTTTTCACCAAACTCTCTCAATCAAATGGTTCCTTCTCTTTCCTGTTGGTTGTTTATGGTAGGCAAATGCATAGACTATGTAAACCATTCTCTATAAATTGAAGCTCTTCTTCTCATTTCTCAGTTGCTAGGAAATTCACTGATAAGTTGCATATAGAGAGGGAGTTTTGTTGAGAATTCAGGGAGTGTAACCCGTGTCTTGAGGAGTTCAATTCAGGCTTCAAGACGTATAAACATTTCATTGTGTTCTTAAGTTTTAGTTGTGACAAATTCTTATAATTCTTATGAATTCTTTATTAATTGGTATGAAATGAGATGTTATTGTGTTGTCTGAGATTATATGCATGATTAAGATTAATGTAGTTGGTTTGGTTACAGGTTTGACAATGTATGTGATGAGGCTCTGCAAAAGCAGAGCCATTTTTATACTTCAACTCGAAGTGGCGCGGTCGCGCCACTTCTATAGCATTACACTACGTGGCCGCATGGTCTGCCTATCCTAGATACTGATCTTGTTTGCCTTGTAGTATCCTGAGCATGCTAGGTTGGTTAGCTTATGCATGTAAATGTCCCTGACATGCTAACGTGGGTTGCCTTACTGGTAGTCACTCACCTTAGCTTGTTTTAAGTTGAGTTTTCAAAAAAACTTGTACTTTTGGGAAACAAACCTTGTTGCAAATAACCTTACTTGTATTTTGATCTTGTGAGCATGTATAAATAGCCTGGTTATGTACGAAAATATGTCTAACATAAGGCATGAGCTTGCTTCGTGTATAATAAGTTTTGTTAGCTTGGTTTTAATGATTTTCTAAAGGAAAACTTGGAGTTTGAAATAAAACTTGGTGAATCTTGCGACCTTTGAATTCAGAACCTTGAACATGCTTATGAGACTTAGTTATATATATATACATGAGTATAAAATGTGAGTTAAAAGATTCCTTGCATGCTTAGTGGTTTAACATGAAATTTCGAGAAAGTTATTGAAGTTGAAAACCAAATTTTTTGGGAAATACCCTATTGGTATTTTGGACTTTTGGACCATCATGATAAGACATTGTATGCATCTAGACATGATTGATATGTGCATCCATCTAGCTAAGTATGTTGTGTACTAGTCAAGCATAGTTTTAAATGAATTATAATGAAGTAAAACTATGATAATTTGGAATACATGGGTAGAATAACTTGAGTATGTATATTTGAGGTTTACTAACCTCATTATGTGGTATATTGGCTAAACAATAGTAGCCTATTGAAAATTGGTTCCATTTAGCGTTGTCGAAATAGAAATTTTTCTAAAAAAAACCATAACATTAAAAGAATCTTGGAATGGCCATAGAAGAGACCAAACCTAATCAAAAACATCATGACATGTATGATTCTGCATGCAAGTGACATCATAAATGTATATGGGTGTGCAAGTTTGGACAAGCTTCTATTTATCAGCTCTGATTTGAACAAGGAGCAGCGCGGCCACACCACTCCCTAGATCAAATCAAGCGCAGCTGCGCCGCCCTGCAGTGAAGTCTACTTTTTGTTTATGATCTGAGATTTGATGCATGTTTAGGTTGTTACCTTAACCTGTAATACATGAATAGTACCTTATCCAATGTGTTAAGAAGCATGATAGAATCAAATATTTAATGAGTGGTTATAAACTTTCAAACGTTAAGTCCAAAAGATATTCACGAGCTATGTTATTTGATTTCATAATTTCTTACAAACTGACCTTGTGTTATGTGTATGTAAAGTATGTAATGACTTACGTATATGATTATACAGTTCAGTTAGAATTGTATGTGTATGATAGACTTACATATCAAGTTTATGTATCGGATGTACATAATTAATGAATATCCTATATACGTAATTATAATATTATAGGGTTCGAAAAGTATTGATAAGCTAAAGGTTGATAAACTACGCTTTAGGCAAGTATCCTAACCTATGCATTTACTTTATGCAAGGAATGTATGCTTTCCCAAGTTTCCTATCTTACACAACTTTGAATTTTTGCAAGTATCTAAACCTTATTCCTTATTGAGCATTACTTGAGAATGTAATATTATTGGTTGTAAAAGTAAACAATTGAAAATATGATTCTTATCTTATGACATAATGCTTCATAGTTAGAACAGAGTTGTTTATATTCTTTGAACTTATAATTGTTCTTATATACATTTAAAGAGTGGTCTATACCATTGATTCGGCTAGACCTAAATCATAATTTGAAAGCAATCCAAACCAATTGATTGGTGCCGAATCTTGTATTGACTGAGATGAACAACCTTCTTTGAAGGGAAAACTATATTTGTTGGGAGACCAACGTGCGCACTTAAGTACGGTTAAACAACATGCATAACGTAGGGTACTTTAGGTTGATCACCTGTTATACTCATTTTTGATGGATTATTAGTATATTACTTTTAATTCTAGTAGAAGTTCTTAGTCCTTAGTGACTGCTCAGTATTCATAACTTTGAAATCTCAAAATGATTTAAGTATTGAATCTTATTGATGTTTTCTGTCCTTAGCGACTATTGTTGAGAACCATTGATACTTCTTGCTATCCTCGAATTATCATTATTGTTGTACCCATGAGAAATTTAAAACTGTATTGAACACCCTTATTGCTATATTACTTGTTGAGCAAACTTGTTGCTCATTCTTGCTTTTTGTAAAAATATTTTAGTTAAGGTAGAGCAAGGCAGACCATCGGGTACTGATAAGGGCAAGGACAAAGCTACGGAGTTGCTTCATGATTATTTAGAAGTTTTATGATTATAGACATAAATTGTGTTATGTATTAGTTATGTCTAAACTATGTTTAATTATGTGTAAGGTATGTGAGAGATGTTTAAGTTACGAAACCTTGGGACGTGAAGGCTTATATTAAATAAATGTAATCTATTCTGTTATTTCCGTTGCATGAGATGTTATTTAGTCATTAGATTTATAGTACGTGATGCACCAAATTCGAGATGTGAGTGGTCTGAATTTAGGGGCATCACAGGTTGGTATCAAAACTGTAGTAATAAACCTTAGGAGCTAGAGTCCTTAGATTATAACTTAGAAAGAACTTTTAAGATAGAGAGAGGTGTAACTCATGAAGTTTTTCTAGGAAGAGACTTAGTGTATTATGAAATATAATTTTATTCTATACAATGAACTTATGTTTTATTTAACAACCTAATGGAGTTGTTGTTTGTTTGTCTTGTGTTGGTGGTTGTAGGATGACACCCTTGGGATGACCCAGTAAAGTGATAGAGGATGATCCACGTGACATACACGTGGTGTATGAGGCACCATTAATATATAGCTGAACCCATTTCGGCAGTGGCTCCTATCGATGGTGATGATGAGATGGAGCCTTTTCCCATGGATTCGGATCTAGAGGAGGAACCCATGGAGGATGAGCCCGCAGAAGATCCCGATGAGACTACATTTGAGGATCAGATGCTGGGGGAGTATGACGAGCATATTTTGGAGTTAGGATGTAGAGTCTAGGAGTTAGAGGCTGAGGCTCATGAGAGGCAACTAAAAATGCAGGAGATGGAGGTAGAGATTTCGTACCACAAGGAGGCAGGGATTCAAATGGGGAATCTGTTTCATAGGTCGGTGTCTCAGAATGTAGAGTTGGCAGGAAAGCTGGAAGAGATGGAGCAGAGAGAGTTGAGCGAGAGGACGGAAAAGGAAGCTCTCCGTACTCAGTTAGAGATGGATGTGATGGATAGGATTAACTTCGAGGAGAAGTGGGAAGAAGCCAATGATAGGGCTAATGATTTAGGGATGAGGTGAGATGCAAGAGGAGGAAGATGAACAAGATGGGTTATGCTTTGCGCACGGCCATGGGGAGAATGATTGATGGTGTATATCATTACCCAGTGGAGCAGGTACAGACTCGGCATACTAGAAGCCGAGATTTGGTGGCGTGCATAACACAGAAGGAATACAAGAGCGCTGTGGAGCACGGGATGATAGATTGAGGTCTAGGTGTTAGTAGTTTAGTAGTTGTAGTTGGTAGTCATCTATAATTTGTTATTGTAATCCCAATCTTTTGTACGGATTATAAGATAGTTATGTGAACCCCAAACTTTTGTAAAATGTTAGAGGGGTAGTATGTTAGTATTCCCCCCCCCCCCCAATCTTTTGTGATATTAGGGGATATATGTTTACATTTAAAGAAGTATTCTAGTGATAATAGTGTTGATGTAATAATTTGATATATGAATATAAATGATCTTATTTTAGAAACGTGTTATGAAATTTTATTCCTTTTTCATTGAGAAATGTTTAAATAATAAAACAAGATAATAAAAATTTTGTGATGTAGAAAATGCCGCCAAGACGTAGATCAAATGACACCTAAGAGTCGATCGATAATGAGAAAGAACAAGTAGACCCTATTCAAAGGCTAGTAGATTTGTTAGGGGAGGCTCTTAGAGGAAGGAACAATGAACCCGATTGCCTAATTTCCCAAGCAGCTCCAGTCACAAACTTTAAGGACTTTAGGAGTACTGGACCTCTGAAATCCGTAGGTACTACCGATCCTATCGTAGCACAGATGTGGATCAAAGAGATGGAGAAGGCCTTCGCCATCACTCGTGTTAGTGAAGAACATAAGACAGTGTTTTCCACCTATATGATGGGAGGCGAGGCAAACTACTGGTGGGAGGCGAATCAACAAAGAGCAGGAGAAGGGATAATAACATGGGAAAGGTTCAAGACTATTTTTCGAGAAGTATTTCCCGAAAAGCATGAAGAATTGGATGGAGGTGAAGTTCTTAGAACTTAAGCAGGGAAATATGACGGTGGCGCAATACGTAGCCAAGTTCAATGAGCTAGCTCGGTTTGCAGAACACCAAGTAGGGGATGAAGAGAGGAAAGCTAGACGTTTTGAGCAAGGGCTGAAACCTTGGTTGTTCAACAAGGTGTCAGTTCTTCAGATTGATTCTTTTGTGACAATGTTGGAGAAGGCCATTATTGCAGAGGGAAGTAGTTAAGCTTTGAGTTTGTATAACAAGGAAAAGAAGGGTAAGAACATGGGAGGAGATATCCGTGGAGGAAGCAGAAGCGGGGGAAGTAATCTAGGAAAGAGGAAGTGGGAAAACAACAACAACAAAAATCACAACAATCAAGTGGGAAAGTTTCGTGGAGAGTTTAAGAAGAGGACAGAGGGATGCCCGAAGTGTGGGAAGAATCACCAGGACGAGTGCTGGAAATAGCGTATTACTTGTTACAACTGTAGCTAAGAAGGGAACATTTCACCTAACTGCCCGAAGCCCAAGAAGATTAAGGGTTTTTTCGCTTGTGTCTCAGCGGACCACCTGATTAAAGATTTCCCAAAGAAAGTATGTGGTGGAGGAAGCGTGACAAAGAAGGGAAGCAAGAACCGATGATCAAGTAACCGACGCCATCCAACTGTAAGAATGTTTAACATGACTGTCCAGGACGTAGTAGTTGCGAAGGACGTGGTGTCAGGTATTATCCCAATCAATAATATAAATGCCTATGTATTATTTGATTCGGGTGCCACCTGTTCTTTTTTAACTGCGAAATTTGCTAGTCGACTAGATTTACCCCGAGAATGATTAGGAAATCATTTGAACGTAAAAGTTGCGAATAAAAGAATAATCCCTATAGAATACGTTTACCGAAATTATCACGCAAATATTAGAGATCTTGAACTAAGTGTAGACTTGATTCCGATAAGATTGGGGGAGTTTGACATAATATTGGGAATGGATTGGTTGTATAACCATGCTGCAATAATTGATTGTCAGAATAAAAGTGTTAACCTTCAGACTCTGAATAAGTCTAAGGTAGTGTTTTATGGTAGCTCTTCGCTTAAGCAATCGTGTTGCCTTACGATGATGTAGGCCAAGAAATTGTTAAGGAAAGGATGTGTAGGTTAATTAGCTTACATTGTAGATACTCAAAAAAAGGAGTGGAAATTAAGGATATATCCGTAGTGAGAGAATTTAAAGATGTTTTTCCTGGACGATCATGCGGTCTTCCGCTGAGATGAGAAATTGAATTCGTAATAGACTTAGCACCGGGCATGGCATCGATTTTGAAAGCTCTAAATCGTATGGCGCCATTAGAAATGAAGGAATTAATGATACAATTGTAAGAGTTACTAGATAAGGGTTACATACAACCGAGTGTGTCTCCTTGGGGAGCACCAGTGTTGTTTGTAAAGAAGAAGGATGGATCGATGAGGCTCTGTATCGATTATCGAGAATTAAACAGAATAACAATCAAGAATAGATATCCGTTACCAAGGATAGACGACCTTTTTGATCAACTGAAGGGAGCGAAGTGTTTCTCGAAGATAGATATACGGATATTGTAAAGACCGGGAATTTTCAGACAAATATATCAATATTTTTATGAATAATTTTTTTATTTTATTAATTATTATGAATATTGGTATCAGTAATAATATTTTGAAATATATTTGTTATGGATTAAACATGTTAGTCAATTTAATTTCTATAAGTTGACTAGGAATGAAAGTGAAGTCTGATATTGTTCAAAACCCTAATTTTGGATTTTGATTAAAGAATTTGAAAATTAATACAATATTAATTATATTTTAGTATTATAAGTATGTACTGTATATGTGTAATGTTAATGGTTGATCAGATATAACATAGTGATGATTGGGTAATATACCCATGAATTGGATATATTTGGGCTTAATTTATTGTATTCTCAAAGCATTTAGATTCGTTTTTACTGTGTTTAGTTGTTATATTGCGGATTTAGGAGTTGTAGGAACACTTGGGAGATTTTGAGTTGAAAAAGGGCATAATGGCAACTTTCTGCACCTCAGCGCCGGGGAGCTCTAACACGTTCATTTCAGTCATAGGAGTCAAGGATTTCAGATTGACGAGGACGCCAGCCGTTGACTAGACGGTTGACTTGCTTTAAAGAAGGTTATTTGACTAGTTTATTTGGAAAAGGAGTTTGGTATCAGATGAGAAGTATATAAGGGTTACTGCAATCGAAAGAGCGGACGAATCTACACAATTGGAGGCTGATCAAGGAGTCAGGAGGAGAATTTAAAGAATTTTGCTTGGAGTTTTTTCTTCTTCTTCATTCTTTCAATTTTGTGTAATTCTTTAAGGATGGTTTTTCAAAGATTGTTGGTTTTAATTTCGTCATGAAATAATTTCTTAAATTAAGATTTTAATTGAACCTTTTATGGCTTTAAATTAGTTATTCAATTTATTCCAATTATTTATGTTGAAGTGAATTGTTCATCTTGTCTTATGCTGATTGATTAATTATCTGGCCAATAATTACCTTGTTACTCTAGAAGGAATTGAAAGAGGAATTCTAGGGTTAGAACTGGGCATAGTGACATGTGACTTAGTTATTTGCAAAGTGAATAATTAGGTTTGTGAATTGAATGGAAATATCTGTTCACCGCATGTAACATATAAGGAATTGAGATTAAAAAGAGTTTAATTCAATTGTTTTGCATAGGAATATAGCAAGATTAATATGGATTAAATAGAAGGCAATTGATCACTTGGAAAAGGACTTTTGGCACATGAGAATTCCTGTTAACAATTCAGTAGGCATAATAATTGGGATAATTGGATAATTGATTTATAGTTCAATCAAGTTTTAGTTTTGATTATTTGCTTTCTTTTAGACTAATCTCTTCCAATTGTTAATTTAGTTTTCTTCATTTGAAAAATCACAATTTATGGTTGTTTAAATAAAATTCAATTGATTATGTGCTAGTAGATGGAATTTATTAATTAGAATTCTCTGTGGGATCGACACTCTATCTTATAACTCTATTACTTGTTGACCGTGTATACTTGCACGTTTGCTTTGATTGTGAAATCAACCAACAAGTTTTTAAGCCTTGAATTCTTGGGAATTCATTATTAGTATTAATTCCATATTAGTTATAATCAATTCGGTCTTAATTTAAACGTTACTTATTTTTCTTCTTATATTTGCAGAAATTCTTTGCGAGTGTATGCACACTAGATCAAAGGCGAAAAAGGAACTTTTTCCTTATACGGACGATATTGAAAGGAAGTTCCAAAAATTGCAGTCGACTAGTGCAGTGTCACCTGTAGAAGAAGAACTGGCAGAACAAGAAATTCCAGTGAACATGGTAGGGAACGACCTGAAATCGCTTAGGGACTATGCCATGCCGAATGTCACGGATATACAGTCGAGTATTAGGAGGCCGGCGATCATTGCAAATAGTTTTAAGATCAAACCGGGAACAATTCAGATGCTACAGAATACATATCAGTTTGGGGGTAGTTCGATAGATGATCCTAATGAGCATATCTTAAGTTTAATGGAAGTTTGCGACACCTTCAAATTCAACAATGTATCGAAAGATGCTACAAGGTTGAGGATGTTTCCGTTTACCTTGAAAGATAAAGTGCAAAGTTGGTTACATTCTTTGCCTCCTAGTTCAATCACCACGTGGGACGACTTAGCTCAAAAATTTCTAGCTAAGTTTTTCCCACCCGCGAAGTCGGAGAAATTACGGAATGATATTCACACCTTCGCACAGTTTGATTCAGAATCGTTATATGAGGCGTGGGAAAGATTTAAGGATATGCTCCGTAAGTGCCCACGTCAAGGAATTCCGCAGTGGATGCAGTTGGGGATATTTTATAATGGTTTACACACGTCTACGAGGGCCAGTATTGATGCAGTAGCAGGGGGAGCGATCATGTCTATGAGTTTTGATGAGGCTTATCAGCTGTTAGAGATAATGGCCACCAACAACTATCACTGGCCCATGACTAGGTCTAACCCTTCGAAAACACTGAGAAAGTTTGGCGTAAATGCAATGACAACATTAGCATCACAAGTGGCCGCTATAGCTAAGCAAATGGAAACATGGCGTCCACCATCAACACAGCAGGTAGCAATGGTTTGTGAATTATGAGCTGGGGGTCATGCTACGGATCAATGTGCCATGAATTTTAAATCAACACAGTTTGTAGGGAGTTATAATCGATCTACTCAACCTTATCCTAATCAAAACGCATATAATCCGGGTTGGAGAAATCATCCGGGATTTTCGTGGAGTAACAATCAAGCTCAAACTCAAGCGCTTAGACAGCAAAACACATCCGAATTTCAAAATCAGACTCAACAACAACCAGAGAGGAAAGTAAGTTGGGAAGAAGCCTTGGATAAATTTGTTAGAGCTTCTGAGAAAAAGAACGAGGAACAAGACAAAGTATTGAATCAACTAGAGCTGAATATGAAAAGCCAAGGTGCATCGATAAAGAATCTGGAAAATCAAGTGGGACAAATAGCACATGCACTGAATAACCGACCACTTGGAACACTTCCGAGTGACACAGAGAAAAATCTGGGCAGAGATGAGCATTATAAGGCTGTAACTCTACAAAGTGAAAAGGATTTGCAAGAGACAGTCAAGGATAGGGAAAATAGGGACAACGCAACATGTGAAATAGAGGAAGTTGTGGACACTGGAAAACATCAAGAGGAGACCTTAGAGCAAAAAGAACCGGAACCAACCATCACAATGCCTCCCATACCGTATCCGCAGAGGTTTCAGAAATCCAAGTTGGATAAATAGTTTTCACGATTCTTGGATATTTTCAAAAAACTGCATATCAACATCCCCTTTGCCGAAGCCTTGGAACAAATGCCGAGTTACGCTAAGTTTATGAAGGAGGTTTTATCAAGAAAGAGGAAATTGGGTGAGTTCGAAATAGTAGCATTGACTGAAGAATGCAGTGCGATCATTCAGAATAAGTTACTGTCAAAGCTTAAGGACCCAGGTAGCTTTAATATTCCATGTGAATTTTGAAATCAGTTTTCGGGACGAGCATTGTGTGATTTGGGGGCCAGTATAAATTTTATGCCATTGTCCGTCTATAGCCAGTTTGGACTTCAGGCTCCACGACTGACAAATATTAGTTTGTAGTTGGCGGATCGATCGGTTACATATCCACGAGGTATTGTTGAGAATATTTTAATTAAAGTGGATAAATTCATCTTTCCTGCAGATTTCTTTATCTTGGATTGTGAAGTGGATAGCGAAATCCTAATCATTCTTGGGCGACCATTCTTAGCAATGGGTAGAACGTTGATTGATGTGCAAAAAGGAGAATTGATGATGTGAGTTGAAGATCAACAAGTCACCTTTAATGTTTTTAAGTCAATGTCTTATCCGAAAGAAAAAGGTGAATGTTTGTGGGTTGATATCATGGAGGAATTGGTTAATCACAAGCTCTGTGGAAATTATTTGGAGGACCCGCTTGAATCCATTTTGCTCGAGACAGACGACTGCGGCATTAAAGAGGACAATGAGTATGCCAAATGGTTAGATACATCATCTGTCTTCTGGAAAAGCAATCAATCATTCGACACCCTTGATAGGCCTGAAATGGAAGGTAAAAAGTTCAAACCCTCGATAGAAGAGCCACCAATGTTAGAACTAAAACTGCTACCATCCCATCTAAAGTATGCCTACTTGGGAAAAGATGCTACCTTACCAGTTATTGTTTCGACGGAGTTAACTAACACGTAAAAAGAGAAACTACTAAGGGTCCTGCGAGAGTTCAAAATAGAAATTAGGTGGGCTATAGCGGATATTAGAGGATTTAGTCCATCATATTGTATGCATAAGATTTTAATGGAAGAGGGGGCAAAACAAACCATTGAGATGCAAAGAAGGCTAAACCCCATTATGAAGGATGTAGTGAAAAAGGATATCATAAAATGGTTGGATGCCGGCATTATTTACCCAATCTTGGATAGTGCATTGGTGAGTCCTGTATAGTGCGTACCAAAGAAAAGGGGTATGACAGTGGTGAAGAATGAAGCTAATGAGCTCCTCCATCATCTGTGAGGGGATAAGGTTTCTACAGCAGGGTTAGAGGTGGATAAAGCGAAGATTGAGACAATTGAGAAATTACCTCCTCCATCATCTATGAGGGGAATCCGGAGCTTCTTGGGACATGCGGGTTTCTAAAGACGCTTCATTAAAGATTTCTCCAAAATTTCAAAACACTTACGTTCCCTGTTGAAGAAAGACGTGCCTTTTAAGATGGATCAGTCATATATCAAGGCTTTTGAAGTATTAAAGAGGAAATTGGTCTCAGCTCCAATTATTGTGGCACCCGATTGATCTTTATTGTTCGAATTGATGTGTGACGCCAGTGACTACGCAGTTGGAGCAGTATTAGGACAACGTCACGATAAGATTTTTCACATAATCTACTATTCCAGGAAGACATTGACGGATGCCCAGTCGAACTACACAACCACCGAAAAAGAATTACTTGCAGTTGTGTTTGCCTTCGACAAATTCAGAGCATATCTCATTGGTACCAAGGTAATCATTTATACTGATCATTCTGCCATTAAGTATCTGATTGAGAAGAAGGACGCTAAACCGAGGTTAATACCGTGGGTATTGTTGCTGCAAGAGTTTGATTTGGAGATCCGGGATAGAAAAGGCACTGGAAATCAGGTGGCGGATCATCTTTCTCGGTTGGAAAACGTGGAGGTACTGAAGAAAGACAACATAATGATTAATGAGAAATTTTCGAATGAACAACTTCTCCGAGTAACCACAATATTGCCTTGGTATGCTGATTATGTGAATTACGTGGTTGCTAAAGTGTTACCCCCGGATTTGAACTCACAACAACGTAAGAAGTTCCTCCACGACGTGAAGCAATACTATTGGGATGAACCATTTCTGTTTAAGGCCTGCACGGATCAAATGATTAGATGTTGTGTGCCACATGAAGAGATGGACAACATACTAGGCTATTATCACTCATCAGATTACGGAGGCCATTATTCCGGTGATCTAACAACGACCAAGGTGTTACAATCAGGATTATTCTGGTCTTCTTTATTCAAGGATGCGTATCTCTATGTACTGAAGTGTGATCGGTGCCAACGCGAAGGTAATATCTCCAAGCTCAATGAAATTCCACTCAACACAATATTAGAGGTTTACTGTTTGATGTGTGGGGATTCGACTTTATGGGACCTTTCCAATCTTCCTTTAATAATCAGTACATTCTGTTGGCGGTAGATTACATTTCAAAATGGGTAGAAGCCACATCATTAACCACAAATGATGCCAACGTTGCTCTCCGATTCTTAAAGAAAAACATCTTCACACGATTTGGGACGCCGAGGGCAATAATAAGTGATGAGGGAACTCATTTCTGTAATAAGCAATTCACGAAATTGCTTGTAAAGTATGGTGTTCGTCATAAAATTGTAGCCGCGTATCATCCCCAAACCAATGGTCAAGCGGAGGTCTCGAATAGGGAGGTCAAGAGAATTCTAGAAAAGGTGGTCAATCCGTTACGAAAAGATTGGTCATTGCGTCTTGACGATGCTCTATGGGCATATCGAACAACATATAAGAATCCGATCGGCATGTCACCTTATCGAATGGTCTACGAAAAGGTGTGTCATCTCCCGGTTGAACTAGAACACAGTGTACACTGGGCCATTCGGAAACTTAATTTTGATCTACAAGCAGCTGGTGAGAAAATGTTACTGCAGTTAAACGAGATGGATGAATTTCGGTTCAATGCCTATGAGAACGCAAAACTCTACAAGGAGAAAGTCAAAGCCTGGCACGATAAGAAAATTCTTGATCGAACATTTGAACCAGGACAACAAGTCTTGCTTTTCAACTCTCGATTGCGTTTATTCCCTGGAAAACTAAATACTCGTTGGTCAGGACCTTTCAAAGTTGTATCTGTTGCACCACACTGTAATATCGGAGTTGAGGAACCAAATTCAAAATGCACATTCAAGGTGAACAGTCAACGACTTAAACACTACTGGAGTGGACCCATCGATCGACAATCTACGGTCATGTACCTCTCCGACCCAGTGACCATCTAAAGATCAAAGGAAAGTCTGGCTGACGACTTTAAACCAAGCGCTATAAGGAGGCAACCCACAGGATGTTACTTTATTTTAATTTAATTCAGTCATATTAGTTACTATCTCAATTTAGTTAATGTTATTTTAATTTGATAGACATGCTTGATTAACAACATTCTTGCATTCATTGTTCCAGGAAAAATATACAAGAATTGGTCGAGTCGAAGACAACCAGCGCCTCGGCCGCTCCCCCTATATAAAGGATCACAAAGACTTCCGGCGTTGAAGCACGTTGCGATCAATACTGAGATATAGCGCCTCAAGCGCTCCATCACGATATTTTCCAAATGCCCGACTAAGCTCTACCAGACTCAGATACCAAATACCTCAGCGCCTCAAGAGTACTATAGCCAATATACCCGGCGATGGGCGTGTCACCAGATCTCGATGCCCAGCCCTCGGGCCCTCTAAACAAAGATGAAACCTAGCGCCCCGATGTTACGGTTTAAAATCAGACTCCTACATAACCTTAAATGTTGAACGGTTACACCTCTCTTCATTTCAATTACCCTCACGTCTTCTAACATTCTCTCACACGTCTCTAAAACTCGCACCCAGTAATTGGAACTTGAATAGTTGACATCTGCATAATTTTGTACACACTTTCAAATCTCGTTTATTTTCGATCACTGTGTTCAGTAATTTTTGACGATCACGTCTTTCTTCAAAGGTATGTACTGAATTACAGTTAGATTAATGTGGAATCAAACTTTGTAATTATGCGAATGGTAAGTCCCAATTTGTCTGGATTTTCATTCTCCTACATCTATAGTGCCAATTCTCATTACTTTGATTTTGATTATCCCATATTGCATGTCTGTCCATAACGTTTGTTTGGGATTGCATGCATATAAGGAGATTAAATGTAGGGATGTAAATTACTAGACAATTGGAAGTGTTCAAAGCAAAGTGTGAACTGCCCACAAAATGTTTGATGTTTTATCTGACCCAATGTTCACACTCATAACCATAGACACACATTGACTACACTGGCATTTTAACCATCCCAATACCGTCGGACCACGGAAATATCATTAGTATGGGGGATGGGACTAATATTTTGTTGGACTTGCATATACATGATTAAAAATCCTCAAACATTTAGCCTATATAGTTACATGTACCGAATGTTGCAGTTATTTGCCATAATATGCTTCTACATAGTGTGCCTCTTTGCAAATTGCACCATTCGCATGGTAACTGTATCCGATCAGTTCAATGTGTTGTGACACACCCCCAACCATGTACTCCATGTACATATAACCTAAAGTTTGGGGGTTGTGTTCGGGGTCTAGGTATACATATTCGAGTTATGCCCAATTCTAATACATGTGTATATTTTTATTTGTAGAATTTTTTTAAATGGCTTCCAAGCGTTAACATGGCGAAGGTTAAGGGACCGCTTCGACTCCACCTCCAAAATTCGACAGCCAACGTTTTGTCAGTGCCGCGGCTCAGGAATTCTATAACCGCATGGATACTCGCTCACTAGTCCCAGAACACGGTTTTTTACCTGATCAATCAAAGGATGGGGACTTGGCGGTTATGATAGCTGAGAGGAATTGGTTCCACCTCACCGAACAGCCCGATCCGGCCGTGATCACAGTTGTCAAAGAATTCTACGCCAACGTGCTCGAGCATTTCCACTATGGGGTGTTTGTGAAGGTCAAAACAGTTGAAATTGGCAACAAGGACATAAACGGGTGCTATTAACTACCATTAGAAGGACTGAACAACGAGTATGCACGTCTTGTAAGTGATGGGCCGGACTATGAGAATATAATTCGCTAGCTTTGTCAACCGGGCACCACATGGACATTGCATGAACGTGGCAGCATGACCTTTCCACTTTCCAACCTCAGTCTATATGGAAAGGCGTGGTATGCCTTCGTTTGCGCTAAACTTATGCCATGCACACATGTGAGCTATGTCACCAAAGAGAGGGCTGTTTTGCTATATTCAATTATTCAAGGCCTAAAAATTGATGTTGGCCACCTTATCCAGTAGTCTATTCTCAGAGCGTCACGAGGAAGAACCACAAGAGGTTTACCCCATCCATCGTTAATTTGTGTTTTATGTGCCAAGTTTTGAGTGAAATAGAAGTCAGACGAGATGATTCAAACGCCTATGTCAGTTTTGGACCATAAGTTAATAAATAGGTATAATGTGTGGATAGGTGGGGCAAACCACCCTAGGGGATTGGGTTTCATAATTCCCCAAGTTGAAGCTTCTCAAGCTCCACCACCTCAAGCTCCACCACCTCAAGCTCCACCTACTTATGGCCCTTCCTCCATGACTTTCACCGTGGTGTGGTTCGAATGCGATCCAAATGAAATAGACGGATGGTTTTACAATCTTGAAGCTCATAATGTACGCCTGTCGGAACGCCATGATGACATTTATAAGTACTTGGTCAACCAGTTTGCAGCCCAGAATGCCATGAACGCCCAGTTGTTCCCGGGTGTTAATCTCAGCCAGTTCCCACTGCTCTTATTCTGCCTATGTTTCCCCCTTCCGATCTAGAGATGAACGAGGATGATGATGATGCTCCACCCGAGGAATAAGCTCGTCAGGGAAGTCCTCTGTTTTATTTTGTTTTATTTTTCGCATGAGGACATTGCTCTAGATAAGTTTGGGGGTAGTTAATTTTATTTTGCATGTTTTGCATTTAGTAGATTGTTATTGTTAATTGTTTATGGATAATTTGAATTATTATTGTTGGTTAAATGTTGCATTTAGGATTGCATGTTAATTCCAGCCTTTGATAGTATGTATGTTTGGGGCCAATGATGAAATTGAAATTGTATGAATAAGTCTAGTAAGGATTGCTAAGCTAGTGATATGATTTTCTTGACATGATTTAAATCTTCATCTGTTTGACACTGATATTATAAGGACAACACAACATTTTTTGCAAAATGACCATGTTGGCTATGATAGGTTAAATGGATAGATAATAGAGTTCTAAAGGATGAATGCTAGTGAAATGAAGGAACAATTTGAATAGCTAGTGAAGACTGAATTTAGAAATAAACTCAAGTTTGGGGGAAAAATATTTGGAGTATATAAGCTTAAATATATATATATATATATATAATAATAATAATAATAAACACCGTGGCATGCTTTTCTGGTTTTGTGGCCTTTGTTATTTGAGTAAGTAAGCCCGAGGGGATTGCCTCTACACCTAGCGCCCTAAGGTCTTAATGGCTTGGGAGTCG
This sequence comes from Panax quinquefolius, assembly GCA_020205615.1. Taxonomy (NCBI): domain Eukaryota; kingdom Viridiplantae; phylum Streptophyta; class Magnoliopsida; order Apiales; family Araliaceae; genus Panax; species Panax quinquefolius. Next base: position 65,263,286 of record CM035161.1, read on the forward strand.
TTGGTCGAAAGCTTGTTAAGGTAACATTGAAAAGCCTAAGGGAATAAGACAATGCATAGTCATAAGAGAAAAAAAAAGGAAAAAAAAAATAATAAAGCGGGAAAAGTACAAAAAGCCCCCGTATTAAAAGAACATAAGTATTCCATTTTGACCCTTGGACCTTGTTGATTGTTTAATTTCAGTCGAATCAAGTTTATTTGATGAGTTCTCGATTTTGCACTATATGATGCCTGTCAAGAAATTTATTATCTTTCATATTTTGCTTTTCATTGGTTAGCATGGTTGTTGAACACACACTCACGATATCAGTAATAACATATTTAGATTCGTTGATTGTTGGGATATTATTTACCAGCCTTAACATGATGTATTAGCATGTTTTGTGATTTTTATGAGGCCTATGAATATGTGCTATTAGATTGCTGGAATTAAGAACCTATAGATAGTTTGCATTTGCATGGTGTTTAGTTTTTCGTATTATTTTGTGTTGTGTTGTGTTGCTTGAGGATAAGCAATGATTTAATTTTGGGGGTACTTGATGATTGGGTAATATACTCATGAATTGGATATATTTGGACTTAATTTATTGTATTCTCAAAGCATTTAGATTCATTTTTACTGTGTTTAGTTGTTATATTGCGAATTTGGGAGCTGTAGGAACACTTGGGAGATTTTGAGTTGAAAAAGGGCATAATGGCAACTTTCTGCACCTCAAATGGGGCTCTCTAACGTTTCATTTCAGTATTTGAAGTGACCGGGCCGGATTTTAGTTGACCGTGGACGCCGCGCGACCGGACGGTTGACTTGCTTTAAAGAAGGTTATTTGACTAGTTGATTTGGAAAAGGAGTTTGGTATCAGATGAGAAGTATATAAGGGTTACTGCAATGGAAAGAGGGGACGAATCTACACATTTGGAGGCTGATCAAGGAGTCAGGAGGAGAATTTGAAGAATTTTTCTTGGAGTTTTTTCTTCTTCTCATTCTTTCAATTTTGTGTAAATCTTTAAGGATGTATTTTCAAAGATTGTTGATTTTAATTTCTGTCATGAACTAATTTCTTAAATTAAGATTTCAATTGAACCTTTTATGGCTTTAAATCAGTTATTCAATTTATTCCAATTATTTATGTTGAAGTGAATTGTTCATCTTGCCTTGTGCTGATTGATTAATTATCTGGCCAATAATTACCTTGTTACTCTAGAAGGAATTGAAAGAGGAATTCTAGGGTTAGAACTGGGCATGGTGTCATGTGACTTAGTTATTTGCAAAGTGAATAATTAGGTTTGTGAATTGAATGGAAATATCTGTTCACCGCATATAACATATAAGGAATTGGGTTTGAAAAGAGTTTAATTCAATTGTTTTGCATAGGAATATAGCAACATTAATCTGGATTAAATAGAAGGCAATTGATCACTTGGAAAATGACTTTTAGCACATGAGAATTCCTGTTAACAATTCAGTAGGCATAATAATTGAGATAATTGGATAATTGATTTATAGTTCATAATTGGGGATATTGGAGTCTTAATCCTTATTTATCTGAATTCAATCAAGTTTTAGTTTTGTTTATTTGCTTTCTTTTAGACTAATCTCTTCCAATTGTTAATTTAGTTTTCTTCATTCGAAAAATCACAATTTATGGTTGTTTAAATAAAATTGAATTGATATAGTGCTAGTAGTTGGAATTTATTAATTAGAATTCTCTGTGGGATCGACACTCTATCTTATCACTCTATAACTTGTTGACCGTGTATACTTGCATGTTTGCTTTGATTGTGAAATCAACCAACACATAGCATTAGAAACCCCTAATGTTAAATTGCAAAACCCTAATTCAAAATTCAAATAGGAAATTAAGAATAATTAGTAATTATGTTTATGTGATTCAGGAGATATGTTATTGATTATAAACCTAATTAGGGAAACCCTAATGATTAGTTAGAAACCCTAATTTTATATTTGAAAACCTTAAACCTTAATTCCAGAAACCTAAACCCTAAATTTTAAACACTAAGTGGTGATTAACAAACCCTAATGGTGATTATCAAATCCTAAGGATTAAAAGTTAAGGGAAGTATATGAAATGACCAAACTACCCTTAAAAGTTTGAGGGAAATGACCAAAAGACCCTTTTATATTTGAAATAACTAAAATACCCCTTTACTTATATTTTAAGTTAAGAGATTTGGCAAATCTTGTGACTCACCATTGTAGATAATAGAATGTGCTCTAAATCAAGACTAAATATGATCTTTTGTTGCCACCTTGCATCATCTAGATACATCAATAAAATATAGGAAGATTAAAGTTAGAGAAAATCAAAACCAAGCCCATTTGTGATCTTACACTTAGCCAAACTTTTCTTACTCTCAAGCCATGAAATCCATAAGTGAATCAGTCCTTAATCAAGTCTTTAACACCCCAAGAACAGATTAGAAAGCCAAGATCAAAGCTTGTTCAAGAAAGGTATAAACCCTAACCAAAATTAAATCTTGTATGCTAAGATAGATTTGTTATTATTGTGTTTAATCATGTGTTATAAGATGTTATTTAGTGATCCATGATGTTATATCATAGATCCATAACATCAAAGTACTCAAAAATCAAGTTTTCAAAACTGTCGAGAACCCTAGATTTATGGCCTGACAACCGAATGTCAGAGGCCATAGATCGAGATTTGTTTATGATTTTACTTGTTTGATGTATTAGACTTGTAGTATGATATGAGGGGAGTGATCTGGAAGTGGAATCATGTTCATACCATGTCCAGATTACAAGATATTGATGGTCAAAGTGGGTTGACCGGCCATGACTTTGTGTTTCTAGGTAACCCATAATTTACCCAGATGGGTTTGACAACATGTTCATGAGCTCATATCTTTCATGTGTTATGTGATTTGATTGTGTTCGTGTATCAAATTTATACTCTAGTATATGGACTATAGAATCATGGCCTTAGATCACATAAATAACAAACAGAATCAAAGTAGTGGGCAGTCAAAGTGGGTTGACCGAGCACAATTTGTGTTTTCTGGAATTTCCAAAAAACTCAAGAACACAGTTTCCGACAAGGTTTGACCAAGCCAGATCTTGCTCCTGTTATGTAGTTAAGCTATCCAAGTATAATATATTTTTTCTTTGACATGAGTACTACAAGATCGAACCACTTGAACACCTAAACAATGACTAAAACTCAGATTAATCAAGGCACAAAGTAGCTATCAAGCACTTTACGTGGGTTTAAAGTAACCCGTAAAACCCGTAAAGGGCCCGGCTGACCACTTTGTGCCTTTAGATCTTCGTATATGTGTTATAGTATGACCTTGTTAGTTGTTGATACATGTAGTATTACATCAATACTATATGATATGTCCATTTGTAAACCCAACAAACATCATGAACCAAGAATCTAAGTTGGTCAAAGTAGACACCAAGGAACTGACTCTGAGTGTTCTTGAGGCTCAAGAACACTTATAGTGACAGTTTCTGTTGCTAAAGGCTTTAGCGATAATTTTATTAAAATAAATTTAATTAATTTCAATAAATCATTAAAATAGAAATAAATTTCTAAAAATTCCAAAATGAGTTTTAAAAATTATTTTATATTATAAAAATTAACTTTTGATAATTTGACTTATTTTTCATTAATATTATTATTTATTTAAATATTAATGATATTAAATTTATTTAATAAATGTATTAAATAATTTGGTTAAAAATAATTTTATTATATTAAAATTTATTTTAAATGATAATAAAGTCTTTAAAAATATTTTATGTTCTAAAAGATGACTTTTAATATTTTGAGGAAAATTTCATTAATAATTTAATATTAATTATATTAGATTTATTAAATAATTATATTAAATAAATCGTTTAAAAATAGTTTTATTGATTTAAAAATCATTTAAAAAGGATATAAAGGATTTAAAAATATTTTAAGTTATAATAAATGACTTTTAATATTTTGATGAAAAATACATTAATATTTAAATATTAATGATAATTAGTTAAAATGATTTTCAATGTTTTAAAAATCTTTTAAGGGTAATTTTAATGTTTTAAAATATTTTGAGTTATTATAAATAACTTTAAAATTTTAGTAAGGATTTCATTAATATTTTAATATTAATGATAACAGATTATTCGAGATTTAAATCATTTAAAAATGATTTCAATGTTTGAAAAATCATGATAAATGATAATAATTATTTGAAAATTATTATAAGCCATTGAAAAATAATATAATTGATATTTGAATTATCAAAAAGAAAATTGAAGCTTTTAATTAGATTTTAATTAAAAATAAACTCGATAATTATCTGATAAAGCCGTCAGTACACCAAATTGCTTTCAAAATTAATCCAGACCTATATAGTTTGACCTGATAAGTGGTTGTTTATGTTCTAATAATAGATATAAATATGTGACAATGTGTTTAAGTTATGTGATGACTGCAAATAGCAAAGATATGTATATTCGATATATTATTCTAATCGAAAATAATAATCTTATTAATGATAGGTCTTTATATAAAAGATAGAACTAAGTTGTGTAGTCGTAAGCAGCAAATCAGGCAAGTATCCCTACTCTTTGCATTTACTTTATACAATGAACATGTGTAAGTAAGTTACTGAATTATATTCTTGTTGTAAAAGTTTCTTAATCTCTATTTTAATTGATCCAGATATATTCTGTTTGTTAATAGCTAAGTTGGATTATACAAGTGTCCTCACTTAGATAACTGTTGTATTTGAATACTTATTGATACATACTTATCGAATTTTGGTATGTATACGTTAATTAAAAGTCGTCTAAGCTATTTGACTCGGCTAAACATAGAATGATATATATCGTTGAACATGATAGAATATTATTTTCCTCCAACTGAATTATTTTGGTTACGATTCCAGACGGAGTATGAACATCCTAAACATAGGAAAATTTTGTGTGCCAAAGGCAGATATGATGAGCGAATATATTATTCTTGTGACGCCCACAAATTTAGGTATTTGAAACCCGAACTCGGTGCTTCACGATACCATTTCTATGAGCGGAATAAAACTAATAATAATAACAACAATATAAATACAAAACTTAATTTATATATATCAGAGTTTTCTAATTCCAAAGCATGCAACCTTTAAACATTTATTACATAATAGATAATATATATCATTATCTTAATAAAGTTAAACTATTACATAAGATAACATAAAACTCATTCAACAACATTTCCTTTTCCTTTGTTCTTAGCAGAGCCTTTTGGTTGATCACACTTAGCTGAAAATATTTAAATTAAGCAAGGATGAGTATTTGATTGCTCAGCAAGTAATAATAATAATAAATATTAGCTGAAAGGATTAAATGTTTTCTTTGAACGACACTTCCACAACGAATCAACAGTTGTGAAGTAAGTTGAACCAATAACAACAACATATCAATTATATATCAAAATTTTGAAACTACGTACTGACTATAACTGGGGATCAGTCGAAAAACTATGAACATTATTTTCTATTTTCAAAAAAGTTAAACAGAACTTCATATGTAACCCGTTATAACTTACAGGCACGGGGGTGATCAGCCTGTTATGCCCTGTATTGATCAATACTACATGTTCAAACGATATTTTCGTCCAGCATATCCGCCTTAGGCGTATAAAAGTTTCCTAGATTCGGGATGTTCATACTAGTCTAGAATCCGAACCAAAACAATTCGATTAGATACAATAAGTTCTATTTTGTTCAATAATAGTTTTAAATCTGTGTCTATCTGAATCAAAGAGCTTAGACGGCTTTTAAGTCAATGTATACATAATGGAAACCAATAAGTATGTATCAACATGTGATAAAATATAATGATTATCCAAGTGAGGACACATGTATAACCATGCTTAGAAATTTACAAACAGAATATATATCTTGATCTATAATAACAGAATTAATAAACTTATACCACATATTATGATCTAATAACTTACTTATACAAAATCATTGCATAAGTATATACAAGGTTAAGATATTTGAACAGTGAAAAATAATAGTTCCAATATTTGCTTACGCATTTCCATTGCATAAAGTAAATGCAAAGATAGGATACTTTCATGATTTGTTGCTTATACAACTTAGTTTTATCTTTTATATCAAGCTCTATCATTAATAAGATCATTTATTCGATTAGAATAATATATCATAACACATAATACTGCTATTTACAGTCAACACATAACCTAATCACATTGTCACATAAGTTTAACAGTTATTTGATCACAAACAACTATGTATACAGATAATTTATATAAATTCAGATCAATTTTTGAAACATTTCGGTGTACCGACGACTTTATCGGGTAATTATCATCTCTAAAACTTTATACTGAAGTTCAATATAACTTAAACATTGGTCAAATTATTTTTAATTGACTGATAATAATTTTTAAACAATTATTATAATTTATCATGATTTTTCAAACACCGAAATCATTATTAAATGATATAAATATTAAATAATTCTATTATCATTAATATTAAAATATTTATGAAACCATTGCCAAAGTATTAAAGTTATTTATATTAACTTAAAATATTTTTAAAGTATTAATATTACCCTTAAATAATTTTTAAAATTATTTTAAATAATTTCAATTAATATTTAAATATTAATGCATTATTTATCAAAATATTAAAAGTCATTTATTATTAATTCATTTATTTCCTTTTAAATATTTTTATTTCATTTATTTCTTTTTTAAATGATTTTAAATCAATAGAATCATTTTAAACTATTTAGTTAATATAACTATTAAATAAATCTAATATCATTATTAATATTAAATTATTAATAAAATTATCCTTTAAATATTAAAAGTTATATTTTATAACTTAAAATATTTTTAAACAATTTATTTTCATTTAAATGGATTTTTATAATATTAAAATCATTTTAATTAATTTATTTAATATAATTATTAAATAAATCTAAATATTGTTTTTATTAAATAATTAATGAAATTTACCTTTGAATATTAAAAGTTATATTATATAACTTAAAATATTTTAAATACCTTATTATCATTTAAAATGATTTTTAATATAATAAAATCATTTTAATTAATTTATTTAATACATTTATTATATAAACTAAATACCAATAATATTCAAATAAATACTAATTTTATGAAAAATATGCCAAATTATTAAAATTTAATTTTTATAACTTCAAATTATTTTTAAAATTATGTTTTTGTAATTTTCAGAAATTAATTTCTATTTTTAAATGATTTTTGGAGAATAAATTAAATAAAATTAAAAAGTCTATCGCGATAGCCTTTAGCGACAAAAAGTGTAGCTTATTGTGTTCTTGAGAAACCCAGATCTTCATATGCCAGTTTCGAGTGGGTAAGTTTGACCAAGCATAAATCTTTGATCAATGTGTTTCTGGACTTGTTTTTTGTCAGATCTTATAGTACTAGTGTAATACTACACGATACAACAACAAACATGATCATACAACACAAAACGAAGGAGATCTGGGCTTTCAAAGTAGCTGTCAGAGCTGTTCTTCATTTTTTGGGTTACCCGGAAATGAAGAACAGTTTGTTTAGCCATATTTGAATTAGTATTTTACTTGTTTTTCTCTCTAATTCTTAATCACTCATTCTCTCAACCAAACCTCCGAATATAGCAAGAATATCAGTCACTAAATCACCTCTAGAAACACCAATATCAGATAAGGTGATCTAAGATCATGAATTGAACTTGAAGGTATAAACCCTAAGTTTCTTTTTGATCTTGTATGCTTTATAAAATTTAGTGTTTATGTGTTTATCTATGTGCTAGGGGATGTTTTATGATGATCTATGGTGATATACCATAGACCCAAAGTATCAAAGTTCTTTAAAATAGAGTATTCCAAAAATTATCCAAGAACAAATTTTTGGTCTGACAAGTAAATGTCAGGAGCCATACATTCTTGTTTGTTTATGATTTTTGTTGTTTTAAAGTTGAAATCTATAGCTTGGTATGTGGTCGTTGTTCTGAAAATTAAATCAAGGTTGTTGGATGTCCAGATTATAAGATATAAACGGTCAAAACCCGTTTACCGGGCATGATCGAAGCTTTCTAGGTAACCCAGAAAGTGTAAGATCAGTGTCTGATAGGTTTTGCAACGTCCAGATATGTCAGTTTGTAAGTGATTTGATGTTGTTGTTATATCCATCTTGTAGCCTGTTACGTGTTATTTAAATATATAGCTTTAGATCCTTTAAATAAGCAACTGATCGAACATAGTGGACGGTCAAACTAGGCTTGTCAATCACGATGGAAGTTTCTGGAAGAACCCAGAAACGGTAGAAGCAATGTTTCTGAGCCTTTGATCAAGCTGTAACTTATGATTTTGTTGTTGTTAGACCGATCTGTTGTTTTAGTAATGTTCCCTGACACAAGGACTATAACATTGAACCATTAAAGAACATGAACCATAACTAGAACACCTTAATAATCGAGCATGAAAGTAACCAGTCGAAGTTCTGGGTTTCTGCGGAAACCCTTATGATGTTTGACAGCTAGTTTTGGGGGTTGGATCTTGCTGGTAGATTAAACATGAAATTATTGTTGATACTTGTAGTATTACATAGACACTACAATGTCGAGTTTCAAGCAAGCCTAGAACATGAATGTACAGAGAATTATAGGCAGTCAAACGTGCACCCTTGAAACTGGTCTGACAATGTTCTTGAGGCTCAAGAACACCTAAGACGCCTATAGCGACGATTTTTAATATATTTATTTTTTGATTTTTTGAAAATTATTTAAAAATAGAATTAAATTATAAAAACTACCAAAAAAGGTTTTAAAAATTATTTTAAATTATAAAAAATAATTTTTGATTAATTGAGATATTTTTCATTAATATTTATAATTATTTGAATATTAATGATATTTAATTTATTTAATTAGTATATTAAATAAATTAGAGAAAAATGAATTTAATTATATAAAAATTATTTTAAATAAGAATAAAGTGTTTAAAAATATTTTGAGTTATAAAATGTAACTTTTATTATTTTTAGAAAATTTTCATTAATAATTTAATATTAATGGTATTAGATTTATGTAATTATAAATAAGTTAAAAATGATTTTATTGATTTAAAAATCATTTCAAATGAGAATAAAGTGTTAGAAAATATTTGGAATTATAAAATATAATTTTCAATATTTTTGGAGAATTCTCATTAATAATTTCAGGATTAGAAACCCTAACGCGCTGTTGGAAACCCTAATCGTATGCCGAGAAACCCTAATTTCATATTTGGGATTCCTAAACCCTAATCTTAATTGGCAAGCCTACTGTGTTTATTACACGTTAATATGATTAGGAAAACCTAATTTAATTAGGAAACCCTAATTATAGTTTTGAAATTTTAATTTTCTAATTTAAAAACCCTAATTAGAAAATCCTAGAAAATTAAGTTATAAAACATAAGGGTTACAACTTTAGACTTAAACCCTAAGGGTTGGTTCAATTGTCAAGTATGCCATTAAAATGATAATGCAAATGACAAAAGTACCCTTTTGTATATTTTTATTAGTTAACACGCAATATTTGCCAACACCTTTAGTAGGTAACAAAATATATTGACTTTTTGACATTAAAATATCAGTAAATTAACCTTCAATTGACAGCAAGATCATATCATTCATGCATCTTTGTAATTTATATATATATATATATATATATATATATATAGAGAGAGAGAATGTCTAGTATTTTACTTGTTTTTCTCTCTAATTCTTAATCACTCATTCTCTCAACCAAACCTCCGAATATAGCAAGAATATCAGTCACTAAATCACCTCTAGAAACACCAATATCAGATAAGGAGATCTAAGATCAAGAATTGAACTTGAAGGTATAAACCCTAACTTTCATTTTGATCTTGTATGCTTTATAAAATTTAATGTTTATGTGTTTATCTATGTGCTAGGGGATGTTTTATGATGATTTATGGTGATATACCATAGATCCAAAGCATTAAAGTTCTTTAAAATAGAGTATTTCAAAAACTGTCCAAGAACAAATTTTTGGTCTGACAAGCAAATTTGAGGAGACATAGATTCTTGTTTGTTTACAATTTTTGTTGTTTTAAAGTTGGAATCTATAGCTTGTTATGTGGTCGTTGTTCTGAAAGTCAAATCAAGGTCGTTGGATGTCCAGATTATAAGATAAAAGCAATTGGCTTAGTTGACCGGGCGTGGCCAAAAGCTTACTCGGTAACTCTAGAAAGTGTAAGATCGATTAATCGACGTGTTTTTGCAAAGTCCAAATATGTCGGTTTTGTAAGTGATTTGATGTTGTTGTTATATCCATCTTATAGCCTGTTATGTGTTCTTTAAATATATGGCTTTAGATCCTTTAAATAAGCAACTGATCGAACATAGTGGACGGTCAAACTAGGCTTGTCAATCACGATGGAAGTTTCTGGAAGAACCCAAAAACGGTAGAAGCAATGTTTACGGCGACCTTTGATCAAGTCAGTAACTTATGATTTTGTTGTTGTTAGACCGATCTGTTGTTTTAGTAATGTTCCCTGACACAAGGACTATAACATTGAACCATTAAAGAACATGAACCATAACTAGAACACCTTAATAATCGAGAATGAAAGTCACCAGTCGAAGTTCTGGGTTTCTGGGGAAACCCTTATGATGTTTGACAGTTAGTTTGGGGGGTTAGATCTTGCTGGTAGATTAAGCATGAAATTATTGTTGATACTTGTAGTATTACATAAACACTACAATGTCGAGTTTCAAGCAAGCCTAGAACATGAATGCACAGAGAATTATAGGCAGTCAAACGTGCCCCCTTGAAACTGGTCTGACAGTGTTCTTGAGGCTCAAGAACACCTAAGACGCCTATAGCGACGATTTTTAATATATTTATTTTCTGATTTTCTGAAAATTATTTAAAAATAGAAATAAATTATAAAAATTACCAAAAATGGTTTTAAAAATTATTTAAAATTATGAAAAATAATTTTTGATTAATTGAGATATTTTTCATTAATATTTATAATTATTTGAATATTAATGATATTTAATTTATTTAATTAGTACATTAAATAAATTAGAGAAAAATGATTTTAATTATATAAAAATCATTTTAAATAAGAATAAAGTGTTTGAAAATATTTTGAGTTATAAAATGTAACTTTTATTATTTTTAGAAAATTTTCATTGATAATTTAATATTAATGGTATTAGATTTATGTAATTATAAATAAGTTAAAAATGATTTTATTGATTTAAAAATTATTTTAAATGAGAATAAAGTGTTAGAAAATATTTGGAATTATAAAATATAATTTTCAATATTTTTGGAGAATTCTCATTAATAATTTCAGGACTAGAAACCCTAATGCGCAGTTGGAAACCCTAATCGTTTGTTGAGAAACCCTAATTTCATATTTGGGATTCCTAAACCCTAATCTTAATTGGCAAGCCTACTGTGTTTATTACACGTTAATATGATTAGGAAAACCTAATTTAATTAGGAAACCCTAATTATAGAATTGAAATTTTAATTTTCTAATTTAAAAACCTTAATTAGAAAATCTTAGAAAATTAAGTTATAAAACATAAGTGTTAGAACTTTAGGGTTAAATCCTAAGGGTTGGTTCAATTGACAAGTATGCAATTAAAATGATAATGCAAATGACAAAAGTACCCTTTTGTATATTTTTATTAGTTAACTCGCAATATTTGCCAACACCTTTAGTAGGTAACAAAATATATTGACTTTTTGACATTAAAATATCAAGAAATTAACCTCCAATTGATAAAGAAGATCATATCATTCATGCATCTTTGTAATTTATATATATATATATATATATATATATATATATATATTAGAGAGAGAGAATGTCTAGTATTTTACTTGTTTTTCTCTCTAATTTTTAATCACTCATTCTCTCAACCAAACCTCCTAATATAGCAAGAATATCGGTCCACTAAATCACCTCTAGAAACACCAATATCGATAGGAGATCTAAGATCAAGAATTGAACTTGAAGGTATAAACCCTAACTTTCATTTTGATCTTGTATGCTTTATAAAATTTAATGTTTATGTGTTTATCTATATGCTAGGGGATGTTTTATGATGATTTATGGTGATATACCATAGATCCAAAGCATTAAAGTTCTTTAAAATAGAGTATTTCAAAAATTATCCAAGAACAAATTTTTGGTCCGACAAGCAAATTCGAGAGAACATAGATTCTTGTTTGTTTATGATTTTGTTGTTTTAAAGTTGGAATCTATAGCTTGGTATGTAGTCGTTGTTCTGAAAGTCAAATCAAGGTCGTTGGATGTCCAGATTATAAGATATAAATCAATTGAAACCCGCTGACCGCAGGCGTATTTAAAAGCTTTCTAGGTAACCCAGAAAGTGTAAGATCAGTGTCTGAGAGGTTTTGCAACGTCCAGATATGTCAGTTTGTAAGTGATTTGATGTTGTTGTTATATCCGTCTTGTAGCATGTTATGTGTTCTATAAATATATGGCTTTAGATCCTATAAATAAGCAACTGATCGAACATAGTGGACGGTCAAACTAGGCTTGTCAATCACGATGGAAGTTTCTGGAAGAACCCAAAAATGGTAGAAGTAATGTTTCTGACAGCCTTTGATCAAGCTGTAACTTATGATTTTGTTGTTGTTAGACCGATCTTTTGTTTAGTAATGTTCCCTGACACAAGGACTATAACATTGAACCATTAAAGAACATGAACCATAACTAGAACAACTTAATAATCGAGCATGAAAGTAACCAGTCGAAGTTCTGGGTTTCTGGGGAAACCCTTATGATGTTTGACAGCTAGTTTGGGGGGTTGGATCTTGCTGGTAGATTAAGCATGAAATTATTGTTGATACTTGTAGTATTACATAAACACTACAATGTCGAGTTTCAAGCAAGCTTCTGTAATACGAATGCACAGAGAATTATAGCGATCCAAACGTGCCCCTCGAATCGATGCATGGTTGTTCTTGAGGCTCAAGAACACCTAAGACGCTTATAGCGACGATTTTTAATATATTTATTTTCTGATTTTTTGAAAATTATTTAAAAATAGAAATAAATTATAAAAATTACCAAAAATGGTTTTAAAAATTATTTAAAATTATGAAAAATTATTTTGATTAATTGAGATATTTTTCATTAATATTTATAATTATTTGAATATTAATGATATTTAATTTATTTAATTATATTAAATAAATTATAGAAAAATGATTTTAATTATATAAAAATCATTTTAAATAAAAATAAAGTGTTTGAAAATATTTTGAGTTATAAAATGTAACTTTTATTATTTTTAGAAAATTTTCATTAATAATTTAATATTAATGGTATTAGATTTATGTAATTATAAATAAGTTAAAAATGATTTTATTGATTTAAAAATCATTTTAAATGAGAATAAAGCGTTAGAAAATATTTGGAATTATAAAATATAATTTTCAATATTTTTAGAGAATTCTCATTAATAATTTCAGGATTTGAAACCCTAACGCGCAGTTGGAAACCCTAATCGTATGCCGAAAAACCCTAATTTCATATTTGGGATTCCTAAACCCTAATCTTAATTGGCAAGCCTACTGTGTTTATTACACGTTAATATGATTAGGAAAACCTAATTTAATTAGGAAACCCTAATTATAGTTTTGAAATTTTAATTTTCTAATTTAAAAACCCTAATTAGAAAATCCTAGAATATTAAGTTATAAAACATAAGGGTTAGAACTTTAGACTTAAACCCTAAGGGTTGGTTCAATTGTCAAGTATGCCATTAAAATGATAATGCAAATGACAAAAGTACCCTTTTGTATATTTTTATTAGTTAACTCGCAATATTTGCCAACACCTTTAGTAGGTAACAAAATATATTGACTTTGTGACATTAAAATATCAGTAAATTAACCTCCAATTGACAACAAGATCAGATCATTCATGCATCTTTGTAATATATATATATATATATATATATATATATATATTAGAGAAAGAGAGAATGTCTAGTATTTTAATTGTTTTTCTCCCAACGAAACCTCCGAATATAGCAAGAATATCAGTCACTAAATCACCTCTAGAAACACCAATATCAGATAAGGAGATCTAAGATCAAGAATTGAACTTGAAGGTATAAACCCTAAGTTTCATTTTGATCTTGTATGCTTTATAAAATTAAATGTTTATGTGTTTATCTATGTGCTAGGGGATGTTTTATGATGATCTATGGTGTTATACCATAGATTCAAAGCATTAAAGTTCTTTAAAATAGAGTATTTCAAAAACTGTCCAAGAACAAATTTTTGGTCTGACAAGCAAATGTCAGGAACCATAGATTCTTGTTTGTTTATGATTTTTGTTGTTTTAAAGTTGGAATCTATAGCTTGGTATGTGGTCGTTGTTCTGAAAGTCAAATCTAGGTCGTTGCATGTCCAGATTATAAGATATAAGCAATTGAAAACCCGCTGAATGAAATGAAAGCAAGCTTTTTTCGGTAACCTAGAAAGTGTAAGATCAGTGTCTGACAAGTGTTGCAAAGTCCAAATATGTCAGTTTGTAAGTGATTTGATGTTGTTGTTATATCCATCTTGTAGCTTTGTTATGTGTTCTATATATATATATATATATATATATATATATATATATATATATATATATATATATATATATATATATATATTAGAGAGAGAATGTCTAGTATTTTACTTGTTTTCTCTCTAATTCTTAATCACTCATTCTCTCAACCAAACCTCCGAATATAGCAAGAATATCAGTCACTAAATCACCTCTAGAAACACCAATATCAGATAAGGTGATCTAAGATCATGAATTGAACTTGAAGGTATAAACCCTAAGTTTCTATTTGATCTTGTATGCTTTATAAAATTTAGTGTTTATGTGTTTATCTATGTGCTAGGGGATGTTTTATGATGAACTATGGTGATATACCATAGACCCAAAGCATCAAAGTTCTTTAAAATAGAGTATTTCAAAAATTGTCCAAGAACAAATTTTTGGTCTGACAAGCAAATGTCAGGAGCCATAGATTCTTGTTTGTTTATGATTTTTGTTGTTTTAAAGTTGGAATTTATAGCTTGGTATGTAGTCGTTGTTCTGAAAGTCAAATCAAGGTCGTTGGATGTCTAGATTATAAGATATAAGCAATTGGCTTAGATTGGCCGGTATGAATCAAGCTTTTCTAGGTAACCCGAAAAGTGTAAGATCGATGTCCGATGTGTTTTACAACGTCCGGATATATGATTTATAAGTGATTCGATGTTGTTGTTATACCCGTCTTGTAGCATGTTATGTGTTCTATAAATATATGGCTTTAGATCCTTTAAATAAGCAACTGATCGAACATAGTGGACGGTCAAACTAGGCTTGTCAATCACGATGGAAGTTTCTAGAAGAACCCAAAAACGGTAGAAGTAATGTTTATGACAGCCTTTGATCAAGCTGTAACTTATGATTTTGTTGTTGTTAGACCGATCTGTTGTTTTAGTAATGTTCCCTGACACAAGAACTGTAACATTGAACCATTAAAGAACATGAACCATAACTAGAACACCTTAATAATCGAGCATGAAAGTAACCAGTCGAAGTTCTGGGCTTCTGGGGAAACCCTTATGATGTTTGACAGCTAGTTTGGGGTGTTGGATCTTGCTGGTAGATTAAACATGAAATTATTTTTGATACTTGTAGTATTACATAAACACTCTGAATGTCGAAGTTTCAAGCAAGCTAAAAAACATGAATGTACAGAGAATTATAGCGATCAAACGTAAGCCCTTGAATCTGAATACTGACAAAGGTGTTCTTGAGGCTCAAGAACACCTAAGAGCGCTATAATGACGATTTTTAACATATTTATTTTCCCGATTTTCCTAAAAATTATTTAAAAATAGTAATAAATTATAAAAATTACCAAAAATGGTTTTAAAAATTATTTAAAATTATGAAAAATAATTTTGATTAATTGAGATATTTTTCATTAATATTTATAATTATTTGAATATTAATGATATTTAATTTATTTAATTAGTATATTAAATAAATTTGAGAAAAATGATTTTAATTATATAAAATCATTTTAAATAAAAATAAAGTGTTTGAAAATATTTTGAGTTATAAATGTAACTTTTATTATTTTAGAAAATTTTCATTAATAATTTAATATTAATGGTATTAGATTTATGTAAATATAAATAAGTTAAAAATGATTTTATTGATTTAAAATCATTTTAAATGAGAATAAAGTGTTAGAAAATATTTGGAATTATAAAATATAATTTTCAATATTTTGGAGAATTTCTCATTAATAATTTCGTGATTAGAAACCCTAACGCTATGATTGGAAACCCTAATCGTATCTTGAAAACCCTAATTTCATATTTGGGATTCCTAAACCCTAATCTTAATTGGCAAGCCTACTGTGTTTATTACACGTTAATATGATTAGGAAAACCTAATATAATTAGGAAACCCTAATTATAGTTTTAAAATTTTAATTTTCTAATTTAAAAACCCTAATTAGAAAATCCTTGAAAATTAAGTTATAAAACATAAGGGTTAGAACTTTGGGGTTAAATCCTAAGGGTTGGTTCGATTGTCAAGTATGCAATTAAAATGATAATTCAAATGACAAAAGTACCCTTTTGTATATTTTTATTAGTTAACTTTCATGATATTTGCCAACACCTTTAGTAGGTAACCAAATATATTGACTTTGTGACATTAAAATATCGATGAATTAACCTCCAATCGATTGTGACAAAGATCGAGATTATTCATGATCTTTGTAATTTATATATATATATATATATATATATATTAGAGAGAGAGAGAATGTCTAGTATTTTACTTGTTTTTCTCTAATTCTCAATCACTCATTCTCTCAACCAAACCTCCTAATATATAAAGAATATCACCACTAAATCACCTCTAGAAACACCAATATCGAGATAAGGAGATCTAAGATCAAGAATTGAACTTGAATGTATAAACCCTAAGTTTCATTTTGATCTTGTATGCTTTATAAAATTTAATGTTTATGTGTTTATCTATGTGCTAGGGGATGTTTTATGATGATCTATGGTGATATAACATAGATCCAAAGCATCAAAGTTCTTTCGAATAGAGTATTTCAAAAGCGTCCCAAGAACAAATTTTTGATCCGACAAGCAAATGTCGTGAACCATAGATCTTTGTTTGTTTATGATTTTTGTTGTTTTAAAGTTGGAATCTATAGCTCGGTATGTGGTCGTTGTTCGAAAGTCAAATCAAGGTCGTTTGCATGTCCGGATTATAAGATATAAGCAATTGGCCAAAATTGGCCGACCGAATCGAATCAAGCTTTTACGGGTAACCTAGAAAGTGTAAGATCAGTGTCTGACAAGTGTTGCAAAGTCCAAATATGTCAGTTTGTAAGTGATTTGATGTTGTTGTTATATCCATCTTGTAACATGTTATGTGTTCTATATATATATATATATATATATATATATATATATATATATAGAGAGAGAGAGAGAATGTCTAGTATTTTACTTGTTTTTCTCTCTAATTCTTAATCACTCATTCTCTCAACCAAACCTCCGAATATAGCAAGAATATCAGTCACTAAATCACCTCTAGAAACACCAATATCAGATAAGGTGATCTAAGATCAAGAATTGAACTTGAAGGTATAAACCCTAAGTTTCATTTTGATCTTGTATGCTTTATAAAATTTAGTGTTTATGTGTTTATCTATGTGCTAGGGGATGTTTTATGATGATCTATGGTGATATATCATAGATCTAAAGTATCAAAGTTCTTTAAAATAGAGTATTCCAAAAATTATCCAAGAACAAATTTTTGGTCTGACAAGTAAATGTCAGGAGCCATACATTCTTGTTTGTTTATGATTTTTGTTGTTTTAAAGTTGAAATCTATAGCTTGGTATGTGGTCGTTGTTCTGAAAATTAAATCAAGGTCGTTGGATGTCCAGATTATAAGATATAAATGGTCAAAACCTGCCATCGCATTTATCGAAGCTTTCTAGGTAACCCAGAAAGTGTAAGATCAGTGTCTGATAGGTTTTGCAACGTCCAGATATGTCAGTTTGTAAGTGATTTGATGTTGTTGTTATATCCATCTTATAGCACATTACGTGTTATTTAAATATACGGCTTTAGATCCTTTAAATAAGCAATCGATCGAACATAGTGGGACTGATCCAAACTAGGCTTGTCAATCACGATGGAAGTTTTCGGAAGAACCCGTAAAGCGGTAGAAGCAATGTTTACGAGCCTTTGATCAAGTCGTAACTTATGATTTTGTTGTTGTTAGACCGATCTCATTGTTTTAGTAATGTTCCCACGACACGAGGACTATAACATTGAACCATTAAAGAACATGAACCATAACTAGAACACCTTAATAATCGAGCATGAAAGTAACTGGGCCGAAGTTACGGGTTTCGCTGCGGAAACCACTTATGATGTTTGATGACTAGTTTTGGGGTTGGATCTTCTTTGGTAGATTAAACATGAAATTATTGTTGATACTTGTAGTATTACATAAACACTACAATGTCGAAGTTTCAAGCAAGCCTGAAACGTGAATGTACGAGAGAATTATAAGCGTACAAACGTGCACCCTTGAATCGGTGCGACAGTTGTTCTTGAGGCTCAAGAACACCTAAGACGCCTATAGCGACGATTTTTAATATATTTATTTTTTGGTTTTTGAAAATTATTTAAAAATAGAAATAAATTATAAAAACTACCAAAAAAGGTTATAAAAATTATTTTAAATTATAAAAATAATTTTTGATTAATTGAGATATTTTTCATTAATATTTATAATTATTTGAATATTAATGATATTTAATTTATTTAATTAGTATATTAAATAAATTAGAGAAAAATGAATTTAATTATATAAAAATTATTTTAAATAAGAATAAAGCATGTTTAAAAATATTTTGAGTTATAAAATGTAACTTTAAATATTTTTAGAAAATTTTCATTAATAAATTAATATTAATGATATATGATTTATGTAATTATAAATAAGTTAAAAATGATTTTATTGATTTAAAAATCATTTTAAATGAGAATAAAGTGTTAGAAAATATTTGGAATTATAAAATATAATTTTCAATATTTTTGGAGAATTCTCATTAATAATTTAATATTAATGATTTTAGATTTATTTAAATATTATATTAAATAAATGATTGAAAATGATTTTATTATTTTAAAAATCATTTAAAAATGAGAAATAATGATTTAAAAATATTTTAAGTTATAATTAATAACTTTTAATATTTTGATGATAATTTTATTAATATTTAAATATTAATGGTGTTGGTTTAAAATGATTTTAATTAATTTAAAAATCATTTAAGTAGAATATCGCGATTTAAAAATATTTCGTGTTATTATAAATAACTTTAATATTTTGACAAGTATGTCATTAATGTTTTAATATTATTAAATATTAATGATGATGGATTTATTTTATATTTAAATCATTTAAAATGATTTCGATGTGTTTAAAAATTATTATAAAATATAATAATTGTTTGAAAATTGTTAAAAGCTTTCAAAAATATTATTAATTATATTTGACTTATCTAAAATAATATTGAAGCTTAGAGATCGAGTTTAGTTGACAATTTAAGTGTTAATTGTCGAATAGGGTGACAAGACAATCGAGAATAAATCAAGTTCAACTAGATCGAACTAGTTAGACTTTATAAGTGTTTATATAGGTTATAAACAACGATGTGGCTATGTGGTAATGTTCCTAGGAGAAGTATTGATTGTAAATTATAGTGATGCGTGTTGTGAATTATTGTGCTAATTATGAGACCGATATTATGATTATAGGCAAGTTTCATAACTCAACCTTGAGTTAATATTGTTCAATTGTTATGTTGTTAATTATTGTTTATTAGACCCGTCCAATATTTTATTGTTGATTATTCGCAGTTAGTGCATGCTTATTAATTCAAATTGAATTATTGATTCTAAGAATATACTTGCGAATATAATCAAGTATTGGATATTCATATCCGTAGAAGCTATTATTAATTTCAAATAGTACAGTTAAATTATGTCTATTATTTAATCGTATTGAAACATGTCTTAGCTAATTGTTTTGGCTAGATGACATCTGTTAGAACTTGATAGGTTCGAGAAGATAAGAGAATAGAATTCAATTATTATTGATAGATCAATGCTAGTTGTTTCGGCTAGATCAAAAAAGAAAACTTGATAGGTTTGAGAAGAGAAGAGAAGAGAAGAGAAGTCATTGTATTTCATTGTTAAATCAAATTATGATTCAAAGACTGAGAAGAACAACCTTTTATTATAAAAGGGGTAGAATTTTTTGTGACGCCCCTAAAATAGGTATACATAACCTATTCTGAGTCGCCAAATACATGGTACAGAATACAAATACAATTTTAAATATACAACATAAGTCGTGAGTTTTAATACAAATATTGTCTTCTGAGCGGTGATTCAAACTCAAAATAAGTCCTTAATACATTTATTAACACACTATTTCATAGAATAGTGAGGACTACTAATACTATCATCCGATTCCGTCCACTCTCGGTTTCCCAACTAGTCCACTCATACGTTCTCATTTCACGAAGAGAACAATGAAAGTAAAAGGTGAGCTCAACTAGCCTAGTAAGAAATATTATGACTAAGATAATGCGTAATAAATTATCGTTATCCTTCAACAATGTTAAACTAATACAATATAACAAACATCAAGTTTAACTACAACGGAATAAGCAATCCATTAAAAGAGTCATGTGGAGAATAAAATCCACTATCTTACATGATTTAAAAGTTTTTCATCACTTTTATTGTTGAGACTCAACTTAATAAATAAACCACATCATCCACCTTTTACCGCCAAGAGGATATTCATTAGTATCACAACCACAAATTATCCATGCACTACGAGCGAGGATATTCGTGTATTCATCGATGGTCGTGATCATGCCATAAAATAATTCATCTTTGCACCTTTGGTGGCGAGAATCTATAGCCATAATCATACCCAAAATCTGTCCATCAATGCACTACGGGCGATGAGTACTTTTTTCACATCATTTGTAACATTACGATTATAATTATATCGAATAATCCTCGTCATAATCATACCAAGTCCATCATGCATGTAAGCCAAAGATGACTTTCATCACAATATAAGTATGAGGATGATGACAATGACATAATAATTCAATAAAATAAGTTCAATAATAAATTTTAAAGATTTATAAGTTAATTTATCTTGAAATCAATTACGTCCAAATTGTCAACATGAATCTTTGCTTTATGGAGTAAAATTCAAGAATGCTCGGAAAAATATTTCCATGAAAAGATTTCGATGAAGCTTGAAATATCAAAGATATTCCACTAATTTCATGGAGTATAAAAGCCAAAACTTTAACCAACTGAGTATAATAAAGAATGGAATAACAAAAGAAATCATCGAGAATGCGATAGGCAATACGCAGACGGAGTTATTCAGCGTAATAATAAATAACGAAACCCGGTCATGCGTAAATGCACAGACAGGATATTCCAACAGAATAATAAATAATGGAACCAGGTCATGCATAAACGCATAGAAAAGATATTCCAACAGAATAATAAATAATGGAACTAGGTCATGCGTAAACGCACAAACAGGATGTTCAAACAGAATAATAAAGAATGGAATAACAGAAGAATTTCACCATTTATGCGGTACTTTGCATAGACAGGTTATTCCAACATAATAATAAAGAATGGAATAACAGAAGAATTTCACCAAGTATAGGGTTGTCCGCGTATACAGGTTATTCCAACAAAATAATAAAGAATGGAATAACAGAAGTTCTCTTCATGAATACAAAAGAAATAATATCCCTTACGAGTACAACAAATAATATCCCTTATCTTAGAAGAAACTGGATATAGGAGTAGTGAAGTAGTAGAATACTTTTTCTTCTCTCTCTATAGTTTCTCTCTCTAGTTTCGATGAATTTGTAAGAAATAATGAAGGAATGAGCTTCTATTTATAGGAGAATGGGTGAATAAGTAACTAATTCATGAACGGTCCAGATTGATTTACTTTTAAGCAGACGGTCCATATTAATTTACTATGCATTATTAATAAAATATTCTAATAAAATAAAATCTTTTAAATAAAATATAATATATTCTATTTATAATCTAATAAAATGAATAACTTTATAAAAAAGTATTACATTTTTATATAAAGAGATTTTACTATGCACAACACACTACGCATACGATAATGCATAATAGAATATTATATATTCTATTTATAGTCTAATAAAAGCGAATAACTTTATAAAGTATTACATTTTATATAAAAAAGTTTTATGTTTTATAACATTTATAATAATAATAAAACAAAACTTATCACCTTTATTATAATTCACAATATTAATCGACCAGGTTGTTCCCAAGAAATAGGGGGCTTTCCAATAAGGATTTCTCCCTATTGGCGCGCAATTAGGTGACCAAACCTCTCATTAGCAGAATTTCTAAAAATTGTTAATATTGCAAATAATAATATTAATAACTTTGTTATCTCAATTATTGATTTAATAATATATAAAATATCGACAATAAGCTGAATTAAATAACATGAGATCTTATCTGGCAACAATTCTTTGTAGAAATAATTGAACAAAACTTAGTGACTTCTCACGTAAGCATCGATAATCACTACCATGTGCTTTATGCAACCATAGCAGATTACTATACTTTTACTATCGAGTTTGTTCAGCGGTTTTAGCGGTAAAACTTCCATGGTTATTTTCATAAAAATATTTTTGTCATTTTCTCAATCAAATGATAATTTAGATTTGTGGGGTCCACCATGATTGTCTTAGTCGTATGGATAATCCTATAAAAAGAATATTATATAACAACTTGCATACTTTTTAAAATTTCTAAATATTACCCACAACTATAACATTATATCAAATCCACACCATAATATTAAAAAAATATTTCGAGAAATTTAAATCTTTATTCATAAAATTTAGGGTCTCAAATTTTTTAGTCGTATATTAAAGCCATTCTTGGCGCGATTCAAAATATTATGCATAATACAAGGTATAATAAAAGTGATCACTTTATATACTTGCAAAGGGTATGATTTAATCTTTATGGTTATCTCGATACACTGGGTATATCAAAGTCGAATCTTTGATAGTTACTCGAGAAGAGAAGTTCAAGATCGATGGATCGCTTCGGCATAAATCTAGAAAACATTCCACTTTGCTATTTAAGTAGAATTAATTCTTGATTATTCATTTGAATATCGTGAAAACCTTGAAAGCGTTGTACTATTTCATTATCGATTATTATTTAAGTAGAATGCGAGAAGACACATTATTTATTCCTATATATTTATCGTATGTCTTAAATTACAGGGCAAACTTGTTGCTCACCCTTTGCTTAATAAAACATTTCAACTAGGGGACGAAGTGGCGAGAAGGTGTTGTGAAGAAGAATAATGGAAAAGGCATCGTGATAAATTAGTTATGATTAGTATATTTATTATGTTGTTTGTAAACCCTTTTGTATATCTAAGGGGTATGTTTGTAATGTTACGGTTAGCGGACACAGGACTAATGTATTAACAACATATGTTAATGTGATATGTATTACTATTTACGTATGAATGGGTAGTTAGATGGTATTATATTGTGGATTGTGAACACAAAACTTCGAAGGTCGAGTAACTTGGGATTTGGGGGTGTCACGAGGAGGTTAGTATCAAAAGTATGAGTTATAAACCTTAAGTAGGGTGGGGAAACCACGAAATTCGAGATAAGGCACACTTAGAAGGGGGTTGAATAAGTGTGAATCTGAGACTATGACCAATTTAAAATTTTAAACCAAACTATTGAATATAGCCTACTATATTGATGAATGCGACTTGCGAGAATAAATATAGTCTCTACCGAATTAAATTTTCGTTTAAGAAAATAACTTGGTGATTTTATAAGTTAAAAATTCTCACGATGAAACAAATTTTTAAATTCAGTTTATTAAGCAAATCAATTATCTTGAGTGATATTAAGTTAAAGCAAGTAATAAAAATAACACCAAGATTTTTTACGTGGTTCAGCTATTACCCTCTATAATAATAGCCTAGTCCACGTCCAATACCAACTAGTATTGGAGACTCACTTTTATTTCTTTAAAAGACTCTTGTTATAGATCAGATTCTAAAAAATTGAATTACAATAATTCACTTGAGCACTCTTGCTCCTTATGCGAAGAATGCACTCTTAAGCACCTATGCTTCCTTGAACTTTGCTTTGTAAACAAACCTTAATCCACACGGATTAAATTCCTTTAGACAACACTTAGTCTAAAAGAAATTAAGATTACAATAATAGAGGTCTAATAATCAAAACAAATAAACAATTTAACAATGCAATGCTCAACTAATGAATTAAATGATCAAGTAGAAAAAGTAAAAGATATCACCAATATTATGCCTACAAAAATTGCGATTATTAATTTGAGTATAAAAGCACAATGAATGGAAATATTGCACGAAAAATAATGAAATAGCTTCTCAAGTATATGAGTGCAATAATTGATTCAAGTGATGTAAGTGTTGTATATTATCAACGATTTTAGTTCCTTTATAGCCTAGAAAATATATTACTGGTTGCTTTATAAATGTTTAGGTTGTGAATAAAGATGCAATGTTCCAAAGATATTACATTGAAAACAAAACATAACAAATCCAATAACCTTTGGATAGATGTTGGACTCTATCAAAATTACTCTAGAAAGACACCAAGTCAAATTGGACTAGACTTTTCAATACCTGTAGCAATTATGAATCTTAAAAGCTGCCGCCACTAATATAACAAATGTTTAAGAGATATTACTGCCTTTCAAAAGATAATAGAGTGTTAACTTTGTAAATATAAGTGTAACATCACCTGACTCTCAAAGATAATCATTATCTTATATTTCCAAGACTTAGGCATTTAATCCAACCAATGATAATGATCACATCTTTACCGCCACAAGCTTTTGTGTTTCTAACAAATTACCTATGTTATAGAATCAAAACTCTCTTATAACTCATGCAATATAATTTAATTAATCCGAACAATATTCTTACGCATGCATGCTAACAAAAAAAAAATTCTCAGTTCTCTTAATATCAGATAACGATGAATAACATATTTTAGGCATGCAAAAATATTAATTCACAATTTAATGCACACATAAAATATCCTAGAAGCCTTGTATTGAAAAATTAAATATTTAGCGAATGACCTTACATATTTTTCTTAAGACTCAAATCGACTTCATTCTTCTTGAATAATCCATCAAATAATTCTTGAAACAATTTTCTGAAATTTACAATAAAGAATTTAGTACCAATGAACAAGTCATCATCAAAACATTTGGTTATTAGAACGTGATATAATCAATATTCTCCCCCTTTTTGATGATGACAACATAAATGAAAACTCCCCCTAAATTCATGCATATAACTTATTTCAGGAAAAAATTCGTCCGACCTGCATATGTTAGTATCATACCAAATAATAATGTAATTCAACATATATCATAATATTAAACAAAACAATCAGTCTTAACATGCAGGCAGTCATGCCTATCTATAACCAAATAAAACCATAGTCTTTAAAATAGATGATTAAAACGATTAACTGAACGAACGAACTTTGAAACTAATTCTCCCCCTTTGTCATCAGCCAAAAAGGATAGAAAATAGGATCAAATTCAATCAATGTCTTCAAGATTAGCCCTCTGTTCATTACTCAAAGGGGTTGTTAAGTAAGGACAATGGCGAATGCGATGAAGACGTTATTTTAAAGAGTAATCAGCTGCAAATCAAGGAGGTCGAGGTATAAAAGTTATAAGAGGAAGTGCCATATCAAGAAAATCACCCTTGTATTCTGCCATCCAATTGCACATTGGCCATTCCGAAATTGGAGAATACATTGTCTGATAATGTAACCTCTGTCTCACATCATTGAATCTTGTTGCCATGAAATCTGCAAGCTCCCTGAGTTGATAGCTAATAAACTTAACCTCTTGACTCAACCGACGGCGGTGTTCTATTGAATTTTCTTTGAAGTGCTTCACCTTGGCCAATGTTTGTATTTCAAAACTTGCCTAAAGATCAATGAATTCATCTTCAACGATAATACATTTTATTAATTTCCTGAGCATCCATCGGTAGTTTTCCTTTCTCAAGAATCACAAGTTAGATTTACGATGTCGACCAAATCGATTTTCTTAGAATTTTAATTTTGCAGAATCTCATTTAGAACATTCATAATGTCAGGCCCATGATAATTTGGCAGAGAGGATGAAGATGAGTCATGAGTAGGATTGATAGGAGGAGGATTAGGGAGAAGACGAACAAACTCTCCGGCAAGAAACGTAATATGAGATTTTGTCAAATTAGCAGTATTTATAAGCTCATTACTTGTGACAGAGATTTCATCATCAAAAGATATTTTGAAATGTTGGAAGAGTTTTGTCAAAAACTTGCTATAAGGAAGACACTTTTTGGTTTGACGAATACAACTTAACATATGAGACAACATCATTTGAGAAAGATTGAAAGATTGTCCCTTAAGAATCATAGCCACAACCACTAAATCTTGATAGTTAAAATCTGCTCCACCACCAAGTCGTGGAAACAAATTATACCTAACCAACTTATGTAACACACAGGTAGTAGGACACACATTCACAGTTTTTGGAAGAAATAGAGTTGTAAGAGAATAATCATTTATAACAATATGAAGTTGTTCCATTGGAGGAAAAGGGATATTTGTAGCACCTTTAAGGGTAAAAGGACAAGGTCCAGCAGAAGATATACCAAGAATGCTACCAAAATCAATACTATTAAAAAATAATGACTTTCCCTGAACATATGTTGTAAAGCAATCCCCATTGCATTCAAGATTAGTGTAAAACTGTTGAACTAATCTAGGATAAGCAATAGTCGGAGGGAAGCAACATAGAGGATATTTCATGAAGTAGTGAAGAGTTTTTTCGAATAGAGTTTTTGAAATAAAATAGATCTAGATATTTTCATAAACAAATTGCTTTGTAGCAATTGAATTTTTAAACGAGTTTCAAAACTATACCCTTTGAAGAAATTTTTTGAATATCAAGGAAGATGAAAATGGATTTACCAGATTTGAAGGAGACTCGGTACGTGAAGAGATATGTTCTTCATACACCGGTACGCTTAACTTGTCTCGTTGAGATGGTTTTACTTGAAGCCTTTAAGAAAGAAAAAAAATGGAATCCGAGTCGTCGGATAATATTGTGGCAATAGACAACACATGCACAGAAGATTTCTTTTGCATTAAGCTTAGATTTCATTTTTGTTCCAGTAACGTTCTTCAATGAAGATCCTTCGTTGTTTGATTTACCAGACGATCGCTTACTAGCCCTGGTTTTCATGGTGTTAAAGATTTGTGAAAATGAAAAGAAGGGTTTTTTTATAATTGATGGAGGTGTAAAATGCGATTTAAGAAGAAGAAGGCTAAAGATGAAATGAAAGTTAATTAAAAGTACATCACTTAGAAAGACGTCGCGTCTTTTCAATTTTGAAAGTCTATTCGATTGTTGTTCCGTGTGTTTCTAGATAAAAATCTTTCGTTTCCCAATTAAATGATATTTGTGATAGACATTTATCATAAATAGAAACGTTTATAGTTTAAACGAGATAAGGAATGTGAAACAAATATATTTTATCAAAATCATACGAGAAAATAAATGATACATATATGCATAAAATATAAGTTGCATGTCATAAAATTTTAAGTCACGTAAATCACAATTATAGCATGCATTTCAAGTTCTCTCCTTAGCATACAAAATCTTTCCTCACTCGAGGTTTAGTAAACATATTAGCTAATTTGATTTTCTATAGGAATAAAAACTAATTTAGCTAACCCTTTTGAAACATTATCCCTTAAAAAATGATGCCTTACCTCTATATGTTTTCATCATGAATGCAAAATAGGATTCTTTGACATGTCAATAGCACTAGAATTATCGTAATATATAGGCACATTATTGCATATTATATCAAAATCACATAGAGTTTGTTTCATCCATAATATTTGAGAGAAAAAACTCCTTGCAGCTAAATATTCACTCTCGGTGGTTGATAAAGCAACTAAAGTTTGCTTTTTACTATGCCATGAAACAAAACTTTGTCCCAAAAATGTACAAGCACCACTTGTACTTTTTTCTATCAATTTGAAATTATGTATAGTCGACATCCCGAATAACCCATTAGTTCAAAGTGATTACTTATTGGATAAAATAACCCTAAATTTATAGTACCACTTAAATATTTAAAATTCTTTTAACTTAACTTGTAAGTTCATTCTTTGGGTTTTGCTTGAAATCGAGCACAAAAGATATACACTATACATTATATCGAGTCTAGATGCGATTAAATATAATAAAGAACCAATCATACCTCAATATTTGGTTAAATCTACATCTATACCTTTATCATCGATGTGAGCTTTATCGATGTACTCATTGGTGTATCCTTTGGGTTGGTTCTTCCAAACCAAATCTTTTGAGTAGCTCTTTTATGTACTTGGTTTGATTAATATAGATCCTTCCTTTGTTTGCTTGATTTGAAGTCCCAAAAAAGTAATTTAGCTCTCCCATTAAGATCATATCAAATTTCTTATGCATACACTTTGAAAATCACTCTCAAAAGAAAATCATTAGTAGCACCAAATATTATATCATCTACATATATTTGAACAATGATTATTTTTGTTTTTCATGTTTAATAAATAATGTAGAATCTATTTTTCCTCTAGTAAAACCACTTGAAATAAGATACTTACTCAACCTCTTGTATCGAAGCCCTTGGAGCTTGTTTAAGACCATAGAGAGCTATCTTTAGCTTAAAACATGATTTGAATATTTCTCATATTTAGAATCTAGGAGGCTGTTTGACATAGACTTCTTCATTGATGTATCCATTAAGAAATGCACTCTTTACATCCATTTGATAAAGCTTTAATTTCTTGTAACAAGCAAATGCTAACAAGATTCGAATAGACTCTAGTCTTGCAACTGGAGCATAGGTTTCTTCGTAGTCGATCCCTTCTTGTTGATTGTAACCTTGAGCCACTAGTCTTGCTTTGTTTCGAGTGATTTTCCCATAATCATCAAGCTTGTTTTTAAACACCCATTTTGTTCCAATGACAGAAACATCTTTAGGAGGAGGCATTATTTCCCAAACTTGACATCGTTCAAATTGTTGAAGTTCCCCTTGCATTGCCATTAGCCAATTTTCATCAAGTATAGCTTCCTTAGCATTCTTTGGCTCAACTTGTGACAAGAATGCAGAGAACGCATATTGATTTTGTAGGCTTCTCCGTGTGGTAACTCCTTTGTTTACATCTCCGATGATATTTTCCGGTGGATGATCCTTAAGATACTTTGTTGTCTTTGGCATTTGAACATCGTGTATTACCTCTTCTTGTTGAGGAAAATTTTCTTCAAAATTTTGTGTTGCTTCTTTTTTATTTTCATGTGTACTATTCAATTTAGCTTATTGAATTTGTCCATTCGATTTCTTTGTTGGTTTTCTTCGATTCTTTGGTTGTGAAAATCTCCAAATTTCCTGCATCCTCTTCTCTTTCTTTTGGAAGATCAATGTTAGTCTCATTAAAATTTATATGAATAGATTCTTCAACACACGACTTGTAAATATAAAATACACGATATACCTTCTTTGTTATGTGAATAACCAATGAAAATCCCGTCGTAGGAATTAGCATCAAATTTTCCCAAGTTATCACTAGTTTTTAGTATATAACATTTAGACCCAAATACTTTAAAATAACTTATATTAGCAATTTTGTTATTCAAAAACTCATAAGGAGTTTTCAAAATAATAGAGACGAATAAGAACTTCTGTTTAACACATAACACGAAGTATTAACAGCTTTGGCCCAAAATTTCTTTGGAAGTTTGCTTTCTTGTAAAAGTGTTCTAGCTGTTTCTTGAAGTGTTTTATTCTTTCTTTCCACTACTCCATTTTGCTGAGGAGTTCTAGGAGCTAAAAACTCATGACTTATACCTTTTTGATCACAAAATATAATAAAGTCCTTTTGAAATTCGGTACCATGATCACTTCGAATTTTTATAAGTTTGAGACTCTACTTAGTCTCTAAATTTCTTATCAATTTCTCAAACTCTTTAAATACTTCATCTTTGGTTCTTAAAAATAATACCCATGTATATCTAGAAAAATCATCAAATATTAAAAATGCATAAAACTTACCATTAATATTAGCATGCCTTTCTGGGCAAAATAAATCAAGATGAAGTAATTGTAAAGGAGAGGAGGTTGATACCATATTCTTTGCGCTGAATGATGTTCTTACTTGTTTTCCAAGTTGGCAAGGAACATATACTCTTTTCTTTTCGAACTTTATCTTTAGCAATCCTTTGTGAGGTTTTTAGAGGACAATTTCTTGATTAAATCCATGTGAACATGTCCCATCCTTTTATGCCATAGGTTAGCCTCATCTTGTATCGAGGCATGATATAATTCTTCATTCACATTTGCTTATATTTCCTTCCCTTTGTGCAACTAGAACGATTATTGTTAGTACCATGAGAAATTGTACATTTATCTTTTTCAAAACTAACTTGGTGTCCATTATCCATTAATGATTAACACTTATAAGATTAAATTTAAGTCCGCTAACAAGATGAAAATTATCAATATTAACCTTACCATTACTCGATTTTACCTTTTCCAACAATCTCACGAGTTCAATTATCTCCAAATGTGATCGTTCCATTTTTCTTCTTGATTTTTAGTTCCACGAACTTTAATTTGTCACCAGTCATGTGTGAGAGCATCCGCTATCAAGAATCCATTTTGAGATGGAACCCTTGCCTTGAGACATACACACAAGAAAAATAATTCATCCTTTTGGTACCCACATCTTTTGGGTCCATTTATTGTTAGTTAGCGTAAATCTCCTTCTTAATCCACACCTTTTTAACCTTCTTTTTAAAACAATTAATATCCAACTGACCTTTAATACCACAATTTTTGCATGTTGTGTAAAGAGAATAATAATTTAATTTAAATCTTGATTTTGATTTTAACATTTTCATATTACCCTTTTTATGCATAGGATCATAACAAATTCCTTGTCTTTCAAAACTAGGTCTTTGTTTGCGTAATATGACATTTAAATTTTCTTCACCTTGAGCGAATTTAGCAAGAGATGACCTTAGTGAATCTATTTCTTTTTGAAGTTCGTAATTAGGAAAGGTTTTAACAGGTTATTTATCACTAAATGCATCAATACATACATCTCTCATTTTCAGTTCATTAGTTAATTTGTGGATTTCATTATTCAAAAATTTACCTTATTAAAAATTATTTTGTTATAATTATCTAAATAATCAATTTTAGCAATCAAAACCTTTTCTTCTTTACAAATAGATTCCTTTTCAATATCTTTCTTTTCATCGATTATCTAATCTACTTCACCCATTAATGTATTTACTAAGTCTTTCAAATATGCATTCTTTTCTTTTAATTTAACATTTTCTTGTTTCAAGGAATTAAAATAAAAATCGAGATACCTCGTTTGATTCACCTTCTATTCCCATGAAGCTTACTTGAGCTATGACATCCTTGGAGTCGACTTCTACCTCGATTCTTCTTCATCATCCAGTGACGATTGCCCTTGCTTTCTCTTATTATCCTTGAAGCCTATTTTTCCTTTATTCTTTAGTTGAAAAGTCCTTCTTGAAGTGCCCCTGAACGTCCACATTCAAACCACGTCTCTTCAGTTTGCTTTTCTTTGCCTTTATTTGAGTTGAAGATATTTGTTCATTTATTCTTCCTTTGTAGAAGTCCTTTGAGTCTCCGTGACATCATAGCTATCTCTTCGTCGGAATCGTCATCAATTTCTTCTTCATTTCTTGCATTAAGAGCTAGAACCTTTCTAGGAGGAGTTTCTCCTCATCATCATACCTCTTTAATTGATGTTCATATTCCTCAAGTTCACCAAAAAGGGTTAGTGTATCCATAGTAGATATAGTAGAGGAATCTTGAAGAGTAGTAATCTTAGATGCAAACCTCTTAGGCATATCCAGAAGTAACTTACGATTAATCTCACTTTGTGGAATAGATTTGTCCAGTAGCTTTAAGGAGTTCAGAAGAACAAGGAACCTTGCTTGAGCCATCTTTATAGTTTCATGTTTCTCATGTTTGAACATTTCATAATCATGCATAAGCATGCTTAGTTTAACTTCTCGAACTTTTGATGTTCCTTCATGACTCACCACTAGATTGTCCCGGATCTCATTGGCCGTGTTGCATGATGATGATACTTTGTCGATCTCGAAGTACACCATCCCGCTTTAGTAGAGTATTCATAGCCCAGAATCATAAGAAACCATGAAGGTTCAGTTAGAATCTATCTCTAGCAAAGTCTTTAGAGTACCGTCATCTTTCTAGGAATAAGCGGTCCATTCTCCACAACGCACCATTCCCAAGGATCTCTTTTAAGGTAGATCCTCATTGAAATTTCGAAAGTTGTAGTTTTCTTATCCATACAAAGCCGGTGGAGGTCTATTGGTTGATTGACCTTCTTGATTGTTGTTCGGCGACTGTGCCGTGTCAAAATCTTTCCATACAAGTCACCTTTAAGACCAAGTGAGTAGAGCCAAGCTCGATACGAATGAAATTCGATAAAGGCACACTTAGAAGGGGGGTTGAATAAGTGTGGATCTGAGACTATGACCAATTTAAAATTTTAAACCAAACTATTTAATATAGCCTACTATATTGAT
Organism: Panax quinquefolius; assembly: GCA_020205615.1. Classification (NCBI taxonomy): domain Eukaryota; kingdom Viridiplantae; phylum Streptophyta; class Magnoliopsida; order Apiales; family Araliaceae; genus Panax; species Panax quinquefolius. The sequence goes on from CM035161.1 coordinate 65,296,282, forward strand.
GAATGCAGCTTGCTGAATAAATATAGTCTACCAAATTGAATTTTTGTTTAAGAAAATAACTTGGTGATTTTATAAGTTAAAAATTCTCACGATGAAATAAATAGTTAAATTCAGTTTATTAAGAAAATCAATTATCTTGAGTGATATTAAGTTAAAGAAAGTAATAAAAATAACACCAAGATTTTTTATGTGGTTCAGCTATTACCCTCTATAATAATAGCCTAGTCCACGTCCAATACCAACTAGTATTGGAGACTCACTTTTATTTCTTTAAAAGACTCTTGTTATAGATCAGATTCTAAAAAATTGAATTACAATAATTCACTTGAGCACTCTTGCTCCTTATGCACCAATGCACTCCTTAAGCACATATGCTTCCTTGAACCTGTTTGTAAACAAACCTTAATCCACCTAGATTAAATTCCTTTAGACAACACTTAGTCTAAAAAAATTAAGATTCTGATAATAAAGGTCAATGATCAAAGCAAATAAACAATTTAACAATGCAAGGCTCAACTAATGAATGCAATGATCAAGTAGAAAAAGTAAAAGATATCACCAATATTATGCCCACAAAATTGCGATTATTAATGCGGAGTATAAAATCTGGCAATTTGGAAATATTGCACCAAAATAATGAAATAGCTTCCAAGTATATGAGTGCAATAATTGATTCAAGTGATGTAAGTGTTGTATATTATCACTGATTTTAGTTTCTTTTATAGCCCAAAAAATATATTATCGTTGCTTTATAAATGTTTGGGTTGTAAATAAAGATGCATTGTTCCAAAGATATTATGTTGAAAACAAAAATAACAAATTCTGATAACCTTGGATAGATGTTGGACTCTAACAAAAGTAATCTAGAAAGAGACCAAGTCAAATAGGACTAGACTTTTTCAATACACCGTAGCAATTATGAATCTTAAAAGTTGCCACCACGAATATAACAAATGTTTAAGAGATATTATTGCCTTTCAAAAGATAATGGAGTGTTAACTTTGTAAATATAAGAAAGTTGAAACATCACAATGACTCTCCGGGATAATCATTATCTTATATTTCCAAGACTTAGGCATTTAATCCAACCAATGAGATAATGATCACATCTTTACCGCCACAAGCTTTTGTGTTTCTAACAAATTACACGTGTTATAGAATCAAAACTCTCTTATAACTTCATGCAATATAATTTAATTAATCTGGAAAATATTCTTACGCATCTATGCTAACCAAAAAAAATTTCTTAGTTCTCTTAATAACAGATAGCAATGAATAACATATTTTAGGCATGCACAAAATATTAAATCACAATTTAATGCACACATAAAATGTCCTAGAGCCTTGTATTGAAAAATTAAATATTTGCAATGACATTATATGTGACGCCCCCAAAATAGGTATACATCACCTATTCTGAGTTGTCAATACATGGTACAAAAAACAACTACAACTTTATTATTACAGCAAGAAATCGTGAGTTTGAATACAAATATTATCTTCTAGACAATATCTATACTTAAATAAATCCTCATCACATTTATTGATACATTATTTTACAAAAATGGTGAGGACTACTAAACAATCCTTTCTAAAACCTTCATTCCATACCCCAGACTTCGTCTCGCTATATTCTCGCCTCACGAGAAGAAAATGGAACAAAAAGGAAAAGGGTGAGCTCAACTAGCCAGTGAAAGAATATTATGACTAAGATAATATACAACAAATTACCGTTAGTCTTCAACAGGGAAAAATCTAATAGAATACAATGAAACTAACAAATTTTAAATCAATATTACAGCGGTGGAAATAATAATTCATTAGAAGAGTTAAGTAGAGAATGCAAACTACTATCTTCTATGTATGAATTTAAAAAGTTCATCGCCTCTATCTTTTATCCCTGTAACATCAATCAATATACATACGGAATCAAATATTCATCTTCATGCACTACAGGCCAAAGATATTCATCGATTGGTCATATTCATCTAAACACACTGTTCATCTTTTTTGCACTGAACCAGATATTCTTGAGAAATCATTAAATGCTTTTTCCTGCAGGCCAAAAGATATTTAATAATATCATCATTTAAGGCCGAGGATGATGAAAATATTTTTTAAAAGAAACGAATCCGGTGAAACAAAATGACAAGGATTAAGGATTAAGGATTATTTTCTGTTTTATCCATGTTCAAAAATACCTCAAAAATAATCATAGTGGTGTAAAATTCCGAGAATGATCAAAACATGGATACAATCAAAGCTAGTATCCGAGATTAGATATTTTGGACAAAAGAAGAAATTTCATTTC